>CM052364.1:7415039-8856987 GCA_028551485.1 Casuarina cunninghamiana
GCTAGCTTGCTCTTTCTCTTAGATGGAAATCGCTCCTTCCTCAAATGTACCCAAACTAAGTCCCCTGGATTAAATTGAGAAGGCTTTCGATGCTTATTGGCCTTCTTCTTGTATGTTTCATTAGCCCTTTCAATTTGAGAACGAATGTTCTCATGAAACTTCCTCATGGTTCTGGCCTTTTCATTTGCATCTAAGCTCACTTGAGAATCTAGAGGCAAAGAGGTTAGTTCAATAGGAGTGATGGGATTGATACCATAAACTACCTCGAAGGGTGAATGCCCAGTAGTATAACTTGGAGCTCGGTTGTATGCAAACTCAGCATGGGCAAGCTTCACGTCCCAATCTTTCAAATTTCGGTTTATCATGGTGCGCAAGAGCGTTCCCAATGTGCGATTGGTCACCTCAGTCTGGCCATCTGTTTGGGGATGATGAGAAGTGCTGAATAGGAGTTTAGTACCAAGTTTAGCCCATAGAGTTCTCCAAAAATGACTTAAGAACTTGGTATCCCGATCAGACACAATAGTTCTTGGGACTCCATGCAATCTTACTATTTCCTTGAAGAACAAGTCAGCAACTTTGGAGGCATCTTCAGTTTTATGGCACGGAATGAAGTGTGCCATTTTTGAAAATCGATCCACCACTACCAAGATGGAATCCTTCCCTCGTTGAGTTCTTGGGAGTGCCATAATGAAATCCATGCTTAAATCTTCCCAAGGTTGGTCTGGGACAGGTAAGGGAATGTAAGGTCCAGGCTTGAAATGACTTTTGGCTCTCTGACATGTGCCACACCTTGAAATGATAGCTTGGACATCTCCGAGCATCTTTGGCCAATAGAAGTGCTCCTTCAAGATTTCCAAGGTCTTTGTATTCCAAAGTGACCAGCTAGTCCTCCAGCATGTATCTCCCGGACAAGCAATTCTCTATAGGACCCTTTTGGAATGCACAATTGGTTCCCTTTGAAAAGGAAACCTTCTTGAATCACATAATCCTTATGATTGCCCTGTGCACATTCTGCCATGATTACAGACATATCGGCATCCTCAAGATAATGCTCCTTGATAAACTGAAAGCCAAGTACTCTAGCATCCAGAGTAACAAGTAAAGAATGTCTCCTAGATAATGCATCTGCAACAACATTAGTTTCACCTGGTTTGTAACGTGAAACAAATGAAAAGGATTGGAGAAATTCTACCCATTTGGCATGTCTCTGATTGAGTTTATGTTGGCTATTCAAAAATTTTAAAGCCTGATGATCTGAATGAAGAACAAATTGTTTAGGCCTTAAGTAATGACTCCAATTACTCAAAGCCCTCACTATTGCATAAAACTCCTTATCATAGGTAGAGTAATTCCTTTTGCAGTCGTTGAGTTTCTCACTAAAGTAGGCTAAAGGCCTTTGTCTTGAATAAGGACAGCACCAATGCCAGTGCCACTAGCATCACATTCTACCTCAAAGACCTTATCAAAGTCTGGTAAGGCAAGAATAGGGGCTTCACAAAGTTTCTGCTTGATTATTTCAAAAGCCCTGTTTGCTGATTCATCCCATTCAAAATGTCCCCTTTTCACACAATCAGTAATAGGAGCCATGATAGTACTAAAGTTAGGGACAAACCGGCGATAGAATGAAGCCAGGCCATGAAAACTCCTTACTTCAGTAACGGAGTTAGGTTGAGGCCAAGATTTAATTGCCTCTATCTTGGACTGATCAACCATAATACCATCTTTAGAAACCACATATCCGAGGAATACAATGCTTGATGAAAAGAATTCACACTTTTGTAATTTCGCATAAAGCTTTTGTCTCCTCAATGCACCAAATACTTGTCCCAAATGATCTAAATGGTCCCTCTCACAGCTGCTATAAATGAGGATGTCATCAAAATAAACCACAACAAACTTTCCAAGAAAGGGGCGAAGTACCTCATTCATCAAACGCATAAAGGTACTTGGGGCATTAGAAAGACCAAATGGCATCACCATCCATTCGTATAAGCCCCCTTTGGTTTTGAAAGCAGTCTTCCATTCATCCCCTTCTCTCATCCGTATTTGATGGTAGCCACTCCTCAAGTCTACCTTTGAAAAGATGGTAGCTCCATGTAGCTCGTCTAACATGTCATCAAGTCTTGGGATGGGATACCTGTATCTGATGGTGATGTTGTTGATGGCTCTGCTGTCAATACACATTCGAAATGAACCGTCTTTCTTTGGCACCAATAGGGCAGGAACCGAACATGGACTCATATTCTCTTATGAACCCTTGGGCCATCAATTCATCAACTTGCCTCTGTAGCTCTTTAGCATCTTCAGGATTACATCTATAGGCTGCTTTATTGGGTAAGGATGCCCCTGGAAGTAGGTCTATATGATGCTCTATCCCTCTAATTGGGGGTAAACCAGGTGGAAGGTCATTAGGAAATACATCAGCAAATTCAGATAGAAGTGGTTGAATAAGCGGATGTGGTTCACTCACCTCTTTACTCTTCTTTTCCCCAATTATAATTAAGGCAAAGATGGGTTCATGCTTCTGGATGACTTCCCTCACTTGGTTTTCTGTTATGAATAGGGTTTTCTTCTTACCCTCTACCCCAGGTGTTTGGTGTATTTGGGAGGGACTAAGTGGAGCTAGGGTTATAAGTTTCTTACCCATTTTGAAAGAATAGGTATTCTTCCTACCATCATGTGTAGCACCCCTATCATATTGCCATGGTCTCCCTAGCAACAGGTGGCAAGCATCCATAGGTATGACATCACAAGTAACCTGATCTACATAGTTTTTCCAACAGAAAAATTAATCAGGACTTGTTTTGATACCTGAAGTTGACTCCCTTGGTTTAGCCATTGCAATTTGTATGGATGAGGATGATCTGTTGTAGATAGATTTAGCTTTTCTACAAGAGTTGTAGAAGCTACGTTGGCACAACTCCCACTATCAACAATAACAGAGCACACCCTTCACTGATTGTGCAACGAGTTTGGAAGATGTTCTCCCTTTGCTCGTCTGGTGGACTATGGTGGGCATGCAAGGCTTTGCGAAGGATAAGCATATTTCCAGCATCAGCTTGCTCAATGACCTCTTCCTCTTTTGATTCTACCTCGGGCTCGTCATCACCAAGGTCTTCTAAGCAGGCCTCATCGATCTCTTCAATCTCTTTCACAGTCATTACCCTTCTGTTCGGGCAATTAGATTGTATGTGTCCATACCCTTGACACTTGAAGCACTTAAGCCCCCTGGGATCCTGCTTAAAATTGGATTTTACTTTAGAAACTTCACCAATCTTTTCTTTACCTTTATCCTTGCTGGTAGTTTCAGGGTTGTCATAGGATGAAGGATCCTTGAAAGTGTTTCCCCTGAAGTAAGATCTTGAGCCTTCTCTGTTGAAAGGCTTAGTCACAGTGCTCTTCGGGGTCTTCTTTTTTCACCATCTGGTCTCCACCTATCACCATCAACAGAATCTGTGTGATCTTCATTATGGTTGCTTTGGCTGTCTTGACGGAGATCTTGTAAGATCTGGACAACATCAGTTAGTTGTCCTATTAGGTTTGCTACTTCTTGTGACAACATCCTGTTTGCAAGTTCCCATTGTGGAGGTGGTGTTTTCTTTGGAGAAGAACTGTCACTATGATTGGTCATTTTAAGGAGAGCTCACTCAATAAAGAAACCTAGGCTTTGATACCACTTGATGCGAATCGTGATGGGTTAAAGAGTGAGCTTAGGATTAAAAGCTAGAATATGAAGGAATATTGAAAACTAGAGAATTGGAATAATAAAGAAAAGACTTAAAGGCTAGAATAAAAAGGATTTAGAGCAAAAACATAAAAATGAGAAGAAGGTATGAATAGTAATGAATAGTAACTGCAATAGCAAGAACTTAAAATATAAGGAAATAAATATAAATTCCAGGAAATAAAGAATAGAAAAATTATAGACTGGAATATAAAGGATTTAGAGCAAAAACTCAAAATTAAGAATACGTTATGAACAGTGAAATAGTAACTTCAGAATAGTAAGGAATATTACTGAATGGAAATTAAGGACAGAATATAAATAACTGGGAAAGTAAATACTGAAATATAAGAACAAGAACGAAATGACTGAAAAAGTAAAATACTAGAATGTAAAGATACAAAAGTTAAAGAATGAAAATTGACGCAAAGAAGATAAGGTTTTGGAATGAAGGAATTATATGACGATCGTTTTTTTGTGTGTTTTTTTTTTTTGGATATTTTCTGTGAAGACAGATGTAGGTTGGATAATGGGGAATGGAATAAAACGAAAATGGGAAAATCAAAGGATAGATGCCAAGTAACCCCTCCAAGACGTAAAGGTCGAACCACCAGTTAGGGAGTTGCCCCACCACCAATCTTTGGCAAGAATTGGCTAAAGGAAGCACAAGATGAAACACTTAGTTTCTCTTACAAACAAACTTAATTCTCAAATCTCTTGGTGTGTCTTACAAATGAGCTCTTGCCCTCTATTTATAGGGAGGGCTAGGGAACACAAAAGAAGAAAGGAATAAAACACCATAAGTTGGTTGGTCAAAAGAAAATAAAACACCATAAGTTGGTTGGTCCATCCTTTGTCAAAGTAGCATCCAAAGTTGGTCAAAGCAATGAATTTGTTTGGAATCCAATACCAGCCAAGGTTGAATGGGCTTGTTGGGCCATGACTAAGAAGATTGGATCCAATGGATGACATGGTGGCCCAAGACCTTTGAAGAAGGAAATAACAAGGCTTGAAACTTCTCCTTGTTATGGGCCTCGGCATGAATAGTGACTGGATGAACAGTAGACACGGATGCTCCCGCATCAATCTCCCCGGGTTGATTAGGATTTGCCCTCAAATCCTCAAGTTCAATATCTTCAACAGAAGGGGATAAATCCCCAACATTGAATGTACTGCACTTTGTTTACTTGCACAATCAAAGATTAATTGTTAAGATAAGCTAAAATAGATCTTCCTTTTCAGAATTCAAAATCAACTAATTCAACCATCCTCTTTAGGTTGCCATAAGTTCTTGAAGCTCTTTTGAATACTAATAAAAATTTCATTAGGCTATGGCAAACAACAACTACTTATTGAATGGTAAGGAATAATTTAATAGGGAAAAGAACGGCAACAAGGACATAAATTTAGTACATATTACAATTGAATAGTCCATTAGAATCATCATGGATGATTTATTGAAGAACCAAATGCGTTGAGGAAAAGTTATAGAGAGTAGTACACCACTTTCTATAATCGACAACATTTACCGTACTGAAGGGTTGATTGCAGTAGGCAAATTCATGTTGAACATGTCAACCGAACTCGTTGATTCAGTCGTATCGCCCTGCCTCATGTGATATGATTCAGCTGCCATACAGTCCTTCAGTTGGACCACCACCTGACTCATGGTTGGCCTGTCAGCAGAAGCTGGAGATACACAAGCCATTGCTATTTCAACGGCTTTCCATGAAGAGTTGATGTTGAAATTCCCACACAACCTTGTGTCAACAATACTTTTTATATCCCCTTTAGAAATCATGAAACTCACCCACTGACTTAAGTGAGTTGGTTCATGGGATTTCTCAATTGCAAGTCTACCTGTGATTATCTCCAAAAGAACAACTCCAAAGCTATAAACATCACTTTTTGTGGTTAATTGGTTTGTAGTGAAATATCTGCAAGATAAAAGACATTTATTATTATTTTTTTTTATCTTTATGATGAACTTTGGACACAATTTAAGCAATATAAACGTCAATCTTCTATCAAAATGAAAATGAAATTTAAAGACGATCAAAAGCAATTGAAATATTAGAAATACTCACTCGGGGTCCAGGTACCCAGGGGTGCCAGCAACCATGGTTGAGACATGACTGCCACCATCGGTGGGGAGAAATTTGGAAAGGCCGAAATCAGCTAGTTTGGCATGGAAGTGTTCATCCAACAAGATGTTTGTGGACTTCACGTCTCTGTGAATTATATATGGCTTACAACTATGGTGCAAATATTCCAACCCTACAAGTTCATGACCACATCTTTCTTAGAATAGGCATAACAAAAAGAACATTAAAGAGAAAGAACTATGCAAATCAACTCATCCCTTCCTAACCTTGGGCTGCATCCGTCGCTATTCGAAGTCTATCTTCCCAACTCAAGACGTTTGCCTTCCCACCTGCATCCATCATCTAAACCTTGATACGTTTTTCTTCTTAAATGAGAGAAAACTTGATTGTGTAGTGATGAATATTTAAGAAAATTTTAGGAGAGGAAATTTATTTTCTAACTTTAAAACCAAATAAATTGTATTCTATGAGAAAGATAAAATTTGATAGGCTGAAATATAAAATCTTTGCATCATATTTTAAGTGCACCCAAACCTGAAAGAAGTGCTTGCAAGTTTCCATTAGTCATGTACTCGTAAATGAGTCCCATCTTATTTTCTTCATAGCAATACCCAACAAGAGTAGTTAAGTTTCTATGATGAACTGTCATAAGAAGTTTAACCTGTAATTCAAAATTATCACCTTAACTCTAATAGAAAGCTCAAATACCACATATATATATATATATATGTGTATAACCAATTCTAAAAGGTATATGATTGATGGTTACATACCTCTGAATGAAACTCTCGAAATCCTTGAATTGATGATGGAGAGAGTATCTTTACCGCTACTGGTGTCTTATCTATATATCCAAAGTAAACTGTTCCAAATCCACCCTTACCAAGAACCCTTTCAAAGTTGTCAGTCATCTTTAAAATCTCAAAGTACGTAAATTGTCGTTGTATTGATTCCAAAGATACGTTTTGGATGTTGGATTTAGTACCTAGGGTCACAACTGCTAACACCATCATAAGTATAATAAGCATTTGTCTAAGAATAACTTCTTCTTCTTTTTGTTTATGTGAAAATGGATCTTACAATTAAAACTCACCTTTAATTGTATCTTGTTGTTTCCTCCTCCTAAGTCCCCACAAGACAGCAACAACAATCAATGATAGGATGATCAATCCACCAAGTGATGCTACTACGGGAACAACTATATTGTTCTTCTTCTTCTTCTTCATACATGAAGCAGATTCGCAAAAATTTAAATTGTCATCCACGCTACAAAAGATAGTACTGATGACATTAAAAAAGGCACCCAAATAAAAGTCAAAGTAATTTTTTGATGTATCATTTGAGATATTGAAATCTACGAATGAAATGTGGAGTAGAGGAAAAAAGCCTAAAAAGTCTATGGTCTTTGATGAAAATCATACCTTAGTGATAATAAACCATTCTTTGATCTTGCAATTAGTTCAGTTGGAACTGAACCAGAGAGTTGGTTTTGTACTAACTTTCTGTAAAGGAAGAAAAATAAGTTCCTCTTCTTTTGCCATGAAATTTAATGGAATAAGTCTTAAACTAAAAGTAACTTACAAGACCATCAGGTTTTGCAATTGAGATAGGAAGGTAGGCACTGATCCAGTTAAGCTATTGTTTGACAGATCCCTGAAAACATAGAGTCCCATACATCTCTTATGAAAATGGATTTGGACACAGAATGGATACTTGTCGCTAGTTTTCTAATCATGTAAGCTGATACTTACAAGTACTTTAACATTACTAGATTTGATATGTCGGCAGATATCTCTCCAATCAATCCACTCGAGGACAAGTTCCTGAGCAATATACGTTTTCAAGTAACTTCAATTAGGAGCCGAAATAACTCGGAAAGTCAAATAGATTATTTGAAGGCATAAACTTACAAGGATATGATTCTAGAAGGACTAGTTTTATCATAGCGACAACTTAGACCATCCCACGGATACCCTTCAGGGCCACATGGATCTGCTTGCCAACTTCTATTTATTCCATATACAGACTTAATTTTCAAGAGGGCATCAGCTACAATTATCCATATGCTTCACATCAGTAAAATATATTTGAAATCGGATAAGCTGCGGGACCGATAGGGAAAAGCATGCGTGGAACTACGCACCATCTCCTTGGTCTGTATCTGGTTTCGAGAGATCTTTCACTGTGAATATCTCAACTGCGTTGAGGATCGGTGGAAGTGTTGAACTTCCGCTTTGGAATGCTGAAAACGTGTATCTTTTTGCTCCACTGAAGGGATAACGGCTATACAAATAGGTGCTATGTAAATATTCAGGAGGAGCAAAAGGGCCATACCAGCGGTTCCCGTTAAGAGTAATGTTGAATGATCTGGACTGATTGGCTTGGAGCTTTACGATTTCAGCAAAGTGCATGTAGATAAAATATCGGGTAGTCATGTCATCAGAGTCCCAGTAGAACTCTAAGGGACTGCTATCGTTCGTCGGTGTGGCAGCAGTCCTCATAACAACGGATGGGACTATGTCATTGGGATTTTGGGCGTCAACGGTAAGTGAAGTACTCAGTTTTGTCCACCCCTTTAGGTAATAGGCCATCCAAAAGCGATCATAAACGTCGTCTGGAAACCTAAACAAATTCAAATATTCAGTATAGTGACTCTATAAAGAAGGGGGGGTGTTGTTGGTGACGGTACCCCAAATATTTAATAATATAATAAACCGATTACAAAATTGGTTGATGCTCAACCCAAAAAAAGGCCAATCACCGACCTGTGATCCAGGGTTGGGTTACCTAACCTTTAAAATACCCACTAGGCTTCAAGGGGTGTAATACTTAGAAATCAAAAACCAAAAACCAAAAACAAATATCCCTAACACCTCGATTAGAGCCAAGAAAACAAATGGCCTGACAAGACCATACAAAACTAGAGTATGTGAGTATTATACTTATACATGCCAAAATTAATCTGACAGTATAGTCGCTGCCACCAGAGCGACTCAATATGTACAGAACTTTTTAACTTTTAAGTTTTTCGAACTTTTATGGTGAATTATCAGAGCGGGTCACAGAGCAACTAACAACTAGATTTATTGTTTTCCCCAAGGCAGAGGAGTGGATTTCATATAAAAATGACTTACCTGTAACTCTTTTCTGATGCAACATCCCACCGCTCGAAGAGTGCTAATGATCCAAAATTTGATGTATAAATGGAATCTTTCAGAGGCCGCAACTCTATTGCTGATATGAACGGTATCCCGAGGCCGGTGTTCACCAGACAGATATGGATATAGTTTACAGATGGGACATGTATGAGCTCCACACTTACAATATCAGATGCATCCTGTAATTTGATCGTGTCCCACATATTTGCTCCAAGATACAGATCGAATTGTGGTGCAATATCTTTTCCATCATAATTCCCATACATGAAGGATGCTCCGATCAGATATTTAGTTCTTGCTGTGACATTTATGCTGTAACAGTTACGGATTCCTTGAGGAAAGCTTCTGAGATTCCAGGTCTGTTGTTGTCGAGCGCCTGATTGGAATTGTGATGCTATGCTTTCACTTGTGCCTGTGTCTATGAATGGCGCATCTGAAATGTAATTTATGCCTGTTGTCGGCTCGGCGTAGCTTGAATTTGCAGGTTTCCCACAATCTAAGCTTATGAAGCCTGGGACAGACAAGACACAACAATCCGTCAGCTATAAGATTTGCTTGCCAGAACCAAACTGATATTCCAGGATTTAGTTACCATACCTGATTGATCTTGGGCATGAACCAGAAGTATGAGAGTCAAACAACCGAGCACGGCAAGGATGAGATGTGTGAAGCCCGCCATAGCCAAACAAAGCCGTGGGCATGTTTTCTGCGTACTATGCTTTATAGTGCAAGAATATGGTACTTTTTTGTTTTAGAAAAAAAAAAAAAGTTTTAGCGGCGCAGTCAAATATGCTTGTCCTAGTTGATAGTTTGATTACCTTGCCAACATGCAATTTTATAATTCATGTGGTCCTTAACTATTATATAGTTTGCAGTTTTTTTTTTTCTGTTTTAAGTTCAAGTCAACGAGAGAGAGGCTGGAAACACACAGAGTACTAAGACGTTGGAATGTATTAACTCTTTGCCAGAATCTCAAGAGGATTAACAGATTTTACTCTGCAAGCGTCACACCACAAAAGAGTTCCTTGAAATCCAGCATATTTCTCACATTATTAGTACACTGATACGTTGTGTTTTTTATATATTGATGTATTTTGTCTCTTACAAGTCATTTTTAAGGGAAGAAGAAAATATTAGATCTCAAGCTTCCAATAAGACCCTCTTCATTTTTAGTTTAGATCCCCATGAAAATGTTTTCTTACACACTTCAAAATCCAATGCGACTCATATTACCTACCAATATAATGACATATTGTATTCTTTATATGTAAAAATATTTTCTTCTCTTATATGCAAGTTTAAGGAAAGAAGTGGAACTCCAATCAAGTCATCCTCCGACATTACCAAAGAATTACTCCGGTTCTAAGAAAAAAGATAACACTTAGGCCACCAGCTCTAAAACTAAGCAAAACTGGATGCACCCACGAATTTTCCATTATTGGGGCCAAACCATCCTGGAGACCACCAAGTCTTTCTCCCATCTCTACCTATTTCTGGTCAATGAAACGAACAGCATACCGTTCTGGATTAATTAGAGAATAATAATCAGCGCTGACTTGAATAAGTTAATAATGAACCGGGGTGAAAAGTAATACAAAGATCTGCTACATCCAGCATAGGATTAGTTAAAAAGTAAACCATGCATGTTTAGTAATTCCATAGCTTTTTCTCCCACTTTAATGGTTGATTTGGATGGCGGACCAACCAACATCTAAAAATTTAAAATAAGGTCCAAATTGTACCAAGTCAAAATGTCTAGGATAAATAACGGTTTGTAATTGGTTAGAGAAAAGTCTAATTTATCCTTGAATTCTTCAAAGAGATAAAGGACAAACAACGACTTTTTATTGAATGGTACGGGAATAATTTAAAAAAGAAAAGGACGGCAACAAGAACATAAATTTAGTACATACTACAAATGAATTAGTCCACTGGAATCATCATGGATGATTTATTGAAGAACCAAAATTTTTAAAATAAGGTCCAAATTGTACCAAGTCAAAATGTCTAGGATAAATAACGCTTTGTAATTGGTTAGAGAAAAGTCTAATTTATCCTTGAATTTTTCAAAGAGATAAAGGATAAACAGCGACTTTTTATTGAATGGTTCGGGAATAATTTAAAACGGAAAAGGACAGCAACAAGGACATAAATTTAGTACATATTACAAGTGAATAGTCCATTGGAATCATCATGGATGATTTATTGAAGAACCAAATGCGTTGAGGAAAAGTTATAGAGTAGTACACCCCTTTGTACTATTGACTACTTTTTACCGTGCTGAAGGGTTGACTGCAGTAGGCAAATTCATGTTGAACATGCCAACCGAACTCGTTGATTCGGTCGTGTCGCCCTGCCTCATGCGATATGATTCCACTGCCATACAATCCTTTAGTTCGGCCACCACCTGACTCATGGTTGGCCTGTCAGCAGAAGCTGGAGATACACAAGCCATTGCTAATTCAACGGCTTTCCAGGCGGAGTTGATGTTGAAATTCCCGCGCAACCTTGTGTCAACAATACTTTTTATATCCCCTTTAGAAATCATGAAACTCACCCACTGACTTATGTGAGTCGTTTCATGGGATCTCTCAATTGCAGGTCGGCTTGTGATTATCTCCAAAAGAACAACTCCAAAGCTATAAACATCACTTTTTGTAGTTAATTGATTTGTAGTGAAATAACTGCAAGACAAAAGACAGTTATTATTATTATTATTTAATCTTTATGATAAACTTTGGACACAAATTTAAGCAATATAAACGTGAATCTTCTATCAAAATGAAAATGAAATTTAAAGATGATCGTAAGCGAATGAAATATTAGAAATACTCACTCGGGGTCCAGGTACCCAGGGGTGCCAGCAACCATGGTTGAGACATGAGTACCACCATCGGTGGGGAGAAATTTGGAAAGGCCGAAATCAGCTAGTTTGGCATGGAAATGTTCACCCAACAAGATGTTTGTGGACTTCACGTCTCTGTGAATTATATGTGGCTTACAACCATGGTGCAAATATTCCAACCCTACAAGTTTATGACCACATCTTTCTTAGAATAGGCATAACAAAAAGAACATTAAACAGAAAGAACTATGAAAATCAACTCATCCCCTCCTAACCTTGGGCTGCATCCGCCGCTATTCGAAGTCTATCTTCCCAACTCAAGACGTTTGCCTTCCCACCTGCATCCGTTATCTAAATCTTGATTGCATAGTGATGAACGTTTAAGAAAATTTTAGAAAAGGGAATCTATTTTCTAACTTTAAAATCAAATTAATTGTATTCAATGAAAAAGATATGATTTGATAGGCCGAAATATAAAATCTTTGCGTCATATTTTAATTGTGCCCAAACCTGAAAGATGTGCTTGCAAATCTCCATTGGTCATGTACTCATATATGAGCCCCATCTTATTTTCCTCACAGCAATACCCAACAAGAGTAGTTAAGTTTCTATGATGAACCGTCATAAGAAGCTTAACCTGTAATTCAAAATTATCACCTTAATTCTAATAAAAAAGTCAAACACTATATATATAAGCAAGTCCAACAATTGTATCGTTGATATCTACATGCCTCTGAATGAAACTCTCGAAATCCTTGAATTGATGATGAAGAGAGT
Source organism: Casuarina cunninghamiana (assembly GCA_028551485.1). Classification (NCBI taxonomy): domain Eukaryota; kingdom Viridiplantae; phylum Streptophyta; class Magnoliopsida; order Fagales; family Casuarinaceae; genus Casuarina; species Casuarina cunninghamiana. Next base: position 7,427,649 of record CM052364.1, read on the forward strand.
ATCTTCACCGCTACTGGTATGTTATCCATGTACCCACGGTAAACTGTTCCAAATCCACCCTTACCGAGAACCCTTTCAAATTTGTTGGTCATATTTACAACTTCAAAGTATGTAAATTGTCGTTGTACTGATTCCAGGGATATGTTTTGGATGTTGGATTCAGAATCTATGGCCACAACTGTAGAATCATCATAAGTATAATAAGCATTTATCTAAAAATAACTTTTCTTTGTTTATGTGAAAATGGATCTTATAATTGAAACTTTCACCTGTGATGTTATCTTGTTGTTTCCTCTTCCGAAGTCCCCACAAGACAGCAACAACAATCAATGAGAGGATGAGCAATCCACCAAGTGATGCTACTATGGGAACAACTATATTGCTCTTCTTCTTTGTGCATGAAGTAGATCCGCAAAAATTTAAGTTGCCATCCACACTACAAAAGATAGTACTGATGGCATTAAAAAGAGGCACCCAAACAAAAGTCAAAGTAATTTTTTGATGTCTCATTTGATATATTGATATCCACAAATAAAACAAGGAGTTAAGAAAAAAAAATAGTAAAGAGTTTATGGCCTTTGATGAAAATCATACCTTAGTGATAATGAACCATTCTTTGATCTTGCAATTAGTTCAGTTGGAACTGAACCAGAGAGTTGGTTTTGTTCTAACTTTCTGTAAAGCAAGAAAAAATAATTTCCTCTTTTGTAGCCATGAAATTTTATGGACTAAATCTTAAAATAGAAGTAACTTACAAGACCATCAGGTGTTGCAATTGAGACAGGAAGGTAGGCACTGAACCAGTTAAGCTATTGTTTGATAGGTCCCTGAAAACATAGAGTCCCGTACATCTCTTATGAAAATGGATTTGGACAGAGAATGGATACTTTTTGCCAATTCTCTAATTATGTACACTGATACTTACAAATACTTTAACATCACTAGATTTGAAATGTCGGCAGATATCTCTCCAGTCAATCCACTTGAGGACAAGTTCCTGAACAATATATGTTTTCAAGTAACTTCAATTAGGAGTCGAAATAACTCGGAAAGTCAAATAGATTATTCGAAGGCATAAACTTACAAGGATATAATTCTAGAAGGACTAGTTTTATCATAGCTACAATTTAGACCGTCCCACGGATACCCTTCAGGGCCACATGGATCTGCTTGCCAACTTCTCTTTATTCCATATGTAGAATTAATTTTCAAGATGGCATCCACTACAATTATCCATATGCATCACATCAGTAAAATATATGTGAAATAGGATAAGCTACGGGACGGATAGTGAAAAGCATGCGTGGAACAACGTACCATCTCCTTGGTCTGTATCTGGTTTCGTGAGATCTTTCACTGTGAATATCTCAACTGCATTGAGGATCGGTGGAAGTGTTGAATTTCCACTTTCGATTGCTGAAAACGTGTATCTTTCTGCTCCACTGAAGGGATAACGGCTATGCAAAGTGATTGTATGTAAGTAGTCAGGAGCAAAAGGGCCATACCAGTGGTTCCCGTTTTGCGTAATGTTGAATGATCTTGACTGATTGGCTTGGAGCTTTACGATTTCAGCAAAGTGCATGTAGATAAGATATTGTGTAGCCACGTCATCAGAGTCCCAGAAGAACTCTATGGGACTGCTATCATTCGTCGGTGTGGCAGCAGTGCTCATAACAACGGAGGGGACTTGTTCATCATTGGGATTTTTGGCGTCAACGGTAAGTGAAGTACTCAATTCTGTCCACCCATATTGGTTATAGGATATCCAAGAGCGATCATAAACGTCGTATGGATACCTACACAAATTCAAATATTCAGTATAGTGGCTGCCGCCAGAGTGGGTCAATATCTGCAGAACTTTCTAACTTTTATGTCTTTCAAACTTTTATGCTGAATTATCAGCGCAATGTCACAGCACAAATCACAACTACATATATTGTTTTCACCAAGGTAGAGGAGTGGACTTCATGTAAAAATGACTCACCTGTAACTATTTTCTGATGCAACATTCTTCCGGACGAAGAGTGCTAATGATCCAAATTTTGTCAAATACATGGAATCTTTCAGGGGCCGCAACTCTATTGCTGATATGAACGGTATCCCGAGGCCAGTGTTGACGAGACAGATATCTGTGTAGCTTAGAGATGGGACATGTATGAGCTCCGTCATGACAGTAATCGATGCATTCACGAATACGACCGTGTCCCACATATTTGCTCCAAGATACAGATCAAACTGTGGTGTAGTATATTTTCCATCATAATTCCCATACAAGAAGGTTGCTCGGATCAGATATGTAGTTCCTCTTGTGACATTTATTCTGTAACAGTTACGGTTTCCTTGAGGAAAGCTTCTGAGATTCCAGGCCTGTTGTTGAAGGCCTGATTTGAACTTTGATGCTATGCTTTTACTTGTGCCTGTGTTTATGAATGGCGCATCTGAAATGTAATTTATGTTTGTGGTCGGCTCGGAGTAGTTTGAATTTGCAGGTAACCCACAATCTAAGCTTATGAAACCTGGGACAGATAAGACACAACAATCCGTCAGCTATAAGATTTGCTTGCCTGAACCAAACTGATACTCCAGGATTTAGTTACCTTACCTGATTGATCTTGGGCATGAACCAGAAGTATGATTGTCAAACAACCGAGCACGGCAACGATGAGATGTGTGAAGCTCGCCATAGCCAAACGAAGCCGTGGGCATGTTTTCTGCATAGTATGCTTTATATTGCAAGAATATGGTTGTTCTTTGTAAACAAAATAATTTTAGCGACGTAGTCAATTGTCTTTGTACTCACTGATAGATTGATTATCTTGCCAACATGCAATTTATAATTCATGTCTTTTTAAGTGTTATATACTTTGGAGATCGTGCATACAAGTGTTCTCTTTTTTCTTTTTTAGGTTCAAGTCAACGAGAGAGAGGGAGTACACACATGGGTTGTGTTACTTCCGCAATACTTTCGCAAGAAAAAGAAGGCGTTTACACACCAATTGGAGTGTGTGAAACTATTGCTTTCTTCAAGAACAAGTAAAATTCCAACGCAAAAAGGGTGAGAAAAGGATTGATGCTTCCCATTGTGCTGATAGCTTATCCATTTCATCAATTTCTTAAAAATATTTTCTATTAAAATGTGAATGCTCATTCAAAAATTTAAAGTACTAAGTAGGAAAGTCTCATCACTTATAAGTTAAATGACATGTCCTCATACTTTTGATATAGAATAACATATACTTTTAACACTTTTAGTCACATATATCCTTATATAAGTATTTTATGTGAGGAAAAAAAAAACCAACTTTAAGGCATAAGGATTATAAAGTGGAGGCATATCTCTAACTTTGATACCATATTAAAATATAAAAGCTCATCCTAAAACTTTAAGGCATTAAATAAAGTCAATAGCTCATCTTTACGCTTTTGATATAAGATAACACCTACCTTTAACATTTTCTTCTCTTATATGCAAGTTTCAAGGAAGAAGTAGACCTCCAATCAAATATCTCGGGCCACCAGCTCTTAAACTAAGCAAAATTGGATGCACCGACGGATTGTCCGTTACTGGAGCCAAACCCTCCCGTAGACCAAGTCTGTCTCCCATCTCTATGAGCTTACAGAATAATCGGCAATTTGGCTCACTTTAGAATCAAATACATTATCGTGCCACCTTATAATGAGCCTGTTCCCGATCAATGAAACGAACAGCAGATCGTTCTGGATTAATTAAGGAATAATGATTATCGTTTAATTTAATAAGTTAATAGTGAACCGCAGTGAAAAGTATTACAAAGATCTGCTACATCTACCATAGGATTGGTTTCTTTAGAGACTCCTACAACTATCGATGTAGCTCAGCTCCTATAGGAAACAAGAGTTGCTTAGGTTAGAAATCGAGATAAGGACATTGAACAACAACCTAAATTTAAGCCCCTCTTGACTAAAATCAACAAAAAAAAGAGTAGGAGATTAGTAACAAAAAGGAGATATGATTAATCAAAACTAATAGGTAAAAATATTATATTATTTATTAAAAAGTACGATTAATTTTTTAAGAACTCTATCCTAGAGTTATGTAAAAAATCTAGAAGGTCTTAATCCTTGTAGTCTGTAGTGTAGATAATTGTAAAGACAGTTACAATAGGTCCATGAATAAAGGACAGATATCTTAATTTGATGGACTTAAAACTTGTTTTCCCTTCATACTCTTACGAAAATTTAATATTGCTATAAGTCTGAATCTATGATTGGAGCTTAGCTGGAGTACTCAGAGTTATTATAATTTTAAAGCACGATAAAGTTTGGTGCTAAAACGTTGTTTCTACGACAAAGAAATTTATACGGCAATGAAAATTCGGGTGGAGGGAAGGAGAATCTCAACCATAAGAAAACTCCAGTCCTATCGCTATCGACCGCGTAATAGTGGTGTCTACTGAACGTGCTTTAACAAAAGAAGACCCAATGAAGGTCTTAGTTATGAATTTGCTAATAGTAAGGTAAAGTCAACTTATTATTGGTTGTCATCTCAAGTGGATCATCATAGTTTAATAATTAAGACACCATTTCATTAGGTCAGAAGCTAGCGTTGTGCCTACGAGGGGATAATAGTCCCCTCCACACGTTCATAAGCTCTAAGTAGTCTTGCTGAAGTTGGTTTGTTATTTACTCTGATCTATTCAGAACAAATTGTTACAGGAGGAACTTTTTTTTTTCCTTCTTCTTTTATACCCTAAGTACAGAATAGACCATTAATAACTCAGGTAAACAATAACTATCTACCTTCTTAATTTAGGGTAAATGTTCCTCAGTTAATTCGCTTGTTTTTTATTTAGTATTTTTCTCGTTTTTCTCTTTCTTTTTCAGGCCAAATCTAGCTATACGTAACTAAATTCCCTAAGACTTAACTACTTTTCTACTGCTACTAATCAATCTTTCACTTTTATTTAATACTAGGGTTTTCATCAATGCAAGCAAAACTTTCTCTATATATTTAGTTTACATGTTATGAACTAATTACATGAAAATTAGTTTGATTTCATATAATAAAAAATATGTGAAAAAGATAACAAAATAAGCACAAGAAAACCGCATTACTGAAAAATTACTTATTCAATTTATCAATTTTCTATAAGGGGCTTCGTTATGTCTATCTAGATTTTATTGTTGTGCCTGGCTAAAACAATTATTGTAGACTTTTTTATGTATTGCAGTTCCAAAACCCGATTATCAAGTTTTTGCTGCATTACTTAGGTTTTGTTTTAGTTAATTGAGTACTTTGAAGGGAAAAGGATGCAACGCTTGTTATTTAGTTCAACGAATGATTCTTGTCAGCTCTTGAAATAGGCTCTAAGAAGTGGAAATCGTCCAAGGTTCTGGAGATTGACACAGAAATTGGTAAAAACCCACTTTGATTATCAACTTTTGCTCAAGAATGAAAAGGTACAAAGAGAAGCTATATACACAGCTTGTTGAAACAGTTCCAATCGTGTGTATGTTCAGTTCAATGAATAAGGGGTCATGGGCTTGGCTTTGGCAAGCCAAGTCCAATAAATAAATAAAATTCCTACTAGGTCAAGGCAGTAAATCGTCATTCTAAGTAAAAGTAATTACCTTTTCAGTTACAATTAGATTTTTTAGAACTAGAAGCTCTGTTGAATCTCGGCATAGTTTTGTACTTGCCATCCAACGCGAAAATGAGGCTACAGCCAGATTATGCACTATTTACTTACATGGTGCCCTGTAGCCATATATGTATGTAGTTGCATATGTGCGACGGGTGCGAGTGGCTTTAAGAACTATAGTACATATATACATGATATATGAGAAACAAAAAAAAGTGGCAATTATTTCAGAATTTGGGCTGTGCTAACAAACTATAATTGAATGTTTAAACTTTGACGATGTATGTTGAATCAGAATTTCTTTGTAGTATGAAAAAGGAAAGAATACTCATGCTTTATAGAGAGAGAGAAAAAGCTTTAACAAGGATGAAAAATTCATTACATATTATAACAAATGTTTCATTCGAAGTATCACACATTATTTACTGAAGAGCAATATGTATTGACTGAAAATTATAGAAAGTAGAAAAGGTTCAAGCTTGGACACACTAATTTCAATTGTTGACATCATTTTACCGAGCTGAAGGACTGAGTTCAGTCGTCAAATTCATGTTGATCATTTCACTTGCATTTGTTGACCCACTCGTCTCGCGCTGCTGCATGCCTTCTAATTCAGTTGACATACACTCCTTTAGCTCCGCCACTACCTGACTCATGGTTGGCCTTCCAGCAGAAGCTAAAGATACACAAGCCATTGCTATTTCAACGGCTTTCCGTGCAGAGTTGATGTTGAAATTCCCACGCAACCTTGTGTCAACAATATTTTTTATATCCCCTCTGGCAATCATGGAACTCACCCATTGACTTAGGTGAGTGTTTTCATGGGATCTTTCTATTGCAGGTCGGCCTGTGATTACCTCTAAAAGAACAACCTCAAAGCTATAAACATCATTCTTTGTGGTTAACTGGTTTGCGGTGCAGTACTTGCAAGTAAACCAGTTTTCTTTTTACAGAATTTCTAGCAAAGTTACTCTTAACAAAAGCTCCCTCGATTTGAACATGTTTGTGCTCTTCTTAAGTGTCTCGTGGATCAAAACAAACAAGTCATATTAGGCCATAATATATACCTTGCTTTTAATTTTTGAAAATTTTTCAATCAGAATAATTCCATTTCATCTTACTTGCCTGTAGACATGCATTTCATTTTAATCACATAATTCATTACATGTTTGAGAAATGTAAATATAACCTTTTTGTGGACAGATTTGAATATCACCAATGATCATAAGTAAACCAAATAACAGAAAAATACTCACTCAGGGTCTAGGTACCCAGGGGTGCCAGCAACAACGGTCGACATATGAGTTCCACCATCAGTGAGGAAAGTTTTGGATAGGCCAAAATCAGCTAGTTTGGCATGAAAATTTTCGTTCAGCAAGATGTTTGTCGCCTTTATATCTCTGTGAATTATATGGGGTTTGCAACCATGGTGCAGATACTCCAAACCTACAAATATATGCCCGCGTCATTTGTAGAAAAAGGGGAAAAGAAAAAGGGACATTGCAAAGCAAGAACGCAGTCAACTCATTGGAACCTTGTGCAGCATCCGTTGCTATTTGAAGTCTCTCTTCCCAACTCAAGATGTTTGCCTTCTGACCTGCATCCATTAATAAAACCTTTGATCTGTTTATTCTTTTCCAAATCAAACAAATTTTGATAGTGTTGTGATAAATGTGTAAGACAATACTGAAAGGGGAATTAATTTTTCTAACTCTAAAATCATATAAATCATCTTCTCTCTAGAGAATAAGATTTGATAGGCTGATTGTGAAGCTTTTATCTTATATTGCAATTATGCCCAAACCTGAAAGATGTGTTTTTAAGTCTCCATTGGCCATTAACTCATAAACAAGCCCCATATTAGTTTCTTCATAGCAATATCCAACAAGAGCAGTTAAGTCTCTATGATGGACCTTAATAAGAAGTTTAACCTGCAATTAAACTTATCACTTTAATTTCAATATACATGTTAAATCATTTATGTATATCATAAGCTTAAAATTTTTATAAGAAGTAGTACATGCCTCATAATGAAACTCCCAAAACCCTTGACCTGATGATGGAGAGAGTATTTTTACTGCTACTGGGGTGTTATCAAAGTATCCAATGTAAACTATTCCAAATCCACCTCTTTCAAGAATCCTTTCAAAGTTGTTGGTCATCTTTGCAATCTCAGAGTACGTAAATTGTCGTTGTATTGATTCCAAAGATATGTTTTGGATATCGAATTCAGTACCCACTATCACAACTGCTAAAGTCATCATGAGTATGAGAAGTATTACCTAAGGATAACCTTTCTTTGTTTATGTAAAAGTGGATCTTTCAATTATAGTTTTCACCTTTAGTCTTATTTGGTAGTTTCCTCCTCCTAAGTCCCAACAAGACAGCAGCAGCAACCAATGATAGGATAAGCAATCCACCTAGAGATGTTGCTATAAGAATAACTATATTGTTCTTCTTTGTGCATGAAGCATATCCGCATAAAATTCAATTGTCATCCACACAACAAAAATAGTATTGATGGCATTAAAACAAGGCATGCACATAAAAGTCTAAATACGTTTTTTAACGTATTGTTCGGGGTATTAAAATCTATGCTTTAGATTTACAAAGATATCTAATAAAATTTTCATTTTATGAAATGAGGACCTAAGAAAAAGAAAAAAGTAAAGGGTTATGGTCTTTGACGAAAACTATACCTTAATGATAATGAACCATTCTTTGATCTCGCGATTAGTTCAGATGGAACTGAACCAGAAAGGTTGTTTCTTTCTAAGTTTCTGTGAAGGCAAAAATAATAATTTCATCTTCTGTAACCATGAAAGTCTTGTGGAGTAAGTCTTAGATATAAGTAACTTCCAAGACCCTCAAGTATTGCAATTGAGACAAGAAAGCGAGCACTGATCCAGTTTAAGCTATTATTTGACAGATCCCTGAAATCAAAAAGTGAACCATATTTCTTTGGCAATTATCACGATGTTACTCATATCTGACCATATAAACTGCTGATACTTATAAGTACTGTAACATCACTAGATTTGATATGTCGGCAGATACTTCTCCAATTAATCCACTTGACGATAAGTTCAGAAAGTCATAAAGATTATCTGAAGGCATAAACTTACAAGGATATGATTCTAGGAGGAACGTTGTCATCATAGCCTCGGTTTAGACCGTCCCATGGGAACGTCTTCGGGCCACAAGGATCTACTTGCCAATTTCTCTTTATCCCGTATGTTGACTTAATTTTTCCAATGGCATTTACTAAAATTGTTCATATGCATTGCAATCAGTCAAATATGTGAAATAGTATATAGGGTACGGGAGTAATAGGGAAAAGCTTGCGCGGAACAACGTACCATCATCTTGGTGTGTTTCTGGTTCTGAGAGATCTTTCACTGAGAATACCTCTATTGCATTGATGATAGGAGCAAGTTCTGAATTTTCACTTTTGAAGATTGAAAAATCGTATCTTCTTGATCCAGTAAAGGCAGATAGGCTATAGACAGAAGTTGTATATAAGTACTGAGGAGCAAAAGGTCCATACAAGTAGTTCCCGTTTAGAGAAACTTTGAATGTTCTGGACTGGTTGGCTTCGAGCTTTACGACTTCAGCAAAGTGCATGAAGATACAATATGAGGTAGCCGTGTCAGCTGCGTCCCAGTAGAACTCTAAGGGATCGCTCTCATTTGTCGGTGTGGCTGCAGTACTGGTAACAACGGACGGTAGCTGGTAGTCATTCCTTTTCAGAGAGTCAATGGTGAGCGAGGAACTTAAATCTGTCCATCCAAGCGTGTTATAGGGCAGCCAAATGCGATCAAAAACATCGTTAAGGATACCTAAACAAACACATATTTTCAGGTTTCTCGAACTTTAGGCAGATGCACTGCTTTGACTAAGGCAAAGGAAATGATTTAGTATGACTTACCTGTATGATTTATTGCTTTTTGATGCAATATCCTTGCGCAAGAAGAGTGCCAAAGATCCAGATTTGGTCTCGCAGGTGGTAAGTCTCAGAGGCCGTAACTCTATTGCTGATATGAATGGCACACCGTTGCCGGTGTTTATGAGACAGACATCTATGTAATCTAGAAAAGGGATATGTATGAGCTCCTTGATGACACTGATCGTGGAATTCTCCACTTTAACGGTGTCCTAAGCGTTTGCTCCAAAATACAAGTCGAATTGTGGTAAATTATTGTTTCCATCATAATGCCCATACAAGAAGGTAGTTCGGATCAAATATTTAGTTCCTTTTGTGACTTTTATCCTGCAACAGTTGCGGACTCCTTGAGGAAAGCTTCTGAGATTCCATACCTTTTGTTGACGGTCTACTTTGAATTCAGGTGATACGCTTTTACTTGTACCTGTGTCCATGAAGGTCGCGTCGGAAACGTAGTTTATGCCAGTGTTCTGCTCGGAATAGGAAGAGTTCGCCGGTAGCCCACAATTTCTCAAGAGTTCTATATGTATGTGATTCTTCTACTAAATGTTTTGGTGAATAGGGAATTCTATCAAGAGAGTTAATTTGAGGTTCAACTGTGAACTATATAGACAAATTTTATTTTTATTTTTATTTTTATTTTTTGATAAATATGTGAGTTTATTCATTATAGAATAAGAGAATACAAAAACTTAAAAATATAACCCAGTATTACAATTCATCTAAGAGAAAATAAAATTTAAAATTCTTCAACTATAACATAATAAAATTATATAGACAAATTTCTTTTTAAATATAAACTCACCAAAATTGTGTTTCAAAATAAAGTTAAAAAATTCAAAAAATCAAACAAAAAATCATTTTTGAAAAGATAAAAGAAAAGAAAAGGTGAAATACAAAAAATAGTTTGAAGAAAACTTCCCTACAAATAGTTCAAAAAAAAAAATGCTAATTGTTACAGGTGCAAATGTTTTACTTATGCGTACCACTCATGTTTTCTTTATGTGCTATTATTTATTTATTTTAAGTTTTAAACTCTCAAAAGAAAAGAAAATAACAACTAACCCAATTCAACTTCCCTTCTTGAGTTAAATTCATATTCAACGGAGAAAACATGAGACGGTGTCAAACGATGTCAACGAAAATCAGGCTGGTCAGACTCCTATTGAAACTGGAAGAACCTAGAAGGGAAGGAAACAGTCGACTAAATGATATATCTATGCTTGCACCAATTGCATTTAAAGGTGTGTGTGAGAAACGAGGAGACAAAAGCTGCCTTGCAGTGTTCATTGCTTCAGAGTTCATCTTCAAATAATTCCTCTCTTGTATCTAACTACATTTGCTTCTCTGAGTACCAAGTGCTTGTATTTTGAACGTTTGTAAGATCAGTGTTTGCCTTAGTTGAAACCCCAAGAGACTCAAGTTGGGGGGTTGCATTGATACCTTTAAATTTTTATATCCTCCTCAATTAGAAGCTAATAAGCCTTGAAGTTGCTGATCAAATGATTTGGTAGTCAAAACCCTAATGCTAATAGTTGGGGCTTTTGGTTGCCGATAACCTATAAGTGAACTTGGGTTTTAGAAAATCTCAATTGGAGGGTGGAGAAGCCTCAGTAGCACGTGGAAAGTGTGAGATTTTCTAGGAAGAAAATCTAATGTACATGAAGGATCGGTTGATCCTTGAATGTAAGGGCTCTCTGACTAAGCAGATCGAAGCGGAGTGGATGTAGGTGGCTAGCACCAAACGACGTAAATCTTGTGCTCAAAATTTCTCTATCCTTAACTCTTTGCTTAGTATTGAACTGTATTGACTAATGGCACTTTGTTTACTTTGACAATCTAAGATTAATTCTAAAGATAAGCTGAAATAGGTATTTTTTAAACAATTGAAAATCTACTAATTCACCCATGCTCTTTAGGTTGCCATAAGTTCTTCAAGCCCTTTTTGAATACTAAGAAAATTTTCGTTAGACTATGCCAAAAAACAACTATTTAATGAATGGTAAGGGAATAATTTAAAAATGAAAAGAACAGCAACAAGGACACAAATTTAGTACATATTAAAGTGAATAGTCCATTGGAATCATCATGGATGATTTATTGAAGAACTAAATGCGTTGAGGAAAAATTATAAAAAGTAGTATATCACTTTCTATTATTGACAACTCTTTACCGTGCTGAAGGGTTGATTGGAGTAGGAAAATTCATGTTGATCGACCTCGTTGATTTGGTAGTATCGCCCTGCCTCATGCGATATGATTCAGCTACAATACAATCCTTCAGTACGGCCACCACCTGACTCATGGTTGGCCTGTCAGCAGAAGCTGGGGATACACAAGCCATTGCTATTTCAACGGCTTTCCACGCAGAGTTGATGTTGAAATTCCCACGCAACCTAGTGCCAACAATACTTTGTATATCCCCTTTAGAAACCATGAAGCTCACCCACTGACTTATATGAGTCTTTTCACGGGATCTCCCAATTGTAGGTCGGCTTGTGATTATCTCCAAAAGAACTCCAAAGCTATAAACATCACTTTTTGTGATTAACTGGTTTGTAGTGAAATAGTTGTGAGACAAAGGACAGTTATTATTATTATTATTATTATTATTATTATTATTATTATTATTATTATTATTATTATTATTATTATTATTATTATTATTATTAAATCTTTATGATAAATTTTGGTTAAAAATTGAAGCAATATAAACGTCATCTTCTATCAAAAAGAAAATGAATTTTAAAGACGATCATATGCAAATGAAATTTCAGAAATACTCACTCGGGGTCCAGGTATCCAGGGGTGCCAGCAACCACGGTTGAGACATGAGTGCCACCATCGGTGGGGAGAAACTTGGAAAGGCCGAAATCAGCTAGTTTGGCATGGAAATGTTCATCCAACAAGATGTTTGTGGACTTCACGTCTCTGTGAATTATGTATGGCTTACAACTATGGTGCAAATACTCCAACCCTACAAGTTCATGCCCATGTCGTTCATAGAATACGCATAAGAGAAAGAACATACTACAGAAGGAACTATGCAAATAAACTCTTCCCCTCCAAACCTTGTGCTGCTTCAGTCGCTATTCGAAGTCTATCTTCCCAACTCAAGACGTTTGCCTTCCAACCTACATCCGTTATCCAAAACTTGATATGCTTTTATTATTAAATGAAGGAAATCTTGATTGTCTAGTGATGAATATTTAAGAAAATTTCAGAAAAGGAAATCTATTTTCTTACTTTAAAACCAAATAAATTGTATTATGAGAAAGATTAGATTTGATAGGTTGAAATATAAAATCTTCGCAACGTAATTTAATTATGCCCAAACCTTAAAGATGTGTTTGCAAGTCCCCATTGGCCATGTACTCATAAATGAGCCCCATCTTATTTTCATCACAGCAATACCCAACAAGAGTAGTTAAGTTTTTATGATGAACTGTCATAAGAAGTTTAACCTGTAATTAAACATTATCATCTTAATTCTAACAGAAAGGTCAAATACCACATATATATGTACAAGCAATTCTAAAAACCATATGGTAGATAGCTACATGCCTCTGAATGAAATTCTTGAAACCCTTGAACTGATGATGGAGAAAGTATCTTTACTGCTACTGGAGCATTATCTATGTACCCACGGTAAACTGTTCCAAATCCACCCTTACCAAGGACCATTTCAAAGTTGTTGGTCATCCTTACAATCTTAGAGTATGTAAATTGTCGCTGTATTGGTTCCAATGATATGTTTTGGATGTTGGATGTTTGAAGATGAATTTTCTTCAACAGCATCGGGGAAACATCAAGTCAGTTTGACTCTTGAAGCTCTTGAATATGGCGTACGGAAATAGTCAGTCTCTGTGGTCTTCTGTGCTCATCCTCTGTGGTCTTCTGCTGGTCTAAAGCTCTTGAATAACTTTTTCTTTGCTTCTGTGAAAATGGATCTTACAATTAAAACTTTCACCTGTAATACTATCTTGTTGTTTCCTCCTCCTAAGTCGCCACAAGACAATAGCAACAATCAATGAGAGGATGAGCAATCCACCAAGTGATGCTACTATAGGAACGACTACATTGTTCTTCTTCATACACGAAGCAGATCCGCAAAAATTTAAGTTGTCATCCACACTACAAAAGATAGCACTGATGGCATTAAAAAAAGGCACCAAAGAAAAGTCAAAGAAATTTTTTGATGTATCATTTGAGATATTGAAATCTCGAATGAAATGCCAAGTTGAGAAAAAAGAAAATAGTAAAGAATTCATGTCAAATCATACCTTAATGGTAATAAACCATTCTTTGATCTTGCAATTAGTCCAACTGGAACTGAACCAGAGAGTTGGTTTTGTTCCAACTTTCTGTAAAGGAAGAAAACATAATTTCCTTTTCTGTTACCATGAAATTTTGTGGAATAAGTCTTAAAATACAAGAAACTCACAAGACCATCAAGTGTTGCAATTGAGACAGGAAGGTAGGCACTGATCCAGTTAAGCTATTGTTTGACAGATCCCTAACAACATAAAGTCCCGTACATCTCTTATGAGAATGGATTTGGACTAAGAATGGATATTTTTCGCTAGTTTTCTAATCATATAAGATGATACTTACAAGTACTTTAACATCACTAGATTTGATATGTCGATGGATATCTCTCTAGTCAATCCACTTGAGGACAAGTTCCTGAGTAATATACATTTTCAAAGTAACTTCAATAGGGAGTCAAAATAACTCAGAAAGTCATAAAGATTATCTTAAGCCATAAACTTACAAAGATATGATTCTGGGAGGACTAGTCTCATAGCTACAATTTAGACCGTCCCACGGATACCCTTCAGGGCCACATGGATCTGCTTGCCAGCTTCTCTTTATTCCATAAATGGACTTAATTTTCAGGATAGCATCAACTACAAGTGTCCATATGCATCACAGTCAGTCAAATATATGTAAAATAGGATAAGCTACGGGACGGATAGTGAAAAGCATGCGTGGAACTACGTACCATCTCCTTGGTCTGTATCTGGTTTCGAGAGATCTTTCACGGTGAATATCTCAACTGCATTGAGGATCGGTGGAAGTGTTGAATTTCCACTTTCGATTGCTGAAAACGTGTATCTTTCTGCTCCACTGAATTGGTAATGACTATGCAAAGTGGTCGTCTGTAAGTAGCCAGGAGCAAAAGGGCCATACCAGTAGTTCCCGTTTTGAGTAATGTTGAATGATCTGGGATTCCCGGGGTCAACGGTAAGGGAAGTATTCAATTCTGTCCACCCATCTCGGTTATAGGACGCCCAAAAGCGATCATAAACGTCGTATGGAAACCTAAACAAATTCAGATATTCAGTATAGTGACTTTATAAAATTAAAATTAAAATAAAAAGGGGAGTTTTTTTTTTCTTTTTTTTTTCCGGGGGGGGGGGGGGGGGGGGGTGACGGTACCCCAAATATTTTATAATATAATAAACCGATTACAAAATTGGTTGATGTTCAACCCAAAAATAAAAAATAAAAGGCCAATCACCAACCTCTGATCTAGGGTACGTATACCTAACCCTTAAGATACCCACTCGCCTTCAAGGGGTGTAATACTTAGAAATCAAAAACTAAAAACAATTATTCCTAATATCCAGATTAGAGGCAACAAACACATGGCCTGATAAGACCATGCAAAACTATTGTATCGGTGAGTATTATACTTATACATGCCAAACTTAATCTTACAGTACGGTGGCGGCCACCAAAGTGAGTCAATATGTGCAGAACTTTTTAACTTTTAGGTTTTTTTAACTTTCATGCTTAATTGTCAGAGCAGGTCACAGAGCAACTAACAACTAGGTTTATTGTTTTTACCAAGGCAGAGGAGTGGATTTCATATAAAAATGACTCACCTGTAACTCTTTTCTGATGCAACTGATGGGAAAAATGACGTATAAAGTTTCCCACTTTGATTGAACCTGTGAGGACATACTAAAACACCAACAATGTATTCGAATCACAAGTAAAATAATCAAATCACAATCAACACAAAAGAATTTCTACGTGGAAAACTCCTCCAATGTGAAGGATAAAAACCACGGGACTGATTACGAAGTCCACCCCAATCTCCACTATATAAATCGTTAGGTTAAAACCCAATCAAGTCCTTAACAATAGCAACAGGACTAAGATTTACTGATTCAACAATAATAGAATCACCAATTAGTAGTGAAGAACAAGTTGTAAACAACAACTTAACCAAGAAAAGTTGGAGAAATATCACCCAGATTTTCGACCAAGATCTGCTGACTTCAAGAGCTCCAAACAACGATCCAACCGTTCAAAATGAAGAACACCCAATCCCGAACCTGCTGACAAAAAATCAGCTCAATCGGACCACGGATCAACCTTGATCAGACGTTTGATCAACTGCTGCGCAGGGCCTCTAATTCCTGCGAAATTCTGCTCTTTTCTTTTCTCTCTCTTTTCTTTTTTTTTTTACGGCCACTCACCTCTTCTCTAAAGAAAAAAAAAATCCTATATTTTTCTTTTTAAACCTTAGGGCCACATTACCCTAATTGGACCCAATAATAAGTCCCCGAATATGGGCTGGACCAACCTAACAATTCTCCCCCTCCAGCCTAAATGAGGGAGATTCCATATGTCCATTTCTCAAGTACAATCCAAACCGGCCTCATGCCGACAAAACTCAAACTTTTCTCGCCATAGAGCCTTTGTCATCATATCAAAACCATTATCCTCAGTATGTACCTTTTCAAGTGCAACCTCTTTGGTTTCCATGATATCTCGTATCCAATGATACCTTACATCAATATGCTTTGACCTTTAATGAAAAGTAGAGTTCTTAGCAAGACGTATAGCACTTTGACTATCATAAAATAACACATACTTTTCTTGCACGAAACCAAGTTCTTTTATGAATTTCTTCATCCAAAGCAACTCTTTACATGCTTCTGTTGCTGCAATAAATTCTGCTTCTGTTGTAGATAGAGCAATACATTTTTGTAATCTTGATTGCCATGCCATAGCTCCCCCTGAAAACTTAATCAAGTAGCCTGAAGTAGATCTTCTATTATCAATATCCTCTACCATATCAGAATCTATATATCCCACAAGAATAGGCTTATCACTCCCAAATGAAAGTTTCAAACTAGAAGTGCCTCGAAGATACCTTAGAATCCACTTCACTGCATTCCAATGTTCTCTTCCAGGATTAGAAGTAAATCTGCTAACTACTCCAACTGCATGAGCTATATCTGGCCTTGTACAAATCATTGCATACATTAAACAACCAACAGCCGAAGCATAAGGAACTCTTTCCATATCTTTTCTGTCTTCCTCATCTGCAGGACATTGTTTCTTACTAAGCTTAAAGTGTGTAGCAAGAGGCGTGCTCACCACTTTAGCTTTATCCATACAAAACCTTTGAAGCACTTTCTTAATGTACTCCTCTTGAGACAACCATAACTTCTTGGCTTTTCTATCACGACTGACTCTCATACCAAGAATTTGCTTCATTGAGCTTAAGTCTTTCATTGAGAATGACTTACTTAACTCCTACTTCAACATTTCAATTCTTGCAGCATTCTTACCAACTATAAACATGTCATCTATATAAAATAGTAGAATGATAAAATCATCATCTGAGAACTTCTGCACAAATACACAATGATAAGAATTTGTCTTCTTATAAGCTTACTCCCCTATAAAAGACTCAAATTTTCGATATCATTGTCTCGGTGCCTGTTTTAAGCCATATAAACTTTTCTTTAACTTGCAAACATAGTTCTCTTTACCTTTTTCTTCAAAACCCTCTAGTTGCTCCATATAAATTTCTTCATTTAGGTCACCATGAAGAAAAGCAGTTTTTGCATCCATTTGCTCAATTTCAAGATCAAGACTAGCAGCCAATCCCAAAACCACTCGAATTGAGGACATTTTCACAATAGGTGAGAAAATCTCATCATAATCAATTCCTTTTTTCTGACTAAAACCTTTAACAACTAGTCTAGCTTTGTATCGGGGTTGTGAAGAATTTTCATCATGCTTCAATTTATAAATCCAACGATTCTTCAAAGCTTTCTTGCCCTTAGGCAATGTCACCAACTCAAATGTTTAATTATCATGCAAAGATTTCAACTCATCTTGCATTGCATCAACCCATTTTTTCTAATCCACATCCTCTGCTACTTCTTCAAAGCTCTCAGGCTCACCTACATCAGTCAACAATACATACTCCTCAGTAGAGTATCTAGAGGATGGATGACGACCTCTAGTAGACCTCCTCAATGGTGGAACTGAAGATGGATTCTGTTGAACATCAACAACATTATCTATCTGAATGTCACTATTATCTGCACCCTGTTGGTCATTCTAAACCTAATCCTGAACATCATGCTGAATATCACTTTCAACTTGTTATGGCAACTATCGCTGTAAATCATTTGAAGGAATTAGATCAATATCAATACCAATCTTAGAGCCTTGTGACATATTCTTCTCACTCTGGCCAATATATGTCATATTTTGATTCTAAAAAAATACAACATCACGACTCCTTACAATTTTCTTCACAGCTGGATCATAACACCTGTAGCCAAATTCATCAGAACCATAACCAAGAAATATACATTCTCATGTCTTAACATCTAACTTAGACCTCTCATCCTTTGGAATATGAACAAATGCTTTGCAACCAAATACTCGTAGATAGTTATAGGAAACATCCTTGCCAAACCAAACTCTATCTGGCACATCACCATCTAAAGCAACAGTTGGAGATAGATTGATAACATAAGCTGCTATAAGTAATGCCTCACCCCAAAATGTCTTTGGCATGTTAGCATTTGAAATCATGCATCTAACTCTCTCAACCAATGTAATGTTCATTCTTTCCGCTATACCATTCAACTGAGGTGTTTTTGGAGGTGTCTTTTGATGTCGAATACCATGTTGCCTACAATACTCATCAAATGGTCCAATGTACTCACCACCATTGTTTGATCGAATGCATTTCAATTTCTTTCCAGTTTACCGCTCTACTGAAACTTGAAACTACTTGAACACATCTAATACTTGATCTTTTGACATCAAAACATAAACCCAAACCTTTCTTGAGTAGTCATCAATAAAAGTCACAAAGTAGGATGTTCCACCAAGCGTCCTCGGGTTAACTGGGCCACAAACATCTGAGTGTACTAACTCTAAGAAATCTGATTTTCTTGAAGGAGGGTGACTATAGAATGAAACTCTTTTTTGTTTTCCAGCTAAACAATGTGCACATTTCTCAAGTTTTGCACTTTTAATCCCATATAGTAAGTTCTTCTTTGCCAACACATTCATGCCCTTCTCACTCATGTGACTTAACCTTTTGTGCCATAAAGCACTTGCATTCCCATCTTCCACTACATTACAAATGTCCTTGGAAATCTTGGCCTAAAACAAATATAAAGAAGACTCTTTCTTGCCTCTAGCCATAACTAATGAACCTTTAGTAAGTTTCCATTGTCCATTATTAAAGATATTGCAAAAGCCTTAATCATCAAGTTGTCCTGTAGAAATCAAATTCAAGCGAATTTCTGGTACATATCTAACATTCTTGAGAACTAACTTAGATCCATTACGAGTCTCCAAGCATACATCTCTCATACCTGCAACTTTAGCCAAGCAATCATTACCCATCTTCAATGTGCCAATGTTTCCAGGAGTATAAGAAGTAAAGAACTCCCTCTTGGAAGTAATATGAAGAGAAGCGCCACTATCAATTACCCAACTTGTCTCATTACTTGCAAAATTCACATTATCATCATAGCACACAATAACAAGTTCATTAGTAGCTGCTGTAACTCGATCATCATCATTGTTGTCCTTTTTCTCCTCACTTTCATTAACTTTCTTCTTCTCATTTCTACCTTTACCATTCTTCTTTTCATTTTTCAGCTGGAAGCAATTTTTTTTTATATGACCCATCTTGCCACAATGATAGCACTCTACATTTTTATACCATGATCTAGACTTACTTCAACTTTTGTTATAACCTATCGGACCTCTACTATGACTTCTCCCCATGTTTTCAACAACCAAAGCTTCAAAATGAGACAAAGAACCCTGACTCTTTCTTCTCATCTCTTTATTCAAAATACTAGTCTTGGCAAAATCCATAGTGACAATACCATCGGGAGCAGAGTTACTCACTGACATACGAAATGTTTCCCAAGATTCTGGTAAAGTACCAAGTAACCAAAGTACTTGTATTTCGTTTTCAAACTTCATATTCATGCCTGAAAGTTGATCTAACATTCCCTGAAACTCATTCAAATGATCAGATATGGATTGCCCATCTTTGTATTTCAAGCTAATAAGTTGCTTCATCAAATACATCTGATTATTTCCAGTCTTTCGAGCATACAAGGATTCAAGTTTGTTCCATAGAGTCCGAGCATGTGTTTCTTTACTAATGTGATTCAAAACATTCTCATTTATAAATTGTCGAATGAACCCGCATACAATTTTATGCTCAAGAGTCCAATCGGCCTCACTCATGTTGTCTAGTCTAGTTTCACTAAACACCGGTAAGTTCCAATGCTTCACATAAAGCAAATCTTCCATCTTACCCTTCCAAACATGATAATTTTGTCCATTCAAACTAATCATCCTGTTAGTGCTTAGTTCCATCGTTCAATCAAATCCAAAGATAAAACAACCACAACCTAAGCTCTTGATACCACTCTGATGGGAAAAACAACATATAAAGTTTCCCACTTTGATTGAACTTGTGAGATATATTAAAACACCAACAATGTATTCGAATCACAAGTAAAATAATCAAATCACAATCAACACAAAAGAATTTCTACGTAGAAAACTCCTCCAATGTGAAGGATAAAAACCACGGGATCGATCACGAAGTCCACCCCAATATCCACTATATAAATCGTTAGGTTACAACCTAATAAAGTCCTTAACAATAGCAACAAGACTAAGATTTACTGATTCAACAATAATAGAATCACCAATTAGTAGTGAAAAACAAGTTGTAAACAACAACTTAATCAAGAAAAGTTGGAGAAATATCACCCAGATTTTCGACCAAGATCTGCTGACTTCAAGAGCTCTAAAAAACGATCCAACCGTTCACAATGAAGAACACCCAATCCCGAACCTGCTGACAAAAAGTCAGCTCAATCGGACCACGGATCGATCTTGATCAGATGTTTGATCAACTGCTGCGCAGGGCCTCTAATTCCTGCGAAATTCTGCTATTTTCTTTTCTCTCTCTCTCTTTTTTTTTTTTTATGGCCACTCACCTCTTCTCTAAAGAAAAAAAACCCCTATATTTTTCTTTTTAAACCTTAGGACCACATTACCCTAATTGGACCCAATAATAAGTCCCCGAATATAGGCTGGACTAACCTAACAGCAACATCCAAAATTTAATGTATAAATGGAATCTTTCAGAGGCCGCAACTCAATTGCTGATATGAACGGTATCCCGAGGCCGGTGTTCACAAGACAGATACAGATATAGTTTAGAGATGAGACATGTATGAGCTCCACACTTACACTATCAGATGCATCCTGTAATTTGATCGTGTCCCACATATTTGCTCCAAGATACAGATCGAATTGCGGTGCAATATCTTTTCCATCATAATTCCCATACCTGAAGGATGCTCCGATCAGATATTTAGTTCGTGATGTGACATTATTCTGTAACAGTTACGGATTCCTTGAGGAAAGCTTCTGAGATTCCTGGACTCTTGTTGAACGCGTGATTTGAATTGTGATGCTATGCTTTCACTTGTGCCTGTGTCTATGAATGGCTCATCTGAAATGTAATTTTATTCTTGTGGTCGGCTCAAAGTAGTTTGAATTTGCAGGTGACCCACAATCTAAGCTTATGAAGCCTGGGACAGAAAAGACACAACAATCCATCAGCTATAAGATTTGCTTACCAGAACCAAACTGATATTCCAGGATTTAGTTGCCATACCTGATTGATCTTGGGCAAGAACCGGAAGTGTGAGAGTCAAAATACCGAGCATGGCAAAGATGAGATGTGTGAAGTTCGCCATAGCCAAAGAAAGCCGTGGGCATGTTTTCTGCGTAGTATGCTTTATACTGCAAGAATATGGTTCCTTTTTGTAAACAAAATAATTTTAGCGACGTAGTCAATTATCCTTACCCTGGTTGATAAATTGATTATCTTGCCAACCTGTAATTTTATAACTCATACGGTCTAAGTGTTATATACTTTGAGGTCTCATATACAAGTATTCTCTTCTTTTTTATTTTCCTTTTTCTTTTCTTCTTTTTTTAAGTTGAAGTCAGCGAGAGAGAGTGAGGACACGCATAGGTTGCTTTCGCAATACGTTCGCAAGGAAAAGAAGATGTTTACACACCAATGGGAGTGTGTCAAACCGTTGCTTTCTTCAAGAACAAGTACAATGCTAGTGAAAGAAGGGTGAGAAAAGGATTGATACCCCCCATTGTGTCGATAGGTTTGTCCATTTCATCACTTAATACCTAAACAACAACG
The DNA here is from genome assembly GCA_028551485.1 of Casuarina cunninghamiana. Lineage (NCBI taxonomy): Eukaryota > Viridiplantae > Streptophyta > Magnoliopsida > Fagales > Casuarinaceae > Casuarina > Casuarina cunninghamiana. The sequence goes on from CM052364.1 coordinate 7,449,750, forward strand.
AAATGTAGACCGAGCAAAAGCCATTAGCGTCGAATTACACGCATAGGTTACTTTCACAATACGTTCGCAAGGAAAAGAAGATGTTTACACACCAATGGCAATGTGTCAAACTGTTGCTGTCTTCAAGAACAAGTAAAAGTCCAACGTAAGAAGGGTGAGAAAAGGATTGATACACCGCATTATGCCGATAGGTTTGTCCATTTCATCACTAAATACTTGAAACCGAGCAAAAACCACCGGAGTCGAATTTTGGTTTAGTTAATAATAGTTACATAAAGTACTAAGATGTTGGAATCTATGAACTTTTTGCCATAATTTCAAGATGGATTACTAGATCTTACTTTGCAAGCCTCACACCAGAAAAAAGTTGTTGAAATCCTGTATATTCTCACATTATCAATACACTGACATGTTGTCTTTTTTATATATTGATGTGTTTTATCTCTTATAAGTCGTTTGAAGGGGAAAAAGAAATAATTTAGATCTCAAGCTTCCAATAAGACACCTATTCATTTTAGTTTAGATTCCTATGGAAATGTTTCCTTATACATGTTGAAATCCGATGTGTGTCCCATATTACCAATGTACTGATATGTTGTATTCTTTATTAGTAAAAACATTTTCTTCCCTTATAGGCCAATTTAAGGGAAGAAGTGGACCTCCAATCAAATCATTCAACGGACATATCAAAGAATTACTTCGATTCTAATAAAAAAGAGAACACTATCTCAGGCCACCACCTCTTAAACTGAGCAAAATTGGATGCACCCATGAATTTTCCATTACTGGAGCCAAACATTCCCGTAGTCCAAGTGTTTCTCCCATCTCTACCTATTCCCGCTCAATGAAATGAACAACATACCGTTCTGGATTAACTAAAGAACAATAATTATCATTGATTTGAATAAGTTAATAATGAACCAGGGTGAAAAGTATTACAAAGATCTCCCACATCTAGTACAAGATTAGCATAGAATTAGTTAAGAAGTAGACCAAGCATGTTTAGTTATTCCAAAGTTTTTTCTCCCACTTTAATGGTTGATTTAGATGGACTAACTAACATCTAAAATTTAAAACAAGGTCCAAATTGTACCAAGTCTTAAATGTCTAGGATAAATAATGCTTTGTAATTGGTTAGAGAAAAGTCTAATTTTTCAAAGATTAAAAAAAAAAAAGGCAAAAACGAATACTTGTTGAACGTAGGGTTATAATTTAAAAAGGAAAAGGATGGCAACAAGGACATAAATTTAGTACATTACTAGGCACGGTGTTGAGTGGCTAGGTTCCCTAAGCTTATGATATTCTATAGGTCTAAGCATATAATAATGTAATGCTTAACCATCTAGAAAGGGTTAAGACAGGTGACACCACAGTAAAGTACATTATCGCAAATGCTATGTTATTTGACCCACAATTAAATATCTTGATTTGAATTTTGAAATTATGTCATTCGGATGAGTATATGAGCATCATAGGATGTTGTTGATTAGTGGGAGTTCTTATGTCACTATTGTAGATTACAGTTGCATATGTGTTGTTTACTATATGGTAAACTTGATTTTGAGATATATATGTTGATAACTTGTAAAATACATAAGTGTTTTATGTGACAGGTTGAAGCGTGCATGCACAAACCATCTACATATATATATATATATATATATATATATATATATATATATATCATATATATCTCTCTTGGTATGGCTAGGGGCATTTCATTAAATATTAAAAGCCATATTGTTTTAGAATGTCTTGTACTATAATGTTATTAAGCTCAACTTCATATAAACAAGACATTTAAAGAAATTCTCACTTCAATAAATGAGAATTGGATAGACAACAAAGGATGACACATTCAGATTTCACGTATCATCAAGTTGCCACAGTACCATATTAATCCATGTTAGTAGAGTGGATGGCTTTTGTAATCATGGATATCGATGTATTGTTTATAGGATGCAGCTAATGACATGATTTAGAGTTTGAAGCTTTATGGGATCAGATTGACTTTTAAGAATTGTCTCAAGACCAAAACATTGTGCACACACTTACATGTTTTCCAAAATGTCTTTTCACATACCATTCTCATTGCTATAGCCCAAGTGGGAGATTGTTAGACCATTTTCAATAGCCCTTACTAAAGTAGGCTTATATCAATAAGAATTACGGAGTTACTAAACTTGTTTTTAAATCAATATTTTTGTGGTACATTCAGTTAAGACATTTTGGATTCTTAATTGTTAAATATGGGATTGGCTAGTGTGGGTCATTATTTACCATATAGAACTGTGATGAAGAGGACTATATGGGTAACACATTTAGTAAATGGCTAGATCTTTCCTTTAGCTCTCAATATATACACTGATAATCTACATTCTGTGAAGATCTTACATTATTGGTAAGTTAGAAGGCATTTATAGTTTAAAGTAATACAAGGGGCAAAATTGGAATAACATACTTTGGCCTTCTCGAACACGTCACACACCTTTCACAATTTGCTTAATAACGCACACACGCCACAAAAGATAAGGATGGAGAAAATGGAGAAGAGGAACCTCATTCATGTTTGCCTTTAACCATTTTGTTAAAAAATGAGACCGGCTAGGTGATCAAAAGACAAACGTTGCCAAAATTTACAAAAAGAGGGAAGAAAGGCAGAGAGAAGAAAACCTAATTTTGCTTCACTAAAATTTTCTAATTCAATTGATTATATGAAAAAAATTTACAATATATGGACAAAATCAAAAAATAAATAACAAAAGAAAATCAATTACATACATTTACATATCAAACAGGGTAAGAATCATTGAGAAATGAGGATTCTCGACGACTAGGGTTTTGCAGAGGCGTCGGGGATGAACTAGGTCGCCTCGCGAGGGAGATCAAATCTTGGAGTGGGTCACGGGTCAATGTCGAGTCGAGCTGGCTGACGTGGTGCTGATGTGGCATGTGTGTGTTTAACACGCGCCGATGGGAGTGACGCACTTTGCTTGTCTAACATGCCCTCGCAAGTTGATGGGGCAGAATGGACCTGAAGCTTGGACCAAAGAGTGTGGAAATGAGCAAAAGAAAAACCTTTGGTGAATATGTCAGCCAGTTGATCAACAATGGAGATAAATTATAAATAGAGTTGACCGCGAGTAAGGTGTTCTCAAACGAAGTGAAAATCGATCTCAATATGTTTGGTGCGAGCATGGAAGACCAAATTGGCCGTCAAGTAAAGGGCAAAGAAATTGTCACACCAGAAGGTCGAAGGATGAGGAGGCAAGGCACGAAGGTCACGAAGGAGATACTCAATCCACATAAGTTCAGTAGTGGTGTCAGCTAAGGACTTATATTTTGCTTTAATGCTGGACTGAGCAATGGTGCGCTGCTTGTGGGAACTCTAGGAGATAAGGTTGCAACCAAGGAAGATGCAAAAACCTCTGACAAAGCGACGGTCATCACAATCACCCGCCCATCCAACATCAGAAAAGGCATGAAGGGTAGTGGACGGGCTATGAGTGAGAAGAAGGCCGAGATGAGGTGTGGCAACAAGGTAGCGTAGGATGCACTTGACGGATTGCCAATGAGTAGTAGTGGGGCGGTGGAGAAACTGGCATGCAGTGTTTATGGCATAAGCAATGTCCGGGTATGTGAGGGTAAGATACTTGAGGGTGCCAACAATACTGCGGTAGAGACTAGAGTCTTCAAGAGGGTCACCACTCCAGATAGAGAAAGGCCCATCAGTGGTGCAAGGTGTTGAGACGGCTTTGGCATCAGCCATCTTGGCACAAGTCAAAATGTCCTAAGTAAATTTCTCTTAATGATGAATAAGACCAGTCGAGGTAGGTTAAACCTCTACACTAAGAAAGTAATGAGAAGGCCTGAGGTCCTTGAGAGCAAACTCAATCTGAAGAACCTAAAGAAGACAAGAGAAAGGTGCCTGAGGGGAGCCAGTGACAATAATGTCATCCACATAGACAAGTAGTACTAGATTGTACTGAGGGGTGTGGAGAGTGAATAGGGAGGTATCCGCAGCAGAGATGATGAAACTAAATGATGTGAGAAACATACTAAGCCAATGATACCAAGTACGGGGAGCCTATTTCAAACCATATAGAAAGCGATGAAGCCGGTAAACATGAGAAGGCTGAGCAGAATCCACAAAACTAGGAGGCTAAACCATGTAGACCACCTCAGAGAGATAACCATGAAGGAAAGCATTGGAGACATCGAGTTGATAGATGGGCCATCCATAAGAATAGGCAAGGGAGATGACAGTGCAAACTATGACAAGTTTTGCAACGAGGCTGAGTGTCTCAGTAAAGTCAACACCTTCTTGTTGGTGAAAACCCTTCGCGACAAGGCTAGCCTTGTAACATTCAAGGGAGCCATTTGCCTAGAGTTTGACCTTGTAGACCCACTTGCAGCCAATAAGGTGAGCACCAAGCAGAAGAGGAACAAGAGACCAAGTACCATTGCAGATCAAAGCAGTGTACTCAGTAGCCATGGCCTCACGCCAATGAGAATCTCAAATAGCCTGAAAGAAGCAAGTAGGTTCATGAGAGGGGGGGAGGGAGTAGGGGTAGCAGTAAGGGCATATGTGTGAGCACGGGTAACAGTGCATCGGGAGATGGTACCATCCTGGAGACGAGTGACAGGGCATGGGGGAAGGGGGCAGTGGAAAAGTGGGGTTAGGTGTAGAGGGTATGGGGGAGGCATGAGTGTTCTCAGAACTAGTAGGGTTTGAGGGGTTGCTAGTAGAGGTGAAGGAAGAGGGAAGGGGTGGGGAGATAGTAAGTGGAGGGATAATGAGAGGAGATGAAGGCTTGGGAGAAAAGGCTGGGGAGGGTGATGAGAGAAGGGTAGTGTGATAAAGGAATACGGCCTTATGAAAAACAACATCAACAACAATAAAGCATTTATGGGTGACGGGACAAGAGCAGCGGTAACCCTTATAGCTAGGAGGGTAGCCCAAAAAGATGCAAGAACAAAAGCGCTGGGCCAGCTTGTGTGGAGTATAAGGCCAAAGATAAGGAAACATTGTACAACCAAACACACGTAAGTGAGAGAGATCAAGGAGACAATGAAAAAGCACTTGCCACGGAGAGAGATGGCCAAGAATAGCAGTGGGGAGGCAGTTGATCAAGGAGATGGCCATTTCAAAAGCAAAGTCCCAAAAATGGGAAGGGACCGCAACCTAGGTGAGGAGAGCAAGGTCAGTCTCAACAATATGGCAATGCTTGCATTCAGCAACCCCATTCTAAAAAAGGGAGTAGAGGTAGGACAAGCACTAATGAATACCGTGCTGCTGCAGATAAGATCAAAAAGCAGTGGAGAGAAATTCAGGAGCACCATCACACTGTATAGCTTGTATCTTGCATAAAAGTTGAGTCCCCATAAATTTATGAAAAACCATAAAAAGAGCAAGAAATTGAGAGTGAGAGAAAAAATGATAGAGTTAAGAAAAACGAAAAAAATCATCAGTGAAACAAACATAGTATTTATTGCCATTTAAAGACACTACAGGAGACGGGCCCCAGACATCAAAATGGACTAACTGGAGAGGGGCAGTAGACTGAGACTCAGAAGGGGGGTAGGATTGGTGATAAGTCTTACTAGGAGCACATGTCGTACAAGGGGGAAAAGACGACGGCACAAAACTGATATTGGTAGACTGCAAAAGACGAACAAGGACGTTAGAAGATGGGTGACAAAGGTGATGATGCCATAATAAAATAGGACTGGATCGAACGGCTGTGAGTGCATGAGGAGACAAGGCGCTAGGGGAGGAGACACGATAGAGACCACGATCAAGGGTGCCGTGGAGGATTATCTGCCTCGTATGACAAGAAAGACCCCAAAAATGAGATGCAAAAAATAGGAAATAACAGTTATTATCATAAGCAAATTGAGAGACAAATAAGAGATTTTTGGTGATGGAAGGGACAACTAAGACATTTTTTAAGTTGAAAGGAAATAACAGTTATTATCATAAGCGAAGAGTACCTATGTAGGTGATGGGGAGAGAAACACCATCGCCCACAGTGAGCGGTTGGGAACCAGAGTAAGGAGCAACACTGGAAAGGGTGGAAGTAGAGTCAATGATGTGGTGAGAGGCACCAGAATTCGGATGCCAGGAAGCTAGGTTAAAGGAGGAGGGGGTGGGTTGGGGGGATAATAGTGAGAGACGAGATGAGGGAGAGTGGCATATTAGGCTTGGGGGGCATAGGGGAAGGGAAAGGGGTAAGTGTATTGGGGTGAAGGATAGGCATAATGGGCTTGGGGCGAAACACGGAAGGTCGGACCTTGTTGGGAAGAGGGCATGAAAGTGGGGTTAAAGCACTCAACGTAGTTAGCAACATGGTGGCCAAGTTTGCGGTAAAGGTGGCAATAGGGTCATCCACAGCGGGGTCCACAATTATTGAGCTGGTTTGGCCAATTTTGGGCCTGCGAGAGAGGTAGGAGGTCATCTCCTGCGTGCTAGCCCGCGAGCTAGTGTGCAAGTAAGCCATTCACTGGCTGGACCACGAAGTGGCTTACGGGCTGGCCCATAAGATGGCTCGTGAGCAAGCTCACATGCAGACTCACATGCAGGCCTGCATGCTGGCCGGTGTGTTGGCCCGCAGATTAGTCCACATAGAAGCCTCCCGAGTACGACCTAGAGCGAGTCAAACTAGAGTGTCCCGAGGGGGAACCGACCCAATGTCATTCGAGTAGGCTGGGAAAGCTGTGGCAGACGACACAGTGGAGTGCTGGTTATCGTCACAGCGGCCTTCATGGGCAAGGAGTAACCCGTGGAAAGCTTCTCGGCTGAGGGGACCAGTGGTGAATTCAACGATGGCAACGGAAGTCGCGAGATCGTCAAACTCATCCCTCAACCCCCATAAAAGTTACGCACGATAGTCGTCTTTGGAGAGCTTGCTGCTGATAGCACCGAGCTGATCAAGAAGGTCCTTAACCTGCGACAAAAATTCAATCACCAACCGAGTTCCCTTCATGATGGATTGGAGCTCCATTCGGATAGCGGCGAAGCGTGTGGAGGACTGGGCCGTGTATGTGCGCTTTAGAAAGGACCATCCTCCACTAAAGTCTCCATGTCAGTAAGTTGGGTGATGACAGCGTTCGTTGAAGTGGCCATGAGCCAACTAAGGGTAGCTTGATCACGGCTGAGCTAAGTAGTAAAAATAGGGTTGGGTTTGGTTGAGCCATCGGAGGAGGTGAGGATTTTCAATGGGGTGGGCTCGAAACCATCTAGAATTGGAATGAGGTTCCAAGAGAGGAGAAAGGGCATGAGACTGGTCTGCCAGAGAACATAATTGGACCCGTTAAAATAGTCAAACGAGGTAAGGGAAGGGACTGCCAACAAGGTTGCATAGGAAAGAGAAAGAGTGGGAACAGAGGGAGGGTTGGGATTATTAGAATCGGGGGCCATTGGGATTGAAATAGAGGCATTGGTTATTGGCTCGATTGATACCATGTTAGGAAACGAGATCAGCTAGGTGATCGGAAGACAAACGTTGTTGGAATTTACAAAAAGAGGGAAGAACGGTGGAAAGAAGAAAACCTAATTTTGTTTCACTGAAATTTTCTGATTCAATTGATTATATGAACAAAGTTTACAATATATGGATGAAATCAAAAAATAAATAAGGAAAGAAAATCAATTACAGACATTTACATATCAAACAAGTTAAGAATCACCGAGAATTAAGGATTCTTAGCGGCTAGGGTTTCGCACAGGCATCAAGGACGAACCGGGTCACCTCGCAAAGGAGATCGAATATTGGGGGGGTCACGAGTCACTGTCGAGTCAAGCTGGCTGACTTGGTGCTGACGTGGCATGCGCGTGTTTGACACGTGCCGGTGGGGGTGATGCACTTTGCTTGTCTAACACACTTACTAGATCTTCAGTCGACTAAAGTTATCTCATCAAGCCAGTGATTTAGGATAGAATAAAGGAGAAGATTCTAACCACTAGCAGCTGAGCATGGAGGCAAAATCAGGTACGTTTCAAGCTAAGTTATGTGTCCTAAGATGACCTACTTGATCCTAGCGTTTGTGAACTTTCTTGAGCTCTATTTTTCCAACACAAGGTTGCTCGGATCAAATATGTAGTTCCTTTTATGACATTTATGTTGTAACAGTTACAGTTTCCTTGAGGAAAGCTTATAAGATTCCAGGCCTATTGTTGAAGGCCTAATTTGAATTTTGATGCTATGCTTTTACTTGTGCCTATGTTTATGAATGGCACATCTGAAATGTAAATTATGCTTGTGGTCGGCTTGGAGTAGTTTGAATTTGTAGGTAACCACAATCTAAGCTTATGAAACCTAGGACAAATAAAACACAACAATCTGTTAGCTATAAGATTTGCTTGCCAAAACCAAACTGATACTCCAAGATTTAGTTACCATACTTGATTGATCTTGGGCATGAATTAGAAGTATAAGAGTCAAACAACCGAGCATGGCAAAGATGAGATGTGTGAAGCTTGCCATAGCCAAATGAAGCCGTGGGCATGTTTTCCGCAAAGTATGCTTTATATTGCAAGACTATGGTTCTTTTTTGTAAACAAAATAATTTTAGCAACGTAGTCAATTGTCTTTGTCCTAATTGATAGATTGATTATCTTGCCAATATGCAATTTATAATTCATGTCTTCCTAAGTGTTATATACTTTGGAGATCGTGCATACAAGTTTTTTCTTTTTTTTTTCTTTTTTTTTTCTTTTTCTTATTTAAGTTCAAGTCAACGAGAGAGAAGGAAGACACGCATGGGTTGGGTTACTTTCACAATACTTTTGCAAGGAAAAGAAGGCGTTTACACATCAATTAGAGTGTGTGAAACTATTGCTTTCTTCAAGAACGAGTAAAATTCAAACGCAAGAAGGGTGAGAAAAGAATTGATGCCTCCCATTGTGCCGATAGCCTTATCTATTTCATCACTTATTTAAAGATATTTTCATTAGAATGTGAAGGCTCATTTCAAAACTTTGTATTCCCACATTCACCTTTAACACTCTCTTTCAGTACATGCTAATATAAGTATTTTATATGAGGAAAAAAAACCAACTTTAAGGCATGAGAATTATAAAGCAGAGGCCTATTTATAACTTTGATACCATATTAAAATATAAAAGTTAATCCCAAAACATTAAAATATTAAGTAGAATCAATAGCTCATCTTCACACTTCTGATGTAAGATAACATCTCCTTTAATATTTTCCTCTCTTCTATACCAATTTAAGGGAAGAAGTGGACCTCCAATCAAATACCTCAGGCCACCAGCTCTGAAACTAAGCAAAATTGGATGCACCCACAGATTGTCCGTTATTGGAGTCAAACCATCCCGTAGACCAAGTCTTTCTCCCATCTCCATGACCTTACAGAATAATAGGCAATTGTGGCTCACTTTAGAATCAAATACATTACCGTGCCACCTTATAATGAGCCTATTCCCGATCAATGAAACGAATAGCATATCGTTCCGGATTGATTAAGGAATAATGATTATTGTTTAATTGAATAAGTTAATAGTGAACCGTAGTGAAAAGTATTGCAACGATCTGCTACATCTACCATAGGATTGGTATCTTTAGAGATTCCTACAACCACCGATATAGCTCAGCTCCTACAGGAAAAAAGAGTTTCTTAGGTTTGAAATGAAGATAGAGTCATTGAACAACAACCTAAATGTAAGCCGTTCTTGATTAAAATCAACAAAAAAATAAAAGTTGGAGAGCTACATAGACAATCTAGAAGGTCTGTCATAGAGTTATGTAAAAAATCTAGAAGGTCTTTAATACAGAACGTGAGAGCCACGTGGACAATCAAGCAAGCTAGCACAAGAGGATATCTCGGAGGGGCGGGCATGGTAAAGAAGGGACGTGAATGGCAAGAAAGCAAAAAGATTTGATGGCATCTCAACAAGAAGGACAACAATTTGAATTTGAATTTGAATACATTGAATATAGGATATCTTCCGAAGTTAGCTTCCTAATTTAGGACCATTATTCAAGGTGGTTGGGATTTCTTTATTTAAAATTAATTTGAATAAATTGTAGTATTTAATAGTTTCCTATTTTTTTTAATTTAATTATGTAATGAGAGAACTTTCCTTTAAAAAATGAGAGAAGCATGGGTAGAAATAGAGGTAAGGATAATCAAAGAATGCATAGAAGAAATTGTATTTGGTTTTTAGTTTTGTAAGTTTCTTTGCGATTCAATGAAAATATTCTCCTAAAGTTCTTGTCTTGATTTTGTCTAGCCACCATAGGTCATCCACATAAAGGCAAAAACATGTGAATTTGAGACAACTTTCTAGTAGTCGGACCTATTACGCGTTCTGTTTCACAAGCATGTAACAATCTTAATCCTTGTAGTATGTAGTGTAGATAACTATAAAGATAGTTTATTTGTTTTTCTCATCAACTAATAGGTCCACAAATAAAGGACAGATATCTTAATTGGACTTTAATTTTTTTTCCCTTAATACTCTTAAGTAAATTTAATATTGCTATAAGTCGGAATCTATGATTGGAACTTAGCTGGAGTACTCAAAGTTATTATAATTTTAAAGCACGCTAAAGTTTGGTGCTAAAAAGTTGTTTCTATGACAAAGAAATTTATACGGCAATAAGAATCTTAACCATAATACAACTTCAGTACTATCGCTATCGACCGCGTAATAGTGGTGCCTACTGAACGCCCTTTAACAAAAGAACTAATAAAGGTCGTAGCTATGAATTTGCAAATGGTAGGTGAAGTCAACTTATTATTGGTTGTCATCTTAAGTGGATCATCATAGTTTAACAATTAAGACGTCATTTCATTAGGTCAGAAGCTAGCTTTGTGCTTACAGGGGGATTAATAGTTCCCTCCACATGTTCATAAGCCCTAAGTAGTCTTGCTGAAGTTGGTTTTTAATTTACTTTGATCTATTCAGAACAAATTGTTACTGAAGGAACTTTTTTTTTCCATTCTTTTATATCCTAATTACAGAACAGACCATTAATAATGTTGGGTTTTCTCAGGTAAACAAAATAACTATCTACCTTCTTAATTTAGGGTAAATGTTTCTGCTTTAGTTCGTTTGTTTTTGATTTAGTATTATTCTCGTTTTTCTCTTTCTTTTTCAGCCGAAATCCAGCTATACGTAACTAAATTTCCTAAGAATTAGTTACTTTTCTACTGCTACTAATCAGTCTTTCACTTTTATTTAATACTAGGCTTTTCATCAATGCAAGCAAAAATTTCTCTATATATTTAGTTTACACCTTATGAACTAATTACATGAAAATGATTTGACTTCATTAATCAAAAGTATGTGAAAAAGATAATAAAACAAGTACAAGAAAATCGCATCACTGAAAAATTAATTATTCAATTTATCAATTTTCTATAAGGGGCTTCTTTATGTCTATCTAGATTTTATTGGTGTGCCTGGCTAAAACAATTACCGTATACTTTTTTATGTATTGCAGTTCCAACACCCGATTATCAAGTTTTTGCTGCATTACTTAGGTTTTGTTTTAGTTAATTGAGTACTCTGAAGGGAAAAGGATGCAACACTTGTTATTTAGATCAACGAATAATTCTTGCCAGCTCTTGAAATAGGCTCTAAGACGTGGAAACCGTCCAAGGTTCTGGAGATTGACACAGAAATTGGTAAAAACCCACTTTCATGATCAACAGTTGCTCAAGAATGAAAAGGTACAAAGAGAAGTTATATACACAGGTTGTTGAAACAGTACCAATCCATGTGTATGTTCAGTTCAATGAATATGGGCTTGGCTTGCCCAAATAAAAAACTCCTACAAGGTCACGGCCCAAACAACTATATAACTTAACATAGGCAAGGCAGTAAAAATTCTCGTCATTCTAAGTAAAAGTAATTACGTTTTCAGTTACAATTAGATTTTTTAGAACTAGAAGCTCTGTTGGATCTCGGCATAGTTTTGTGCTTGCCACGTAATGCGAAAATGAGGCTGGAGCCAGACAATGCACTATTTACTTACATGGTGCCCTGTAGACATATATGAATGTAGCTGCACATGTGCGACGGGTGCGAGTGGCTTTAAGAACTATATTACATATATACATGATATATGAGAAACAAAAAAAAGTGGCAATTATTTCAGAATTTGGGCTGTGCTAACAAACTATAATTGAATGTTTAAACTTTGACGATGTATGTTGGATGAGAATTTCTTTGTAGTAGGAAAAAGGAAAGAATACTCGTGCTTTATATATATATATATAGAGAGAGAGAGAGAGAGAGAGAAAAAGCTTTAACAAGGATGAAAAATTCATTACATATTATAATAAATGTTTCATCGAAGTATCACATATTATTTACTGAAGAGCAATATGTATTGACTGGCAATTATAGAAAGTAGAAAAGGTTCAAGCTTGGACACACTAATTTCAATTGTCGACGTCATTTTACCGAGCTGAAGGACCGAGTTCAGTCGTCAAATTCATGTTGATCATTTCTCTTGCATTTATTGATCCACTCATCTCGCGCTGCTGCATGCGTTCTAATTCAGTTGCCATACACTCCTTTAGCTCCGCCACTACCTGACACATGGTTGGCCTTCTAGCAGAAGCTAAAGATACACAAGCCATTGCTATTTCAACGGCTTTCCATGCAGAGTTGATGTTGAAATTCCCACGCAACCTTGTGTCAACAATATTTTTTATATCCCCTCTGGCAACCATGGAACTCACCCATTGACTTAGGTGAGTGTTTTCATGGGATCTTTTTATTGCAGGCTGGCCTGTAATTATTTCTAAAAAAACAACTCCAAAACTATAAACATCACTCTTTGTAGTTAACTGGTTTGTGGCACCGTACCTGCAAGTAAACCAGTCTTTTTTTTTACAAAATTTCTAGCAAAGTTACTCTTAACAAAAGCTCCCTCGATTTGAAAATTTTTTTGCTCTTCTTAAGTGTCTTGTGGACCAAAACAAACAAGTCATATTAGGCCATAATATATATCTTGCTTTTAATTTTTGAAAATTTTTCAATCAAAATAATTCCATTTCATCTTACTTGCCTGTAGACATGCATTTCATTTTAATCACATAATTCATTACATGTTTGAGCAATGTAAATATAACCTTTTTGTGGACAGATTTGAATTTCACCAATGATCATAAGTAAACGAAATAACAGAAAAATACTCACTCAGGGTCTAGGTACCCAGGGGTGCCAGCAACAACGGTCGACATATGAGTGCCACCATCAGTGAGGAAAGTTTTGGATAGGCCAAAATCAGCTAGTTTGGCATGAAAATTTTCGTTCAGCAAGATGTTTGTCGCCTTTATATCTCTGTGAATTATCTGGGGTTTGCAACCATGGTGCAGATACTCCAAACCTACAAATACATGCCCGCGTCATTTATAGAAAAAGGGGAAAAGAAAAACGGACATTGCAAAGCAAGAACTATGCAGTCAACTCATTGGAACCTTGTGCTGCATCCATTGCTATTTGAAGTCTCTCTTCCCAACTCAAGATGTTTGCCTTCTGACCTGCATGCATTAATAAAACCTTTGATCTATTTTTTTTTTTTCCAAATCAAACAAACTTCGATAGTGTTGTGATAAATGTTTAAGACAATATTGAAAGGAGAATTAATTTTTCTAACTCTAAAATCATATAAGTCATCTTCTTTGTAGAGAATAAGATTTGATAGGCTGATTGTGAAGCTTTTATCTTATATTGCAATTACGCCCAAACCTGAAAGATGTGTTTTTAAGTCTCCATTGGCCATGAACTCATAAACAAGCCCCATGTTAGTTTCTTCATAGCAATATCCAACAAGAGTAGTTAAGTTTCTATGATAGACCTTCATAAGAAGTTTAACCTGCAATTAAACTTATCACTTTAATTTCAATGTACATGTCAAATCATGTATTTATATCATAAGCTTAAAAAGTTTATAAGAAGTAGTACATGCCTCAGAATGAAACTCCCGAAACCCTTGAACTGATGATGGAGATAGTATCTTTATTGCTACTGGAGTGTTATCAAAGTATCCAATGTAAACTGTTCCAAATCCACCTCTTCCAAGAATCCTTTCAAAGTTGTTGGTCATCTTTGCAATCTCAGAGTACGTAAATTGTCGTTGTATTGATTCCAAAGATATATTTTGGATGTTGGATTTAGTATCCACTGTCAGATCTGCTAAGGTCATCATGAGTATGAGAAGTATTACCTAAGGAGAACCATTCTTTTTTTACGTAAGAGTGGATCTTACAATTAGTTTTCACCTTTAGTCTTATCTGGTCGTTTCCTCCTCCTAAGTCCCAACAAGACAGCAGCTACAACCAATGATAGGATGAGCAATCCACCTAGAGATGCTGCTATAGGAAGAACTATATTGTTCTTCTTTGTGCATGAAGCAGATCCGCATAAAATTAAACTGTCATCCACACTACAAAATAGTATTGATGGCATTAAAACAACGCATCCACATAAAAGTCTAAATAAGTTTTTTAATGTATTGTTTGGGGTATTAAAATCTATGCTTTAGATTTACAAAGATATCTAATAAATTTTTCATTTTATGAAATGAGGACCTAAGAAAAAGATAAAGTAAAGGGCTTATGGTCTTTGACGAAAACGGTACCTCAATGATAATGAATCATTCTTTGATCTTGCAATTAGTTCAGCTGGAACTGAACCAGAAAAGTTGTTTCTTTCTAAGTTTCTGAGAAGGTAGAAAAAAATAATTTCATCTTCTGTAACCATGAAACTCTTGTGGAGTAAGTCTTAGATACAAGTAACTTACAAGACCCTCAAGTATTGCAATTGAGACAGGAAAGCGGGCACTGATCCAGTTAAGCTATTATTTGACAGATCCCTAAAATAAAAAAGTCAACCATATTTCTTTGGCAATTATCACGATGTTACTCATATCTGATCATATAAACTGCCGATACTTACAAGTACTGTAACATCACTAAATTCGATATATCAGCAGATACTTCTCCAATTAATCCGCTTGAGGATAAGTCCCTGAGCAATTTAAGTTTTCAAGTAACTACAGTTAGGAGTGAAAATAACTGAGAAAGTGCTAAAGATTATCTGAAGGCATAAACTTACAAGGATATGATTCTAGGAGGAACTTTATCATCATAGCTACAGTTTAGACCGTCCCACGGGAACGTCTTCGGGCCACAAGGATCTGCTTGCCAATTTCTCTTTATCCCGTACGTTGACTTAATTTTTCCAATGGCGTTCACTAAAATTGTTCGTATGCATTACAATCAGTCAAATATGTGAAATAGTATATAGGGTACGGGAGTAATATGGAAAAGCTTGCGCGGAACAGCGTACCATCATCTTGGTGTGTTTCTGGTTCTGAGAGATCTTTCACTGAGAATACCTCTATTGCATTGACGATAGGTGCAAGTGTTGAATTTTCACTTTTGAAGATTGAAAAATCGTATCGTGTTGATCCAGTAAAGGCAGATGGGCTAAACACAGTGGTTGTATGTAAGTACTGAGGAGCAAAAGGTCCGTACCAGTCGTTCCCGTTTCGAGAAATGTTGAATGATCTGGACTGGTTGGTTTCGAGCTTCACGACTTCAGCAAAGTGCATGAAGATATAATATGAGGTAGCCGTGTCAGCTGCGTCCCAGCTGAACTCTAAGGGATCGCTCTCATTTCTCGGTGTGGCTGCAGTACTGGTAACAACGGACGGTAGCTGGTAGTCATTCCCTTTCAGAGAGTCAATGGTGAGCGAGGTACTTAAATCTGTCCATCCGAGCGTGTTATAGGGCAGCCAAGCGCGATCAAAAATATCGTAAGGATACCTAAACAAACACATATATTCAGGTTTCTTGAACTTTAGGCAGATGTACTGTTTTGACTAAGGCAAAGGAAATGATTTGGTATGACTTACCTGTATGATGTACTGCTTTTTGATGCAATATCCTTTCGGAAGAAGAGTGCCAAAGATCCAGATATGGTCTTGTAGGTGGTATCTCTCAGAGGCCGTAACTCTATTGCTGATATGAATGGCACCCCGTTGCCAGTGTTTATGAGACAGACATCTATGTAATCTAGAGAGGGGATATGTATGAGCTCCTTGACGACACTGATCGCGGAATTCTCCACTTTCACGGTGTCCCAAGTGTTTACTCCAAAATACAAGTCGAATTGAGGTAAATTATTGTTTCCATCATAATTCCCATACAAGAAGGTATTTCGGATCAAATATTTAGTTCCTTTTGTGACTTCTATCCTGTAACAGTTGCGGACTCCTTGAGGAAAGCTTCTGAGATTCCATACCTGTAGTTGATGGTCTACTTTGAATTCAGGTGATACGCTTTTACTTGTACCTGTGTCTATGAAGGTCGCGTCGGAAATGTAGTTTATGCCAGTATTCTGCTCGGAATAGGAAGAGTTCGCCGGTAGCCCACAATCTATGCTTATGAAGCCTGGGACAAATAATAAAGAATAATCTCTTAACTATAAGGTTACTAACCTAAGCCCCGGCTGGTATTCCAAGATTTAGTTGTCATACCTGTTTGATCCTGCGCATGAACCACGAGTAAGAGAGCGAAAACACCGAGCAAGACAAAGATGAAACATGGGAACCCCGCCATTGCCCTCTAAGTTTCCTCTTCTTTACTGGCACAAAGCTCCGTGCCAGTTTTTCCTCTATCTTGTGCTTTATACCGAAACCATATGGTACTTTTGGCAACGAGTCAATGATCTTTGTTTTTTCTTGAGTAGATACGTTCTTTCCTTGTTACTGTTAAAATAAAATCACCAACAAGACAGCACAAGTCCATCATGCAAGCTTTGGACACATTAGGCTTGGAGACTATTGGCTTACAATGGGGTTCCACCTAGTGTAATTGGCACTGTTGCACAACAGTTGTGCTTGCCGCATCAGATAGACAAGCCACTAGAGTATGGCTTGCACAAGACTCAACATGAGGAACACATACATACTTTACACCTCAGACTCAGAGGCTAGTTAAGCACAAGCTTACACACGTTATACATGTTCTCCCACAGCATACACTACCATAGTTTGAAAACTATGCACCAGTCAACAAGTTGTGTTACAGTAGAAGTATAAACGTGTGGAAAGGTAAGGCAAGGAAGAAAGCAAAAGCTAGCTTGGACCATGTAACAAGTTACTCGAAGTGAAATCCTACCGTAAAGGATGGGAAAGCTAAGAAGAAAGTAGGGAGTGAAGACCAAACAATTGACTTTACCTTATGTAAAGTCTTGATGTAAACTTCCTAGTAGTTACTTGGAAGTGATAAGTGGAGCTCTAATGCCTATATAATGCATGGATATGTAACGTTGAAAGGCAACCAACCAAAAAGTCTCATGTAAACCAATTCAATCCTATCAAACTTAACACCAAAGCTATGTTCAGTTTTGTGTAGTTGTAGCAGGGCCAATGGCCCTACGATCATGGAATCCATTTTACTCTCTTTGATGTCTTTGTCTCATCTTTTGCCTTTATTTTATATTTACTTTCCTTATACCTACATAACTTATTAACCTCCAATTTATTTTTTCCATGGCTACATTTTCATGTTTCTGCTCACTTAGTCAAACTAAATCATAGAACCCACCAAACTTTGATTTTCTTCTATTACTAGATCCCATGCAAAAACTTACCTATGCAAGTTCAGGTCAACGAGTCAGCAGGGGTTACACTCATAAGACTCTCAAGTCTTTCGCATACAAAACAAGATATTGGTTCGTGAAACTGTTGCTTTCTTCGAAGACGAGAAAAGATCCAAAAAGATTTGATCAGAAAAAGATTGCTACTCCCACTGTTTTGACAGCTAATCGATTCAATATTGAGACAATAATGAAATGCAGCTTGTTCAAAAACCAGCGAAGCCTACATTCGGTTTACTTGAGAAGAATGTTACATAGAGTGCTTTACTTTCCACCAATCAAAACGTCCCGTAAGAAGAACTGAAAAGCACATCCATCCTATAAAATAAAAATGTGTAGTCGTGCCACTAGCTCTGCAAGAGTTCTCCAATGCTGCGGCAAAGTCTTCACGGCCTTCACGCATTAGTCGACAGCTTGTGCAGTCTCTAATTAAATTGCATTGTCATGCCAGCTTACGATGAGGCTTCCCAACTATTCTCAATCAATGAAATATCAGCATAGCAGGTTTAATGAAATACACACCAATTTACTAAATTAATAATGATCCGTGACAAAAATTAATAAGAACTCCTTCATCTCGGGTGGGATTACTATCTTTAGAGGCTCCCATCAAGCATTGTTATTGTTAAATTTTCATACAAAATAAGATGAGAATGTTGTTTGTAACTTGTTGTGAAATGATTTATACCAACAAATAAATGGATTTGTAGAAAAAAAAATTGTTATTATATAGAGGATCCTACAATTATGTGAAACATTCTTTTAAAAAATGTATCATAATTTTTTATTAGGATGCAATTTCTTAAGCATTGATTACGAGCTTGGAGATAGACTAGTTTTACATGCATGATACCTGAAAAAATTTAGAAGATCCTAATCCTGATAGTCTCTAGTGTAGCTAACTTATGAGGGTTTAATTCGATATCTTCACATGAATGGACTTTTATTTTTCTTCACTCAAAACTCTTTCACAAATTAAAGACATTCGTACGGCAATAAGAATTCGACTGGAGGGAAGATAAACCCGAATAACAAGACAACCCAGTCGTCAACAAGAACATCGTTTAACAAAAGTAGACCCAATCAAAGTCACCGATACGGGTCCGCAAATTGCACGGTCAAGACGTCTTTGAGACTTTGGCAATAGGCATCTCTTGTCGGATTAGGCATCCAACAACCGACCGAACGTCGGGAAAATTGGCCCTCTTCACACGTTCTGACGTACCAAGCAATCTTGCTGAAGTTAGCTCTTGATTTTCTTAAATCTATTTGGAAGACAATGTATTCTTGATTTTCTACGCTCCATGAAAAGGATCCTGATAAAAATGTATTCATAGTTCTTCGGTTTTTTAGTGATTAGTCAATCATCGCCCAAGGTCAACGTCAAGCATCAATTTTCTAAATTAACAAATCGTTGCCCAACTGACAAGAACGTGGAAATAAAAGCCGAAACAAAAAGAATCTTTGATTGCCTATATATCCAGCCCAGGCTAACGAAATTTCCTGACAAGAACCTTAACATTTCTACAAAACCTTTTTGAAATTGATCACTACTAGCCTTTTGATCAATCCAAGCAAAACTTCAAAGATGAATTTCATATTATATCCAAAATTATTATAAGAAAGAAGAACTAAAGGAACTTTGAAGGATCATTAAAGTTTCCACAGGTGATAGCTAGTCTTGTGAGAGTTAATTGGTGGAGCTGTCTAATTTTTTTTGACACAAATAAAAACTTTTCTGAACAAAGTGATTATGAACACAATGATTTAAAAAAGATGGAATACAGAAGTGTACTCAGAATTCTATTATATCCTAAAACCATAATGCACCCAAAACTCACTTCCAAGAAAATAAATTTTTACAAGAAAGAAGTCTCTCTTATTCGCTTGTTTTGGTTGCCTCCTCAATCTTTTTTGTTCCTGTAATAAACGCCACAGGAAAGTTCGCCTGCCAAGGCCTGTGTTAGTATTTTTTTCACTACTTAAAAAAGAAGAAATTAGAATATAGAAGGTGTCTGTTGCATAAGAGCGTGAATCCCATATAATTGCTTCAAGAAAAGTCGACCATAGAGATTGCCTTGAAAAAAAGAATTAGACCCGTATATTTATTGCTAGCCAAAGTTTACATTAATGAATATTTACCTTCGCTAAAATTCTTATTCTTTTTAAGTCAAGTCCAGACAATAGAAGGTTTGACTTAGTCAACAATTGAAGATTTAAGGTTAGTCAACAATCGAAGAATTAACAATCTTCTTCGATTGTCACAAATCTACTTAGGCGATGACTTCTTTAATGACAGACAAAAGCTTGGCGTGAATGTTACTACTAGCCACAAAAAGGAACCATCATTACAAAGGGCAACAGGGATCTTTCGTCTTGATACCAAGTTGAACCTAAAAGTAGTCGCTAAGATTGTTCCTGAAATACTTGTCGTTAAATTCATTAAGCTAAAAAGATAATTAACAAGGAGTAATTCGTTTATTCACTAGCAATGTCTCTTTCTAATTATCTATTGGTTTATGAAGGTATGTTTTTATGACTAATACATAATTTTCAATAGTTTCAGCATCCAAAAAAACGGCATATAGTTCAAACAATGATGGTTCTTTTAGGAAATATGAGTTTTAAGTGCAAGCTTAAAGAAAGCATCTAGAATGTGTTCTTAAGATTGCATGGTGACTTTGAAAAGCTTAAAGGAAAAAAAATATGAAAAAAAAATTCTTAATAGATGATAGTTTTAGGAAAGGCTCAAGTGATTTACTAAATGACTCAAAATGAAAGTACAATCAAGTGAGTGAAACTTAAGAAAGAAGTTTGATAATTTAGTGAATGTGTAGACCTAACACTAAAATCATGAGAAGATATATAGACAATTCCACGAATGTTTTCAATGAACTCCAATGAATCAAGAAAACGAATCAATTGCTCCATATTGATGCGATATGAATGAGATTCAAGATGTACTAACATATAATCTATACAATCAATTCCCTAAAATAAGACCTTTTCTATCTGGTAAGTACATCATTGTTCTATCTAGCATATATACTGTAATGGGGAGGACACGAAAAATTTATCCTAAATTATCACCATGACATGTATTTGGATCGGGTTTCTCAATGACAAAAATAACAGTTTTCCCTAAGATCAAAGTTTGACTTAAAACATATAGCAATTTTTGAAAGATTGCAAATCTAAAAGATGTGCTTGCAAATCTCCATTGGTCATGTATTCATATATGAGCCCCATCTTATTTCCCTCATAAAAATACCCAACAAGAGTAGTTAAGTTTCTATGACGAACTGTTATAAGAAGTTTAACCTATAATTCAAAATTATCACCTTAATTCTATTAGAAAGGTCAAACACTATATATATAAGCAAGTCCAACAATTGTATGATTGATAGCTACGTGCCTCGGAATGAAACACTCGAAATCCTTGAATTGATGATGGAGAGAGTATTTTCACTGCTACTGGTATGTTATCCATGTACCCACGGTAAACTGTTCCAAATCCACCCTTACCTAGAACCTTTTCAAATTTGTTGGTCATATTTACAACCGCAGAGTATGTAAATTGTCATTGTATTGATTCCAGGGATATGTTTTGGATGTTGGATTCAATATCTATGGCCACAACTACTAGCATCATCATAAGTATAATAAGCATTTATCTAAGAATAACTTTTCTTTGTTTATGTGAAAATGGATCTTATAATTGAAACTTTCACCTGTAATCTTATCTTGTTGTTTCCTCTTCCGAAGTCCCCACAAGACAGCAACAACAATCAATGAGAGGATGAGCAATCCCCCAAGTGATGCTACTATGGGAACAACTATATTGCTCTTCTTCTTTGTGCATGAAGCAGATCCGCAAAAGTTTAAGTTGCCATCCACACTACAAAAGATAGTACTGATGGCATTAAAAAAAGGCACCCAAATAAAAGTCAAAGTAATTTTTTGATGTCTCATTTGATATATTGATACCTACAAATAAAACGTAAAGTTGAGAAAAAAATAGTAAAGAGTTTATGACCTTTGATGAAAATCATACCTTAGTGATAATGAACCATTCTTTAATCTCACAATTAATTCAGCTGGAACTAAACCAAAGAGTTGGTTTTGTTCTAACTTTCTGTAAAGGAAGAAAAAATAATTTCCTCTTCTGTGGCCATGAAATTTTATGGAATAAGTCTTAAAATAGAAGTAACTTACAAGACCATTAGGTGTTGTAATTGAGATAGGAAGGTAGGCACTGATCTAGATAAGCTATTGTTTGACAGGTCCCTGAAAACATAGAGTCCCATACATCTCTTATGAAAATGGATTTGGACAGAGAATGGATACTTTTCGCCAGTTCTCTAATCATGTGAGCTGATACTTACAAGTACTTCAACATCAGTAGATTTGATATGTCGGCAAATATCTCTCCAGTCAATCCATTTGAGGACAAGTTCCTGAGCAATATACGTTTTCAAGTAACTTCAATTAGGAGTCGAAATAACTCAGAAAGTCAAATAGATTATTTGAAGGCATAAACTTACAAGGATATGATCCTAGAAGGACTAGTTTTATCGTAGCTACAATTTAGACCGTCCCACGGATACCCTTCAGGGCCACATGGATCTGCGTGCCAACTTCTCTTTATTCCATATATACAATTAATTTTCAAGAGGGCATCAACTAAAATTATCCATATGCTTCACATCAGTAAAATATATGTGAAATAGGATAAGCTGCGGGACCGATAGTGAAAAGCATGTGTGGAACTACGTACCATCTCCTTGCTCTGTATCTGGTTTCGAGATATCTTTCACTGTGAATATCTCAACTGCATTGAGGATCGGTGGAAGTGTTGAACTTCCACTTTGGAATGCTGAAAACTTGTATCTTTCTGCTCCACTGAGGGGATAAGGGTATTAAAATAGGTTCTATGTGAATAGTCAGGAGCAAAAGGGCCATGCCAGTGGTTCCCGTTAAGAGTAATGTTGAATGATCTGGACTGATTGGCTTGGAGCTATACGATTTCAGCAAAGTGCATGTAGATAAGATATTGGGTAGCCACGTCATCAGAGTCCCAGAAGAACTCTAAGGGACCGCTATCGTTCGTCGGTGTGGCAGCAGTGCTCATAACAATGGATGGGACTAGTTCATCATCGGGATTTTTGGCGTCAATGGTAAGTGAAGTACTCAATTCTGTCCACTTATATTGGTTATAGGATATCCAAGAGCGATCATAAACGTCGTATGGATACCTAAACAAATTCAAATATTCAGTATAGTGGCTGCCGCCAGAGTGGGTCAATATATGCAGAACTTTCAAACTTTTAGGTTTTTCGAACTTTTATGCTGAATTATCAGCGCAATGTCACAGCAAAAATCACAACTACATATATTGTTTTCACCAAGGTAGAGGAGTGGATTTCATGTAAAAATGACTCACCTGTAACTATTTTCTGATGCAACATTCTTCCGGACGAAGAGTGCTAATGATCCAAAATTTGTCAAATACATGGAATCTTTCAGGGGCCGCAACTCTATTGCTGATATGAACGGTATCCCGAGGCCAGTGTTGACGAGACGGATATCTGTGTAGCTTAGAGATGAGACATGTGTGAGCTCCGTCATGACAGTAATCGATGCATTCACGAATACGACCGTGTCCCACATATTTGCTCCAAGATACAGATAAAACTGTGGTGTAGTATATTTTCCATCATAATTCCCATACAAGAAGGTTGCCCAGATCAGATATGTAGTTCCTCTTGTGACATTTATGCTGTAACGGTTACGGTTTCCTTGAGGAAAGCTTCTGAGATTCCAGGCCTGTTGTTGAAGGCCTGATTTGAATTGTGATGCTATGCTTTTACTTGTGCCTGTGTTTATGAATGGCGCATCTGAAATGTAATTTATGTTTGTGGTCGGCTCGGAGTAGTTTGAATTTGCAGGTAACCCACAATCTAAGCTTATGAAACCTGGGACAGATAAGACACAACAATCCGTCAGCTATAAGATTTGCTTGCCTGAACCAAACTGATACTACAGGATTTAGTTACCATACCTGATTGATCTTGGGCATGAACCAGAAGTATGATAGTCAAACAACCGAGCACGGCAAAGATGAGATGTGTGAAGCTCGCCATAGCCAAACGAAGCCGTGGGCGTGTTTTCTGCATAGTATGCTTTATATTGCAAGAATATGGTTCTTCTTTGTAAACAAAATAATTTTAGCGACATAGTCAATTGTCTTTGTAATAATTGATAGATTGATTATCTTGCCAACATGTGATTTATAATTTTTTTTTTATGGGTATGTGAATTTATTCATCGAAGAATAAGGAAATACAAAAGTTTAAAAGCATACCCCAACATTACAATTTATCTAAGAGAAAATAGAATTACAATTCATCTAAGAGAAAATAAAATTTGAAATTCTTTAACTATGATACAATAAGACATTCGTTTGAAAGAGTTTAATGTTCTTAAATATAGATGCTCTTCCACTAACTACTCTCACGATTCTAGCTAACAAAATTAGTATATCAACAATCTATGAATTTATAATTCATGTCTTCCTAAGTGTTATATACTTTGGAGATCATGCGTACGTGTTCTCTTTTTTAAGCTCAAGTCAACAAGAGAGAGGAACGACACGCATGGGTTGAGTTACTTTTGCAATACTTTCGCAAGGAAAGAAGGCGTTTACACACCAACTAGAGTGTGTGAAACTATTGCTTTCTTCAAGAACAAGTAAAATTCCAATGCAAGAAGGGTGAGAAATGGATTGATGCCTCCCATTGTGCTGATAGCCTTATCCATTTCATCAATTATTTAAAATATTTTCGATTAGAATGTAAAGGCTCATCCTAAAACTTTTAAGGTATTAAATGGAAAAGTCTCATCAGTTATAAGTTAAATGATACATTCTCACACTTCTGACATGGAACAACATTCATCTTTAACACTCTATCTTACTTATATGCTAATTAAAGTATTTTATGTAGGTAAAAAAAAAAAAACAAATTTAAGGCATCAAGATTATAGAGTAAAGACTCATTCTTAACTTTGATACCACATTAAATTGTGAGAGCTTATCCTAAAATCTTAAGGCGTTAAATAAAATCAATAACTCACCTTCACACTTATGATATAAGATAACACTCACCTCTAACACTTTCTTCTCTTATATACCAATTTAACATAAGAAGTAGACCTCCAGCCAAATATCTTGGGCCACCAGCTCTTAAACTAAGCAAAATTGGATGCACCCACGGATTGTCCGTTACTGGAGCCAAACCATTCTGTAGACCAAGTTTTTCTCCCATCTCTTTGACCTTACAGGATAATCGGCAATTTTGGCTCACTTTAGAATCAAATACATTATCGTGCCACCTTATAATAAGCCTATTCCCAATCAATGAAACGAACAACATATCGTTCCGGATTGATTAAGGAATAATGATTATCATTTAATTGAATAAGTTAATAGTGAACCGTAGTAAAAGGTACTACAAAGATCTACTACATCTACCATGGGATTGGTATCTTTAGAGACTCCTACAACTACCGGTGTAGCTCAGCTCCAATAGGAAACAAGAGTTGCTTAGGTTGGAAATCGAGATAAAGACATTGAACAACAACCTAAATTTAAGCCCCTCTTGACTAAAATCAACCCAAAAAAAAAAGTAGGAGATCAGTAACAAAAAGGAGATATAATTAATCAAAACTAATGGGTAAAAAAGGTTCAAGCCCTCCTTCTAGCGAAATTATTGCCTATGTGCATCTGTATTTTAAAATTTATTCATACAATTTACATTTCCACCAAAAATAAAAACTAATGGGTAACAAGATTATATTATTTAACAAAAAATAAGATTAATTTTTTAAGAACTCTGTCCTAGAGTTATGTAAAAAAACTAGAAGGTCTTAATCCTTGTAGTCTGTATTGTAGATAATTGTAATGACAGTTTATTTGTTACGCTCATCAACTAATAGGTCCACGAATAAAGGACAGACATCTTAACTGGATGGACTTTAATTTTTTCTTTTCCCCTTAATATTCTTGTGCAAATTTAATATTGCTATAAGTCGGAATCTATGATTGGAACTTAGCTGGAGTACCCAGAGTTATTATAATTTTAAAGCACGTTAAAGTTTGGTGCTAAAAAGTTGTTTCTATGACAAAGAAATTTATACGGCAATAAGAATCTTAACCATAATACAGCTCTAGTCCTATCGCTATCGACCGCGTAATAGTGGTGCCTGCTGAACGCCCTTTAACAAAAGAACTAATAAAGGTCGTAGCTATGAATTTGCAAATGGTAGGTTAAGTAAACTTATTATTGGTTGTCATCTTAAGTGGATCATCATAGTTTAACAATTAAGACGTCATTTCACTAGGTCAGAAGCTAGCGTTGTGCTTACAGGGGAATAATAGTTCCCTCCACATGTTCATAAGCACTAAGTATTCTTGCTGAAGTTGGTTTTTAATTTACTTTGATCTATTCAGAACAAATTGTTACTGAAGGAACTTTTTTTTTTTTCCTTCTTTTATATCCTAAGTACAGAACAGACCATTAATAATGTTGGGTTTTCTCAGGTAAACAAAATAACTATCTACCTTCTTAATTTAGGGTAAATGTTGCTGGGTTAATTCGTTTTTTTTTTTATTTAGTATTATTCTCGTTTTTCTCTTTCTTTTTCAGCCCAAATCCAGCTATACGTAACTAAATTCCCTAAGAATTAATTACTTTTCTACTGCTACTAACCAGTCTTTCACTTTTATTTAATACTAGGCTTTTCATCAATGCAAGCAAAACTTTCTCTTTATATTTAGTTTACACGTTATGAACTAATTACATGAAAATGATTTGACTTCATATAATCAAAAGTACAGGCACAAGCACAAGAAAACCGCATTACTGAAAAATTAATTATTCAAATTATCAATTTTCTATAAGGGGCTTCTTTATGTCTATCTAATTGGTGTACCTGACTAATACAATTACCGTAGATTTTTTTACGTATTGCAATTCCAACACACAATTATCAAGTGTTTGCCGCATTACTTAGGTTTTTTTTTAGTTAATTGAGTACTTTGAAAGGGAAAAGCATGCAACACTTGTTATTTAGATCAACGAATGATTCTTGTCAGCTCTTGCAATAGGCTCTAAGAAGTGGAAATCGTCCAAGGTTCTGGAGATTGACACCGAAATTGGTAAAAACCCACTTTGATTATCAGCAGTTGCTCAAGAATGAAAAGGCACAAAGAGAAAATATAAATAGCTTGTTGAAACAGTACCAATCGTGTGTATGTTCAGTTCAATGAATATGGGGTCATGGGTTCGGCTTTGGCAAGCCGAGCCCAATAAATAAAAAAACTCCTACTAGGTCAAGGCAGTAAATCGTCATTCGAAGTAAAAGTAATTACCTTTTCAGTTACAACTAGATTTTTTAGGACTAGAAGCTCTGTTGAATCTCGGCAGAGTTTTGTACTTGCCATCTAACGCGAAAATGAGGCTACAGCTAGATTATGCACTATTTACTTACATGGTGCCCTGTAGCCATATATGAATGTAGCTGCACATGTGCGACGGGTGCGAGTGGCTTTAAGAACTATAGTACATATATACATGATATATGAGAAACAAAAAAAAGTGGCAATTATTTCAGAATTTGGGCTGTGCTAACAAACTATAATTGAATGTTTAAACTTTGACGATGTATGTTGGATGAGAATTTCTTTGTAGTAGGAAAAAGGAAAGCATACTCGTGCTTTATAGAGAGAGAGAGAGAGAGAGAGAAAGCTTTAACAAGGATGAAAAATTCATTACATATTATAACAAATGTTTCATCGAAGTATCACATATTATTTACTGAAGAGCAATATGTATTGACTGAAAATTATAGAAAGTAGAAAAGGTTCAAGCTTGGACACACTAATTTCAATTGTTGACATCATTTTACCGAGCTGAAGGACTGAGTTCAGTCGTCAAATTCATGTTGATCATTTCTCTTGCATTTGGTGATCCACTCGTCTCGCGCTGCTGCATGCGTTCTAATTCAGTTGCCATACACTCCTTTAGCTCCGCCACTACCCGACTCATGGTTGGCCTTCCAGCAGAAGCTAAAGATACACAAGCCATTGCTATTTCAACGGCTTTCCATGCAGAGTTGATGTTGAAATCCCCACGCAACCTTGTGTCAACAATATTTTGTATATCCCCTCTAGCAATCATGGAACTCACCCATTGACTTAGGTGAGTGTTTTCATGGGATCTTTTTATTGCAGGCCGGCCTGTGATTATCTCTAAAAGAACAACTCCAAAACTATAAACATCACTCTTTGTAGTTAACTGGTTTGTGGTGCCGTACCTGCAAGTAAACCAGTTTTCCTTTTACAGAATTTCTAGCAAAGTTACTCTTAACAAAAGCTCCCTCGATTTGAACTTTTTTTCTCTTCTTAAGGTTCTCGTGGACCAAAACAAACAAGTCATATTAGGCCATAATATATATCTTGCTTTTAATTTTTGAAAATTTTTCAATCAGTATAATTCCATTTCATCTTACTTGCCTGTAGACATGCATTTCATTTTAATCACATAATTCATTACACCTTTGAACAATGTAAATATAACCTTGTTGTGGACAGAATTTCACCAATGATCATAAGTAAACGAAATAACAGAAAAATACCCACTCAGGGTCTAGGTACCCAGGGGTGCCAGCAACAACGGTCGACATATGAGTGCCACCATCAGTGAGGAAAGTTTTGGATAGGCCAAAATCAGCTAGTTTGGCATGAAAATTTTCGCTCAGCAAGATGTTTGTCGCCTTTATATCTCTGTGAATTATATGGGGTTTGCAACCATGGTGCAGATACTCCAAACCTACAAATACATGCCCGCGTCATTTATAGAAAAAGGGGAAAAGAAAAAGGAACATTGCAAAGCAAGAACTATGCAGTCAACTCATTGGAACCTTGTGCTGCATCCATTGCTATTTGAAGTCTCTCTTCCCAACTCAAGATGTTTGCCTTCTGACCTGCATCCATTAATAAAACCTTTGATCTGTTTATTTTTTTTCAAATCAAACAAACTTCGATAGTGTTGTGATAAATGTGCAAGACAATATTGAAAGGAGAATTAATTTTTCTAACTCTAAAATCATATAAATCATCTTCTTTGTAGAGAATAAGATTTGATAGGCTGATTGTGAAGCCTTTATCTTATATTGCAATTACACCCAAACCTGAAAGATGTGTTTTTAAGTCTCCATTGGCCATGAACTCATAAACAAGCCCCATGTTAGTTTCTTCATAGCAATATCCGACAAGAGTAGTTAAGTTTTTATGATGGACCT
Organism: Casuarina cunninghamiana; assembly: GCA_028551485.1. Classification (NCBI taxonomy): domain Eukaryota; kingdom Viridiplantae; phylum Streptophyta; class Magnoliopsida; order Fagales; family Casuarinaceae; genus Casuarina; species Casuarina cunninghamiana. The sequence continues at coordinate 7,478,758 of CM052364.1, forward strand.
TCATAAGAAGTTTAACCTGCAATTAAAATTATCACTTTAGTTTCAATATACATGTCAAATCATGTATTTATATCATAAGCTTAAAAAGTTTATAAGAAGTAGTACATGCCTCATAATAAAACTCCTGAAACCCTTGAACTGATAATGGAGAAAGTATCTTTACTGCTACCGGAGTGTTATCAAAGTATCCAATGTAAACTATTCCAAATCCACCTCTTCCAAGAATCCTTTCAAAGTTGTTGGTCATCTTTGCAATCTCAGAGTACGTAAATTGTCGTTGTATTGATTCCAAAGATATGTTTTGGATGCTGGATTTAGTATCCATTGTCACAACTGCTAAGGTCATCATGAGTATGAGAAGTATTACCTAAGGAGAACCTTTCTTTTTTAACGTAAAAGTGGATCTTACAATTTGAGTTTTCACCTTTAGTCTTATCTGGTCGTTTCCTCCTCCTAAGTCCAAACAAGACAGCAGCAACAACCAATGATAGGATGAGCAATCCACCAAGAGATGCTGCTATAGGAATAACTATATTGTTCTTCTTTGTGCATGAAGTAGATCCGCATAAAATTAAACTGTCATCCACACTACAAAATAGTATTGATGGCATTAAAACAAGGCATGCACATAAAAGTATAAATAAGTTTTTTAAAGTATTGTTCGGGATATTAAAATCTATGCTTTAGATTTACAAAGATATCTAATAAATTTTTCATTTTTATGAGATGAGGACCTAAGAAAAAGAAAAAGTAAAGGGCTTATGGTCTTTGACGAAAACCATATCTTAATGATAGTGAACCATTCTTTGATCTTGCAATTAGTTCAGCTGGAACTAAACCAAAAAGGTTGTTTCTTTCTAAGTTTCTGTGAAAGCAGAAAAAAAATAATTTCATCTTCTGTAACCATGAAACTCATGTGGAGTAAGTCTTAGATATAAGTAACTTACAAGACCCTTAAGTATTGCAATTGAGACAGGAAAGCGGGCACTGATCCAGTCAAGCTATTATTTGACAGATCCCTGAAATCAAAAAGTCAACCATATTTCTTTGGCAATTATCACGATGTTACTCATATCTGATCATATAAACTGCCGATACTTACAAGTACTGTAACATCACTAAATTCGATATATCAGCAGATACTTCTCCAATTAATCCGCTTGAGGATAAGTTCCTAAGCAATTTAAGTTTTCAAGTAACTACAGTTAGGAGTGAAAATAACTCAGAAAGTCATAAAGATTATCTAAAGGCATAAACTTACAAGGATATGATTCTAGGAGGAACGTTATCATCATAGCTACAGTTTAGACCGTCCCATGGCAAGGTCTTCGGGCCACAAGGATCTGCTTGCCAATTTCTCTTTATACCGTACGTTGACTTAATTTTTCCAATGGCGTTTACTAAAATTGTTCATATGCATTACAATCAGTCAAATATGTGAAATAGTATATAGGGTACGGGAGTAATATGGAAAAGCTTGCGCGGAACAGCGTACCATCATCTTGGTGTGTTTCTGGTTCTGAGAGATCTTTCACTGAGAATACCTCTATTGCATTGACGATAGGTGCAAGTGTTGAATTTTCACTTTTGAAGATTGAAAAATCGTATCTTGTTGACCCAGTAAAGGCCGATGGGCTATACACAGTGGTTGTCTGTAAGTACTGAGGAGCAAACGGTCCGTACAAGTAGTTCCCGTTTCGAGAAACGTTGAATGATCTGGACTGGTTGGTTTTGAGCTTTACGACTTCAGCAAAGTGCATGAAGATATAATATGAGGTAGCCGTGTCAGCTGCGTCCCAGCTGAACTCTAAGGGATCGCTCTCATTTCTCGGTGTGGCTGCAGTACTGGTAACAACGGACGGTAGCTGGTAGTCATTCCATTTCAAGGAGTCAATGGTGAGCGAGGTACTTAAATCTGTCCATCTGAACGTCTTGTAGGGCAGCCAAATGCGATCAAAAACATCGTAAGGATACCTAAACAAACACATACATTCAGGTTTCTCGAACTTTAGGCAGATGTACTGTTTTGACTAAGGCAAAGGAAATGATTTGGTATGACTTACCTATATGATTTATTGCTTTTTGATGCAATATCCTTGCGCAAGAAGAGTGCCAAAGATCCAGATTTGGTCTCGTAGGTGGTATTTCTCAGAGGCCGTAACTCTATTGCTGATATGAATGGCACCCCGTTGCCAGTGTTTATGAGACAGACATCTATGTAATCTAGAGAAGGGATATGTATGAGCTCCTTGATGACACAGATCGTGGAATTCTCCACTTTGACGGTGTCCCAAGTGTTTGCTCCAAAATACAGGTCGAATTGTGGTAAATCATTGTTTCCATCATAATTCCCATACAAGAAGGAAGCTCGGATCAAATATTTAGTTCCTTTTGTGACTTCTATCCTGTAACAGTTGCGAAATCCTTGAGGAAAGCTTCTGAGATTCCATACCTGTTGTTGACGGTGTACTTTGAATTCAGGTGATACGCTTTTACTTGTACCTGTGTCTATGAAGGTCGCGTCGGAAACGTAGTTTATGCCAGTGTTCTGCTCGGAATAGGAAGAGTTCGCCGGTAGCCCACAATCTATGCTTATGAAGCCTGGGACAAATAAGAAAGAATAATCTCTTAACTAAAAGGTTACTAACCTAAGCCCCGACTCGTATTCCAAGATTTAGTGGTCATACCTGTTTGATCCTGCCCATGAACCACGAGTATGAGCGCGAAAACACCGAGCAAGACAAAGATGAAACATGGGAACCCCGCCATTGCCCTCTAAGTTTCCTCTTCTTTACTGGCACAAAGCTCCGTGCCAGTTTTTCCTCTATCTTGTGCTTTATACCGAAACCATTTAGTACTTTTGGCAACGAGTCAATGATCTTTGTTTTTTCCTGAGCAGATACGTTCTTCCCCGGTTACTAGATCCCACGCAGAAACTTACCTCTGCAAGTTCAAGTCAACGAGTCAGCATGGGTTACACTCATAAGACTCTGAAGTCTTTCGCATACAAAACAAGATATTGGTTCGTGAAACTGTTGCTTTCTTCGAAGACGAGAAAAGATCCAAAAAGATTTGGTCAGAAAAAGATTGCTACTCCCACTGTTTTGACAGCTAATCAATTCAATATTGAAACAATAATGAAATGCAGCTTGTTCAAAAACCAGCGAAGCCTATATTCGGTTTACTTGAGAAGAATGTTACATAAAGTGCTTTACTTTCCACCAATCAAAACGTGCCATAAGAAGAACTGAAAAGCACATCCATCCTATAAAATAAAAATGTGTAGTCGTGCCACTAGCTCTGCAGGAGTTTCTCCAATGTTGGGGCAAAACGTCCTCAAGACCAAGTCTTCACAACCTTGAAAAAAGGATTAGAATCTTCCTTTGGACTAGTAAATTTAATGGAGAATGTGTAGCAAAAGTGATATGGAAAGAAGTTTATTGGCCTAAAATCTCTGAAGGACTGGGTTTGATAGACATTCTATGTAGAATAAGGTGGCAGTTGGAAAACTCTTATGGTCTCTTGTGCATAATAACTCAAACTCTTTATAGATTAAATGGATGATAATAAAAAATTTGAAGAAAAGAAATGTATTAGAAATTGAGATGAAAGGACTACTATTTTGGAGTTTTAGGAATATTTTATAAGTAAGAAGTGAATTCACACAACTAGTGACGGGCTCAGAATATATTATTGTCAAAAGTTATGTAGCACTAAGAGAGCACAGAGAATATATTGAATGTGCAAGACTTGTATGGAAAGAAGGAGTACCAAAGCATAATTTTATATGTTGGATCATTTTGAAAGGCAAACTATCAATAGTAGATTGTATAGCTATATGGAATAGCTCAGTGGACCTACGATGTAACCTTTGCCAACAAGGAAAAGAATCATAAGAATATTTATTTTTTAAATGCATGTTCAAAAATTACATATGGAAGGCTCTGTTAGGTATGAATGGATTAAATCGAAGAATTGAACATTGGAGAGCTGAAATATGTTGGATGATCAAGGCTGTCAAGAGTAAGAGTTTTGCAACAACCATGCTTAGTATATCTTTCAAAGCTATATTGTATTACATTTGGAACAAAAAAAATAGAAGAAGATTTAATGATAAAAGTCTAGATAGTTCAACCATTATTGCTAAAATCAAAAAAGACATGAGAGAGAATATTTCATCTACTATATGAATAAAGCTTATAAATTGTAATAAATTATTACAAAAGTTTTGGAATTTGCCAAATGCAGTGTTTGAGCTTAAATGATGATGATATAATTGAACAATCTTGTAATTCTTTACGGCGATATATAATTCTTGACCTTTCACCAAAAAAAAAAGTCTTCACGGCCTTCACGCATTAGTCAACAACTTGTGCACTCTAATTAAATTGCCTTGTCATGCCAGCTTACGATGAGGCTTCCCAACTATCCTCAATCAATGAAATATCAGTATAGCAGGTTTAATGAAATACACAAGGATTCCTACTAATTTACTAAATTAATAATGAGTCGGGATGAAAATTAATAAGAACTCCTCCATCTCATGTGGGATTACTATCTTTAGAGGCTCCCATCAAGCATTGCTATTGTTAAATTTTCATACGAACTAAGATAAGAATGTTGTTTGTAACTTGTTGTGAAATGCTCTATACCAACAAATAAACATATTTGTAGAAAAAAAATTATTATTATATAGGGGATCCTACAATTATGTGAAACATTCTTTTAAAAAATGTATCATAATTTTTTATTAGGATGCAATTTCTTAAGCTCTGATTACGACCTTGGAGATATACTAGTTCACGTGCATGATACTTGAAAAAATTTAGAAGATCTTAATCCCGATAGTCTTTAGTGTAGCTAACTTATGAGGGTTTAATTCGATATCTTCACATGAATGTGTTAAAATAAACATCTCAGTCACCAACAAAACAACACAAGTCCATCATGTAAGTTTTGGATACGTTAGAGCTTACAAAACTTACAACAAGGCTTAAGAAATTGCACAAGTCCATCATGCAAGTTTTGGCTTACAACAAGGTTCCACCTAGTGTAATTGGCATCGTTGCACCAACAGTTGTACTGGTTGCATCAGATAGACAAGTTGTTGGAGCATGGCCTGCACAAGACTCAACACGAGGAACACATACATACTTTACACCTCAAACTAAGAGCACAAGTTGACACACAATATATATGTTCTCCTATAGCATACACTACATAGTTTGGAAACTATGAAACACAACAGGACAGATATATGAAACAACCATAGTTTAGAAACTATGCACAAGTCAACAAGTTGTGTTGCAGTGGAAATACAAACGTGTGGAAAGGTAAGGCAAGGAAGAAAGTAAAAGGTAGCTTGGACCATATAACAAGTTACTCGAGTTAAGTCCTACCGTAAAGGACGGAGAAAATAGAAAGAAGAAAGTGAGGAGGAGTGAAAGACCAAACAATTGACTTTACCTTTATGTAAAGTCTTGATGTAAACTTCCTAGTGGTTACTTGGAAGTGATAAGTGAGCTCCAATGCCTATATAACGGCATGAATGTGTAATGTTGAGAGGCAACCAACCAAAAACACCTCTTGCAAGCCTCATGTAAGTCAATTCAATCCAATTAAACTCAACACCAAAGCTATGTTCAACTTTGTGTAGTTGTAGCAGGGCCGATGGTCTTGCAATCACAGAATCCATTCTACTATCTTTGGTGCCTTTTGTCTCATCTTTTGTATTTTACTTTATATTGCTTTCCTTAAACATGCATAACTTACCAACCTTCATTTCATTATTAATCTCTAGTTTATTGTTTTTCACAACTACATTTTTATGTTTCCACTCACTAAGTCAAATTGAACCATAGAACCCACCAAACTTTGATTTTCTTCTGAATGGACATTCATTTTTCTTCACTCAAAACTCTTTCAAAAATTAAAGACATTCGTATTGTAATAAGACTTCGACTGGAGGGAAGATAAACCTGAATAACAAGACAACCCAGTCGTCAACAAGAACATGGTTTAACAAAAGAAGACCCAATCAAAGTCACCGATACGAATCCGCAAATTGCACGGTCAAGACATCTTTGAGACTTTGGCAATGGGCATCTCTTGTCGGATTAGGCATCCAACAACCGACCGAACGACGGGAAAATTGGCCCTCTTCACACGTTCTGACGTACCAAGCAATCTTGCTGAAGTTAGCTCTTGATTTTCTTAAATCTATTCAGAAGACAATTTTCTACGGTTTCATTTTTTATTTTTTATTTTCTTTAACTTGTTTGGGATGCCGAGTACGTAGCACGTTCCATGAAAAGGATCCTGATAAAAATGTATTCATAGTTCTTCGGTTTTTTAGTGATTAGTCAGTCATCGCCCAAGGTCAGCGTCAAGCATCAATTTTCTACATTAACAAATCGTTGCCCAACTGACAAGATTTCACATTCTTTTATAAAAAAAAAAATGAAGGTTCAGAACGTGGAAATAAAAGCCGAAACAAAAAGAATCTTTGACTGCCTATATATCCAGCCCAAGCTAACGAAATTTCCTGACAAGAACCTTAGCATTTCTACAAAACGTTTTTGACTTTGATCACTACTAGCCTTTTGATCAATGCACGCAAAACTTCAAAGATGAATTTTATATAGTATCCAAAAATATTTTAAGAAAGAAGTTCTAAAGGAACTTCGAAGGATCATTAAAGTTTCCACTGGTGATATGTTACTACTACAGAGGTTATCTAGTCTTGTGAGAGTTAATTGATGGAGCTGTCTAATGTTTTTTGACACAAATAAAAACTTTTCCGAACAAAGTGATTACGAACAGGATGATTTAAAAAAGATGGAATACAGAAGTGCACTCAGAATTCTATTATATCCTAAAACCATAATGCACCCAAAACTCACTTCCAAGAAAATAAATTTTTACAAGAAAGAAGTCTCTCTTAGTCGCTTGTTTTGGTTGCCTCCTCAATCCTTTTGGTTCCTGTAATAAACGCCACAGATAAGTTCACCTGCCAAGGCTTGTGTTCGTGTTTTTTTCACTACTAAAAAAAGAAGAAATTAGAATACAGAAGCTGTTTGTTGCATAAGAGCGTGAATCCCATATAATTGCTTAAAGAAAAGTCGACCATAGAGATTGCCTTGAAAAAAAGAATTAGACCCATATATTTATTGGTAGCCAAAGTTTACATTAACGAATATTTACCTTCGCTAAAATTCTTATTCATTTTAAGTCAAGTCCAGACAATAAAAGATTTGACTTAGTCAACAATTGAAGATTTAATCTTAGTCAACAATCGAAGAATTAACAATCTTCGATTGTCACAAATCTACTTAGGCGATGACTTCTTTAATGACAGACAAGCTTGGCGTGAATGTTACTACTAGCCACAAAAAGGAACTATCATTACAAAGGGCAACAGGGATCTTTCGTGTTGATACTAAGTTGAACCTAAAAGTAGTCGCTAAGATTGTTCCTGAAATACTTGTCGTTAAATTCATTAAGCTAAAAAGATAATTAACAAGGAGTAATTCGTTTATTCACTGGCAATGTCTCTTTCTAATTATCTATTGGTTTATGAAGGTATGTTTTTATGACTAATACATAATTTTCAATAGTTTCAGCATCCAAAAAAACGGCATATAGTTCAAACAATGATGGTTCTTTTAGGAAATATGAGTTTAAAGTGCGAGCTTAAAGAAAGCATCTAGAATGTGTTCTTAAGATTGCATAGTGACTTTGAAAAGCTTAAAGGGGAAAAAAAAAAGATGAAAAAAAATTCTTAGTAGATGATAGTTTTAGGAAAGGCTCAAGTGATTTAAAAAATGGCTCAAAATGAAAGTACAATCAAGTGAGTGAAAACTTAAGAAAGAAGTTTGATAATTAAATGTGTAGACCTGACACTAAAATCATGAGAAGATATATAGATAATTCCACGAATGTTTTCAATGAACTCCCAGGAATCAAGAAAATGAATCAATTGCTCTATATTGATGGGATGTAAACATAAATGAGATTCTAAGATATACTAACATATAATGTATACAATCAACTCTCTAAAATAAGGCTTTTTCTATTTCGTAAGTACATCATTGTTCTACTTGGCAAATATACTGTAATAGGAGGGAGGACACCAAAAATTTATCCTAAATTATGACCATGACATGTATTTGGTTCGGATACTTTCTCAATGACAAAAATAACAGTTTTCCCTAAGATCAAAGTTTGACTTAAAACGTATAGCAATTTTTGAAAAATTATCTTATAAAAGAATGAAACTTACTAAGATAAATAAAACGGTAGACAAAAAGAAGAAGGGAGAGAAGTCTACTCAAGAAGAAGAAGAAGAAGAAAAAAAAAAAGCTAAGCAACTTCTCCTTCAGGAAAGAAAGACACTAGAAATAGGACATCACCTAAGAATGCATAGATGGAAAAATGTTTAACAAATTTACTTCATAAATAAATGTGATTTAAGACGGTGATGCTCTATAAAAATGATCTAAACCAAGAAATTTTGGCTATTACCTTGAAAGTGGTGAAAATCAATCTTCGCAATTGGTTGTTCCATGAAATCTTCACAGATTCTCCACAACCATTTTTCTAGGGGAGGTATCATGAAGCTCCTGTGATCCACCTTTCATAGAATTTAGTCCTTTATGATGAATCGATTGGGACGGTTTGACATTTATGAATGTTAATAAAAGCCTTTTGACTCATCCTTTACAAGGTCACAAAGACAACCTTTACGAAACGGCACGTTTAGTTTTATGAATGTTAAGAATGACCTTTTGACTAGTCCTTTACAAAGGCCATAAAGACAACCTTTAAGAAATGTCTCATTTAGTTTTGTACTCATGCAAGTCATCCACGCAACTTCTACAAGCCCAGTGACAGTTACAGAAATTTGGTTTGCGCCTGACTTGAAATCTATTATACAGAAGGGAGCTGCAGAAGGAAGCTTAGCTTAGTATATTGACACTTAGAACAAGTTCATATTAGACCAAAATTAGGCTTAAAAAAATTCAAACTCGGTTTAGACTAGGCTAGAACCTTTTCTTTCATCATCTTGCATTCTGATGGTATCGACAAATTGACTTCCCAGAAGGTAATATTAAACTCAACATTCATGATCACCCAGCAGTTCTCGTGATTGTTAATGAAACATAATCCAGACACGGCTGCTTCGCGTGAACTCTTAACGTTGTTTATAAACTTGGCAGTAACACAAAGATGAACAAAACAAATAAATAAATAAATTTGATGCATTTATCAAGGGACATATAGCATTTATGGCATTTCCTAGTGTGCCAGCAAGAAAAGCAAGCATGAGTTGGAAACCTCTCTATTTCTCTCTCTCTTTCTCTCTCTCTCTCTCTCTCTTCAATCATAGTACTCTATATGGGAACTTAACCTCATCGGCTCCACCCCTCCTTAAATTTCAAACCTACGCAACCCCAACTACCGCTTCCCTACTACCAACCTCATCAACTTCTTCCAGCGTACTGCCGTTACACCTAACGGCCACAGACACTTTCCCTTGCAACTCCACCTACCTCTCCGTTTTCAAGCTTGCAACAACTCCTCCTAAGTCCCGACGCTGCACATTAACATTAAGCCCATATTTCATGAACAACGTCAGTGACATCTTCTGCTCCACCTTATGCCCGGCCACCACTGTCAGCTTGTGACGGAGCAACACCGCAGACGCGATCGACTTCATCTGCAGGTAAGCTAAATCCTTCCCTAGACAAATCCTCGGGCCAGCGTTAAAAGCAACGAACCTGTAGGCGTCATGCATTATGAATTTGTTACCATCTGGGGACAACCATCTTTCTGGACGAAACTCCAGGCAATCTTCGCCCCACGTAGATCTCATCCTCCCCGTCGCGTATATCGAATACGTCACCGACGATCCCGCAGGGACAAACGTGCCGTCTGGCAAAACATCATCCGCCACGACGTGCTTTGAGTCCTCTGGCACCGATGGATAAAGCCTTAGGGTTTCTGACAACGCCGCTTTGAGGTAGGTCAAACGGTCAATTTCGTCAAACGCTAACGGCTCATCCACCCACTGATCCACGTCATCTCCACGCGTCTCCATCAAGACGCTACAGATTTCACGTAGGATTTTCCCTTCCACTCTTGGGTTTTGAATCACCAGCCAAAAGAACCAGCTTAGTGCCACCGATGACGTGTCTCGTCCAGCTAGGATGAAATTGAGAGCCACGTTTCGAAGGAACGATTCCGAGTAGGATTCCTTTTTCCTCATGAACCTTGAGAGCAAATCATCGTGCGGGTTCCCATCTTTGTGCTGAGTCATAAGCTCGAGCTTACGGGCGTCTATCACAGTGGATAAATACTCCTCGATGAGTACAAGGCTTCGGCTCAAGCTGACTTCCATCCCAAGCCCAAGCCATTTCTTGAACTTCCACAAAATCTCCGGCAAAATGAAGCGCTGAAGGGAGGCTTCCGTAGCTCGATCGAAAGCCGAAGCAAAGTCATTCAAGGGAAGCCCCGGGGCGCAAGTAAGCGGTTCCTTCCCAAAAGCCAAGCCGCATATGTTGTCGAAAGTAAGTCGAAGCAGCAAGTCCTGAAGATCAACAGGCTCATCTTCAAGCTCAGCCGTCTTCAGGATCAAGCACAGCCTTTCCTTGATGGCCCGGCTAACCCACCGAGCCATGGCCTGGCGCAACGTCCTGGTTGTGAATTCCAGTGCAGCCGTCTTCCTCTGAAACAGCCACGTGTCACCATCAGAGTTAAAAATCCCATCACCAAGGAGATCATGGAACACAGCTTGCCACGTGGGTCCCTTCGGGTAATTATCGAACCGGGTCTTCAGTATGTGCTCTACGTTTTTCGGGTCGCACGTGACCGTCACGAGACCCTGCTTCCTGGCCAGGAAAGGAATGGCACAGATGCAGGTCTGGTACGTACCACCGCAGGCGCGGAGGTTGTCACAGATCCAGTCATGCAAGCGATCACAGTTCTCAATCAAGCCCGGAAGACTTCCCAGCAACGGCCACACACGTGGACCCTTTAGCGACCGTGATATGAATGTGAACCAGAGAAGATAAGCCGTGATAGCCGTTAAAATCAGCAAAGCTGTGGCAATATCCATGTATTTGACTGGAACAACAAGAGGAAAACTGCACTGGAACTCCGGCAAACCGCTTTCTTACAAGAAGCAAGCTGAAAGAGCCGTTGGTGGGTGAACAATTTTAACTTCGGGAAAGAATTTGGGTCTGCTGAAATGGAAAATATGTTCTTTTGGAACCGCTGTTTTGGAAGCAAAAGAACCAAGAAACCAAGAAACTTCGTAACAAAACGTACCTTAAAATGGCGGGTCTGAATCGAATCTGAAACCTTAAAGAAGAAAAACTCGGGCGGAGAGCTGAAAAGAAAAAGGTGGGTAACAGAGAGGTCTGAAGAATTTCAGTTTCTTCTTAAACTGACAACATGGTAGAGAAAACGGAGTTCATGATGGGAAAACAGAGATGTTGAGGGATTTAAAAAACGAAGAAGCGACAAGCAAAGAAAGCGGGAAAAAGTTAACTGTAGGTAGTACGAAATGGAGTAATATAGATGGGGATTTATAGGTGAGATGGCATTGAAGAGCAGTTAGTAAGGCCAGACTGGTTATTGACACTATGCCATCTCCCTCTCTGTCTCTCACTCACGCACTGAATCCATCTGAAGAACCATCATAAATGCTCTGAGAAGTTGTTGAAACTTTTAAAGGAAAACACATCCGTTCCTCAATACTTAGAAAAAAAGACTCCAGTATTGCACCGAATTTGCACAAAATGGAAGAGGGGCTCGATTCCAGCATTCAATGAAGAGATATTAATGAAATTAGTTGAGAAGCTAAAGCGAAGGAACCAAAAAGAAAACACCAAATAAAATAAAAAAATGACAACGAATCAAAGAGAATTCATAAGCAGTCATAAATGAACAGAGGCTCTTTCATATGTGCTTTCGTTAGGGTTCGGTGAGCAACACCCCAACAATTTATAGCGTCGTCTTGTGCGCAACTGTTTTCTTATCTTCTATCCATTCCCTCTAGATTCAGCAAAAACAATTCCAGGACTCATCCTGCGCGGTTGACCACCTTCTTCTTTTAATGCTTTCCGATTAAGAAATGCGTGCCTTGGTGACTTACTGCCATGCAACAAAGTCAAAGGTCCATCGTCACACTGGAACTCGAGCATGGCCTTAGTTATTGCACCCTCTTTCTTCTCTCCTCGTTTCTAGAGGCCAGTTACCTGGTCCCTTTGCTTAGCTCAAACTGCTGAAGGCCTAAAACTGGAAAGGCTTAATTCATTCTCTATCCTTCCTCATCGAGCTCCATTCACAATCCACTTCTTTCTTTTGCAGCTTCGATATTTATATTCCTAAAGATTTCATGGCGAAGTGGGATTTTGCTTGGCCGCAGTTTGCTTGCCCTGGACGCAACTAGTGATCCCATTTTCTGAATTTATAGCCTATGTCAATCTCACTTCCACCATCCTCATCAAATAAGAGTCCAGTTAATGGCTCAACTTTCATGATACTGTGTTTCCAAAGTTGGACCTTTTTCAGTAATTATCATTTCATCTCCGAACTAGTTGATGAGAAGTTGGAGTTGTCCTTTATGCGGTGAAATCATGTGGCAGTACTGAAGGATAGAAATAGGTTACGGAATCATGGGAGAAGAGATCAAATCTGTGAGCATGCTATGCAAAAGGTTAACATTTAAATCATGCTGGCAGCACATAGTCAGTCGACTGCTAACTTGTTACGCCATTAGTCCTTATGTCTTGAAATGGTCTTATTTTCCTGTGCTCGGAAGTGATCTGGAAATGAACTTTATTAAGTCCAATTATCCTCTACTGCACCTTATCGTGGTAATTTGGTTGTTTAATGAAAGTCCAACGAATAATTAATCAAAACTCGGATGCCTAGATTGTGAGCCCAATTTCGTGTTGGAGTCCCTCAGATTTGTGTGCTTAGATCCATTGAATCACCATTTACCACCTTAAAATAAGAGAGTTCGGTGTGAATCATAAATCCAGCTACCTATTTTAGGTCTTCTTTGGGAGCATCTACACAGCTAGGTCATTCCCTAGATATTCCTCCTTACACACATTTTAAAGTTTACGTTGCCCACTTAGTGCGCAAGTGTCGTTAAACGTTACGATCGAGTAAGTTCCTTTTCAGTGCAACAGCTTAAGATGGTGGTTCTCTTTTCTTTTTCTTTTGTTTCCTCAATGGCTTAGATTGACATATTTAAGGCCACAATCTAAGACATGCATGGATGAGTAACTTAGGTAGGTGATTATCTAGTTGAGGTGGTTGGAAAGTTAAATTATCCTTAGTTTACCGGATGAAGAATTTAGCGTGTCGGGGAAGGAGTAAGATTCGACGATTCTGGGTCGGCGCTTATGTTCTTCTGAGTTGGAAGATTGAGATTAGAGTCAAGCTGCTCCAGCGCCCAACGCCCATAAATTGTCACCAACTACACAGCTACCAGCCACTTTCGTAAATTTTTCGTTGTCAATTGTTAGATGCTGTAGGCAAGCTAACTAGTCTGCATGTCTAACAAGGAAAATTCACAAGGAACAAATCTTTCTTTTTTTTTTATCCTTCTTAGCAACAGTCTGCCCTGCCTAACCAATAATTGTGGCATTTCTAGCTTCCCCAAGACAATGTTTCAACGAGGTTTCCTACAATATTCTGGTAGATATCAAAGGTCGAAGCTCTGAACAATTTTTTTATGCCCAGAACTGAAAAAGAAAAAAGAGAACAAGAAACACAAGGCAAGAACATAAGAATATCAACCTCCTTGTCCTAAGTATAGGATAATCCACAAATGATAAGATGAAACGATAAAGCAAAGATTATGGAGATCTAATCCATGACCAAATATGACACTAGAAGCTAAATTGCATTACCATACTTAAAAAAAAAAAAATGAAAAATTCAGACCAAAATACTAACTATATAATACAAGCACTATTTAACAATTAGCATGCAGGTGTGAGGATATCACGAAAACGAAATAAACAGGATTTTTCCAGGAAAAGATGGACAGAAGTTGTGCATCTAGCAAGTTCTGTGCCTTAATTCATACATTGGCAATTAGGCCTCAGCAACAACTAGGTTTCGTTAGTCAAATAAGTACAATTGATACAGAAATGGTGGGACTGCAATCTAACCCAAAGTACAGATAAGGGACCCAAACTTTTTAAACCACTTGGAAACCGATTGACTTTTTTCCTTCCAGGTCCCATTCAACGTGCTTAGGTGCTGATACATCCATTCGCCGGACCACAAGAATCAGTTTGCCCACCCGAAACCTATGAATTTATGTTGCCTCAATGCCACATCAAGAAATCTATTATCACCATTCACATTGTTGAAGTCATAAGCAATCTGTCCTTTTTCTTTACAAACTTCCTCACCTAATACCTTTCGAGTTAATGACCATGTTACAAGTAGCTTCCACGTCACAGACCATTATCCTCTATACAAATACTTTGACAGAGGGAACTTAAGGCTCCTCGCCACCTGCAAAACATTTGAAAGTTACATCTAAAAGATCATGTAAATGAAAAACATTTCATAAAGTTAGACCTAAATAAATTTGGTATAGAATCAGGATTAGAGTACAAACATTACCTTCATAACCATGTCTTCAGACACAGTAGACCGATACCGAGTTGACCCCTCTAATGGGCAGCTTCCACCTTTAATGATAAAATTAGCATTGCAGAGACTGGATAGTTGCAACAGAACATCAGACATGAGTCTGCCATCCTCGCCTTCAGTTCCTGGTCCTTCATTTCCTCTTTCATCTTCATCAATCGAAACTTGTGCCACAGATGTGATACACTGAAAGATGGCTAACAATCTCTCTAACGGGAAAGTCCCTGGTCCCTTCATAAGTAATTCTTGTTCCGCAGTTTCCTTTTTCTCCAGTGATTTTTGAGACGCCCTGGACGTGGAGAACCATAGAAAGTGAATTATATGATCAGTCATTGCACATAATAGAAAGTGACACATAGTTTGGCAGTGATGCTGTGTAAGAACACCGAGATGGTTAAATTCTGCAACATTCTTACACTGGACTGACGTCTGTTGTTGATGCAATTCAGCATGTCCGATTAGACAGAAGCCTACCGGGCCCAATTACAAAAGATGACACCAACCAAAATATTGAGGGAACCAATTTGTAAACCTTAGTGAAAAAGTCACCAGA
The DNA here is from genome assembly GCA_028551485.1 of Casuarina cunninghamiana. Taxonomy (NCBI): domain Eukaryota; kingdom Viridiplantae; phylum Streptophyta; class Magnoliopsida; order Fagales; family Casuarinaceae; genus Casuarina; species Casuarina cunninghamiana. The sequence goes on from CM052364.1 coordinate 7,493,993, forward strand.
TTTGCAAATGATTCCAATAAAAGGATGAAGAAAAAAACTATAAGCTCTTAAAATTTAATTACATAAATGTGATACATTCCTGTTTGGTTAATTAGCCTTAATAACATCATACCTCAACTAATTTTACCAAGAAAATCAGAATATGTTACTTGTTACTTGCACAAGATAAATCCATCTTTAATGTCTTTCTCATTAGACTCCCTACATTAACCAGAAGAAAGAGAAAGAGAGAGGGCAAATGCTTTTCAACATTAACATATACACTCAACTAATTTTACCAAGAAAATCAGAATATGCCCATAAAATAAATCCATCTTTAATGTCTTTCCCATTAGACTCCATATGTTAACCAGAAGAAAGAGAAGGAGAGAGGGCAAATGCTTTTCAACATTAACATACGGAGGTAACAGCAAAACAGTAATTGGTTGGTCAGATATGCTTCTCTTTATCGTAAACAAAGCATTATGTATATTCCTTCTTGATTTACTGGAGAAAAATTCCAATATATTCCATCAGAACAATCACCAACAAAAAGGACAGATTTTGAAATGCTATTGCAAACAAAGTCTTATAGCACCACATCACTGTGAAGGAAAGCAAGGGGGGGGGGGGGGGTGGTTCTTAACTTGAAATCTCAGAATAGCTATAACCTGTGAGCTACTAATGCAACATAGCTTGAATATCAAATTGTCATTTACTTACTTCCTCTTTCGCTTTCGACTATCAAAACCACCCATTGGGTCGAAAAGTGAGGCATCAAGTGTAGCTGGGTTTCTTGATGCAAGAAATGCTGATATAAGGAGATATTTAGCAGAAGCAGGCATATGAAAATATAAATCGCAGATTTCTTCACAACCTCCAGATTTTCGCCTGCTGCCCTTCTGCTTTATCTCCCCGTTCAATTGAATTTCGGTGGAACGCTGAGACGATACCTTAAATATCTCATTCAGAGAAGAAGCAATATGAGGCTGCAAATGACTATACAACATTCTCTTCATTTCTTCATTTGGAACAACTCCTGAATCACTTAAAGGTTCACAATATTTGCCAAACAATGGTGCAAAGGCAGTTGATAACTCATCCACCCTTCTGGTAATTCTACAGAAAGGCCTTAGTACAACACTGTTTGAAATGACACAAAACTTGAGTTCATTAACAAATTTGTACCAAGTATAAGATCAAGCATGCAAGATAAGAATATCATGAAAATATACTCACTCAAGAAAGGATGAATAAAGCTTCCGATTTACTTGATTCTTCATGAACATTTGACGAAGATCATCTTCTGTGTAGTCAGGAAAATAAACAGGTATAGGTTCTAGGTAACCCATACTTGAGTAATATGTATCAGGAGAGGTGTTGCTGACAAAGATCAGGCCCACCTTAGGTATCTTCAGAACGTCATAAAGATTGAACAGAAAGGGTAATATGGCGGAACTTTTATCCCACCCTCTAATAAGCTCTAAATTATCCAATATCAAGTAAATCATATTTCCTTCAGCCCTTCCCACCAACTTGTTGGTGCTTGATTTCTCTGAGTTCCCCTTAAGATTATTTATGACTCCATTCAAAGCTTCACGGAGAGCATTAACAAAATCAGATGGTCTTTCACAGCGCTTTGCACTTAAATACCCATTGGCCGCAATCTTTCTATGAAGCAACAGCTGGTTCAAAATGGACTCAAACAAGATACGAGGACCGTAGCAGGTGCGACAACTTGAATACACAAAAGGGCGGTTGAGATGCCTGAAAATCTGAAGAACGACACTGGTTTTCCCACTAGAACATCCCCCATATATAAATATAGGAAGCATGGGAGAATTTAGGGGACCCAAAAGGCGCAAAAGATCAAGAATCTGAACACGTCTACCGGGAAACTTAGATAACAGCTCATCCAAGCTAATGGGATCTTCTCCAAACAGAAGGTCGTTGATTGTCATAGGGTGTGAATCACTTGGCTTTGTTGTTTCCAACTCATTGTTCGCAACAGCAGAAGAGGAAGACCTGGTTGTTCTTCTGGTAACTTGTGGACTTTCCTCTTTACCCATAAATCAACAAAAACTACAAAAAACAAGCATAACTCACAACCTTTGACGGGTATAAAAGAATGCATTACGCATCCAAAACAAGCTTCACGACTACATATTGAAAAAGTATAATGTATTCAAAACGAAATTGGACAGAAAAAAGGAAAAACAGAAATAGAAAGAATGCTTTCACTGCCAAAGTTATAAAATTTAACTTAAAAATTCTATGTTCATACTGGACTCCAAGTGTAAGTTCTGCAACACTATCCTCTTTTCCACTGGAAGTTTTTAACACCTTTTAACATTCTCAATGGTCTGAATCATAATTCAATCTTCAAAAATAAACAGGCAAAACTCATGACTTTCGCTTCCTGTAAAATTCAACAGGAAAACATTGATAACCAGATGAACCCAACACCGTATCGCTTGTTAAATCGAATGTAGCAGTCAACATAGGCGAGGGAACTCAAAATTTTGCTGTGTTTTATCTTCTTTTGCTTACATTTCTCGGCAACCAAACAAACAGTGGGCAAAGACTTACAGTACAGAAAAGAAATGGAGACAGAGGGATTACCCGAAGGAGATTTCTACACGACAATCGGAGACGTAGAAGAAGACGCTAGCTACTACAGAGTTCCTCAAAGAGCTTCGCGGAACAAAACCCTAGTTTCGTGCGCCAAGAAGATGGAGGGAGTGCGAGAGAAGGTAAATCTTTCCCGCCAATGAGTTTTTATTTCACGTAGGTAGGTGCACGAGCTTACTATAGTTCCCTTTGGAAAAATAAAGCAAAATTCCAAAACAATCCCTTACAAACACTTTCCGTCCACAAATCTAAATTAAGGTAATTTCTCGGTGTCGTTTCGACCATTCAGTTGATGTCGAAATTCTACTTCGCCATTCAAGCGCAAGGAGTTCTACCGATTGATTTCAGACCTGTTTGACCGGGGAACTCCGACAATCCGTTCGATAGGGGCAATTCCAAGGATATGCCGTAATATGCAAGAGGAAAATAGTAAATATTAATTCCATTACAAATATATAACAATGTTGACATCAAAGGATTGCCTTTATCATTTCTATTTCTCTTGAATCAGGTTGAATTCAAAATTGTTTATATTGGATATATGGATCCATTTGACCTCAAATTAACGTTTATTTTGCGACTTAATCGATTTGATTGTCTAACACTCTAACCAGTTTTCTCAAAACAAGATCAAACCAATGCACGAATCCGCCCAATCATGACTAATGCCACTTTCAATCCCGCTGGCTCCCTCGAACTGTATTTGAATCGAATCGGACGGAACCGATGAAATATTATGTCCTCCAAATGCTCCATACACCTGTAATCATAAACCACGCTTTATGATTTCATAATGCCAGTCGAGTCGGTGGTTTAATTTTTATCTTTCACGACTACGTGTGGATAACACGAGAAGAAATCGGGAGGCAGGTTCAGCACTTCCCCTTTTTCCCTCTTGTTCTTGTGCTGAAAACTATAGGCAGAGCGTGGTTTTTTCAAAAAGTATTGACGCTCCAAGGCTATACAAAACAACTTAAGAAAATGCCATAAGAATACAGAACATTATCAAACTTACATATGTACCATGTTGCTTGTCATAAGAAAAATAGGTGGAACCACACACAGCGACAAACTAAAGATTTACCATGCAGACAATCCCGTCTCTCTGCGTCTCTAGTATTTTTCGCCATCATCTTAGCTCTCGCTTAAGGAGCTCCCCCTGATAACAGATCCACGAGGGTGCCCGCCAACTATCACATCTTTAAGTCGAGATATGGGACCCAGCATCCTGCCCGTTCTCTTCCAACACCGTTATCAATGGAGAAGATAAAAAAGCTAATGTCAGCACATGGCAACGTTAAGGAAAAGGCTGATCAAACAAGCAGAGCAAGTAATGCAACAGACGGTGTGCAATAACAATAAGCTGAGTTTTACTCGTAGTATCTGGACTTGATTATAGATAGAAAGTCTATTTAGCCGAGAGGAGGATAGATCCTCCTTCAGTATTGAGTGAATCTCCAATATCCGTTCCCTACTGTGATTCACCCCGCAGGAGAGTCAATTATCAAGTGCGAGGTTTTCTTCCTAACAGCATGATTTCATAACCATGCTCATGAGTATGCAGCAGACTTATAGTTCAAACTGGAATCAAATTTGTTTTAAGTTGTCAGCTAATGTTCCAATTAGGACCAAAAGTGCACCATGGCAAGTATTGTTTCATGCATTGCCATAATTGGTATTCAGTAAAACCCCTGAAGAGGACAATAAAGATTGAACATAACATCAAACTTAAAAAGAAATCTTAACTTGCAGAAAGAACTAAAAGTTTAAACCCTTCACACCAACTGACACCATTAAAGTAAAGAGCATGAGAACATGACAAAGCTTTTTTCTTTTTCAGGGCAAATGATAAGTCTAACCCAACCAATTCTGCACTTATGCCATTGTTTAATGATATGATAAGAACACGTGCATTATTATTGGTATACCTCTCTAATATCTCATAAACCCACATAGGCGTATTTTCAAAACAGGCGTATGCCAAACATGTTACCGCACTGCATTCTCTCCTTCACAACCGCTTTTTCTTGTCTCATTTTCCTTTTTTATTTCAAATGTATTAGTAGTCGTGAACTTATTGTGTTAGAAAATTTTCTGAAAGATGGATTTTCAAGAAGAAAGTGGTGAATTCAGAAATTCCTTGATGAACAAGAGAGAGATCCAAAACGTCAACTAGTTACATGAAATATATGTGACTATAATACAAGCCTCACCAAATGTGTTTCATAGTTAAAAACCAATTTTCTGTGTCACCATCCTATATGGGACAGTTGATAAACACAAAAACCCATGCCATGACCATTAGAGATTAACAGCTGCACCTAGTCTTAACAACCTGTGTCATACTAACTCAGATTTTAAGTACAGCGGCCACACCTTAATTTGTTATCAATATCAGTTTTCCATCTCATACATTTGCTTAAAAGATTATAAATTCAAAAGGCCCATATAATTCTACACTTCAGTTGGCCAGGGTGAAAATTTTGATATATTACATCTTTCCACAATTTTCAGAAGTATAAGGTCTTTTGCTGACAGAATACCCAACACCTAGCCTCATATTAGGCAATAACCCACTAAGCCAAGCACCTCCACCATGACATTTAATCTTGAAATCCGGCTCAATAACCAAAGATTCTACCCATAAGGATTTATGTAATGTTTTCAAGCTGTTGATCCAGCTAAAAGGAGTATACCGTGTCTTGTAATTAACCAGCATATAATCCTTGTACAATATCTGCAAGCTTCATAACGCACTTCATGAATTTAATAGGTGAGAACTATACAGGATAACCCCCACTGCTCAGAATCTCAACTTCTTGTATACACAATTCCACGGCATGCAGGGTTCTGTTTTCCATTCATCCAGGAACAGACACACATGCAACACAGATCTGTTGATCAATGAAATAGGCTTTATTCATACCCTTGTAACTTTTTACCCCACCAATTATCACCTAAAAGGCCAGGTGCCAGAACTCCAAAAAAATTGCAAGTAAAAAAGGTGAAAAACCCATCACAGTGTTATATTAAACAATAAACCCTAGACGCAAAAAGATTTTTACAAAAAAACAGATAATACCATGTCACTCAATCGTAAGCACCAATCATTGTTCAAAAAGAAAATATCAAATAGCAAGCAGTATACCTCATGATTGACGCTCGTCTGCCACTTAAGTTGCAGAGCTTGCCACCTTTCCTGCTGCCATCGTTGCCCAAGTAATACAAGCCCCATCATAGCTGCAGCAATGAAAACAGACCAAAATGCATTTGCCTCCTTTGCGTGAGCATAGAAGGAAGCTGCCCGTCTCTTCCACCAGGCTCCACTAGGCAGGTCAGACCCATCCTGTTTATCACCTTTTGCAAGAGTTGGGGACACTGAAATATCAGGAGAAAAATCTGAGTCGTGCTCATCTAGCCCAGGAGCAGCCATGTTCTCACCATAAGTTGTTGAACCACTAAGAGTTGTTTCACTGTGTAAAGGATCATAACCAGTTGCACCATATAAAGTTTGCTCCTTTTCAACCAAATTTAATCCCTGAAGGGTAGTACCTTCCGGAAAGTCTTTACCAGGGATGGATAACTTACCATCCTTCTCATCAATTAACTGTATGCCTGGGAATTCATCTGGTTCATTTAACCCTTTGAAGGTCCAATTTTCTTCATCCTTTCCACTAGATCTTCCAGCTTCTTCAGCGTCAAATTCAGATACCAAGTCCTTACCTCCTTGTTTGTTATGATTCTCTGTGTCTTCAGTTTCCAAAGGCAAATTCTCGTGTTCACTGGGTGGAAAGACAAAGTGACCAGACATGAACAAAGCACGAGATGTCTCCAGTGGATCATTCTCTTGATAAGTATTGCCATTGTCATAATCCTTTAGTTCAGTGTCTTTTGGGCCTGGAGCAGCAGCATATGCTGATGCTGTAAGTGACACAACTTCCCATTCATTTCCACGTGACTGATGTTCCTCTCCCTCCTCCATATCTGCCATCATGCAGTCCGTAATTCTGGTATTTCCCAATCACTGGGTTGAAATCGAACTAAATAAGTCATAGGGGAAAACAATTACTGAAGTAGTTTTGAACCTGCTATGCAACCACAAAACTTATGAATAATCCTTATGCAAGATGCTTCAAGCGGTACTTTTGGACATAAAATAGCTTCCTGAAGTAGTAAGGCTTTTTTCTCTTGTCACTAAAAGATATGAACACATCCATCCACAGATAGCATTGATAGATAAGAACTTTGAAGTTCTAAGCCTCTGAAATTCTTGCCAACACCAATCTATGATACTAAAACCATCATTAGCCACTTGAAAGATCAGAATCTGGCCAGAAAAAGAGAAGATTATGCCTACACAGAGGCTTACTTTGTTTTAGCATAAAATTTTTTCCAGTTTCCTACATCTAATGCAGGTGGAAAATCCTAGTCAATAGAGAATAACTTCAAAATAAATGGAAAAAGAAAAATGATGAAACCCAACAAAATGGCTTCTACTTTGGAAAAGCAAAATGCATTTTCCAAAGTCACACCTGCTAGGTATCAAGAGGAGGGGCCAGTACCCAAGCCACAACGGCTCTAGGTGCAACTAGAGGTTTTTAAGAGTTTCCTAAGCAATACTCGATGATTTCTTTTTGGACACCTTTTTTTTCTAACTATTTCTTCTTTTGAAATACCCTTTTTCTTGGGTCCATAGGCCTAAGATGTAATTGTTGGAACTTGACAGTAGGCATTGTAGTTGTGCCAAGTATCCCAACAAGCCCACAGACACTGTTGCTAAATGTGTTGTTAAGAAATAAGGTATGTGTTCTGACTACCGGTTATAACTTTTGTCCTACTAGTAACAATTGAGAATCCTAACAACTGCTATCAGAGCAGGTTGCAAATTCAACCCCTGCTCCCAGCAGGTTACTTAGAGGGGACTTTTGTTAAGGTTTGGCAATATATGTTGTACTTGTGTCAGTTTCCCAACAAAGCTGCAGGCACTATTGCTCAGTGTGTGTGATTGTTAAGGAATAAGAATTTTAACTATTGGACATAACTTTTGATCCAACAGTAACACTTGAGGGTCCTAACAGCAGCAATTTTCAACAGCTCTCAGCTTGGGACTGTCTTCAGCACCAAACAAAATCTGTACATGTTTTTCACATCAATTTCACAGTCCCAACCAAAGATTGGAAAATCAATGGTTCTCTACCTTCCAATTACAGCTGAAACTCACAAACTACACTCGTACGAGAAATCAAGCAACCAATGGTTGAATTTTCACAATGGCAAACGTCACAGTAAATTATTTTCATCGTCCATGATTCAAGCTAAACAATAAAACGAAAGAAACACTTGGATCCGCTTTCTGAGATATAGAATTGCGCGCACAGACTGATTAAAGCAACAAATGCAAATTTATACCATTTGCACACTTTTTTTTTTCAGACACTGGTTGGATTGAACGAAAATCCAATTCCATCTTGGAAAATTCACTACCGATCACCAAAAGACAAACTATTTAGACACAAGCATATTTAGAAAAACATGACAATCTCGTAAGTGTTTACCAGAGTACCTACAAAAATTATTTGCGTACCAACATCAATCAATTGAACCAAACTCTTGGAAAAACCTTAATCAATCACCTACGTCAATATGAAAAGCACAGGAATCACCAAACAGATCGCGAACCTTAAAAAATAAATAAAAATAAAAAACCGAACAACTATTGTCTTCCAGGAAAACTAAAACCAATGATCTACGGCTACAATTCCATCGCAAGAATCTGAAAAGGACAAGATAAGCAGAGCGAGTACCCAAAGAACCCTAACCGGAATAGATCCACCACAAAAGGTGCTAGCGGCAGATGACGACGACGAAGTTCCGATGAGGTTGAAACTGTCTAGAAGCACGGAGAACGTATTTATACCGAGACTTCTTGGGAAGAGATGCAGACAACCGGAGATGCCCGTAACAGTGGCTCCAGAAATCCGTCTGACCGGCTATGGTGGGTTAAGATTGGGGTCAAATAGCGAGTGGTTACCGGTACGAAGCTGGGAATCAGGTTGCTTTAGGCTTGCGTGTCCGGAGGGGCAGCAAGTTACTGTGACCCGGTTTAATTGCCTAAGCGTGAGGAAGTACTCCAAGGGCCCATCGTGGGCTGATGTGTCCTGTCGTTTGTCTGGTTCATTTGCATGTACTTTCTCTTATGTGTTTTTGTACTTCCCAAATCAAACTTTAAAAAAACAATTATCTAATAGAAGTTTTAATTAGAAGGATTAAAAATTAAACTAAACACGACAAACGACGGCAATGGATTTGGTATTAGTTGGTGGGAATGTAATTTTATTATACACTTTTCCAGGTCTATCTTGTATTGTTGTTACGCAATCAAACAAAATGAAGTCTATGGTCGTATTCTTAATAAATTACATTACAATGAACTCATTCTTGTTAAGAATATTAAAAGGTCTCGTAATCATTATCAAAATATATTTAAAGAGAAAATGAAAGCCACTACTTATAAGGTTCAAGTTTATAATATCTCTTTTTGATATGAGACAAATCCAAACATCTTCAACACACTTTGCACACACTGAAAATTAACTTTACTAATAGACAAATGATAAATAGAAGATGCAAAGAGAATCACATCAAAAAATGTAAAAAGAGTCATAAGAGGAAAGAGAGAGTCACCACTTATAAAGTCAAAGTTTATATCCATTCCTTGTGACAGTGAGATAAATCCAAACATCCTCAGTAATTTCAAATTCATTGTTTGAGGAAAACAAGTATCCATTCGCGACAAACACGAGTTTTTGACCAACTAATTGATACGAGTAAAAGAAGAGTAATGATGGAGCTTTGTAATGGGAAATAGCAGACGTGATCGAGATGGATATCTAAAGGGCGCATGGCAGCATCTCCAAGTCTCCGAGTGGGTGCGAATCTCCAAGTCACCTGGCATCATCTTATCCCTCTTGTTGGAACCCAAACAAATAAGAGAAGGCAAATAAATAAAATAAATGTTGGTGTACAGCAAGAAAACTGCAAACTCGTATTAAAAATTTGATGGCATCCGGTTAAACTTTTAACTTGTTTTTTTGTAACAAATTAAGACCTGCTTCTATTTCAAATAATCATTAAATTGATTCATTGGATGATTATTTGCTACGAATATTTAGAAAGGAATAAAAGCATGTGTACAATACTGCATTTTGGTCCAAAAAAAGGATGATATTCGATAATATATTTTCTTAATCGAGAGACTGCAACCTCCCAGTTTTTTTTTTTTTTTTTTTTTTTTGGGACCATGCCGTATTTTTGAAAGATTAAGATAATAAATGATTGCATAATATTCGTGGCGCAAAGCCATTGGCGAAGAAATCTAAAGCTCGCCTGTCGTCTTTCCAAGAGAAGAACCAAGAGGAGCCGGCGTTAATTGGATGGCGGGGGATAGAGATCAAGAAAAACAGAAATTGCAAGGGCCAAGAGGGAGAGAGAGGAAATGGGAGATCTATACGCCTTGGACTTCGATGGAGTTCTATGCGATAGCTGCGGAGAGAGCTCCCTCTCTGCTCTCAAGGTTTTCTCTCTTTCTCTCTCTCTTTGAGTTTACTTGATCAAGTGCTGAAAAATTCGAAGGAAAAGAGAGAAAACAATTTGGCTTTGCGTTTACTTTTATTTATTATTTTTCTCTGGTTAAATGCTTGTAGGCTGCTAAAGTGAGATGGCCTACTTTGTTTGATGGAGTGGATTCAACCACGGAGAAGTGGATTGTTGACCAGATGTATACAGTAAGCTCCTGTGCTATTAATAGATTCTTTTTAGAATTTGTTTGGCTAAAAATCTCCATGGTACCTGATTATACTGGACATTCAGTTCTCTGGTGAGGAAAACGGTAGGAGATTGTAACAAGCATGGGAAGAAGAAATAAACTTGGATAGAGAACAGTGAGAATATTATGGTCATTCTCACGCATCTTTCAAAAATAATCGTATTGATTTTACTTAAGAAATAATATGGAAGTATAAGACAAATGGTCGTTACATATTAACCACAAGAGGCCAACAGATAGAAATTATTAATTTTGACATGGTATTTTTTCTTTTGTTCTCATTTTAAGGAAAAAAAAAAAAAAAGCGCACCTCTGGTTTATTCTGTAGAAGTAAAAGGTAGAGATTCATATAATTCATGAGCCATTAAACAAATATAACAAATGGTAGTTCGCGATAGAAGCAAAATTCGTATCTTTCTTTTTTCTAGTTTGAGAGCAATTTTTCAAAAAAAAAAAAAAGCTTGGTCGATAATCAAAGGAAAAAATATAAGAGAGAAGAAGAAGCTTATGATGGCTTCTGCCTGTATCCTATGGAATTAATGATAATATCCGAATTCAAATCCTGTAGGAAAAATGTAAATGATCAAAGTTGCAATGCTTTCTTCCTTCTGGTTAAAACTAAATGCTTTACCCTATCTAGTCCTCAAAGGACTAGACCTGGCTGGAATTTAGAGCCAAATTCACTGATATCAAAAGTCATATGGAGCTTCCCCTTCCAAGAAGGTGCAGAAAGGGGAATTTTGCTGTGCGTTCTTTTCAGTTAGTGTTCAATCTCTCTCACCCCACTGCGCACGGATTACAATGAAATTTCTTTTGAGAGTGTTTTTACACTTAGTACGTCATAAGTATTCCCTAAAGGTTGTTCTTACTCTCGGTAGTCGACACTTGATACTAAGTTGGTTATTCCACATGTTGGAGGTGCTAGTTACATTTTGACTCACTGTTTCTTAGTAATTGCACTACCGGTGCTCTTATTTCTTTCTTTTCTTCGACTTTGACATGCCCAATCAGTTTGTTTCCTACGTTATAATAGTTAACTGTACTGTATAATTTTCATCATTAGTTATTTCACATGCTGGCAAGTCATGGTCATATCCACTTAAAATTTTTGTCTCATATTTAAATGCTCATTTCATAAATTGAATAATCTGCTTCTGAACTGGGAGGAAAGGGTGATTGACAATGATAACTAGCTTACCATTCTCATTGTTGGTATACTATTATTTTACGTTGATTTTTGCTTTAGAAAAGACAAAAATTCTGTACTTGCGATGTCAAACAGATTTCTTTTTTACCTGTGGCAGGTGCGACCTGTGGTTGAAACTGGATACGAAAATCTCTTACTTGTGAGGTTGTTATTGGAAATTAGAGTACCTTCTATTCGGAAATCCTCGGTGGGTATATTTGTTCACTGTCTCTTACGTGGGTTATGTGTTAGATATGAAGACGTATTTATCATTTCCAATTTGTATATTCCATCACAATAGCCCTGCTTGGCAAGTTTCTTAGACTGGCCCAAAATCGTCTATCTGATTATTCTGCTTCCATCTGCAAGGTTGCAGAGGGCCTCACAGTTGATGTTATATTGGAGAATTGGTCAAAATTAAAGCCTATCATTATGGATGAATGGGCTGAGAATAGGGATAGCTTGATAGATCTCTTTGGAAAGGTCAGGGACGAATGGATGGAGAAAGACTTGGCAACTTGGATTGGTGCAAATAGGTAATCAAGTTTTTTGAGGTGGGATGAATAATTGAAGTCTCCGCATTGACAGGTGGTGGACAAAAAATATATTTAAAGTGAAATGGAAGCGAACTGTATGGTATCTGTATGAATTCCTAGATAAAAGTTTCATTCAGGGGATTCTAGTATGCAATCTTTTCTAAAAATGAAAATAACTGGTTATGCTTAAAAATTAGCATCTTTGGATCAATGTCATCTCCTGACAGAGCATATAAAGTTTGAGTTTTGTCCCATTTTGGCTTTACACTTGTGGGAATGTGCATCATTATTCGGTGTTATCAGTTCTTGCATCCAGGGAATAATCAACTGCAAAAGCAACCCCTTGCCAGAAGTTTATGTGTCTTGAATCAGTCTTTTAGGAGTTTTACGAGATTGCGTTTCACACCCTCTTTTTTGTGAAGCTTATTTTATGGGAATGCCATCATCTGTGTGGATGCTGGCTCCTTATGTGTAACATTGGGATTCTTTTTCTTGTCTGTGTATAATGTTGATCTGAGAGATACTCAATATCCAAACGCCCACTATTGTCTAAGTTGTTGAGGGGCTTTGCTTTTGTTTTCTTTTATTTCTAAACAAATAAAATTTTCTTGTGATGGTGATTAGCCCTTGGTAGAATTGGTTATGCTGACAAGCTCAGTACAATGCTTGCTACGCGAAAAAGTGGCTTCCAATTTATAAGCTGTGAACCAATCTGTTCTAGAAGCTTTCACTTTCGGTTTACCATATACTTGCAAATCATAGACCATATAGCTTTTATAACTCATTTGATATGATCCCTTAGTTGATCGTCAGATGTATCTCCCCAGATTCTATCCAGGTGTTCCTGATGCATTGAAATTTGCAAGCTCAAGAGTGTATATAGTCACCACGAAACAGGTATGGCCTTCCTACCCAAAGTAAAGGAGACGACTAAGGGCACTATAGCAGTTCCAAACCTCATATATTTGTCTCAGATTTCTTACATGATATATACCCCAATTTGCTATTTATCCTTGTCAGTTGTAAGTGTTTTACTTGTGTCATCTATCTTTCTCTCCTGCCAATTTTCAGGGCCGATTTGCAGATGCTTTACTTCAGAAGCTTGCAGGAGTTGTACTACCACCGGAAAGAATATATGGTCTTGGCACTGGGTTAGTGTGCATATTCATCCTTTGCTCTGGAAATTCCTTATATTTCTTTGACACTATACACAAATTTTGACGTATTTTCTTCCGCGAATTCTAAATGCCGTGTCCAGTCCGAAGGTAGAAGTGCTGAAGCAGCTTCAGAAGAAACCGGAACACCAAGGACTGACATTACAGTAAGATATTTTGCTACTTACATAGTTATGAATAGAAAAAGGGGGTGGGGAATGAAGAAGAAGAAGGAGAAGGAAGTATTTTCTAGTAAGCTCTTCTGCCCACTTAGTCATCCATGAAGCAAATGGAAGATTCAGCAGTTTCTACTGCTTCTGCTTCTTCAGGCAGAACTTCAGGCTAAAGAGTTAGTTACTCAAAATGCTGCCAGGATATTAGTGTTCGTAGTTTTACAGTTAGAAGTATAATAAGTCAATTTCAAATTTTCACTCCATCTCTAAATCCAACACTTGTTTATACGTTCGTGGTGACAAAAGTATCAATTACAAAACTGTCAACTAATTAAACTTCATACTTGCGCACTTTGTTTCCCGTTGTTTGAGAAAGCTTGACTTAACTGAAATCAGATTGACTCTATTTTAACCAGCTTTGTGGAAGACCGACTTGCAACCTTAAAGAATGTCATTAAAGAGCCTGAACTAGATGGATGGAATTTGTATCTCGGTAATTTCTCTCTAAAACTTTCAGAATCATGTGCTTTCCTTATTTCGCCCTCCATGTTTCTTTCGGTTTCCACATGATGCATTTTTTTGGTATAACTCTTGGGAGTTTTAAAATGCTAATTTGGGTTACTTTGGGGCAGGGGATTGGGGGTACAACACTCAGAAAGAGCGAGAAGAAGCTGCTACCATTCCCCGAATTCAGCTTCTCAAGCTCTCTGACTTCAGTAACAAGCTGAAATAGCTGTCCTCGAGGTGGCATTTTGTTACCACGTATGGTTTCTGAAACGGTTTATCCTTTTCTTTGATATGGAATTGTTGCTGGGGTTGTTTGAACCTCAACACACAAGGGAACTTTTTGTTCCCAGCATAATGCAAAACAATTGGTAGATTTTGATTCAGGTCATTCAATTGGTTTATGGTGTAGATGAGAAAATCTGTAAGCACTTCGTCAATAATTTCATAACCAGTAGACAGTCCGCTGCATGTGACAATCTGATATATACTTTCATTTGTGATCTTATGCATTGAAGCTGAGACATTCTTTCATGATCAAATCCAGAATTGAAACCACCCGATGTGGGGTGTTTAAGTTAGAAATTTCTTTTTCTTTTTCTTTTTCTTTTTCTTTTTCTTTTTCTTTTTTTTCCATGTGTAAAAGCAAGGATGGTATCCTAACAAATTTTACTAATGATAGCAATGTTGGGCATAAAAACCATGCCTTGTGAAGTTACATAGAGTAGGAGTTACACCTAACCCTTACAAAATGTTCTCACTAAATGAAGCATGTAATACATATCTAGGCAACTTAGACTATGAAGACAAGAAATTTAAAAATGAAGGGCAGCATATATGCTTGATCCTTTAAGCGGTTTATAATTACTTAATCCTATTTGATCTTGTCTAAATACATTCTTGCAAGATCTAGGTAAGGATCCAGGCTGGTTAAAAACTCTTAACTTGTTATATTCCATGAAGTTAGAATTAGAAAACACCAAAGTTAGAATCATATATATGTAATTAGATGCATCTGCTTGACTGACAGAGAGATGTTGATAATTGCAAGAGCGATTCTTGCTTCGTATGAGCACAATCCACTCTGCAGATGTACAAAATTGCATAAAAAGAATTAAATCCTCTGTTAGCTGTAAATGACATCTTGAATGAGTTTACTGGTCAATAAGATGTAAGAAAAGGAGGAAGGGAACAGAAGTTCTAGAAGCAGAGTCTACAAAAGGTAATACAAAACATCAATCCATTATATAGTTGTAGACAAGGAGGATTTCTAGTTAGCTACAACTCATCTTTAAAATTGTCATTTGTAGGGGGAGTAGGATTATCTAGTTTGCTTTTCTCATTCTGGAGTTTTGCAAGAACTTCCTCCAAAGGAGGATCTCCAGGCCTACGAAAAAGTTGATCCCCAATCTTGATCTCGTATGCCTCTGGTTGGTCCAGGACAAAATCCTTCAACTGTGAAAATAGAATTAGAAGGGAATGACGATTAAGCTTCATGAAAGAATAAACACCACAAACACAACGTAGAGAATAGTTACTCATGAAAACAAAAAAGAAGTAGAAAAACCATTATTGTAGAGATTTGAGTTATATATATAATAGAAATTCTGAAATGCATTTAATGGTTATCACAAGGATATCCTTTCTTGGTGATGCTAAAGAGCATTCGGCAGTTGATGAGTACAAAAACAAAAGCAAAAAGGAAAAATATCAGAATGATAGAGATAATTCTGCCTCTTTTCCCATGAAAAGGAATGCTGTTTCCAAATCAACTCCCCCAACAGAAGCAGATTCAATTTCAAGAAGAAACAATTGCCAAAGGTTCTCTTGTTTTTCATTTGCAAAAAGGCAAAAATCAAGCAATGGTGGACCTTAACCCCAGGACTCGAAAACAAAAAGCTTACCTCCTCTGTGTCTTGGCCTCTTTCCATGGTGAACATGAGTGTGCTCAGATCAACAGCGTTGAACTTTGCCTCAATAGCTCCAGTTCTCAGAACTTTTGTCCATTTCATAGCTGTCTCGGCTACCATATCCTGAAGAAAACATGTGCAGAACAACATTAAAGAATTTCGGCGGGCCCAAAGTTCACAATTATGCTAGATTTATAAAATATTCGTCTGGCTGCTCATTTCTACAATTTTCGCATCTTCTGATAGACAAAGAAGGGTAACTAAATATAGATCCAATGTCATTCTCACCCTAATTAGCTTGAACACACGCCTTTGCCCACTCTCAGAAATATTAATTGCTTTCACCATAGTCAATCACAGTTACATCAGGTTTAATTACCACAAACCAATCGATATTTGATGAGAAAGGTAAACAGAAACCAAAAATCAGAAACAATTACTTATAAAATCACATTTCAGTTTCAATCTAATCAAGAGCCAAATTTTATATTACCCTGGACCGGCGAACGCCCGGTCGGAGCTTAACGAACCCGAAACTGGGCCCGGAATGACGCTTCATCATCTCGGCCTGAATCTCCGCCGGAGACATCGACGACAAATCCTCCGGGCGGAGATCGAGATCCCGCAAGGGCGTCGATTTCCTGCCCCATTGCTTCCAGGCCTCGTCCTCGTCCTCGTCGACGACGTCGTCGAGGTCGTCCGAGATGTGAACCCGTCCGTTTGAGGCCTCGGCGACGCGGACGAAATGAGAATCTCGGGAGACGATGAAGGGTAGAATGAGAAGGATGAGAACGATCAGGTTGTTTGCCATGCTTACCAAAGGAATCGTGGATTTTTGAGAGATCAATATATAGGTTCTGAAGGGGACGAAGAGGTTTTAAACTGCGCACGAGAGGCGTATGTTAGGGGGAACCATGTGTGACGTGAGCTAACTACAGGGCTTTCTTAATCTGTCAAGTATAAAATTAATAACTAAATAATTAAACTATTATTTCCTAATTCTTAAAATTTAAAAATAACGGATAGTATGATAATATACAGCCATATTTTCAGTTGTACGGATTGATATATGTTTCTTGAAATACAAGAAAAAAGCAACTACACCAAATCCAAACTCATTTGTTGAATAAGTTCACCTTAATAAGTGATTTGCAAAGGAATGTACACCCTCGACATAATATGATAAAAGTCTCACTTTCATTAATGTTTGTATGTTTTGACAATTGAAAAAGAGGGCATTAAAGTGAGTTTGATGGATTTTTTTTTTTTTTAAACAATGTTATGCTTCCATTTGAATTTAAACTAATGAAGCTAGATTACAATTATATTTATGTTCCAATCTAATTATGGTAGCCAATAGTTTTTGTATCAACACTGTTCTTAAATAATCAGCATATGAATATTACAACTAATCATACAATATATACAAACAAATATCAAAATGTGATCAAATCAGTACGTGAATATATATTAGTAGGCAATAAGAGTTAAAGAGAGATATTCACAGACAAAATACATGGTTTAGCTCAAATTGCATGAGCCCACGTCCATCCCACCATGATTAGAACATCTTATAAATCAAATTGATTTAGAATGATTTATCAAATCCTTTGAGTTACAAGTAATTTATTCCTACAAAGAATATCCATCGAGCCTATGCTCATAGCACATTAATCAAACTAATAAAGCACCACAAATCCTTAAATTCAAAAAATTTCAAATTTTAAGGTCTTCACACGGAAATCCTAACTTAATCCCCTTCTTACTTAGAGTAAAATTTTGTCAAAATCCAATAAATAAGCATATATTAGGTATCAAAATAAACTCACAATTGTTTATAGCTTAAAATCCTTTAACTTGCTTAAAGGTCATTTTTGCTTTTTCACTACCACTTGTCCAAAGCTTGAATTAAACTTTTGTCAAATATAAATTAAAGGAGGGAGATTATTAATTTGGGAGATCATTTTCAACATGATTTTCTTAATAAACTTTCCTTCAATGAAGATTTTGTGTTGGAAATGGTGAAACCGGTCTACTTTTTTATTCTATTTGGAAGGGGTATGTTACACATCTAAGGTTAGATGTGTAGTCAATTAGAAGGTCTGTAGTAATAGACCCTATAATAGTGTAAAAAATAGATTTAATGTAATATTTCTTGTCTTGTTTTTGCTACAAAGCATATCGTATGCACTTGTACCAAGGCGATAGACCTTGAATATAATAAGCAAGCTCTCTAAAAAATGAGCCTTGTAACCATCTAACCATTTAAAGGTTGTGAATAAAAATCTTGAAATTTGAAACCCTCTTCCCTTTGTTCCTTTGCGATGCTTCATGTGGACTAGGGAAAAGATAGGATTTGGTAAATCAACATGGTTCTAGAAAATCCAAAATCCATCCTTGCCATCCAAATCTTTCTTTATTCTTATTGATATGGCTTGCATATCATTTGGTTTAGGCTAGTGTTCAAACCTTTAAAAAGGGTGTTGTGCTCATAGCTAATGAGGATGGTGACCATGAAATGGGCTAGACCCTTTTTTTTTTTTGACAACCTGATGAGGTGAGTCGAGGAAACTATAAGCCAACATTAGACTTTAATTTCATTAAAACAAGAAAAGGAGAACAACCAAAAGTTGTGGGCCATGCTTATTGGATCTACAATCATCCATTGTGGCCAGTCACTAAAGACCAACTAATCGTCTAACTAGAGTTGTTCAAATAATAGCATAAGATTTTTGGGGCCAATCCTTAACCCTCGTAATACGAATAGGGCTAGTGGAAAATTTAGACCCAATAAAAAAAGAAGCCATTTATACCAAACCCTCCAAGTGGCTCCATAAAGTCATTATGGAGAAATGTTAGCTAAAGGTGAGAGGGAGAAAAGGAGAACATGGCGGCCAAAGATGCCATTAGAACCAAGGCAACACTAAGGCTCAACATTGAGAACAAGGTGGTTTTGGGAGGGAAGGAATGTTCTGCACTCAATCCAATTAGGTTGCCATGTGCTTAAACCATTAAGTCAAAAGACATAGGCTCAATGATTAGTCTTGACATATATCATTTAAATATCATCCCTAACACGAGGTTCTATAAGCCTTAATTGGTCATAAACCCCAATAAGCCCATGATAAACCACTATACTCCATAGCCAATTCTCTAGTGGCCCACTTTATAACAACTCACACTTTGGCCTAACCCAACTAATCATTCCTAAGTAGCCTTTTTCATAAGTCACTCCTTCATTTGTTTGAACTTTGGGACATGAAGTAGTTTTGATATTATTTGTTAGGAACCCAAGTATTAAGTTAAAAGACTTAAACTTTTTGGCATTGTGAACTCAATTACTTTTATATACCATTAGCTACCAATGCCTCTATAAGCCTATAAGAATTCTATCACGCCTTTAATTCGACGCCACTTAGCGATTATTCTTGGATTTCTCTCCTCCATAGGCTTGTGGTTACTTCAAAGTTCCCATTTGAATTCCTCTCCCTCACAAGTTGGTAGATACTTTTAGGTTTCTTTTTGTGATTTGAAATTAAGACACAAGCTCAAGGCCTTATACATTTAAACTAGTCACAAACCTCAATAAGCCTATAACAAACCACTACACTCCACAACCAATGCTTGGCAGCCCACTCTATGACGACTCATACTCTAACTTAACTTAGGTGGCCATTTCATAGGTACCCCCTCCATAGTTTGAACTTATGGACATAAGACTGGTTTTGATATTATTTGTTACAAATCCAACCATTGCGCCAAAATGGCTAACCTTTGGGTATAACAAACTCAATTATTCTTGTATGTCATTATCCATTAATCCCCATAAGCCTGGTGTGTCTTAAGCTCTTATAAGCTTGTAACACAAGCCTAGCATATGTTTTTTTTTTGGTTAGTGGATGTATTGCCAATTAGAAATATTGTACAGCAAGCCTCGTTATAGGTGGAATATAAGCTTATATTTAGTATTCATGTCCACTTTTGTTTGCTGTACAATAGGTTACAAGCACTTATGCCGAGGTCACATGCCTCTAATATGATGAGCAAGCTCTTCGGAAAATGAGCCTCGTATAAATAAAAATCTTGAACTTGAAATCCTACTATCAAAATGGTTATGCTTGATAATTATGCCAAAAATGTAATTAAGTCATAGTCACGTTATCAATATGGAATGATATATGATGGCAGCTGCAATCTCTTTTTTAGACGTGCAATTTTGTGCAGGTATTATATGTTGGTCTTGTAATCATCAAAGCATGAATCTTACTTTGTTTAAACGCCTAAATTGTGCTTGGAAGAAACTAATGACTTGTGAAGCATCTTACAGCTATCCAAAGTTCAGCTTGAGACTTAGATAAAGATTGAGTAAAAGGGCAAGGAGTAGCAGAAAAATCAATGGAATTGGATTTAGGAAACTTAGCCTTTCGACCAATTCTTAAAGTAGGAATTTGTGACTAGAACAAGCAGGATTTCTTAGAGAAAACCCAAGACCTCTCAATCTGTTATGACAAAATCAACAATCCAAAAGTTCCCGCCACAACCCCTTTTCCTTCTTATTTAAACCCGTTAATAGAACTAATTAACTCCCTTACATGAAACGCACACTACAATCCAGTATCATGACACTGCCTTTATTCTCCCAACTAATACACGTCTACATAAGCAGTTGTCATGTACTTCATGTCTGGTTTTAACAGCATGATGCACATCCATTGTCGGCTTCAAAGTAAAGTTTAGTGAAATTATTTTCGTAAATGTTAAAAAGTCTAATCCTACCAAAATATCATACTAATGAGTAAAGGGAGTTTTTATCCTTAGTGTGCAACACCATATGAAATGGAAGAAGCGAACACCTGAAACTACATGTTACAAACGCAAAATTGAAAGTAACTAATTTGATTGCTTGGTGAATTGCTTTCAGTCACTCTTCATAGTTTAGTTGAATACAATTTCAATATAAATAATAAAAGGACGTAGCGAACACCGAAAACAACGGGTTACAAACACAAAATTGAAAGTAACTACTGATTATCTTAATCATGCAGAAATCTTATTGCTTGGTTAATTGCTTTCAGTCACTCTTCGTAGCTTTGTTGATCATACAATTTCGGTATAAATAATAAAAGGACGTGGTGGAGATTTTTTGGCGGATTTCAACGATGTAACAAATTCAAAGGTGCTTATATTTTCTCCTTTGTTGTATTTGTTGGACCAGATTGTTAAAAGGAAACATCAACGACAGAAGAAAAAAGAAAGAAAAATGCCGAGCTCCATTTGTCAAGAACGAGCTCAATCGGTTCAATTTCCTCCTGCCGCCAATCTGGAAAGGACCCCGTTTAACTGTGCTTTCGTGTCCCGGAAAGGCATTTTTGGTTCCGGGTGGGCAGCGAATGGGAGGCTGCGGTTCTTGGCTTCCATGTTTTTTCACGTTTGAGGAGGCAAACGCAGGCACGTTAACTTTTTACCCATCGCCGCCGCCAAGGGCCACATTCAATGCACCCCCCGACCGGTCACATTTGTTTGGTTTGCATCTGACAAATGAAATTCAGTCACTGCAGATGACAAATTCGAAAAGAATCAATTATAATTGGCTATATTTTGTTTTACAGTGGATTACTCCTAATATTTAGATTTGCGAAATGCAGAAATAAAAATGTATAATAATCAGCGGGTCCACAGTCAGCGTTGTCCCACTTGGCTATCATAATTCGTGCACTCTCTCGAGTTTCAATATTGTTATAAAACCGTTCTGTACTCCCTCCCCCCGTTCCATATTCTATCTCTCCAGAACTTCTGCTTCAATGGCTGCTTTCAGGAGCTGCATGAAGAAAAGATTCGTAGCATGGAACCATCCCATCATAAGCCGGACGTTCTCCACCCAAGCCCTTGATGATTCTTCGTCGTTTGCTCAGAGAATCAGAGATCTGCCCAAAGATCTTCCCGGAACCAATATCAAGAAGGAAGTTTCTCAAGTAAGAAATCTCTCTCTCACCCATCGTTTGATGGGATTTCGTTCTATTTCCGTGAGAGACTCCCAGATTTCGTCTTCGTTTATTATCTTCAGTTCAGCTCAGAATCCGGCTGAAACTGAATCCAGCCCTCGGATTGGCTGCCAATCATTTTCACCCACGTTTAGACGGAATCCGTAGCGGCCTTTCTCCTCTGCCATTCCATGCGTGCCTTTTCTTGTTATTATTTATTAAGATATTATTAAAGATTATGTTTAGATAACCTTTTATTTTTTTGAGTCCATTTTTTAATTAGTTAATAATTCTCTTAGCATAGTATCAAAGTTAAGATTTCTTTATTAACTCTATGAATTTTCATTGATTTGAGTTTATGCATTAGTCACGTAATATAATACTATAATAATTGAATAAATTAATCGTCATAATAAGAAATCATATTTGCATATAGATAAAAATGTTTTACGTTGTTAAATAATATGTTAATATTTTTAATTATATAATAATGAGTTTTATCAGCTCTTAAATCTATTCTTAAATTAGATAATAGATCACTAAACACTATATATTTTTTTTTGGCACCTGCTTGGGTAAAAAATTACTTTGTCAGAGTGCGCTTTTTAGATTTATTTAACTGTCCCATGAACTTTATCTGTTTATGTTAAACAATAATGCTACCTTCTTACCTTAAAGCGTAAAGACAGTCTCCTGTAATTGTAATACTCTGCTACTCATTCTAGTCGGAATCTAGCATACTAACATAGGGTCCATGGAAGATGCCGTTGTCTGGATCATACAGAAAAAAGAGATAACGTCCTTGATAATCCAAAAACAAATTCGTCCCTCTGGGTATGCGAAAGGCTAGAGTCATTGACATCGACTGGGTTCCACTTGTGAGAGTGCCTTTGCGGGTACGAACAAAACGATCTGGTCCAGCAATGAAAAACAGGACAGACAACTGGGAAAGGCCGATACCTTTCGTGATAACCAGTATCTTAATTTGTTTGCTTACACCTTTCTAGTTTTTTTTTTTTTTTCTTTCCTCCACATACCAGTACTGTACAACGGATCCCTGATAACCACTATATATCTGGGTTGAAATGTTGGTTGCATCAACTAGAATGGTTTTAATCCTCAGTCCGGACCGTTGTGTTAGGCTTGTGTTCCTTGGTAGAATGAAACGTT
Organism: Casuarina cunninghamiana; assembly: GCA_028551485.1. Classification (NCBI taxonomy): domain Eukaryota; kingdom Viridiplantae; phylum Streptophyta; class Magnoliopsida; order Fagales; family Casuarinaceae; genus Casuarina; species Casuarina cunninghamiana. The sequence goes on from CM052364.1 coordinate 7,517,042, forward strand.
TATTGATCTGTCCTTTTTACAACTTCAGCTCATTGGGAAAACTCCTCTTGTATATCTTAACAAAGTCACTGAAGGCTGTGGAGCTTATATTGCTGCCAAGCAAGAAATGATGCAACCAACTTCCAGCGTCAAAGACAGGTTTCCTGTTTCCTCCTCCGTATCACAGCTTTAGTAGTGTCCTGTTGTCATAATTTAATATACATGTGGACGGCATGTTCATGACGAGATTGCATTATAATTTGTTTGTTTCTGTTACCAGACCAGCATATGCAATGATGGTAGATGCAGAAAAGAAGAACTTGATTACTCCTGGGAAGGTTAGTTGAAAATTTGACTTGTCAAGCTGGTTCTTTTTACTTCAATGTCAGATATGTTAGTCTTAAACTCTTTCAACAGCTTCAGTTTTGTCTAATTTTTGTATAAATGTTATTTTAGACAACACTGATAGAGCCCACATCAGGAAACATGGGGATCAGTCTGGCCTTTATGGCGGCCATGAAAGGATACAAAATGGTCCTAACCATGCCCTCTTACACCAGCTTGGAGAGGAGGGTGACAATGAGAGCGTTTGGAGCTGATTTAATTCTCACCGATCCCACCAAGGGGATGGGAGGTACAGTTAAGAAGGCTTACGACCTTTTGGAATCTACACCAAATGCTTTCATGCTCCAGCAATTTTCAAATCCTGCCAACACCCAGGTACCCAGTCCCATATTTCTTTTCTTTTTCTTTTTCTTTTTTATACCACTGAAAAATTATTTGTTGGTTTCCTGTTGCATAAAAAATTCTTTTATGCCATTATTATCTTAAATTCTGTGCTGTTCAATAATCATGTCAAATATGACGGACATAATTCATCACCTCGCTTAATGAACTCAAAATGAAAACAGGTACATTTTGAAACTACCGGTCCTGAAATATGGGAGGATACACAAGGCCAGATTGACATTTTTGTCATGGGAATAGGTAGTGGAGGCACTGTTTCTGGGGTCGGACAGTACCTTAAATCTCAAAATCCTAATGTTAAGGTAGTAATCTTGCCGTGCTAACATTAACCGTCATAATACTGTCTCATTTCCCTGTTGATGTTGTTTTTCCTTTCTCGTTAGATATACGGAGTGGAGCCTGCTGAAAGCAATGTGTTGAACGGAGGCAAACCAGGTAAAATTTGTCCAAATTTGCTTCTTCTCTGTCTCTTTCTCAAGAACAAGTTGGAAAATTCCTACTTTCTGCTTGTTTCCTTGTGCTGATTTCTACTCGTGGAAACTTAATGAAAACAAAGAAATGATAACTTCACAAATCTCATGGTTATCCATGCATTGAAAAAGAATGTTACAAAAATTTCCCTTGAAGATTTGGCCGTTGTCCTGTTTAGGGAACTGGCAGTTTATGCTAATGTCCGTTGAAAATTTGAGACAGGTCCTCATCAGATTACTGGCAATGGGGTTGGATTCAAACCAGATATTTTGGATATGGATGTCATGGATAAAGTTCTTGAGGTAATTGTCTTTTCAATTTGTTTTTGTAGTTACGAACAATTTCAAATCTGGAAAAAAAGAGCTATCAAAGAGGAATATAGTATAGTTTCTAATTGTTTGGTTTTACTTCCAGGTTAGCAGTGAAGATTCAGTACATATGGCAAGGCAATTAGCACTGAAGGAGGGACTTATGGTAATTGCTTAAAACTTTCCCCTGTATTTTCATCTTGAACTTTTATCTCTTGCTCCCAGGTTATATCAACTGAAAAGTGTATGTTTTCAGTAGAGTACCCGTACCCCAGCATCCGGCATCCGGATTTTCTTAGCACTCTCAGCTGAACCTAATATGGTGATGTCTGGAAATCAATTACATATCTTTATAATTTAAAGACCATCTGGTTAACGCAGGTGGGAATATCATCTGGAGCCAACACAGTTGCAGCACTCAAACTCGCTAGAATGCCAGAGAACAAAGGCAAACTCATTGTGGTAATTAGAACATGTCTTCTTATTCTATTTGGAAGTATGAAGTCGCGTAGACGTTAACTACTTTTCATTAGTTCTAATGGCTTTTGCATTTAGAATATGCGAATAAATTAAAAACTTATAATTCTGTCTATTGATTCTTACTTTTAAAAAAATAATCCTGTTCCGAGATTCAGTGGTTTATGAATTACCAGTTTTGGTTGTGAAAAACTTCTAATTCATATTGTTTATTGCAAATAGATAATTTTACTCGAGTATCATTGCTCAGAAATGGTTGTATTTTGCTTGAGTTTCAGACTGTGCATCCAAGTTTTGGGGAACGATACTTGTCATCTGTCCTGTTTGAAGAGCTGAGGAAGGAGGCTGAAAACATGCAACCAGTTTCGGTTGACTGAAGCTTGAGAATGGCGTACTCAACAATCCAAAGCTCTTCCATGGAATAATAGAAAGCAACATGTAGGGTTTCTTCTTCTTTTTCTTCTTTTGGGCTGGTGTCTCTACCCCCTTCAGCACCTGACTTCCTATTTACCACGCCAAATACTTGCCAGCTCCTTGATTTGTTGTATGAAAAATATCAACGTGGTTGATATATAAGCACAAGTTATTACTAAATTACCTAGTCATAATTCGAAACAATAAGAAATTCTAAAATATATTAAATGGTCTCCAGGTTTAAGTTTGTTCATGTAAAAAGTAGCTAAAAGTAGAATAAGCAAATGAGATTGAAACATCTGTCCTAGTCTCGGCGTACTTGAATCTGGGCCAATGGGGTGGTGTCCGCGTGGTATCGGTTTTGTTGACTCCTCGGGGATGGAACGCGGAGTGGCCATGTCGTAATTTTCCCTTGTGTAAATCCCTAACCGGACCATATTCTCTTCACCTACCATCTCCAATTTGTATGAACTTGACTCATTCAATAAGTAACTTTGAAATTTTGACGCAGTTTATTCATAACTATTAGTATTTTGTATTTACTTATAGTTAATGAGTATAAGTGGTGGGTGGGACCCCATAAATCCATGTCAACATTTTCACCGGATCAAAAACTACTGCGAAGTCAAATATTTAGGCATGGGGAAGAGTTACCTACCCTTCTATGTACTTCATGTTAGCACGTAATTTTTCTATAATAAATGTTTGTTCCGTTTAAGCTATCTCTTTTTCTTTCTTTAAAAAGGAAATAATGGACAAGAGAGCTTACAAATACTTACATAAGTTAACTAGGAATCTTCACGACGGCTTTCCTATTTAGCTCGTTGTTTGTACTATCCTGCAATTAGTTGTCATGCTCTTAGCCAAATACAGAATAGCAAGGAATCGTGAATACACAAATATCCATAAAGCATTGTGTTTTTTGCTTGTAGGGGACCAATGTGAAAAAAGTGTGTATTTTAACATTCTTCTCTGTAGAATATATAATTATAAATTATTTACAAAACATTAGTTATAATTTTATCAAATTTTTTTCCAAGACTTTATTTTATTTATGGATAGATTAATCATTTTGAACACAAACAATATATATTGATTATACCAACTGTCTAAATAATAAAATATTAGAGTTACATCCCATTGGTTATCTAAATTCAAATACAACCAAATTAAAGTCCTTTTCTTTTTTTCCTTAGTTGATATATATATAAGAGAAAAAATAGGAAAAATATCAACCAATAGCTAAAAGTAGAATATAAGCAAATGAGATAGGAACGTCTGTCCTCGTCTCTATGCACATGAAACCGGGCCAATGGGTTGGTGTCCGCGTGGCATCGGTTCTGTTGACTCCAGAATGGCACGCGTATGACGTGGAAAGCGGAGTGGCTAAGTCGTAATTTTACCGTCGATTCGAGGGGTAAGAGAAAACGCGGGGTGTTGTGTAAATCCCTAACCGTACCGTACCGGACCCTACCTTGGCATATAGATAGATAGCGTAAAGCCATAAAGTCCTGCATTACCGAACCCTGAGAAAAAAAATTAACCCCCCCACCCAAAAAGACAAAAAGAAAACTAAAAATTGAAAAAAAAAGGCCATTAGGGTTTGACTGAAAAATTTCGCGGATCGCGTGCAAAAACCCGGGAGTCAGAATCAAGCGATTCCGTGAAGTTCGCGGTCCTCTCCCTCGTGAAGATCCGTCTTTCGTTGCCTCCGGAAACCTCGCTTTTGGAGTGAGAAAATGGGTGTAAGTGTGACCTAGAGAGAGACACACAGAGAGAGGGACAGAGGTCGTTTTTGAACGTTGGGATCGGAGGGCTTAAATGGTTTTTTGTTGAAAATTTGGAGGGATTTGGGGTTTGGGGATTATTTTTGCTTTTTTATTTTTTATTTTTTCGGTCTTAAAAGGTTTTCCTTTTGGTGGATTTTTGGGTTGTGGGTGTCTGTGAATTTGGGTTAATTTTGCATGCAATCTGGTGGAGGAGGGCCCGGCCGAGTGGGGCCGGCCGGGCGACCGGCATCGACATCTTCGGCTGCCTCGCCGTCCTCTTCATCTTCCGCCGTGTCGACGCCACACTTGGGATTCGATCCGATGCAGCAGCAACAGCATCAGCAGCATCAGCAGCATCAGCAGCATCAGCATCAGCAGCATCAGCATCAGCATCAGCAGCAGCAGCAGCAGCAACAGCAGCAGCAGCAGCAGCAGCAGCAGCAACAGCAGCAGCAGCAGCAGCAGCAGATAGGGTCTAGGCAGGTGAGTGTTTTTGGGTGCAATTTAATGTCTTGTTAGAATTTGGTTGAATTGGGTCATGGGTTTTGCCTATGGGATTACTTGCAAACTGGTAGGGGTGGATTTTGCTAGAAATTGGTTGTGCATTGAGATGTCGGCTTTGGAGTTGGGACTGGCATTGCAAATGGGTAGGATATATGATCTTGTGGAAGATAAGCGGAATTAGTATTTGGGTTTTGGGATTGCGACCTTTTAGGCAACTGGTGGGAGCCAATTATGTAATTAACGGGGTTAATTGTGACATTATGTACACGGGTTTTACAAGTGTTTTTGCTTTCAATAAACTTCGTTGTGAGGATAGTTAGCTTAGTGAACTCGGGTTATTGATTCGTTGCTTAGTTTTTTGGTAATCTTCTCTTAGGTATTCAAAGAGGTTTAATAGGCATGTTTTAATTTGGAAAAAATTGTGAACCGATGGTTGCGTTGAACTTGAGCTGCTTGACTGTGGTTGGCATCCAGTTCAGCTCAACCCGTGGGCTGGCTGACTTATAACAAGATGGGCGCTGCTCTCAAATTTGGTGTTTTTAGATATTTGACATCCACTGTCTGGGACCATATGTTTTATCAAGTAGAGGGGTAGGCGTGTTTTGTTTATGTTTTGAGCGCTTAAATTTGGTGCTTATCTTCTTGGGTTTTGAGCTGGAGTATCTTTATTTTTAAACTTGGAGTATGTTGAAACAGCTATGGAGGTGAAGTTGGGTTTTTACTTTGTTTGGGGTGGTGAAATTGCTTACCTTCAGAAGCTATGTGGGAACATGAATCTAGCTTCATTATTCAAGTCTCATGATATTGGTTGACAGCAGAAAAGACATTGCCTTGAGTTCAACGTCACAGTTCTCTAGTACTGAGTTTAAGAAATAAGATCAACATGATGTAATGATTGCAACTGGTACACTTTCTGTCCGATGATCTTAAGTTGTCGGGGTTTATAGTAGTGAGACCCTGTAGTCGAATGTTTCTTGTCCTCCAATTCATTTTGTTCACCTTTTATTTCCTAAAAAGAAAAAAAAAAATATTTTCTTACTTTCACTTTATCGGTCAACCTGTGACACATGTCTTGCTTTCTATGTCCTAAGCACCAGTGGACTATAATGCTTCAAAGTTAAAGTTGTTTTTATGGTTTTATGATTATAGGAGTGTAGGTTGGTGGATATGATTTGTTTTTGTCTTTTTCATGATTTGTGACAGACATGTTGAATCACGATTACGCAAACAAAAAATGGGGAATGATCTCCTGTTAAATTAATTCAACCTCAATTCATTAATGTGTATGGGATTTTTGTTTGAAATGATAAATGTAATTGACTATCTATCTATTTGTTGATTCAGTCATTCCAACAACAGTTACATAGAAAACCTGAGGGCAATGAATCCCTTCTAACATATCAAGCCAGTCTCCAAGGAGTTATGGCAGGGAACAATTTTGCTTCGTCACCTGGCTCCATGCAACTGCCTCAACAATCCAGGAAATTCATTGAATTGGCTCAACAACATGGTTCCTCGAATGAGGGCCCGCATAGGAGTCAAGCTGTTGAGCAACCGGTGCTAAATCCAGTTCATCAAGCTTATCTTCAATATGCTTTCCAGGCTGCCCAACAAAAACCTGCTTTGGTCATGCAATCACAGCAGCATGCTAAAATGGGAATGTTGGGCCCTCCATCTGGGAAGGATCAGGACATGCGGATGGGAAACCTGAAAATGCAGGATCTTGTTGGCATGCAAGTTCCTGCTCAAGCCCAGGCATCATCATCAAGAAATTCTTCTGAACATTTTAGTCGTGGTGAAAAACAGATGGATCAAGGTCAGCAACCAACTACTGAGCAGAGGAGCGAGCTAAAACCTTCAGCCCAGCCAACAGGTATTGGACAATTGATACCTGGAAATATCGTGAGGCCTATGCATGCACCACAAGCTCAGCAGAATATCCAAACCATGGGTAACAACCAGCTTGCAATGTCTGCCCAGCTGCAGGCAATGCAGTCCTGGGCACTTGAGCGCAATATTGATCTCTCACTGCCTGCAAATGCCAACTTGATTGCGCAGCTGATTCCGATAATGCAGTCCAGGATGGTCCCTCAGCAAAAAGCCAATGAAAACAACATGGGTGCACAGTCATCACCCATTCCAGTGTCCAAGCAGCAGGTCACTTCTCCACCAGTTGCAAGTGAGAGTTCACCCCATGCTAATTCATCAAGTGACATATCTGGGCAGTCTGGCTCTGCAAAAGCAAGACAGACTGTTCCATCCAGCCCCTTCGGTTCGGCTTCAAATGCTGGCATAGTTAATCACTCTAACAACATATCATCGAATCAATTTGCTACCCAAGGCAGAGAAAATCAGGTGCCTTCTAGACAGCCTTCTGCAGTTGGTAATGGAATGCCCCCAATGCATCCCCCTCAGTCAACCACCAACATGAGTCATGCTGGGGATCATTCTCTGAGTGCAAAGCATCCGTTGAGTAGCCCAGAAACACTGCAGATGCAGCATCTTAGGCAGTCAAATCGATCTTCTCCTCAGGCTGCAATTCCTAGTAATGATATGGGGTCTGGCACCAACATCCCTCTGCAAGGTGGGTCAAATAATCAGGCACCTCAACAGCACTTTGGATTCACCAAACAGCAATTGCATGTTCTTAAAGCACAAATACTAGCATTTAGGCGGCTGAAGGTCTGCACTTTCTCTCTCTTTCTCTGCTTCTGAATATGTCTTCTGCTGCATTGCATTCCCCCTCGCCCCCCAATCTTCATCACAGTTTCTGAGTGGATACTCTTGCTTCTTTCCTGTATCTCTGCAGAAAGGAGACCCTGGTCTCCCTCAGGAACTTCTTCGGGCCATTGCTCCACCACCCCTTGAGTTGCAGATGCAGCAGCAATTTCCTCCTGCAGGAGGAAATAATCAGGAGAAATGTGGTGGGAATGTCGTGGCTGAACATTCACGGCATATGGAGTTCAGTGAGAAGGATTCACATGCTCTGGCATCAACTAATGGACATGGTTTCTCCAAAGAGGAATCTCTAGGGGTAGATGAGAAACCAACTATTACCACTGGTCATATTCAAGCTGTTCCAGCTGTAATGAAGGAACCCGCATCAGTGGTACCTGCTGGTAAAGATGATCAGCAATCCACTGTATTTTCTGTAAAGTCTGACCAGGATCCTGATCGTGGTGTTAATAGGACTTCTGCTAGAAGTGAGTTTCCTGGGGATAGGGGAAAGACTATTGCACCACAGGCAGCTGTATCTGATGCAGTGCAAATTAAGAAACCTACACCAGCAAGTACAGCCCCTCCGCCAAAAGAAGTTGGCTCCGCTAGAAAGTATCATGGACCCCTTTTTGATTTTCCCTTTTTCACAAGGAAGCATGACTCCTTTGGGTCGGCAATGATGGTCAATAACAATAATAATCTGACATTGGCCTATGATGTTAAGGATCTTCTTTTTGAGGAAGGCATGGAGGTCCTTACAAAGAAAAGGTCTGAGAATTTAAGAAAAATTGGGGGTTTATTGGCAGTAAATTTAGAGAGAAAAAGGATTAGGCCAGATCTTGTATTGAGGTTGCAAATCGAAGAGAAAAAGCTTAGACTTCTAGACCTACAGGCACGGTTAAGGGATGAGATTGATCAACAGCAACAGGAGATAATGGCAATGCCTGATAGGCCATATAGGAAGTTTGTTCGGCTGTGTGAGCGTCAGCGTATGGAGCTTGCCAGACAAGTACAGGCCTCCCAGAAAGCTATGAGAGAGAAGCAACTGAAATCCATATTTCAGTGGCGTAAAAAGCTTCTTGAGGCTCATTGGGCCATCCGTGATGCACGGACGGCCCGAAACAGGGGAGTTGCAAAATATCATGAGAGAATGTTGAGGGAGTTTTCAAAGAGGAAGGATGATGATAGGAATAAGAGAATGGAAGCATTGAAGAACAATGACGTTGAGAGGTACAGGGAAATGTTGCTGGAGCAGCAAACAAGCATTCCAGGTGATGCTGCAGAGAGATATGCTGTTCTCTCATCATTCTTGTCTCAGACTGAAGAATATCTACACAAACTGGGAAGTAAAATAACAGCCGCCAAAAATCAACAGGAAGTGGAGGAGGCAGCAAATGCAGCTGCAGCAGCTGCACGATTGCAGGTATGCTTTGTTCCTCTCTCTTCCTCCCTCTCTTTCCCCAAGCATTTTTAAATCGGTCTGTATTTGTCTCTGCTGTTTCATATCTTAAGAACCGCTCTTACTTGTTTGTGAGCTAATGGTGTTTCTTTCAGTTTTTATGCTTTGTGTGCTGTGGTTTTGTAACTCTTTTACTTATCTTTTTGGCTGAGAAAAGGGTCTCTCAGAAGAAGAAGTTAGGGCAGCAGCAGCTTGTGCTGGGGAGGAAGTAATGATAAGAAATCGTTTTATGGAAATGAATGCTCCCAAGGATAGTTCATCCGTCAACAAGTAAGTTCATTTATCTTTTCAATTGTATGTTTAATCTCACAAGTATTGAGGCTTAGTTGTTCCTAGATGGGAGTTTGTGCCATTTGTGGATCTAGAATGTGAATATGCTGCAATTTTGGTTCATATTACATGGTTTGAGAAAGCTAAACTTAAAACACATGTTCTTTACTTGTGTCTTCTTGATCTTGTGCAAAGCTCTGCTTATTAATTGTTCCTCATGATTTTCACCAGGTATTATAGTCTCGCCCATGCTGTGAACGAAAGGGTTGCAAGGCAACCCTCAATGTTACGAGCTGGAACCTTGAGAGACTATCAACTTGTAGGTTACTATGTTCAAGGTTTTTTGGTACCCTGTTCCAATGTGGCAAGTCTGGTTTTAAAGCTATTCTGTGTATTACTCTGCAGGTTGGATTGCAATGGATGCTTTCTTTATATAACAATAAGTTAAATGGAATCTTGGCAGATGAGATGGGTCTTGGGAAGACTGTACAGGTGACTTTTTGTTAAGTTTGATGTTTGACTTTACGCCCCTGACATAAAAGAGCCGTAACAATGTTTCTAGTTCTGAGCAACTGAGCCGATCTATACATCAGGGTCTATTATTGTGTATTGTGTCGTTTATTTGGGGAGTTAATTATTTTGAGTCTGTAACTGTACCTTAAATTCCATAAAAAGACCTGCTATGTGATTTGGCTCATACTTCCTCTTTTGTTTTTAATCTTAACCTTTTCTGCCTAGGTAATGGCGTTGATTGCTTACTTGATGGAGTTCAAAGGAAATTATGGTCCTCATCTTATTATAGTTCCCAATGCTGTTTTGGTAAATTGGAAGGTTAGCTATTCTGTTCCATGTTAATGAGTCTAACCTTTTTCATCTGTAACTAAAATTGCTAATTGAGTTCATCTTGCAGAGTGAGTTCCATACTTGGCTTCCATCTGCGTCATGTATTTTTTATGTGGGTGGGAAGGATCAAAGATCAAAATTATTCTCTCAAGTAAGCAGCTGGCATTCGCTTGTTGATGTGATCTTTAAGTTTCTCATACTTTTATGGCTTCTTATTTACTGTTTTATAGGAGGTTTGTGCACTGAAATTTAATGTCCTGGTGACAACTTATGAGTTCATCATGTTCGACCGCTCAAAGCTTTCAAAAATTGATTGGAAGTATATCATAATTGATGAAGCACAACGGATGAAGGACAGGGAATCAGTTCTAGCACGTGATCTTGATAGATATCGCTGCCAGAGGCGCCTGCTTCTCACTGGGACACCATTACAGGTTACAGGAGTCTTTAATTTTTGCAATATACACTGTTTAATGCATATGTATCCCAGAGAGTATGGTCACAAAAAAATAAACATACTTTGTCAATATGCATATGTGTCAATGACCTTGTCTAACCCTGACTAAGTTTTTGATTTTGCAACCTTGGTTTGGTTGTGCTTTTCATGGTATTGGTAGTATATTTTGGTGGCCTTATGGTCTTGTTATATCCATCAATAGGCATGTACAAACATTCTAGTTCTCGTTTGTGTGCTAACTCACTATTGGCCAACCTATTTGGCTTGCACACCCAAAGATGAGGCCTTAACCAATGGTGTTCATGGCGGGGTTAAACCAAATCTTGGTTCTTGGGTATTCATCAAATGCATTAATATGGTCAAGTTTAGTTTATGCTATTATTGTTTTTCTTTTGCCTTTTGAAACTTGTAAACATGGGGGGAAGAAATATCAGTATAGTATTTTAAAAGCAATGCATAACACTTTTTCCATTTTAAGAAAATCTGATCCTGGGCAATGCTGTTAAACTTGTCTTATTCCAACATCATCATCCATACAAGTCAAACCTCATACTCAATTGTGAGCATGAAGCAAGCCTGAGCCTTATCTCTATGATTTGTACTTTGCTAAAACATCATCGTCCATATAAGTCAAACCTCATACTCAATTTTGAGCATGAAGCAAGCCTGAGCCTTATCATATATGATTTGTACTTTGCTAAGTTGCTTCAAACCTGTACATCTTTGTTTTCCTTTCACACCTTTAAACCTGTCGCAATGGACCTCACGGCCTCTTGCATCCCTCATTGGCTACTTCTTGTTTCATCACTACTAATATCATCCAGTCATTCCTGGTTTTTGGTCTTTCTGGTCTGCTGTAACTGGGTTTCTACTTGGTTAAGTTTATTTCTGCTATCTCTCAAGAAAATAGCACATTCTTTTGACATGTATATGGTTTGAAATTTTTGCCTGAAATGAAAAAGATGTACAAAAAATATAGATGAATGATGAATAAACTTGAAATATCATACTTGTTGCTATAGAACATTTAGGTTTTAAAGAAGGGCATAAAGAATTTGACCATCTGCTTGATTTTATTCCCTTCATTTTATTTGAACTGTCATCGAGTGTAGTTGAATATGGAGTTATCCTTCTTTTTCAGAATGATTTGAAGGAACTCTGGTCACTTTTAAATCTACTTCTTCCAGAAGTGTTTGACAATAGGAAAGCATTTCATGATTGGTTCTCAAAGCCCTTTCAAAAGGAAGGTCCTACCCAGAATCCAGAGGATGATTGGCTTGAGACTGAGAAGAAGGTAATCATCATCCACCGGCTTCATCAGATTCTTGAACCATTTATGCTCAGGCGCCGTGTTGAAGATGTGGAAGGCTCGCTTCCTCCTAAGGTATGATTCTGGTGGTCCTAGTTGTTATATCCTTTCTTAAGGCTGGTAGATGACAACAATGCTGAATTGCAGGTTTCCATAGTTTTAAGATGTAGGATGTCAGCTATACAGAGTGCTATTTATGATTGGATCAAATCCACCGGTACTCTTCGAGTTGATCCTGAAGATGAAAAGCGCAGGGTTCAAAAGAACCCGATCTACCAAGCTAAGATCTATAGAACTTTAAATAACAGATGTATGGAGCTTCGTAAAACCTGCAATCATCCCTTGCTCAATTACCCATATTTCAATGACTTCTCAAAGGACTTCCTCATAAGGTCTTGTGGGAAATTGTGGATCCTGGATAGAATTCTTATTAAGCTTCAAAGAACTGGGCATCGAGTACTGCTCTTTAGTACCATGACAAAGCTCCTTGATATATTGGAGGAATACTTGCAATGGCGGCAGCTTCTCTACAGACGAATTGATGGAACAACCAGTCTAGAAGATCGTGAATCAGCTATTGTAGATTTCAACAGCACTGATTCTGACTGTTTCATTTTTTTGCTTAGTATTCGTGCAGCTGGTCGGGGTCTTAATCTTCAGTCTGCCGACACAGTTATCATATATGATCCTGATCCAAACCCTAAAAATGAGGAGCAGGCAGTTGCTAGAGCCCATCGTATTGGACAGACAAGAGAAGTCAAAGTCATTTATATGGAAGCAGTGGTTGATAAAATCCCCAGTCATCAGAAAGAAGATGAACTAAGAAGTGGAGGTACAGTTGATATGGAAGATGATCTTGCAGGTAAAGACCGCTATATGGGATCTATTGAGGGCTTGATAAGGAATAACATCCAGCAATATAAAATAGATATGGCTGATGAGGTTATTAATGCTGGGCGTTTTGACCAGCGAACAACACATGAAGAAAGACGCTTGACTCTGGAGACATTATTGCATGATGAGGAGAGGTATCAAGAAACTGTCCATGATGTTCCCTCACTGCAGGAGGTCAATCGCATGATTGCTAGGAGCAAAGAGGAAGTTGAATTGTTTGATCAAATGGATGAGGAACTGGATTGGGCTGAGGAGATGACGAGGTATGACCAGGTGCCTAAGTGGCTTCGAGTGAGTACTAGAGAAGTAAATGCCACTATTGCTACACTTTCAAAAAGACCATCAAAAAACAGTTTATTGGCTGGTAATATTGTCATGGAATCTAGTGAAATGGGTTCTGATTCATCTCCAAAAACTGAAAGGAAAAGAGGACGGCCCAAAGGAAAAAAGCACCCTAATTACAAGGAATTAGATGATGAAAATGGTGAATACTCTGAAGCAAGTTCTGATGAGAGAAATGGATATTCCATTCATGAAGAAGAGGGAGAGATTGGAGAGTTTGAAGAGGACGAACTTAGTGGTGCTGTTGGCACACTGCCAATCAATAAAGACCAATCAGAAGAGGAGGGTCCAGTTTGCGATGGTGGCTATGAGTGTCCTCGGCCTGCAGAAATTGTCAGAAACAGTCAAATACTAGAAGAAGCAGGTTCATCAGGATCATCATCAGGCAGTCGAAGATTAACACAAGTGGTGTCTCCTTCTGTATCTTCCCAGAAATTTGGTTCCCTGTCTGCATTAGATGCTAGGCCAGGTTCTATTTCAAAAAGGCTGGTATGTACCTTTTCTTTCTAACATGATGCTTTATTATTGGGGTTATTGATTTTTGCTATGGGCTAATTTTTATTCTACATTTTTGCCAGCCAGATGAACTAGAGGAGGGTGAAATTGCTGTATCTGGAGATTCTCACATGGATCACCAACAATCTGGAAGTTGGATTCATGACCGTGATGAAGGTGAAGATGAACAGGTTCTGCAACCCAAAATAAAACGAAAACGTAGTATTCGGGTTCGTCCCCGTCATACAATGGAAAGACCAGAGGAGAAGCCTGGCAATGAAATTCAGTCTTTTCAACGTGGAGATTCATCTCTATCACCATTCCAAGTGGATAATAAGTATCATGCTCAGTTAAGGACTGAGGCTGAAAGAAAAGCCCGTGGAGAGTCCAATGTTTTAAAGCATGATCAAAATGATTCATCCTCAAAAAGTAGACGGAATTTGGCGTCAAGGAAAATAGCAAATATGTCAAAATTGCATGCTTCGCCAAAATCTAGCAGACTGAATTGCACGTCTTCTCCTGCTGAAGATGTGGCAGAACAGTCAAAAGAAGGTTTGGATGGTAAATTTATCAATTCAACTGGGACAGCGTCTTTTGGCACTAAGATGCCCGAAAACATCCAGAGAAGGGTATGCTGTTGAATTGACTATACATCTAAATGTTCTAGATTTTAATGTGATAAGTTATGTCTACCAGTACTTGTTTTTGCTCTACATTTATTTCTGAGTAAGATGTCTGCTTATACCATAGACAAAGGTCTGGAAATTGGAAATCTCAACTAGTTTTCTGGAATTAAGCATCTAATATTTTTCTTTTGGTTTTTGTTTTTTGTTTTTAATCTACAGTAAAGCTTAAATTTCATCTGCATAGAGGCCTCCTCTTGTAGCTTTGTGATATAGCCTTTTGTCTTTCTCTCCTTTATGAAATACTGCATGCACATCTATACACGCCATGTGGAGCACTAGTGTAGCTCTACTTCTCCATTTGCCTTCTCTAGCACAAACGATATAGAAAAATAAATATAGAAGTTGGTTTAAACCAACATGGACAAGGTAGACTTGAACATGTTAAGATGATCCCCATATGAGCTCATGGAAACTAACCTTTAATTAAATCTAGTATGTTGAAAAATCCAAGCCTTAGATCTGTTAAGAGTAAGCTGTAATGAGCCACTGTAATGTTAAATTCATGCCATCAGCATCCCTGTTTCTGTATTGTTTTTCTATTTAAGGGAGAATGCCTCATACATAGGATAAATAATAACCACTGACAAATTCGAGCATTGGATTAGAAGATGTGACACAAACTTGACACTTGTTTTCGCTGGTTTCATTTTGAGAAAGTTATTTGTTGGGCACATCCTCCTCTGGGATTTGTTCTGAGACCATTTCTATCCAATATTCCCTGTGGAGTTGCATATAAAGTTATTGCGGATTTGGTTTACAAGTTGTAAATCTGTGCATTGGATAATATGCCTTTTACTGTGCTCCATGTTGAATTTTTCTCTTTCTAGTTTCTCTTTTCTATGGCTAGGTCCCAAACTCACTGAGAATTTCTCTATATGCAGTGCAAAAGTGTGATTAGCAAACTGCAAAGGAAAATAGGTAAGGAGGGTCCTGAAATTATACCTCTGCTAACAGATTTGTGGAAGAGGATTGAAAACTCGGGGCATATGGGTGGATCAGGAAATAATATTTTGGATTTACGAAAGATTGATCAGCGTCTAGACAGATTAGAGTATGGGGGAGTGATGGAGCTTGTGTTGGATGTGCAGCTTATGTTGAAAAGTGCAATGCATTTTTATGGATTCTCACATGAGGTATGATTGCTCATCTCACATTAGTTTATTGAAAGCTGCCATATAGAAGCATGCTCAAATGTTGTAAATTTTTTTTCCCCCCCTCCTCCAACAAACCAACCCCTTTCCTTCCCCACCCAACTTTTATGCTTTTCTTACGATCTATAGCCTGCTAATTGGTATTATTATGTTGGGGGAAAAGATGGGTGACATATGGACTAAATATTTTGCTTCATGTGTTAGAAGCAAGAACCCTGTGAGATTTTGAGGGCTTTATCAAGTTCAAATCTAGTCATGTTCCAGAATAAAACAACATATTTTAGAAGAAAGAAAAGAAATAGGTGTTATTTTGATGCATTTCCCACAGCCCAAAAACTGTTCCTCAAATCAGTTGATCTCAAAGAATGATGAGGGTGGGCTCAACAGTTTGGGATAAAAACAAGAAGAAATGAGAACTAAATGACAGGGTGCTGTCCTTACTTGTTCTTTCACAGTACCAAAGTGTTATTAAAGCTGGTTACAGTTTAAGCCGATAAAAGTGACCATCCCTTCATTGACTCTGCTGCATGGCATTGGTGCAACATCACCAAAATGGTAAAGTTAAATTGTGATTAGCCAGTAATGCTCTATTCTAGTGAAGCCTATAAAGCCTAAAGAACCTTTCAAAAAGCCAGCGTGCGTCACATTTTTAAGTACTTTTTTCTTGTTTTTCTCATCTTGCTCAGATTTGTCATGCAAGCATTCTTGAAACATCTGTTTGTACATGTATATGTGTGTGACTTGTGTTCAATTGGAAGAAGCTTACACATAACTTGTGTTCGATTTTTACTGTGTAGTAACTCTCATGCTTGTGGAACTCCCAAAAACTTGTATCTGCATCTCTTTTTATAATGTTACGATATCTTGTAATTAGGGGCATTTCTTATCTCACAATGTAATGATGACAAAAATGAGAGGATTTTGATCTCACTGTCTAACTGTGATGACCAGGTGAGATTTGAAGCGAAGAAAGTGCATGATCTCTTCTTTGATATATTGAAAAATGGATTTCCGGACACAGATTTTCGAGAAGCCAGAAATGCATTCTCTTTTTCTGTTACTCCGTTATCTGCCACTGCTTCTCCATCCCCAAGACAGGCAACCGTTGGCTCAAGTAAGAGACACAAATTGGTGAACGAGGTGGAATCTGATCTGGCCCCT
Organism: Casuarina cunninghamiana; assembly: GCA_028551485.1. NCBI lineage: Eukaryota > Viridiplantae > Streptophyta > Magnoliopsida > Fagales > Casuarinaceae > Casuarina > Casuarina cunninghamiana. Next base: position 7,533,496 of record CM052364.1, read on the forward strand.
CCACAGAAGCCAACTCAACGTGGACTCATTTCCAGTGGGGAAGACGTAAGAATCAGAGGCCATATACCCCAGAAGGAATCAAGGATTGCCAGTAGCCGGGAGCAAATTCAGCCGGAAGATTCACCGCTTCTTACTCATCCAGGGGAGCTGGTGATCTGCAAGAAGAAGAGAAAAGACAGGGAGAAGTCAGTGGTGAAACCTAGGAGTGGATCAACCGGCCCTGCTTCACCCCTTAGCATGGGTCGTAGTATGAAAAGTCCAGGTCAAAGTTCAGTACCCAAGGACTCGAGACAGACCCAACAAAGCGGATGGGCCAATCAGTCTGCTCAACAGGCGAATGGCGATGGTGGGTCTGTTGGTTGGGCAAATCCTGTAAAGAGATTGAGGACAGATTCTGGGAAAAGAAGGCCGAGCCATCTGTGACTGAAGAGTAATGGGTAGGTTTCTACTTTCTACTGTCTACTATCTACTTCCTCCAGGCGCTTGAGCTCATTAGAGGCCCATCGTTCCCTTGTGCAATGGGCCATACTGTTAATAGTAGTCTAGGTCTTCGCTCCTCCATTGTAATCTTACAGGTCTTACAATGGTTCAGAATCACATAGTTTTTCTATTATCTGCCCCTTGCAGGTATAGCATTTGCTCATGACCCGAAACCTTTGTAAAGTATAGATGTCCTTCATACTAATTTTTAAGCCTTATCATACATCTTTCATTTGTATTGGCCCTGACATTTGGCCTCCCCTGCAGAGTAAGAAGCACTCAGTTTGACAGCGAAACTATTCTTGAAATAACCTTTGCTTTTGTCTGTATAATCTGTGTTTTTTTTTTTTTTTTCCTGGTTCTAAATAAGATGGAGGTGAAAGAGTATTTAGGAGAAGGTACGGCCGTTCCTACCGCAACTAATTGACCCATTAGCCACCACTAGTGAAGTCCTGGAGGAAATATATTGCAGAACTTCAGTCGGATTTCAAAGGTCTTTTTTACGTGAAGGGCTTAATTTAGCCGAACACCATGAGCATTCGGGCAGCTTTCTTATCGTTCATTGCAAATTCGCTACGGCAGTTATTTAACTTATAGGTTCGGGTTTGACAAATTATCAACCAAAATAAAACTAGGATATATGCTATAACTACATAATGAATCAATCCGGCGTCCACCGAAACAGTCCCTTTGATTCTGCCCTAGCTCTCTAAGGCAATATATGCATAGAACATATGTTTGCCTTCGTGCTTTATTCATTAAAAGGGAAGCTTTTAAACAGTGCTTTTATTCAAGATGGTAATACTTCGCCACGATTGTCTTGGGTCATTTGGTTCACATGAAACTCCCTGACACACTCTGACTCCTGTTCAAAAGCTTTGGACTAGTCTCGTTCCCTTCCTCCCTTTTAGCATCATTGGCTTTGTATGCGTATATGAACATTCATGACTTCATTGGTCTTTACATGCCCTTCAGGAGATCCCAACAAAGAAGCAGGTGATAAACTACAACACGAGATCGACGGAATTTTTATTTACAAAGGTCGGAAGAAAGAAGAGGATGTGAGCTTTTTCCCAACCAAATAAACAGGTCTATTTTTTGAAGTTGGGGTTGAATTAACAAAAGCTAATATATCATGTACAGCTAAAGATACAATAAGTGAACAGACGATGAACACCTAGGGATCTGCTTTGCCTGCCACTTGCTCATCGCTGGAATCAGATTCAGCTTCACTTAATTCCTCGTCACTAGATTTGTCCTCTGCGGCAGCTCCAAGGTCTTCCGGCTTCGCATACTTCTCACAGAATTCTGAAGGGTCAGGAAATACACGGAAGTTAAAAGTATTTGTAATCCAAACTAAAATCTATAGAGATTTTTAGAAGCAAGTCCAAGAGAGAGTTTAATATCATGAGCGGTACAATCAAGCCCATGACCAAAATAGCAAATAAAGATTGAAAAAGACTGGATGTTTTGTCCCGCAATAGACAAGTTCTTTAAAAACGTCAAGGTATCTTCCTTCCCCAAACAACGCCCCAAGTTCCTATGAAGTTTTGCACTAGAAGAAAATGGGTATAGAGAGCAAGTCACTAATGCTTTGACAGAATACAAAAATGAACTAGGACTAATCAGATATAGGCTTGTAGGAGAGACTTGACCTAATACCTACGCCAAAAATGACAACTTCCAAGGATTCCACATTTCGGGGAGGCTGAAGGAGTGGCTCTGGGTTGGACAGAGACACAGGACATTCTCGTTGAAAATTGCAGTCGCAACTTTCCTACCACACAGCTTTAGTACACAAAATTTAGGACGTTCAGCATAAAATCTTTGAAAAAGATTATGTTGGTTTTAGAAACAAAATTCTGTCCCTCACACAATATCATCAGATAATATTGGCCAAGTAATTTATCAGTTCGACCAGAGCAACAAGCAGTTCTACATCACTGCCTCCACCATCCTTGACAACATAACCACAACTGCTCAACCACTATCGATTCCCGCACTTGTAGGTTTAGTATTAGTAGTCTCTCGAACAATAATTTACAGAACATGCTTCTTACTTTGCTCTTGGAACTACTCTTGGTAAGCAGGACAAAAGAATTGATACTGCTGTAACTCAAGCAGAAGTAAAAGCTTATAAGACAAGGTAAGCAGTGATTTGGGGTCGATATGTTTTGAAGGCAGAGTCAAAGGCAGTGCAGATGGTGACAAAAAGGTGGTGCAACATGGTTGCAACCAAGGAATCATGAATCCTCATAATTTATGTTATGTAGATATCTTCAGATCTAAATCATTGTTTCGAAATTAATAATTGAGATTTTTTTTCTATATCAACATTTTTCACTTAAAAAACATGGTTGAGACTCAAAAGAGATACGATGGGAATATGAGGGAACTTGATTTAGCATGCAAAAGAACCAAGGTAATGAAAATGGTGCAAATCGAGTAGAACAAATAAGCAGAACTAAAGCTGCAAAAATGACGGCGTTTATAGGAGAGGTAAAAAGAACGAGACTTAACATTTTCTTTATACTTATTTGTAGATAAACTAGGTCTTTAAAATGATAAAAGCACTCTTCACATGCTACTCAGATAAAGCTACAGCTTCCAAAGAGAAAAACAGGATTTGTGTCGCATCAGAGATGCAAGGTACCCTACAAGGCAACTCCCCAAAATTTTAACATAATGGCATGTTGGTATGAATTTCTAGTTTTTATTGTTCTCTTTTTCTAAATTTCTTTATTTTAAAAAGTTTAAGGAATACGTTACTTTCGCCCTGACTATTGTTTTGTATGATGAAGAACCATTAGAAATTAAAACAAACTGAAAAGTTATTTTGAAGGGAGAAAAAAAGGGGAAAGCTCAACACCCTTGTAGCAATCCACATATATAAGACACATAAAGGCGAATCCTTTTACAAGCATTGTGTCCTCAAGTGTCTACACACCTATTTTCAGGCAAGTAAAGTAAAGACAAGTCACAGCATAATATCTGGTAGGTTCCCTTGTTAGATGAATATGTGTCTAATTGATGTGTTATTTGCTGTCAGTTTTTCTTACAGCTAATAATGGAAAGAGAATAGGTTAGTAGCTTTTACTATCACAAACATAGCCATGTATATGGAGCAACTTGCTTTCAGGGAAAAAAACAAAAAAAACAAAAAAACAAAAAAAGGAAAACATGATACAGATAATTCAACTCCAATCATCTGACCGGAAGGTTCATCGTCATTTCCACATCTGGACAGAAACTGTGACATGTGTCTTCTCATACTAACATGCGTGTTAAAAAGATCATTATACAATTAGCCAGTTAACTTCTGCAAGCAGAATTTGTCCTTTTCCATTCAAAAACATAATGATGCCATGCTTTATTTCTTTCACCGTGACTCTATCTCTAATAATACAGAAGTCGTAAAGAGAACAGCTTATAAGGAAAAATTCAATCTATCAAGGAAGATAAAAATTGGAGAAATATTAAGAAAGTCGCATTATTTCATCCAGGCCTGGTAACATCTCAAAGAATGCAAAACTGTGAAACTAGAACTTTGAAAGGGATCGGTACCTTTAACTCTTTGTTCATAAGCCGCTCGGTCACGCATCATCAAAGCTGCTGCCTCCCCATTCAAGGGGTCTGATGGATTGGGATACAGCAGAAGTTGTGGTAAGAATACTTCAAACACGTTTACAAGATCTGAAAAACATGTATGTCAACATATGATAACAGTAGCTGCAACCTTTCAAACTGAAAAAAAATGATTCTCACACAAAAGTTCGATTCATTTTATTACCAAACATGGGGCTCCAAGTCTGATTAATAACATCTAAACAAACTGAACCTGACCTGAAAGTAATATCAGCCCAGATGGTCAGCCGTGCACGCAGGTCCTCTCAAAATGAAGAATCAGGAAAAGTACCCAAAAGAGAAAAATACAGATGTTTAACAGCTATACTCACATCTCATCAACATTTGGGTGATAGATCTTATTAACAAAGCCTATGGAGGGAGATTTATACGGATAAGCATCTGGCAGCTCAACTCTTATCCTCCAGACTCCTCCGTGATAAGGACCTGCCAGAATCCATCAAATGAATGAGGCAAAATATCTCCTTAGCTCAAAGCTGTAAAGCCCCATTTTCAGCCGAGTATTAAAGCTTTCTGAAGCCATTACGACTAATAAGCAAACAGAAAATCTACCGGTGTTATAACAAGAAGTCTGTTGGCAAACTTTACAGGGTTAATATAGTTATAGATATTTCAACCAAAAAGGCCACAGTACACAGAACGTAGAAATCAAACCGACATCCTAATTTGCTTTCTGAGACCCAAAAGGCACACAAGAACCAAAATCCGAAAATTTCAGAAATTACGAATCAAAAAACTTAAAAAGGCAATTTCAGAATTTACAGTCGGGAGAGCTTGTAATAAGCATCTTTGTGTCATCAAGCATATTTGAATCCGGGGCTTACAACATCCACAAATGGCCGAACGTAGCTAAAATAAGAAAGATTAAGCAAAACTAGCAAAGACCCATCACAACAACCATGTTGTAAGACTCTAAACTCACGCCCAAGCACCAGAAATAAAGAAACTCAAAGATGGGGGTCAAAGATTTACAGTCACTGGGTCCATGGAAATCTACATAGAACTCCTGCATCCCATCATTGATCATCTCTACCTTGTAGTCACTCATCATCCTAATACCAAAAAAAGAAATATAAAATAAAAATGTCAAATTGATGACTAAAAAGTTTTAGGACCAATAAAGATTCAACATAACGTTTGAGATTTTTAATAAGAGGATTAACAGTTTCATCAAGTCCATCTCTCGGCGTTTGCTTGGGGAAGACATGATTTTTCCTTGCAATTCCTGCTACTGAGTTTCCCAGAGGCCTTTTGAGAGGGAGAGAGAGAGAGAGAGAGAGAGAGAGAGAGAGAGAAATTTCTCGCACAACCGTAAGAAGCTCAAGAAAGTTCAGACATCAATGAAAGAAACTTATTAGGAGATCAGATAATAATGGAGAGGAATATTTCCAAGCAGGACCTAGATTAGTCCAATATTATCAATTCGCATCGCGTACACTTTCAAGATTCCTCCCTTGTCACCCTTTCCATCCGATTCCTAGACTCCCAACTCGCCTTTTATCTTCAATTTCTTTGTTTCTGTGATCTTTACCACAACAAATGTTGATTTCAAAAGAAAGACTTTTTCAATTAACAAGCGTAAATTTCACATACAAGCCAATCGTTGAAATACTTCTGGCTTTTTATAGAAAATATATCTTTTTTTCTTTTTCCCTTCAATAGACTGTTGGTAAGTTACCATCACATGAAAAAAAAAAAAAAAAAAAAGAGTTGGTACGGTAATATTAGCAGACTTCAAAAGTGTAATAGCTTTAAAGTTTTTAACCTTTTCACGTAAATACAAACACACTTCAGCGTTTTAATCTCATGAAAACAAAATATGGGAAACGATATATTTGTGTGAAAAATGATTATGTATACATATATATGTAGACACCAAGTATACACATACATATACATATATTCAATATATATATATATATATATATATATATATATATATATATATATATATATATGAGCTCTAAAAGTAAAAGTGCAATTTAGGATTCTCGTCAACTTGATCCCTGACCGACATATCTTTTTAAAGCGTGTGGGGATGCATGTATAAAGGCATAGCTTGATGAGTCGGTGAAGAACATTTTGAGTAATTATGGGGCTTCTTTTCTTTGAACTCCTCCTTTCAAGTTTTCAGATGAAAATGACAGAGCTTTGGCGTATTGAAATGAAAGTAATGAAAGAGATGTTTGACCACTTGAAGAAAAGTTCTCCTTTACGTAGCTTGTGAATAATAAGGGCATTTTTCAGGTATAATCCTTCGTGTATTGTCGCACCGAATTATGTTCATGCAGCCATGTTCCTCCACGGAAAAACTAGACCAGGCATACCACCTTTTGGTTGGATGGTGGCATGTGTTCCCTTCTTTTTTATTATCATTAAATTTATATTATGTTATACTTTTTTTAATAATATATATTTAAGTATTTAACGTAGTATCAAAAACTAAATTTAGTTGTTTATAAATTGAACTATACTCAAGGTAAGAGGACATTTCTTTTATATCTCATAAATTTTGGTGGAGACTTGTTTATAGTTGCCGCTTGATTTTGGAGTAATAAAATGGTCATTAACTCTTTCAATAAGAAGTATTCACATGGACTAAACTTCAAACACACGCCTAACTTGATCCCTTCTCGGCTTTATTTTCAAAAACACCGACGCAGCTTTCAGAGTAGATCCACAAAGGAGACAACTAAGAACGCACTCGAGATAAATAATACAATATGTATCCTTTGACACCCAAAAGATAGTTTGGTTGCCTCTTTGAAATCACTTTAAGGTTGAAACTGCTCTTACAGAATACGAACATGGTTTAAGGACTTCAAATTTGACTTGGAATTCATTCTTCCTTGAATTTCTTCCAACCCAGAGCTTTTCGTAGTCGTTAGGTTCGAAGTTATTTGTGCAGTTCCATGTAAGATGGCTTTCAAGACAGTCAAAGTTGCTATAAGGCTTCATTTGATCAAAAAGGGAATGTGGGTTTGAAACCAAAACCGGAAAAGGTCATTTAACTGTCTTGGTTTGTGCACTCAGAATCTGCAGTACTTGGTTTTATTCAAAAGGCAACCACCTATTTAAGCAAGTAATATAGCAGATTCTTTTGACCAAGGAGTCCAGTAAAACTTTCTTATTTTACATTCATTGTATTATTAGAGCTACATCACATACTCAAGCTCAGCACAAGGCCACAGACTTTTTCCTATCGGCATTACGGGGAAGGTATTGGCCAAGCAATGCACTAGTCTTAGGTCACATGGAAAACAACCCCCTTAATTTTCTAAGCCGAAAGTCTGCGTACAAAAGGAGGAAACATTGTGCAAGTCGGCATCAATAGTGAAAGATAATGTGGTTTCTTTAAATATAAAAGAGCTCAAGGTCAAGGTCAGGAAGCTCTGTCATTTGATTATGTGGGAACTTACAGTATGGTTCAGAATATTTTTGGATCACCCTCGAGGGGGAGTGCATGGGCAGTTAAAGTAATAACTCTGCCGTAGATGCCAAATATGTCAACGTTAACGTTTACTTTCGCATGTGTGCAGAGAAAACCAAACAAAGTTTAGTGGAATCCTCGTAGTTCTATATATTTTAAAGATCCATCGAACAAATCCCTTGCAATGGCAGATAAAGCAGAATCTAGGCTTGCTATTAGCTTCCATCAAATTCCAGCAAATGGGGTTCCTCAAGGGCAAGAAGGGATGAACGTAACAAGGTTTGTTGGATAACTAGAAAAATAGAGTAAATAAAAAGGTAGTTTGATTGGAGAAATGCGAGGCTCCGTCATCACCTACTTACTCCCCACTTTAATCTGTTACTGCAAACCACCTATACTACAGCTATACTTATCCTTTCTTCGAAAAAGATAACACGAGGGATTCAAAGAAGAATCCAATGAGTGTGTTATCAAATAGCCATTTGAACTTCAGCTCTTGGGCATCCAAGGTTACCCTACGCAAGGAATGAAATGACCAAAACTAGATGTTGCCGTTTATAATGACAGAATAAAGCACATTATACGTATGATTTAATAGTAGAATTAGATGTGTTGGATGATTCAAAGATGTTAAGCGAATTGGACAGATGCTTGTCATTGTGATCCTTCTGGTCAGATGTTATCTAAAATATTATGCCATTTGCCAAAAGTGATCGCTATTTTTTGTATATATTAAGGTGGGATTTCCTTAAAGCAGCCATCCCACAAGTGTGGCTAATAATTGGCCTTGGCTGTACTTATTTCACATAAACAGTGGAGCATGAGACACGAGCTTATCCGTTTTATAATTGTAATGAAAATGATCATACTTATTTCATATAAATAGTAGAGCATGAGACACGAGCTTTTTCATTTATAATTGTAATGAAAATGATCATATCATTTAAGGATACAAAGATTTTCTCTTTTATGTTCGAAATAATAGAACATAAACGGATATTTTTATCTGATATGTTTTTTCTTTTTTTAGCTCAAAGGATATTTTTATTGTAGTAAAACTTGAATATTCCATTTGTTAATATTTTAAGTCCCCTAAAAAATATAATAGCTTGAGAGAATAGTTGATAAATAAATGACTTCATTTTCTGGATTCCTTAGGATTTAAATTGAATATGATTTTTTTTCTATGAGTTTTAACACAATATTAGAATTCAAATTCTTACTTAACATTTAATGGATTATTACTTGATAGGCCATTTTTTATGCAGCACCACTGGTAGTTATCCAAAATTTAGAACTCATATGGTGAGGGGCATATCAAATAAGTTGTGGAGGTATATCTAATATCGCTAAGGAGTTTATTGAGAATTTAGGTTCTATCTTTCTCATTTGCTTGTTCATTTACGTTTAAGACAATAGGATATTTTATATATCACATGGAAAATATAATAGTTTGAAAGAATAGTTTATAAAAAAATAGTTTTCTCTCAGTGTTTTAAAATTTAAAGTCATTTTCTATAATTTCTAACAAATATATTATTATAGTTACTCCTTTACAAACCTTATATAAAAGGTGTCTCCATGTTACAAATACATTTCAAATACAATTAATACATTCTCTCTCTTTCTCCTGTGGCTTCCGCTTTCAATAATAAAAAAAATAGCTCTCCTTTCTTTCTGCAAGATTGAGATGTGTAAATGTCGTATTTGAAAAGGAACGATGAGAAACTGGACTGGGTGGCTCCATTTAATGGGTGACCAAGTCAGGTTGCCACCTTTTAGTATTATTTTTTTGTGAATCATCTTATTAATTGTAATACTCTACACCAAAACACAAAGTAAGAACCTCTGCCGAATGAACCTGCAACCAACATCATATTTTATGCTCTCACTTTGCTAATCGTTCTCGACTTCACTGGGTGTCGTTGGTGTTATACAGATTACCCGCGTCCCAAAACAATCCTGCAATTTATGTTCACCAATTCTTTATTCCCAAGCATAATTTAAAGTAAACATAAGTATGTTCTTCAATGCTTTGATTTGAAAGCACGCTTTCCAACTTGTGTCTTAAATAATTCATCCTTCATATATCTAACACCGATTGACAGTCTATAAACTTTTTTGGTTTTTTATTTCATTTTATTTTTTGGCATTTCCTTTTGCAGTACACAACCCTCCTCTGTAAGTCCTAGCCTCAACCAACAGTACCCCTTTTATCGCAACACAGAAGCATAGGCTTTATCACTTCAGCTCACCAAATTCATTTCAATAATCCATGAGCACCATCCTAGGTTTCCCTAGGGGTAATACTCATTTGTTTTTCAGCATTGAAGAATTATAATATGAATACTCAGTTGAGAAAGGGAGAAAATATGAGAAAAGAAAGAGTAAAATGAAATTGTTCGAATAAAAGTCCCAACAATCAGATATCCAACCTCTTTTCTTTTTCTGCTTTGAACCCCTAATTTGGTAGACTTGCAAATTAGGACTCCTTGACATTTTACCATTAAGCTAAGAGGACACCCGTAAAGATATCCAACTTCCTTGAGCATTGGTGAAAGATACTATTTTCTCTATTAAAACACCTACAAGATATAGATTAACTACTACAGTTTCTTTTGATAAATATTTATCAACGTGAATATGCTTGATTCAATTAGATTACTGATAAATATTAGCACTCCATTATCTTCATACTACTATCTTATGAGGTTTCTAGAGTTGTACTCGGGTTCTTTTAACAAAATATTGAACTGCAATTAATCATTAACTTTTGATTTTATCAACCAAAGCATCAATGTAACAATAAAGACATCAACGACATCTATGACAAATACACCTCTGACTTAGAGGGGTAGATAAAATAAAAAATAAAAAATAGAAAACGACAAAATTTCAATGGACGTCTTGAAATTCAAAATATAAAATGATACCTGTTGATGAGACGTACAGCTATGAACAAAACTCCCATTCTACTTAGAACATTGACAGCATGATTACCAAAGAATGCTCAAAGCTCACTAACAAAATATGCACCTAGATTATTAAAATGGACAATTCCAATAGATGTATTAAAAACTGAAATTTTTTTCGCAAGTCTTTAAATATGTCTCAACTTATTATTGCGATCACAAAATAACTCTCCATTCCCTACCATGGTACAAGTAATCCGCTTTGGCACTATGATTTCTTTTAGTTTCTGAGAAAAAAGAAAGAAGAGAATAATACCTCACGATTCTTCTGACAAACATAAGCGAATAACTTTGTAGAAGCAGGAAAATGCTGTTACCCAAAAATTTAGATTAAAGATGCTTATATTCGTAGTTTTATTCATCATGTTTTGGAGTTTTACTGCATGTATAAAGAGCATAGTTTGAAGGTTTTAGTTCATTAAGTTAGTCGTGTGAACTATGCACCCGAAGTTGTTCCGTGAATCGGGCACCTTAGTTCACAAAACACGTTCTCAAGTTAACTTTCGAATAATTCCTAACAGCCAAATCCCAAGGTTTTTGGCAATACAATCTAGGAGCACTAAATAACCATTTATTTTCATCAAAATAATTGGACTTTGTTCATTTATATACAAGTGGATTATTGGTTAACAACTTTTTTTAAGAGACCAAAATGGATTTGCACGGGAAAAACCGATAACCATACCATGTAGAAAACCTTAAGAATTGCAAGTGCATGTACTCTCATAGATGAGAGACTACATTTTGAAACCCAGTACACCATCTTTCCAATCTGTCTCCCTATACTCCTAAGGCCTCTGGTTTAAGTGAGCATTGCTGTCAAAACCAAGTGTATGAAAAGTACCTGTATTCTTTGTAGGTGATCATGATGAATCGGCCAAAAGAATAGAAAAAAGAACCTCTCAAAACGAAAATATACCATCCAAAAGCACTTCAATAGCACCAAAGCTGTCTTGTGCCTTTACAGTGATAACATCCACCGCCACACATCCCATTTTGACTTATTCTTCAAAATCTCCCCACAAGAGTGAGAATCTTTAAAGCCTCCATTCACTTCAAAAGGTTGGGATGATTCTTCATGGTATGCCAGAATAAAGGCCGTTTATATTGATACCATCTGCAGTAGAATCAACACTGCCAGTTTCTGCCTTCTACCTGAAGCACTTGAATCTAATCCATATTTGGAACCTATCTAAAATTTGTAAATGGCTTCTTCGGTGAATAGAAGATGGAGCTAGGTGATTTGTCTGTCTCATGCCCAATACCATTAGTCCCAAATCCAGATCCATATTCCTCATCATCGCTGTCAATGTGTTTCGGAGTAAATCTATTCTGGTATCCTCTGCGCTGCAGAAGAAAGACATTAAAGTAGTAGCTCACCAAATCTGCCCTGCTCTTGGTGGGAAAAAACTTGAAAATTTGATTCCAGAAACACTTCTGAAGAGATGGAGGATTTGACAATAATACATCCTTAAACTTCTTTTCTTCTTCCTTTGTCCAAGAAAGTCGGACTTGCTCACCCATCTTATCAAAGTTCCATTGATAGAAAGCTGAGCCCAATTCCAGTTTCACCCTCAACCTTCTCTCGCCTATGTGAAATCTGGCACATTCAACGGAGCCACGAACTTGGCAGCCGCAAGAATCCTGTCTTCCCTTCCCAATAGGATCCCTTTCAATGAGATGTTTAGGCTCCACTTTTTCCAGTGGCCAAATCCGGGTCCCCAACCACTTAGGGTCACTTTCAGAAGCCAGACCAGTCCATTCTGGCAACTTAGCTTGAAAACATCGCCCCAGCGGAATGCGACTTGGTGCATATTTGTCAAGTACTGAATCTTCTGTTGGTGAACCACTGGTTCCAATCAACTGGTTGCTGGCTTCATCTTCCATCCCTTCTCCACAAGGGCTTTCGTCCAAGTCACCATGTGTCGCTGAGGATGACTCTGAACAAGGTTGTACCTGAGACATCATTTTCTCAGAACGAAGCTTCTTGCTGCAACTTAATCTTTCTCTGAGATTGTAACTTGAGCCCAGTAGATCATCGTACATGCATGGATGCATCTTCTGAGTTTTCTGACCCAAAACAATTTTTATTTTTATTTTTTAAAAGGAGAAAACAATAGCAAATTAAAAAAGAAAAAAAAATGATGACACTAAATAACAATTTTTTAATATCAGTCAAAGGCTCAAATTGTGTGCTGACTATTATAAATTAGTTCCATATCTCTTGTTAAGAGAAGGAAGGTAATAGTCGTGAGCAGGAGAACGAACACCAGCAATGCAAGATGAAATTCAGCAGTTCCAAAAGATATAACTCAAAAAATTACAAAAAGGTGAAATATTGAAGAAAGAGAGAAAAAGAAGTCAATCACAGAGGATATTTGGTATCTATCAGAAAAGCTCCAAAACAAGAAAACCATCTTAGACAAAGCCTACTAGAACCGAATCCCAAATTCAACCAGAGCCTTTGTGGGCTGATACCCTTGATAGGATCTAAGTTTCTGATTGTACCAAAGCCCCACTTCAACTGAAAATCTACTTGGACTAGAGCTAATGCATCAAATGGATGAAAGCCCTCAATTAGATTGAAAGCCGTAATGTAAACTGAAGTCACCAAGTCCACGGTGCTTATGTCGATGCATAGGGCTTGAACTACAATTCTTCACTTTTTTCTATTCTAATGCAGAATGACCATCCATTCTTCATAATTTATAGGAACAATTCACTTCTTTACTCCTTTGCCATCCATGTGGAATCTTTTAAAATTTAAGACAACAATCCAATAAATCTTCATGTTGATTTGGATTTCTATCAAATATTCATAGTTTCATGATGATATTTCCACCTAAATTTGGATCGGGAATCTTGATAACTAAAATTTCCTTAAATGTCTTCTGCCAAAAGTAAATAGATATATCCTATAATAAAGCATTAACTTGGGAGTTAACTGCTGTTTGCAGTTTGTGATTGGAGTAGTACAGAATTACCATCCATCCCTCATAATTTATAAGAAGAATTTACCTCTCTACACCTCTACTATCCATGTAAGATTTATTGAAATTCAAGAAACTTTTTATAAATCTTGATACTGACTTCAGTTTCTATATAATTTTAAATTTTCATCATCATAGTTCCACCTTACTCTGGATTGGAAAACATTATAACTAAATTTTCCTCAAGACATCTCCTAATAAAAGAAAAAAAAAAAACTATATGAAAGTATTTTAAGCCTAAGTGCAAACAGTCGATTACCTACTACCTTAGTAGTAAGCTAAAAAACTGAGATCTCTAGTACTAGGTTCAACAACTGGGTGTGTAAGTTAGGGTGTACACATAAATAAAATAAAATAAGTACAAACACCTATTAAATACAAGCAACACTTGGACCTCCCTCATTTGGATGATGCGAAGACGTTTTAAATACCAATATATCATAGGTAAAGTGAAATGTTGAAAAAAGAAAATAAATTACGTTAGTTACACAGGAAATAAATATTATTTGTTAGAGCAGTTCCTAGATAGGGGAACCATATTAAACAAAACTCAACTTGTCCCAAGCCCCAATTTTAACCAAAGTCTTTGTAGGCTGAAACCCTTGATTGAATCAAAGTTTCTTGTTGCACTGAAGCCCCACTTCACCCTACACTCCACTTGGATTTAAGCTAATGCATCAACTGGGAGAAAGCCCTTGATTTGACAGAAATCCATTATTTATGCTCAATTCAACAAGTCCCAATGCTTTCATCTATGCATAGGGCTTGGACTACAATTCTTCACTTACTTCCTCCTGATGAAAAATTACCATCTATCCTTCACAATTTATAGGAAGAATTCACATTTTTGCTCCTCTGCTATCCGTGTGAAATATATGGAAATTTAAGATAGTTTCTAATAAATCCTCATATTGGCTCAGATTTCTATCAGATGGTCAAACATTTCATGATAGTTCCCCCTTAATTTGGATTGGAAAGCTTGATGAGTAAAATTTCCTCAAAACTTCTCTAGCAAAGAAAAAAAACATAAAATAAAAAAAATCCTATACCGAAAGTCTGTAAGTCCAATCAGAAACTGCAAACACCAATTAAATCCAGCTGACGCTTGGACTTACTTCACAAGGACGATCAGGAGGCATTGTTTTTAAACACCACTACATCCTACGCAAGGCCCTCTCCCCTCCCTCTCTTCGCCAACCCAATAAAAATAAAAGGAAAAAGGAAAAAAAGAAAAAGAAAAAGAAGTAACTGCACGACAACATAAGTCTGGAAGTTGTTCAGACAATCAACTGCATGAACCCAAAAGCAAAACTGAAGTAGCACCAAATAAAAATCCAGAACAATGATTATGTCAAAAGCTCTAACACCATTCTACTACAAAACATTAACTTTAAGATGCCAAAGAAATGGAAAAGAAGAAAAACATATAAATCCATCATAAAGAAAAGACATAATACTTTGGTAATTCAACACAAAAGATTACACTCGTGTGTGAAAACCCTTTTTTTTTTTTAAATAAAATAAAAATACTTCACTACAAAAATTGAAGTATAATGGAAGTGTGAGACACTCAAACCCTAAACCTCCCCAATTACCCAGTATCTCACTAGTGCAAGAACTTTTCAGCCTTACGAGCTATAGGTTATCCTGCTAAACAGGCAGAAACGCCCACTTTGCCCAAAAACCTCAATTGGCCACAAGGCCCAGATGGACCAACGTCCTCAAACAGGTTGAAGCCCCCATTTGGATCAAAATCTCACTGTAGATAAAAGCCCCAGTAGGACTAAAGCACCCAAATGGGATGAAGCCCCTCTTTCTGCCAGAAGCCTCTATTTAGGCTTGAGCCACCGAAGCTTTAGTACTCATATTTATGTACAGGACTTGAATTATAATCCATTGTTCCCTCCTTACCAATAAGCATTTACTGGAATTGGGACAATCTGTAATGGAATAAAAGAAAACTGACAAAAATTGTAAAATGCAAGCCACTGGACAATTTGCTTCCACTAAAACCAAACAAGGCAAACAATGAACTCTTATATATCATATGTTTTTCTAAACTGGCACTCACCAATACACGGTGAACAAGAATTGAAAGGATGAGTAAATCAAGATATAATTGTACACCCAATACTCCAAACACAAAGGCAAGGTCCTCAACCGAATAGAACAAAGTGATTGTGGAAAACACCCTTGCATAGTAGCACCAAGGGCGAAGGGGGCAAACTAAGCGATAAAAGAACTCTAACCCGTCCAATGGTTTGGGCTATAAACTTAGAAGGCCAAGTTTGCAGTACATGGTGATATCACGGAGACAAACAAAGTCTGATGTGCATAATAAAGCACAAGCAACGGAAAAATGCAAGACCGACATAAATGACTCTTTAAGTGCCTCACATATGAACATATATCTTCGAGATAGAGGTACACACAAAAAATCTTCCAGATTTTCTAGCATAAATACCTGCCATTGCTCGGTACTTGAATCAACTTGTCTTCTCAGAAAGATGATCTCTCGAGCCAACAGAACCTGCTTCCACATCTCCTCCTTCCCGTGCGACTTCCACTTGGAGCATTCCGGTAAAGAACCAACTGCAGGATCGCAAGGATTCTTGGCCATATCGGTAAGCCAGCTCAGCATTCCACAAAGAGACTCCCGCTTCCTCTTACCGCGAAAACCCTCTTCTTCAATATTGGCTGGATCCAAAATTACAATAGGTTTATGATCTTTATCATCAGATCTCTTGCTACCATCCCACACCGCCACATCACTCGTTACCTCATGATTCTCGTATAATTTTCCACGATACGAGTTCTTAGCGGAATCCCGACACACATTTTTATCATCGCAAATAACACTATTCAAGTTCCAGTTCAATGCTGTCACCTCTCCTTCTACTTCACTACGCAATTTTATAGTACCACAAATTCTGTCTACCGAATCCAAACCCGACAATCCCTCATCACCAACACTTCTCTTGGCCCCATCAGAGTCCACTTCCTCAGAAGCTAACTCCAACTGCGGATAGTCCTCGTCCTTCTTTTGACGATCCGGAACCTTTGCCAAAAGAACTTTAAGCTCAGCCTGCAACTCCATCAAATACCCCGCGAAATCTACACCGCTGTTACTCAAACCGCATTCGGAGCCCTTGTTCTCAACAACCCTCTTCAACCATCTTTCTATTATGTGCAAATACTTGACGTAAACCAGTTTCACCGGGGAAGCGAAATTCGAACTCAACAACCCGGACTCCTTGGCCACAGAATCCCACAACCCGTTCTCCGAAACGGCATGGTAGCCACCCTTGTCTCTCACAACCAAGAAAAGCCTAAGCAAATCCACGCGTTGCCCATCTCCAAGCATTGGAGGTAGAGGCCGAAAAAGCCCTTCCGCGCAGATCTCCTTGCCGAAGTCTCGAAGAAACTCTTGAAACTCGTATCGGAGCTTATCGGATACTCGTATGCCTTCGATGCAAGCTTCCGAAGCCTTGCCGAACTCTTCCGAGGCCGGTCCGAGATCGACCCACAACCCCTTTGGTTTGAGCTTCCTTTGCGAGGTTTTCGAGCAATCTAAAGCGAAGCCGTCATCTACAGGCATCGACCATCCTGCCATTGATTTTGAATTCAAACCCTAAAAACCAAATGACTCGCTTTTCAATCTTTGTCGAGTTTGAACAATAAACTCACACAAGAACCACCAAAAAAAAAAAAAAAAATTGAAAACAAAAAGAAAAAGGAGTTCGAGAATGAAACTTAGAAATATTAGACGATGAACAACGATAGAATGTACCGATTATTCATCTAGGTCACTCGGAATTCAAGCTTTTGGCGGGAAAAGATCGATTCTAGTGCTTTGAAGCTACTAGCCAGTTTGGAACCCCGCGCTTTGTCTTTCTCTTAATTGCAGACATTTTTTTTCTTTTTTCCCCTATTTTTTTTTGAGTGTGATAGCGGGAGAGACAGAGGGAGGGCTATATTTCAAGTTTGAACAGAGGCAGACCCTCGTCCCCAAAATCCCACAAAAAACAGTCATTAGAGCGAAGCAGACATACGTACCAGTAATGTTTAGTCGCGAGTGTAGGGAGGGCTCTTCGGGGTTCCCAATCAGAGTGTACCTCTCGGCCCTTCCCCCTTTGCCTACACAGCTCTTCTTTCTTTTCTATATTATTCCTCAACCCCTCTCCCTTTCTCTTTCCATTTTAAATGCCCTTCCCGGAATACCAAATACCTAAGCCAAAACCAAAAAGGGTCGGCCTCCTAGGGTTCTCAAAAAAGGGTCCACAGCCCCCTTTTTATAGAGAAAATGTCCATGGTTACCTTGGTTAATTATTAACAATCTGGTTGAGTTTAGGGGCGCGGTGGTGGATTGTTTATTCTGCTTGCGGCAAAGCCTTTTTGTAATTATACAACCAATCCTGAGTTGTCTCAGTCCAGTGGAGAGATCAATTCTTTTAAAAAAATATTTTAGGCGAAAAAAAAAGATACGGTTCCAATTTAGTGACCCCACTGAGTATTCAAAAATCTAAAACCCTTTTATTATCCATTTGGTTCATGTTTCGTATCATACGGTCCTTAATTTTTTAGTGCAATTGCAATTTGAAAATTTTAGACTCCTCCTTCATGGTTGATTCATTATTGGGAGTGGATTGTGTTTGTTTCACTAGAAAACTTCGAAACAGAGATTAGGAATTAAAAAGAAAAGAAAATGTTTCGGATATGCTGAAAAAGTTGGAGCAAGCTCAATCGGGCCCATCAGTTTGCTCTATAAATGGCTATCCCTGTTTGGAGATTAAGAACTTGACAAATAAAAGGGTTTTCAATTTCAATTCAGCCTTGTAAAAGAATAAGTAGTGAACTCCATGTGTTATTTTATGAAGTAATTCTTAATTCATACTTACATTCTATCGAGGATGGCTGAAATATTTGTCATTTTTAGATAATATTTAAATGCGAATTTGTCTCCTTATTTGTGAGTTAAGTTAGCTCTTTGGTTGATTTTTGTTGCAGATATGTATGTATATTCTTACTTATTGATTCTTTCCTTCAACTATTTCTTGACTGTTTCTAAGGTTAGATGAAAGATATTTTTCTTATGGCTTAGTCATAGGTTACTAGAATCAATTTATTTTAGGAAATTATATTTATATATAAATAGGAAAATATTTCCTCTTTATTTCTCATATATACTTTCCTTTTTTGCTTTGGTCCTTGTATTATAAATAAGACCCTTTGTATGTACAAATGTAAAGTGAAAGCAATATACAAATTACATATTTCTAGCTTTTCCATCTTTTCACTTTATGGCATGATATTAGAGCTTAGGTTCTTTTTTAGTGCTCTTATAAATAAAAGTAAGCCTAAAAGTCATACAAAAAATGGACCTACAAGATAGCTTGAATTAGACCATTATAGTGATAAGACACGTTAAATAAACAATATGGAATTATCCTGTATTACTAAGAAATTCATCGAAAATCTAAATTTAATATTCTATCCCTTCACTCATGGACAAAGATCCTCGTGAGAAGCATTGTCTCACACTTAGGGTGAGGAGGCATGTTAGGTTTTGCATAAGAAAATAAGAAATTTAAAAAATAACTTATAATAAGATGGATTCTTCTAACCTAACTTATACTATTCTTTTCTTTTTAATTGTTTTTGGTTCTAATTGCCTTTTAAAGTTTTTGACATCGTTTGTTGTTGTAGAATCACTCTTTACCTACAAAACAAGGTTTCATTTGGAGGTAGAAATAACTTTCATAAACCATAAAACATGCCAAACAAAAAATTCCCAATATTTTTCTTACTTTTCTAACCGTTACCATGCCAAAAATTCCAAGATCCAAGTGTAGTAAAAATTAGGAAATGAGTGCATCCATCATTGAAAAAGCTCCCGATTCTCCCATGAGTTCAAGCTTTGAGCAATTCAACTTAACCTCGACATGATAGATCCAGTCTAATAACTCCAACCTAGTACAACCTAACCAAGTGCAAGTTAGTCGAAACCTAACCTGATTAGGAGTAGTTTGTACTAACCTAACCCATCTAATGGTTACTTGTCTAAGGCTAACCCCACTAGAGTGTAGCATGGTTAGGCTTAGTCCAACTAGTGGTGGACCATAAAAGGGTTGACCCATTAGAGCTAAAGCTATTGCGGCCTAAATTGTTGTAGGTACCATGGATCAAGCCTAGATAATTTGCTTACACAAAGGTAGGCCTATATCTCGTTTTTGGACCTAATGCTAGTTTTCAGTAAGGTTTATATCTACCAAGGTTGATCATCATTCAGACCAAGCCAATTTAGGAATGAACCCCTACCTACTCCTCAACCCAACTACTACCTTTATACTATTTGGGAGATTCACTATATTCCTTAGCATTTAATGACTTAAAAAATGCCCTTTATCATGCAACCTCTCATTGGCCTTGACACTTGCACTGTTTAGGCCTAAGAACTTTGTTATCCCTTTGGCATAAAGAATAATGATAGGTTTTTTTGGAGACTAAAAATTTGACAAATAAATGGGTTGTCAATTTCAATTTAGCCTTGTAAAAGAATATGTAGTGAATTCTATGTATCATTTTATGGAGTAATCTATAATCATTCTTATATTTAGCTGAAGATAACGAGAATACATGTCATTTTTTGGTAATATTTAAACCCAAAAGTGAGCCTTATCATGCAACCTTTCATTGGTCCTATTATAAAATAAAAACATTGTCAAACCAAAGTCAACAACCTAGGGAGAAAGTCCATTTTAGCACTCCAACTTTACTCCCATGACCACACATCACACCTTTATGTGAAAAAACTAAACACCTCAGCTTTCATTCCCAACCAACTTTCTCCACATACTTGAAAGTTAATGCAGAGAGACATGGAAAAAATAATCAAGCCCAAAAGAATATGTTGCAATCTCTATTGTTCAAATAAGGAAAGAATTGTAACCTAATTCAAATTTGTAGGACAAGAATCGAAAGCTTCCCCAAACGGCTCTTGACAATTTCAAACCTTACCAAAGTATTTGAATATTTTCATCCTTGTCTAGATCATGAATTAATCTCATTCCTTTAAGATGCACAACTCGCAATATCTATATAAAGAGACTAATTGTACAACACAAATATCATCAAATTCAATACAATTTCATTTTCAATATATTCTTCATGTGCTTACCAGATATTCTTAGAGTTTTTGAAGGGTTGAAAAAATTCTTCTAATTTCTTCACTCGTTAATTGATTCCTAGATCTATCTTGGTGTTATGCATTAGCTTTATGAAAGCCCCTTCAATTTAATCCTTATTTTCTCCTTTATGATGGAAGTCACTACTACCACTACCTCTACTCCTATAAATATCAATATCCCAACTATTAGGATATGTTTGGAAGGCCAAAATCATGCCTTACCTGAAAGTAAGCGATTTACTAAATACACTCAACAATAAACACTTGTGCTCTAACAAGTACACCATTGTTATGGATGAGTAGGGCTTTGTCATAAGATTACCAATCTAACACTCATGGATTGGCATGTTCATGATAAAAAAAACATTAAGATATGTGTTAAACACCTCCTTTAGTGCCATTACTACCAACTTATCTTGCTTCTAGAGATTTACCGATGCATGGCAAGCATTTGCTTCCAAGTTTGTTGCCCATAACTTGGCTAATGCAATGGCCCTACACTTATGGCTTAATGCCATGACCAATGGCCATTGCTCGGTTACTAAGTATCTTTAGGAGGTCAATGGGCTCATTGATCAACTGGCTTTTGTTAAAAAAACCCATCTCTAACAATGAATTTTTTATACATTTATTTCGTGGCTTAGGCTTTTGATACTCCAACCTTGCCACAATTATTTTTATCCATTCTAGGAATGCAATGATGAGCTAGGGAGACCTTTATGGTCTCCTTCTCATCGATGAAGCCTCGCTAATCGACTGAATTCTATCAAAAAACCTATCTTCAGTAATGAATTTCTCACACACTTTTTTATAGCTTAGGCTTCCAATACTCCAACCTTGCCATGGTTATTTTCATCCATTCTAGGAATGTAACAATGAGCTATTAGACCTTCGTGGTCTTCTCTTCTCCATAGAGTTACCCTTGAGCTTGTTGAGCAATCTACCATTTCCACACTATTAGTAGCATTTGTTTTGGGAAGCCTTTTACACACAAAATACTTGCCAACCCAAAACAACACAAGTTAGCTTTCTTCCTTAAGTCACATTGGAACTCTACCTTCCTGACCAATGGCCAATTTGCCAACATTGGCTATAGTCATAGCTACTCATAGCTACTAGATTCTTTGCCAAATTTATCATCAACTAGAACATAAGGCCACTAATTGCAGTGAACAATATACATAGGCCCAATCAAGTCAACCTATAGCCCACCCATTCTTGCAAGCCTACATCACTAACTACCTATATGTTACTTTTGATTTGGATTGGTACTGAGATATCGGGGCTACTCACCATGTCACTAATGACATGGTAAATCTAGAGAATATAGTCCCTTATACTGGCCACCATTAAGTCACCATAGGAGATGAAGAGGGTTTCTCCATTACTTATTTGGGTAAATTTTAAAAATTTAGTCCTTTGAATACTAAAAATATTTTTATTGTTACTAAAATAGCAAAAAATTTACTTTCCATTTCTAAACTTACCAAAGAAAATAATTATGTTGTTGTTAACAATCTTGATTTTTGTTTTGTCTAGAGTCTTCGCATAAGCACGACACTACTTTAGGTCAAGAGTGATTGTGGGCTTTATTGCCTTAATTAGTTGGCCTTTAAGTAGCCCTCAACTATTTTGATGGCCTAAATAAATAAATTGGACTCCAAGCAACTTTGCCTAGGACATGCCATTTGTAATAGCATAATAAGGCTGCTTAACTCTATTATGACTAAATTTATTGGACAAAAGCTCACCTCGTGTAATGCATGTCACATTTTTAAAAGCACATGCCTACATCATCCTAGTACTTAAATTGTATCACAAGTTCTACTACATTTAGTTCTTTTTGTTGTTTAAAGCCCAACTTTTGTAATTATTCTAGTAGAAATAACTATTATATTTGCTTCATGGACAATTTTTCACAATTTACAAGGACCTATTCTTTCTTTTTTTTCAAGTGATCAACTTATTCCAATTTTTGAATAATTCCACTTATTTGTTGAAAATTAATTACAAAAAAAAAAATCAAATAAATTCAAT
Source organism: Casuarina cunninghamiana (assembly GCA_028551485.1). Taxonomy (NCBI): domain Eukaryota; kingdom Viridiplantae; phylum Streptophyta; class Magnoliopsida; order Fagales; family Casuarinaceae; genus Casuarina; species Casuarina cunninghamiana. Next base: position 7,556,236 of record CM052364.1, read on the forward strand.
GCGATGGTAGTGCGAAATTTACATCTTTTGCCTTCTACTTATTACTTTAACAATTAGAAATCCATTGGTACATATCTAGCCCATATGTCCATTATCAAAATGGATTCGCCAAAAGGAAACATCAACATATAGTCAAAACAGGCCTCTCCATGCTTCATTACGCATAAATCTCACTCAAATATTGAGACTATGCATTTAAAGCCACAACATACATCATAAACTTGTTACCAACAACAAATCTAAAAACTAAAAGTCTATGGGAATTTCTTTTTCATATTTTCCCATCTATTTCACATCTTAAAAAATTTAGATGCCTTGTATATCCTTACTTATGCCTTTAAGAGAAACATAAGCTTAAACCACTTTCATCCCTTGTATTTTCTTAGGCTATCCAATAGGATGTAAAGGCTATTGATGCTTATGCCTTAAAATAAATAAAATGCTATAGTTGCATATGCCATATTTGATGAATAACTTTACCCTTTTAAAAAATAAAAATCACTACCAATTGCTAATCCTCCATTAGAATTATGAAATTCAATTTCTGTTCCTTCATTTTTCCTAATCATTACAACTTTTCCCTTACCATAACAACTCTGTGGGGCTCCCATCACTACAACTTCAGTATTACCATAACAAACCAATACTGAGTTGCATGCCTCACAAGGTGAGCATATGATGGTAAATTAAAGTGCGACCATTCTCTCATCTTCACCCACAAACTCCATCCTTTTGGCCCCAACTCATCCTATGGCGAATTATTTAAAAGGAGGTACAATTCCTTGACGTACACTAACATGCCAACATATGTACACCCTTATCACCTCCAACCATCCATATGATGAGGTCATCAAAAAATATATCTATTCACATTATTCTTGCCTTTGCTTTCTTAAGGCATTAGGTCACCAAAAAATTGGACGTCAAAAATACTTTTTTGCATGGTCACCTTGAAGAAAAGGTGTACATGTCTCAACCCCAAGGCTTTGTGGATCCCATAAGATTTTCTCATTTATGCCACCTATGTCATTCTTTCTATGGCCTTAAACAAGCCCCATGTGCTTGGCATTAACAGTTAAGCCAATTCTTACAAAGCCTTGGTTTCTGTATGTCCAAAGCTGACACCTCTATTTTCTTGTTACACATCAACATACAATAATTTCTTTCTATCTATGTTGATGATATTATATTCACTAGTACTCCCAATGCTTTGATATGTTAACTCTTCTAACATTTTCAAAATGAATTTGATATTAAAGATCTTGGAAATCTTTACTATTTTTAAGGCATTGAGGCTAAATTTGCTCCTATACCAAGCAAAATTTGCTCACAAGGTAATTAATTGTGTTAATATAAGAAAGGAATGTGGAATCATTACTCCATGCTCCATTACACATCCTCCATCTATTAATGATGGTGAGCCTTTCATTATCCTACCCACTACAGAAGCATTGCGGGTGCCTTTCAATACCTTATACTCATTTATCTTGATGTTGCATATGTCATCAATACAATGTGCTAATACATGCATGCACTTATCACTACTCACTGGAGATGTGTCAAATGTAACCTCTGCTTTCTCATGGATACACCCTCCTATGGTATTAATTTTACAACTTGCAATACCACTTTTCTACATGCCTACTTGGATGATGGATAGGCATAAGATCACGATGATCATCACTCCACTGGAGGTTTATGTATTTTTCTAAAAAATAATCTTATTTCTTTAAGTTCACATAAAAAAGAAAAAGAAAAAAAAAAGCTTGATCTAGCACTAGAGAAAAATTCAAAAGTCTAGCTGACATAACAACAAAACCTATCTTGATAGAAATATTACTCAAGGAATTTCACGTTAAATTATCTCCATCCCACCTTATGGTATGAAAATCTCTCTATTTTTTACCTCACAACTAACCTTATTTTCTATGTAAGAACTAAACACATGGAAATTGATTTCATTTTATCTATGAATGTGTCCAAAATAAACAAATCTCTATTCATTTTATTTTCTCTATTGATCAATCTGTACATATATTCATAAAGGGACTTTATATCACATGCATTAAGACTTTATAGAACAAGCTATCTATTTGTCTCAACTTGTTCGCTTGTTATTGGGGGGGGTATTAAAAAATTAAAAAAAGGGTCAAACCAAAGTCAACAATGTTGGGAGAAAGTCCATGTCAACACTTTAACTTTACTCCCATGACCTCACATCACACCTCCACACACAAGGACCATACATGTTAGCCCTTGCACTCACCAAGATTGGAGCGTTGCATCTTAGCCTTAGTTCCCAACCAAAGGAAAGGTGGCTTCACCCACCAAAAAGTTAATGTAAGGTAAACATGGAGGAAAGAATCAAGCCCAAAAGATTCTACCATAATCTTTACTATTTGAATAAGGAAAGAATTGCAAACCAATTCAAATCTATAGAACAAGAATCATAAACTTCCCCAAAAGACTCTTCATGATTCCAAACCTTATTGAATTATTTAAAGATCTTCATCCTTGTCCAAATAGTGTAATTAATCTCATTTCTTTAAGATGCATAACTCACTAGACTAAATGAAGAGATTGATTGTACAACACAAAAACCATCAAATTTAATATAGTTTCATTTTCAATATGTTCTTCGTGTGTTCTTAGGGTTTTGAAGGGTTGAACATATTGGTTCCAATTTCTTCCACTTTTCAACTAATTCTCAAATCTATCTACCCCAACATTTACCTTGTATGGACCTAAGAACTTTGTCATTCCCTTGGCTTAAAGGACAAGGACAAAATTTTTAGAGACTAAGAATTTGATAAATAAAAGGACTTTCAATTTCAATTTAGCCTTATGAAAGAATAAGTATTGTATCATTTTATGGAGTAATTCTTAAATCATACTTATATTAAATTGAGGATAACCAAAATATATGTCATTTTCGGATAATATTTAGATTTGAATATATCTCTTTATTTGCAAGTTAAGTTAACTTTTTGGTTTATTTTTGTTGGAGAAACATATATATATGGACTAATTGATTCTTTTCCTCAATTTTCTCTTGATCGTTCCATGGTTAGATGAGAAGTTTTTTTATATGGCATAGTCATTAGTTACTAGAATCAATTTATTTTGAGAAATTAGATTCATGTATAAATAGGAAAATATTTTCTTTATTTCTCATGTATATTGTTCTTCATTGCTTTGGTGTTTATATTATGAATAAGACTTTTTGTATGCACAAATGTTATGTGAAAACAATATCTAGATTCAAATTTCCAAATTCTAGCTTTCTCATTCCTTTCACTCTATGTTATGGTGTCAAAGCCCATTTTGCTTTTAATACTCCTATAAATATGGGTAAAAGCCCAAAAGCCACGGAAAAAGTGGCACCTTTAGATGTTTGTGTTGGATATTGTGGTAATGAGATGTGTTAAATAAATGATGTGAAATTTTCCCATATTGCTAAGGAATCCATTAGAAATTTAAGTTCAATCTTCTATCCTTCCACCCATGAACAAGTATTCCTATAGGAAGTATTACTCTATGCTTGGGACAAAGAGGCATGTTAAGTTCCACATGGGAAAATAAGAAATTCTAAAAGTAACTTATAAAGGGTTGGAATTCTCCACTTAATGTCTTAAGTATTTAAGTTGGGTATAAGTTCTTTTCTTTTCTAACCTAGCTTTTGCCTTTTGGAAAAAAATTTCATCATTTGATTTTGTTGAACCAATATATACCTACAAAATAAGAATAACATTCCAATGTAGAAATCAACAACTTTCATAAACCACTAAAAAACCCAAATAGAAAATTCCCTACTTGTCCTTTTACATTTCTTATTGGTTGTTAGGAATATTACTATTCTTCAATTATTTTGATAATGAGAAATAGAAAAAGTCTCTAAATATGATTTTTCATGATAGAAATATGTGCAAAAAAAGAAAGTTAGTATAAGACATTAGCTAATATAATATTTGCAAAAGAATATTGTATGACTGCCATATATTAATATTTAAACTTTGTTAGGCTATTTATTTGTTAAACTAAATTTATTGGGATAATTATTTATTGGACAAATTTGTTGGACTAAAGTGTTGGGTTGATGTGTTGGACTGTCTTTAAAGTTTTGGACCTAAGCAATTTTAAGGCCCAAGCTTGCAAAAAGTGTTTTAGTGAAATGAGTGTTTCACTTGTTAGAGGTTGTTGTTTATTCTCCTCTTTTCATCCCTAGGGTTCTTAACATAAAGTTACTTTTATGGTATGCTAGCTCAATATTCTCTAACAAACCTAATTATTTAGTCAAAAGGTTTGATTACTTTTGGATTGTAGTATTCCACAACACTTTCAATTTGATGTCCCGATGGCACACTTTAAAGCTTATATCACTATTCCCCTTTATGCCTCCCTCTCAACTTGGGCCCACTAGGCTTATTCCATGTCTACTCCACCAAAATTCCACCCCAGGCACACTCCATTGAAATTCAAACTTGGATGTGGAACTTGGCTTTAATGCCAAATGTTACAAACCTAATTTTCATCAAGCTATTCTAGATCTATTTGGTTCATTCTTCTCACAAAAACAACACATAATTTATTTCTATGGAGAGAAATGAGACCTCGCAAGTTCTTATGGAAGGAAACCTCACCTCATTAGAACTATTTTTTCTTTTTCATTCAACCACAAAAAACTAAATACAACTTTCTACCTCTTTTTACAAGAACCATAATCCTAAACAATTTGGAAATTCTATGGATTGGGCTTAGACATAACATACCCATTGTTACAAAATAAGCCATAAGCCATCAAATACAAAACACATTAGCCTTGGGCCTAAGCTTCTGGGCTTTCCACTAATAGGGCCTAAATCTAGGGCCATAACATTCCATCCCCCATTAAAAATAAATATTGTCCTTAAGATTTTATTTCAAAACAACATTAGCCTTTAAAAATCAAGCCTTAATACAAAATAGATAATATTATATACTTTTTTTATGGTTTAAAATCAAAAGCCTATTTTGCCCTTTTAGATTTGCTCATTAAAAATGCTTTGATGGTCTTCCCTGGTGGGGGGAAGAATAGTCCAACGATTAGGCCATTAAACAAATTGGGTTGCTATAGTCTTTAGCAAGCTATGCGTGAGCACTTGTCCAAATTCTTGTTGTCGGCACACAACGTTTTTGCCCTTTCTCTCCCACCACGCTTTCAAAGTGTGTGTGGCCTAGCCAGTGCTTTATTTAGTCATTTTTTTCTAGGGAAATTTAAGCAACATTAATACCATTTGTTAGAAGAATTCAACAAGATGTATCATCCATACAGAAATCGAACAACAACTATAAAAATGCACATATCCAAAGATAGTAAATTTAAGAGGTTCATATCAACATAATGTCCTACATCTCCTATAGTTTCTTCTCATTATACTTTTTTTGACAAAACTTCTAATTTGGCTTATAAACACTCAAATCTAGATAGATAAGTATAAATATGTACTTTGCATACTCCAATCCACCATTCCAATAATATATTCTAGTTATCTGAATACTACATGAAAATTATCTGAAATTAAACCAAATTTAGGGAAAGAGAAAATTTCACCTCAAGACACATCAATCTACTTCTTTAATTGTGTTCACCATGTTCAATCTATCATTTATAGTCCCAATCTTTCATGCTCACCACATCATTTGTTAGGAAAATTCAAGCGACTTTAATACCACTTATTGGGGAAATTTAACAAGGCACATCATCCACATAGAAATCAAATATACAACCATAAGAATACTTCTTTATCCTCATTTAATGTGCCTATTTTTGTAGAACTCAAGATCATTATTTGTGGACTAGGCCTATGTGATTTTATTTCATTCCTTGCCTATGCTTAGGAGCATACACATTACAAATTATAATTGTTTTATATTGCTAATAACTTAACTAATGCAAGGGAAATCAACAAAGAAGTTGGCATGCAGCTTTGATTTCGTGGGATTATATTGAATTGGTTACAAGTTCTAATCTTAATGTTGAATTTTGATCTATTAAGATTATCATGAAATCCAATGAATGCTAATCAAACACATCACTTTTCTTTTCTAGAGGTTTTGATTTTGATTATAAAAAATGAGCATCAAGAACAACCATCTTATGTTTGGTTGAATAAGGGACATACCTTTCTCAAAATCAATGCCTTCTACCTAGTTGCTATGATGTTTTTATGCTTTGTTAATTCCTTGTTGCTATTGGCATTTCTGTTTTCCTTTTTGTCCAACAAGATGATTGTAATCTAATCTGTTGCAACTAATTTGAGTTATTGTTACCTTTTTGGCTTCCTTGATTCACAAAGTCAATGAGAAATATCCCAAATTTAGAGAAAAATATAACACCAAGGCCATGAACAATCACAAGAAGATTTCCATGTTCACCTTTTTATTCATAATATTATAGTTCACAAAAGTAAAATGTCAAAATTTATGCATAGATAACTCACATACAAGAATCAACATCAATGATCACACATAAGTAAGAATGGTCATTATCACTAAATTAACTGCCACCTAATTATGCATGTTATGCTAAAGACTAATCCCACACCTTGCAAGGATTTAGCCCCTACCTCATGCTTCCATGCACATACATAACTAAAAGTAGCAAAATAGAAAAGATAGTACAAAGACTTGAATTATGGCTTCCACTAAGAGTGGGTTTTGTTCACCAATATTGCCGTTACCACCAAGTGGGGATGGTGGTGGAGTTGATAACATTTTTGTTGGTGGTGGACATGGCATTCCATTGAGACAATTGCTTGTTATCCTGAGAACGATCAAAATTATAACAAATAAGTAAATGAGAAAAAGTAAAAAAAAAAAAAAAAAAGTCAATATAAAAAGTTCAAAGAAGAAATCAGTTTGATAATTGTCAATTTATAAAATCTATAAATTGACAAATTTATCAAATGCAAGACCAATTATTATGTCTATAAAAATATTTAAAATTCAGTTTCCTTTAACTTACACTAATGTCAAGCCCTTTTTACCCAATATGGAGGTAGGAATAGATCCCTTGAATCCATTGCTTGCCAAATTTCTGGACACAAAAGAAAAAGAAAAGATATAATTTTCAGTGATTAAAATTATCCTCTTTTTGTCTCCACTCTATGTATTATACATATTTATGTGTAAGGAAACTTACAATAGTTGTAGATTTGGGAAGGATCCAAAAAATTCAAGAATAGTTCCGTCATAACTGTTGTTGTGCAAGTCACTGCAATTGACAAGTGAAAGGAAACACAAAAACACAATATTAGAAGAAGAAGAGACAATTCTCATCTTCTAATCTACCCTTTTTGGTTTGCTCATTAACTCACATGGTTTGGAGTGCATCCATGGAACTGAAGTCCGGAGGTGAACCGGACAGACCAAAGCCACTCAGATTCCTACATTTTTGCCGAAAGTGTTACAAATTAGAAATTCTGAATATTTCTTAATGCCCAAAAATCATGGAGACGTAACGTACAGTGCAAGTACTCGGGGGATGGAACTATTGCTGCATTCAATCCACTCCCATGAGTATGGCCGTGGAAGACAAGGGTCTCCAGTCCATTTCCGTAAAACATCGAACGCCTTTTGCAGCGCCACTAAACCTTTCACTGATTCAGCCGAAACAGAGATAAGAGGGAGAAAAAGAGAAGAATCAGTTCAACAATTGCAAAACCCGAACGAGCAAAGTAGAGGAACAACTTATTTGTTTAACAGATTGAAACGAAACCAACCATCTGTGCTGTTGGTTCCATAAGGTGGTGCATCACTGACTACAAAAACTTCGTAGGCATTGAGGAGAGGCGGCAATGTGGAATCAGTGGCAGCCCCGAGGCCGAACGTCGTGTTGCTAGAAGCAGTAATGTTAAAAAGCTGTACCTCTAATACGCTCCCAAAAGGTGGAATGAAAGGGAGTGAATAAGGTTTGCTGTCTCTGAAAACTACCATGGATCTTTTCTGTGCGGGGTTTAATGGAATCACTTCGGAGAAGTAGAGGTTGATAGAGACATTGTATTCTCCTGAAAATCCAGTAGCAAGTATAGGACCCCAGAGAGTGCTTATACCGGCGAGTGCATTTTGCACTGCGGCTCTGGGAGGTCGGTTCTTTGCGGTACTCACATTAATTGCAGTGGCCTCATTCATGAGCTCCACCAAATTTGTCCCGGCTCCGTAGGCCTTCCATTTTCGATCGTAGGGATCATCCGGATAGCTAGCAGGTCAAGCAGTGCATAATTGAGTGGAGTTAAAAATCGTAGATACTATACAATACAGTCCGAGTTACATGTTGCTTAAGTTTTACTAGTCAATTTTATATGAAAAAGCGATCCTCTTCCTCATAAATAGATTCTGAAGAAGAAAAATTATCTTAATTTTTGTTTATCAAATCCACGAATCCTAACCTGACAATGTGATTTATATTAAATGTGATATTCCTTCACTCAGGGAAGAAAATAATTCATGGCATTTTCATGCTTAGGGCAGGGGGTGTGTTGCTGCTTACAAACTGATTTTTAAGAGGAAAAATTAATTTTATATTATTAATCAAACCCACAAATACTAATGACAATATGTGATATAGGATACCTGATATCATGCTTTGCACCCAGAGCAGCTCTATTTGCCAAACTCAAAACTTGATTGGAACCAGCACCACTGTACATTTCTGAACCCAAGCTTCGCAGCTCGAGCACGGATATGAAGGGCAGCTGGTTAGGCAGCGTTTGAGCCAAGCATAAGCTAGTACTGTTTCCATTCAGAATATATATTTTCTCCGTGAAAACAATAGTGTTTTCGGTATAGGCTGTCAAATTCATCGTTTCCAAGCGGTTGCCATCCAAAAGAATGTCGAAGGTAGGAGGAGAGTTTTTGCCATCGTAGTTTCCATAAAAGAAGCTTGCACGCATGAGAATTCGTTCCCCTTTGTTCAGATTGTTGATAGTATAACAATTCTTCTTGAGGGTTGGAAACACTCGTAGAGTGTCGAATTCACGACCGGCCCCGTGAGACGGAGGAGCCTTCTGGGATTCACCGTTTTGGACATAACTATCATCTCCGACCCATTTAATTGATGAATTTCCATCAACGTAGGAGTCGGATGCTCCACAGTCGATGCTCAGAAAGACAGCGAAACTGGGCTTTGAAACTAATACTACTGAGAGAGCCACCAGTACGAGCAATGTAAGATGGGTAGTCATGGTTAATCTCAAGGAGCTTTTCAGATGAATTGTCTTTGTTCTGGGCTTGTAACTTTTGGCTCTTCTTCCTCCTCAGTTGACCATTACAGAAAAACTCCCTATCGACCTTTGAATTCTTGGAGTTGGACAATTCTTTTAATGATTGAAACCCAGAACGATACCTTCAGGTCTACGTTATTCACGGCCTTCTGTTTTTTTCTGGGACTCAACTATTCTGTACACCACAAAAAGATGCTTTCATACCTGTTATTTTACCAGACGATTGTATTCCTCCTTTGAACGATTGATTTTCATTTTATTTTCTAAAACAAACTTTATTAGTTGTTGATATTTTATTAGACAAGCTAGCTCTCCCTCTCTCTCTCTCTCTCTCTCTCTCTCTCTCTCTCTCTCTCTCTCTCTCTCTCTCACTCTCATGGCTGCAAGCTTGAGCCAGCGGTAACTTGTAAGGCATTCGCGGATGCATTTTGTTTACCATAAAAACCCTGTCCTTCTTCTTCCACGAAGAGCCTTTTAGAGCTGAAAATTTTGACACGATATTGAAGGTCGTGCATGGATGATTTTTATTTTTATTTTTTGTACGAACACAGATGCAGTCGCTCTAGTCCTTGCTTTAGTGATCAATCAATTGGGAGTTTTGTGTATAATTGTTCTGTAGCCCATGCTGACTGCAAACAGGTGTGTTAAGAACATTGAAGCTCTCAAAAGCCGTCTCTGTTTTCGCCAAACATTGGTGAAAATGGCCAACTTTGGCGCTTTCGAAGTGTATACAGAAAAAAGAACTTTCCTGAACATTGGTTAGATGATGTGTTAGACAAATGGAAAGAGGACAGGACTTTATAATAGTTTGTTGATAAAGAAGTATATTTCCTGCCAGAAACAGCCATTCAATCAATCTTTGCACCCTCTTTAATTGTTCTAAGTCTAACCTCCTATGGAAGAGCTACTGCAATGGACTTTTGAGCAATCCCTTACAAGCAAAACCTAGAACTTGGCGCAAAAGGAAGTTGAGAATTTTTAAGGATTGAGACCAGAAATGTTTATAATGGACTTCACGACATTGCACATTGGGCAAGACTTAATACAATAAACTTCATGCCCTTATAGCTCCTCAAAAGAGTAGATGGCTGCAGAGATGGTGAAATAGATAGGTTGCCATTACGAATTCGGCAGGGGCTGACATAATTTCCAGCATGATTTATACCTTCTCAAAAGAACAGGCGAGTGCAGGGATTATGGTCCTTGAGTCAACCATGCTTGTCAACAGAAAGCATGTTTTAAGCAACATTATATTATTGCAATGTCTCCTATGCTTGTCAAGTGATATCTTCTGAAATAAGAGCCACCATTCACATATGAGTTAAACTTTCAGAACAATCTCAAGGATGATGGTTGGGAGCGCCATGTAGTCTGTAAATCTTGATGGTGTAAAATTGAGGATCCTGCACATTTTTTCCTGTTCCACGAAGCTCTGGAAATAGCATTGCAATCAATCTTTGCACTCTCTTTAATTGTTCCAAGTGTAACCTCCTATGGAAAAGCTAATGAGACGGACTTTGAGCAATCCCTTACAGGTAGAACCCAAATCTTAAAGGAAAAGGAACGTCATTATTTTTCAAGATTAAGTCCGGAAATGTTTATAAGGCACTTCATGGCGTTGCACATTGGGTAAGACTTAAATACAATATTCTTCATGACCTTAAAATTCCTGAAAAGAGTAGATGACTGCAGAGATAATGAGACAGTCGGGTTAACATAAACCAATTCTGTAGGAGTTCACATAATATCCAGCATGATCCTGTACGTTTCGGAAAGAACAGATGATTGCAAGGATGATGGTAGTTCAATCAACCATGCTTGTCAACAGAAAACTTGCTCTAAAGCAACAGTCTGTTATTGCAATGTCTCCTGTGCTTATAGATAGAACTAGAAATCTTCAAGAAATCAAAAGAGTTCTTGAATCAATATCAAGAACACGGAAAAGGAAGTTAAGAGCAATAAGAAGCAGAAAAGGTATTTTGCGTATTCGATGGTTTGTATAGTGAAATAGGGTTACAATTTATAGAAAACCAATGAAGTTATCCTAAGAAAGCAAATTGTGATTCGTGGCAATTGACATTTAGGTTTGATTTGCCATGAATACATGATTGAAAAGAGAAAATGGAGAACTTCTGAAATGCCCAAATCAAAGACAATTTGATTCTCGGTTCTTGCCTTTCTTGTTGATGTGCTAGCCTTGAGATTTGTCCGTGCAGTGGCTTTCATGCACACGCCCAAAGATAGTAAATTAATTTAAGAGGTTCAGATCAACAGTTTTAAGTGGAACTAGGCTTGGCATCGCACGTTTTCACGACAACTCTGGACCTTTGCCTTCTTTCAACGAGACAAAACTACTTGCTTTGGGGTTTGCGAATAGAGTTTGGGGGGGGGGGGGGCGCCGCGGCGGCGCGGGGGCGCGGGGAAGGGGTCTCCAATTTGACCTTTTAGCTTCTTCTTTTCTAGAAGGCAGATCGTTGAGCTACTCACTTTCGTCCGTCATCAGCTTGTCCCGATTTGAGTTTGTCTAGAAACCAGAGGAAGCATTTCAACCTCCTTACAGTCAGCTTCCTACAATTCCTTCAACCCAGCCACATCCTATCTCTGAAAGCCTCCCATTCCCTTTGAAAATCCACCAAACTATCATAGAAATCAATCAAACTATTATTCATTAGATCAAAAAGGCTTGATACCAAATGTTATAGACCTAATTTTCATTAGGCTATTTTGGATATGTTTGGTTCATTCTTCCGACAAAAACAACACACAATTCATTTCTATGGAGAGAAACATAATCTCATCAAATTTCTTTTCTTCTTCATTCAACCTTGAAAAAGTAAATACAGCTTTTTACCTCCTTTTAGAAGAACCCTAATTCTAAATGATTTGAAAAAATTCTATAGGTTGGGCTTAGATACAATGGGCCCATAGTTACGAAAAATAATAAATGTAATAAACCTAATTACTGAACAAAAAGGCCTAAACTTATTGACATGACAAACAAAAATAAATGGGCTATTGTTCGGTTTGTGTATTGCTGAAAAAGTAACATTTTCTCTAAAGGAATAAGTGTAGAAACAGCTTAAAAATCGAGCTTCAATCTTATCTGAAATAATAAGCACTTCCAATTTGCATCCTTTGATCTAATGAAAGCATATGATACGGTAAAGTGGGAAGCCATATTAGGAGTTTTGAAAGCTATTAACATCCCTCAATATTTAGTTGATCTTATGGGTGAATGCATTACTACAACAAGGTTCTCAGTAAATTTCAATGGAGAGCATGCTGGCTACTTTGAAGGAACCAATGGATTGAGACAAGGAGACCCATTATCCCCATATCTATTTGTCTTGGTTATGGAAATACTTAACAGAATTATTATTGCAAAGACATCCTCATCGGCTTTTAAGTTCCATTGGCGATGCAAAACTGAGAAAATCACCCATTTGTGTTTTGCTGATGATTTGTTCCTTTTTTCCCATGGAGATATAAGTTCAGTGCTTTGTCTTATTAAAGCTTTAGAGGATTTTGGTGAACTTACAGGCCTTCATTACAACCCAAGCAAATGTCAAATATTTTTCTCAAGATTATCATAACAAGAACAACTTCTTATCTTGGATCACTCACCTTTCCCTATAGGTACACTTCCTATTCGATATCTTGGAGTTCTTTTGATTACAAAAAGACTTACTCATGCGGATTGCAAAGGTTTGATAGATAAAATATTTGGAAGAATAGAAGGTTGGGGCATTAAACATCTTAGCTTTGCTGGAAGATTACAGTTGGCAAAATCAGTATTAATTTCCACATGTACATTTTGGATGCAAGTTTTTTTACTACCGAAGCAAACAATCTATGAGATAGAGAAAAAGATTAGGAACTTCTTATGAGCAGGAAGTACAGATAAACAATGTTCTCATAAAGTAGCTTGGCAAATAGTTTGCTCACCAAAGAAGGAAGGGGGATTGGGATTACTGAATCTAAAGCTTTGGAATAAAGTCCTTTTAGGACGTATGTTTTAGACTCTCATAAATCTTCCAGATGGTTCATTATAGAGTAAGTGGATACACAGTATAAAATATAAAAGAACTTCAGATATGCAGCTTGATATCAAAGGTTCTATGGTATGGAGTTGGAGATGCCTACTCAAGTTAAGACCCATGCTTACCTCAATACTCTCTAGTCCTGCCTATTGTTGCAAAGATATTTATCAGGACCTTCAACCAGTAAATGGAAAAGTGGATTGGTATAATCTAATTTGGATTGGTGGCATTTGCAAGCATAACTTCATTGGATGGCTAGTCTGTCATGACCGACTTTCTACAGTAGAGAAAATGGTACACTGGCTCCCTACAATTAATATATACTGTGACTTTTGTCAGTCACAAGTAGAAAATAGGAGTCATCTTTTCTTTGAATGTCCAAACATAATGTTGATTTGGAAGAGTATCCTTGCTCAAAATGGAATTCGACGCCACATTGGAGGATGGAATGAAGAATTATAATGGATGATTAAAGCAACTAAAGGTAAAGATTTGATATTCCAATATTATCAAAGCAACTAGTTGATATTCCAATATTATCAAAGCAACTAGTTGATATTCCAATATTATTAGCTAGAATAAGGAAAATTGTACGAGGGAGAGCTTCTTTACTTCAAAATATTAAACTCTCACAAGGAAATGTTTTTCTGAGTGAGATTTGGAGGCTTCCAACCTCTATTTTCTATTACTCTTAGTTTTTTTGGGAATTGTTGTAATACTGGGGTATGCCCCAATGCTTCTGTACATTACATTTTATTAATGCAACTTACCTTAAAACCAAAAAAAAAAAAAAATTGCTTTGCAACTTTATTATTTACCGATACTATTAATGGTTTGAGTTTATCTATTAGAAGGCCTAAAGCCTAATCTTAAAGCTAACTTAATTATATTACTATTTAAGCTATGTTGTTTGAGATTGTGCTGCAAAGAAATATTCTATTATTCTCATCTAAAATACCTCATGGTTTGGGCTAAATTGAGTATCATTTATGCCTTGTTGAATTATGGTTGAGTTGCTGGATTTATGTAATCATTCCCCTCTTATATGCTCATGGTTGGAACTGTCTTAAAAGCTAAAAGTGCTAACTGATTTTTGGAAATACTTGAGCTAAAACTTGTTTGTACGCAAGACATATCACGGTTTGAGTATTCATAAGTATTATTAAAGAACCGTGTTGTATTTTCGTTAAGTCTTTCACTGAAAATCCTTATAATGTATGAGAAGGCCATTGAGATTTTTCAAGTACTTGAACTTTAACGAAAAAAAAATTAATTTTTTTATAAATTCACAATTGGTTTTTGAAATAAAATATGATGTTTTTAATTGGGACCCAAGAAGAATTACAATACACAAACAAAAAAAAACACAAAGGTTGGCCCCCGACATTGCACTTCCAACAGCTCTGGGGTTCGAAGCCCCGAACTTGTGAGTTCAACATGTTGAAGTTCGGTTTCTCCTCTCCATATCTTTTATTGCAATTTCAAGAGTGAAGTTCTTTTATTTTACGTTCAACTTCAACTAACTCGAACTTGAAGCAATAGTTCGGTAGTAAGGTAATTAATGAAGGATTTTAGGGTGTTAGTTCAATATAATTCTATCTGATCCCATAGGGAGGCTGAGGGCCTTTTCTGTTTCTTCTGCACGGGGCTATTCGACAAATCTCCCCAAAGAATGAACAAAAACAATCTACAGAAGACAAGATTTAGTCATAACTGCCTCCGTCTGCATTAGATAAAATACTAGCAAATTCAAACTGAATCTCAAGCTATCCATTTGAGATTCTCAATCTCAAATCCTGAGTAACCTGAACCAGAAATGTACTACACTGAATATGTGATACGACTTTCCTAGCCAAAACCTCAATCGCTTGGGTAGCATAACCTGCACCCAAAACTCCGAAAACATTTCGCTATCTTCTTCTTAGCAATAGGGATTAACATTGTGAAATCACTCTATCAGCCATGAGTTCGTTTAATTCTGAATGATGGAGCACACAATAAGGTCAGGCTGGTGAGATTTTTCTGAAAGTCCAAGGTGGTAACCCAGTTTTAGATGGTGTCAAATCCTTCATCTTGTCCGGTCCACTTCCGCATCCGTTCTGATGCTTGTTCTACCTGCAATTCCACAATCCAGACTCAGCTTCTCTAGTCCTCTTCAAAACGTGTAGTGATGTTTGGGGAGTCTTACGGTAAGGCAAATGCTATAACTCTCACCTCCTTTTTCCAGTTAGTTTTATATGTGATAAACAGGAGGATCATTGTCTGCAAGGATGTCCCACATATCATGCCAATCCAGATTCCCTGTAGCATTAAAGCCCATTCTTGAACTTCCAAATGACGAAGAGATGAAATTAATTTTCTGTCTTATGTGTTATCGGGGACATAAATGGATAAAGAAACAAAAAGACAATGGTATTGAGAGCACAATAACCACATTGTTTCTGCCATGGAATGATATGAGCAAATAAATGTTAGAAAGTCTTTTTCTTCCTTAAAATTGGTTTGGAAGGACGGGGCTTGTTTTGAATTTTAAAGAAGATTTCTAATATAATTTAAATAATATGAAACAATTTATAGACCTAATGTAGGTTAAATCTTTCTTGCATCGAAATATTCTCCTAATATGAGATTGATATCATGTTGAAAAACTAATTTCTTTCATAAAACTAACTTCTAAGAAGGAGACATGTTTTTCTTTTCAAACAAAATATAGACAACATGGCTGGTGGTTTACGTCTTTTGTTTCACAACTAAAATGACTTCATAAAATATATAATCAAACCGATACATTACCTCCACCCCTAATTTGGTTTTGTAACCGAGGAGAAAGCCAAAAGGAAGCCCAACAATATAGTAACAAAACAAGTTTATGTAAGCCACTAGAGCTTGCCAACCTCCTCCAACAGCAACCCCTGCAAAAATAGCAGTATTGTTGCACGTTTGCAATTCTAGACACTATCTGCGTTCATATTTTTTATGTAAACTATTTCCTTTACCTGATATGACTGGCTGAATACTGTTAAGTACCATGGTTATACCAAGGAGGAAAGCTAAATGAGAAACGGCACGTTGCATCTCTTTGCTGTCAGTAAAGATGATTCCAAAACGGTCCTTAGCAAGCAAGATAATGGCTGCGAAGATAATCCCAATGAAAAGAGACTCAACGAGTGTGACAATAACCGAGTATTTTGCTGCTCTTGGGTGTCCAGATCCAAGCTCATTGGAAACCCTGACACTGGAAATGAACCAAAAGAGTACGTAATCCTTGAGCCAAGAAGAATGAAACAAGATGTTGAAGGAAGAAGAAAGTTTACCTGATAGCTGCATTTACTCCTATAAACAGCATGCCTTCCCACCCATTCAGATTCATGCTGAATCATGAAAACCACCAAAAATAAAAAATAGAAATTCAGTACCCAGATTGATGCCGAAGCATGAAAGGTCGTTTCATGTTATCTTACCAGATTGAAAGGGAGCCAACTGCAATAATAGGATCGTCTAGGTGCCCTGTGAGAACAATTATGGTCATGAAATACCAAATCTCAAGGCAAAGCATGACAGCTGAAGCAATGGAGAGTCTGACAAAGGGCCAAATGTCCTTGAAGGCTGACCATGACAATCCCTTCCACCCATCCTTACACCACCCAACAACATAAACCACCTGACTCACAGCAATAACCCAGGCCGAGATGTCATAGGCGGCAGCAGCCCCGGAAGTGCCCCAGCCAAATACTTTAATGAAGAGATACAAGATCCCAATGTGGAGAATGAAAGCCCCAAAACCAAGCCATGAGAGAACTCGAACCTTGCTCTGCGCCTGCAAGAACTTTTGCGTAGGAAAGTTGAAGGCAAGTGAAAACATCTGAGGGATGATCTCTATGGAGAACTTTCCGGCAAGTTTTGCAATGTCATCTTCTTGCCCGAGGAGTATTAGAATTGGTGTGGCGAATATGTAAAGGGGTAATAGGAGGAAGCAGGTGGCGAATAGAATTATCCATGAACGTTGCATATATACTCCTAGCATTTCCACTTGCCCCGCGCCAAATGCCTGACCACATAATGTCTCTAGTGCACTTCCCATGCCGAGCTGCGGTTTTGTGTAATAACAAGGGATTGATTAGATTGTTTTTCCATCAAATGCACACGACATTAATGGTTTAACGAAGTGAAAAGGTATGTTCATGCTTCTTTTCACATCAAGGATTCCTTAAGTGATGAAGAAAGTCAGAATTTTTGCAACACCTACTGCCTTTTTTGTAGATCTTGTAAGATTATAGGCCCATATGTTCATCAAAGGTGTAAATGCATTCAACAGACATATATACAACAAAAGTAAGACCATAACCGGCAAAAGGAAATCTACAGATGTTAGAAGAAGCTAACCAAGAAGCCAAAAGAGAAGTTTGCAACGACAGACAGAGAAATGGCTGTGGCAGATAACTCCACATCTCCGATATGTCCAACAAAGATATTCGTAAATGAATTGATACCATAATTGCACCAAATGTTAAATGCTATAGGGCCGGCGATTGCCCAAAGCTTTGTGGTCTCTGAGTTACATATACACCTTATGTCTTCGAAACATTTTATAGGAGGATAATCTCCAGCATTGGTCTCAACTAACGCTGTCGGCGCATGGTAGAGCTCCAGGGTTTCGAAGACCTCGACACCATCTATCAACGGCGATGCACTGTGGGAGCGCTGTGCTTCCCCAGGTGATGATCCGGCAGAGGATGAACAACTCGTTTCCTCTGCTTTGAGTGCCTCATTTTCTTCTTGATACCCTATCTTAGCAGATTTTAGATGCACCCTTGGTTCTGGTTTTACACTTTGGAGGTGTTAGATTGAAATGAATATGAAGAACCTTATCTTTCTGTTCTTGTTATTCACTTACGTTTTCCTTACGGTATTTATGTGGATCTATGTCAACTTTTGTCAGTAGCTATAATTTAGCCCGACCATAAAAGGCAATCGGCCATACAAGAGGTAGGGTTGACCGATTCCTCTCTCTGGAAAAGAAGTTAGTTTTCAGGTGTCTCTCGGGAACTCTATGTCTATCATATGACAAGTTTTATTAACATCAACGATCATAATAACTAAGTATGAAGGCGAAGGTTTAAGTTTAATCATTAGAAAATGGTAAAACACCAACATATTAAGCTACTACATAAAAATGCAAAATGAAAATATGAAATATATTGGGCAATATATACACTTAATCTTATGGTGATCTATAATTACCTAAGCTTAATTAATCATTCATAAAAATAGTGAAGCATGGGTGAGGTATTGAGACAAGTTGATCAAAAAATTTCACATTCTAAACTATATGCCCACAATTAGGAAAACAATCTGCAATTGTATTCCTTTGCAATATATATGGTATACATGCGCTTCTGGAGGGAGATAAGAAGGCATTGGCGAATGGTGTACTCCAATGTCCAATGAATTTTTCATTTTTTAAATAAACATTGGACTAAATAAAAAAAAATTGATTCAATAAGCTGCGATACTTAATTCCTTGCATGACAAATTTTGAAACCTTCTAATAAAATATAAGCTTCCACATTTGCATTACATCTTGGATTCAACTTAATGAAAAAAACTGTAATAATAGTGTCACTATAATCTATAAGTACTCCCCTTCTAGTATTATTCTGTAATGATTGATCTATCTGTATTAAACTTGTATGGCCCCAAAGGTGGAGGTTGCCTATGAACCCAAGCTATTGTCCTTAATGAAAGGTGAATCATAAGAACTCTTAACACACATAACAATATTTGACCAAGAAAGCTTCAATATACCTTGATTGGATAAGGGTCGACATCTGGAGCATCCAATGAGTGACATCTTTGTTAATTTTGTATGGGGACATACTTTTACCATTGTGTTTTGTTGAGTTTCTAGCCAACCAAAATCCTCTCATAATAACATGATAAAACAAGATCAAATAAAATTGAAATGAAAAGGTACTTGAAGTATTTCACCAAAATTTCCTCCAAAGTTGTTGCACCAATTCACTATGCATGAATAGATAATCTACAACCTCCCTTTGGGTTTTCTTGCAACAATGACACTTAGAGGCCATTTGTGTTCCCTTTCTTTGGATATTACATTCTACAAGGACACCATAATGAATTAGTTTCTACATAAATAAACCAATATCGAAAGAGACTCATGTTCTACAAAAACTTTGTTCATACCACTTATATTTTTCACTCACCAATCATGATATACCAATGAAGCCAAAAATTCACCTAAAGCACTTAAGTCAAAAATAAACCTATTAGGATCCTAGTTGCATACAATCTTGTTGACCTACTCTTGTTGCTCACTAGATAAATATTCCCCAAAAGCCAAAAGAACATTCATTTAATAATGGTTGTACTTTGATATATCAAATCATGAGAACAAATTTTAACTAAAAGTTCACATTCAAAAACTTGACGCATACTTTAAATAGGTGACCAACATGTTGTTAATCAAGAAAGTAAGGCCTTCAAAATTTTCCTTTTTTATTTTCACATAAAAATAATAAAACATTATTTTTTATCCAAAAACCAATTCAAGAATAAACCCTAAATTTTTTGCTTATATTTTAAAGTAATTTTCAAGTAAGATTTAAGTAATGCAGAAGTTTTCTTAGACAATTTTCAACATATCTCGTCACCCCTAACTATGAAAAATCACTTGCAATGGAGATTTTTGTTCAAGATGAATGTGTATAATACTTAAACCTTGACTCTAAAAGCTAACTCTAAACTTTAGAAGATCTTTCTTCTAACTCATACTTCATCCTAAGATCACTCATCTTTGATGCAAGACTCATGGTCTTCGTAATACTAGTGGTGCCAAGAGGTAAGAAGGATAGAATAGGACTTGACTTAGGTTTCAATGTCATGTTAAAAATTATTAAGAATAGCTTACATAACTTAAAATTCTAAAGTATTAAGTAGAAGGATTCATCTATTATAAATTAATTTTTAAACTTTTATATTTTTCATTTGAAACTTAATATTGCTTTCCCAAGTGTGGGGTAACACTTTCCATAAGAGATACTTGTCCATGAGCAAAAAGGCATAAAACAAAACTTGAATTCCTAATGAGTTTCTTAGCAATGTGAGACTATAACTTCACACTGTTTATTTAATGTGCCTCCTCATTGCAGCAACCTAACCTAAAAGCTAATTCAAGAGTTAAAAAATGTTTCTTTAATTCTAAACTACACTTTAGGATCACACTTATGCAATATGGGACTTATAGTCTCCAAAAACCCTACATACCAAAAGGTCATCTTGACACTAGCAATGCCAAAAGAAAACAAGGATAGAGTAGGACATAACTTGGCCCTAATACCATCTTAGAAAACCTAACTCAAAATCTAACTCAAGAGTTAGAGGATTCTTTCACAATTTAAATTTTATTACAAGACCCTTTTTTAGTAATGTGAGATTGGACATTTATATCACCAACATGTCCCCTTGTTGTAATGATTTGACTTGGATCATTCCATAATACTTTAAGCTTACCCATATCTATAAGAGTGCTAAAAGGGACTAGTGTCACACCCTATGTGTTAAATGTCCCTTCCATGTTAGGAAGTTAAAAAGGGAATCTTGGTCATAAAAACGAGCATAGCCAACTCATAACTTGATCTAGTGTTCCTTCATCTAGCCCTATCAATATATGTTAGTTGGCAGTGGGAGACCAACCCATGGTAAGGGCACTATGGATTTGAGTGGGGGAGGATGTCACACCCTATACGTTGGACATCCCTCCCACATCAAGAAGGAAAAAGGGAGATCATGGCTATACAAGTGAGTTTGATGACTTCAACTGCTAGGTTAGCCTTTTAGGTTGGAACCTAGGTTTATGGCACTAGGTTATGATATTATATTATAAAGCCTAAGGGTCTAACTTAAAAACTAGTGCAAGTATTAGAGAACTTTTAAAATTTACCTTAAGACCCTTATTTAGTTATATAGAATTGAATATCTATACTGTCCTTTGATTGCAATGGTCTAATTTGGATCATTCTTGCACATAGATTTACCAATTCAACACATATCTAAGACATGTCTAGAATCATTTATAAAAAGATTTATTTTACTTGTTCTCCCAATTCAATTTCTTTTATATTTTTATGGAAAAGCAATTTTCAATAACTTGTTGATTTCTATTTTTCCCCAATTTTTCAGATTTTTTAAATATTTTATGAATATTATTTTCATTAAATATTAAAAATAATGTCACTTTGACTGAATTTACTCATATTCACAAGGATGCTAAGAAACATGCTTTAATACTATGTTATAAAGCCAAATTCTCTCATAAAAACTAATTCAAAAAAAAAAAGGGAACATTCATTATATTTAAACTTCACTATGCATTCTTCTTTAACAATGTGAAACTAGACATCTACATCATCAATACACCTCTTTATTACAATAATTTGACCCAGACCACCCTATAATACTACTTTCACCATGTGGACTTTGAACTTATATATATCTATAAAAGTTTTAAGGAATGCTAGAATTATATTCCTTACTATTTTTAACTAAAATGATTACAATTTGATCAGATCAATTTTTGTCATGATTATGGATGCAATCTTTATCATTTCAATATTAATTGTATGTAATCTAAGTTTATAAACTCAAATAATGATGTCGCTAAAACTCAATCATTTAGGTTTCTGAATAAATGTTAGGATTTAACCAAAGGGGAAAATAAAAGGGAAGTTAACTCTGTGTATGCGACGAAAAGCATTAAAACCCTGTTTCTTTCGGCTACTGTCTTCTTTTTGCTGGGGGCCCTTTCCTTTTGGCGGTGGAAAGTACGGAAAGGGATCCATGACCTTCTGGTTCACAACCACACTACAATACCTTAAGAGGGGGCCATTCTTAACGTATATAATATGATCGAAATTCAAAAAGCAAGAGTGAGATGGAAGAAGGTAGATGAAACTGTAGTTTTGCTGAATTTACAGGGCAAAACTCTCTTCACCGAACCAGATTTAATGTCAAAGATTTGATAATGATTCACGTAATATCAACAACTGCCGTAAACCCACCAACCACTGAAAGGAAATAAAGATGATCTTGGATACCCCAACCGAAAAAAACAAAAAAACAAAAAAAATCAAAACCCATTCAATGTTCAAACCCAGAGTCATTAGAAAACAATCATGTTTTCTGCCAGGTTCTAAGCAGCTTCCAGGACCAACAACGACCAGCATCCTGAGCTGTCTTATGGTTGGTTCAACCTCGTGAGAGTTCTGATTCTTCCACAAGTGGGTTGTAACTGGGATATCATCGGAAGACAAATATACCAGTCGCCGGAATCACCACAAATTATTCTTTTGTTACCAGCTATTGACATACTTCGTTGGTTGAGCATTAATATTCTAATTCGCTGGGGAAGATAAATTTCCAGTCGATGGCTCCGAAGCATACCCTGACTCAACCGCTGCTTTATCCCCACAGAATCCGGTGGACGCCTCATTGCCGGAATCAGCCCTGACACCGCAAAAAGACTCCCCGGAAACCAGAGCTTGTAGCAATTTGGGCACTGGAGGAACGGTCACTTCCACCAAACCCTCCAACATCTTCACCACCATCCCCATCCGAGGCCTCATGGCCTCATCGTCCTGTATGCACCACACTGCAACTAGAGCAACACGTTTGGCCTCCTCAATATCATAAGCACCGGCAAGCCTAGAATCAACCACTGCCCACACATTGCCATCGACAATCTGCTGTGCTGCCCATGGAGGAAAGAACCACTTCTCCCCTGTATCCCCTGCTCCTTCACCCTCCTCTTTGCCCGATGGGAGAGCCTCCACGTTCCGACGGCCCCCAATCAATTCCAACAGCGTCATTCCATAGCTATAAACATCAGCTTTGGTGGTAATTTCCACTCCGGAGATCCATTCTGGAGCAACATAGCCCAAAGTACCCCTCATTGTGGCCAATACCCTGCTAAAGTCTCTGCCGAGCAGCTTAGCGAGCCCGAAATCAGACACCTTGGCTGCGAAGTCATTATCAAGCAATATGTTTTCTGGCTTGATGTCGCAGTGTATTATACAATCCCTGCATTCCTCGTGTAAATAAGCAATGCCTTTCGCGATACCTACTGCCACCCGAAACCTGACATTCCAGTTCAAGTTGGGTCCGTCTCGGCGTAGATACGCACTCAAAGGGCCATTCGGCATGTAATCGTAAACCAAGAGCCTATGAGAGTTTTGGGAGCAGAAGCCTCTGAGTCTGACGAGATTTAGGTGCTGAATGTTCCCAATTGTACACACCTCCGCCCGGAACTCTCTCTCTCCCCCGCCTTGCCGCTCCAGCCGTTTCACAGCGACGACAGTAGAGGAACCCGGCAACTCTCCCTGAAACACCGTCCCAAATCCACCGTGCCCAATCTTCTCTGAGAACCCCCGAGTCGCCAAATGGAGCTCTTTGAAAGAAAAAACCTTGAGATTCAAGACCGAAAGACCATCTTCATCAATCCCACTCTTCCTGCCCTTTCTTTTCCTCACAAGCAAAACCAACACCAGTGGGCCTACAATTCCCAAGAGCAAAACCGACACTGTACAGCCAACAACTAAACCCACTAGACTCCATCTCTTTCTTCCTCCTCTTGCCACTCTCACGTACAACATATCTTCCTCTCCACTACCTACCTTATCGCTCGAATTCCGGATATTCAAAAGCAACCCGTACAAATTCCTGCACGACCTACTCCTCTCGTCGTAGTTCAGACCAAAGCATGCGCAGTCGTCCCGACACGTCTTCTCGCAACCCTTCCGATTAGCTGTCGAGAACGACCGCGTCACTGCTCCGTCGAAGTTCACAGCACCGGCTTTCTCAAACCTGTCACCACCATCGCACGTACTTCCGCGGCCACAACCGCCGGAGTAGTCTCCGGACTCCCATTCAATGGCGTTCTCAGGTTGAAACTCCGGGAGAGGGAGGCAATCACAATGTCTCGGTCCCGTACTGTCGCAGACCCCAAAACTCCCGCACAGACCGTACACGCCGCACACACTCTCCGGCTGCAACCAGAACCGGCTCCAGTTCTCGATCTGCGGTGACCACGTGTACTGCTGCAATTGACCCGTGTAGTCCATCTTGAACCTGGAGAGCGGCGGGGTCAACCCGTTGTCCAACGGCCTCAGGGTGAACCCAAACGACGCTGTCGGGGTGAACGGATCCTCGAACCGAAAGCGATAAATATATGGGACGGTCATCTCCGGTACGTTAGCGAATGCCTCGCCGTTCCACTTCCCTGTGCTCCAGTAAGTGGTCGTGGCATTATAGACGAGCTCGAACTCACCGTAGTTGGTTGGTTTCAGCCGCAGAGAATAGAAGCCCGGGGAGGGGTCGGACAAGCTTCTCCAGGAGGTCAGAGACCGGTCCCTCGTGAGGTTCATGCCCGGAAGCCACGTGTCGGTCGGGTGATCGAAGCTTTGCCAGGTAACCTTGCCCTCGCCGTTGTGAAGAACCAGATTCCCATTGTCCAGAAACCTGGCGTTCGTCGAGAGCTCCCCGTACGCGCTCTGCCAGACCGTAAGGTTGTCGGACTCCTTCACCACCAACCGACCCGACCCGGTGAACTCAAAGGACGAGGTTTCGAGGTTTCTCGTTGGATTTCTGCGATTGGCGACCCAGACATAGGTAGGAGCTGGAATGGAAGCGAACCAGATGCCCAAGTAGCCCTTGGACTCGTTGTCGGTGCTGAAGAATCCCAGGCGGAAGGTTCCATTTTCGCTAAGGATCGTGGAGTTTCCCCTGACGAGAACGGTGCCATTAGGTACTGAGCTGACCAGCGAGGTTAACGCGAAGAGAGAGAGAAAAAGCAGGGGATTAGCGACGATAGCAGGCGGCGGCGGAGACGGCGGCAACATCTCAGAGCGCTTCTAGAGCAGTGTTTGGAGTAGAAGAAAGCATCTCCCAGAAAAATGACATGGAAGAAGAGCTGGAGGAGAAGTGAAGTGAGGGGAGGAAATCAATGGATTTTTGTTCATAGATATCACCAAAAGCTGACTCATTCACGGATTCAACGGAAGACTGTAAAAGATCCCAAGAAACAATGTTCCCTTAAGTTACGATAATAACCTCACGTCCGCCATACGCGTAAATCAGGTGAATAAAATAATCCATGAGTTGAGGACATTTTGGTAAAAGGACGAAGGCACAAAATATTCTCCGGGAATCTGTTTTCAACAAAGGGTACAGAAAGTAGTTGATTTTTTAAATCCACAAACGAGGAGCACACGGGCGCATGATCAAGGGCCAGAGAACGGACCAAACCTCCTCCACCGATTAAAATTAAGAATCCACAGCATTTCTGGAAGCAAGACTGTAGAAAGAAGGAAGGAAAGAGACTCAACCCCCAGAGTCTTGGACACTGAGCCGCCTACCTTTCCCTGCGCCGCAGGTCTACAGAGTTAGGCACGGGCTTTGACAAATAGCCCTTAACTTGAGACCTCTTTGCTGCACTAATTGATATCCTTCTCTTTCTTTATCCCTTCAAAACTAAGGAAATAACTGTATGTACTGTTCGTTCTTCAACTTTGCAGGGTTGTAATTGGAAGCTAAAGGAAACAAACACCGAACCAACTACTACGAATTTCACATTTATACATTATGATGTGCAGAACATATCATAATTAGATTGCCAATGCGACAAACCATCATATTTCAACACCTCAAACCAATCCAACCCAAGTCGCCCGAGTCAAACACAACTAAAACTACAAGACTATTTACACTACCAATCAATAGAAAAAGAGAAAACAAATCTATGTACACAAGCACAAAGAAAAAGGAGACCGATCTATTCAGGAAACATCTGAATGCTGACAATGAAATTTGAATAAATATCTCAGTTTACCATGACTTTCCACCCAAATGACCAGTTATAAGATACAGCTGCCCAACACCCCGGCGGCCACTGAGTTGGCAATGTTTCGTTTGGAGACTGACTGCAGCAAACTCTCGTCGTAAAAGAGACCAAGAGCAACTATGTACAGGTCTTATCAATACTCATTCCCTGTCACAATTGGAGAAGTAAAACATGTCAGTCGAGTGGTCAAATTTAGGAATAGAGGTAAAATGGTCTTTTTCTTGTATGTAGGAGGCAAATTCGACATTGTGACATTATCCTTAAAATCTTAAGGTGGTATGAGGCTACGAAACTCGAGAAAGCAGTAAAATTTGCTGTACCTAGTGAATAACAGAGAGATACTTTAATCACTGTACATATTTGCGAGAACACAAAAATAATACCTTATCACATATGGGGCAGGCATCACTTCTTTCCATCCATTCAAGAATGCATGAGAGGTGAAAGGGGTGCTCACATCTTGTGGTAATACTTGGATTCTCAGTATCATACTCTGCATTTTGGGAATGACCATTAGCATTGAACTTCCAATTTACCAAAGCAAAGCAGAAAACACTTGATTTTACTTCCCACAACAAGGAAATGGAAACACCAGTTCCCCATAATCTACCTTCGAGGCAAATGGGACAAACATCCTCTTCTTCTACAACTGAAACACCAGGTTCATTCAGATTTGGAACTTTTAGCTTCATTGGCAAGACACTCAAAGAGTTGGCTTTAGCCTTACAATCTGATTCCTCAATATCTTCACATGAAGACAGAGTCCTGAAGCTACTGCCACTAGTTGTTTCTATTGTTGACTCAGAATCTATTGATTGTGGACATCCCAAGACCAAATCATAAGGTAAAGGTGCAGGCGGGGGCCGGAAAGTGTCAGGTGCCGACACATCCCAACCCATATCAACTAGGAATTCTACAGAGAGGGCAGATGCCGAGGCATTGTGAGAGGTCAGGAATTCATGCTCTTCCAAAGCTGGGGGACACTGCAGAAAATAATTATAATTAAAAAAAAATTTGATACGTGCAAATCCCATAAATATATTGTCTAAGAAAAAGAAAATCCATCAAATATTTCCTCTCCAACCTCCATATTTTGATGTGTAAGCTTATTTCCACAAGAAAACAGGAAAAGGCTGTGAAATCTATCATAACATGACACCAACAGGGAAGAACATAATTGCTACTGCTGTGCAACGTGAAAGTTTTTGAGTAGGCTTTTCCATCAGCAATTCAGAAATCTTGTCACTGGTAATATATTACTTAGCTCTCAAAACTTCAAAATCTCAGAAATCAATATTCATAGGAACCAACTCATGTTTCTGATTTACGATTATCCTGATCACATATATCCAATGATAATCATGCAAATGGAGATAAAATTTTGGTAACTACTAATTTTCTCGCTGATGATGAGATGGTGTAAGATACTAGATATTAGGCTTCTGTTGACAATTAACATGAAACTTCCTGAATATGCTTTCATCATCCCAGATTCAGAAAATTATCCATGACTCAGTTGTTGCTTCTAGGTGCTAAACTCGGTTCAAATACAGGAAATTTGACATGAAATAGAAGGACAAAATGTTGGACCAGGAAAGAGAAAAAGCAAAACATGTCATGGAGTGCAGGCGAGCAGATCAAAGTCACCTTATCTACCACCCTGCTTCATTGTTTCTTGCAAAGACAACACTGTAGGAATCTTTGTTATCCTTTTTGATATTGGAATCAGAAAACTAACTTTACTAGATGTTTTACACACCTTATGCACAGTACAGACAATTTAGCTGCGATATCTAAAAATTGACATGCGCTTAACCCATCCAACAAGCTCAACATTCAAATACCCTAATCAACAAGATACTCCAACGTAGAAAGAAAACTAATTCCCACTCTAAAAATGTAAGAGACGAAGAAAACCAAGACAGTTCCAACAACCAAGGATTCTGGTTGATGGGAGTGTTTAAGTGGACTAGAGAAATGAAAGAGCACGTAATCCAGATTATAAACCTTTCTAATACGGCAAGAAAATAATCATGAATAGTTTACAATCAGACTCTTGCACGATTTAGATCTAAAGAATGGTGGTGATAACACAGGAATTGCACAAATTCAATGAAGAGTGTCTTCAAGAAGAAAAACATTTCTCAATGGATTAGATATCTTTGCAGCCAGTCAGGGACGAGAAAAAGTGCAGCACATTAGAAATATTGCAAACGTCTTGCAAGTTTAGAGAGGTGTTGCTAACATAGTAATAGATGGGTGGCCTGTGCAGATGAGCTCTCCTGGAAGAACAGCAGCAACCTCCCATGCCGGAAGTCTTTTCGGTCATCCAACCAAAACCATCATTGGTGCTTCTGTTATCTGGCATTAGATGATACCCAAATGCCATGGATTCAGAGCAAAACAATTATCACTATAAGTACAATTTTTCTAGAAAGAAATCATCCCCCAAGCAAAGATGCAAAAAGGAAAATATAGGAGAGTTGAATGGGAAAAACAGCCAAACAAGTGGAGAAATATGGGGTTAAGCAAATAACTAGTTGCCCAACGTCTAGAAATAAATTCGATTATCATGAATAAGCAACCATAAAAATGAGCTAGCCATGCAAAATTCAACTTAAGTGACGGTTACTCCTGGAGTCCAAATTAGTTAACTGATCATTTTGAGCAATTAGGAGTGAAATAATGGTTTTTTCGACAATTAAGGTTTCTAGAATAATCTATAAATATGAGGCTTAGCAATAGGCTGCACAAGTGAGTGAATATAAGCTGCCAATAATCTCAAAGAGAAAAACCGTACATCATAAAGTCGTTTGCTCCGTGAACATGGAAAAAAATTTCCCGCACCTCATAAATCCTCGGTGTCTTATGTTCTGATTGTTGCTTCTCGTTTAATCGCCCAACTGATTGTGTCCCTAATGAAATCTGAGCACTCACACATCCGCCCAAACTATTTCGCTCAAATTAGTTAAAATAAACGCTTAAAGGTGTTAGAAATGTCCAATTGGAAGAGAAAAGACCCAAAAAAGATCAACTGAAACAACGAAGAAGGACTATTTCGGGTACAGCTATAGAGAAACTAACATTACCAAGAATTTATTGAAGGGTAACAGATGAAATTAACAAACTCAGAGCATCATTCTGTGAAAATAGATACAGTCGAACCCAGAGCCTTCAATCATAAGCAGTTTATTACACAAAGATAAAACAACCAAAACCAGATAGAAGTTGGACAGAGAAAGACGGAAAAAATGCAGGGGCGAAGCTTACCTCAGAAAAGAAAGCAATTCTTGCAGAACTGGAGCTGGGGAAGCGATATCGAAGGGAGGTTTTGGATACCTTTTTCACGTCATTTTGTCTTTTGTTTTCTTCTCCTTTGTTGCACACTGTGCGCTCCACCCATATCCCGCTCAACTTGCTGACGAAGGAACAACTGGATTGGTATTATTTAATTTAGTTAATTATTGATAACTCTTTAATTTCTCGTGCAGGTAAAAGTGAAGCGAAGAAAAAGAGGTAGAAGTTTGAAATAAAGCATTAAAATATTGCTCCATGAGAAACAACGTCGGCCTCACCCAGTGACAGTTCTCCTGTTACGGCTACCCGTCGCCTGCTGTGAAAATTTCCAGTAACCCGGCTTGTCATGACGGGAAAGAATCTCTGGATGATTGTCA
The DNA here is from genome assembly GCA_028551485.1 of Casuarina cunninghamiana. Classification (NCBI taxonomy): domain Eukaryota; kingdom Viridiplantae; phylum Streptophyta; class Magnoliopsida; order Fagales; family Casuarinaceae; genus Casuarina; species Casuarina cunninghamiana. The sequence continues at coordinate 7,586,123 of CM052364.1, forward strand.
GGAGAGAGAGAATCCTTCACCAAAAGGTGTACGTCACCGCGACGACATTTGCACCATTCATCCGCCGTCCACGTATACATCTTCCCCGCCAAACAACACATTCTTGCGAGGCGGCGGCCTTATCCAGTCGCTCTACAGAAAACCCACTGTTGTCTTACTTTTTGATTTTATGTTTCTAATTCTTGACGAATTAATAGAACTTTGGAATTAAAGGAAAAAAGTGGAAAATTAATTTTTGTTCCCTTTTTTAGGTTTTTTTTATTTTCTAACTGCCATAAATATTATCAAGGAGTGTAACTATGCCTTTGCTTTGAGCGCACCTTGGTCTTCAGCGGGGCTTTCATGTCCAAATGCTGCTCGTCTTCAATCCCGACCTTGTCTTTCAAACGGCAGTTGTCGTTCGCGCCAATTCCTTTGATTGCTCAAGCCTGCCAACATGCCCAAAAGCACGAAGACAGCTCTCTGGGAACGTATACGCCTCTGCCTCCGAGCCGACTCAGGAAAAAAATGCTTGTGTCGGAGTCAACCCATTTTACCGACCTTCACTCGCCCCATTCTTTTTGCTCCGACGCCCTCAAAGTCTCGGCTAAAATGGGTTTTCTTCCAGAAGGAAAACAACTGCATGCATTTATAATAAAGTTGGGATTGTATAATGTGTTGTCCTTGCAAAATCATCTTTTGAATGTTTATGTTAGATGCAAGGAGTTACATGATGCACAGAGACTGTTCGGTGAAATGGATGTGAGAAACGTGGTGTCCTGGAATACAATGATCGGTGGTGTTATTGACTGTAGCAGCAGTAAGAGGTCCCATCTGTATCTGGGCTTTTCTTATTTTAGGAGAATGTTGCTGGAAAAGGTAAAGCCAGACAGTATAACTTTTAACACTGTGGTTCGTTCATGCATCGAGTTGGATGAGTGTGTGATTGGCAGAGAATTGCACTGTCTCGTTGTGAAAGCGGGGTTTGACTTGAAGAGTTTTGTTGGCAGTGCTCTTGTGAATTTATACGCAACATGTGGCTTGGTGGAAGATGCGCGGCGAGCTTTTGACGGCGTTTTGTCTAGAGATTTGGTTTTGTGGAATGTGATGTTGTCTTGCTATGTTTCAAATTGTTTGGTTGAAGAGGCACTCGGGCTCTACAAGTTGATGAGGTTGGAAGGTTTGGGGGGAGATGAGTTTACATTTAGCAGCCTGCTGAGTTCTTGTAGTGCTTTTCAATCTTTTAATCTGGGAAAGCAGATCCATGGCCTCATCATTAGGAGGTCATTTGACTTGGATATTGGAGTGGCGAGCGTACTTGTTGATATGTATGCAAAGAATGAAAATATAGACGATGCTCGCAAGGCTTTCAATTGGATGGCCATTAGAAATGTTGTGTCTTGGAACACTATGGTTGTGGCCTATGGACATTGTGGAGATGGGAAAGAGGCAATGAAACTTCTCCGCAAAATGATTCAAGCAGATATGAGTCCTGATGAATTAACTCTTTCTAGCATCCTTAGTTCATGCGGCAACTTGTCTGCCACTTGTGAGATTATGCAGGTCCACGCTTGCTGCACTAAGTTTGGGTTTCAACTATTATTATCAACTTCCAATGCCCTAATACATGCATATTCCAAGTGTGGTAGCATCCTTGATGCATATGAATGTTTTGGCTCTGTTTTGGAGCCTGATCTTGTTACATGGACCTCAATTATTTGTGCATATGCATACCATGGTCTTGCCAAAGAAGCTGCCAACTTATTTGAGAAGATGTTATCTCATGGCATAAGGCCAGATTCAATCATTTTTCTTGGGGTTCTCTCTGCTTGTAGCCATGGGGGGCTAGTAAACGAGGGGCTTTATTACTTTAATTTAATGACAAATTATTACCAAATTGTGCCAGACTCAGAGCATTATACCTGTCTGACCGACCTCCTTGGGCGAGCTGGCCTTTTGGATGAGGCATTTGATGTTTTGACCTCAATTCCAATTGAACCTGGGTCTAATACCTTGGGAGCATTCACTGGCGCATGTAGAGTTCATAAAAATGTGGAACTGGCAAAGTGGGCGGCAGAAAAGCTCTTTGCACTGGAGCCAAACAAGACTGTGAATTACACGTTATTGTCTAACCTGTATGCTTCTCAAAGGAGTTGGCCTGATGTGGCAAGAGTTCGGAAAATGATGAGGGATAGATGTGATTCTAAAGTTCCAGGTTATAGCTGGATGGAGATTTCTGGTAATGTTCATGCGTTCGTGTCAAGTGATAAATCCCACCCAAAATCTGTTGATATTTATGCCACATTAGGAACATTGCTTAGGTCAATGAAGGAGAAAATTTTCGTTTTGTAAACACTAGCTGACAGTTCCCTAGATGATCTTGCATGTAACTTTCCTTACCAATACAGGATTTCCCTTGAAGATGAGCTCCTTTAAGCGGTCAGTTTGCTTCAAATGCTGAAGCAAGGATTAGCCAGTCTTTTCAACACTACCGAAGTCAGATGATGTGTATTTTTCTTGAGTATAACTGGTACCATCCTAATCTTCCATAATTCCGAATGATCCAGTTCTTATGCATCTGACCAACATAAGGACTGGATCAAGTATTGTGCCCATTCATGTTTCTTCTTGCTTTTCAGCACGTTGTTAATGTCTACATGTAGGGCATTAGTTGGGTAAGATATTAGCCATATAGTGTTCAATGGAGTCAAGTAATTGTTCGGGTTCCTCAGACTTTAGATCCCAAATTACCAAAACAAACTTACCTAGTTTTCTAGAACTGTTCTTGTCCATTTGCTCCGTTTCGCTTGTTGATTTTCATCAGTTTCTTAAATTCTTTGTACAGGGTTAACAGTCATAAGGGAATATGATTTAAAACGGTAGTTGCATGTATTGATTTGAAAACCAAAAAATCACCGTAACTCCATAATCATTTGATTGCCTTCTGATCAAAGGTCTCGCTCCTCCCCTAGTATTGTTCAGTCTATTCAAATTTCAAAAGCATAACACCAGTGAGGTGTGCACGTCAAAATGGTCAATTAATTGTTAGCGTCGCTGGCTTTCTCTTTGTGAGCAAGTGACAATCAATTTGACATCGACTTACCGACTAAATACCCTGCCTTATAAGAGATGTATGAAGTGATTCTTGTTAATTAAGGTATTGAGTCATAAGCAATCCGGTCGGTAGCAGAAAGCATCATTTATCATACCATCGACAAAGACAGACATTGCTGCTAGTCCTTAATCATCCCATATTGACAGATGTTGTTGGAACTGCTAGTTATTTACTATAAAAGTCATTTTATATTACAATATCTTCCAATAACCAAACTAAGGTGAAATTTGGAATTTCATAAGTGATATCACAATAAGTCATAATAAACTTGAATCATAAGATTTAATATCATATTAAAAACTTCATTCTTTCTTTAAAAAAAAAAACAATTAGAGAAAGATGATTTTTTTAATTCTGAAATAGACGTTTCATAAGATTTAAAGAATATAAACAACATACACAACCCACCTCTTCATTGTTAACAAATACATCCAAGGCATGAGTGATTCATAAGAGGGAGCCAAGACTGCTCGATCCATACTATCAACACAGGTTTCTTGGAATTGAATTTCATTTTTAAGCAGTTCCTGGAAGAAGTTAAAAGCAAGAGGAATGGTCCTCCAAGTCTTCAGTCTCACCTTTGTGCACAGTTTCCATGTTCCTTCCCTGTTTCTAGATGGCATTTGGACTCAAAATCACTGGTGGCAAGGCCACTTTGGAAGTGGACCTAGTGTTGACTGGCGTTTTGCAAAGCACTTTTCAGCTCTTCAAAAAATAGACGCGGAAAGGGAATCAAACATAGCTTACAGGTCCTGACAAAAAAAAAAAAAAAAAAAACAACTATCTTTTCCTGCTCACATGACTTGACTGACATAAAGACAACCTCTCCCTCCTTTCCTTTAATCAAATCAAGCTTCCAAAAGGGTGCATGACTTGGATGTTACCGAAATAGGGTTCCACAAAGTACCAGATTATAATTGAAGTAAGACGTAACATAAGGGTCCTTCAGTGGAGGTAGCTCTTGAGGATTGTTGCTCAACCAACTCCGAACATGACAAGGAGAAAGAACCCACCAACGTTGCAACTCTTGTACTATTTATTTTATGGTCCATTCCATGTCGTCCAGAATCGAACCAGTGAGGAAGAGGAGGGTTGAGTTTGACTCGGATGTCGGGTCAAATACCGTCGGAGGAAGGAATTTACACTTAAGGAGAGAATGTATCTGTAATTCGGATATGGTTTTTTGGGGCATTTCGGACAAATAAGACTTTTTCATCAGAAGAACATTCAAAGGAGATCCAGTCAATGAGAAAGTGAAGAAAATATTTTTAAAAAGAAGTCAAAAGAAATTATCACGACCATAGTTTTTATTTTTTATTTTTATCTCTGTTTTTTTTATTTTTTTTAATACAGTCTGGGTCCTCCAAAAAGTGGGTTCAAAGCGAGGAACGGCGCGTAGGTCAGTCTTAACAGAACAGGCTGTCTTGAAAATCAAAGTCTTCCTGCAACCCTCCACACAAGTGAACTCCATTTCTCAACAACCCCGCGGTTTCCCGTCAACCTCTCTTTCTCTCTCTTTCTCGCTCTTGATGAAGAGCCAGAACCCGGGGTACGGTCGCCGGAATCCTAGCTCGGGACTGCGGAGCGCTCCGGACCCTGCGCCATACTCGCCTGCTTCGAGTTCCAGCTCAAGCAGCCGGAGTCGCGTAGCGGACGCGGCCAAATCTTTCGCCGGTGTCTTTGTCGCGTGCTTCACTCCGCCGGAGAGCAAGGACGCCAGCTACAGCATCGCGGACTCTGCGGAATTCAAGCCTCCTTCTGGTAAATTCCTATTTTTTCAAGTGTTGGGGGGCAAAAATAAAAGACAACCAAAATTGAGATTTTGGATCACCTGTGAAATTTGTTACACTTCTTTATTTGATTGGAATTTCGGTTTTTATTTTTACGATCCATGTTCGAGAGTTTCAATTTTTGACTAATTTCGTGCTTTACTATCTCTCTGTTTCATATCGTGCATTTTCTCAGCAACTGAATTGCCGGATCATATGTAGCTGGAAACTTGATGGCAACGCTCTCACTGTTTCATATATTCCTGAAGTTCCTAATGGTCATGGTTTAAAAATTTAAGCTTTCTACTGAAACTTCAGTACCAGTTACAAGTCCCACTTTTTGCACGAAATATCTCAGTGATTCTTGGATAGTCGTATGCTTTGGGCTATAATAGACTAAGCAGGTAGTTGGAAGCTACGATCACGTTGCATTCATGGGTGAACTGACTGCATCTAGGAATCACTTGCCTGTTGTTTGCTTATTGCTTTATTGTTTGTATATCTAAAGAACGTCTTGGATTGATAGGTGCTGAGTTGCATTCATAAGATGTCTGAGAATGAACTGTTCAATTGTTGATTTTTTAGTTGTATCGAATGGTTCGAGAACTGGTAGTGAGAGAAGACGTGGGTCAGAACGAGGGATCTATTCCACTTTAAGTAACTCAACACATGCGCGAGAGCCTGGCAGTGTAAAATTCTCTATGGAGGAAATCGTCAAGGCCACGAGGAATTTCTCCCCCTCCTTGAAGATTGGACAAGGTGGTTTTGGTACAGTATTCAAGGGGAGACTTGAAGATGGAACTCTTGTTGCAATAAAACGAGCTAAGAAGGTTTGTTGAAAGCTATCTAGGATATTCCATCATCTGGGTTTGCCACAAACTATGGGACCCAACAGCTGGAAACAGGATTTTAGGCTTCTAACTAGTACTTGGTCATCTTTCCTTGCAGAGTTTGTATGATAAGCATTTGGGAGTGGAATTCCAAAGCGAGATCCAAACCCTGGCACAGGTGGAACATTTGAATTTAGTGAAGTTTTATGGATGCTTGGAGTATGGAGACGAAAGAATTGTTGTTGTGGAGTATGTTCCCAATGGAACCCTCCGAGAACACTTGGATTGTAAGTTCTGTCCCCTCTTTCTTTGTGTACATGCTGTGCTTGTGAATTCATTTGAGTTCCTGAAATCTGATTGGAAATAATGCAGGTATTCATGGCAATGCTCTTGACCTTGCTGCAAGGCTAGATATTGCAATTGATGTGGCCCATGCTGTCACGTATCTTCACATGTATACAGGTGTGTCTTTGGTAGTGAGCCAATTTACGCGACTTTTTCAAGAAGTCATTTGACTTTTCAGCAATACAGATTCTAACTTGGATCAGATGGTGGTTCCCTGCAGATCATCCTATCATTCACAGGGACATAAAATCTTCCAACATTCTCCTTACCGAAAATCTTAGAGCCAAGGTAGCTGACTTTGGTTTTGCTAGGCTGGCAGCTGACAGTGATTCAGGTGCTACACATGTGTCTACCCAAGTTAAAGGAACGGCTGGCTACTTAGATCCAGAGTACCTAAGAACTTATCAACTTACCGAGAAGAGTGACGTTTATTCATTTGGGGTGTTACTGGTTGAACTAATTACAGGCAGGCGCCCCATCGAACCAAAACGAGAACTAAAGGAGCGGATAACTGCAAAATGGGTATGATTCTCTTTTGGTCATTTGTAGTTTTCTGTGACAATTTTCAATAGAAAGGAAACAAGGAAAGTTTAAGACTTGTAAAATAGTCCTTGAGATATAGTTATGTAGTGCATGTCCATCTTATATCTCCTTGTAGTTTATGCAACAAAATTCCAATTCCAACATCCCTTCCTTTAACTCGATTGGGTGATTAAGCTGCTGGAAGCACTTTTAAGGGGAGAGAAAAAATCGTCTCACTAACTGGGCTTGATGTTTGAGTGCAGGCTATAAAAAGGTTCACTGAAGGAGATGCTATTTCAGTATTGGACCCAAACCTGGAATGCTCTGCTGCAAATAACTTAGCCGTGGAAAAGATTCTTGAACTAGCCCTACAGTGTTTGGCGCCACGTAGACAGAATCGGCCTATTATGAGGAGGTGTGCAGAGATCCTTTGGAACATCCGCAAGGATTACCGGGAAGTATCAGCTTCAGACTTCCGTTCACTCTCCTCCTGTTCCCAAAGGAGCACTTTATTGAGAGAGGAGTGAGAAAATAATACGAGCAAGTCTTGGGGGTGCTTTTGAACCAGAAACAGAAACCCGGAATTATGGGAAGATGGAAAACCCAGCAATAATGTTTCTTGAAGAGAACCAACCAATTAATGGTTCACGGTAGAAGGATGCCGGCAATCTTCACCGGCGGTGGATCCAAAGATTTAGTTGGGAAAAAAATTGATTTGTTGGAAGAACAGGGTGAATGTTTATAATTTAGGCATGAGATATGGCTTGTGTATAGGAAGTCTCGTTTGAGATAGGGAAGTTCTCCACTTTCTGCAGAATTTGTGTGTATTTCATTTTGCAGGACACTCTTTTCTGCTTTTATTCTTCCTGGAGGAATCTGAGTCGTAAGTTCATGTATTTCAAATCCTTGTGCTCGAATCATTTCAGTATTCTGGCATTATTAATCCAGTTTAAGAATACTCTTCGTAAGGGAGAATGAACCTTATCACAGAATGTTTTATCTTATTCATAAATGTGGGTTGGGGACAAAATTTGATCCTTACTGTTGACCAGAAAGGCAGTGACGTTTCTTCTTCAGGTTCCAATCTTTTCCCTGTGATCCAATCATTTAATCAATAATGTAATTCGGGTGTTTCAGGACTTCGCATTTCTATTAATAATCAATCTCATTTTTCATTTTTTCTTGTTGTTTTTAATACAAATTCAAAGTTATTGCCATGTGAAGCCAGTGTGATTTTGTGTTCCAAATTCACCATGTACGTTAGTTTCTCGGACTGGACTTCACCGGGAGGACAAGTTCCACAGCATCACCTTCCACCTTGGAAATTTGTTTTCTCACATACGTTATTTCAGGCGCCGACCCAAGTATAGGATGTTGGCGTTCGGAAACAATCGCATTATAAAAGTTTTATATCACAATTACCATATAAGCTTGACCCAATCTCTGCTAATTCTCCTAGCTAAATTAATACAAGGTAAAAAGGCTGTCAAGAGTCCTTCATCTTTACCTACCGATTATCACCTTTACAACGTTCCTGCCTCGTCTCGGTTCTTTCTTCCTAAATAGAACTTGCCAAATCCTAGTTCCCAAGATAAAAGCGGGAACAAACCTCACGCTGAAGAATTTACGACAAACTGCTCTGGATGAATGCAGTTGAGGTGTCTTATTTGGCAAATAAGTAGTTAAGTTGATGCCATCGGATGAATAAAATGGTCTCGGCCACTACAGTTTAGCAGTCGCCTTGAGAAGAACTCATTTTGTTGGCACAAAGCAGCAGCCCCTTAAGCTCCCTACGCCATTCTCTACTGACCTCTTGAGAACGAATCTTGCCGAGTCAACTCATAATTTGCATCTGGGGGTCTTTGATTCTCATTATTTACAATCATTGCTTTTGAGCAAAGGAAGAAGAATGAAGACGTATAGATTGTCACATGCCAAATACTGCAAAAGCATTTTATGCACCACACATGAGCGAGGAAAAGAAAGAGCAAGATAGAGATAGCTTAATCAGTACTTTTAATACCTGTGCCAAATCCAGTAGCTTTCACTGTTTTCCAGTTTCCAGCTTATTGCTGCCATGGATAACGCAGCGAAACCTGCCAGGATGAATCCCCACCGGAATCGTCTAAGAAGTGTCTTGAAAAGATTCTGAAGCCAGCTTTTAAAAACCTGCCATCTGCAGGTAAACAAGAAGCCTAACCTTAAAAGAGGAAGTGATTATCCATATTGGATACTAATGCGCTTCTATCAGGTTCAAGGACAAATATAGCTCTGTTTGGTTATTCTAATGAGGTTTGAGCTGGTTCTAGTTGCCTGTTCCATCTATGACCATTAAATTTACCTTCATGCCGGCCCCAAAATTACTCTGACAATGCTCTTATAAAAATGAAACGATCATATTTCATCAACTATGTTGCTATCCAAGAAAGACGGTGTGGTCCCAAATTTTGACATCTATAAGGCACACGCAGCATGTCCCGACAATGAACCTCTGGCCGTCTTCCACAGCTGAATTGATAACATGTAAGTCACCAAAACCCACCAGATAAAGGATAATCATCTTGCGAATTTAGGGTGTGATGACCTTTTTTAAGGGTGTAATTATTTGGATCTGGTACTTCAGAAAGAGCAGTAGCGATCAAGAGATTGGGGTATGAGCAATGCTAACTGGGGAGGTTCGGACTGTGATTGGTATTGATGAAAAGGCAATGTTAGTAAGTGAGAGAAGCACAAAGGTAGGAGAAGGAGATGTCAGAGGAAGAGGCATAATGATGAAGTTGGCTGCAGCTAGGGTCAAATATGGGGAAACCCATAAATAGGAACTGTATTAATATGGATCCTATTAGTTAGGGTAGGTTCATTTCAAACGTCTAATGCTCATCACAACACCTTACCAAACCATTTCAGTTTTTCTGTTTTCCCACCAACACTGATCCCACTGATGCGAGAAATTGACTAATATTAGTGGCAGTCAACTGGGTCAATCTTTTTGAGATCCAATATACAGCCCCTATCTTTGCATCAGAAAATGGTGTCAAAATGCACAAGCAGGACCAAGAAATCGCCCAGTGGCCGAAGTTCACCCAGGTACTTGATTTAAAATTCCTTTGTTGTTTATCATTTTGTCCATCTCCAAGAATTTCTAACAAGAGAAAAAAAAAGAAGAATTCACAAATAAAGAATCTATCTTAGAAAGGGATTTTTTTAGGAAGAGTTAAAAAGAGGGCAGCAGATAAGAGAAGTATAATCTCACGCACACACATTATCCATATTTCGTGTATATTTTCCAACATCACATTCTTGTGAGAAGAATTTATTTATTTATTTTTCAATTAAAAAACTGCACAATGGTTAAAGGTCACCTAGGATAGACACTATCTAAATAGAAGCATGGTTCTTCTGCAAATCCAGGCAAGCTATTGGCAGAACAACATTAAAAAAATTTGCTGATCAAATAGGCTTCAGACAATTTTTATATCCTTATAGTTCGATATAGGATTATGTTTCGTCATCTTCAATTTGCTGATTACTAGAGCATAACTTTATGATTCATAAAGAAAATAACCCACCTGTTGAGCATATTTAAAGGGCACGCAATCGAAAAGGAGAATGACCTAAACTTAGTAGAGATCTCTATCAGCCATCCAATAAGAAGACCAAATGCCCCAATTGCTATCACAAGAACAATATTTGAAGACCTGCAAGTTTAGCATGGTTAAATTCCAACCACAAACTCCCATAATCCCCGTATTAACTTTACTAGGGTAATGACTATCAACATCAGCTACCTGGTTGCCTTAGTCGCAGCCATTAGGGCTGTAAGAATAGCTACAGCTGTGTGAATTGCGCGCTTAAAAACTTCATCAATTGTAGCTAAGTACACAAAAGTACTCACCACAGCCATGAAAGAGAGCCAAAAGTCCATAAACTGAAACATTTGCCATTTGACTAATCAATATAATCACAAATAGTGTGAGAGAGATAGAGAGGATAGCATGTAGAATAACATATGGAAAGATTTAGTGCATTTTGTGTGATTTTGGATCTCAACTCTCTCTTAAAACCCATTTTCTTCACGGCAGCTAAAGTGAGCACAACCAAATCAAGAGCATAAATCCTTGGGAGTGGAAGAGTGATACACATAACTCATACCTGTAAGACATTAAAGTTTAATGCACACCACGTGCCAACATCACAGGCATGATACAATCCACTTGAGATTCCGCTAGATGTGTACACCACCCACTCTGCCAATGCCTACATCAAAAAATTATTGTCCATTTAGCAATAATAAGTCGTAAATGTTCATCAAATTCACATTGGTCGATTGGGGTAGCTTGAACATTCTCAAACTATAAATCAGTATCTGTGATCTGAGGTATCAGTGACCATCTTAAGACAGTAATATCACTAATCTCTCCAGTAGGCTGTTAATCCTTTTATTCTTTTTTCAAATATATGTATATAATTAGGTAGATAACTAAGGGACTCCTATGGGATTGTATCCATAACCTCACCCTCCAGTCTTCTGTAATAATTTACTGTAGTTTTTTGTCATTAAAGTAAACATCTTCTACTAAATTTATGTCTGAATGTAAGGCCAAACAGTCAAATGACAGTACTACATAGGAAAATTTATGTTGAAGAATAGGCAGGCCCATTACTATCATTGTATTAAAAGATCAGTTTGCTCTTCTTACAGGAAAAAGGAAACTGGATAAATACCACGATCTATCATCACTCTTTGAAGTAAGGAATTTATATCATTGTCAATCAAATCCAAAAAAGAGTTATAATTATTACCTTTTGCCGAAGGGCCCAAAAGGCAGGAAGTACAGCTGCAGCATTTGATGCAATTAGACAAATCGATTGCCAAATGTGCCCTACAGCAGTTGTCAGGGGCGTCAGGTGAAAAGCCATTGAATAGCATGTCCATGTAAATCAGATGGTTGAAGAATAAGTACGTGTGACCTTGGGCTTTGCACTAATTTTTTTCGTTTAACTAGCTCCTTGTTGCACACTAGACTTGTAAAGATCATGACTTTTTCTTCAAAACAAAGGGATTTTATCCAGAAAACTCAAAACTGATTTTGATGACTACAACTTTCTGAGTTACGAAAAATTAAAAATTGAAAAAAAAAAATCCCTTGAAGACTATGCAAACCACAAAAGTAGGGACTTGAAAGCAATTGTGACTTAATATTTTCCAAAAACATTTTTCAAGGTAGGAAATGTCAGAAAACTTTAGTGGCTTCTGATTGGATAGACAATCTGAATATTTTTCACTGGATAGCTTGATTTTACAAGTTGGACAAGCAACCCTTCTATTTTGTTTAAACAAAAACAGGTGAAAAGTTTAGGAAATTAGTTGCCTAACAAGAGAGAGGGATAAATATTTTCCAATTTATCTTAAAAGACAAGGACATAATAACAACAAAAGAATCATAGATCAACTAACCAGACAACATCTCATAATCCATATCAGCATTTACCTTGATGTGATACAATTTCAATGCCACAGTCAAGGCCTCCATGCCTTCTATCACAGGAGCAGAAGCTGACAGAAAAAGGGAAAAAAGAATTAGTCAATTACATGAGTCAGGAACTTAAATAAAACGTGCTACTTCTAAATCTAAACAAGTGATCACCCAAATCATGCCAGAAGATTCAGGATAGAGGTAGCACCCTAAAAGATTGAGAGGACATTAAACACAAATGCAATTAAAAATTTCACATTTTTTTAGTAATTTCAAACCCCCAACATCCACAACTCCTCCCCCCTCACTTCCCCTTTTCTCCTCCTCCCGCTTTATACAATCTTCTATGGAAAGATAATACACGATCAAAATTTATGATGTTAAGAAGTTTGGAGAGAAGTCATATCAAGCAGAAGTTCTTTTTCTGCCACTACTGACAATGCCTTTTGAGCATATAAATTTATCAAGAAATCCATGCATAGTCTCTAATAAAAAAGAAACCCTTGCAAGACTATGGAATGGACTAAACAAAAAACCTGTATGACGTCAATCCACTGGCATCAAAAGCAACTCTGCACTCCCCATGAGAGGAGCATCTTTTTGGGCATCTTTCAAGTGAAACAGACATGGTAGTTTGATCTTTGGCCGCACTGTTAAAGGTACTAAGGCGCCTTAACCCAAAACCCCAAGTTCCTTCTCTAACATACAAAAGATAAAAATCCACCTTTTCTTTGCTGGAATTATACATCATGAAAAACATGGAACCATCACTATTTCTTGTAACGTTTGCATAAAAATAATCCCAGATATCAACGGATGGTAATCCACCAAATCTAACATATACTTCATAATCTATGATTGCCTCTGATGTCAGTCGGATGTGTATATTTCCTCCAGCTGCACCACGGGGAATGTCCAAAAGAAAATAAGTCCAAATATCATCAGGTTTTCCACCATTCGAAAAGTTGCTTAAAAGGGGCTCCAGAGGAAAATTGGCTGAATCTGAGGACACTTTTCCACTGACTGGCAAATAATAGGATTCAAAAGGGTTTGAATCTCTCCGGAGAACTGTCTGCAGACAACCATTCTCAGCTGGTCAATAAGTTACTCCTGCGAGTAATTCCTTTCCAAGTATCATAAGTAGAGAAGATAAAGCAGAGTCCTAAGTCATTTATAAACTTAACATGGAAAAATGAAACTAACTTGAAGAACAATGAATCTAACTAGTGCAGAATGACAAGTTATATAAACATTTTTTCATCCTCTTATACCAGCTTTTCATTTAAAAATTGAAAATTTAAATAGTAGCAGAAAACAACCCTATCAAAAATTTCACCTGGAGGTCATATCTTTCCCATGTACAATTTGATCCAGCCTTCCCTATGGGACATTCAAGAACTTGTGCTTCCATGGAATAGCAGACTTTTGTGGTAGTGTTCTGAGTTCGTCCAAGTTCCTTGGAGACATTAACAGGTAAAATTGCAATATACCAGCGACCAACCTTTGGGAACTGAATATACAAAGGAGCTACACTTATGTTACTGGAATAATCATGGAAGGTGGCTGAAGGAATGGCACCATGCCGAACTAAACACATCAAGTTAATTCCACTATCATTCCCACTGTTATTTGCTGCTGTCACATTGGACTTGACCTTTGTCGTAATGGTCAACTGCTCAGCCACTCCCACAATATCCAATGAGTATATTTTTGACTCACCATCTCCAATGCAAGAAGTTTCAGAACTACTTTTGCAAGAAACCACATTTTCATTTGTTTGGTTGTATGACTCGGCTCCTGAAAGAATTTCCTCAGGAAAGTAGCCGTCAGATGGAACACATGTAAGCAGATCCACTGTATGGTTGCAGTACTGACCCCATATCGTTGAGGTTGTACATCCTTCCACAGTAACGTTGGCAGTGAAGGAGTATGATGGGCCTCGGACAATCTGCAAACCAGAGAACTTATAGCTCACATTTTCAAATCATTGCAATATTTGATAATTTCCAAAACTAAGAAACCGAGACTACAAAGAAAGCAGATTGGAAAGAGCTCAAGAAATAGCAAGAACTAAAAAGTGAAAAAAGAGGAAATGCTGTCTAACTAAGCATTTGCATTAACTATTAAATTAATTTCTGGTGATGTGAATCACACAATTTAGTCAGATAAAATGAAGATGAAAGTAGGTTGGTGTATACAGCAGCCTTCCATGTTGTCATCAAGAAAAGAAGGCCATGAAATGTATCGACTAAAGGAGAACAATATCATGATCGTATAACAAAGCATACCATTTTTGACTGCGTTCTTGTGGGTCCAATGCCATTGAAAAGACCAAAAAACCAAGCTCCTGAAGATATCTGAATACAAGCAATGTTCTTACTGTTATCAAGTGGATAACAGATATGAAAAAAAACCATAAGCAAATCAATTGAGAAATTTCCCACAAACCAAAACTTAGTCACACTTTTGGACTTCCAAAAAAGTGCATTCAAGCAAAAAAAAACATCATTCTATGTCAGTTGATCTAATTAAAGGACAAATTGAGTGAACAAAAATCTGATTTTGACAAACAAAAAGAAAGATATGATAATAAGAGCAATACTCTGAAATTGACCTGCTCATTTGTCAGCTTCATTGTTATATTTCTCTCCATAGGAAAGCATTGCTCCACATTCTGAAGATCTTGAAGTCCTCCAGACGAACCATTAGTGAGCAGAAACAACACTGCAACAACAGAATACGTTTCAAAACTGCTTGAAAGGATACTCCGATTAAACTTGGAATACACAGAAAAGAAATCACCAGAATTCTTGATTGATTCAATTTTAAAGAGAATAGGCAACAAAGAAAGAGTTCCAAGTGCAGATAGGTTGGGTGTTTCATCGCACAAATAAACTGTGTGTATTACAAAGTTTCCTGAGAAACATGTTTTACAAAAGAAAAGGGAAACTTAAATTTGGTAGTCCTAAGATGAGTGTTCTGTTTACCTATGAAGTAACATATGCATATTGCTCACAAGTATGTCGCTAAGAATTCAAAGCCAATACGAACTGAAGAAACAAAACAGGATTACATTGATGAACTGATAAGTTTAATTAAATTCATTACATGAACTACCTGAATCTTTTGTCGAAATGAATGGGACATCTGCAAGAGGGGGGCCACCATCTCTTAAGCAAATAATTGGCAGTGTGCTTTCATGAGGCTTCTTTATGCTTACAGCATCCTGCAAACAAATTGGACCACAAGCAATTGAGGCAGGCAGAAGACTTAAAAACACATTATATTGCTGATTGATTGAAGTAATTCCCTTCGTTGTAAAGACAGATATTAAAAGAAGATCTGATGTCTGTATTAGGACAAATGGAAGTACGGATACACAAGGACAGCCACTTGAGTAATACAATAAACTTAATACCAAGAATACAAGTCCCAATCTGGGTTTCAAATATCGAGCCAGACCAGGTATACTTCTCTACCCAATGCAAGAAGAAAGATATATTCACAAGATACTAAAACAGAAGTACCATGAAAAGAGTTCACAATCAACAGAAAACATATGTTCAGGAGCTGAACAAATCCTATTAATGCTTCCAACTTGATAGGCATACTTACAAGCTCTACATCCGAGTTCAGCACTATAGACATTGAAGAGAACCATGGTGGCAAATCAACTGGAACAGGGGAAAACAGGAAAAATAAGAAATTATACAAATTGTAAGATTTCAGAATATTAAAGATAAAATAAAGAAATGTTATGGCATCCTGAATGAGTTGGTCAAATGAAAGGGAAAAGGCGATCTAACAATGGCAGCCACCTTCTGAAGGCAGCTAGCTTTCTCCTCTAGTGCACATATTTTATTCTGTCAGTATGCCTGTAAATAGGCTTGACTTGTAAAAAAACTGCAACCATGACATAAACAACTTTGCTGTAACCATTAACAGGAATAAAAAGTGCTTTAAGCCCATAATAGATTGGGGGCAGAAGAAGGAAACGAAGTGAAAAAGTCAAGCAAATATGACTTAATGTTGAATTTGGCAATTAGATCTTCACTTTTGTTGCTAAAACATCACCTCGGATGCATTGCTCACAGTTCTGATAGGAAAACTAGAAGCAATGCATGAATTACGTAGACAAAGAAATGATACCACTGTTAATCAGCAAAGAAGCGCTCAAATAAGGACTAACCGCAATTACTTCATATTTCAAAACTTTCACTCGGAAAGCTGAAATAATTATGCAGAAAATGATTACTTCATATTTCAAAACAAGAACTGCAGAATTAAAGACCATCCAAAAGACCTACGTATCCCGGGAATCCCCTATGAAATTCAGTATTTTGGCCAAGATCCATTAAACTTTAACCCACAATACAACAGGCACTAAAGAGAAAGAAAAGTTATCAGTAGAATTCTCAAAAGGTATCACTAAGAATTATCTCCAACACCGCGCATGTGGCGCATAACAAGATTAATGAATCAAGTACTCGAAAGGGTCACAGAGCACAGGGTCACACACCTCTAATATAGCGCATATCAAAGGGCCTGAGCGTGGTCCGAGGGTAGCTAAAGCTGGAGACAGTATAGGTGCTGTAACCCAGTTCGTCACGCGTATAACAGACGCCAAGAAAACAAGAGAAAACAAAAAGTCTGAGAATCGAATTGGAAGAAGGGTAGAGAATCAAAGGAGAACCCATTATTGTTATGGTGATTCTCAGAGCACATCACACGTATGGAGAAAAAAAACGGTTGGGTTGGAAGGGAATTGCAGGGATAATCCACTTTTTAGTGGGGTTCTTAAGGAATAAAATGCTAGAAATTACTCGGGAAACTTTACAGAGTTTGAGCTTCACTTAAGCTCCTCCAGCTTACGGGGCTTGATTCAATGTTTAAGGATGTTTCGTAGACGCGCAATCTGGACTAATGTTCTTCTCGGACCTTTTTACTTTAATATTGGTGTCGGATAAAACAGCGGTCCAACCCACTGTTTTTTATTCTCGATTAACCCATAAAGTATTACGTGTATAACGATGGTTGGTCGTGGCTTTTATATTTTTAGATTAAAATTGGTATTCAACACGACAGTATTTTGACAGAAGTAGTCTAACCTACCATTTTTTATGATTAAAAAATGATAAAATGATTGGAGCATTAGACCAGTTGGTCAGGTGTTCTAGATATACGGAACAATAACATTAGATCCCAATCCTTAATCTAGTAAAAGACTTTAGATTTATTTATTTGAGTTTCATTTGCACTCTTTTTTTTTCAAGTGTCAGAATTTAATATTAATAGATGGACACAAAATTTGTCAATGTTTGTTGGAAGCAATTATGGGGAAATATTAATACTAGAAATAGAAATTATTAAGTATGTGAAAAAGTATTTATTATTATTTCTTTTATAATCTATAACCTCAAAACTTTGCTTGATAAATTAAATTGGGAGTAACAACTTGTGTACTTTGGTCAATCAAAAGTGTAACGGAAACAATTCAAATTCAAGATATTTGTTTTTTAAGATATCCTACATAAATCATCCTTACCATCTTAATTATATCTCAAAAGGCTTTATTTTTATTTATTTGAAAGTTGTTAATTTGTTTGTCTAAAAAAGGAAGCTGTAAAAACAAAGTTTTTTTTTTTTTGTTGGTTTACACACACAAGAGAAGAGGAAGGGGTTTTTGTCTAAAAGCAAAGATTAGTAGAAGAAGTCAAAGATCAAAAATTAATCATAATGATATATTTCATTATGAGTATAGTTCATCTTACAAGCAATAAGATAGAGCCATGCCATAAACGTCACAAACTTAATTCATGATGAATTAATCTTTTTTCCATCTTATATGGAAGGAGAAACCTTTGGTAAACCCAAAAGTGGTAAACCATGGTATATGTTTAAGGTTTTGAGAAAAGTCATTAAGGAGTTTGCAGGTTTCTATTGGCCGTTTTGAAAAAGTCATTGAGGAGTTTGCAGGTTTTCATTTGCTCCGAGTGGACAGCTCGCAGAAAACGTAAGATCGCGACGTGGTTTACGATGTCGGGCTGCCAGCAATGGATAAGTTCGGTTAACAACGACATCGCGACCGCCTGACATATTCGAAGAGCCAATGTGATCCCGCCTTCTCAGGCTAATCAAGCGGTCCGCAAAAGACGTTGTAGTGCCCCTTCGAAGCACCGTAACTTCCTCTCAGCTTCTCGCTGTCTCCGTCCTGCGACTCATTAATCCCACAGAAAGTCAGACACTGACAGATTGATTCCGTCGCAGAGAAAGAGAGGGAGAGGGACCAAGGCGGGAGACGGTATGACTGTGATCGATTTAGTTACAAGGATTGACGCGATATGCAAGAAGTACGACAAGTACGATGTTGATAAGCAAAAGGAAGCTAATATTTCTGGGGACGATGCTTTTGCTCGCTTGTACGGCGTCTTTGAAGCAGAGACTGAAGCAGTTCTCCAGGTGTGTGTGTTTTTTCTTGGCGTTCTTGGATGGATAGGTAGTTGTTTTTGCTATTTGATGTTTCTATACTATGGGAAATTGAAAGATAGGAAAGAAAGCAAAACAAAAACTAACCGTTTTGAATTTTGTACTATATGCCTTCCCTGAAGGTTGCTTTCTGGTTTAGGTGTTTGATTGTTTATGTTTTTGTGTGATCGGGGAGGAGTTCGGGAGGACTCTTATGCCCTGTTTGACTGCCAGGAAAATTGAATCAAAGGGAAAGGAGAACGAGGGAAAAGTTTGAGTTTTTTAATGATTTGTTTTGTTTTGCTCCCCTGAAAAACTTTTTAGTAAAAGAAAAACGGAAGCAGGAGCAAAGTTTAAAGCGAAGGTTTCTGCTTTTGGTGACTGACAAACTGAGAAATAAATGATCGGATGTTCTAGTTTGTTCTAAGGTTCGAAATCATATGAAGTTTAGTTTTCTCTTTTGATTTCTCAGAAATCGGAGGCGGCTGCAACAGAGAAGAACAGGGCGACGGCGATCGCTATGAATGCGGAGATTCGACGAACCAAAGCCCGTTTACTTGAGGAGCTCCCTAAATTGCAGAGACTTGCGTTTAAAAAGGTTCATTTCCTTTTAGATTTTTATTTTTTATTTTTTTTAAATTATGTCACGTCTTTCTCTATCTGTTTTATGGATTCAGAAGTGGACAAATCATCCATTAAGATGAGCACCCAGCTTAAGAGGATGAGGGACAGATTGACCACTATCAAAAAGAGTAGTTTCTGCTCACTTGAGAGTGGTTACTTAGTCCCAGGCACCCTTTGAACTGATCAATCACTTAACCCATTTTTGAGCGAGTGGGTGGCCAGTCACCCCCCAATTTCTTTTTCTTTATTGTATTTTCTCCTTTCATCGTAGGTTGTAAGCGGCTTAATTTAGGTATTCACTCCGAAATTGGTTTGGATCCTCAACCCAAGCATGATTCCCCCATCCTTATATTGTTTGGTTTCTAAGAAAATATCTGAAAAGAATGTATCTTAAATAAAATTGAACTTTGGCCTTTGATTTGCTTACAATTTTTTTTTATTTTTTTTTATTTTTTTGTGGGTTGGGGGGGGTTAGTGTTTTCAACAACATTTTTCATCTCCTCAGTCTAGATTAGATTTGTTGCATTCTTGTCTTCAGTACTTTTTGTTAAGCACATTGAACATGCTCTTCTAGCCTTAGCTCAGCTAAAACCAGTACTGGGAAGTGCTTCAAATTTCCATTGTATATGATCTCGTGTATCTACAGGATTCAAAAAAGGAATACATTGTCTTCTTGTGCAATATTTATTTTCATTTTTTTGCTGGATTCCACCTATCCTTTTTATTACTAATTTAATGCCCCCTGTTTGAATGCTTACTGATGTTTAAAGTTGTTTGCAGGTAAAAGGGCTTTCAAAAGAAGAGCTTGAGGCTCGAAATGATTTAGTTCTTTCACTGAAAGACAGGATTGAAGCTATACCTGATGGATCTACCACTAATGGAGCTAAACAAACCGGAGGTTGGACAGCTTCTGCCTCATATACTGGGATCAAAATGGACTCAACTTCAGGTTTCAATTTCCCCACATATTGACTAAGGTTCTTATAAACCTGTTACCCTATCAGCCAATCACATTGAACTCAAATTGTACCAGGTGGGAGATTTGATTCTGAGTACTTTCAACAAACTGAAGAATCAGATCGGTTTAGACAGGAATATGAAATGCGGAGACTAAAGCAGGCAAGTGTAGTCTAAAGCAGCAGTTGTTGAATATTTATCGTTGTGTGAGCTCAGCTATCTGTTGTTTGCATATAGTCATTCTCCTCTCATTACATTTATGAGCTAGGCATTTGTCCTTGTTTAATGGCTAATGCATGCTGTTTTAGAATTTTGTCGAGCTTTTTCCTTTCCTGATGTTCTGCCCCACCCTTCCTTTGTCCTTCCGTCCCAACGATACCCTGTAAACAGCTTTATTGTTCCAGTGGCAGTGATTTTTAGTTGTAACGAGTCCGGCGAACGTGTTTAAGTAAATATCTATTGGTAGCATTTGTTTCTTCATGTAGGTTGCGATGTAAAGCCTAACATGTTACGCAATTTGACTTTGTGCAGGATGAAGGTTTGGACGTTATAGCTGAAGGATTAGAGACATTGAAAGACATGGCACGTGAAATGGATGAGGTTTGTTCCCTTAACATTCTCCTCCACATATATTGTAAAGATAGTGTATATCAAATTCTTGTTCCGGTAATGACGCTAACTTGATGGCAGGAGTTGGATAGACAAGTGCCATTGATGGATGAAATAGACGATAAGGTAATCCATCATTTCTCCGTGTTCCTTTATTATTGGTTATCTCCAACTGAAGAACAGAGCTAATTGGGAAGAATTTTACGTGAATTCCCTACCATATATTGTCCATGCTAGGCAACTTAAGGCACAATTTTTTTACTTTCGTCTTGTCACCTCTCTGTAACGTAGTCCGAGTAAAGTTACAATATTGAGTATTGACTAACTTATGTACGGTTGTTATGACGTGATTTAAGGTTGATAGAGCAAACACAGACCTTAAAGGTACTAACGTGAGACTGAAGGAAACTGTGACCCGGGTATGTTTTCGTGGAGCGTCCCCTTCTTCCCAGTCTTCCTTCTTTGGCCTCCCCTTGCATTCTCTTTATGCGTTTCTTATTTTCCGCAGCTGCGGTCGAGCCGTAACTTTTGCATCGATATCATTCTATTGTGTGTCATTCTGGGAATTGCTGCTTATTTGTACAAGTAAGTTCCATCTTTTACTGCATTAACCCAAGAATTTGGAGTAATCTTTGCTGCACAGTTGAGTCTCCATGTTCTGGGTTCTACATAATTGGCAAAGATGTCTCAAGTGCACTAAAAAAACCCGAAGCATGTTTGATAAAATTCAGTTCCTCTATTTTCAATGACAATGTTAATCTAGTCGTTAATCTGTCATTTATGAATATACACGTTTTGATGGCTGTGCTTTCTGATGCAGCGTGTTGAAGTGATAGCGGTGCTTAAGCTGCAATGAGTTGAGGCTTTTGTGTCCACAAACCCGTGTTGTATAATGTCATTGTAAACGTGATATTATATTTGTCAAAAACCACGCACTTGTGTAGGATGGTTGGTGGGCTGGGAATGGTGGTTTTGGATTGTGCACTGCTGCGGAAAAAGAGAGAGCATCAAAAGGTCCATTTTCCCAGAGGCTTTTGCAACCCGTCCCTAATAGAATCTTCGCGTGTTAGGAGGTTTTGGGTATGCTTGAAACTCTGATGTAATCAAGTCGAAATCGGCGTAGTTTGGTGGACATAAAATTCATGACCAAAAATGATAAATTTCAATCTACAAAGGCTTTTCCTTTTTTAAAAGGTAAACTCCAAGAGAAGTATGGGGTCCAGGCAACAGCCAAAACAAAAGAAAGCAAAATAAAGCCAGGAGAAAAACAGAAATGTCATAGGGTTATCTTGATGTGAAAACGGATGGTGCTACTTTTTGAGATAAAACAACGTACCCAGGAATGAGATTCGAGACCATCGGAGGCACTGAGAGCTCATCAGTTTTGCACATCACACGCACTCAAACCTAGTGAGTCTCTATCTATCTCAGAGATAAAAAGAAAAGGACTTATCCTTCATCAATCCAATCAGTTCTTATCATGACCACAGCAAGGAGAACCCAGTTCGTTTCTCTGAAACTCTCCTCTGCTAAAATATCTTAGAAATACAAAGAAGACGACGGTCGTGGGTTTCACTGCAAACGTGGTTGAGAGACAATGAAAGTTCCTTTCTTTCTTAATCTCCATGTCATCTCCGCATCCTAAAAGCAACTTACTTGGTTTACTTGGAATCTACCCACTTTTGTCTTGGAACTTTTATGGAAAGCGACTGCAAAACCTTTTCTCTATTCTTTCTCCTCTACACTCCGTATATCGGACACCTTTCCTCTACTCTTTTCTTCCCAGACACACATCCAAGCTGCCATTCATGGAGGTCGGCTTGGAAAAACAAAAAAAAAAAAAAAAAAAAAGGAGAGAGAGAGAAATAGAAAGGAGAAGAAGAGTGAAACCTTTATATCCTCATTTTCCTTATTTTTATTTGGAATATGTGGGTGCTGGGCATCGTAACCCTAGAGGTCTAGATCCTAGACCTACTAGACTTTTCCTTTTTTTCCCCTAACCATCCATCCCTGTTGGATAAACAAAGTTGGACCCGGAAATGCCCATCATCTCTCCCCCCCCGCTCTCTCTCTCTCTCTCCCTCTCTCTCCTCTCTCCCTTTTCGTTTTTTGTTCAGATTTTAATTACACGTATAAATTGTTTACCAACTCCTGCAGTCGTCTAAATGCATCTGAGTTGTATGAGAAAACTTGTGGCCAGGGTTAGTTTTTAAAGCCGGAAATATCCTCTTATTTACTACAACTTCGGTAACAATTTTCCTCTTATACATGCATATATATATATATATATATATATGTACTTTGGCGATGATTTATATTAAATAATCAATCCCATAAAAGCATAGTATTTTGTACAGGAACGGCTAGGGGCCTGAATCGATGGGCTCGGGGTGGGAGTTCACAACGGTTTGCCACGTGGAAAAACACCGACACATCTGATTTGTGCATGCAAGTGATTTCCCATTAAAAAAAAGGAGTCTGAATATTTCCAAGCCCTTTACATACTTAAATCACCAGACTCAAAAAGTTAGTATGCACAAGCGTTGGAAAAGGACCTGCCTACCCTTCCCCATTGAACACATTGACTAACACCATCCCCCTGGTCCACCGCAGCCACACCCTAGACAAACTGCTACTGTCATGTTGCAGAGACAGCCTTAAGTTCACCCACGGCAAAACACAACATAACGTGAACCGAAAAATTATCTAAAAAGAGTTCCCCCATAACCCTAAAATACTCGCAAACCCACAAAGACAAAAAAACTAATTTTACGATAATCTCAACACGGTTCGACACCGGAACCACAAACATTCTCATATACAACCCAACACAACATGCCCTACATCAGGGACTTCAGCGATCGCGCCTTCACCGGCTTCCGCATCCGCTTCTTCCCGCTATCCCCGTTCGCGTCGTCCTCGTCATCGTCGTCCACATAATCGAAATCCTCATTCGTATCGATTTGCGAGGAGGATGAGGGTGTGCTTTGACTCGTATTCATGCTGGTGCTTGTAGTAACGTTGTCACCGGCTTTCGCTTCGTTGCTTTTGCACGCATCTGCCGCCGCCGCAGCAGCCGCCGCTCCTCCTCTATCGCCTCTTTTCCGACCCCATAACGGCCCGAAACCCGAGTAGTAATAGAATTCGTAAGGGTTCGAGGACGACGAACTCTTCTTCGCCGCGCGAGCTCGGGCGCGGCGAGCTCCGGCGGCAGCCGCCGCCGCTGCCGCGGCTGCTGGGGCCCTCCGCATAGGAGGACTACTACTGAGACTGCTACTGCCATTGTAAGACCTAAGGAGGGTTAACTGGTGCTCGGATAAAGATTGGCCTTCTTTGGGCTCGTTCCCATTGGACTTGTGGCAGCAAGACGTGATCCTATGCCTCTTTTCGAATCCAAACTCAATCTCTCTTTCTTGTTCTTCGATATGGTCGAATGCTTTCGATCGCTTCTCGACCATATCATTATCGTCCACAACCATCTCCTCGGCCTTCACTGCCACCGTGTCCATCATCGACGCAACACTGCGTGTACAGACGATATTTGAAGCCACAAACAAGCATGGACTACTTTTTACATGTTTTCAGCAACAAATTTTGGATAATTACTCCTATGTCATACAACTATTTCGAACCGTAAAGGAAAAACCCTAATACATCTCGAAGAGAATAATATAACACCAAATTGGAAAACCTATTGGAGTCGAAAGAATAATGGAAGGGTTTAGCAGTTACCTCTCGACAGCTCCAATAGAATCGGCGAGGCTGGCATTTCCTGTGAAGCTATCTTCTCCTTCGAGCTGCGCGAGCGAAAGGATAATAGAGAAAAAAATGAAGAAGACCCATTAACCTAATCGGCTATTCAGAGGTAAATACACGAAAAAAGTAAAAGAATTCAGGGTTTTGGGGAACCCTAAATGTTGGCAAGGAGAAAATGAAGAAAACCCTAGAGAAAAATGCAGGTTGAAGAGGAGAAATGGTGGGAGGCACAAAGAGGGTTCTGACAGATCTGCTAGAAAAAATGAGAGGAAGCGAGAGAGAAATATTGGGGGACTGACCTGGCTTGAGTCTTGCGCAAAGGGAATCGCATCCCAGGGAGACTGGTTGAGCTGGCACACGTGTGTCTGGAGGGCCTCGGTTGCAGAAGCGTGAGAGAACCAGGAGGGTGAGAGTTTGGCGTTCTTGCGGATCCTCATGTTGAACAAGAAAGGCAGGCGGAGAAGGACGGAAATAGATCCAAAGGACGAAAGGGGTAACTGTGTTTGTTTTCTGCTGGTATTTTCTTGCTCTCTTTTTTTCTTTATGGAGTTTTTCTCACTCTGTTCCTGAGGGTGGGGGGTAGGAGGGAAGAGGAGGAGAAGAGAAGGAGGTCTCTCTCTCTATTTGCTCCTTTGCAGATCTCACAGACCTCGATAATCAGGGTTTCTTATTAACTTTCTCTTGCTTTCTCGGACCTTCATATATTTTCGATTTTGCCTTCCTCCTTGACCATTTTAACCTTAGGTTTTCCTCTCATTTACTCCCGAATGTATCAAAAGCCTGCCGATATTCCACGTCATGATAGTTGTCCAAAGCCCTCCTTTTAACGAGAGACGAGGAATCGGTCTTGTGGAGGCAACCCCACGATAAGCCACCACTACGGAATCGGTGGGTGCCCCCAAAAAGTCAATATTCAATGACTTCGGAGCCCCAATCCAAGTGACCTTTAGCCAATCTGCCAAATCATGCCAAAAACGACTGCCTTTGCTTGTCCACGATAGGCTAGGATGGAAGGCTGTTTTGGTCATTCCAATCTAGATTTTGAAAAATTTAATCTTTTTCTCCTAGAAGAGAGGTAAGAGAGGGAAGAGCTGTGCTTGATCCCCACGCGCCTCCACTTCAGGATTAGAGAAGTGGCGAACACACTTGGCCCACCTGAATAAGGCTTGATGACTGTACTTGCAACGGCGACAGACGGCTATCCGGGGCCGCTTTGGCAGTGATTGCACGAAGACCCCCCCAATGCGGTAGAACACCGAATCAGATCCCACGATTAGATTTGTTACCTATGATGGAGTAGGCAGGGATGCGTGTCACTGCAAGCAAGATTTTTAACAGGAATATTAAAGATAATTAAATGTCGTTTGGAGAAAACAACGCATGTAGTTGATGTCATCTTGGAGGACCTGCCAATACAGAGGAGAACAGCGGCCATCGGAATCCCAAAGGTCAGTAAATAGGCAGTGATGGAAGCTTTATTGTTTTCTAAACCAGATAAGAAGGAATGAATAGCTGTGTGTACTAAACAAACACATCACAAGAAACATATATCAGACGTGAAGTTGTTGAAAGCTTTGTGGCAGGCAGCAGCTTTTCTTCACCCTTTTTCTCTTTCGGTAAAAGATTGCCGAACAGTGTAAGGAATTAGGGCTTCTGGGCTTAAAACAGAACACCTGATCGGTGCCTGCCGGTCGACTTCCTTATTCTTGTTCTTATCCTTTTCCCTGTTCGCTCTAGCAAACCCATTAATTTAAAAGCAGGAGATATTTTCCAAGAACTCATAAAGCAACAGAACAATCATTACATTAGCATTGTTAAATTTTCTACAATTGCCCATCATTTCAGTATAAACAAAAGTATAGTAAGCTTAAAATAATCCGACATAAGACGAATCCAAGGTGAACCCTGGTCCGCCGCGGCCTATACATATTCCCTCCGTCAGTTGTTTGGGAACAACACTCTGCGCCTGTCACATTCATTCCCATGTATCACAATTGGCGCGTGGTGAATCTATTCCACAGATAAAGCTTTCTCTTTACAACAAAAAGCGAATAAGAATGAGGTGTTTGGAATTTAGTAGAAAACAAAAGTATCCTACTTGATTTGATCATCCTCTCCGAGGATAGATCTGAATGATATCACTTCTGCATTCTACTACCATTCTCTAGGTTTTCTTCTACTTCTGCGTCCTCCTTCTGCACTAGGTGCTTCTATAAACACCACGAAGAATGCAGATCCAGGATTATTGGTTTGATGGAAAGTACAGCAACGACCTCCTTTGTGTCTCTTCGATCTCACTCTATCCGTAGTAAAATTGATCTAGTCTGTTTATGAGAGGTATTCGAGAAACGGGATCTGCAACTAGAAAATGACATTTGCGGATTATCCTCTTCTTCCCCTTCCCAACCCACACTTCACAAGAACAAAAGCAAATCCTTGTCCAGGAACAGATTATCATTACCATACGTTGGGTAGAGTAGAAAAACAACCACAAAAAGGGAACAAGAGAATAAAGAATCGAAAGAGCCTGGCTCTCAGCTGAAGTCGAGATTTCTCCAATCAAGTCAATTTCTTCGCAAAAACGCAGACCATGTCAGTTGTTTCCTTGCGTTTTCTTGAAGTAGAAACGGGAAAATGATTAAACACCTGAAACAAAGGAACTAGTAAGAGGCAATCGTATGAATCTAATTAGCAGAGGACAGAAGCAGACTTCAATCTACTGCGAACCAGAAAAACCTTTGAGATCCCTGAAAAAGAACTACTTCCGCGAGATAATGTGGAGTGGGAAGCTTAACTTAAG
The DNA here is from genome assembly GCA_028551485.1 of Casuarina cunninghamiana. Lineage (NCBI taxonomy): Eukaryota > Viridiplantae > Streptophyta > Magnoliopsida > Fagales > Casuarinaceae > Casuarina > Casuarina cunninghamiana. Next base: position 7,613,371 of record CM052364.1, read on the forward strand.
CTGCTACTCCCAGATACAACCTTCTTATTGAGTGAAACCCTAAAATTTTGTAACTGAAACTATCGTGCTTAGCTTACCTTGCAAATTCTCGATCGGAAATATATAGCCCGTAGATTTTTCGTCGTTTCCGTGAAGAAGAGAATGGGCTATCGAAATCAAGGTTCTGATCAATCACCCAGAACCGGAGAAAGAAAAGAGCTAAATCGCAGAGAAAAAGATTCAGATCACAAGAAGATACGCCCTCTTTGATGTGTAACCCTAAACCTAAACGCCAATGCAAAGGAACAAAAAAATCTCGGAGCGAGAAGAAAGAAAAGGATGGAATTTCATCGGGTGGAAACCGAATCTCCATCGCGGAGAGGAATTTTTCAAAGGCGCAGTGTTGTCCGAGGAGGTTTCTGTCAGACAACGGTGTGTTTGGACGGAGAAAAGAAGCAACGGAAAGCAAGGGATCCGGCGGGGGCTGTTTCTGCAATGGGCTGAAAACTCTACGAAAGTAAACTACAATACACGGGTCATTGAGAAACGCGTCGGGTTTTTCGCCGGAGCGGACTCCTTGTCATGTCAGCAGGTTTACGTGTCCTGGAAAAGCGTTATGGCAGCGACCGAGCCTCCTCGTTCGCAAACTGGTCTGGTTTGAGCAAGCCTCCCATGGCTTGAAGGCGACTGCGGTTACTGGAAGCCAGTGTTAGGGATATGTCGTGTATGCAGGTGCGTGACGAGAAAGTGAGCTGCCATCTCTTTTTGCCTTTTCAATCGCTCCGCTGTCGTGTACCACACCTACACATAGAGCTGCGGCACAGCGGACAAAGCAGCAATACTTTCGTGGTATCGGTTTGCACGAGGAACTAAACTCTAAGAGTCATGCCAAGTACATTAATTATCCATTCCCTTATTTTTATATGCGTTAAAGACATGTAGTTTTAAATTTGCAATCTAATATACTGATTATGATAATTTAGTGATAATTATTTTCTCAAATATTTTTTAAATTAAAATATTTAAATTTTTTGCCTAATCTGTGATTAGTTAGGCCTAGATAATTATAGACTATCATAAATTAAACGAATGAATTACTCAATGTATTTTATACTTTCATCAAGTTTTTATGATTGTTTGATATATATGCATTTTTCATTTTATAAAGATTAGGTTTATACCTTGTCATTATACTTATATGAGACATAGTTATTACGTCCAATCTTGTTATTATTAATAAAATTTGTTAGGTTCTATCCTTATTTAAAAAAAAAAAAATTCTATGAGCAACATAAGAGAGCTATACAGCTGCTAATGGTAATGAGTAATAATGTCCATTTCAAAAGGTCAACATGAAATTAGCAAGCTTTTTATAGTTGAAGTGCTTTTAGTGAAATCCCTCTAGAATAGATAGTAATAAAGACATCCTTGTTTAACAGTAATTATAAAAGACAGCGAATTCCGATAGACCAACTTTACTTCAAGAGATTAATGAAAACCCAAAGTATCCTTCGATTATCAAACAGTAAACCGTTGGCATTTTCCTTCTAAAAGTTTTGGTAAAATCCTAACAAACTAGATCTTGATAAAGCCAACCTTATTTGACAGTAATTATAAAGGCGACTAATGACGATAGGCATGAATAATATCCACTCCGAGATCAACATTATTTCGTAGAATTAGCAGAAATCTAAAGTATTCTTGAATTACCAAACAATAAATCATAGCATTGTCTTTTTAAAAGTTGAAACGCTTTTGGTAAAATCCTACCAAGTTCGATCTTAATAATGCAATCATTATTTAATAGTGATTAATGAAAGTAAGATCCTTGTCGCCATAGGTCTTGAATGCCTCTTGGCGGCCTAAGCTAAATATTAAGACAGACTAATGGCAACCAAGAAAGGTGAATTGGTTGATTAAGCTTACAAAAGCAAAATATGATGACTAAATCTTCATTGACGTTCTTATTGAATTAATCAAAATTATGTAATTACCTTAAATCTTAATCTTTTTATAATATAATTTTTAGTTGATCGTCTTTATAACTTTCACTTATAGCAATTTTTTTCTATCTAATTTCCATTCTAAAGTGACGCAAGTTTGAAGTAATTATTTAAGAAAAATTGTCAACGTTTTAAGAGTTCTATGAGAACTTATCGTACAAGTCCTAAAAATATTGATTTGATAATTTGGAAAAGAAACATTGTAGAAGTATTAGTCCAACAAATTGAATTGCAATGGTCATCAATTGCTATTTAAGAGGTTGATTTTAACGACAAAATATATTCTTCTAAGGTTTGATGGAGAAGAAACATAAATTTAAGTCTTTAACATTGGCCTAAGAGATCAAGTGACCATGGTAAGACATGTGCCAACAAGCCTATAGGCATGAGTGGATTGAAATTGTTAAAAGATAAAATTTGCACTACCATCAAAATACTACTTATGGTTAATATTCTTTATCCCTTGGTAGATAACGAGTTTAAAACTTCAAATATTTTTGTTGTCCCTCATAGGAAGCACAATAGTTATCAATTGACAATCAAACAAAGCCCAAATAAACACAAAGTTCTTTGAGTATATCATATAAAGAGTGAAAATTGAACATTGAACGTAAGGTAAGCAAAACAATCATGCAATTGTCACCATATGCAATGCAATGAAAATAAAGAAGCAAAATTCTAAATCTAATAATTGGTGAGAGGAATAAGTCGTGGAAAGCAAGCTTGTAGAAAAATTCACATAAAAATATTTATAATTTAATGAGTAAATTACAATACTCACAAAATACAGAAAATACACAGCGTGTATTTCATCTTCTTAAGACACAAATATAACTAATATTTTTTTAGATAAAGTTTTTTCGTTTTTCTTTTACACATAGGAAACACAACAAGCTAATATATTAGTAATTTAGTATATATATTGAATTTCAACATACACATTTACCCTTAAGGTAAGGAAATGCTCTTAACAGAAATCTCCTAATCCACATATGAATATTTGCTATGAACTCTAATATCACATTAGAAAACAAAATCACAATAAGTCTTGAGAAAAATTTTGGAAATTATTTATTCCAGCTTAAAAATATGTAGATTTCTTTGTTAGGCTTAATGAACCATAAAACTCCAATGAGTTGTATATCTCAATCTACAGGCCTATTTTTGTGGAGTGAATATTTTTTTTCTTCTTTTTCTTATATACAACTCATGTTCGTAACTATAGGACTTATATATAGACATAAATCAGTCCCATAAGGTGAGAAGTTAATCTCCACATCTTGTAAACAATATTTCCCCCGAACCATCATAGTTTGAATCTGTAAAAATACCATATGGAACTAACTCTAGTGCACTTAACGCTTTCATTGAGAGGTCCAAAAGAGAGCAGAAGCCTAAATGCGAAGGAAACTGTCCCTATTCTAACCTCGACAAAAAGGCCCAGAGAGATCCCACGACGCCGTCTTAATATCCGATTACATCGGAAGCCATCAGCATCCCACGAAGTTTGGCCCCACTGCAGTTCAGAATTCTAGGATCGGTAGGTCCCTACCCGAGTCAGGTCGTCTGGGTCAGAACCCAAGGCCACTTCATTTTTTAACTAATTTTTAACTAATTTATCAATTCCTTCAATTTTTTTTTTTTTGTGTAAAATTCAATTATCAAGTGAAATTATTTAACCTAACTAAAAATTTCATATTAAACAAATTCTTATTTTTTGTTTTTTATTTATTTTTAACGTGGGCGCCACTGGTTTTGAGAAAAAAATAAACGGAGTTGAGAATCTCGGTGGGGACAGATCAGTACGACGCCGTTAAGCACCTAATTCTGTGCTGGATTTTTCAGTTTCTCGATGGTCTGAAGTCAACGTTCTCCGTTCCAGCTGTACTGACTAAAACCTGACCCTTCGTTTCTTCCCAAGAGCGCCTCCGCTGCCTATAAATTCCAGTTATCCAACTACGTGATTTTTGCGTTTTCTCCGCAGCGCCTGCATATATTCCTGCGATCGCTTGCAAGCTAAAGGCGTTTTTGGAACCTGATTCCCGTGATTTGACGGCCATGGATAAGCAGGTCGAGAAAATGCAGGTCCGGCAGAATTACCGGAATCTCTGGCACACCGATCTCCTTGGCACCATCCAAGCCGATACTCCATGTAAGGACTCCCTGTTATGTTTCTGCGGGCTCGTGTGCTTTTTTTATTTTTAAGTTTTTTCTTTTGCTGTTTGATTTGAGAGTAGTGCTCCGTTTGATTATTGAGAAAGTTTGAGGATAGAAAAGAAACCGGATGGTTTGAGCTTTGGATCATATCTGAAAGGAATCTATATGAATGATTCGATTTGGTCAGCCGACATCCTTCGGACTGATTTTTACATACTAGGAGTCTCTGTGACTCCCGTTTAGTTCTGATCATCGAATCTATGAAATTTTAATAATTTCCTTCATTTCAGTTATTCCTTTTCTTTTCATAGTTCTTTAATAAACAAAAAGGATTCTCTTAATGTATAAAGTTAAAACTTCTTTTGTTTTCTTTTCCTTGGCGTTTGACCCCGAAATAATCAATTAATCTGCTGAGAAAGCGTCGGAGACGCGAGGAAGAATTGCGTGTAAAAGAATTTTTGTATTTTTAACTCAAGCTCCTTCAGACAAGGACCTATTCGCGAATGCAAGTTCGAATGGTTTAGCTGAGAAATGTGATGAAAAGTAAGGCTTTACCTCTTCCTTCTGTTTTCTAGGCAGCCATACGAATTGATTATAGATTTTGGGTTGTCGACCACTCTATAGCTACTTGCTGAGGAGATGTAAGAAAAGTAAAGAAAATTCAACATTTGCATTTTTCAACTCTATTCTTGGCCCTATTTTTTTCATCTAAATTTTAACAACAACAACAATAATGGTAGTAATAATGACGAGAAATTGAAAGGCGTAAAGATTTGATATATCTGGGCTTTAGGTTCAATACGCTATTAAGCCAATTGGGCTGTTTTTTTATCGTCGCTGACTAGGACATACATGTCAATGCATTGACACTGAAAGTATATTTTATTTTAATAGTACAAATGCTATGTACCATGGTACAAAGTGTAGTAGAACTGTGGTTGGTGAAGTGAATATATTTTTAAGTACTTAGACATTCTCTTTAAAGCTCAATGTGGAAGCTTAAGTTTGGAAGAACTGACAGGATTGGGTGGACGGAAGAAGTAAAATTGACATTATCTAAGGGCAGATAAAGCAACAGCGGTATTTTCTTTCTGCTCCTAATTTTTTGAATTCCGATCTGAATCAGGAGGACTTGGGTTCTGGTACAAGCAACTCGGAGATAGACTTGATTTGCACATCTAGGCCAGAGGTTTGGATCAAGAAGGCCCATGCATGAAATGGGTTGAATTCAATTTGACATAGAGTGTGCATGCCCTGGAACCACATTAGTCTTTAGGTACACGTGGAACAGCAACATTAGTATTTTTCTCTCTATGCTATTTATGTTTTGAATTTGGATCTGAATTAGCGAGGGTTGGATCCAGGTCCATATAAGTTGAAATAGCCTACATGTGCAGCTGTAGGTCAAAGTTTCATATCAAGATCAGAGCAAATTGAATTGGCCTGGAGTGAGTTGGTGTAGACTAGGCCTGATCGTATAAGGATGAACTGGATCAAACCTGGTTGAAGTGGAACGGGCTGAGACAATTTGGTGTTGGCCATCGTTGGAGAATTTGGGTTTGATTCAAGGACTTATATAGCAAATGGGTTGAGTTCATTTGGCCTAGAGAGTGGATGCCTAGGAAACAAGTTAGTCTCTGGGTACTTCTGGATGCACAGTTGTCTTGTGGTGGGTGGAAACATGTGTTTGGTAATGACATATGTAGTGCATTGAGAAACAGTAGTGCATAGGGTGCACGAAATGTTAGCAGAGCTAAAGGTGGCGTGTGGAATGAGTGGTTGTTCGTAAGAGCTTTTGTTTGAATGTGCAGTAGTTCTAATAGTTGAAGATCCCGGATTTTGTCAGTGGTTTCTCTTTGAGGCCATTTGACTCTTCTCCGTATACCAAGGACTCATGTCTAGCATATTTTTCTTCGCCAGAAAGATTAGTAGATGGCGTTCTCCATTTCATTAACTTAACAGTTGGTTATTGATGAAAACAGTTCTATAGCATCAAATTTAGATCGAGCACATGTAGTGCACTTGACATACAAAGGGTAGCATGAGAGCACAAGTGTTACTTTTGTCGGTTGCTTTTCCGATGGATTGCAACCAATTGAACTGAAACCTAGTGATGTAAAGAGGGGAAAAAGAAACAATTTATTGGTTGCTGCCATCTGTTACGTTGGCAAATTTATTAGTTTAACTGAAAAGCTGAAGAGAATAGAATCAAGGTAGTAGGCATAAGTTTGGAGCAAAGTGAAAAAAGGTTATGAGAAAATAACTGACATTTTTGGAGGGTACGAAACAACAAAGTTAGAATCAAGGTTCCTGTTTCTGTGGTTTTTTTTTTTCCAACTTAAGACTTTAGAACTTTGATTTCGAGTCCTAAATTTACGCAACTAATCCTGTTTCAACTTCATAACCTTTCTCAAACTGGATGCTCGCCAAATCTAGGTTTTGATTTTTTTTTCTCCTTCCCTTAGATCAAATATGCAGTTTTTTTTTTTTTAATCTTTCCAGAATTAGATTTGATCACTGATTGAACATTCTTTGTCTTGTTTGATATGCAGATTGTTGCTTTGCATTCTTTTGGTAAGTGTTCTGATTTCTTTCCTCTGACTCTTCTAATTTTTGTCTACGTTTGGTATAATTGATGATTATTCTAAGTTTTACATGGTGTTCTGTCATGTATGATGTAATACCTAGGTGATCTTGATATTTCACAGATGAAGAGGGCATTCCCTTTTTTGATGCCTGGACTATACTCTTTTTCATTTTTTTTAATTAATCTGTTTGTTTAGATGTCAAGTTTTGGAAGGAGAAACTGTAGGATGGTGTTATCCATAATTGTTCAACTATGTTGATTGTTTGAGTTGGAAGTAGGATCTGTTATTGTAGAAATCGCTTAAAGAAATAGTTTTTGTTGGTCAAACGTATACTGCTCCACTGGTGTACAGTCATCTGCATTATTGATTGAGTGGTAATGTAAACTATAAAGAAACTTTCTTTGAGAGAAGTGTCAGTTTACACGACTATTCAGTAACTTAAAGATTTAGTCTCACTAAAATGTTTGGAAAAGAGAGTTTCAGAAAAGATGATCTTGAACCTGTTATCTGGTAATCATTATAATGCGAGGCTTGGTGAGATGAAAAATGCTATTCCTCTTTCTCTTCATTTTTGATCGTTCTATACTGCGAATTATTTAAAAGTGGTTTTTTATTCTTAACCATCCCCCCTAATTATTTCGTGTAATGTGATAGTGGTCCCTGTGCTTCTTACCTGCTGCGTAAACGGGCTCTTTATAATGATATGTCAAGGTAATAACTGATAACTTTCCTATTATTTTTCTTCTAACCAGAGTCAAAGCATAGTCGTGATTTCCCTCTTGCTACAGGTACATATGCTGTGCTGGCTATATGCCTTGCAGTGGTAGGTGCGGTGAAAGTCGTTGCCCTGAATTTTGTCTTTGCACTGAGGTATTACGGTTGTTGGTTTTTTCCTCTATACTTTTCGTGATAAACATTGGTCCATACCGTGAAAAAACTAGATGGTCAGCAATATAGTTTCGCTTCTGCTCTTTAGAATTGTTAATTTTTTTGTGTGATTTCTTGAACTTGTTCAGGTTTTTTGTTGCTTTGGAAACTCAGTAGCCTCGACACGCTTTTTGTTGCAAGATGAATTCAATATACAGACCACAAAATGTGACAACTGCATTATTGTATACTCTCTCTCTCTCTCTCTCTCTCTCTCTTTTTCTGCTACCCCCTTGTGCCCCCAGCCCTTATGGGAGGATTCTGCGCATATTTACTTCGGCATGGTTGCACTGCTTCGTTATTCTCCCCAATTTTTTTTCACTCAGCATGCTACCTTCTTTGCAGGGATTCATGTTCTGCCTCCAACAACTTGCTTGTATATTCTCCATAGTGGCTTGCTTAGTTGGAAGTAGTGAACTCCAGGAGGCCTCACAGTTGTTGAACTGGTTTTCTGATATGGTTTACTGCACGTAAGACCTTATAGTTTACCCTTATCAGTTCATTCAGACAAAGACATGAATAAGGAAACCTTATACTGATTAGTTGATTCGATTTTTTTCTGCAGGGTTTGTGCATGCATGCAGGTATGCTATGGATAAAGAAAAATAGTACATTTGGAAACCACTTATAAGATTAACATTGCACAATCAGTTTAAGCAGATTGATAACACAGTTTACAGTGTAGAACTAGATATAGATTCTCCATTCTCCATACTCCATACTTCATACACCAATTTAGAAAAAATGTTTTGGGTTGTAGCGTTAGAAAACCATTTGTGAGGAAGTGAAAACTCAAACCAGGACCCAGATCAATGTTAAAAGATTGTGTAGGGAATCATTTTTGGCAGCCAATATTGCATAAGGTGACTTGGATTGTACCCAGTTATGGTGGAGTCGTAGTCATCTGTTTCTTTTTTGTCTGTATTAGATATGAAGGTTGCAGTTTTTACGTTTCAATGGCATCGTTATTGCATTCCTTTCTAATGCAGACTCAGCACAAGGTTGAAATGGATAAAAGGGATGGCAAGTTTGGGCCACAACCAATGGCAGTTCCACCATTCCAGCAGATGTCACGTATTGATCAGCCGGTTCCTCCACCAATCGGATATCCTGCGCAACCAGCATATGGACAACCCCCACACTATCAAGGTCAAGGTTACCCGCCTGCTAATTATCCCCCACCCTATCCAGGTCAAGGTTACCCTCCTGCCAATCCTCCTAACTATCCCCGGTGATTTGGAGTCATGCTTATGCCAGTGTGCAATAAAATCGCCTGCAAAAGTCTTAATCTACTCGGTTGTGCTGCATTCTCGTGAATATTTCTCTGGTCATGTTAATGACTTCTATCCTAGCTTCTGCCTCTGCTCATTTGTCTTTCATTAATGTTCTTGACCAAAGTATAGATACTGAGATAAACATTGGGTGATTTAAGCAGTTACGAATGAACATATTTGAACATAACTCCTGGATTGCTTTTCTTTAGAACTATTCTAGATTTATGCAAGATTTAGTAGCTACTAGCGCGAGGTCTTTTCAGTTGCTTTGCCCATTGCCTACTCGGAGGGCGCTTTGTTCCTCGAAACAGCATTTTTGCCATTCGTTTTAGACCATAGCATGTCGAAAATGTTGTTGAACTTTTATACATTATAAGAAGAAGAAGGAGAAGGAGGAGAATTGAGAGGGAAAACCATCCCAAATGCGGTGTCGATTGCCCTTGGTTCAATAGTTACCAATATTAAGGAAACCCTGAGCTACTGTTAGGTTTTTGTAACAATCGTGGGCAAAATGACGGCATTTTATCCCATTAGGACATTTGTACGCTTTAGGGACGGTCCTTTAATTAACTGTCTTCTGTTTTTGATTGAACAATACTGTTTTGAGAATGCTTTCATTGCTAGCCTAGATATGAAAAAAACGAGTGCATATAATTTTGGGGTGGACTTGGGGATTTTTGTTCGAACCACTTCAAATCTTTGCATTTGTATTGCTTAGCTTATTTGGGATTTTGTGGTGGTTCCCGCTTCCAACAAGCTACATCTGGTCTCGTGGTATAAAAACCCTCTTTCATACATAACCAACAAGAACAGCAAGTGTCTCTGGGCATATTGAGCTTTAAAACCTGTTGACATGTTGGAAAAGGTGATTCAAGTTAAAGGTGTGAAGTATAACGCTGAGCCCCAACAACGAGTACTGAGTCATCCTCATCATCACCAACCAACAGGTCTCCATTCTGCAACTGCGACAGTTGCTGGAATCGTGCCGTCTCTCTCTCTTTCTTACTGCATAATTTCTTGACATATATGGCAACAACGGCAACCGCTCCTGCTGAACATGAAATGCCCAGCACCACTGCTATCCACTGTTAATAAAAATGCAGAGGCGATCAGCTCAGCAGGAGGTGCAGCAAAGGTGAAGTCCATAAGACCAGAGGTATGTCATACTCACATTCGTACTGTTGCTTCTCTTCCCTCCACGGTGGCCGGTTGTTGTTGAGTCCGCAGAAGTATCTGCAACCATTAGTTTTCAAGCTCCCAATAAAGGCTTTTGAGATAAGCAAAATAAATCAAGTAAATGATAGAGCCAAGAGCATTTGTGTCGCTGCAGAGAGGAGAGATGTACCTGTTTGGGTTTTGGTTGGGAGAGAGCAATCAGCACTTCCTTGCCAATTAGGGTGGCAGTCGCACACGTGATCTTCGTCTCCGGCCAAGCATTCGGCCTCGTGGAAGCAGAAAATCTGACCACAAGGTGCCCCGGAATTCTCACAATGTTCTCCAGTAAACCCCGCAGGACATCTGCAGGTGTAATTTTCACCTTGAACAATCTCCTCACAAGTCCCACCATGTTCGCACCAAAATGAATTTGTCCCATCACACATTGTTATTTCCTCATCACAAAACTTCCCCCTACATTCCAGGATCGTGAGATTCACTCAATTCACTTCAAAAACTTCCATTAAACTCTATAGAAAGAAAGATATGTTATAACCAAGAGGGGTCAATCACTGCCTTAGTGTACTTCATTTTACTGGAGCAAAGCTAAAAAGAAAGGTCAAATATCATCCAAGTTTAGATTTTTGCACTGCTTGAGACCTGTGAAAAGAATTATATGCTCTAAAACCAAAAGGAACCCATCTCTCTTCTGGACTTCGCTGACCTAAAAAATACACCTAATTGAAAGAAAAGAAAAGAGGAGAGAGAGAGAGAGAGAGAGACCAAAGCATGACTTTCGCAATTATCTCGTGCATAATTATTTTTCTTACCCGAGGAATGGTCGGTCACCATCTAAGAAGGTCGAAGGATCCGGGATATTGCAGATGCAAGCGCCAGTACTGTCGCATAACTCCGTTTTGCATCGTCTATCAGGGCACGGCAAAGAATTCACATTAAATGAGCCAAGAAAAAACGAGAGTAAAAATACATGCCACAGTTCTATTCGAATGAACATTTCAAGGTGTTTGCGCCTTCGTGAGAGAGAGAGAGAGAGAGAGAGAGAGAGAGAGAGAGAGAGAGAAGAGGTGACTGTTCTTCACATTTTTCTTTTTGTATTATCCAAGCTCTTAAGATCGGAAAGAGTCTTACGGTTTAAGCAAAGCCCTTGAGAAAAAGAGACTGGTCATGAGCTGGAACTTGAAGCGGAAGGGACGTTGAAGCTGTCAAATGGGAGTTCAATAAGCACACTCGGGCGTGGATGAGACGTGGGATCTGGAATGACATCGTGAACAATTTTTTTTGCGTTTTTCTTGGAAGTCAAACGATGCATGGGAGTAGTTTATTAGAATATTTGATGCCACTGAAGCCGCCATACTCACGTATCTCGAGGTTTTGAAAAAAGGAGGGTAAGTCATCTATGGCGACTGGATTGTGAAGCTGCGGCGCCGTAGTCATTCCGGGGAGAGTTAGTGCAATCTTTATCTATTTTCCCTTACTTTCACAGGGATAATTCACATTTGATTTTCTTTCAATTTTTTTTTTATCATCCTTAGCCAATTTGACTACGCTCAAAGTAGGTTTATATAAGACAAAGTTTTTTTAAGGTAAATGGGAATGGATGATTTGAACATTGATTCTTAAGATCTTTATCATTAACTTTGTCTCTAAATTATTAATCTGGATTTGCAAAACAAAAAGTTGATAAAAATGATTCAAAATAAGTAATCACCTCATCCAGTTTACAAAAACCAACCTATGTAAAGGTTTAAGGCTATAAAGAACTTTCGTTTTCAAAGATGGTGATATTGTAATTAATAAAGAAATGCTATTTAAAATACATTTTTTTAGTGAAAATGTAAATTGAATTAATAAAAATTGAAGTACATAAACACATAGACATACTTCAGCATTATTGAAAATACAATGTAAGAATATTTCTATTTCAAAAATTTGTACATTATTATAGTTTCTTTTATATATATATATATATCCAGAATTTCTTTTGAAGTGAAACTCTCAGAACGAGAATGAAAAATGATATAGAAATGTGAATATTCAATAGAGACTTATATAAGACATGTAAGATGACTAGAAGAGTCTATGGACGATGAATATGGGTTATTTAGGCTTAAAATTATCAATGCTTAGGTTTGATTTATAGTTATCATTACATTCAATCATAAAAAAAAAAAATCGATTGGAATAGAAAATTGTCTTGCCTATATTGTAGATCCGCGTCATAGATATGCCTTGCTGTAGGGTGTTTAAAAAACAATTCCTAACACTTACAGCAAAAAGTTATTACTCGTTAGGATAGTTAAGTGTTAGGAAATCTGTAAACATTTATGGGACCATATGGGATTCTGGAAGTGAGAGTCTAGACAAATGTTTTTGTCTTCTAGTTCCATGCCTTCCCCTTTTCTAAACTTTCATCCAGGCTTTAAGCTTTTCATCGTGAAGAGCATTATGATTTAAACCTTTATGCTCTCTTTCCTTCTCGTCTTTATACATACACGAACACCTATTGACAAACCAATGGCCATGCAATACACCAATCCACCAGCACAAGCCACAGAGCAAAAGATTATACTGGTAAATAAGGGAGAGAGAGAGAGAGAGAGAACACTTTCTTTCTACAGGTTCAATCTCTTTTGTTAAAAGTTGAACAAGTCGATGGAAATGATGACTCTTTTTCTTTGTTCTGCACAGACTGGTCATAAAGCAATCTGAAATCAAGGAAAGCAAACAAAGAACCCTTTCATCCTGTCGGCATTCACTGTAAAACTCCCCAGGAACGAAAAGTGATTTTAGAGAAAGAAGGAATCAATGCTAAAGAAAGCACATTTCCTCCCTTTTAATCGATTTTTATAAAAAAAAAAATACTTACATATATAATAAACACTATAGAATAATTTCTTAACACATTAAGACATCTACCAAATTCAAATGTAAAAAAAATAATAATACCCCGACAAATGACTGCAAACCACCAGTGTAACCAGTACATTAACAAGGATCAAAAACTATGCAGTTATATTTATTGTGAAAAGGTTAAGGCAATCAGCCAACTCGAAAGATGAGCCGCACTGTCTGCCAAAACCTGCAATTCTAAAATCAAGGTTGAAATCAACCCCACAAAACCCATTAAAGATTCCGATCCAGGGAGCCTTCCTTTTCCCCAGGCTGACAACTTCAAGACATGGAGAACCCCGCAACATCCTGATTTCCAGCGAACGCTGAACTCTTTTAGCAGTTAATCTCCTGAATTATGGCTTAGCGTTGTAGGGTTTGATAGGCTCGTTGGTCCATGCGAGGGGACAGAGCTCTGCTCTTTAGATTTTCTAAATCGTATGGGAGCATTAAAAAAGAAGCAAAAATGGGAGAAAGAGGATACGTTTCCGGTTGTTATGGAACCATCGGTTTGTATCTTGCTTTGTCGGAGAATGAAACGATCCCATTTCTCTGGGTTAATATGCATGCAAAGTCGGGGATATGGTATCTAATATCATATTAGCATAATCTTAGATACGATTTTTAAGAATCAAGAATGTGTTAAGAGTTATAAGTAAATAAATAAGAAATTATGCTACTTATTTTGTATGTTTTTTTATAGTTCCAAAAGAAAACAAACATGAAACACCCGAAATATTTCATTTGACGAGAGGAATTATACATTATCTCTTTGATTTGAAGACAGAACACCTAAATATTTAAGTAAAAGACTTTGATGAAACAGAGGCCTTCCTCTTGTTGCCGTAGTTGTCATTTCCCCAAATCCTTACAAATCCCAGTAAAGCGCTGGTGGATGTGGACAAAAGGAACAGTATCCAACCTAAAATACACTGATTTCCATATCGGAAAGCCAGCTTTGTCTGGCAAAAGCAGGATCACCGGATCTCCTTCTTTGGCAACACAGCCTGAGATAGAGACGGGTCGGGCACGGACTCCCAGATCTCCTCAAAGTCTCGCGGCCGTGACACCCATCCTCACTTTGTCCCACCACCGTCCTACCTTACCATAAAAACTCTTGCCTTGCAAGAAAATTGGAAGCTTGAAATTCAATATATTGAATAATTACCCAATTCAATTAAAGAGCCCTTGTACTTTACCATATAGAATTTAATACTTTTTTTTTATTCTTACCTATAATACTGTCCGTTGGATTTCATTACTTGGGATCAAAGTTGCACCACACCCATGAGTGTTAAAAAAAAAAAAAAAAAAAAAAAGGACAAACCAAAGAGATAGATTTTGCTTTTGACAGAAGACAAGATCTGAATGGATCTCTATAGTTCCCGAATTCAAACTGGTCCGGGTTTAATCAATAAAAATTGTTTCCTACTAGCCTGGGTTTAAAATATTTATAAATATTAAATATTAAATAATATAAAGCATTCATTATATTTTTCAGAAATTAGAAACTGGGATCTTATTATCTGAGATGAATTGATCATATGATTCATGCTAAATTATAATCTGGAACCGTCTAGTAGCCAGAGTTTAGAGAGGCAGCCTGCATATATAAAGAGGGAAATAAGAAGGAAAAAAAAAAAAATCTCTTATTTCTCTATTTTATTGCGTCTTCGTAGTTATATACATTTGGAATTCTCAATACACACAGTTCCAAAACCTTCAAACCGAGCTGTACTCACTGTCCTCCTCGCTGTAAAAGTCAGGTACCTCCAAAGCGGCCCAGGGCCGTTGATCAAGTTCACACCGCATCTCTCCGGGCACAAACTGGGTTCGACACAGAGGACACGTCTTCTGATCATGCTCCATCCACCGGTCCAGACAAGTTCGGTGGAAAATGTGCTTACAGTTCTTCAACCACCTGATCTCATCCTCTCCCTCGAACTCGTACAGACAGACCGCACAGCTTTCAGGCGCGCCTCCGGCACCGATAACGGCAAGGACGTCCTGGAACTTCATCGCCGGTAGGAATTCCTCGATCAGAAGAGCGGAAACGGGTTTGTGCTCGGTCGTCCGGTCGGTGTTGTCCACCCAAATCGTTTCGGTTTCGAGAAAATCTAACATACCCAGGAAGCGAAAGAGCGAGAAAATGAGGTATCGGATGAAACCCAGAAAGGAAAGTGCGTGGAGAAGGAGGCTTGGGAAGAAAACTTCGGTGCAGCCGACGGGGAATCCCATGGAGCTCCGAAGGAAAAAAAAGCGAATCTTCTAATTCGAAAGAGAAAGAGAGAGCGAGAGAGAGATAGAGAAAGCGCTTTGGCTAATGGTCTTCACTGAAAGAGAATTTATAGAGCTAGCGGGAATGAAAAGTGCATGGAAGCTTCAGTTTCAGCCATAAGGGTGGCTGTGATAAAGGAAAGAAAAAAAAAAAAAAAAAAAAAAAAGGGCGGGGGGGAGGGCTACAGTTACAGGCTGTGACTCACACAGCCCTCTGAAGGACCAAAGTCACTGAGTGGGATCCACATGTGCGGTCCAGATACTATGCCGGCTGCTGTGATCGATGCGCTACTGGAGGAAGGGTTCTCAAAAGGCTGCTGATGGCTTTAACCAAATCTTAAACAATAAAATACAAACCCACCGTCTAAAAAAAATCCACAAAAAGACAGAAGGACGCTGGAAAATAAGTTAATTTTTATTAAGCGAATTACAAAATCGTACTCGTGTTTCACGTTTTTTAATTGGAAAACCGTGTGACAGGATCAAGCTTATCCTCAAGCCTAGTGAAAAAAAGACAGCGACAACCAATCCTACTAAAATTTTCCAACGTTAGAAACTAAGAAAGTCATAGGTTGCAGTAGTCATGTGAGTCAATACAGCGTAGGCGTGTACGACGGCCAACCTCGTGAACACGTACTGCGAGATTAGATGCTGGTGTCTCAAACAGGGACTACAGGTAGCCTGCTTTGATTGGTTAATTAATTGAGCAAATAGTTCCACTATTTTGCGTTATGATTTAACAAGTTCCATGTCCAGTTTCCATTGGGTGGAAGCCACTTTTTTCAAGAACAAAGCAACCATTTCTTCTGAAAACCTGGATTAAAAGGCGTGTTACTCACTTTTATTATGCTTTTCTCCATACCATACCTCATTATTGTTTCTGTCCTCTCCGCATCTTTTGATTTTCTATCCTCTCTGCTCAATAGAAAATACAAATAAATGGCTACCAAGTACAATCTAATCCACTGTTCTTCTGTTTTTTATAATGAGATTTGGCATTGATCAGAACAAAAATTGGAAAACAATGCATTGGTTTCTTCGACGATCTTTCTCTCTCTTTCAAGTTCCTATAAACTATTGTCTAATTATTCTTCTGTGATATTATTTTTAATTTTTTGCTTTTTAATTTCATTATCTCCATATAATTACTTACATGGACCTTACTTTTAATTTGTAGACCATATTTAGTTCTTTAAAGCTGGCCAATAAGTATTTTTTACATTGTCAATATCCTTTACTGTGTTCTTTATGTGTAAATATTCTTTCCTCTTGTATAAACTAATTTTAAGTAAAGTTTTAAACTAGAATTTTATAGAAAATGTTTCAAGCCATGTTTGAAGTGTGTTGGAGTATGAAATCTAATGTATGTTCTACATTATCAATGTCTTGTATTGTATTCATTATCAATTTTAAGTAAGAGAGTGAACAAGTTACTTGTTATATCTGCAACGTCACTTTCTTGTTCTTTCATCTACCTAAGCTATTTTTCTTGTTTAATTCCTTTAGTAAACTATTTTACCGTTGATGTATTGCAAATTTTTGAGGAAAAAAGGGAGGGCACTCCGGTTTGTTACATGAAAAAAAGAAAAAAAGAACAAACAAAGGCAGAAAAAGTGTTTCCAAAATGCAAAAGAGAATATAAAAAAGATAGTGGGTTGCCGAGAACAAAGGACCAACGGGACAGGGTGGGGCATGGCCACTATTAGAGCTCATGATGAAGGGGGAGGACAGGGAGAATCCAGGAGGTCCGTGGACGTAGGACCAGTGAGAGGTAGGAGACACGACAAATAACGTCGGTGGAGCGAAAGCCGGCCAACCACTAAGAGCCGCATCGCTGCGTCAGGAGACCCTCTCGCCAACACCAGGTAGGCCAGAGGGTGCACCATGAACATGAAAGCTTAGGGCAGGACACCCAACCGGCCCCAACTGCCCTTAATCGATGGGCACTAAAAGTGGTCAAATGCCCTCTCCTAACAGCGCTGGGAGAGGCACAAGACCTGTAGATTAGCATGTCAAGGGACCCAATCCAGAGCCAAGATGTTTCATCCCTGTCGCCTCTATCACTCCCGATCAAACATGCCCACCCACTGCCTTACGATTATCATCCTATCTTCTCCGGTTTGTGGGCTATACTCCATTGACCCTTCATTTGGATTTTCCGATTGAAGTACTATGTCGGTCGTCATCTGTCTCTCTTCCCCCTTTTTCCCTCTCTAGAGAGCTCATGTATGTGATTAAGATACAGACAGGTTTCTCTTTTGCGTCCATTCATATGTTTATATTGTTTCTTTTTTTCTTGAGCCGATTCAGTTTTGTTAGCTCCGTCGACATATTTTGCCCTTGGCTTATACCCCAGCGGCAGATTGATGGCTTACTGCAAAACACCATAATAGCTTACTGCATTTTGATCTGCTTTCGAAAAAACAGAGATCCAAATGACAAAAGAACAACAAAAGACCAACTGAAGTTACGTTGGGACAAAGATGCATGTGTACTCTGACATTACAACTTGCCTCTCCCTTTGACCTCTTTATTGTGCAATCATACGAAAAGATACCTGGAGTAAAAATATTAAACGAACCTCCTATATTAATGCAGGAATGCGACGTTACTATCATGTGGCATCGACCATATTAATTGAAACAATAATAACTTTGACTACGATTAGGCGACAGGATATGGGCCCGCAAGAGCGTCAGTAAAAGTAAATCTATATCGTAATTAAAGTTGTAAATACTGTTTATTTGAATCACAAGTTAGTTTCAAGATAGAGATATTGTTTTTGTTAACTCAAATAGTAATATAATATGAGATGGGTCCCTTTCCAACGGTAAAACTAAAGAAAGCTTTCGAAAAAGTTACATCATCATTAGATACAATTACTAATAAATGTCTTTAAATGATCTTTTTAAGCATTAATTATAATAAAAATGTGGAATACTTATACATTTGAAGAATATACTAAATAGTATATTGACATTGTAATTATAAGAAAGAGAAGCAGCTTCACATTTACAATCCTCCTCCACTTTATTGATTTTCCATTAAAAAAAATCATAACAGAAATGTAACAGAAAAGAAAATGATAGGCCGAATGATCAGCCTAATGGGCTGATAATGATTGGACTATTTGTCATGCATCTGTGTGGCCCGGCCTGTTTGAAACAAGTCATTTTTCGTTTTCTTTTTATATTCGCTTTATTTTGATTTTCTTTAAACACTTACACATATTTTTGGTATCGAACCTTAAACTTCTTAATATAGTGTATTTCTTTTATATATTCTTACTTGGAGGATTAAGTAAGATTTTTTCTTAGTATTTAATTTGTCAGTAGAAAAAGTTCCAAGTCAACTACAAAAATAAAATTTATGAATAGTTTATTTATAGCATTTCTTTCTACTCATATAAAATTTGACTAAATTTTAGTTTGTAGTTAAATTAACTGAATTTTAATGTTTTAAAATCCAGCAAATAAATTAATTTTATTGACATTGTAGGGATAACATCTTTTAAGTATTTACGAAGATAAAGTAAAAATTTGTCTCTTGAATTTTTACGACAGGAAACTATTTACACATAAGTGTAAGTTGCCTATGTGGGATCCACATAAGCGTGGGTCCCGAGATTGGACCCCTTTGTTTCTCTCCGGCGCATTTGATACCAGCCTGACACCTTCCCCCGTACATTTTTCGACCCACAATTCCAAAAGGAAATAAGAGAAAATCAAAGAAGAAAGAAGATGAAGGCGAAGAGGAAATCATAGAAAGATTTGGCTGTTCTGAAGGTTGAGATCCAACTGGAATGGATGAATCACTATCATTTCTCTGTTGTGAAATGCGTCAGATCTCTTGCACATCCCTTTGTCCTTCTTTGATCTGAACGCCCGGAGTCCCAGATCTCCACCACTTCACCATAATCTAAGAACAAAATCCCAGAGGGAGGAGAAGAAGATGTATATGGCATATGGATGGCCCCAGGTGGTTCCACTGGAACCAGGGCTCTGTCCCTCTTCCCAAAAGATCATCTACCTCAAGGTCAGCAACCGCCTCTTGGTAGTCGTTTCCCCCTCGCATTTAGAGCTTTGGAGCTCTTCCCAGGTACAATTCTGCTATATTACACGTACTTGGTGTATTTTGTATGTTGGCATGTTTGCGACTGAGCTTCTATTGGTCTTTAATAGTTTGTTTGTTGCTTTTGTTGGTTTCTGATTTTGGGGTTTAGCACAAAGTACGATTAGGAAAGTACAAGAGGGATACGAATTCCCTGCAGCGTGAAGGGGAGAATCTGCAGGCAGTGGCGAGCCCTGATGCCAAATTAATCGCGGTTCTTGTAAGTGTTTCGTTATTTCATTGTGTACTTTCGGTTTATTGTGCTAAATTTATTTCAGTCAGCTCAGTAACCCACAACAGAAAGAGGCTTTTAACGAGTTCAATGAATTGTTGGATAGTTTATACTATTGTTCTCTTAAATTGTGATACTTAGTGGGAGATATTTGGCTACACCTTGGCTGAATATACTCTAGAAATGTGGCCGTAGAACTACACCTATTGACTGCTGTACAGTTGAAATTGGAAAATTAGATTGGGATTATGTAGGGAAATGAAATAACAAAATGCCTCACCGTGTCTGATGGAATTGGGGGTTGGAACTTGGGGTCTATTGTCCCGCATTGTGCTGTTTATGAGTAGCCATTCAACTTTGTATTTGCTCCTTTAGAAACCGAATCCAAATGCTAGAAGGGTCAATTTAATTGATCATCCGCGTCTCTGTTACTGAGGTTTACTGACTTCAATTATACACCCTCCTTACCTACGAATAAGTGTACAAGATTTTGTGTCTCCGTAGTTCTACTAATCTGTCAGTTAAACTAGATGCCTTTTATGAAATAAGTGTGTTTAGTTTCCAGGTGCAATTCGTTTCTATTTGCCCTCTCTATCCTGCTTTTTAATAGGAAAAAAATAAAAATAAAATACAAGCAAGGACCTACACTAGATTGAGCCTGTGACCTCACCCTCCAACCCCTGGTTATGGAGGAAGAAGCTATCTGGTTGAAGGACCATCGGATGATCTCACCTTTAATCTTTCACCCTCTGGGTTTTCTTGATTTTAGTACCATCAATTCTTTAGGATGATGTAAGCATTTTTTTTTTTACCTAAAATATAACTTTCTTGACTATAGGGATGTAAAATAATTTCTGTAGTTTCATATGCTTTGTATTGAACACATGCTTCCATTTCCTTTGTCCAGTTCCAGATCTAAAATGATAGCTAGATATTCCATCCTATTGCTTATGTGTTCTTTGTTTGCAGACATCATCTTTCTTTCTTCACCTCTTTAAGGTGCAGTTCACAGAGAAGAGAATACATATTGGAGGGAAGCAGCCCTCTAGTTTGTTTCTTGCTTCTATAACTCTTCTTCTGAGTGAGCAGGTGCCTTTTGCAGAAAAGGACTTGTCAGTGTAAGTATCCTTGTCTTCAGTTTACAGAAATCTTTAAGTTGGTCATACTTTGTGGTGTCAATAAAATGGAAAGATATCTGATCAATAGTCTGCATGAAATGGATGTAGTGGTAAATGATTCCTTATTTTGCTTTATTGGCACAAAAGACTAAAGGAAGTACCTTAGGCTTGATTCCTGCTTCTTAAAGGGCAAAATACAGTTTTTCTTAACCTTTACCTTCTTCTGTTCCAAGTGGCTTTTAAGGGAAAAAAAATGTTGGGTGAGGTGGAAAAGAAGGGTTTGCATAGCAGATTATATATGTTCCAAAAAATAATTGATCAGGCTCAAATGATCTATCAGGTCGAATTTTGCCAGCTTGGATCAGATAATGTAGTGTTTCTTTATAATAAGGTTAATCTTGTTGATAGTATGATTAGCTTTCTTTTTCCTTCATTTTATAGAATGACTTTTTTGTCAATGTATTTGATGTTGTCTTACATGCGGATTTCATGATGTTTTTATTTTTATGGTTTGATCTTGTAAGCTGTTCTCAGTTTCATTTGGATACAATGTTTTGCCTTCCAGGAGCAATATTGTGTGTGATAATAAAAGTATGCTAGTTGGACTTTCGAGTGGATCTTTGTTTAGCATCTCCTGGAAGGGGGAGGTAATTCTAAAGTCTTCCTTGGGATGCACTTAAGCAATTTATTTTAGTCCCTTGTTAATCTAGCCCTTTTGCACTACTGAGTGACATGCTTCTAGTTTTGCTGGTCTCCTTATTGTTTTATTGTTTTCTCATTTACAGTTTTTTGGATCATTTGAACTTGATCCTTACTCACATGATAGCAGTGAAATTACTCAAGTGCCAAAGACTCTTGATAATGGTCTTACTGCTGGTGGGGCTCAAGGAGGGGTTATATCTGGGCAAAATGTCTCCAAGAAGTCTGCCATTATCCAGTTGGAGCTTAGTCTTCCATTGAGATTGCTATTGGTATTATATTCTGGTGGACAACTTGTGTCATGTTCCATAAGTAAGAAAGGCATAAAGCAAGCTGAATCCATTAAAGCTGAAAAAGAGTTGGGTTCTGGTGATGTCGTATGTATTTCAGTAGCTTCAGAACAACAGATTGTTGCCGTTGGTACCAGAAGAGGGGTTGTTGAGTTATATGATCTGGCAGAATCTGCATCACTTATTCGCAGTGTGTCTTTGTATGACTGGGGGTAAGCCTTCTAAAAATTAGTAAAGCTAGAATATTGGTGGCTAAGTTTTATGAATTTCTGGTTTTACTTTGTTGTGCCAGATACTGAAGATCTATGGAGGCGTCTATAAAATACATCTTCCTTGCTGTTGTTTTCAGAATACCATTCCTTTCTCTCTAGATTTATAACAACTTGCACTGCCCTCCTTTCTTTTAATCATTTTGTGATAGTTTTTGTTCCTGTGTGTTTAAGATTTCTTTCATAACTTTTACACTGCTAAGAGTAAAAAGGAAAAAAAGAAAAGAAAAGAAAGAATCCCCAACCAGCATGCGAAAAGGCCTAGACCTGTTAGCTAGCTAGGAATCAATCTATTTGGACTGTGACAACTCCACCACACTCTGCATCCGATGCCCCAGCAGCCCACCTATGGCGGCCCACTCTCTAGGTGGCGCCCTTTCTTGGATCTAAGAGCTGTGGTTATGCGTATATTTATGGTTCAGTTCTATAACCTAGCCCTTAAGTCTAGCAGGCTTGCTCTTTTATTGGACTTTGTTACTTTCCTTCCTTTTTGGGTGCTTCAGTGGATTATATATTTCTTCTGCTGGGTTAGTCAATTTGATTTGATTTGCTGATATCTGCTTCCTGTTGTTATCTCTTGACATAACTCCAAATGTTTGAGAGCTGGGGATTATTGACCTCAGAAGTGGTTTAACTCCCTTGTTCTGGGTTGTAGATCGTGAATTATGATGGGTTTATTGTCTTCTTGGTATCTTGCAGGTATACAATGGATGATACTGGCCCTGTTAGTTGTATTGCATGGACACCTGATAATTCAGCTTTTGCAGTTGGTTGGAAGTTCAGAGGGCTTACAGTTTGGTCTGTTTCTGGGTGTCGTTTGATGTCAACAATCCGTCAAATTGGTTTAAGTTCTGTATCTTACCCAATGATTAAGCCAAACCAGGATAGCAAGTATGAACCTTTGATGGGTGGCACCTCGGTGATCCAATGGGATGAACATGGATATAGGCTTTATGCTGTTGAGGAAGGATCTTCTGAGAGAATTCTTACATTTTCTTTTGGCAAATGTTGCCTAAACAGAGGAGTTTCAGGCACAACATATGTACGTCAAGTGATTTATGGTGAAGATCGATTGCTAATTGTGCAGGCTGAAGATACTGATGAACTTAAAATGCTTCATCTTAACCTTCCAGTTATGTGTTTGACTTGCAAACTTGTAAACTAAAACTTCTTCTGTTGATATCCTTGCAATATGGATTTTGCTGATTAAGATTTCCCTTAGCTCAGGTTTCATACATCTCCCAAAATTGGCCAGTTCAACATGTGGCTGCTAGCAAGGATGGAATGTACTTGGCGGTTGCTGGTCTCCATGGATTTATCTTGTATGATATACGTTTGAAAAAGTGGCGAGTATTTGGAGATGTTACTCAGGAACAAAAAATTCAGTGCGAAGGTTTGTTATGGATGGGGAAGATCGTTGTCGTCTGCAACTATATTGATTCTTCTAACACGTGAGATGATTATCTACGGTTACATGTTCTACTTAGTTATTCTATTTCACTTTTGGTTTTGTACGTCACAGACTTTAATAATGTGGGATTATTGCTGTAGATTTGTTACATTGTGTGGAAGCTTGTTCATTGACCTTGCTGATTGGCATAGACTTTATCTGTGTGTTTATATTGTCATAATTTATTTCTTGTTATTTCTGTGGCTTTGTTTGGATGGATTTTTATCTTCCTCTAGACAGCAGGCAACGATAATTTATTTTGTATTATAAGACAATGTCAATTATACTTTGACGCAAATTGATCTATTGCAGGTATGAATTGCTTTTTTATCCTAGATATCACCTTGATCAGAGCTCACTGCTTGGTCGGAAACCATTGATTGCCAAACCAGTTGTTATGGATGTCTATCAAGATTACCTTCTCGTCACATACAGGCCATTTGATGTGCACATATTTCATGTGAAGTTATTAGGTGAATTAACACCTTCTAGTAGCCCTGATTTGCAGGTAAAGGATTGTTTTTAGTTGTTGTTGGTGTTGTATTACTTTCTCTACTCTTGAAGTGTTAGTTTGCACTCTAAATAAGAGTGCTTGGATGAAACTTTATCCTTCATGCACTTTTAAGTGATAAAATGACAAACAGCTTTCTACAGTACGGGAACTCTCAATCATGACTGCTAAGAGCCATCCAGCAGCAATGCGTTTCATCCCTGATCAGCTTCCAAGAGATGGTATCCTGAACAATGCTTCACATCTGTCATGCAGAGAGCCTGCAAGGTATATCTCCTCCAAATTCATAAACATAAGCTTTATCCAAACACATAACTCTGAATGGATGCTTGGTATGCTAGATGTTTGATATTGAGGGCAAATGGGGAGCTTTCACTTCTTGATTTGGAGGATGGACATGAAAGGAAGCTTACCGACTCTGTTGAATTATTTTGGGTTACTTGTGACAAATCAGAGGAGAAAGCAAATTTAATTGAGGAAGTTTCATGGTTAGATTATGGTCACCGAGGAATGCAGGTAACACTGTTGGGGTCTATTTGATTTTTATTCTTCTTATCAGTCATCATCTAGGCTTATTGTGATTAACCTCCAGCTTTGGTCATTTGAACTTGTCTGATATAGTTTCTGGTTGGAAGCTTATTTTTACAGGTTTGGTATCCATCTCCTGGTGTTGACCGCTTTAAGCAGGAGGATTTCGTGCAGGTATTCATGTTTTTTCAAGACTTTATATTGCAGTTTTTATCAGATAGTGCTGACCAGTTTTTTTTTTTTTTCTCCTGTAATTTATTTGAGTTCATTTATGAGTCTTGTCATCATATTGGATACCCTAAATGAGGTTCGTTTGCAAATGATCAGCTAGTTTGAAGGTAAAATTGCCCTGGAAGAAGTGGGGTGGGGGGTTTCACGAATCCATATATATAAGAATTTCATGTTAGTTGGCTTTGACTGGTATTTGGTACTGTGAAAGATGCTGCCTTTTTTTTTTCCCCCAAAAGATTTTGGTTAGTAGACTTGGTTCTCTTCTGTGTACTGCCTTTTCCTTCATGCAAGCAATTTGCAGATGCATGTTTGAGCTTAGGTAATTAGATAAAGTTTTTTAAGTGTTGGGACTAGATATTGGATCACTTCAATTTTCCTATCCTTAATGTGTTTGGTTTTCCTATTCAGTCTTTGAAAGTCTTGACCGCTGCATTTGTTACATTTAATTACATACCTTTTAAGACGACTTCTGGGACTTAAGCTACCTCGATCAGTTATTTGGTCCATGTTCCAAGTTGTTAAAGTAACTTATGATTAACTTTTAGCTGGACCCGGAGCTGGAATTTGATCGGGAGATATATCCCCTGGGCCTTCTTCCAAATGCTGGCGTTGTTGTTGGTGTTTCCCAAAGAATGTCATTTTCAGCATGCACGGAATTTCCATGTTTTGAGCCTACTCCTCAGGCTCAGACTATACTTCATTGCCTGCTACGACACCTGCTTCAGGTACTTCTTTTTTTTTATTTTTTTTATTTTCTTTGATATGTAGTCCACTTTTCTCCCACGGAAGCTGTAAGTAAAGTATTCTTCTCCTAAACACCTATCCCTTTTTGTATGTTCTGCTTTGGTCTTTTTTTACCTGCCTTAGGGGGCCCATACTATTAGGACTCCAAGAAAGGAACTTACTTATAACACAACTACAAATACCATTAAGTCCTAATGTTGTGATTTTGCTTGGGAACTCCCAATATCATCCCTTTGCCTTATTTTTGTCTTGTCTAATAAGTGAAAATTGGTCATAATAGTTTAAAATTTGCTTTGGTATCTTGATCTGTAACAAGTTGTATATCCTTATTGATGTTGTCATATTGGTATTTGTAAGTTGCATGCACCTAGTGAACCTGCAGCTGCATCATGTCCTAACTTATTGAGGATCATGTCCAATAGGACTCCTAGCAACAAACTTAGCTGTTGGGTGGTAGTTAAGATATTAGCAGGGTGGTCGTGAGGTGATTGCTGGGAATTGAATCCTTTCAAGTATTGTTATGATTTGGGAATGAGGTGCTTCTATAAAGAAATGGACTATAGACTAATGTGCCTTGATTTTTGAAAATTTAGAATTATAATTGGCTGACTCGAGCTGTGTTGTTAAAGCTGTTAACTCCTAGTCAAGTTCTTGCATATTGAGTTATCATGAACTGTAAACAAGATTGCTATTACACTCTGGGCTAGTTATTTACATATTGACTGCTACTACTGTATCTAGTTTTTCTGACTCTGTCATGTGTCGTTGGCTTTTTTCATTTAGAGCTGTTGCTTAATAATCTATTGCTTGTTCTGTTGGAATCTTACTTTGTGAAAAGTTGATTGTCAATGATATAATAACAAAGTGTTTGCAAAGCCGAGTGACTTATATCCCATCCTTTTTAACCACGGTTTTATTTGGAGATTAGGAACTGATTGACATTTTCAAGCGGAAGAGCTGATAGATTTTCATTGTTTATTGGTAACGAATTCAGTAAAAGCATTTCATTACACAATAACTGGTTGATGTTTATGAAATGAGAAGTAGAAGTGGAGCTCATTATATTAAAGCAAACTCAAATATTGTAGGGGTATCATCTTGGAATCTGACTGCTCGACAATAAGGTTGAGATGGTCTTTAGCCAAAAGGAAGGGTATAAAATTGAATTTTAGAGGGCTAGTGGATATATCTTTCAACCTCTTGACTTTTAACTTGAAGGACAAGCAAATGAATTGTTGTAAGGTCTGCAAACAGAGATATTGGTACAAAAGTGTATTTCGAAAGACAAAATCTACCTGCTGTTGGAAAAAAACACCACTTTCTGTACTTTCTTGGGTTTGTCAAAGGGAGCATGTGTCGTACATGACCTTTTTGAGTTTGTAGGTTTGAACCTCTGGTGGCTCATTAGGGTTCTGTTTTCATATTAATTACAGTTTTCTTTATAATGTTTGAGACATGTTTTCCTTTCTTAGTCTGTCTTTTAATGTCTACCAGAGGGACAAGAGGGAGGAGGCTTTAAGATTGGCACAACTATCAGCGGAGAAGCCTCATTTTTCGCATTGTCTGGAGTGGCTCCTTTTTACTGTATTTGATACAGAAATAACCAGGTAATTTCTAATAAGTGAAGGAAAAGTGAATTAATTTGACTTTGAACTCCTATAGTTTATCCTATAACTTGTTATTTAAAGGCTTCAAATGTCTTCCTCTGGATATATATTATGGAAAATGTCCCATGTTTTGCTCGTCAAGTGACTTGACATTTACTGCATTTAGCATAGACATTTGGCTACACATTATAGGGTAGAGTCCTCCTTACTGATAAATATTGGGTTTTACCCTATGTCTGAGTCAGTGCGTAAACATGAAAGTTGGCCTCTTAAATAAGTGTATGATTTATTGTCATTAATCATTTCTGGTATTTTTTTAATTCTTTATCTGAGGAAAGTCACTTTTATGAAACTATCATTTTATGGGTTGGGTCTATTTTGCTTGACATTTAGGATTATATGTTTTCCCTCTCTATGTTATAAGTCCATGTGAGGGAACTTATTATTTCCATATATCTTTGATTATGTAAACTATGTTACTTACGATGATAGTTGGACTGCAGGCAAAATCTAAACAAGAACCACATCTCAGTCACAAAATATGCCAACAATTACTCTCTTCTGGAGAAGACCTGCGATTTGATCAGAAGTTTCCCCGAGTATTTTGATGTGGTTGTAAGTGTTGCAAGAAAAACAGATGGCCGACATTGGGCAGATTTATTCTCTGCTGCTGGAAGATCAACAGAGTTCAGTGTTTTTCACTTCAACTTTAACTTTTCCGTTCTCTTTTATATTGTGGTTGAAGTGCAACAGAATCATAGATATTTAGGAATTCATGTAACAAGGATAGACACTGGTTATTTCAATGTGGTTGGAAATGTTCCAGATTTTTTTGATTCTGCAGGTACAACTAGTAGGCTATTTGCCTTCCTGACTCATGCTTGATTAGCCCCCAGTTTGTGCTGTATTAAGATAAAGTTACCACCCTAATTGTGTACAAATTACCTTGTCTGTGGTCCAAAAGTTGCCTCCACTAGTTGTGCTTATTTAAGTGGACTTTTGTGCTTATCGTACCAACTATTGGTCTCCGGTCTTGCAAATGTTGCTGGTCTCACTTAGCTCATAAGCTACATCTGTTTATGCCAGAGTTTACACATTTCCATTGTTTTTTGAATTTTTCTTAATATGAGTTCATTTTTTATCGGCTCAAATTTTAGTTCTCTCAATTGTTTAGGTTGTTCGAGGAATGCTTCCAGCGGAGATGGTACCGCACTGCTGCTTGCTATATACTTGTAAGAAATTCTCTCTCTCTTAAACATAGTGAGTTTTTGGCTGTTGGAAATTATCATGGTTTTGCTTGTTCTTCCTCTTTTCGAATTGATTCTTAACACCCCCCCCCCCCCCGCGGGGCTTCCCTTTCAGTGCTTAGTGTTCTTTTGTGAGATAGGCTTAGCTATCATCATTCTTCAGTGCAATATGTGTCCTAATGTAAAAATGATGCTGTTAGTCTTGTCTGCGGATTATGTGGTAAATGGTCAAAGTTAATGTAACATCCAAGTAATTGCATTTTCCAAGATATTATTTCTTTTACAGTGCACAGACTGGACTTGAACGGGAAGAAGATTCTTTCTTTGTTTGTCAGAAGAAGATATCTTGAAACCCGCAATTGAGATGTGTTATTTTCTTACAAGTATTCAATTCTTAAAATCTCCTACAGCTATGGTTTCACAGCATATGAATATGAGAGTATATAAGTTTCTGACTCTTGATTCTATATGTTTCTGCCTTATATTTACTTGTTGCACCTTTAATGTTGCAGGTGATTGCTAAACTTGAGGGTCCTGCTGTCAGTCAGTACTGTGCTCTACGCTTATTACAGGTCGAGACTGTCCTAGGATTACAAAGTTTTTTTTTCTTTTTTTCTTTTTTTTTGTGTGTGTGTGTTTGACACTGACTGTTGTCAAACCCTTCTGCAGGCAACACTCGATGAATCACTATATGAACTTGCTGGGGAGCTGGTACGAGTTTGACACAATTATGTGCTTCTTTCTAATATTGATACCCGTAACTCAAAAGAGGGGGTACTAACTTTTTTAATTGGTTCTCAGGTAAGGTTCTTGCTGAGATCTGGAAGAGAATATGAACAGGCATCCACGGATTCAGACAGATTATCTCCTAAAATCTTGGGCTATTTTCTATTCCGTTCTAGTTACCGCAGACAGTCCTCAGAGAAAAGGTAATTGTAGTCTTTCTACAGAACCTTAGACCCTGGCAGCTTTGAGATTTTAGATTATTCTGACTTGGCATCTTTTGTTTGCCCACTCTTTCAGCAACAACTCATTCAAAGAGCAGAGTGCCCATGTTTCATCTGTCAAAAATATTTTAGAAAACCATGCTAGTTACTTAATGTCGGGGAAAGAACTTTCAAAGCTTGTTGCATTTGTAAAAGGCACTCAGTTTGATTTAGTGGTAAGACAAGCTTCTTTTTTCCTTTCTGAATGATATGTTCTATATGGAAGTGATCCTAAAAGTGTTTGGACAATGTTATATTGCAGGAGTATCTTGAAAGAGAAAGATATGGATGTGCTCGCTTGGAGAACTTTGCTTCAGGACTTGAACTAATTGGGCAAAAGGTATTAACATCTGAAGGCACTCTTCAGTGCTCAAAATTTATTCTCTTTCTTGTTAAAATCTTGAAAGCCATCTAGTCACAGATTAGCATCACAGATGAGTTTTAAATAAAAACTGTGGTGATTGTGTAATTATCAGAATCTGAACCATAGAGTAACTGATTTGAAGCTTGAATATGTGACTTGAAGCACAAAGCATGATGCTGAAACTGATTCTGGAATGTTCAATTTTTATTTTTTATTTTTATTATTTTTATTTCTTTTTAAACATGCATCAAAGCACAAACATGCACACCTCTCTCTTCCCTCACTGAATCCTCCCTTTTCTCTCTAGCTTCAAATGGGTATGCTGCAGAGCCGGTTGGATGCAGAATTCCTTTTGGCTCATATGTGCTCTGTCAAGTTCAAGGAGTGGATAGTTGTCTTAGCTACTCTTCTGAGACGATCTGAGGTACAGTTGGCATTTCTTATGTAAATCTGTTATCTATTGAGTATTATGTGCACCAGAACTATCCACCTAATACTTTATGGCTGAACATTTTCAATAATTTTGTACAACTTTAAATAAATGTTGACGACATTGGGAAAGGTTAAAATGTACATAGATGCAGTAAATTTTGTATGTGCCCTTAATTGGGGTACAAATGGAACTGAACTATCGGTTATTGTTGTATTCTTATTTATCTATTTAATTTAGACAGGATTATAATATACTCAGATAATGGTTTCTTGTCATTCTAGCTATGTAGCAATGAGGAATCTTTTGCCTTATATATCCAGGAAGCCAATAATCCCTTTATCTGCGTTCCTTGCAAACATGCACAGGTTCTTTTTGATCTTTTCCAGCATGATACGCGTCTATGGAAAGCATACAGCATTACCTTGCAGGTACATTTGCCTCAAAAGCTTGTTTATTATCTGAAAATGATCTCACAAATTCTTATATATGCATATCTTATTGTCCTCATTTTGTATATGTATGATCTTTAGTCGCATTCTGCATTTGCCGAATACCATGATCTGCTGGGAGATTTAGAAGAGAAACTTTCGTCAGTTGCGAATTTGGAGAAGTAAGGAAGATTTGAAATTCGTATCCTAGGCTCTTAACAAATTGTTGCTAATTGAATTAACTCAATGGCAACATTTCCTTGGCCGGAGCAAATGTCACTCATTGTCCCATACCAAGGACCAAGCATCTATCTGCCGAATGGAGTGGACGATGAGCAATGGAAATCTAAACCATGGTATCCGTTTGAGATAATCGTTTCAGTAAAAACTGATAGGAATGCTGGTCTTGTTGGAGTTACAGAATCCTTCTTTCATGTGGATAAGGAGGAACAAAACCTACACGGGGAGGCCTATGAGCAGTCCATTTTATTTTTTGATTGGTTATTTGTTCTTTTACATGTAACATGCATATAGAGAGAAAAGCCTTTCATCTTGTAGGTACTTTAGCGATTTTATTGTTTGACATGCCCAACCCCAATGTTCATTATGTTACACGCTATTGAGTTTGAATAAAATCGTGTTGCTGCCATAACATTGTTGTTGTAGTCTATATAAGGACCATTCATGGTTCTCGCCCGACGACATGCCTTGATTATCTGTCATTTATGTATCCTGCGAGTCTGTTAAGAACATCTGATAGGGATATTTATGTGCACATGTCGTTAGGTCATCCCTCATACGAATGTGGCTAACGACCACGTAGCTTAATGCTTATTATCAGTTTCACATTCAGAAGAGGATATGCAAACAACTTCAACATTATTTGATCAACTTTATGAATACCCAGTTAATTCTTTATACAAAAACTCAACCTATTTGCTTATTTGGGTCAAGACAGAGTGCCTCTTATGGATTCTTGAAAGGGAAAAAGCCTGAGCAATTTTTATTCCTGCTGTATATGTTCGACCCACCCGATCTTTTTAATTCCCTAATTTTAGACAAGCACGTAAATTAGTACTTGAAGTTTCCTAGAGGTTTTAGTTTGAT
Source organism: Casuarina cunninghamiana (assembly GCA_028551485.1). Classification (NCBI taxonomy): domain Eukaryota; kingdom Viridiplantae; phylum Streptophyta; class Magnoliopsida; order Fagales; family Casuarinaceae; genus Casuarina; species Casuarina cunninghamiana. The sequence goes on from CM052364.1 coordinate 7,644,995, forward strand.
ACTTGGACCTTTCAAAGGTACAATCAAGCTATTGAATTATTGAATTGTGACAATGAATCACAATTATTTGATAATCGTAAGTCTATATGGACCTTTCCAATCGAACTAACCAAGCCGAGTGTTGGTGTGATCCAATAAAATTAAGTCCACTGCTTAAAAAATTGCTTTTTGTTAATTCATAATTAGTTGTTTTATGTTTAAATTTTTTACTTGACAGATGGCCTCCCGCTGGTAGTAAGTTTGGCGGAATGACTTGATTGCGACTATAATATTTTAACTCCTGAAGAACTGATCAAATTGGAGATTCTCGTAAACTTAGAAGGACTAAGATTGGTGCTTTGCCCCTCCTTCCCTACCACTCGTTCCATTGAGCAGTGAGAAATGATACACATAGATACATTACTTTTCACAGAAAACCTCAATCATCCATTTTTCACTTCAATTTATTCTTAAACAAGCACAAAAGTAGCAATCCCTATCACCAATAGCTGAGTTGAGTTAATATAGCTCAACAAGTGAAGTACCCGTGAAATCATAACATAGACATTGATATACTAAGATAAGTAGATCACCGGCCGAAGCTGATGGAGTAAGTGCATATCATGATTCAGAGACATATTTTCACAATCTACAGCTGGTACTGTAGTTTCACACCAATTATTCTTGAACAAGCACCAAAAGAAGCAATCTTCACCAAGAATACTGACTCTACAATATAGCCACAATCCTAGACACTTGTAGCTGAGTCGAGTTCATCACCAACTAAAGCTGATGGACTCAAAGTGCATATTATCTGCAGAATCTGAAGAACAAATGGCTGCAACATCATGTCTCAAACCCTTTGGGCCAGACGCGAGAACTTTGATTCTTGATCCCTTGCATCCAAGTAGCATCCCTGCGAGAGAAAACAAATGCAGGTAAAGCTCATTGACGATCTATTTAGAAATGGTATGTTCTACTCAGTATGTTAGTTACTCACTCTTCAGGTCAGGTCTTCGTCCATAGTGCACCGTGATAGCTTCGGCAGGAGACAGGTGTGGGAGGCTTTCCAATTCCACTCCATACGAGCCTGGAGACCTCGTTTCCGTTTCCATGTTCTGAACCTGCGTAGCTTCAACAACATTCCGCCGCTTGTTCCAAAAAACTGCTGCACTGGCCGTCACAGCTATGCAGATGCACATTACTAATATATTTATCACAGTCCTCCAAGCGAGTGAAAATATTTTGTTTGTGTTGTCATCAGTAGGATAGATGTAATAACGTGTAATTATTCCAGTTAGTATGAGGAAAATGACGAAGGAAGATGCTATTATCATCCCAAGCCAAACCCAGCTGTTGGGGCCTAAAGTGGCAGAAATGGGTGCATCAGCTGCATGGGACTTAAACCATATGGCTCTAAGGGGTTTTGAGTTGTCTGCTTTGGGTTCTTTTTCTCTTGTTACGAAGGCCTCAATTTGTAGCTGCAGATTGGAAATGTCAAAGGGGGTTCCAGAGATTGGAAGGATGAGGTCCAGCATGGTAAGTTCCGGGGAATTCTTGAAAGCGCAAATTAGCATCACTTTTGGAGTTTTGCAATCAGGCGTTGCGCTCAGAAAGATGAGTTCTCGAATGATAGATATGAATGGAGTAATGCCGCTACCCCCACACACCATCACAAGGGTGTCAAAGCTGCATCCCAAAAACAATAAAAGCTACTATTTGGTTAGCATGAAAGTACATTTGTTCCCTATCTATTTGGTGAAACAAAATCAAATATGGTTTAAAAAGTAGTAAGGGAGTTAAAAAGGACATGCATTTGCTTTCATTTATGGTGCAAACCTTAAAAAATCTGTTGAAACCGGCCCATATGGCCCTTCAACTGAGACCTCGAGACGATCGGGAGGAGAAGGTGATGAAAGCTTCTGATAAAGCTTCTTGGTCCAGCTTCCGTTGCCTTTTATGACGACGCTGAGCTTGTCATGATCCACGTTACCATTAGAAGTGATAGTAAAAGGATGCCACTGTAGTTTGGAAACGCTAGGCACGTTTATGAACAAAATGCTCAAGGGGTTGTAACTCAAACCTGGCATGATCAAACCAATCCACAGCAAATCAAATTGTTATCTTTAAAAGTGGAACTTTAAATGATTTATATATTCCAGAGATTATCTGTATGACTCTATGCTTTTTTAAGAAAATAGAACCTCTCGCTTTACCAGGGCTCTTGGCGAGGTTAAGTTCTAGGGTTTGGCAAGGCAGAAGGCGGGCCGAAACCAGTTGAACTCTCTGTCTCGATTGCAGGAACCTCAGATATCGGTCGACGAGGAAAAGGTAGAAACCGGGAAGCATCATGGAACCATAAGAGATGCCAACATGGAGTAGGAAGAATATCATAAAAAGGATGTAAAGATGGTGAGTGTAAAGGAAGAGCTCGAAGAACTTTCGACGTATGCGTGGGAAGGTCGTTAACCACATGGCTAATCCGGCTATCAAGGCTAGCTCCCCAGCCACATTTGATACCCCAGTGTTGTCCCATTTAAGCATCTGCGTTGCAACAAAATCATGAAGTTTTATTTTTGACATCTCCAGAATAAATAGGAAAGGCAAGTGTTCATCATAACTCAAAAAAGGAAAAAGAATGAACAATGAATATCTCAGGAAATGGTCTGTCTTTTTTTGGCTAAGTCAGGAAAGGGTCTGTCATGATATACATGATGAAATTGTAGTTGATGTCTTCTTCTTCTTCTATTAGTGAATTTAGAGAAAGGGAAGACTGGATCAAGTGTACTAAATGAATCTCAATTCCAATCATAAGCCTTTCAAGGTAGCTTAGGAACCCATTAACTAACTATCTTTGCTCTCAGGTCTAAAGAATTCTTCTCATGCTTTTTCTCTTTTGATTAAATATGATGAAAGATGAGAGTAGGTGGCACCTATGATCATATTTCTAAGACTCGTTGGAAAGCACAAATTGTTCTTATAAGTTCTGTATTGCTTTGGTGATTAAGCTAGGAACCAGTTATCCAAATCTGGGTTCAAATTCAGTTGGGGCTTGTACTCAGTCAGATCAGTCAGCACTTGATGGATTTTGCCTGAAAATCTGAAGTTTGAAGAAGAGACATGGAAGCCATAGCTACCGATGCCTCAAGGGGCCACCAACAGCCTGGAAAATCAAAAGAGAAACCTATGATAAAGCTCCTTCATCGGTAGTGCCTGATCTGAATACCTTTTCCTGTAGAACTAGTTAGGTATCGTACACTTAGGTCGTTACGGTCACTCACATCCCATACCATGTGATGCCTAATCCACTTCCACAAATCCTTGTGATGGCGACAAGTCAAGGTTTCCACCATAGATCTGTTGCCGCACTACGCCGACGGCCCTACGTATCGCCGGCCGCGGAGTCAACCTACTAAAAGATCCCAACCTCTCAAATTACCAGCCCCTGCTAGTGACCAAAATGATTCGCCTCTGCATGAAAAACAGGTGTGGAATTCTGAAACACCCACAAAAGCAGCGGTGACGCGAACTACAGGGATGCCTCTGAAAGCCAGCAAACTAAGTGCTTAAATGGGAGCAGCCGCAGAAGTTGACGAATAGGTCCTTCCACTAGGGGATCAGAACACCACCATGATCATGCCCACACCACCAACTGCTTTATGATACTTCGGCTTCATCTTTTATCTGAAGAAGATCAGACATAGACATCTCCTAGATGTACGATTTTTTACTATTTTAATCACTTATAATGTTAGAAGGTGCATTCTGTCGACTTAAAGTAAGTGATTTATAATGTAAGAATTTACTACGTACTTCTTTAACATATGATATAATATAAGTGGAAAAAGATTTATCAATGATAAATGCTTTTGAAGTTGAAATTTAGGTAGGACACTTCATTATAGATTTTGTTTCTGTGATCTTTGTTTTATTCTTTTATTCTATCATATGCATTGACTCGTGTTTCGGTGAGATAAAATATTAAATATCATTATCTTACATCACCAATATCTTAACTTAGATTTTTATTATTTATAAATTCATATATTTATCTTTCTTAATAATAGATTTTAGTAAGAGAAATTGGACTGTTTCTAACACTTGTATTTCACACTCCACAGTAAAGGAATATGCTTGCTATTTAAACGAAGATACGGCCAAAAGCTTTATTTATCCTAAAACTTAAGAGCTTTCCATGTCTTGAAATCGTTTCTCCCCACCAAGGAAAAAGGTTTTGATTTGACGTGCTTTTAGTTTAGGAAACGAAGGTATGGGAAGAGCAATAAAACTACCTCAGCACGATGCAACTAAGTTTTGGGAATAACGTGCTTTTCCTTTAGATCAGATTTTTCTATTATGCTGTAATTAAGGTTTATTTTGCCTCAGAGGTTTCGACACCCATGTCCAAAACTTCATTTGCATAACTAAAAGAATAAAAAACTAATCCATATAAGTAATGAAGAAGTAGACATTTGTTGATAAATGCTTAGCTTAGTTAAGAAGAGGAACTGTCTAAGACTTTAATTTCAGGTTCTACATCAGTATGGGCTGGTGTGTGTGTTTGTTAAAAAAAAAAAAAAAAAAAAAAAAAAAATATATAATAATACAAAAAAAATATATATCAGTAGTGTAACAAGAACATAATAAAAGGCTTATGTAATGAATTGTAGCACCTATTATCTAACCGATGGTTTGCTAAAACTCAGATTACCTCTGAAATTCTATTGGTGACGGCCCAAGAGAAGATGAAACAGATGCCATGAGCCGTGAAGAGCGTCATGACGAGGTGTCCAAGCCATATGTGGTACTTGATGCAACTCTCGGAAGTGAGGCCGAAGAGTGGTAGCAGCGATGACCCACGCGTCACCGGGTAGAACAGAAATGCTACACATATGTTCCCTACGAGGCCAAGGATTAGAGCTGCGGTGCTCAATTTATACTGCCATCTGCGAAATGAAGACAACCGAGCTATTACTTTCATGTCAGAATTCATCATTACCTCCACTATAAGGGTTTACCGAATTCGAAAAGATGTAAGAAATTCTCACACTTTCTCGCCTTTTTTTGCTGCTACTTCTGGAGTGATTTTTGCAAACCTGTTGCGTGTATAAGTTGCAAACGACCAAACCAAGAGTGCAACGAACATGATGAAAAAGCCTAGCTCTATGATGGAAACAATCCCCAGAGGACCTTTTACCAGCAGCGGCCGCTTCCATGAGGCGAACCGATGATTTCTGCCATTGCTGTTGATCACAATTCACCATACGAAATTGTTAGAACGAGTTTTGATTCTTCTGATCTGGGAAAAGTAAAAGCAATCATATACTGGAAAGAAAGTTGGCCGTGATACTCTAACCGGGAAAAACAACTCTTTAGATATCCTAAAGGGACTACCTTTTCGTTTTATACTTCTTTGACGGTTTCTTTCCAATGTGGAGGTACACACAGGCCGCGGCAGCGACGAATAGGACGGGGAAAGTGTAAATCAGAAGTGTTGCTCCTGTAACATAGATTACATAGTTTAAGAAAAAACTTATTAGTGTTGACTGAAGGCATCGAGCGAGCAACAACGCGAATAGACTGAAAAAAGTCCAAACCTTGCGTCCCGAAATATGTCGAGGTAGTCTTTGCTCGGATAGTAGGCAGCCAATTTTGTCTATATGTGTTGGTGGGCATCATGATCCATAACATGAGAGACCCCAGAAACACTGCCATCGACAGTAGCTTGATGGCTGCTCGAACTCTGCTGATTTCTCCATGGGAAGATGGTGGTCTTTTCACCACATTAGGCTCCATCTTTTCTCTCTCAACTACCTTAACACACTGCACAACAACTCTTTGGAGGAGCTTTTACATGTGGATATATTTATACAGGGAATTTGAATACCATATTTTATTCTATAAGATACAAAAGGTCAGGTATGGAAATTCACTTTAAAAAGAAGCATGATTCACGTCTTTCGGTGCACTAGTAGAATGTCAACCTGTCTTTAACCAATCAGAGAGAAGAAGCCCAGAAAGCAGCACTACGCGGCATGAAATGGTTTGACAATTTTCTTTAGGGTCAACTATGTCCTGGACTTCGTGTTTACTGCAACTTTCATGCTTTTTTAATGACATGGCTCCTACATTTTTCATATCCATATTGCTTGAAAAAAGAGAATTTTTTTTTTCCTTCTTTTAAATGGGAGGGATCTCGTCTAGTTAGGATCAAGCTCGCCGTATGCAGCTAAACGAAATATCTTATCTTATATGGACGGTCTATATTGATTACATCTTGTAATAACTGCAGACAAGAGGAAGCCTCTAAACATCAGGTGAGCTAACAATAATGGTGGTCCTTTGGTTTACGATTAGATGTAAAGGATTCTGGATTGCCGGCTGCCCCTGCTGGTTTTACAACAGGCACTTTCTTTTACTTTTGAGTCTGAAATTGTCAAAATGGTATGCAAAGTTGCAGTATCCCTAAATTTTGGAGCAAAGTTTTTTGGGTACTTACATAACCGTTGTTCTTGTCTCTTTCATATTATTATAGAGTATTTCTTAAATGAGATACATGCTTCTTTCTATAAGCTAGTTTTTAGACGACTAAACTTTTTACATGGTATGAGATTTGAAATAAACGAGACTCTGGTATCTACAATTCGTAGTACAAAATTGTTTGTAAGGTAACGTTTAACTCTCAGCAATGGATATCTGCAACCCATGTTGACTTCGAGGAGCCATGTCACTTAAATTGTTTAATCCTATTTAAATCCTAAACCCAAGGTATATGACGTTTGTAACCCAAAATGACTTATGAGGGAATATATGACTCTTGTGATTATTTTTTTAGCTTATGTTATCTTCATGATGAAATTTGCAATCCATATTAATCATGAGAATGAATGTTAAGAATGATACGTGTTCTCTTACATAATTTAAATCATGCTTGCTTTTTTTTTTTTTCAAATAAAATATACACTCCTTATTTATAAACTGTTTTTTTTTTTTTTTTTTAAGGAATAAAAAACTATTCTTGTCCCAATTACTACATTTTTAGGTAGGGTGTGGCTAAGCCTTTCACCAAGTTTATTTATATGTTTATTTTTTGAAATTCATTGCTGTTGTTTGTGTTCTACCAATCCGTGGACATGCGAGGGGCTTGATCAGATGCCCCTGGAGGAGACATCTTTGTTCGGATGCGCGTCTGTTTAGAGCGTGTTTGCTTGTGTCGGCTAATGTCTGACATGTGAGGGGCACCTGCGACAACGCACAGGCCACACTTGTCAATACGTTCATAGTCTTTTTGATACGATATTTTAGGTTAAGTCAAACCTTACGTTCATAGTTAACAGGCTGATCTTTAGACTAGGAGAGACGATATGAATATTGATTACTTCGGAGGATCAATACTCGGATTTAGGAAGTACCCCAAGAATGAAAATATTATAAGAAAAAGAAACTTTATGAATATAATTAAAGTTGCATGAATCTTGCACTTGCCGTATTTGACACACATGGTTGACTTTTGAACAGTGTCAACTTGCTGTTTTACATTTAAGTTACACAAAATCTAAGGTGAAAATCATGAATATTATATCCTAGAACACTAAAAAGAAACCGAGCTTTAAACTAGGAGAGAAAATATAGCAGTTTAGTGGTTAACTTAGATGTGGGGGAGGAATTATTGAGTATATATGTCTGATTCAAAAATGTTATGTCTCACGTTAAATTTATGAAAAAAGCTTGTGTATATGTTCATATAAGTTTTTTGGGTATAAAATTTTTTGGAAAATCAGCAAGTGATGGTAAAGATTATAGTCTATGCGCCACAAACAAATAAAGCGTATTTGCTTCGAAAACAAGATATCACACTTAATGCTATTGTGTTAACCTTAAATATTCCACATATGAATATGCTGAATCTTTATGAGCCTTTTCAAATGTTTTAACCATGCTTATTATTATTAATTTTTTAATTTTTATTATTTTATTATTACAATGAACACACCTAATTAATATAGACAAAATGTTGAATTTCAAACTTCACAGTTAGGCTTTAACTCACTACTAAACTAGTAGGCAAAGTGCTAACTATGCTTATTGGCTGTGGAACTTTGCCATTCTTAAATTTCACTATAAAGGAACAGGTTGTGTCAATCGCGCGGGCCTTTATTTGTTACCTTATATTTGCTGTGACTATTTTGGGCTGTTACCCTATATCTGCAGTGAATTCTATGGGCCGTTATATTTCATTGCATTTCCGGCCGAGGTAGAATTCGGGCTGAGTTTTCTCATTTTCCGTCCAAATGACAATTTGATAAAGCTGGATGTTAAAGGAAAAGGATGAAGTGCCTCTCTTTTCCGAACAGTTCCGTGTGAGAGAAAGAGCTACGGGTTGCTCTGTGTGAGTTAGCGCAAATCAGGGCAAAATCTGGTCCTTTGGCAACGGGAAGAAGTCCAAAGTAAGAAGCAACAGCCACATGAAGGCCTACAGCACTCATATGCATCATTCAAAATCTCTTTCTTCTTGAAGAAATTTGTAATTTGCTCAAACTGTTTCACTGAGTTGTAATCGTTTTTTTTTTTTTTTTTTCTTTTTCTATTCGGGGTAGGAGAATTTTGGAGGGTTTAATTGGAAGGACGGTGTCTTGAACTTCTACCACTCAAGTGATAATCCCCCTAGGTGCTATTGAGTTGCAGGGGCTTAGACTTCAGGTGAGTTGTGATTGAAGGTTTGGAAAGCTCGTTATAGAGCACGGGTTATACATAATTTTTCTGGAAAAGAAAAATCGCTGTAAACTATAAGAATCGATTGATCCTTTTTTTAAATTGTGAAGGGCTATCTTTGATCTATATTGTGCTGTCTTTTTCGTCAAGTTTAAACTATTTCTGCAACTTGAATTGAGCTTAAGCCACTTTATTACTGAGCATAACGTAAATAGGCATGACTCAACTTGATTAAGACCTCTGGTGGCTTAAACCAAATTAAAGTTTCAGAAAAACCTTATGTAATGAAGGGGCTTGAAATGGTTTGGTCATAGCCTTAAAATGCTTAAGCCTGATTGAAATCTTTAAACATCGATACACAAAGACTAATAAGATTTAATGAGGCATGCCTAGTAGAAGATAAGATTTAATGACATTTCATGAGACCCAATTTAGGTAAAAAAATGTTAATATTTGAATGTCACACGTAACACATTAGCATATTTAGTCCTAATTATATGATAATGTTAGGTGTAAAATTGTGTAATTATTGTAAATATTATGTTTTCCTTGTATAGATTAGGTTTATAGCCTATAAATGGAGGCTTCTCAGTGTAAAGAATTATCAAAATACAATCAGTGAAATTCCTTCACTTGCTAGCATCTCTCCCCAATATCTCAAATTCTTACATGATATCAAAGTTAGGTTTTAACCCTAAGACCTTAAATTGCTTCCGTTCTAGCCATCAATAGCAAGTGATTAGTGTGAATTTCGTTTTTTTTTTTTCTCAACAATTTTCCCACCCTCTGCCTATTTTGCTCCTATTTCCTTTCACAAATTTATGCTTTTGCCACTTGAACTCATTGAACCTTATCCCCCAAAATTTGCTTTGCCCTTGTTTCCTTCCATATTTACATTTTTACCACCCAAACTTGCTAAACCCTAACCCCAATTTTTTTCCCCAAATCCCAATTTTGCCCCTTAATTCCCAAATTAACCTTGTAACCCTAACCTTAATTTCTCTAATGGCTACCTTAAACTTCGTTGCTGGTGCTTCCTTTGCTGCTTTTCGTGATGCTTACCAACTCTCTTTTGTCGATTTGTAGCCTAGTAATATTGTCTCCAAAAAATTGGTTGGCAAATCCAATTGGAGCATTTAGAGTGACTAGGTTTGCATTATATTCCTCACCCAAAATAAGCTCAAATTTCTCACCGATAAGCTTCACCGTTCGGATGGTCATGGTGACAACGAGTAGTGGTGGGACCAAGCCCTCGCCGCTGTCAAAACCTGGTTGGTTCACTATGTTGAACCTAATATAAAGAATATGGTTTCTCAGCTTTCAACTGTGATAAACATCTGGCAGGTTTTCCAGGAGAGCTTTAAATATTTGAGTTGGTGACATTGCTTAAGGGCAAGAAAGCTTTGAAAAATTGCTGGATTTATGAATTGAAGCATGATGAAAATTCTTCATAACCCCGATACAAAGCTAGACTAGTTGTCAAAGGTTTCAATCAGAAAAATATAATTTATTATGATGAGATTTTCTCATCTGTTATGAAAATGTCCTCAATTCAAGTGGTTTTGGGATTGACTGTTCGTCTTGATCTTAGAATTGAGCAAATGGATGTAAATACTGCTTTCCTTCATGGTGACCTAAATAAAGAAATTAATATGGAATAACCAGATGGTTTTAAAGAAAAAGGTAAAGAGAAATATGTTTGTAAGTTAAAGAAAAGTTTATATGGCTTAAAATAGGCACCAAGACAATGATATCAAAATTTTGAGTCTTTTATAGGGGGTCAAACCTATAAGAAGAAAAATTCTGATCATTGTATGTTTGGGCAGAAATTTTCGTATGATGATTTTATCATTTTACTACTTTATGTAAATGACACTCTTATAGTTAGTAAAAATTGAAAAGTTGAAGCAAGAGTTAAGTAAGTCATTCTTAATGAAAGATCACCTAATGAAGCAAATTCTTGGTATAAAGGTTGGTCATGACAAAAAAACTAAGAAATTATGGTTGTACTTTAAAGGTTTTTTATTGATAAAGCTAAAATGGTGAATACACCTTTTGCTACATACTTTAAGCTTAGTAAGAAACAACGTCTTGCAAATGAGGAAGAGATAAAAGATATAGAAAGAGTTCCTTATGCTTATTGTGTTGGTTGTTTAATGTATGCAATGATTGTACAAGGTCAGATATAGTTCATGCAGTTAGGGTAGTTAGCAAATTCACTTTCAATCCTAAAAGAGAACATTAGAATGTAGTGAAGTAGATCCTAAGAGGCATTTCTAGTTTGAAACTTTTATTTGGGAGTGAAAAACCTATTCTTGTTGGATATATAGATTTTGACAATGCAAAAGATATTGATAATAAAAGATCTACTTAGGCTACTTGATTAAGTTTTTAGGGGAAGCTGTGGCATGGTAATCAAGATTACAAAAATATATTGCTTTATCTACAACGGAAACATAATTTATTGTAGTAATGGAAGCATGTAAAGAGTTGCTTTGGATGAAAGAATTCACAAAAGAACTTGGTTTCGTGCTAGAAAAATATGTGTTATTCTGTGATAACCAAAGTGCTATACGTCTTGCTAAGAATTCTTCTTTTAATCAAAGATTAAAGCACATCGATGTAAGACATCATTGGATAAGAGATATCATAGAAACCAAAGAGGTTGAGCTTGAAAAGGTACATAATGAGGATAATGGTTATGATATGATGACAAAGGCACTTTGGAGAGATAAATTTGAGTTTTGTCAGCATGTGGCCGGTTTGAATATCACTTGAGAAATTGACATATGGAATCTCTCTCAGTTAGGCTGGAGGGGGAGAATTGTTGGGTTGGTTCAACCCATATTCAGGACTTATTATTGAGTCTTATTAGGGTAATGTGACCCTAATGTTTGAAAATAAAAAATAGAGGTTTTCTCTAAGGGTGGCAGTCAAAAGAAAAGAGAGAGAAAAGAAAAAGAGCATAATTTCACAGGAATTAGAAGCCTTGCGCATCAATTGATCAAATGCTCGATTAAGGTTGATCCGTGGTACGATTGAGCTGATTTTTTGTTAGTAGGTTCGGAATCGGGTTTTATTCATTGTGAACGGTTGGATCGTTGTTTGGAGCTCTTTAAATCAACCAATCTTGGTCAAAAATCTGGATGATTTTTCTTCAACTTTTCTTGGTTAAGTTGATATTTACAACTTGTTCTTCACTATCAATTAGTGATTTTATTGTTATTGAATCAGTAAATCTTTGTCCTGTTGCCATTGTTAAGGACTTAATTGGATTGTAAACTTAATGATTTATATAGTAGAGATTTGGGTGGACTCCGTGATTAGTCTCATGGTTTTTTATCCTTCACATTGGAGGAGTTTTTCACATAAATTTTTTTTTATGTTGATTGTAGTGTTTGCATCTTTTACTTATAATTCAAGTACATTATTAGTGTTTTAGTATTTTCTAACAGGTTTAATCAAGTGTGGGAAACTCTATATGTTTTTTCCCATCAACTTGAACGGGAAGAGAAGTCTTTGTTTATTTGTCAGAAGAAGATATCTTGAAACCCACAATTGAGATGTGTTATTTTCGTATAAGTATTCAAGTCTTAAAATCTCCTACTGCTATGGTTTCAGGAATAAGAATATGAAAGTATATAGGTTTCTAACTCTTGATTCTATATGTTTCGGCCTTATAGTTTGTTTCACCTTTAATGTTGCCGGTGATTGCTAAACTTGAAGATAATGCTGTCAGTCAGTACTGTGCTCTACGCTTATTACAGGTTAAGACCGTCGTAGGATTGCAAAGTTTTTATTTTTTATTTTTTATTTTTTTTGTGTGTTTGTGTTTGACACTGACTGCTGTCAGACCCTTCTGCAGGCAACACTTGATGAATCACTATATAAGAACTTGCTGGGGAGCTGGTATGAGTTTGACACAATTATGTGCTTCTTTCTACTATTGATGCCCGTAACTCAAAAAGAGGGGAGACTAACTTTTTTAATTGTTTCTCAGGTAAGGTTCTTGCTGAGTTTTGGAACAGAATATGAACAGGCATCCACGGATTCAGACAGATTATCTCCTAAAATCTTGGGCTATTTTCTATTCCGTTCTAGTTACCGGAGGCAGTCCTCAGAGAAAAGGTAATTGTAGTTTTTCTAGAGAATATTATAATTCTCAGACCCTGGCAGCTTTGAGATGTTAGATGATTCTGACTTGGCATCTTTTGTTTGCCCACTCTTCCAGCAACAACTCATTTAAAGAGCAGAGCGCGCATGTTTCGTCTGTCAAAAATATCTTAGAAAACCATGCTAGTTACTTAATGTCAGGGAAAGAACTTCAAAGCTTGTTGCATTTGTAAAAGGCAATCAGTTTGATTTGGTGGTAAAGACAAGCGTTCTTTTTTCCTTTCTACATGATATGTTCTATATGAAAGTGATCTTAAAAGTGTTTGGACAACATTATATTACAGGAGTATCTTCAAAGAGAAAAGATATGGATGTGCTCGCTTGGATAACTTTGCTTCAGGACTTGAACTAATTGGGCAAAAGGTATTAATATCTGAAGGCGCTCTTCAGTGCTCAAAATTTCTTCTCTTTCTTGTTAAAATCTTGAAAGCCATCTAGTCACAGATTAGCATCACAGATAAGTTTTAAATAAAAACTGTGATGATTGTGTAATTATCAGAATCTGAACCATAGAGTAACTGATTTGAAGCTTGAATATGTGACTTATAGCACAAAGCATGATACTTAAACTGATTCTGGAATGTTCAATTTTTATTTTTTATTTTTTATTTTATTTTTATTTCTTTTTAAACATGCATCAAAGCACAAACATGCACACCTCTCTCTTCCCTCACTGAATCCTTCCGTGTCTCTCTAGCTTCAAATGGGTATGCTGCAGAGACGGTTGGATGCAGAATTTCTTTTGTCTCATATGTGCTCTGTCAAGTTCAAGGAGTGGATAGTTGTCTTAGCTACTCTTCTGAGACGATATGAGGTAAAGTTGGCATCTCTTATATAAATCTGTTATCTATTGAGAATTATAATATGTTCACCAACAGTTGGCATAATAGTATTATAAATCTGTTATCTATGTTAACAGTTGGCATCTCTTAATAGTGTACACCAACACTATCCACCTAATACTTATGGCCGAGAGGAAGGTTAAAATGTACATAGATACAGTTAATTGAGTATATGCCCTTAATTGGGGTACAAATGTAACTGAACTATAGGTTATTGTTGTATTCTTATTTATCTATTTAATTTAGACAGGATTATAATATGTTCAGATAATGGTTTCTTGTTATTCTAGCTGTGTAGCGATAGAGGGATCTTTTGCCTTGCATATCCAGGAAGCCAATAATCCCTCAATCTGTGTTCCTTGCAAACATGCAGAGGCTCTTTTTGATCTTTTCCAGCATGATACGCGTCTATGGAAAGCATACAGCATTAGCTTGCAGGTACATTTGCCTCAAAGCTTGTTTAGTGTCTGGAAATGATCTCACAAATTCTTACATTTTGCATATTTATGATCGTTAGTCGCATTCTGCATTTGCTGAATACCATGATCTGCTGGGAGATTTAGAAGAGAAACTCTCGTCGGTTGCGAATTTGGAGAAGTGAGGAAGATTTGAGTTTCCTATCCTAGGCTCTCAACAATAAATTGTTGCTAATTGAATTAACTCAATGGCAACATTTCCTTGGCCGGAGCAAATGTCACTCATTGTCCCATACCAAGGACCAAGCACCCATCTGCCGAATGAAGTGGACGATGAGCATTGGAAATGTAAACCATGGTATCCGTTTGAGATAATCGTTTCAGTAAAAACTGATAGGAATGCTGGTCTTGTTGGAGTTACAGAATCCTTCTTTCATGTGGATAAGGAGGAACAAAACCGACACGGGGAGCCCTATGAGCAGTCCATTTTATTTTTTGGTTGGTTATTTGTTATTTTACATGTGTATAATTACCATGCATATAGAGAGAAAAACCTTTCATCTTGTAGGTACTTATTGTTTGACATGCCCAACCCTAATGTTCATTATGTTACACGCTATTGAGTCTGAATAAAATCGTTATGCTGCCATAACTTTGTTGTAGTCTATATAAGGACCATTCATGGTTCTCACCCGACGACATGCCTTGATTATACGTCATTTATGTATCCTGCAAGTCTGTTAAGAACATCTGAGAGGGGTATTTATGTGCACATGTCGTTAGGTAATCCCTCATACGAATGTGGCTAACGACCATGTAGCTTAATGCTTATTATCCGTTTCACATTCAGAAGAGGATATGTAAACAACTTCAACATTTTGTGATGAACTTTATGAATTCCCAGTTAATTCTTTATACAAAAACTCAACCTATTTGCTTATTTGGGTCAAGATCGCCTCTATGGATTCTTGAAAGGGAAAGAGCCTGAATTTTTATACCTGGTGTATATATTCGACCCACGCGATCCTTTTAATTGCCTAAAATTGCGTGTTTCGCTCAACAATAGCTTGATTTTTTATCTTCCAAAAGTATTGTTTTAGACAAACACATAAATTATTACTTGAAGTTTTCTAGAGGTTTTAGTTTGATACTTGGACCTTTCAAAGTTACAATCAAGCTATTGAATTGTTGAATTGTGACAATCAATCACACAATTATTTGATAGTCATAAGTATATATGGACCTTTACAATCGAACAAACCAAGCGGAAAGTTGGTGATCCAATAATATTAACTCTGCTGCTTAAAAAATTGCTTTTTGTTAATTCATAATTAGTTGTTTTATGTTTAAATTTTTTACTTGACAGATGGCCTCCCGCCGGTAGTAAGTTTGGCGGAATGACTTGATTGCGACTATAATATTTTAACACCTGAAGAACTGATCAAATTGGAGATTCTCGTAAACTTAAAAGGACTAAGATTGGTGGTTGCCCCTCCTTCCCTACCACTCGTTCCATTGAGCAGTGAGAAATGATACACATAGATACATTAATTTTCACAGAAAACCTCAATCATCCATTTTTCACCTCAATTTATTCTTAAACAAGCACAAAATAGCAATCCCTACCACTAATAGCTGAGTTGAGTTAATATAGCTCAACAAGTGAAGTACCCGTGATATCAGAACATAGACATTTGATACTAAGTTGAGTAGATCACCTGCCGAAGCTGATAGAGTAAGTGTACATCATGATTCAGAGACATATATTTTCACAATTTACCGCTGGTACTGTAGTTTCACATAAATTATTCTTGAGCAAGCACCAAAAGAAGCAATCTTCACCACAAATACTGACTCCACAATATAGCCACAATCCTAGACACTTGTAGCTGAGTCAAGTTCATCACCAACTAAAGCTGATGGACTCAAAGTGCACATTATCTGCAGAATCTGAAGAACAAATGGCTGCAACCTCATGTCTCAAACCCTTTGGGCCAGACGCGAGAACTTTGATTCTTGATCCCTTGCATTCAAGTAGCATTCCTGCAAGAGAAAACAAATGCAGGTGAAACTCATTGAA
The DNA here is from genome assembly GCA_028551485.1 of Casuarina cunninghamiana. NCBI lineage: Eukaryota > Viridiplantae > Streptophyta > Magnoliopsida > Fagales > Casuarinaceae > Casuarina > Casuarina cunninghamiana. The sequence goes on from CM052364.1 coordinate 7,661,197, forward strand.
GATCTATTTAGAAATGGTATGTTCTACTCAGTATGTTAGTTACTCACTCTTCAGGTCAGGTCTTCGACCATAGTGCACCTTGATAGCTTCAGCAAGAGACAGGTGTGGGAGGCTTTCCAATTCCACTCCATAAGAGCCTGGAGACCTCGTTTCCGTTTCCATGTTCTGAACCTGCGTAGCTTCAACAACATTCCGCCGCTTGTTCCAAAAAACTGCTGCACTGGCCGTCACAGCTATGCAGATGCACATGACTAATATATTTATCACAGTCCTCCAAGCGAGTAAAAATATTTTGTTGGTGTTGTGGTCGGTAGGATAGATGTAATAACGTGTAATTATTCCAATTAATATGAGGAAAATGACAAAGGAAGATGCTATTATCATCCCAAGCCAAACCCAGCTGTTGGGGCCTAAAGTGGCAGAAATGGGTGCATCTGCTGCATGAGACTTGAACCATATGGCTCTAAGGGGTTTTGAGTTGTCTGCTTTGGGTTCTTTTTCTCTTGTTACGAAGGCCTCAATTTGTAGCTGCAGATTGGAAATGTTGAAGGGGGTTCCAGAGACAGGAAGGATGAGGTCCAGCATGGTGAGCTCTGGAGAATTCTTGAAAGCGCAAATTAGCATCACTTTTGGAGTTTTGGAATCAGGTGTTGCACTCACAAATATGAGTTCTTGAATGATAGATATGAATGGAGTAATGCCGCTACCCCCACACACCATCACAAGGGTGTCAAAGCTGCATCCCAAATACAGTAAAAGCTACTGTTTGGTTAGCATGAAAGTACATTTGTTCCCCATCGATTTGTTGAAACAAAATCAAATATCGTTTAAAAAGTAGTAAGAGAGTCTAAAAGAACATGCATTTGCTTTCATTTATGGTGCAAACCTTAAAAAATCTGTTGAAACCGGCCCATATGGCCCTTCAACTGATACCTCGAGACGATCGGGTGGAGATGGTGACGAAAGCTTCTGATAAAGCTTCTTGGTCCAGCTTCCGTTGCCTTTTATGACGATGCTGAGCTTGTCATGATCCACGTTGCCATTAGAAGTGATAGTAAAAGGATGCCACTGTAGTTTGGAAACGCTAGGCACGTTTATGAACAAAATGCTTAAGGGGTTGTAACTCAAACCTGGCATGATCAAACCAATCCGCAGCAAATCAAATTGTTATCTTTAAAAGTGGAACTTTAAATGATTTATATATTTCAGATATTATCTGTATGACTATGCTTTTTAAGAAAATAGAACCCCTCGCTTTACCAGGGCTCTTGGCGAGGTTAAGTTCTAGGATTTGGCAAGGCAGAAGTCGGGCCGAAACCAGTTGAACTCTCTGTCTCGATTGCAGGAACCTCAGATATCGGTCGACGAGGAAAAGGTAGAAACCGGGAAGCATCATGGAACCATAAGAGATGCCAACATGGAGTAGGAAGAATATCATGAAAAGGATGTAAAGATGGTGAGTGTAAAGGAAGAGCTCGAAGAACTTTCGGCGTATGCGTGGGAAGGTCGTTAACCACATGGCTAATCCGGCTAGCAAGGCTAGCTCCCCAGCCACATTTGATACCCCAGTGTTGTCCCATTTAAGCATCTGCGTTGCAACAAAATCATGAAGTTTTGTTTTGGACATCTCCAGACTAAATAGGAAAGGCAAGTGTTCATCATAACACAAAAAAGGAAAAAGAATGAACAATGAATATCTCAGGAAATGGTCTGTCTTTTTGTTGGCTAAGTCAGGAAATGGGTCTGTCATGATATACATGATGAAATGGCAGTTGATGTCTTCTTCTTCTTCTATAAGTGAATTTAGAGAAAGGGAAGACTGGATCAAGTGTACTAAATGAATCTCAATTCCGACCATAAGCCTTTCAAGGTAGCTTAGGAACCCATTAACTAACTATCTTTGCTCTCAGGTCTAAGAATTCTTTTCGTGCTTTTTCTCTTTTGATTGAAGATGACGAAAGATAAGAGTAGGTGGCACCTATGATCATATTTCTAAGACCTGTTGGAAAGCAAAAATTGTTCTTATAAGCTCTGTATTGCTTTGGTGATTAAGCTAGGAACCAGTTATCCAAATCTGGGTTCAAATTCAGTTGGGGCTTGGACTCAGTCAGATCAGTCAGCACTTGATGGATTTTGCCTGAAAATCTGAAGTTTGAAGAAGAGACATGGAAGCCATAGCTACCGATGCCTCAAGGGGCCACCAACAGCCAGGAAAATCAAAAGAGAAACCTATGATAAAGCTCCTTCATCGGTTGTGCCTGATCTGAATACCTTTTCCTGTAGAACTAGTTAGGTATCGTACACTCAGGTCGTTACGGTCACTCACCTCCCATAGCACGTGAGGCCTAATCCACTTCCACAAATCCTTGTGGTGGCGACAAAGTCAAGTTTTCCACCATAGATCTGTTACCGCACTATGCCGACGGCCCTACGTATCGCCGGCCGCGGAGTCAACCTACTAAAAGATCCCAACCTCTCAAATTACCAGCCCCTGCTAGTGACCAAAATGATTCGCCTCTGCATGAAAAACAGGTGTGGAATTCTGAAACACCCACAAAAGCCAGCAAGCTTAGTGCTTAAATGGAAGCAACAGCAGACTTTGACGAGTGGGTCCTTCCACTAGGAGATCAGAACACCACGATGATCATGCCCACGCCACCAAGCTTTATGATACTTTGGCTCCATCTTTTATCTGAAGAAGATCAGATCCAGACATCTCCCTTTTTTTCTTTTTTCTTTATTTTTTTTTATTTTTTTTATTTTTTAAGACTCACGCACTCAGGGAGGGGGACGGGAGATTCGAACCCGTGACTGGGGGACTGTCGGTCAGGGTTTGGCTCAGAGAACACCACTGAGCCAGGGGCCCGTCCTTTGCCCGACATCTCCTCGATGTACAATTTTTTACTATTTTAATCATTTATAATGTTAGTGCATTCTGTCGACTTAAAATAAGTGATTTATAATGTAAGAATTTACTACATACTTATTTAACAAATGATATAATATAAGTATAAAAAGATTTATCAATGATAAATGTTTTTGAAGTTGAAATTTAAGTACGACACTTCATTATAGATTTCATTTTTGTGATCTTTGTTTTATTTTTTATTCTATCACATGCATTGATTCATGTTTAGGTGAGAGAACATAATAAATATCATTCTCTTACATCACTAATATCTTAACTTAGAATTTTTTATTTTTTATTTTTTATAAATTCATACATTTCTTTTTCTTAATAATAGATTTTAGTAAGAGAAATTGGACCGTTTCTAACACCTCTACTTCACACTCCACAGTATAAGAATATGCTTGCTATTGAAACTAAGATATGGCCAAAAGCTTTATTTATCCCAATACTTGAGAGCTTTCTATGTCTTGAAATCGTTTCTTCGCAAGGAAAAAGGTTTTGATTTGAAGTGCTTTTAGTTTAGCAAACGAAGGTATGGGAAGAGCAACAAAACTACCTCAGCACGTTGCAACAAATTTTGGGAACAAGGTGCTTTTCCTTTAGATCAGATTTTTATTTTTTATTATGCTGTAATTAAGGTTTATTTTGCCTTAGAGGTCTCGACACCCATGTCCTATACTAAAATAAAAAACTAATCCATATCAGTAATGAAAAAGTAGACATTTGTTGATAAATGCTTGATTCAATTGAGAATAAATGCTATTTGAGACTTTTTGCTTTCAGGTTTTATATTAGTCTGTGCAGTAGGTGCTATTTTTGACTCTCTGCTTTTTGCTTTTATATTAGTGTTTGCGGGTTTGTGTTTGTTATAAAAAAAAAAAAGAGGAAAAAGAAAAAAGAAATTAATAGTGTGAAAAGAACATAGTAAAAGGCTTATGGAATGAATTGTAGCACCTATTATCTAACCGATGGTTTGCTAAGAACTCAGATTACCTCTGAAATTCTATTGGTGACGGCCCAAGAGAAGATGAAACAGATGCCATGAGCCGTGAAGAGCGTCATGACGAGGTGTCCAAGCCATATGTGGTACTTGATGCAACTCTCGGAAGTGAGGCCAAAGAGTGGTAGCAGCGATGACCCACGCGTCACCGGGTAGAACAGAAATGCTACACATATGTTCCCTACGAGGCCAAGGATTAGAGCTGCGTTGCCCACTTTATACTGCCATCTGCGAAATGAAGACAACCGAGCTATTACCTTCATATCAGAATTCATCATTACCTCCACTATAAGGGTTTACCGAATTCGAAAAGATGTAAGAAATTCTCACACTTTCTCGCTGTTTTGTGCTGCTACTTCTGGAGTGATTTTAGCAAAGTTGTTGCGTATATAAGTTGCAAACGACCAAACCAAGAGTGCAACGAACATGATGAAAAAGCCCAGCTCTATGATGGAAACAATCCCCAGTGGACCTTTTACCAGCAGCGGTCGCTTCCATGAGGCGAACCGATGATTTCCGCCATTACTGTTGATCGCAATTCACGATATGAAATTGTTAGAACGAGTTTTGATTCTTCTGATCTGGGAAAAGTAAAAGCAATCATATACTGGAAAGAAAGTTGGCCGTGATACTCTAAACGGAAAAAACAACTCTTGAGATATCCTAATGCGACTACCTTTTCGTTTTATACTTATTTGACGGTTTCTTTCCGATATGGAGGTACACACAGGCCGCGGCAGCGACAAATAAGATGGGGAAAGTGTAAATCAGAAGTGTTGCCCCTGTAACATAGATTACATAGATTTCATAGTTTAAGAAAAATCTTGTTAGTGTTGACTAAAGGCATCGAACTAGCAACAACGCAAATAGACTGAAAAAAGTCCAAACCTTGCGTCCCGAAATGTGTCGAGGTAGTCTTTGCTCGAATTGTGGGCAGCCAATTTTGTCTATATGTGTTAGTGGGCATCATGATCCATATCATGAGAGACCCCAGAAACACTGCCATCGACAATAGCTTGATGGCTGCTGCAACTCTGCTGATCTCTTCGTGGGAAGATGGTGATCTTTTCATCACATTCGGCTCCATCCTTTCTTTGATGCCAAGAAGATAAACACGATAAAGGAAAGAGAGGAGCGGACAACGCTACTTGTTGATGCACATTAACCGGTATGTGAGGTACAAGAAGCTTGTCTTTCTTAGGACAAGCTCGGCTTTATATAGCTGCCAAAAGAACCGTTTATTTCCTACTATAGCTTTCTATGAAAGTCACGTTAGAAGTGCAGTGCACGCTATGTTCAACTAGCGTGTTGAAGATGCACTTTCAGCTTCTTTCTCCTTTCTCCTTCTTTCACATTAGAGTCTTTTAAGTCAGCAACTTGCACCATGGTGCGGGGGAGAATTTCAAATGAGGTCCAGCTTTCAAACGAGGAGTCTTCTGGGTTGGCAGCAACTTCTTTATATGTCATGAAGGCAGTCTTGATAATGCCAATGATGTAGCAGTAGGTGTGGAACCTCTTATCGATTTCATACGATGGAAGCATAGTCATGTGTGTAGGGTGTGCAACCACACGAAGAGCTTATGCTTCCGTGTGTTGAGTTGGGTTTGTTTCCAGAGATCCCAAACACAGATCAGTGTCAGTATTTGTCACGTCATCGGGTTTGCACTCAGGAGTGTGTTCAAGGACTGGTGATATTTCACAATAGTGAGCAATAGTATCCAAGAGAGTGGGTGGCAGTTCGTTATGCATCCAGCGGTCTCCACGCTGCATGATAGGTGGTTAGGTGCCTAGAGTGTCTGCATGCAACTCTTCTGAGGTCAGACCACCAAATTTTCATTGAGTTACATTGTTGTTGCTTCGAGATAGATTCCATGGACTAACATGGTTCGAAGTGGTAGCAACATTTGGTAAGCTTTCTTTAACATCCCCCTTGCAAAATCAATGTGGTGATGCTGAGTTTGTCTCGGGCAGATTAAAAATCTTTTTTGGCAAAGGGCTCTATAAGAACATCAACCAGTTGATAGTGAGAAGGAACAAACTCAGTTACAAGGGTTCCTTAAACAACCTACTCACACACGAAATGGTAGTCCAATTCAAAGTGCTTGGAATAGTTGTGGAAGATTGGTTTGGTCATGAGATGGAGGGAGGACATGTTGTCATAATAATTTTCATGGGGCTGAAAATGCTAATGCCAAGATGACGAAGGAGATATAAAATCCATACCCCTTCAATAGTTCCGGAGGCCAAGGATCAATACTCAACTTCAGTTGATGACTTGGACAACAAATGTTGTTTCTTAGAGCTGTAAGAAATAAGGTTTGTGCCTAAGAATAGAAGATGTCCAATAGTGGAACACCAAGTATTAGTGTAACCTGCATACCCTGAATTTGTAAAACCATAGAGATTAACTAGCTATTGGAGTAGATCTGAGATTGAGAGAGGTGGTGCCTTGCAAGTAACACAACACTCATTTTATCTCAAAGAAGTAGAGAATGGTTAGTGAGGCCATCTTTTGGTAAAGTCGATTTACAACAAAGGCCAAATTAGGACAAGTCAAAGTTATAATGTGTAGTGCACCTACAATTGATCTAAATAGGAATGGTTGTTTAAAAGGAGTCATACTATTAGGCATCCTAGAAAGCTTCAAGGCCACAAATGTGGGGAGCAGTTTGCTAAAATTCATGGCCGCTTGGTGTAGGATATCAAGGGCATATTGTTCTTGTGAAAGAAACAATCCAATAGGATTATAGCGCACTTAAATGCCAAGAAAGAAGTGAAGTTTGCCTAGGTCTTTCATTGAAAATAGTTTACTTAAACATGCAGCAAAGTGATCAAGCAACAATGGGGTACTTCCTGTGATTATTAAGTCATCAACATAAATGAGAGCCTAAACATGACTATTCCCTTGGTTATACATAAAAAGTGAAAGATCAAAGGGTAAATAGTGGAAACCACGGCCCAAGAGAAAGAGAAAGTTTATCAAACTAGGCTCATGGACCTTATTTCAACCTATATAAAGCCCTTCTAAGGAAGTATACATGATCATGAAATTGAGAATTATGGAAACTAGGGGGTTGCTTCATAAAAACAGGTTCAAGAAGCTCACCATGTAAAAAGTTGTTATCAATGTCAAATTGTCTGAGATGCCAGACTTGCATTGTAGCCAATGTGAGAATGATTCTCACGATTGTTAGTTGGATAAATGGATTGTAAGTCTCTAGGTAGTCAACTCCAAACTCTTGGTGATAGCCTTTTGCAACAAGCCTAGCTTTGAGCTACTGTAGTAATCTATTAAGATGTAGTTTACGTTTGAAAACCCATTTGCAACCTACAATGTTCATAGTAGGCTCACAAGGTTCCAAAACCTAAGTGTTGTTACTTTGGAAAGCCTCCATTTTGGCATGCATGGCACTCCTTCAACTAGGGTGTTCTAAGGCATGTACCAAGGTTGACAAAATGAGGGAATGAGATGAGAGTGCAATAGAGCATATTTGGGATTTGATCTATGGACTCTTGAGAAGCTTTAGGTTTTCATGGTGTGAGTGCGAGTAGGTAAAGACCGATAAGTAGGAATAGTGGTTGCAAGAATAGAGTGAGGAACAAGTGGTTTGGGCGGGCAATTTTGGTTTTCTGTTTGGAATGTTGTGTTGGGTGTTACTGGAAGTGTGAGTATTTAAGATAAATGAGTTGCTTAGTGAAGTGATGTAGCATTGAGATCATCATGTAGGAAGCTATCAAGAACAATAGGTTTTTGGTCCAAGATAGCAAAGGAGAGAGAATAGGTTGTAGGATCATGGTGTGACTAGGGTTCTTTCGCACATGCACAAGAGTCCCTTAGGTTATGTTCCAAAGGTTGTGGTACACAAAGATCCTCTAGAGTAAACACTTCAAGATCATGCCTTGTGGAAGGTGATATGGGTTTGATGAGTTGATGTGAGTTGGCTATATCTCATGTGTGGCTATTTATATTGATAGGAGAAATGGTATCGGGGCAAGCTGGGACAATTCAAGTGTTTAAGGAGAGAGAGGTAATGGATGTTGGCTATTGGGATAAAGAGATGGTTTCATTGTTTAACTTTATATAAGAGCTTTAAGATGAGTTAACTGAGAAATGTTGTGACTTTTCTACAAAGGGAAAGTCTTTTCATCAAAAACATGTCTTAAGATGAATATTTTCCCAGATTCTCGATAATAACACTGATATCTTTTGTGTTTTGCATTATAACACAAGTGATCTTGATGATAATTTGTCTATAATGGTGAAGCATAGATAAGGAAAACATCGAGAGCCAAAAACTCTCATGGAACCATAATTTGGATTTTTTTGGTAAAGAGCTTGATAAGGTGACATTTGCGTAGCCAAAGAGGGGGAAGGTAGTCGATTAATCAAATAGACTACTATTGAGAAGGCCTTAACCTAAAAATGTTTGGATACAAAGGCTTGCAGGAGCATCGACCTCTAGTGATGCATTTGTGTTTCCATTTGGCCAACTCGTTTTGTTATAGGGTATAAAGGTAGGAAACTACTAGATTATTCCATGGCTTTGGAGGTAAGAGCTTAACTCTTGACTTGTGTATTATCCTTCATTGTTAGAGTGTAAAATTTTTAATCTTAAAGTCAAATTATCATTCAACCATAACATGGAAAGTTTTGAAAATACCTATGAAACATGATTTTCTTTTTATTTTATAGATTTAGGTAAACTAAGTACAATCATCAATTAGAATAACATAATAAGAGAAACCTTGACAAGAGCAAGTTGAAGAAGGTCCCTAGAGATCATTGTGAATCTTTTCCAAATGTGTGATTGATTAGTGAGTAGACAATAAAAGGTAAGACATGACTTTTGCTAAGCATACGTATTGAGTAGGGTGAAGGCATCAATGTGTTAGCTGTTCTGAAGGAATTTTAAAAGTTGGAAGTTAGGATGGCCTAAGCGTTGATACCAAGTGTTGCCACGACTGATTGTTGGCATTTGGAGAAGAGAGCTAGTGTTTTTTGTATAGGTAGCACATATAGATCCCCTTGTCTATGTCCCTTTAGAAGGGTTTCCTATGTGATCAGATCCTTTACATCAAAAGAATATTGATAAAAAACCACTAAGCAAGGAATATCATTGGTTATCTTGACATATAAAAAAGGTTACGAATGATATGTGGTGTAATAAGTATCGAAATCAACTTTATTTTACCATTTACTATGGTGGTGATTCCAATATGACTAATTGGTAATATTTTTCCATTTCCAACCAAAATAATGTCATAGCCATAATAAGGGGATGAGGTAATGAGTTTACCTACTGATATGTGATGTGAGCAAAGGCTCTTAAGCTGATGACCTAATTAGAATTCAAAGAATTTGATATTTAGAGTGTAATGAGAGCTTTGGGAATGTTGTTGGTTTGGAAGGTGTGGTCGAACCTTTGCCAACATTCTAGGGCTATGTGTTAATGTTTACCACAAATTTGATAGGTGCTTAAGGGTTTGTTATTAACAGTAAAAGGGTTACTTGATCTTTTAGTAGCATCTAGTCCATTAGGTTTGTCCTATGGATGGGAGTTTTGTGTTGAGGGGCCAAAACCACAACTGTGTGAGTTGAAGGTGTCGGTAGGTTTTCCTTGGGGAGAATTATGTCCTCTACGACTGGTGCGTTGTGTAGAGAAAGCCATGTTTTTGCTTGGTGAGGTGGGAAAGTGGGTACTATAACGTTGTAGCTGTGACTTAAAAGCTTGAAGCTAAGAGACCACCTTACTGAATTGCGGTATTAAAGGTCAGACAAGAATGTTTTAAAAGATTCATAATCTTGTCCAAAACTTTCAAGAAGTTGAAAGATCTTGGAAGGATCTGTTAATGGCTTACCAATTAAGCTAAGTTAGTTTAGCAAGCCCTTGAAATCAACCAAAGAGTTTGACAGACTTTTCTTATCTTTTTGGAGATTATGGAGTTAAGATAAGAGGTTGAATTCACAAGTGTTGATTCTTTGGGCAAAATGACTTGTTAAAGTGTTCCATACTTGAGCTGATGTTTTAAGCTTAAAGATATGTTCAAGTGTTTCTTCAGATAGAGTGCTGATAATCCAAAATTTTACAAGTGTGTCACTTTGAGTCTAGGCCTTATGGTATGGATTTGCTTCTTCCTTGTCATCAATGGTTTGAGTAGATGAAGGATGGGAAGTAGTTCCAGTATGAAACCTATACAATTTTTGAGTTTGGACCAATGACTTGACTTGACTTGAGTCATCTAGGGAAGATAATTTCCCTCAATAAGCTTAAAGGTGATGAAATTGCCAATGTTGACAGTAGTTGGAAAGGGGTATGATGAGGTCATGGTGAGAGGTGGGTTGGTGTATATAAATAGGAAAGGTTAGGTGTAGGATTGACCTTCTCTAATGCTAAGAAGAAAAACATGATAAAGGAAAGAGTGGAGCAAAAAATGCTACTTGTCGATGCACATTAAAATGGTCTATGAGGTACAAGTAGTGAGATGTAGGATATTTGTCTTTCTTTGGACAAGCTCGGCTTTATATAGTCGTCAAAAGAATCACTTATTTATTTATTTATTTTTGGTGGAAATGTAAAAGTGTATTAATAAAAAGTAATGTACAAAAGCATAGAAGCATAACTCAAAATTACAAGAATTGTAAAAATATAAAGGTTGGAAGCCTCCAAATTTCATTCAAAATCACATTTTTTTGTGAGAATTTTATATTTTGAAACAACGAAACTTTCCCTCGTACAATTTTCCTTACTTTAGCCAACATAATTAGAACGTCAACTGTTTTGTTATGAAATCATCTTTTATTGCATTTTGCCCATATATAACAAATGCAAGCTAAAAAAGATAACTTAAAAAGTTGGCATCCAAATCCTTTCCTTTAGTTGGTCTAATCATCCATTGTAGTGCTTCATTTCATCCTCCAATATCACATTGAATTCCATTTTGAGCAAAGAGAGTTCTCCAAACCATTATTGTCCATGGACATTAAAAAAAAAAATTCTTGTTTTCGACATGGGACTAACAAAAATCACAGTATATATTAATTAAAGTGAGTCATCGTACCATTCCTTCTATTGTAGAAAGTTGATCTTGACACACTGGCCATCCAATGAAATTATATTTGCTGATGCCACCAATCCAAATGAGATTATACCAATCCATTTTTTCATTTACTAGTCGAATGTGTTGATAATTTTCTTTGTAGCAATAGGTAGATTTATTAAGAATCGAGGTAATTGTGGGTTTTAATTTAAGAAGACCTCTCCAACTCCATGCCATGGAACCTTTTATATTAAGCTGCATTACGAAAGTTCTTTTACATTTTGTACTATGGATCAATTTACTCCATAGAGAAGCATCTAGAAGATTTATGAGGTCCTAAAGCATACATTCCAAAAGGACTTTATCCTAAAGTTTAAGATTCAGTAATCCCAATCCCCCTTCCTTCTTTGATGAGCAAACTATTTGCCAAACAACTTTACGCGAGCGTCATGTATCTGTACTACCTACCCAAAGAAAGTTCCTGATCTTTTTCTCAATTTCATAGATTGTTTGCTTTGGCAGTAAGAAAACTTGCATCCAAAATATACACGTGAAAATCAAGATTGATTTTGCCAACTATAACCTTCATGCATAACTAAGATATTTCATTCTCCAACCGTTTATTCTACCAAATATCTTATTTGTCAAACCTTTGCAATTAGCATGAGTAAGTCTTTTTGTAATCGAATGAACTCCAAGATATCGAATAGGGAGCGTACCCATAGGAAAAGCTGAATGATCTAGAATAAGAAGTTGCTCTTGCTCTTATAGCTTTGAGAAGAATCGCTTATTTCCTATTGTAGCTTTCTACAAAAGTCACATTAGAAGCGTAGTGCACGCTATGTTTAACCAGCGTGTTGAAGATGCACTTTCAACTTCTTTCTCCTTTCTCCTTCTTTCACATTAGAGCCTATAAAGTCAGCAACTTGCACCATGATGTGGGGTAGAGTTTCAAATGAAGTACGGCTTTTAGACGAGGTGTCTTCTAGGTTGGCAGCAACTTGTTTAAATGTCATGAAGTCAGTCTTGATAGCACCAATGGTGTAGCAGCAAGTGTGGAACCTCTTCTAAATTTCATACGATGGAAGCATAGTCGTTTGTGCTGGGTGTACAGTCACACGAAGAGCTTGTGCTTCCGTGTGTTGAGTTGGGTTTGTTTCTAGAGATCCCAAACACATATCAATGTCAATATTTGTCACTTCATTGGGTTTGCACTCAGGAGTGTGTTTAGGAACTAGTGATCTTTCACAACAGTGAGCAATAGTATCCAAGAGAGTGGGTGGTGGTAGTCCGTTGTGCATCCAATGATCTCCACGCTGCATGATAGGTGGTCGGGTGCCCATAGTGTTTGCATGCAACGCTTGTGAGGTTAGATCACCAAATTTCCATTGAGTTATATTGTTGTTGCTCCGAGATTCAAAGTGGTAGTACCATTTGGTAAGCTTTCTTTTGACATCAACGACGTTTTCACACTACTCAACAACTCTTTTGAGAAGCTTTTACATATGGATGCAGGAATGAGAATTCTATATTTATACAGGGAATTTGAATACCATATTCTATTCTATAAGATAGAAAAGGTCAGATATGGAAATTCACTTTAAAAAGAAGTATGATTCACGTCTCTCGGTGCACTACCAGAATGCCAACCTGTCTTTTACCAATCAGAGAGAAGAAGCACAGCACTACACGGCATGAAATGGTGTGACGATTTTCTTGAGGGTCAACTATGTCCTGGACTCGGGTTTACTACAACTTTCATGCTTTTTTAATGACATGGCTCCTACCTTCTTCATATCCATATTGCTTGAAAAAAGAGATTTTTTCTTCTTCTTTAATCTGTTCTATATGGGAGGGATCTCGTTTAGTTAGGATGAAGCTCGCCGTGTACAACTAAACGAAATATCTTACCTTATATGGACGGTCCATATTGATTACATCCTGTAATAACTGCAGACAAGAGGAAGCCTCTAAACATCAGGGGAGCTAACAATAATGGTGGTCCTTTGGTTTACGATTTGGATGTTCAGGATTCTAGATTGCCGCTGCCCCTGCTAGTTATACAACAAGCACCTGTCTTTTACTTTTGTGTCTAAAATTGTCAAAATGGTACGCAAAGTTGCAATATTTCTAAATTTTGGAGCAAGTTTTTTGGGTACTTGCATAACCGTTGTTCTTGTCTCTTTCATATTACTATGGAGTATTTCTTAAATGAGATACATGCTTCTTTTTATAACCTAGTTTTTAGAGGACTAAACTTTTTACATGTTATGAGATTTGAAATAAAGGAGACTCTGGTATCTACAATTCGTAGTACAAAATTGTTTGTAAGGTAACGTTTAACTTATGTTGAATGGAAATCTGCAACCCATGTTGACTTCGTGGATTCATGTCACTTAAATTGTTTAATCCTATTTAAACCCTAAACCCAAGGTATATGACGTTTGTCACCCAAAATGATTTATGAGGGAATATATGACTTTTGTGATTATTTTTGTAGCTTATGTTATCTTTATGATGAAATTTGTAATCCATATTAATCATGAGAAAATACGTTAAGAATGATATGTGTTGTTTTACATAATTTACATTGTACTTGCTTTTTTAAAAATAAAATATATACCCCTTTTTTAAGAACTGCTTTTTTTCTTTTAAAGGAAAAAAAAAACTATTCTTGCCCCAATTTCTAAATTTTAGGTAGGGTGTGGCTAAGCCTTTCACCAAGTTTATTTATATGTTTATTTTTTGAAGTTCATTGCTGTTGATTGTGTTCTACAATCCGTGCTGACATGCGATGGGCTTGATCGGATGCTCGCCGAGGTGACATATTTGTTCGGATATGCGTCTGTTTAGAGCGTGTTTGCCTGTGTCGGCTAATGTCTGACATGTGAGGGGCACCTGCGACAACCCACAGGCTACGCTTGTCAATATTAATTCGACGTCTTTGGCCCAGGCTTCCCCCTTAGGTTTGTACTTCCTAAGAAAAATATTACAGATTTATAATATATCATTGGAGTGCTTCAAAAACAAATGGTTTGCTAGTAATTACGCAGCACCGATCGAATTATCGAGGCTTGTTAGTAAGTATTTACGCCTTTTATGCAATTACAACTTAAGCTACTTCAAAATAAATTGTTTTTTGCTTGGATTGCCTTGGATTTAGTTAAAAAAGAGTTCTTTAACAAACTTTTCATGTTTTTGCTATGATGTTTTAGGTTAAGTCAAAACCTTACGTTCATAGCTAACAAGCTGATCTTTAGACTAGGAGAGGAGACACGAGTATTGACTACTTCGGAGGATCAATACTCAGATTTAGGAAGTACCCCAAGAATGAAAATTTTGTAAGAAACAGAGACTTTATGAATATAATCAAAGTTGCATGAACCTTGCACTTGCTTTATTTCACACACATGGTTGACTTTTGAACAGTCAACTTGCCGTCTCACATTTTAAGTTACGCAAAATCTAAGGTGAAAATCATGAATTTTATATCCTAGAACACTAAAAAGAGACCAAGCTTTAAACTACGAGAGAAAATATAACATTTTAGTGGTTAACTTAGATGTGGGGGAGGAATTATTAAGTATATATGTCTGATTCAAAAATGTTAAGTCTCACATTAAATTTATGAAAAAAGCTTGCATATATGTTCATATAAGTTTTTTGAATATAAATTTTTTTGTAAAATTAGCAAGTGATGGTAAGGGTTATAGCCTATGCGCCACAAACAAATAAAGCATATTTGCTTCAAAAATATGATATCACACTAACTGATACTGTGTTAACCACAAATATTCCACATTTGAATATGTTGAATCTTAATGAGCCTTTTCAAATGTTTTAACTATGTTTATTATTATTAATTTTAGAAATTTTATTATTTTATTATTACAATGTATACACTTAACTTACATAGACAAAATGTTGAATTCCAAACTTCACAATTAGGCTCCCCATTAACACACTGCTAAACTAGTAGGTGAGTTGCTAGCTTATTGGTTGTGGAACTTTGCCATTCTTAAATTTCACTATAAGGAGCGGTTGTGTCGATCGTGTGGGCCTTTAATTGTTACCTTATATTTGCTGTGACTATTTTGGGCTGTTACCTTACGTCTGCAGTGATTCCTATGGGCCGTCATATTTCATTGCCTTTCCGGCCAAGGTAGAAATAGGGCTGACTTTTCTCAACCTTGTCCTCCAAATGACAATTTTTGATAAAGCTGGATGTTAAAGCAAAAGCATGAAGCGCCTCTTCCCTTCCGACCAATTTTGTGTGTGGGAAAGAGCTACTGTCACTCTGTGTGAGTTAGCGCAAATCAGGGCAAAATCTGGTCCTCTGGCAATAGGAAGAAGTCTAAAATAAGAGGTAACAGTCACATGAAGGCCTACAGCACTCATATGCATCTGTCAAAAAATCTCTCTTGTTGAAGAAGTTACCTAAGGGGATTTGCCACTTCAGTGGTAGAAGTTCGAGACATCATCCTTCCCAATTAAATCGTCTAAATTCCCCCCACCCCCAATAGAAAAAAGAAAAAAGAAAAAAGAAAAAAAAGAAACCGATTACAACTCGGTGAAACAGTTTGAACAAAGTACATGCTATTTATTTTTCGGGGCTTAGACTTCAAGTGATTTGTGGTTTAAGGTTAAATTGAGTTAGGAATAACTCAATTGAAGGCTTGGAAAGCTTGTCATAGCGCACGGGTTATATGGAATTTTTCTTGAAAAGAAAAATTGCCGTGAACTATAAGAGTCGGTTGATCCTTGTTTTAAATTGTGGAGGGGCTCTCTGAATAGTGGAGGGGCTATCTTTCCTTTAATTGATCTATATTGTGCTGTCTTTCTGGTCAAGTTTAATCCATTTTTGCAACTTGAATTGAGCTTAAGCGACTTTATTACTGAGCATAACTTAAACAGGTGTGACTCGACTTGATTAAGACCTCTGGTGGCTTAAACACGATTAAAGTTTCATAAAAACCTTATGTAAGGAAGAGGCTAGATATGGTTTGATCATAACCTTAAAATGCTTAAAGCCTGATTGAAATCTTTAAAAATCGATACACAAAGACTAATAAAATTAATGAGGTGTGCCTGGTAGAAAATAAGATTTAATGACATCTCATGAGACCCAAACTAGGTCGAAAAATCACGAGACCATTGTGCATCTTTTAAAATCTCAAGGAAGTGGGAGGAGGGCAGAAGCCACGTTATTTATTAACAGTTACATGACTTCAACAGTCATGCAAGAGAAAGGAAATAGAAAACTAAGAATCAGTAAAGTAAAACAAAGAAAAACAATTCAAGCAGTTCTGCTCATGGAAAATTAAAAAACAGGACATCCAGAACAAGCTTTGAACGTCTTGCGGCGAGAATAAGTAGATCACCAGCTAAAACTGAAGGACTCGAAATGAAGATTTTCTGCCAAACCCGATCCACAAATGGCTGCAACATCATTGGCCAGCTTCGTTGGACCACAAACAAGAACTCCGGCGTTTGATGCCTTGCATTCCAATAGCATTTCTGCAACAAAAAAAGGAAACCAATAATTTGAAGCTGGCCATAACTATACTGTCGGGGTTTGTAGTTTAATCTTTAAAAAGATGAATTACATGAATAACTTACTCTCTAAGTTGGGCCTTTCACCATAGTGGACTCTGGTGACTTGAGCAAGAGACTGGTAAGGAACGCTTTCTAATTCTCTCTCGGTACTGGAAATGTTAGGTGTTCCCATGTTTTGAATCTCCCTGGTTTCCATGGCATTCTGTTTCTTGTTCCATAGAACTGCTGCGGTTGCTGTGGTGGCCATGCTGAAGCATACAGCCAAAATGAAGAGAACGCTTTCCAAAGACCATGAAAATTTTGCACCCGCATTATGATCGATAGGATAAATGTAGTAGCGGGTAATAGTCCCCGTTACGATAAGAAAAATGACAAATGAAGATGCAAGTATCGCGCCAAGCCAGAGCCAGGTGTTTGGACCCAAAACGGCGGATATGGGTGCATCAGTTGGACGAGGCGTGAACTGCACGTATCTAATGACCTTATCTTCCTCGTTTCCTGGTTCTTTCTCTTTTGTTACAAAAGCCTCAATTTGCAGCTGCAGTTTGGAAAGGTCATAGTGAGCGTCAGAGGCAGAAAGGATAAGATCGAGCATGGTGAGTTCGGAAGTGGTCCTGAAGGAGGCTATTAGAATCAGATGTGGAACTTTGCTATCCAATTTTGTGTTTGTAAAGATGTGTTCTCTGATTATAGAGATGAAGGGTGTAATGCCACTGCCTCCGCACACCATCACAAGGGTATCGTGCCTGCAAAGGTTTAAACTTTTCAGAAAAAGGGGAAAAGTACTAATTGCCTGTCCCATGCACCTGCTTTGCTTTATTGAAGGTGCAAGGGCAAACCTTAAAAAATGAGGTGACGCTGGTCCGTAAGGTCCTTCAACAGAGACCTCGAGATGATCCACGGAAGAAGGCGAAGAAATCAGATCGTGGAGCTTTGAGGTCCAACTGCCGACACTTTTAATGAGGACACTCAGATTTTCTCGATCCAATTTACTACTGGAAGTAACCGAAAAAGGATGCCATTGCAGCTTGGAAATGCTGGGCACGTTAATGAAGATTGTGCTGGTTGGACTAAAGTTCAAACCTGCAGAAATAAAGTGGGTAAAACAACTTAACGTTATGATTCAAAATTGAAAGATATCCTCTGCCCAGCCGTTCCAAGCTATTACCGTCTTGTTTTCATCAACAAGAACCAAGCAACTCTAGTATCAAGAAACAATGTCCAGACGTATGGCAATGTAGCGGGAAAACCGACGTTACCTTGACTCTTGGTGAAGTTGAGCTCAACCGCGCGGCATGATAAAATGCGGGCAGAAGTTAAACAAACTTTTTGTCGGGATTGTAAGAATCTTAAAAAGAGGTCGATCAAGAAGATAAAGAAACCAGGAAGCGCGATGCAGGCAAAGGAGAAGCCGACATGGAGGATATAGAAAATAATAACGAGGAAGTACAGGTGATGGGCGTAGTAGAAGAGCTCAAACAATTTACGTCGTATGCGATGGATGCTCGTTGCTCGCATGGTTAAGAGAATGAGCAAAGTTATCACTCCAGCCAGATTTGAAGTACCAGCAAAGTCCCAGAACAGGATCTGCAGAAAAGAGAATTTAGTTTTAGGAAGCGGTTACCTATAATTATTCCATAGGGAAGATAATTAGCCTTTTCTTCACTTAAAAGAAGCGTCTTAGGCAGGGTTCTCTGAACAATATTCTCTTCGTTAATTTTATGTGAATTTCACGCTTTGATCAGGTTGTTTACGAGGCCGTCTTCTGCTAAAGCGAAGAAGAATCACGTCACGCACCCTTTTAATTTCTTTGATAACGGCATTGTAGGTGATTATACCAAGGCCGTGAGCCGTGAAAAGGATCACGACGAGGTTCCCAAGCCACATATGGTACTTGATGCTGGCCTCAGATTTGAGGCCGAAGAGTGCTAGCACTGATGAACCGCGAGCCACAGGGTAGAAAAGAAAGGCCAGAGCTACGTTTCCAGTAAGACCGAGTGAAAGGGCTACTTGATGCAATTTATACTGCCAACTGCAGAAAACACAGTTTCAGTCCAAAATGATTATCAATTATCTCAAGTTTTTGTGAAAGGGGTATCCCTAATTTGGTTAGTTTCCTAAGCCGTTCTTACACTTTGATGCCTTTCTTTGCCGCTGATTCCGGATTGACTGGAGCAAAGTTGACATGTATGTAATTTGCCAAAGACCAAACTAGGAGTGTAATGAACATAGCAAACAAGGATAGCTCTAAGTTGGAAACAATCCCCAGGGAGCCTTTCACGAGCAGCGGCCGTTTCCGTATAGATAAATAATCTTTCCCTTTACCGCCGATTAGAATCCAGGAAAAAGAACGTCAAAAGTAGTGTTCAACCAGATGGCATAAAAAAAAGGAAAACAGGAAAACAAAAGATAATTGAAACAAAGAAGAGGGTGCGGGACAAATCAAAATATTTCATCTTTAAGGGGACCTTTGTTTTCTGTTATCATTCAATTTCTGTCCCAAATAGAGGTAGACACAGCTCAAGGAAGCAAAAAATAGGACGGGAAAAGTGAATAGCAACATCATTGAGCCTGTAGATAAAAAGGGAAATAAAATTAAGAATTGAAAATTACTTTATAAACTATACTCAAGGTTAACAAGCATGAACAAGAATTATTTAGATGGCTCAAAAATAGTGTCAGAGATACAATAATAAACCTTGCGCTCCAAAGTAAGTCGAATTAACCGGTGCTTCGAAATTGGGCAACCATTTATTGTTATATGCTGCGGTGGGCATCATGATCCAGATGAAAATGATACCCAGAGTCACTAGCGTCAGTAGTAGCCTAATGATAAACCGAACCATTTCCATTGCTCTTTCTTATTCTGCCGCTTGTTTGAGACTTTCCCTACGCACTTTGTGTTTCACAATGAGCTCAATAAGCAGGAAGAATCCTGGTCATGGCAAATGTTCGTGACTAATCACTTATTTATACGCCAGAATCCTAAGTTCAAATGTTTGGCATCTAACTTGGGAAGTTAAAACGTATCAAGCCAACTGGCCCAGGTTTTTTCTGGCATCCTGGGAAAAGACTAATCTTCACCTGTAATCTGAAAAGGAAACAAGTTGACTTCTTTCAGAAGACACCTGCACGAAGGTCATTTGAATAGGAGACATAAATAGCGTGGCCCTAGTCTCCTATTCTACTCACGCTTTTTGTGGTTCTAGATTGGCGTGAAAATGGCAGCCATCAAGTGGGCTCAGTTTTGAGTAAACAAAAAGAATAGTTACCATTTGCAATAAGTCTTTCCCTTTCACAAGGAACCTCAACACGATATGGGTTTCTTGTTATAAGTTGCCCTATCATGTTACTGAAAAGCTGATTTGCCAACAAATAACTATATAATTAAAAGAGACCAAAGAAGCTAATTATTAAATGCTAAAGAGTGATTGGATAGTTGATGTGTTAAAGCTAAAAATTAGGGATCCAGTGTTAGCTATTGGGGTAAGACAATCTAAACACAATTGAAACCTAATCTCTCTATTTTTGAAAACTTTATATGACAAGGGAAGTTGAAGTAGAGAGATATAATTACTAAAGTGTTAGGATTTATAAACTCACATGTTCATAAAAATAAAAAAATAAAAAAAAGTGTTAGGATTTAAAGTGAAAATTAGTAAGTTAGATATATTCTAAGTATATCCCAAAAATATTTTAAAGGTTATTTTCTTTTGCATTAGTAAGTATTCTTAATAGTATTTGGTTAGATTTTTAATAGTATCTAGTTAAGATTCCCTTTGATGTTAGTTTAAAAAGGGAAAACTATAAGAAAAAATGAAAGATTAAAAAAAAGGTTACACCTCATGAGTTTGGCAACTCGTGCCTTATGAGGACACTAATCAAATAATATTGATTTATATAACATCCACTAGTCAAGAGAGAATTTAGTATAATGAAAAAACTATTATAAGTGCTAAGAATAGCTGTGTGAAAGCTATGAGTAAGTTTTGTAATCAATAGTTTTGTATTATTTTGAAAAAACCTAATAAAAGGAGAAATAAGTTATAGTTGCATCAGTGATGGAAGATGTAAGACATTATATTGGTCAAAATCTTTTAAATCCTACATCTTTTATATGTTTATGGTTTGCTCTATATGTCTATGTGCTTGTGCAATGGATCATTTCCACAACATAAAGAATATCAAAATATAAATTGAAAGCCCTAAAACAAATAATAACGAAATTAGAAGAGAAATGGTAGACGTAAATGTAGTTGGATTCTCAAACATTTAAGGTTAATTAACAAAGAACAAGGAGGTATGCCGATCATGTTGTTGATCAAATTAATATACATATTTGACTTTTTTTTCTTGATAATTTCAACTTTTGAGATAAGTATATGCTCAAGGTAACTACTTGGTTCTACTTGTATGTCAATTGAATATTCTGAAATGTCATGGCATAGCCGTGCTGGAATTGAAAGGCAAGGTTATTGTTAATTTTCAGGGTAAGAACCTCTTTTTCTCCGTTGAGTAATCTACTTTATTCGGCCACTTGCAATCCTTCAATATGTCAACGGAGTGCCAGATTTTTTGCACGGAAAAGTTCTTATTCAAGAGCAAAGTAAGAGAAAGCGTGCGGCTTTCATGGTTAGATTATTGAAGTAATTACTTCATAATCTTACAAAATTCCAAGAGGACTTCTGATTTCCGAAGCTTTTTGTTTCGTTTAATGGATAAATCCATCGAATTTGTGATGTCAGAGACAAATATAAATCTTTTGACTAGCAAGAAAGTACAAGCGGCTCGAATCATGAGGTCAACAATACATTTATTATACTCCATGGCAGCATAGAGTCTGGATCTCCTTCCTTTCAATTTCTAATATCACAGACAGAAACAAGTTGTTTACGCAACAAGTAAACCTAAAATAGCCGACTTCAGATAAGTTCCAAGTTTTATCATTGTGGGAAGCCATGCGTTTGAGAAAAATTAGTATTTTATTGTTTCCTGCCTATCTATGTGTCTTGCAATTACGTAGCGTGATCAACTTACTGTATATCTTTTTGTTTCGTTTAATGGAGACATCCATCTAAATTACTGTATGCAGCTAGTGGCTTTACAAGCCTTTTTCCTTAAAACCAGGTACGGCGTTTTGCTTACTTGGGTGAAGTGGTCTCATTTGCTCATGCTCCCTTTTTCTTTTTTTTTTTTTTTTTCTATTGTAAAAATTTGATCCACTTGCCAAGGATTTTATACTTCTTTTTTTTTTGTCTTCCCTTTACGACAGTGCAAGTTTCTTTTTCTTTTTCTTTTTTTTCGCTATTTGATGTGGTGTGCCTCCTTACTATATATCTCACTAAACACGTGGCTCGACATGATGTGCGAGAAAACCTTCATTTTAAATCTGTTGGCTTACATACCTCTTCCTAAAAACCAGATACGGCTTCACACCATTTTTGTCTCTTTTAGTTTTTACTCTTTTTTCGTTTTGTAAAATTGACCCACTTGCTAAGGACTCTAGAATATGGCAGATTTTATACTACTTGTTTGTCTTCCTTTGAGGACAATGCAAGTTTTTCTTTCTTGTTATTTGATGTGGTGTGGCACGTTACAAAACATTACTATTTGGATTCTTATATCACCATTATCAATTAGATGTAGGTGGATTTTTGGTAGTATTTGTCTTATCATTTGGATTTTTGTTTGATCATTGTCAGTTGATCATTGGGTGGAACTTTAGGCGTTTGTAGGCAACCTATATATATTAAGCAACAAAATCAATTTCTTGTATGATTGAATAGAAATGTAATCTTTGTCTTTCTAGAATATTTTTCTTCAAAATAGTATTATAACTGTATTATTTGATCATTCATACTTGTTTTTACCGTACTATTATATTTACAGTCTTTTATTTCTTTATGTCATTAGATGATTGAATAAAATACTTATCTTCTATATTTATCATCAACATAGTACTACAGTTTTGTTGTTTGATCACCCATATTTGTTTTTTCTCATGGTATCAAAACCATGTTCTTTGATTCTTTTTTTTTCATTCATTCTTTGAAAAGATTTATCATCAACTTCTCCTTCATGCACTCTAAGTTAAAAATAAATGCATTTTTGTCTGGAACAGAGTTATTATGGGTAGAGATGACTTCGTAATGAACGAAACTAGGATGACAAGTAATTGTTAACTACTACAGCTTAGATGTCCAACCCACTAAGGACTGAATGAAGTATTATCCGGCTATAAAAGAAAGTTATGAGAGATTTTAACTTCAGATTATAATTGAAAAAAGTTGTTGGGAGATCTGACATGGTAGTATAGGAGAATAGAGGAATAAATATCAGGCATATTTAGATTTGTTAAAGCATTGGTGGATATGGCTGAAGACCAAAGCCACATTAATAGGCCTGAAGTTTAATCCACCAGCTAAGAAGTTCAAAGCCCAGGCCTTAATGCAACTTAAAAACCCCAATAAAGTAACTCATATAACTTGGCCACAACATATTGGAAATGAACAACTGTTAGAATACAAGAAATGATTGGTGATATTAAGCCTCTCAAAGACATGGGACAAGAAGCACGGGTTAACTTGCAGGGAGATGATAGCATATTGCAGAAATGGTCCCAAATTACTAAATGAATCTTCGGGACTAAAAGGCCAATGTGAAGGCCTGGGTGAAGGCGTTCACGCATTCCATAACGATGAACAAATCAAGTTTGGGAAGCCTACAGAGCACTTTTTCCCTCTAGACAGGGTGATAACAACTTTAACCGACCTACCATGGCATATTTGTCTTCCCAACACCCGACCTTAAGCAGCTCAAAAGTACTGAACAACCTGTTGAAGAAAGAAGGTGCATGCTGACTAAGCTAGATGACAAGGCAACGTGGACATACGGTGAAGATGGCTGGTGCATGAAGAAATCTGGCGGCTGTGGCATAAAACGAGGAAGAAAGCTCCAGGACGTAGAAACCAGCCATAACGGTGGTCATCTTCGTCAGAGCACCGCCAGATGCAGAGAAGCAGACCTGTCATCCAACCTACAACGATAGCCGGAAAATAAACTGTGGATATCACATGTATATATATCGTAAACCATCTTATAATCAATGAAATTCCGGCAGTTCTGAGTTCAATTCAATCCCATTTCTCGTGAAAATTAATATGGTTTCAGACCTGCGATTTCATAGCTAATATCCTCTTCGTTTTCTTTCAAAGAAAGGTGCTGAAATTTGAACTAAACTATTTTTTTTTTTTTGGATTCCCTTCAAAACCATATCTGCAACTTGAGTAGCTTAAGGAGCTTTATTATTCAGTGGAGTTTAAACAGGCGTGACTTGACTTGATTATGACCTTAGGTAGCTTAAACCATTAAAATCTCAGGAAACCCATAAATAAGGAGTAGGCCTGATATGGTAGAATCTCCAAACATCCATAGATAAGGACTAATAAGATTTTACGACGTGTAGACCTGGTAGGAACCTTACAAAAGCCAATTATAGAGATTTATGAGATTTCGTGAGAGCTAAGCAAGGTTGAGAAGGAACCTGCGGTTAATAGTCTAACATTTTATGCTCATAAATTTAATTAATTTATTTGAATACTAATTTAAGAGAAATGCACCTGTATTTGGCAAATGATAAGAGAGGGGAGGGTGGAATCTACGTTCGTGTATCAACAATAATAAAAGGTTTGTCATTTACATATCAATTTCCTTTGTAGCCAATGGCGGGAGTTTACATTTACATGACTTTGACAGTCACGAGCCGTGGAAAAATAAGGGAATAGTTGGTGTAGCTACTAGTAATTAACACAAAATAAAAAACCGCAGCAACGTTCTCTTCAAGTGAAAAATGAAGACACCCTGTTGGACGCCCGAAGGCTTTCGTTGGCTTATTCACTTGATAAGAATCGGCTTTTACCGGTGTCCTTATATTAAAAAAAAAATGACTCAAGAAAAAGGGCAAGCTGTACAATCATCATACAAAAAACAACAAATGGACTTGGCCACTAATAACTAAACAGAAAATAAGAGGAAAAAAGTGCTCAACAACTGTATCTTTAATACTTCTCCTCGAGTCGAATTCTTTTATAAATCAAAGACTTCAAATTTAGGTAATATACGTAGATGTTGAGGACTATAGATGGCTTTTGTAAACAAATTTGTAGGCTATTTTATAATATGAATGTGATGAAGAGATATTATTCTTTCATTTATCTTATCTCAAACAAAGTGATAATTAATTTCAATATGTTTTGTTTACTCTTGAAAGACACGATTGGTTGTTATGTGCATTATCACCTTATTATTGTAATAAAAATATAAAAGAAGCTAAATGTTGATATCAAGATTCTTTAGTGACCTAATAATCTAAACTATTTCACAAATAATAAAACCCATAGTTTGATACCCATACTCTGCGGAGGTTCCAACATGCTCAAGCTTTACAATTATCATAAAGAAAACAACAAATGGGCTTGACCCCACTAATAACTGAAAAGAAAAGAAGAAGTGCTCAACGTATGCATCCTTAACATAACACTATATTGGAATTTCAATAAAATATTGAACAATCACCATTGTTAAGTGGAGATTAGTTTCACACTGAAACTCGAATTTTATAATAAATGCAATATGAACATGCACACAAAAAGATCTCATCATGTTTACATGTTAACGTCATCAACGTCAACTTGCACTACATCCTTACATTAAATGATAAGTCTTTGCGTTTATTGACAATTTCACCATCACCTCAGATCCTCAAT
Organism: Casuarina cunninghamiana; assembly: GCA_028551485.1. Lineage (NCBI taxonomy): Eukaryota > Viridiplantae > Streptophyta > Magnoliopsida > Fagales > Casuarinaceae > Casuarina > Casuarina cunninghamiana. The sequence continues at coordinate 7,686,467 of CM052364.1, forward strand.
AGTGAAGGAAGAAAGAAGATTGAAATCTTCAAGAAACTCTGCTCAGCCAAAATGAAAAAACAAGACATCTTCGACAAACTTTTTTCTTGTGTAGGGTTTACTTGGAGTGAGAATAAGTCGATCACCAGCTAAAAGTAAAGGACTTAAAATGAAGATTATCTGCCTGACCAGATCCACAAATCGCAGCAACCTCATTCGCCATCTCTGTTGGACCACAAACCAGAACTCCTACGCTTGATTCTTTGATTTCAGATAGCATTTCTGCAAAAGGAGAGGGAAGAAGAAAAACCACAAATAATTTGAAGCCGATCATATCCACACCTTCGGGGCTTCGTAGATTAATTTTTGTTGAGATAAAATACAAGGAAAACTTACTCTTTAAGTCGGGCCTTTCACCGTAGTGTATAGTGGTGACTTGGGCGAGAGACTGGTAGGGAATGCTTTCTAATTCTGTCTCAGTACTTGAAATGTTCGGTGTCCCCGTGTTTTGAATCTCCCTGTGTTCCATGGCATTCTGTTTCTTGTTCCATAGAACTGCTGCACTGGCTGTGGTGGCTATGCTGAAACATACAACCAAAATGAATAGTACGCTTTCCAAATTCCATGAAAATATTGCGCCCGTATTATGATCGATAGGAAAAATGTAATAGCGGGTAATAATCCCCGTCAGGATAAGAAAAATGACAAATGAAGATGCAAGTATCGCGCCAAGCCAGAGCCAAGTGTTTGGACCTAAAACGGCGGATATGGGAGCATCAGTTGGACGAGGCGTGAACCGCACATCTCTAATGACCTTATCTTCCTCGTTTCCTAGTTCTTTCTCTTTTGTTACAAAAGCCTCAATTTGCAGCTGCAGTTTGGAAAGGTCATAGGGAGCGCCAGAAGCAGGAAGGATAAGTCGAGCATGGTGAGTTCGGAAGAGGTCTTGAAGGAGGCAATTAGAATCAGATGTGGAACGTTGCTATCCACTTTTGTGCTTGCAAAGAAAAGTTCTCTGATTATAGAGATGAAGGGGATAATGCCACTGCCTCCACTCACCATCACAAGGGTGTCGTGCCTGCAAAATTGTCAATGTTTTCGTTAATGTTATTGTTCTTACAGAAGGGCGAAAAGTACTTCCAATTTAGTCTTTGTGCATGTCCCATGCAGACCTTAAAAAATCTGTTGACGCTGGTCCGTAAGGTCCTTCAATAGACACCTCGAGATGATCAGCGGAAGAAGGCGAGGAAATCAGATTGCAAAGCTTCGTGGTCCAATTTCTGTCACCTTTGATGACGAGACTGAGATTTTCTGGATCCAAACTACTACTGGAAGTAACGGTAAATGGATGCCATTGCAGCTTGGAAATGCTGGGCACGTTTACGTAGATAGTGCTTGTGGGATTGAAGTTCAAACCTAACAGAATCAATAGATTAAACAACTTAAAAGTAATCATTTAAAAATTATTGCCTTTCTGTTTTCATTAGAAGAACAAGGGCAACTGTAGTGTCAAGAGAATATCAGGTGGTAGCAAAATGTAGAGGGAAGATGACCTTACCTTGACTCTTGGAGAAGTTGAGTTCAACCGTCTGGCATGGTAAAATGCGGGCCGAAGTTAAACGAACATTTCGTCGGGATTGTAAGAATCTTAAGAAGCGGTCGATCAAGAAGACAAAGAAACCAGGAAGCGTGATGCAGGCATAGGGGAAGCCAACATGGAAGATAAAGAAAATAATAAGGGGGAAGTACAGGTGATGGGCGTGGTAGAAGAGCTCAAACATTTTACGTCGTATGCGAGAGATGCTCGTTGCCCATATGATTAACAGAATGAGCAAACTTATCTCTCCAGGTACATGTGCAATGGTAGTGGCTTGCCATAGCCGCATCTGCACAAATTAAAAATGAAAAACAAAAGAAGAAAAGCAAATTTTGTTTGGGACTCAATCATCTTAAGGATAAATCCTATTCAGTTTAAGATTGCCAAGAATAGAGTTATTATCGTCTTAGCTTCAACATTACTATCTTTTAACGCATTAAAAAGACAATTAGCCTTTTCTTCAAATCAAAAAGAACCTAAGGCGTGTTTCTATAAACAAGGTTCTCTTCCCTGATTTCCTATTCCGATTTTCTTTCGGGAAAAAATCGCATAAGCAAAATTTTATGAATTGCATGCTTTAATCAGGTTGGTTACTACGCTGTCTTCTGCAAAAACCGAAAATGAATCACTTCATCTACCTTGAAAGTTTGTTTGGCTGCGATCCAACAAGTGAGGAAACAAACGGCGTGAGCCGTGAAGAGGATCCCGACGAGGTGCCCAAGCCATATATGGTACTTCATGCTGGCCTCGAAGGTGACGCCAAAGAGTGGCAACACTGATGAACCGCGAGCCACAGGGTAGAAGAGAAATGCCAGAGCTACGTTCCCAGTAAGAGAAAGTGCGAAGGCTGCTTGATGCAATTTATACTGCCAACTGCCAAATCATCATGTTAGTCCAGAATGCCTACCAATCATCTGAGGTTCTTGTCAAAAGGCTATCCCTATTGTTAAAGTGGTTCTTACATTGTGAGGCCTTGCTGTACTGCTGACTCCGGGTTGATTGGAGCAAAGTTGACAGTAATGTAATTTGCCAAAGACCAAACCAGAAGTGCAATGAACATAACAAACAAGGCTAGCTCCAATATGGAAACAATCCCTAGAGTGCCTTTCAAGATCACCGGCCGATGCCACAGGGGTAGATTCTTTATCCAGTTTCTGTTTGTTAGGATCCAGCAAAAAGAACCTCAAAATGACTTAATCATATAGGCAAAAAACATAATAAACAAGAAAGCAAAACAAAGAAGAGCGCATGTTTTGGGGTTGGTGGTTGGGGTGACCTTTGTTTTCTGCTATCACTCAGTTTGTTTCCCAAATGGAGGTAGACAGAGCCCAAGAAAGTAACAAATAGAACGGGAAAACTGACTAGCAACATATTAGCACCTGTAAAACGTAAATTATAAATTAGTTCGTAAAAATTATAATAAAAGTTAATCAAGCACAACCAAGAACTAGATAGAATGCTCCAAAAACAACACGAGAGATACAATATAACCTTGTGCTCCGAAATAAGTTGAATTAACCATTGTTTGGAAATTCGGCGACCACTCATTGTTGTATGCTACGGTGGGCATCATAATCCAGACGAAAATGATCCCCAGAATCACCGATGCCAGTACTAGGCTAATGGCAGCTCGAACTATTTCCATTTCTCTCTCTTTTTCTGTCCCTTCTTGAGTTTCTCCCTATGTACCCTGTATCTCAGAATGAGCTCAATTAGTTGGGGGAATCCGATTGTGGCAAATGTCTGTCGCATTTCTTATTTATTCGTAGGAACTCCTGAGTTTACTTGTATGGCATTTAACTTGGGAAGTTAACATTTCGTGAGTACAACGTGTCTAGATGTTTTCCCTGCATCCTTGAATGGGGAACAACTTTCTTCATGAGTGTTTGCGTGCGATATTAAAAGAAATCAAGTTGATATTTCCTGAGAGATACCTACACAAGGGTCATCCGAACAGTTGACATATAGAGCTTGTTGTACAATTGGTGTGTGTATATAGAGCTTGTAGTACAACTGGTGTTTGTATATAGAGCTTGTAGTACAACTGGTGCGTGTATAAAGAGCTTGTAATACAATTGGTCTGTGTCGTACTAGAGCGGCATGAAATTGGTAGCCATAAGGCGGTTCAATTTTGAGTTGTTTAAGCAAAAGAAAATACGCATGTTTTGCAGATGTTACTCCTTTCACGGTCATATCATTCTTATAAGGAATCCTAACTCTATATAGTTTTCTCATCAGAATATGCTCTAAACAAAAATACTATATGATTAGTAGTACGTTGTCTGTCCGTTTTAAAGAACAAGAGATGGTAATAAACAGATATTCATAACAACTAAAAAAAGTCAAAGAAAGCCAATTCTTAGATGCTAAAGAGCTATTGGATCGTTCATGCGTTAAAACTAATAATTAGTAATAGTGATATTAGCATTTGGAATCATATTAACATAATTAGAACCTAGTCTTTTTTCTTTTTCAAAGATTTTTACAAGAGAAGGGAAATTGAAATAGAAGGTATTAAGTACTAAAGAATAGTAAAGGAAAAATTAAGGGCAGAATAAAAATGAAGTTAGAAGGATGAATAGTGAGCAATAGGTGGAATTGTCATCCATTTAGCATCGATTGACAAAAAAGAAAGTTATCCAAATGTTGTTGCAAATTAAACATATATATAAATATACCGCAATTGTGCATGTATGTATATGTTTGACTTTTTTTTTTTTTTGGATAACTAAAGCTATTGAGGTAAGTATATCCTCACTAACGAACTACGTACTCTCTAAAGTGAAGGACTATAATTTTTTATATTATTTCAAAATTCAAGAAAAGAAAATATTTAGAATGAATAACATATAAATCATTTGTTCTACCGAATCCATATGAGAGTTTAATAGATTTGAAGTCATAATAACATATATGCAGGCAATACATAGTTTAACAAGCTCCATGATTATATAGAAAACGTGGAATTCCCATTTTCCTTAACCTAATATTCTTTAGAAAAAACAACGAAAAAGAATAATAACATATATGCAGGCAATACATAGTTTAACAAGCTCCATGATTATATAGAAAACGTGGAATTCCCATTTTCCTTAACCTAATATTCTTTAGAAAAAAACAACGAAAAAGAAAAACGTCCATGAGCCAACATTTCGAAACCTTATAAACGAAATTTATTGATTTTTATAATACTTGAAATTTATATTGTTTAATCATTACTTCAATATTTTTTGTAGGTACTGTGGTGTAACTAATTATTATTGATGAAATTCCATCTTGACCGAAACCCCAAACTTGAATAGAGGAATTTGATTTTACTCATATGCTTCCAAGTGATACTTGATATATTAATATATTATTGGAAGATTGATTTGAGGCTTTCTTGGATTGAATTGAGGAATTGGTTTTTTTTCTAAACCGAAATGTTATTCGTAATAGCCTTAAGGGGAAGTGATTTTGTCTTTGAAGAACACAATACATTTATTGTAATTCCTTTGTTTTGTGAGTTGTATATTTCTCCCAGTGTAGGAGAAATTGTTGTCAAGTGTTGTGCACTTTGGAGTTTGTGGTTGTGCTAGTTGTTTTCCTCTTTGTGAAGAAGTTGCTAGTTGTTGTTATTGAGTATATTGAGTTATGTGTTAGATATTTTTTTATGATGTGTTAGTGTGATGATAATATATTGATTTCTTTAATATTTACATGGCCTAAGCAATATATTCATTGAATCAATTATTCATTTGGGTCTATGAAAGTGTTTGATGAGTTAACCTTCTTATGTAGTTTTAATTGGTCGTATTGGTTTAATTATTTTAAGAACTTATAAGAATGAGATATTTATTATAGGGTTTCATAATTTATTTTTTTGGTAGAATGATAAATTACGTTAATAAAATTAAAGTACATAAGTAAAGAGTGATATATCCTAGCATTACAAAAGTTATTAGAGTTACAAAAAAAAAATAGAGGTTGAAAGCCTTCAAATCTCACTCACAATTCTTGGAAAAATTTTATATTTTTAAACAAAAAAAAAAACTCTTCCTTGTACAACTTTCTTTACTTTAGCTAACAAAATTGAGATATCAATTTTTTTTCCTTAAAAGTCTCTTCTATTTTATTCAATCTATATATAATAAATACAAACTAAAAAAACATCTTAACAAGTTTAGCAACCAAATTTTTTCATTAGTTGTAGTTCTTTATTTTATCATTTAATGTTACGTTAGATTTTATTCTGAACAAATATACTTCTCTAAATCATCCCTATCCACACATATTTAAAAAAGATATGATTCTTATTTTTAGGTAGGACTAATAGAAATCACAATATATATGTTAACCAAATGGAGCTATCAAATAATTTTTGTTGCTATAGAAAGTCTATCTCTACAAACAAGCCATCTAATAAAATTGTGTTTGCTAATGTCACAAGTTCAAATTAAATCATGCTACTCTACTATTTGATCAACTTATATGAGGTCCTCATAAATCTCTTTGCAACAATATGCAAAATTAAGGTAAGTGTGGACCTTAACTTGAGGAGACCTTTCTAACTCTATGTCATGGTACCTTTTATGTCAAACTATATTATTGAAGCTTTTTTTTTTTTTGGGTGGAAATGTAAATTGTATTAATAAATTTTAAATTACAGATGCACAGGGGCATACCCCAGTATTATAAAAGTTACCATATCTATGAAAAGATGGAAATTGGAAGTCTCCAAATTTCATTCAAAATAACATTTCCTTGGGAAGATTTTATATTTTTAAACAAAGAAGCTTTCCCATGTACTACCTTCTTTACTTTAGCTAAAAGAATAGGAATATCAATTGTTTTTCCTTGAAAACGTCTCCTATTTCGTTCAGCACATATACAATAAAATAGTATACATTTTATTGAAGCTCTTTTGCATTTTGTACTATGAACTCATTTACTCTATAACAAAGATTTTGGATGGTTTATGATATTCTACAATATACATTTTTGAAAGACTTTATTCCAAATTTTGAAGTTTGGTAATCTTAATCCCCATTCCTTTTTTAGTGAGCAAATTGATTATTAAGTTACTTTGTGAGATCAATGTACATCTACATTACCTACCTATAGGAATTTCTTTATCTTATTCTCAATCACTTAAATTATTTGCTTTGGTAGTAGGAACACTTACATCTAGAATGTACAAGTGAAAATAAGGACTGATTTCACCAATTATAATCTTTGTGTACAACTAAGATCTTTCATTTCTCAATCTTCTATCATTCAATTTTTTTATTTCCCTTTTTTTTATCACACCTTAGGTTCCTTAGCTGCTTGAATTTATTTGTGATTTCCATCACCTGTAGGATGCGCTTCGAGCTTTGCATGTCTACGTAATTTCTTTATGCATATGGATACATTATATCTTTGTATGTGGCAATGTGTACAATTACCAATATTCTCTTTATAAATTATTTTTTCCCACTTTCTACCCTCCTCAAATGCATTGTATATCTTTGATTATCGATAAATTTATTTGAAATCCTAGGTTAAAAAAGTTCATAACTTTTAAGGCTTTCATAATCTTACAGTCCCTAACTCTGTTGATGTGATTTTTAGGAGGAATTGTAAACCAAACCATTTATAACTATACTGAGTTGGCAACCTGAGGCATTGCTAGCCGTTTTCTTGTGTGAAAACAAACAATGGACTTTTAGTAGTTTGCTAAAGAGGTAGATTAAGCGAGGTAGGTCTGATCACATAAAATTGAGTGTTCTTCATTTACTATGTTGATTTGCTTGTCATACTATCAATCTAACTTAGTGTGAAAAGTTTGTACACTCAATTTATTCATTCTCGAACTGATTAGAAGGACAATTTAGTTGACCAAAGAAACAACCTGGGTGAGATTATGTTAGGTTAACAATAAGATATATTTGATACTTATAAATATTGTTTCAATATTTTATGCTTAGTTTATGAATGGTATCTATATATTTTTATGAAACTTATTTATTTGTAAAGATTGACTGAATTCGTTTAGTGGGACAAATGTCCTGACTTTTGCAAGTGGAAAATGTTTTCTCTAACGTTTAGTAAAAAGTGTCCTCCTAGCATATATGGCATTTAACTTGGGAAGTTACTCTATGGGGAGTCAACAAGCCCGGGTCTTTTCGGGCACACCCCAGATGGGGAACAAAATTTGATCACGTGTCTTCCACCATAATCTTAAAAGAAATCAAGTTGACATTTTCCAAAACAGCTTGTAGCCCTAGTCTCTTCTACCTCTAGTATGCTTCTTGTTGTACTAGACTGGCGTGAAAATGGTTGTAATCAAGTGGGTTAAGTTTTGAGTCGCTTAAGCAAAGAGAATAGTTATGGTTAGTAGAATTTCTCCCTTTCACTATCGAATCATTCTCACAAGGAGCCTTAACGCTATAAAATTTTCTTATTATAATTTACTTATCATGTTACAGAAGAGATAATTAGTCAAGAAATAACTGTAGAATTAACAAGATGATTGTAATAAGTAGACATTCGCGACAACGAAAGGAGACTAAAGAGTGCTAGTTATTAAATGCCAAAGTACTACTGGTCTTTTCATGTACGAGTTCAATTATTAACATAGTTGGAAACCAATCCTAAAAGGATTAAATATGAACAAGTAGCTAAGATAATATTTATAGAGCAGAATTCACAGAGCAATTGTTTATTTGTGACTCTTGATTCGCTGTTGTTTAGTTTCTTTCTGTTTCTGTAGAGTTTATGAACAATAATAAAAGATGGAGATGGACCGTCTACACTTCAATTTCTCTTGCAACCAATGGCAACAGTGCACATTTACATCACCTTCACATTCCCGAAGCCATGAAAGAAGAAGAGAATAGTAAAATAAGAGAAACATATTACAAATAGTAAAATAAGAAAAAAATATTACAATCTTCAAGCAACTCCACTCCTCCCGGATAAGAAAACAGGAAATCTTCAATTTCTTCATCAGCTAAAACTAAAGGACTTAAAATGCAGATTATATGCCAAACCAGATCCACAAATGGTTGCAACGTCTTTCACCAACTTCGTTGGACCACAAATCATGACTCCCACGCTTGATTCTTTGCGATCCAATAGCATTTCTGCAAGAGAGGGAAAAATAAAAATTCAAATCATTTGAAGCCGGACATAACCAAACAGGTGAAGTTTTAATAAGATGAAATATAAGAAAAACTTACTCTTTAAGTTGGGCCTTTCACCATAGTGTATAATGGTGACTTGGGCGATGCTTTCTAATTCTATCTCATTACTTGAAACGTTCGGTGTCCCCGTGTTTTGAATCTCCCTGTGTTCCACGGCATTCTGTTTCTTGTTCCATAGAATTGTTGTGCTACCTGTGGTGGCTATGCTGAAGCATACAACCAAAATGAATAGTACACTTTCCAAAGACCATGAAAATATTGCACCCTTATTATGATCGATGGGATAAATGTTGTAGCGGGTAATAATTCCCGTTACGACAAGAAAAATGACAAACGAAGATGCCACTATCGCACCAAGCCAGAGCCAGGTGTTTGGACCTAAAACGGCAGATATGGGTGCATCAGTTGAGCGAGGCTTGAATTGTATATCCCTAATGACCTTATCATTAGTTCTAGGATCCTTCTCTCTTGTTACAAAAGCCTCGATTTGCGGTTGCAATTTGGAAAGGTCATAGTGAGTGACAGAAGCAGGAAGGATAAGATCAAGCTAAAAATTTCTCATTTTCCCTTAGAGACAAAGCTAAAAATTGGCTTTCTTCTCTTCTTGCAAGATCGATTACAACATGGGATGATCTTGCTCAGAAATTTCTTAGTAAGTTCTTTTCTTCAGCAAAGTTTGCCAAAATGCGTAATGATATTATCGCTTTTATGCATATGGATAATGAATCATTTTATAAAGCTTGGGAAAGATTCAAGGAGCTTTTGAGAAGATGTCCACCCATATGTCCACAACATAAACTACCCATATGGTTACAGGTACAAACTTTTTATAATGATTCTAGTACAAATCTTCGTTTTATGCTTGATGCAGCTACAGGAGGAGCCTTAAACAATAAGACAACAAAAGAAGCATATGATCTTTTAAAGGAAATGGCAAATAATAGTTATTAATGGCCTATTGGGAGGCTACCAGTGAGGAAAGCTAATGGAATTCATAAAGTGGATGCTTTCACTACAATGTATGCACAAATTGAAAAACTCAACAAGAAGATAGATAACATGAGTGCTTCAATCATGAGGATTTAGAACATAGTATGTGATCATTGTGGTGGAGGACATGCGAGCATAGAGTGTCAAGTAGGTAAAACCTTCGCTCAAGGTAGTAAAGATGCTAATTTTGTTAGAAATTCAAGTAGGTCACATAATAATCCATACTCTAACACTTGTAATTCGGGATGACGTAACCACCCAAATTTTTCATGGAGTAATTCTAATGCAATGAGGCCACCACCAGGATTCAAGCAACTGGAAGAAAAGAAGCCTAATTTAGAGGAAATGGTCACCAAGATGTTACAAAACAATGAAACAAGATTGCAAAACCAAGAAGCTTCAATTAGAAATTTAGAAGTGCAAATAGGTCAGTTGGCTAATATGATATCAAGAAGACAAAATGGTTTTTTACCAAGTAGCACAGAGAAGAATCCTATAAAAGATGCAAAGGCAATAACCCTGAAAAATAGCAAACAAGTGGGAAAAGATGACGTTGAGAAGGAAAGTGTCAGGGATAAGGAAGATGATGTTAGCACGCAGCCTGAGGAAGCAACCAAGAGAACATTATTCCCTAATAATCCCAAGCCTTATGTCATCTTGGATTGTAAGTGTTAGAGTATGGATTATTTTGTGACCTACTTGAATTTTCAACATAATTAGCATCTTCACTACCTTGAGCAAAGGTGTTACCTACTTGACACTCTATGCTCTCATGTCCTGCACGACAATGATCATATGCTATGATTTGAATCCTCATGATTGAAACATTCAAGTTATCTATCTTTTTGTTGAGTTTATCAAACTGTGCATATATTGTAGTGGAAGCATCCACTTCATAAAATCCACTTACTTTTTGCACTAATAGCCTTTCAGTAAGCCATTGATAACTATTATTCGTCATTTCCTCCAAAAGATCATATACTTCTTTTGGTGTCTTATTGTTCAAGGCCCCTCTTACAGTTGCATCAAGCATAAAACGAATATTTGTACTAGACCCATTATAGAAAGTTTATACCTGTAACCATATGGGTAATCCATGTTGTAGACATCTTTTCAAAAGCTCATTGAATCTTTCTTAAGCTTCATACAATGATTCATTATCCATCTGCATAAAAGCGGTAATATCGTTACACATTTTGGCAAACTTTACCGAATGAAAGAACTTACCAAGAAATTTCTGAGCCAAATCATCCCATGTTGTAATTGATCCTACATGAAGAGAAGAAAGCCAATTTTTAGCTGTCTCTAAGAGAAAATGGGAATAGTCTTAACCTAACAGCATCAACTGTGACTTCATTGTATTTGATCATGTCATAGATTTCAAGAAAAACTTCAATGTGAGCATTTGGATCATCATTTGGTAACCCACTAAATTGCACAGAATTTTGAAGCATCTAGATAAGTGATGGCTTAATTTCAAAGTTGTTCACTTGAATTGTAGGCCTCTTAATGCTTAATGTGGCACTCTGAATTGTTGGTGCAACATAGTCTTTCAAAAGTTTGCACGGATCATCATTGTCCTCCATTTTTCTAACTTCACTTCTTCATTTTCTTAGCTCCTTTCGTTGCCTTTTGATTATGCGTTCAATTTTTGGATCAAGATCAACAAGTTGTCCTCCTTGGCTACAAGTCATACACGTCTGCAACACCTCTGAATAGTAACAAGTAAAAAAATGATTTTTTTTTAGAAAAAAATAACAATAATAAAGCAAAAGAAAAATAAAATCTAACAAAAAAATGTTTTGACTTTTTTTTAAAGAAAATAAAAGCTAGATTAAACTTAGAATTATTCGTTACTAATATTAATTAGTAGTAAACAACCAATCCCCGGCAATGGCACCAAAAACTTTTTCAATGAATTTTAGATGCAAGTGAACATGTCAAACAAGTAATATAATGATAAAAAAAAAAAAGTATTGTCCCATAGAGATTGGTGAATACTAGACTAATTAAGTACCAACAATTAATTAATCTTAAAATTTATCTAGCAAATCAAAAAGTAGTTGATGATGAATTAAAATTCAAAACTTCCAAAATAAAAATTTAAGACTAATTGAAATTGGATCCAAGTAAGAGAAATCAATATGAAAAACATGTTAGAGCATCCAATTTCACCATAACTACCAGATATGAATTTTCATACTTTATACTTGCAAGAATGATAATACCTATGTAATAGTAGAACTTCCTAATTTACTTACTATCATATGTCTAGATATAGTAAACCTATTTAGTTCATTAATTCACTATATCTCTATATGTGAATTGAAACAAACCAAATGCATTAGGATTTGTGAATATTCCTAGTTTATAATAAATCTTTCGATTATCTTATCACCAAAAGTCATACAAACAAAATGGTATGTGTATATCCATATTTAATTCATGGTTATATATTATAAGAAGCAACTGCATATTATTACCTCTTAGTATCAAACATACACATCAAATTATTCAAGTAGTGGTCAATCACTTAAAAACATTAAACATAATAATACATAACTCACATATATAAAATATCTTGCAAAGCATAAAAACTTATAAAATTCACATCATCATAGTTAAGCTACATTGTCGCTCTAACAAAAGAAATTTAGAACATAATGAAATAATAAACCAAAGTAATTATAGAAATTAAGCAAAACATCTTAAATAAAAAGCAAGAAAGTTGTCGTCACACTGTCTTCCCTTTAAAAATTCTTTACAGAATTCCTACAAATCAAATCAAAATAAAAAATGATATGAAGTAGAGGAAAGTTTTCACCTCTTTATTTCTCTTTTTTTTTTTCCCTTACTTTTCTCTTTCTTCTTTGATTTTTCTCTCTCTTCCTTGGTTCGGCAGCGGCACACACTTTTCTTTTCTTTTTTTTCTCTTTCCTCTCTTTCTTTCTCTTGTGCGGCGTCTCCTCCCTTCTATTCACGTCGCTCCTTTTTATCCCCTCTTGGGCGGCGTGCCCTACTTGCACTCTTCACAATTCACTTTTTGCCCCACTTTTACGTTTTTGCCCTTTTTGTATTTTTCTTCTATTACGCACGTTGCCTTGTTTTGTTTGTTCATCCTTCTTTCTTTTCTTTTCTTTTTTTCTTTTCTTTTTTGCTTGAAGATAAAGTTCTTATTGCTCTCGAGGGGGTAAATATTTCCTCTTCTTTTTATCGAACCGAATATATTATCTTCTGCCACTCTTGCACCAGCACTCGCTAGAGTTTCCGTGCAGAGAAGCTTTTCCTTATACAAAGGAAAAATTAGACACTTCTAATTTACATTATCAGATTGTTAAAGCTTCACGAAGACTTGTCATCTCCATAAACTTCATGAAATTCCAATAGGAGTATACATCGGATCTCCAAATTTTATTTGCTGAAAAGTATAAAGTGTTTGACAAGCAAGAAAATAAAAATAAAAAATAAAAGGCTTCAATGTCGGACTTGTTAACCGATCTATTTTATGTTACTATATTTCTTTTTAGTATGATTACGCAAAAGGGAAAGAAAAAATTTAGGTTTTAATTAAAATTAATACACTTGCCAAAGACTCTAGAATATGATAGGCGTAGTTTCGCTTTTGTGCTTTTCTGATGACTATAAGAAACCATATTTTAAATTAAAAATGAAAAAAGCAATTGTCAAGAAAATTAAAATATTTTTTATTTAAAAAATTAAGAACAGTTTAAACAAAATGAGACATTTTCTGTGAGCCCTGCCAAGACCAAGCCCAAGCTCCAAGGTCTTTTTACCATCAAAACCTGGACTCTCAAGGGGCTTGGGCTAGTCGAATGGGACCAATTTCTCTCCCCCACTTGCAAGACACCTTTTGAAGAAACTTTTGCCCCGCAGTTTTTATCTACCTTAACTGAACTTCTCAGCCCAACCCACTCATGGCGCGTACTCTATTTGAACAAGACAGTCATGGGAGACTTCTGAATTCCGATCATTTTTTAAAACTTGTTGGGAGATTTGGCATACTAGTACCGACTGGGAGGAGTAAATATCAAGGTGTACGTGTTAAAGATATTATGAGTTCTTATATATAGCCTAAATCCTACTTATGAATTCACATATTCTCTTCTTAACAGTTCGTTTTAAAAAGAAAATAAACTTTTTCACACAATATCAAAACTTGAACTCGAGATAACATTTTTGTAGTCAAAACTTGTAGCTTACCTTGACTACAAGAATACATGTTAACTATGATGTGAATTTTACTATATTTTGCTTAAATTTCTTTGAGAATCTTTTCTGAAGTAAAATACATGTCCTTTACAAGTCAAGTCCAAAGAAAAATTGACATTGAAGGAGTAACTGTAAAAGGCTGTGATATGGTTGTAGGCCAGAGCGAAAATTCATGAGCCTAAGTTCAACCCGCATGACATAAAAGTTCAAAGCCCCGGCCTTAGCACGGCATCAGGATCCCAGATGCCATAAAAATTAAGGAGAGAGCTAGAGCGATTGGTGAACAGATCACCAATCGGCTCAGATAATTTGGCCGCACCTGATCTATGGACAACTATTTGAAGTACAAGAAATGAATGGCCACACTGAGCCTCTTAAAGACCGGGGAAAGGAAGCAGAGGTTGACTGGCAGTGAGATGATAACATACAGCAAATGTCAAGGCATGAAATGGCGAAGACGTTCAATCATTCTATAACCATTAACACATCGAGCTTGGGAAGCCTATAGGGCACTTTTTCACCCCTTAAAGAAGGTAATAACAGCTTAGACCAGCCTGGCACAGCATCAGTTGTTGCCTCCCAGTTTATAAAGGACAGCTAGAAAGGAAACCTCAAGGAGCATAAAAGCACTGCAGATCCAATACACTGTGACCAAACACTTGATAGTTTAAGGGATAAGAGTCTTCTGATGGTTAAAATAGTTCCACAACTAATCAAGAGAACAGTTACAACTAAGGAAAGCTAACACCTCTCTCTTCAAATCAACATGCTAAGTAATTGGAAGTACCTTTGTAACAGTTAAACGTAATAATTGAGCTCAAGCATACCACAAACAGATAAAGAAAATCCCAGAAAGTTGGAGCATTCAGAATGGACAACTGAACTTTCTTCCTAAGTTTCCGAGACAAGAAACCCATGCTCGAAGATTAGATATTTTACAACATGAATTCCGATGGTTGTATACATAATTTTCGAATACAAAGCAAATTTGGAAAGTTTTACCTAACAAAAATAAAACACAAGGAAGATAACAGCAACAGCCCAATACATATGGTGTGAAACTATACTGCCAGTACAAGTTACGGGATACCAACACAAATCCACACCAATTACATGAAGTTCTTTAGTGACTTCAGATTCAAACCTATTGTTGAAAACAGCAAGTATGGGTCTACTTGTAATAAAACCGCTAATTTTGTGTAGCATGCACTTTACACATTACCTAAACCATTTCAGATCCTTCCAAGGCAGGCTGAATTACTCTATGGTTGTGTGTACCCCTGTTTGATATTAACATCAACTGGTAATTTTGTCCACGCAACAGCATTGTTTAACCCAGTCATCCTCCTACGCAAGACCATGGATATAGTTATCAGCAAAAGCACAGAAGCAACCAGAGGAACCAAAACACCCATATTTCCCCTGGGCCAACTCTTCATAATGTCTCCTGCAGGCACGTTACCAACAAGACTACCCACTGAATTATTCAACTTCATAATCTCCACTGCATTCAGAATACCATCAATTGCATAGGGAATTCTCTGATTCGAAGGCCCTACACTAACACTTAAAGCCCCTGAACCATCCTCATCAACCACGAAGTCAGCATAGTAAGGAGAAGCCAACACATAATTCGTAATAGATGACAAATCCAAATTTTCAATCACCAACTGGCCATTAACATAAACATTAAAGTACAACAAACCAAGCGAAATACTAGCAATATCACAAAAATGCAGCCGCACAAGATACTTAAACCCTCCCATCACAGGAAACACCCATGTAATATTGACATCAGGAATTGAAGCATTCCTACTACGGATCACTCTGGCTGTATTATAGACATTATCAGGAGCAACCTCACGGCTCGCTCCTCCCATCTGATAACGAATAGGACCACTCGTATACACCCTTGTCGACACAATACTCGATTTCAAAAATTCATCATCAGGAATCCAAGTCCTCCACAAAGATCCATTGAAAGGTGTCACTTTAGGCCCTCCCACATTGACCCTATAGACAACTTCAAGCGCTTGCTTAACCAATCCATCAAATTTCTCATTCTTTTCAGAATTCACGTACTGCACCTGATCTAAGATCAAATCTTTTGGAGCAGAAATAACTTCAAGTGCATTCACAAACGCAAATTTATACTTTCTAGAAGGCACAAACGTGATTACGAGCTTATCAGTCTCAACCCAGATCAGATACTCCATAACCCTAGGGCTTTCTACAGACTCACAACAAAAATCACTCAGAACCACAAGCCCATTAAGCAAAACGTAAAATTGAGCATTCCCAATATCGAATTTCGAAGAACTGAGCTTGTGAAAATGGAGCCGTACCATGTGTGTCCCTTTGTCTCTGATCTCAAACTCGTACCTCGATGGCCCGGTGAAGACCCTCGCCGTTTGGTAGATGGGGGGAGAAACATCCGAAGGATCCTCATTTCTGAGCGAAACAGAACGAGTTGACGTCAGGGAGCATGAGTCCGACAGGGACGAGTCGGGAAGGAATCGGCGATTGTCCACGGTAGACTCCACGGTTGACCCGCAGTCGATGAGATAGTCATCTACGGGAGAGAAGAGAGTATGAGAGAGAACAGAGAGGGTACACAGAGAGTGTAGAAGGACAGTCAAAGCGAAATTCCTGCATGGAAACTCCATTAGAGATGAAAGAGAGCCCAGAGCTTGTGTTCGGGATGAGAAAATGGTAAGTCATTAAAGACCGAGACGTGGGATCCACGCGTACTCCATTGGTTGGCTAATACAGGTTGTGAAGCATATTAGAGCGTTGATTTTTCTGTAAGGTGTGCGTTGTACGCGGAGAGTAGTGGGTCCACGCGCAGACGACAACAGACGGTGCCGTTTCTGACGGGGTCGACGCCGGTGACCGCTTCTTTTTGGGCAAGACTAAAATGTTCGAAACTGGAAAAGACTATATGGTCCCCAACTCCTCTTCAAAGCCAAAAATTGCCGGGAATTTATAGTGGATGCTGCTACTGTCGATCACGTCTTCTCACGTGCTTCTTGTCTTAATTTGTAAGCCAGAATCTCCCATTTTCTTTCATGGAGTGAACCCACGAACAAAGCATAGCAGGTCAGTAACTCTGAATTTTCCCTAATTTGGACTCCGTTTGGATGCCAACAAAACGCCTGAAAACTACTATAAACCGAAAGAGAGTTTCTGGTCTGGAGATATCGGATTCTTTTTCCCCTTTTCGTGTGTGGACGGGAGGACTAATTTCTCTCTCTTTTAGGTGATCTAGCATTGGTAGCTTATTACTTGGATTGACCTCTTCACATTCAAGATAAAATGAGAAGAAAAAATTGGTTTGAATGTTCTATTTTCTTTTCCTTTTCTTCAATTTCTTCAATTTCTCATCATCGAAACTGGGGTTTAGGGGGTTTTCGTCTATAGGTGTTCACTCATCGTCCTTATTAGTTTGAAAGTCCGAATTGTAGTCTGATTTTTTTTTTTTAATGGATTTAAATTTTACTTCATTTACCATTACTCAAACTTGGGTCTGGGGTTTATGTATTCATGTTTCTTTATCATTGTTGCGGCTTGGAAGCTGATACCTATGGCACGTAAATCTGATTGTATTTCCATTGTTTCATTGGGTTCTGATAGTTCAAATTATTTTGCGCCTTTTAAATTTGCAGATTCATTGGTCTCTGTTTGATCCTTGAAAGTTACTGGATATGACTTCGGAGCCGTCTCTGTAAACTCCTCCATTGTACTAAGTTGCTATGATGGCTGGACTAAGATTTTCCATGTTAAGATCGCTGTATAACTCAGTCAATCCCTTTTTGAAAATGCAATCATTTCTATCGGGCAACACTGGTCTGAAGCTTGCGAACTGTAATAACGATACAATTTTCAGACCATTGCATGCTTTTGCATATCGCACTTACCACCCAAAAGAGTCAGAGTCTCCTGAAATTCTCAAGATTACCCATTCTGGAGGACTGGGCGTGCAGTCTCTTCGGCATACTCAAAGTTATAACAGCAAATCCATAGCTGCATTTTTGCCTCCCATGTTCCATTTGCGCTACCGGAGTAATAGTCCTCTTGTGTTGCTAAGCCCCTTCTCAAATCAACGGTCATACTCATCGTCTTTTGGTGGCAAACCTGATAATGCTGGGGACCCAGGAGTTCCGGCTGCCTCTGGCACAAGTGGAGTAGATACTAGTGAGTTTTTAAATACAGTTAAAGATGCTTGGCGGAGTATGGCAGATGCAGCTACTCACACAATGCAAAAGGCTCAAGAAGCTTCTGATGAACTGATTCCCCATGTCCATAAGTTGCTTGAATCGCATCCCCATCTGAAAAATGTGGTCATTCCAGTATTTAGTACTGTGTCTGGAACTATACTAGCTTGGGTGGTTATGCCTAGAGTTTTTCGGAGCTTTCACAAGTATGCTATGCAAGGTACTGCTGCTTTACTATCTGGAAGGCATCCTCTGGATCAAATTCCATATGAGAAAAGTATTTGGGCTGCTTTGGAGGATCCAGTTCGATACCTTGTTACCTTCATGGCATTTTCGCAGATGTAAGTTGTTTTAGGTTTAATATGCCTTGTAATAGTGATTTTATTTTAATTTTGTTTTGTGTTTACAATCGCCTGTCTCAATGATGAGGACTTTGATTTGCAGTGGTGTGATGGTCGCACCAGACACTATAGCATCGCAGTACCTTGCACAGGCATGGAGGGGAGCAGTTATTCTTTCGTTTGTATGGTTCTTATATCGGTGGAAAACAAATGTGTTTGCTCGTGCCTTGATGTCTCAGAGTTTAGAGGTGCTTGATAAGGAAAGGTTGCTGGCTTTAGACAAGCTTAGTTCTGTTGGTCTATTCATGATTGGTCTAATGGCTCTAGCTGAGGCATGTGGGATTGCAGTGCAGTCCATTCTGACTGTTGGGGGAATCGGAGGTAAGTGTCTGTCTAGTACTTTCTGTATATGGATACGATTTTATCCATCGAGAAAAGGCTATACAATATGTTAGCTCCCTATCTAGTACATTTTTTTGTCTTCATTTCATAAATGATGATCTGGAGGCTCTTACTGCGAAAGAAAAAAAATGCCTCAGAACAAAATAAACTTAAATGCTATTTCTTTTCTGCCTCTTATAGTTTGGATTGTTCTGCAAATGCTCTAGTTAGTAGGTCAACCAGGCATTAGTAGGTTTTGACTCCATGACCCTAACCCTCCACCCCATTCTCAGAGCAGGAGTTGTCATTCAAGCTAGTACTTATTAATCTTTGTGATGCTTTTGCTCTCCCCATTTTGGCATATCTTAGTCATTACTGCACTCAATATGCTAGTTTTTGGCACTTAAATTCTCATGGAATACTTTATCATGGGATTGCTCTCTGTACTAGGGCTTGTTCAACCAGATTGCAATAAATAGAAACAGAGGAGAAAAAAGGAAAGGATATCATGTGCAATGCATTAATCATTATTCTACCTAATCGTCGAACTTAATAAATATTTCGCCACTTAAAACTTTTTGGATGTATCTCGTCTTACCTGTGTCTCTGTATTTCAAAAACAAGAATTCTTGATATGACAATAGTTGTGGCATCTTGTTTGGAGGCTGCTTATATTGAACTTGCTTCAGGTCGTAGCATTTATTTCATAAGATACAACTTTTATTTCCTTATGTCTTCATGCAGGAGTTGCAACTGCTTTTGCTGCCAGAGACGTCCTTGGGAATGTACTCAGTGGCTTATCTCTACAGTTTTCAAAGCCATTTTCACTGGGAGATACAATAAAAGTATGTTGAATATCTTCTGTTCTCAGGTGCACGTGGAACTCATTTATCTCATTATTTATCTTAGATGTGCAACCTGGTTTCTCAAGCATACTTTTGCTATGATTTTTCTTACGAAACATGCCCTGCCTCAGTCAGTCTTACTTAATTGGTGGAACCACAATGGAACTGGAAAAATCTAGAGTCCACTTAAATACTCTCCCCCTAAAACAAAAGTCCCAGGATATCCGGATCTCAAGTTCTTCAAAATTGATAGCTGAATGATTTGTTTAGAAAATTTTGATTGGTGACTGCTCTTCAATTGTCCGTTTTTGATGTCAGATTAATTCCGTGGTTCAGCCCTTGGTTGGATACATAATGACCACTGAATTTGCATAGCCAGGAGTTTTTTGGAAATTATTAATTAATGGGTAATACATCATATGAGAAACAAGGATAAGTACTGGTCTCATTTTAATTGTTTGTTTGCTGGCCACATTTTTTTCTGAAAGCAAATGTCTAAAGGTAATCCATAAAAATTAATGTCTTTTCTCTTTCACTCTGAAAAGTGAGAAGAATCGCGGCTTTTGACGCATTTGTCGTGATCTCAACAAGCTTGGCCAAGTCTGGAATAGTTGATGTCAAACTTTATCTTTTCTGTATTTTGATGCATACATTCTCTTTCTCTGTATCTGATGTCTGCAAATTTACTTGTAACAGGCTGGTAATATAGAAGGTCAAGTGGTGGAAATGGGACTTACTACCACGTCACTGTTGAATGCTGAGAAGTTTCCGGTCATTGTTCCAAATTCGTTGTTTTCCAGTCAGGTGAACGTTTTTTCTATCTATTTTCTTGATTTTCCTCCTCTTTATTTATTCTCTGCAGCTTATCTATCGCATCCACTAATTGCATATAATCTTTGGCGTCCTAAACTCTCATAAATGAACCATTTTTCTGAGCTTCATTACTTGCTGGTGCTAGTGCATCTATATTTGGATCCAACACTTAACATGAGGTACTTCCTGAAGTCATCCCATGTTGATTTTGGTTAATTCTTTTAGTAGTAAATTCCCGTGCATTGTCCTCTATTCTTTTCAGCATTTACGCTTGCCACTTGCTGCATTTTTTTGCAGAGTGATGACTTCAAATGCCTGCTAGAATTTAATACAATTTCTGGCTCAAGTTTATATAATTAGTTTACATACTTGGCCATTACTGTTGGGAATGAGTCCTTCAGCACCTTTTGTTAAAAAAGAACTATTAAGGACTTTATGTAATTTCTTTTTCCTGGAAAATCACATTGCTGTTACTTATTTTTATAATGATTGATTTTCTTGATGAGTCTGTTGATACGGGGAAATGTCCTTAATTGTTCTATGTATTGGTAGATCTATGATTTCCTGAACAATGTTCTTAGTCATTATTATAGAGGAAAACCCTTCGAATTGCAAAAGGAAAGATTTTTGATACCATTGTTGATTGCAAGAGTTGAGAATAAAGGAACATCAAATGATATAGTCATGTGGACATCTTATGGATTTGTCCAATATTTTTTCCATTCATGGTTGCTGTTAGAGATATTCTAATACATTTTTCTAAAATGTTTATTAATCATATGGATAGTGCTCACATGCATATACACCCATTGCTATGGTTCACTTAGGCAAAAATCTCTCATGGCCATTATGATATGCATACAACTATTGAGTAACTCGGCTGTAGATGTCTGATGGTCCATTTCTACCTATGTTGCATTTGTTCTTGAATCATGTGCATGTATTTATTTTTTTATGTCTTGGACACAATACTAGTATCTTCAGGCAAGAAAGAATTAACGGTGTATACTCTCTCTTCCTCTCTCTCACACGTGCAAGTGCACGCACGCACACGCTTGCATGTCTGTGATACATGCAAAAGTGAGACCACAGAGTAGAAGTTCCTTGAAAGTGATATTCATTCTTATTATTTAGAAAGTGGTTCTTATTTATCTGCTCCAGGAAATAGTCTTCTCTGATATATAGCTTATTGGCCAGAATAAATCTTAGCTTCCATCTTGTGAAATTTGTAGGTGATTGTGAACAAGTCACGTGCCCAGTGGCGTGCCACGGCGACCAAAATACCAATTCAGGTTGACGATTTGAACAATATTCCCGTTATATCAAATGATATAAAGAGTATGCTAAGATCGAACCCAAAAGTTTTCCTGGGAAAGGAGGGCCCTTACTGTTTCCTCTCTCGAATAGAAAGTTCTTTTGCTGAACTAACTCTTGGATGCAATCTGGAGGCTATGGTAAATTTTGATGGCCACAAATTTTCTTAATACCTTGCGTTGACCATTTGCTTTGCTAGTAAATGCATCAAATTTCTAGAAAGCTTTTGCTTTTTATCATAAAACTTACCTTAAAGCATGCGTAAAGTTCCATAAGTAAAATGAAAACAATTTCCTGGTGTCTTTCATATTTAGTTTTATTTTAATTTCTTGCCTACAGATAATGTGTAAGTATAGCAAAGGCGCTTGCGTCAGACTAATTGGCTGTGTGATATTTACTCTTAGCATATGCTTCTCAAGGCTAAGCTTGATTCCTGCTCCGAGAATTAGGTGTAAATTCTGTTGCATGCAATGTCTATATCAAATTAGCCTTTAAAATTGGTTAGTTTGAGTACTGGAATAGAAATAGTTTCATTTGGGATTACTTGGCACTCTTGCTGTTTAAACTACACGAACTGTTTATTTTTCACTTAGTCATTTAGGTTCTAATTAACTGAAGAGTTGTGAATATTATTCTTTTATGATCTTTTACCTTCAAGCCTTGATTACAATGTCTAAATGCTTGGAGCATCCACCTTAGCTTTTAATATTTTTCTTTTCTATCTATGTATGTTTTACTAATACCTTGTTAAAATTTTTGCTTGACTACAGAGCAAAGAGGAGTTCCACACTACAGAACAAGATATTCTTCTGCAATCAGTCCAGATAATTAAGAAGCATGGTGCTACATTGGGCCGCGGCTCCCAATATATGACCTGAAAACGTTAATACCGTTGTGAAAATGAAGCATAAAGGATAGAGATCTGAAAAAAAAAAAATCATGATGTAAAAACCTTTTCTTTTCTTCTCCCTTTTTGGTCAAGATGTAATACCCAACGTCATGATGGAATGCTTGTGTTGAGCTGTAAAGGAATTCTGAGAAGTGAATTACATTTTATCAACGGCGACTTCTTTGTCACATGAAGTTCTTGACTCTGTTTGGATTGTTGTTTTTATTTCTTTCTAATGCATTCCCTTCCTGAAGCTAAATTTGCTTGAAGTGAGTAATCATACTAAAAATAGAGGTCATCAGGTCAAAGTAAAACATATATACTTGGACAAAAATTGAGATTAAATAATAAAAAGGAAACTAAAAAATTCTTAATAATCTTGCCCAAATAAGAGTTGAGTGCAAATCCAATTAAATCTCATGTTCTTCCTATTAAAAATTCAATCTGACACTAGTAGTGAGTAATATGATTTCTACCTTTATAAGTGAGGACTTTCCTTTCCCTACTATCAATTAGTTTTAGAAAACTACTTAGGTTACTCTAATTTACGTGAAAGTCTAAAAAGGTTTATGAGATATCAGAATGGTTGAGTATAATACATTTGTAGTACTCCCATATATATTAAAAGAAAAGGAAACAAATAGGTGATAAAAGATAACAGTATCATAATATTCAAGAAAAATTTAAAATCAAATGAGATATGATTCAAACAAACAAAAATTATAATGTTGACAAGCAAACACTATTCTTAATTTTTATATAATGAGAAATGAAAAGTACAACATATAAAGTTAAAATTGGTATAAAGTTGTCTCATATTACTAAAGTTTAGAATTGTAAAATAATTTATATGTAAGAAATGTCAATCTTTCCTTGGGTTAGTTTTTTAAAAAGGATTAAGCTTGTAATAAAATATCAAAATTTAGTCCATCCTTAGCACTCACATTTAAAAATATAAATTAAAAATTCACACCATGAAAGTAACACCGCCCGCGTACTGCCGACCAATAGCCGCACACATGTTCTACCCCATCCGATCCAGCCGACATAAAAGTGGAAGCAAGAGAGAGATTTGTAGACTGCTGCAAATGCTCCAACTTACCATCGTGACATATCCAGGGACAGATTGAATGATATCTTAACATTATAATTGCGCCTTGGAATAAGAAAACAAAATGATAAAAAGACGAAAAAAGGCTGCCTCTCATTAGGTGCGTGAGATGGTTGGAACTTCCATAATCTCATGGACAATGCCACTGGCTTAGTGGTATCATTAACCAATACAAAATCTCGGGGTAGGTGAATTTGCATCCAGTTAAGGGAGCCCTTGAACTGGAGGGTTGTGTCAAACTAGCTCGACCCACTTGTAGGATGTCTAACTCAGAGCAAATTCAAGTTCAAATTGATCATCAAAAACCTTCTTAATCTTAATATACAAAGCTTTCAGTTTCCTCAAACCCTTTACTGCTTCCTCTGCAATTCCCTGCTTATTTGTTCAGTTACTACTTTTCAACTTCGTATTATAGTCACAAATTGGCGAAAGCCGCAAAATGTTTTTCAAAACAAATGGCCTCCAATCAATCCCCATCTCACTTAAACAACTTGTTTCTTACAACTTCAGTGCCAGTTCGATTTCATAGAACTCCCCGTCCCCACATGGCTAGTATATGGTTCCATTCTTTGCCCATAATTGGTGTACGCCTAGAAGGACAAAACTTCCTTCCATCTTCTCGGGCAAGCAAGTAGCTTTTTTATCCTTGAAGGATTGGTTCTCCAACCCTCCCTCATTTGCCATCTGAAACAGATTTCTCTAGCAACATCTTCTTCGTTCCCCGTTCGAAGTATGACAAAGGGTACATCAAGAATCAAATTGCCTTGGAGTGGATTCTAAATATGGCTTCAAATCAGAATGTTACAACAGCTCATTGGCAATCCTAAGGTTCCTTACAGACACATCTTAGCATGACATCCTCCAAATATGTAGTCTTTCCTTGTGTCTTCATGCAGTTGGGTAGATTGCGCTAATAATCACCAATTCATTGGAAGCTTTTGTCTTTTTGGATATAATGTTATTTCCTAAAACTTCTGCAAACAGAGGATGGTTTCTTGTTCTAGCACATAACTTGAATGTAAATGTCTCATTGACATTTGGCAAATCTAATGTGAATTGAGTATCTACTTTGCAACTCAGTGGCTCAAATGGCGGAGCCATTACTCTACTTAGCTATGAGTGCAACTTTTCACGCCTATCCAAAATATGTTGTGATTGAATGCGTTACTCCAAAGCAACTTAAGGTTCATTAACAAATAGCTGATATTTTCATCGTGCGACCTGACCCATTAGTTTCCCGAGGAGGGATGGGGCCAAACAAATGGCTGAAGTTTCTGAAACAAGCTCAAAATCGAACTCCTTTAGAACAGCCCAACGGAACGACTAAAGTTTCTGAAACATATTCAAACCCTAATCCTCGCAAAGTCTTTGTCAATAAATAAATACACCACTGCATATAACCCATCATTATTACTTGCACCGCCGTCACTTTCCGCCACCACTAGGCTTAAGATCCAGCGTTTCCAATATAGCCTCTACATTGTTCTTTCGTGTGAAGAACAATCTTAGCAAGATTTAGAACATGTAAGACTTATGTTATACTATTTCTAACACACCCCTATTTTGAGTATAGGAATTTAGTGTATTAGAATTTAGACGTATTACTATGTTAGAAAACTTATTCTTACTAAAAGTTAATTAAAGAAAAAATGAAAATTTATTTCCTATAAAAAACATTTTCAAACAAAATTAAAAAAATATAATACTTATCTCATACTATTGTCAACATGGCACAAATATGGATTGAGCCAATTTCATTACCTGTGAGTTCACAAACTTAAGCCATCAATAATAGCATTGCTGTTAGTGCCAATTGCCATTGACTGAACGTCACTCATTTATTGCAATCCTACTTGTTCTATTGCTTGTGCCCTTAAGACCTTTTGGGACACTTGGATTAGTTGAAAAACAGTAACAAAACAAAATAAGCAAGGTTTTACAAAACAAGCGGCTAGTGATTTGAGAAAACTAAATGTTTTATACATGGTAGTTGGAGTATCTTGGATTTGAATTTTAATATTATATTAAAAAATAAAATTAAAAATTAACTTAAAAATAAAAGATTATTTTTTATATATAAATAATTTTCAAACAAAGTTTAAATAATATAAAACTTGAAGTTGTTTCATTCTTGAACATAAACAAACAAAAAGGTAATAACCACTGCACGTGATCATGAGCCAGGTTTGGCTTTAAAATTTGCTCAAATTTTAATCCCAGCAACTATTTCTTTTTTCAATTGTTGTTTCTTGGTTCTCCCTCCAGCCAGAATCATAAATTCTAGCTTCTAGTAAATCTTACTATTAATCCGCCCTGTTGTAAAGCTAAGGAAAAAAAAAAAAAAACCGAAATCTCTTGCAAGAAAATCCAAGCTGGATCTCCATCACAAGCTACTCTGGCTGCTGTCAGAATCCTAGGCGTGGGCAGATTGATAGTGGATAACGAATTATTCCTTCTCCACCAAGAAGTCTGCTCAACCACCACCCTGACATTGCCGTCCACAGAAGAAAAACACCAAGAAGTTGTTCCTTGAACGAGACATCAATGTCTTAAAAAAGAGAGAAATCATGTGAGGTGCACTTACAGAGAGAAAAGGAATTTTCTTTTGGACTTTCTTTGTCCCATCAATGCTTCTCGTGAGTGAATAAACTAACTCGTGGGAAGTGTCTTGTAGCCATCCTCTGTAGTGTAGCCCCTAGAAACTGCAATACCACGGCTTGTTTTGCCACTCCTTTAGTTGAACAAGTGAGTGCCGAACCATAATATAATCAGAATAATCATATTCAACAAACAAGTTTCACTGAAGTTTTGTGACACCAAAAACATCTAGGAACTTCACCTCCTAAAACAGCTCCTAAAATGGCTGCGGTAATTGGAGAACTGATTGAGGAAACAGAGATGTGGACATGTTCTTTTTTCCGCAGGTATGAGAAGCTGACAAATGTTATCAGAGAACAGCCTGCAGCCCTACCAGTTCTTGACCCGTGAAGTGGGTCGGCTGTAGTGGGGTAAGTGAGTGAAAGAGCTCACGGGAGTGCATTGGCCGCGAGCCCCGATAAAAAAGTGGACCTACTCATTCCTTTCCACCAGAATGCTCCAAGGACCTGCAGTATCGACGACAAAGTACCTCCCTTGAGTCACAGTCCAACTAAAAATCAGCCATCACACCAAAGCGAAACGGGAAAAAAAAATGGAAAGAAATATAAACCCAGTTTATAATTACCTACAATTTTTTGAAAAGAGAGGCAATTATGTTGGAGTCTGACAAAGGTTCCAACTTGTGAGTCCCATGGAGTTTACCATTTTAGAGGTGCCTCTGATTTCCTATGTTTTGACATTCAACTGAGCAAAACCACAAGGCTCTTCGGTTTCTGAAGCACTAAAGTCCTAATCAAGCACTAAAGACTCTACATTTTGGGAGTCTAGGATCCATTTCAACTCGTCATTATGGTCCATGGAAGTGCAAATAGTAAAACCTTCCAAAGTAAAGTATGGGATCATTTACTGTGATACTATAACTTCATATAAAATTTGGACCATTTATGCTTTAGAACTAGTTTTCCCAGTTCCCAAATGCTGAAACTTCCAAAATTTATATTACTTTTGCCTTTCCGATGAACCATTAAGTACACTTTGGTTCTGTGACTTCAATTTCTAATGTTAAATGGATAGCTGCCTTTGGATATATTATCTTTGAGGAAAGGATACAGCCTTTTAAGGACAATAAGGAGGAGAAAGGAGCACTTTTCATTCTTGGAAAAAGATATAGTAATGACTTTCCTTTTATAAGATTTAGGGAAGAAGGGATAAGTCATGCAAGAGACCAACTTAACATATAGAGCATAGTTTACCAACCTTGGGTGTAAAGACTCTTTGTAACCGTCCCTCTTTATATTAATCAATTGAGCCTTTCATGTGGAAAACAGATATACTTGTAAAACCATAACCATTTTTTTTTTCTTATTTTCAAAAATAAGAACCAGCCTTATAAAATATTAACTGCATTTTTGAAGTGCTTTGCATTATAAATACTTCTGTTACCCTGACAACACCACCAAACCTACTCCAAGTTTTGCCTTCTTCCAAATGGAGTTCTGGAGTAGAAGTCTCGTAAGAGCTCAAGTAAGCCTCCAAAAACCATTCCTCCATTGTCTCCCCCACCAAACACTAAAGCATTTTGGTTTTTTCATTTTGATTTTACAGGTGATCCAGGCAGTTGCAGTGCTTTTTGTTGTAGCCTTGCTGTGTCCAAAAGGAGCTGAGAGCAGAAAAACCAGGATTCTGGATGAATCGTTTGGGTACTCAGCTATAAGCTGCAGAGCTCACAGTGCATCCCTGACGGATTTTGGTGGTGTTGGTGATGGGAAGACGTCAAACACAAAGGCGATTCAGACTGCAATCAACCAGCTGAGCCAGTACGCATCAGATGGTGGTGCTCAGCTATATATTCCCGCCGGAAAATGGTTGACTGGGAGCTTCAGCCTCATCAGCCACTTCACTCTGTATCTCCACAGGGATGCTGTTATCCTGGCTTCCCAGGTCCTATGTCTTTCACTGCTTCCTCCGCATGTTTCTCTCTTTTGTCAAATTTCAGACTTCCCAGCCATGTTAACTACATACTAAAAAGCTTTAATTCACGTCTGATGAGAGGAAAAAAGACTTATTTCCTTTCTTAAAAATGTAATTTAGGCAATATAAAATAATTCCTATTACCTTTAACACATCCCTCACATCTAACATGGATTGTAATTTCCTTATAGCGACAACATATTTGCATACAAACAATTTTTGTGTTATGATTTTGCTTTTTTGAACTTAAATTTTGCTCATGGGAGTTTTGAGATTGATGAGAAAGTAGAAGCTCCTTTAGATAACAAGCTTTGTTTTTTCCCCGAGTCCCAGGCATTACTGAGCAAGTTCCCATCAGGAAACTTGCTTTTGAGTGGCACTTGTTGCCAAATATCGATTCTGCAGCCATGGTTTCGGCATTTGTAGAACTCCTTATGGTGTACTGGCTCATATTAACTGCATCAGTTGATTTTGATTTAGGACATGAGCGAATGGCCTGCGCTCAAACCTCTGCCATCATACGGTCGAGGAAGGGACGCAGCAAGCGGAAGGTTCACCAGCCTCATATTTGGAACCAACCTCACTGATGTTGTTGTCACTGGTAATTTCTCCTGGGAACACCTTTTGGAGCTTTCGCTTAATCACATGAGCGTACACTCATATTCCATGTGACCCATTTGAATTCAGGTGATAATGGCACAATCGACGGTCAGGGACAGTTCTGGTGGCAGAAATTCCACCAGGGGAAGCTCAAATTGACCCGTCCCTACCTAATTGAGTTCATGTTCTCAGACAACCTCCAGATTTCTAATCTAACGCTCCTCAACTCACCATCATGGAATGTTCATCCTGTTTACAGCAGGTAAATTCCACTAGCCCTGTGATTTTAATTTGTTACAGACATCCAATCACGGCCACGCATATCTTTTTTAATATCGCAACGGCGGTGAAAATCTACAGCAATATTCTTGTGAAAGGGATTACGATCATCGCTCCGATTAGATCTCCGAACACTGATGGCATCAACCCAGGTATGTCTGTTGAGATATCAAATATAGGCCTTTGATTTGTTAATTTTCGAATTTTCTAAGTACTTTGGGGTTTTATTGTAAGCTCAGATTCCTGCACAAACGTAAGAATAGAAGACTGCTACATAGTCTCCGGGGACGACTGTGTGGCCGTCAAGAGCGGCTGGGACGAGTACGGCATAGCATTTGGATGGCCCACGAAACAACTGATCATCAGACGGCTCACCTGCATTTCCCCCTACAGCGCCGTGATCGCACTGGGAAGCGAGATGTCTGGCGGAATCCAGGATGTCCGAGCGGAGGACATCGTGGCCATCAACACGGAGTCAGGGGTGCGGATCAAGACGGCGGTAGGAAGAGGAGGGTACGTCAAAGACATCTACGTACAGAGAATGACCATGCACACCATGAAATGGGTGTTCTTGATGAATGGCAATTACAAGGCACACGCTGATAGTCACTACGACCCCAATGCGCTGCCGGTGGTCCAGGGCATCAACTATAGGGATATCGTGGCGGAGAATGTGGCCATGGCCGCTAGGCTGGAAGGAATTGCCGGCGATCCCTTTACCGGTATTTGCATTTCGAATGTGACCATAGGGATGGCAGCTAAGCCGAAGAAAGTGCAATGGATGTGTAGTGATGTTGCTGGGATTAGTGGTGATGTAGCTCCTCCCCCGTGTGATTTATTAAATGGTCAAGCGGCGAAGAAGGTCACAACATGTGATTTTCCGACGGATAGTTTACCAATTGAGAGTGTAGAGTTGAAGCAGTGTACCTATAGAATGAGATAATGACTGAACTCTGCTTGGAGTATACCAACAGATAAAAAGGCAGGTCATCTTAGAAACAGGTCCATTTGAAGCTTGCGTTCCCTCTGTATTACCCCTGCTACTATTCTTGTTTCAGATTATGTTTCAGTCAGCATTACCTTTCTGTAAAGAAAGGTAATTGCCTTCTTTAAGAGAAAAATGTAAGCTTTCTTCTTAAAACCAACTGATAAAGAGAGAGTACGTATCCCCTTTTAAATAAGATTTCTTAGTAGGATTCAAATGGTATAAGAAAACGTATACATTTCTTAACACATCTCTTCACAATCAAATTGAGCTATAAATCTTCTCTTCAGCCCTAGCACACCACCTTGGATTGTGGATTTCATGTTGATTGTAAGAACTAAACATATTTCATTCTAAAGAAAATTCTGAACAGGATTGTTCTTGATGTTTCTCACCAGCAGAAAAGAAAGAAACAAAGAAGGAATGCATCCGCAACGAGGGGCTTGGGACTCTTGTCTCGACCATGTCAGAAATTAAAATGTCCAGGTTGCAGGAAACTAGCCTGACAAAGGTAACACATACCTTGACACGAACACGAGAAAACATGAAACCAAGACTCTATATCGATACCAGGCCTTTCAAACGGTAGTAAACATGCAAAATCTCCGCTTCATTAGCGTTGAGAATACAATTTATTACTGTCTGAAACGTAATGAAACAAATTCCCAGAAGCATCGGCTTTGAGCACCAAATTCAGATCCAAGACCTACAGCACAAAAAGAAACCAGCAACAGAGAGAACTCCTCCTTTTGATTCATTTACCCAGTCGAATTACAAGCATCCAAAGATCTGAGTTCAAAGTGACAATGAGACAAGTCACATGACTATTTTTTGGTAAATCCAACATGTCCAGGTAAGATTTTCATCCTTTTCATGGGATGATCCAATTGAATCAGATTGTTGTAAAAGTCATCAGGTAGTTCTCTAAGCGAGTGTATACAACAGATATGTCACATAATCCTCAATCAGTTGGCTCTGGATTGAACTTTACAGTCTCTCTCCAGATGAGCTCCTTAATGTTTTCTTCAGTAAATGATGGCTGCTCAAAATCAAAACTGAATGGCCTTGGGCAAACAGGTTCCTCGTTGATATCATGAAGAGGTGCCAGGTATGGGTGACACAATGCCTCGTCAACTGCAAACAACCAGGGTATAAGGTTGATGTACAATGGAAATAATAGGAAAAGCTCCATCGAAAAGACAAAAAAAAAAAAAAATCACTTATATTTTGATGCAACCAAAGGTCCTCAGATCAAATGTTGTGTATAACCATCAACATGATCCTGTAAAGCACTATCAAACAAGCTAGAGTATCACGTTTTATATATAACAAACAGGTTCAATAATGTCATTTCATAGAGCATAACCCTGTCTTCTGCAAAGTACTGAGTTATATCTAACATACACCCAACTTTATTGCAAAAGTCCAAGACCAGTTGAAAAGATTTGCCCAGCACATGCAAAAACCCAATTGCCAACAATATTTTGATCGGTTCCATCAAAGAATTAGCCAAAGCTTCTAGAAAAGATGTGAAAAAACTTTAAAATATTTTTCTATGATGCTTCACCAAAGTCCAGTGGAATTTCAAATTTATACAGCTCAAAAAAAATAAAAACTGATAATTGCATTATAGTGACTCATCATACCTGTAATGCGCCTGTTTGGATCAAATACAAGCATCTTTTCCAGCAAATCCACAGCACCAAGGGACATATTTGGAAATTTAGCAGAGAATTGTTGCCTTGGGAACTGTGGTAACTGTCTAACATATCTTCGAGCATTATCACTACGTAAGAACCCTAGGCTGGAGTCATCAGGTGAGCCTATGAGCTTCTCGCAACAAGAAAGGAAAAAGCAGTTGTCAGTGTCCATCTTACATTCAACGAAATACAGAGCAGCTTGTCATTTCAACGAGAGCCAACATATGCAGAAGAAAATTATAACGATAGGTATAAGCCAAGATGAAAAAGAACTTTTTCCTTTTTGGGAGCAAGGAAAAACATATTGCATAACATTACCATTAGTAGAACATTTGACAGCTCAACCAATTCTCTCCTAGTTAGAATCTAAAGTTTAAGATGATTCTGTTCAACTTTGATAAGAAGCATTCATTCTTTGTCTCTTACAAGTAGAAACTTATGCTGAATATCTCTTACTCAAATTTGACGACCTCAAATTCAGTTATCTTTGTGCAATTTATGTCCTTGGTTGATAAAGCATAGGCATTGATGAAGCAAAACTAAGAGAGAGATAACCCTCAAAGTCAGCAATTTGGTCAAGTGACTGGCACTAGACAAAGTGTAATGACGAAAATGTTTCATGGGGATGTCGCAAATCATCAAGATTTGTCTCAAAGTGACACAACGAGAGACATCTAAGAAATAATGAGAAGGAAAACTTTTGGCATTCTAAAACAAACAACGATGGTATGACTGTAATATAGAGCGCAACAAGAAGTACAATTTCAAATGTATCTAGCAAGATATGAAATGCATACTTCAGTAATAAGCCTCAGCTGATGAACGTAATCTTTGCCAGGGAACAGGGGTTGTCTTGTCATGATTTCACCAAGTATACAACCCACTGACCAAATATCAATTGCTGCTGTGTATTCTGAACAATTAAGAAGAAGTTCTGGTGCTCGGTACCAACGAGTAACAACATACTCAGTCATGAAATCAGTTTCAGATGTTGTCCTTGCAAGCCCAAAGTCGGCAATCTTGAGGTCACAATTTGCATTCAGAAGCAAATTGCTGGGCTTCAAGTCACGATGCAGAACATTTGCCGAATGTACGTATTTGAGCCCCCGCAACAACTGATACAGAAAATACTGCAAAAGCAACATTTAAGTATCTTGACAGCTTAAGCTTGATAGACAGAAACAACAACTAAAACTGTACATAGTTACAGAAATTCAATACATGAAAAATGAAAAAAGTGTTGGAATCTATCTTTATTTCATTCCACTTCATGAGGTATAAATCAAAACGTTTTATCCGCCTTATATTTTGATTTTTTATATGAATAAGGTGAAAAAAGACAAAAAACCAGAATATTCTGTATAAATCTACTCTAGCCATTCAAAAGAGGACAAATCCAGAAAAATAAAAACTAAACACCTAGTAGCGACTCATCAATCTACGTCCATAAGCTAAGAAGGTCACACTTTAACAGGAAATAAGGGTTGCAGGAAAAGGTGATTCCTAAATGGTTAACTGCAGTCAGCTGATTTAACAAAAACCTTGACTGGATATGAAGTTGAGTGGAGAAAAGCAACAATATTAGACCTCCTTTTATCATGCAAGTTAAGTGATGACCAACTGTTGATCATGTTATCCTTCCCAGTCTACACCAAGAGCAACGTGAGGATTTATAACAACTCACTGAAGCATGGATGGGTAGAACGAACAAAAGGAAAACAGTATCTTAAAACACTCTCATAATATTTACATTTTTCCTTGTGCTGCTGCAAGCTCTATCCTATCAAGGGATTGGCTGATTCCAAATTTCCACTTCAAGTAGGCTAAACAATGCAGGAAAAGAATGAATGATTCCAGGAAAAAGAATTCCAACTACATTCAAATTGCATGATAAACAAAATAGCTTATTTCTAAGAAAGAGATGTAATGCTAACCCGACAATGATCATCTGTCAATTGTTGATTGGAACGTATTATCTGATGAAGATCGGTGTCCATTAACTCAGAAACCGTGTAAACATCATTGAAGTTCTCCTTCTGTGGAGGTCTTATGAGGTCTTTGATGGCAATGATCTGCATAGTAGGAAAAGGTGAAGCAGCAGCCCTATAGTTCAGCTGAAACAGTAAGCAATACTAAGTAGAACCTTGCAAATCCGAACAAATGTAGTTACTGAGTAAGCAGCAAGCCTTTTTCCCCGGCAATAGAAAGCAATACTCATTTCAATCTTGCTTACCAACCTGTTAATAGATTCTGAGTAACAAAATCTAAGCAAACCAGTAGAATTAAGTCTACAAACTCTATTCTACCCAAAGTAATATATTAAACTGGAAGATACCCTTCATTTATATAATTTTCGTACATGATTGGAATCCCAAAAATAGTGCACACATAAATAAACATGTCCTTCTGTCTTTCATTTTCAGGCTATCTACAGTCAAAGCTCCGCTCCGTCTATGTCAATGAAACCAAGTTTCTAAACAAAGGGTGTTGCTGATAGAATA
This sequence comes from Casuarina cunninghamiana, assembly GCA_028551485.1. NCBI lineage: Eukaryota > Viridiplantae > Streptophyta > Magnoliopsida > Fagales > Casuarinaceae > Casuarina > Casuarina cunninghamiana. The sequence continues at coordinate 7,720,971 of CM052364.1, forward strand.
TTCACGTACACAAGATTCAAAATGCCATTTTAATGAACAGGAGTCGCACCATCTTTATCCTACATATGGATGAAAACTTTGATTAATTTACTAGTTATGTCACATTGTAGCTCTTTAAGGTGACAAGACAGTTATTGAAGATTAATAACCTATCTCTTCAAAAATGCCTACCTGCACATCAGGGACATTGTTCTGGATTATTAGCTGGTTTGTGAATGCAAGGATAAGAAAAACAAAGAAAAAACGTATCGCACACTTAAGCATTTAAAACTTTGCTAACTACTAAAACTATGGTGCAAAGGGAAAAAAGAAAACACAGATGTTAGAGTGATTAAATTATAGGAACATGATAGACAATAAAGATAATTAAAATCAATAAAAGTGATTAGAATTACATTTTCATGATCCATGTGCCGAAGAAGTTTAATCTCTCGTAGAGTCCTTTTGGCATCTATTCTGTTGTCAAAAGCGTTACCAATCTTCTTAATGGCAACTTCCTCATGTGTCTCCGCATTCATAGCAGCACTGAAGGAAATGTAAACATTATATCTTCCTTTACATTATTGTTAACAAAGAAAAAACTCATCATAAACTCAAATAGCCATCAATAAAACAATAAGTAAAAAGTCCAACACAATCTTCAAATGAGTTGGGAGAACCTAACGAAAAGGATCAGAGCAAAGAGTTCTTAGCATGCTTGACACATGAAAACACTATGGGGCAATGAGTCGGGAGAACCTAATGAAAAGGATCGAATTAAAGAGGCTTCTCAACATGCTTGTCACCAAAAAAAAAAAAAAAAAAAGAAGAAGCACTATTTTCTGGGCAAAAGGTTCTCTGATAAAAAGATACTAGTCAAAACTGACATACTAATTCTGTGGATGAACTGAGAACGCATCACAAGGAGACCTTAAAACTTCTTAGTCAGACTTACAGTATACGCATGGCTCAATATGGGGTCTAAGATGGAATTGACCAAATCTGGAACTCAGCTAAAGCAAATGATAATTTATTTCACACATTCAATTTTCAGGCTGTTTCAGTAAGAACCAAAGCAGACCAAGAGTTTTGGAAAAGGCTAGAAATTGAAAAGCAGAAAACAGTTGGAAAGAAAAAGAAAACCAGAGCTCTCTACATATAAAAGAACTAGGCTAAGGAGTTACTGTCAACAATAAATTCAACGCTTATCAACAATTAGTCAAGGAAAAATACTAGTAATGGACAAACACATTGCCCAATTATTTTATGTCGTGTCTACAAGACTCAAAGAAAGAAAGAAATTTGAAATCCAGTATTTCCACTGAAATAGACGATGATTACAATCATCATCGCTTTCAGCTTAAAAATACTCATCCCTAGCTCCAGAATTCCCATCAGGAAAAGATATCGAAAGAAGTAATGAAGATCTTTATTTCAGCTGCCCTGATTATGTACGGTGTGAATAAAAGCCCACTCAATTTTTACGATCACTAAACATGGTATATTAATAGACATCCCGGTCAACATCGCCATTTGAGCCACTCGCTTTAGACTAATGATAGTAATCCACAACACATATGCGTCCTTCCAAGCAAATTCCGGTACAACCAACAAAACACTACTGCCACTTCCAATCAAATCCAATAAATAACTAGCAACTACCTTTTTCCCTCGAGATATGAACAAGAATTGTTGTTTCCAGAAGCACCAAAATTAGAAGCCAAACGATTGCGAGTACAGCAAGGAAAGAAAAAGAAGTCAAACCCAGAGAAGCTCTTACCAAACAATACCATAAGCGCCTCTTCCAACGGGCCTTATCGGCGGGACGTACTTGCGGGAAACCTCGAAGAGGTTACCGTACACGTTGTACTGAACGTAACGTCCGCCATGGGTGGGTATCCCTCTGACATTATGCTCGCCTGAACCAGAACCCAAATCCATCGACTCCTCAAAGTTCTTGAGCTCCAACCAAACACAAGGATTCGCAAGCAGAATTATTCGAAGGAGAAGATTGGGGGCCTCGAAGGCCTATATTGACCGACGGGCTAGCTCTGAGGAGGGCGTGTCCGGTTGCCCTTTGACATTTCCAACTAATTTTTTCGCAAAAGGTTGTGCGTCGGCTTGTGTCTACGAGTGGGAGTGAGGGGAGAAGTTTCCAGGAAGACTTTGTACTGGAAAAGCCTGAGGTCCCCCGTGAAAAAATGTGACTTTTTTACTCTCTTTTTCCTTTCTATTGGTGTGGCGTCTGTGACTTTTGGACCGCTTCATTTTTGCTTTCAATTGTTTTCTTCTTTTCTTCTTCTCCAAAATACTGATCCATTTACGTTTTCCATGTTAATAAAAAATGGGATCATCCAGCCAACTGCGGTCCACCAGCCTCGTGGTCAAAGGGAGACCGGTGTCCAAAGCAGTGGGTATTCGCTAGTCAATGGATTCCCAACGTATGGCTCATACGTTGGGTTTGATTTTCAGAACCCTTGCGCGTTGGGTCCCCGGTCGGCGTTCGAACTTGACTGAACAGTACGGGTCCCAACGCTTCTCGGAATGAACATGGAGGCAGATTTCCACACATGAGATAAGACCGCTTTATGTCACTGAACTTCGTCGGCAAGGTTAGGTCGATTACGCAAATAAGTAGGACCACCATTTACTTGGCTGCAATGGTAGCTGAGGCTTATTATTTTAAGAATAATGACATCGCTGTGGGGACTTTTCCCGATGGTATGCGCACGCGCTCCTCCTGTTCGACGAATATACAATTAAGACCCAATCATGGAATTCCATTTTTGGAGGTCCATTTCTGAGACGACTTCAACGGTTCACATGGAATTGAAAGCAGTTACCTTTGATTTTTTTTTTTTTACCTTTTTTTTTTTTTCTTATTCCTAGTCTACACAGAAAGAACCTGCGAATGACCCCTGAAGAGAAAAATAACCTACTCCTTGTGAATGAGGTGACATTACGAACAGGTCATGAGTTTTTGATAGACGTTACACCAATGGGTTCATTGTTGTTCTGTGAGTTAATGAATTTGTTAAAGGTACTTTGAAATCGTTTAAAAACGTTGGTTTTCGATTCTTTTCAGTTTTTTGAATGACATATTCGATGTTATTTCCAAAAATCATCAGTTTAATCACTAATAACATTGGTTTTTCTGACTAAAAAGAACTTCCTTTTAAAAATGACTTTACATCGAAGCAACAGAATTTAAAACTCTTTCTTGCATTTACATGTTTTCCCGACTAGGATCAAAATCCAAGTCAAAATCGTTCAGCCTGGAGCCTCCGGGCCACCTCCACCATCATAGGCTTGTTTATTAGAAAAATCACGCGTCCCCACACAACGATTAGAATAATAAGAGCTTCCGAAGCCAGCCACACAAGCAGCCCACCGACACACATCTCATTCAAGCTATTTACAACGCGGATCTCGATCCCATCCATCCAACCAAAAACTTGTTCTGTTTCACTGTCAGAAGGTTTGCAGCATGCCGGACCAGACCTAACGTTGCCAACCAAAGCAAAACCATTCCTGCCCCGCTGAAGATAATATTTAGCTGGCAACATGGCACGAAGGAAGAGGCATGATGCATAAAAACCGACACTAAAAACCAAACTAGTTCCAGCCCGGGAAAACAAAAAGAAATTCAAAAAGATCATTCTTTATTGAACCAAACAGAGAAAAATGTCAGAAGACCTCTTATGACACCGAGACATGCTCATGAAGAGAATCAATCGAGATTAGCTCTAAAGATGAACCTATCTCCTAAGCAAACAACTCAGTCATTGATTATTAAGAGAGAGTTGATGGTAAGGTATAAGCATGTCTTACCAAACCAGTTCAAAATTTCTCCTGTCATACCCAGCTTCCGTCATATAAAATATCAGAACAAGAACCTGTATCTGTCAAAGACATGTCGGTGCAAACCTCCCAGAGCAAAGATAAATTGAGGGCTAAAACATTTGATATTATAAGCCTATCTCCCTTATCAAGTTCAAATATTACAAACTTCTTATATGATATAGATGTCACATAGAGCAATATACATGTACAAATTGGAAGAACATTTCCACAACATACTTCATAACTCACGCCAGACCTAATACAATAAGAAAAACAAGACGGAACACTCTCATCACTAAGAAAACATACGACACAGTAACTAAACCCATCTTTATATACTAGAGAATTTAGCCCCATAACCATCATCATCATCTTACTAATTGTTCTACTACGTTACCCTTAACTGATGCGTCAGTCATCGTACCATTAACCCTTAGATTACCAAGCAACGCATCACGCCCTGTTAAAATTATTTGGAAAAAGCTATCTACTTCCTTTGTAAGAAGATCAAGTCCTTGCGAGAGTTTCTCTGCCCTCTTTCTCAAGTCAGAGACAGAATTCTGGAATGCTTCCGCTTCAACCGGGTCCACGCCGTCTTGGATAAGAGGATACAATTTCTTCACACTCAAATCAACAGATTCAAGCTCTGGCAAAACTGAGAACTTTCCACCCGAAAAGAGAACTCCCATTCCCCCATTAATGCTAGTCTGTAGACTGGTAAAAGCTTGTGCCCACTTATATTTTTCAGCAACCCTCAAATTTGTCAGTTTTTCTGCAGAACCAGAGAAAGCTGCAACGAACACAGCACAGATAAATACCGTCTGCACCTTAACTCCATACATAGCATGCATCAAAACTTTCCCCTTGGCTGAGTTCTTAACCTTGGGAAGATCCAATGATTCCATAAGCTTGCGTAAAATGCTGCAACAGTTCTCAACTCTAGGATTATTCGAACTAATATGCTGTCTCCAGTCATCAAGTGAAGACCGTGCCTTGTTGAACACCTTCGAAGAGGTTGAGTCCAAGTTATGGAGCACACACTGAAGCAGGAGATTGCATTGATTCAACCTTGAGAGCTCAGAGCTAAAAGCAATGCATATATCAAGCAAATTCACACTGATGTCCAAGTACACATCTATCCATTTCTCATCCCAATCGCTGACAGGGAGCTCAAGCTCAGTTATGAGAGTTTTTATGTCATTATGAGTATGGCAGAGAGAGTTCATTGCTAACTTCATCCATGACAAGCTGAGAACTTCACTTTTGTCTTTTGGGATAAGATTTCTCAGCCTCTCAGCCAAGGTCTCCTCAAAATTATTCAGTAACAAAAGAACTTTCCGAGACAGTTGAGAACCCTTCGGTGATAACCTCCGGAAAGGATTCCCAAAAGGGAAGAAGGGTTGATTTGGTTCATGTGCGCGACTCATTTCAATCAATTCACTGCACAAAAAAGATAATGCATGCAGATCAGCCACTACCAAAAGGTCTCAAAAAAGCCATTTGAGAAGACACTAATTCAGGGTAGAACAAATGAAAGGCTAAAAGAAAATATAAAACATAAGTCAGAATTTATACTGCAACATAACAAGTCCATGAGCCACCTAGAAAGCATGATTATTTCACCATACTGAAGTCAGCAGAGTTTTTATCTTCTAAAATCCCAATATCAGGAAGCAAAAAGATAAAATTTTTGTTGTTTCTTTTTTCTTTTCCATGTCCTGAACCACAGAATCGGGCCAAACAAAGTAAATAGAAATAGCCACTCCTCTTCTTGCAAACCACATGTGCAGATTAAAACCATATTCGAATAGGTCACAAATGGATCTACACTCTCTCCGAACACCATTTTTGTTACACAAGCAGATCTAACATTACAAAACAATCCCAGAAGAACCGTTTCACAAGGTATTAATTCAGGGCAGAAACAATAAAAGGAAATACAAAAATATATGACATAACTCAGCATTTATGCCACAAAGACACCCAGAAAGAATGATCACTTCACCCCGAAGCATACCTAAGATCAGTTGAGTTTTTCATCTTCTAAAATTCCAGTATCAGGATGCCAAAAGTTCAAATATTGGCCGTTCCTTCTTTTTCTAAACGCCCTTCGTCACTTTTCTCTCTTGCAAAGCACGCGCACACAATAAAACCATATTCTATACCTGGAAAATGGATTTCCCTTCTCCCTTCATACCATTTTCCTTACAATTTTATGGCAAACCTAAAATTTGTAGTCAAATAAAAACAGCCGGCTCATCTAGAGTCGGAAGTTCCACAAACCCCTTTGATTATCGTTAAAAACAGCCTTAACAAGCATATTCCACGACAAACAAAAATAAATTTACCAGACATCCAAACATACAAAGGCATAAACTCAATCATCCACGAAAAAAATACACAAAAGTATACACGTTCTGTACCCAGCAAATAACTCACCTAACAGTTAGATCTTGAAATTAGAACACTAAGTAAACCAATCGGAATCAAAAATTCTCCGCCGGCGTTGCAAATCTCAACAAAAGATAGATCAAATCACAAACCTAATCCTAGGTGCTCTCGCCAAAGGAAACTTTTCCTTTTTCTTTTCCCTTCTTATGGATCATAAAGAAAAAACTACATCTAGTTTGTACCTGATATGGTATACACCAAGAGAATTTCAAAGGCGGAGGCTGCGCTTCTTTTGCTTCGTCGAAATTTCTGGACCTCAACGTGTTTTAGGTTGGAATTGAAGATGGGGTGAAGGGCGATGATAGACTGACCCATGACATATACAGGAAACGACTCAAGTAGTGACACGTGTTGGAGTAACGGGCAGAAGACGGAGTCATTGGATTCTTAATCAATGTACAGCCTGATATTCCGTCATCTTGCGATTTTATTTTTTTTTTAACGGTCGATGAAAGTCTTTGTTTTGCTTAAAGAATCGGGGGGCGTGATGATCTGTGCTTCGTGCGTGACCCGAAAAGTCAGCACGAAGGCCGATTCAATACTAACGGCGTGCCGTGCTGAAACCGTCTGGTATGCAAGGAAAAGTGGTGGAGCGTGAAGTCACATTTTTAAAAAATTAAATGAGCCAAAAAGTTCATTGAGCTAAAAATAAAAAAAGATATATTATACGACTTTTATGATGTCTTGTTGCATGTCTACCTTACTATGTAAAATCAAGGATCAAGTTAGTTCTTCTATCCTTTTTTTTATTTCTTTTTATCTTTCGCGTAAATTTGGGTTTACTTATCACAATTGTTAATTCTATCCATCTATTCTTTAATGATGTCTTAACAAGTTAAGAAGAATTCATTAACGTGAAGAAACTAGTCTGATCATTGAGTTTGGAGATAACGTAAACATTATGGATTATATTGCCGTAATTCATAAATTGTTGGAATGAAATAAGCACACTTAACATGGATAATTTTATCTTACCCCTCAGGATCTTCAATTAGGAAATTACAAAGAAAGGTAACAAAAGAATAAAATGTAATAAAAAAAATTTGAAATAAGAATCTTTCTATTATTAGACTAATTTTAGAGTTGTCTTGTTTAAGAAATGCTCTCTTAAACTAATTTTTAAGTTAGACTTAAAATCTTAATATCTTAACGCTTTCTTCGTACATTTTTCCCACCTCTACACGGAACGTAAAAGGTGAAAGCAAATCTGATTTTGATGTTTTTTTCTTTCCTCCCAAACAAGCAAGCCGCTCCAACGTCAATTCTTGTGTTGGTTGGGCAAAGGCGTCATCTTGACTTTTCCAAAAGCCGAGAGTGACCGTTGTGACAAAATGGCCACCGTCCGATTCCATCGCCGTTCGCGTTCCTCAGAATCCGGTGGTTCCGATGTCCATCTTCCTGAGAAGTAGACAATAAGGTCCCAACATTCTAGAAGTAGAGAAAATAATGTAACAAAGTTTTATGTTCTTCAAACTCATGCTTTATTTAAAACAATCGTGGAGCACGAGACCGGCGGCGGCAAGCTAGGGACGTCATACACTATGTTTTTGGTCTCGAAAAAATAAAAAAAATATTATTACATATACTATTTTAATAAAACAGAGCAAGTTGTAACGAAATAATGAAGGGTATTTTTAACAGTATGTTCTCGGATTGAATGACAAGAAATGGAATTTTTAGCTAAAATTTTAATAAAAGCTGAATCTGCGGATGCCAAGAATGTGATCCACGTAGTCCTAAGAAAAATCTTTGGGTTTAAAAGTAGGTGAAATTGTCAAGTCACCTTGGCTTAGTAGTTCGGCTAAGATGGCTCAAAACCTCTTAGTTCCAGATTAACACCTAAATGTTTAAGTGAGTGTGCTAATGATTACGTGCGCTTTTAAAAAAAAAAGAAAAAAAGAAATTATACTAGCAAAATATGTGGACGATTTATACAAATAAAAGTAACATATTGTAAATGTATCTTATGGTTATTGAAATTCACTTTTATGATGCATCAATTGACATTTTCAAAATAATTTTCAAACTTTCTAGTTTTCAGTTGAATGGATGGCAATTGTGAATTCTTCAATGCTAAGAAGCTTCTTTTTACTATGGGATCTTGTTCTTGTGTACTATGCCCATAAATTAGTTCACTAAGTTCTTCAATCTTAGGACCTTTCATAACATATTGTGGGGAGGGGGAGGATCTTTCATCTAAGCATGTCTTGTTATTATGGTAATGCTTTTCTTTTTATATCGTGGTTCTAAAAAATCTTCTTGAACATGAAGAAAGTTGGGAGTATTTCAAGAAGTTTAGGGTTCTGACCTGGTGCGGCCGCCCATTCTGACATGGAAAATCAAAAGGTAGGCCGAAGCCACTTGCTTGGACCGCGGGCCACGAAAACTATCTTTGACGTTTTCAAACATGAAGATTATGTCTAGTATTTCCTTCTTTTTTTAAGCCATTTGCGATGCTTACTAATTGATAAAGAGAAGGCATCTCTACACTGCTTTCTCCCATCCGAAGAAATCAGGTCGGTTGCTAGAGAAGAAAGGAATTTATGCAAGGGATCAATATTTGTACACACTCCACAATTTCACACATCATTAATATTTTAACATGACATTTTATTTTTACATTTATGCTTGAACACTTTCTAATATAGTTTTAATCCTAAGTTCAAGTTTATCACAAATTGAGTTTTCTTGATATCCGTTTTATTATTTTATCTTATCATTTACAAATTACTGTTGGGGTTGATTCCATATATGCTAGGAAGGGGTTAGTGATCAATTTATAAGTGTTAAAAAAAAATCTAAAATTGTGAGCCAAATTTTGGGGTTGAAAAAGCATAAAACCACCTAACAAATGGTATAGAAGCCCAATTAAAATTTGACAAGATGGATCAATGTTTATTCAACTCAAAGTCTAATATGTGAAAAGAGAAAATATTAAGGTTGATTCCACGTTGGTTATGGAAGGGATTAGTAGTTAGTTTATAAGTGCGAGGAAAAGCGTCATTTTATGAGCTAATTTTTTATATTTTCAAAACCACTTAATAAACCTTGAACCTCATAATTAGATTCTCTACTAACTTACCATTGAATTAACTAGCTAAATTTATAGAAGAAAAATTAAACTCTTTCCACTAAAGTTAAAGGAAAGCCAAATCTATTCATTCTTTTTCTTTTCTGGATTTACGAGAATCTTAACCTTCGTGTCACGAGTCTGAAAGCCAAGGGGATCAAAGAGAAGCATGCATATATATAATATTTGGATGGAAGATGATATTGCTTGTGCGACCAGAAACAAAAGATGCTTCCTACACTACAGCTCCGGTGAATAGGCATGCATATATTAAAAGCATCACATGGACATTAGGGACTTCTCTTCCCGATAGGGAACAGCAGCATGCTAGCTCAAATAAAGAATACTATTGTTAAACAAGTGTGACGAATTATCAGAAATAATTAAACCAAGAACAAGGTTAGATTGAAACACGGTCAAAGATTGGACCTGGAATTAATCTGTGTGCAACAAAGCTCGTGAATTGCCTAGACTAACATTAGGCCTTCAGATTATGAGCAAAACATTAGAGTTTCAAAGAAGCTGGCACCTAATCCTTTGGACAGGGAAAACAAGTGTTTCACTGGTCGGCAATAATGTGTTTCAGTTGATGGTGATCGAGGAACAAGATTCATGTTCTCAGTGATGAATAAATCCAAAACCACGACCCTGTTCCAGGAAAAAAGATTCGTGTTCGGCAGCTCACTGGTCGCTCACGCAAAGAAAAACACATAAAAACAAAGCGCATAGAAGCTGAATTAGCTGGTTGATGCAACCAATTCAAAGAACCATCCAATTTCAGAGTTGGCAGGGATGTGATGTTATGAAAATCTTCCAAAAGAAGCAGCTGGAAAGTAATTGATCCTTCAAGGAAACTAGAGCGCCGTCATTCAACTAAAATTTGGACGTACATGTAATAAGCTCATAATATGAACACCGAGGAAGAATACTCATTTGATGTTTCGAATGTACCGGATTTTAGGGACAGAAATAATAAATGAACAGTGATTTACTATAACATGTTAATCTATAATTATTTTTATATTGTCAATATTTTAATGTACAATCTAAATTCAAGTACAACACTTTATCATAATTAGAAACCTTAATTTTCCCATTTCATCTGGGCTAAAGAGACATCATCCAACGTAAAAAAGTAACTTGATCTAGTATTTTCTTTATGTGTTCAAGTATTTTTCTTTCTAAACCACTTGTTTTGAAATACAAGGTCTGACCATTTTTCACAATAATAATGAATGATTACTGTGAATGATACAAATACATTCCAATTTGCACTAGGCATAAACAATATGGATATTATTGTTTTCTTGAAATTAAAATACAACTGAAAAAATTGGAGAACATACGAGAAAAGAGAAACAAAGCTACAAGAGTATGGAGAAACTTAATTGTCGGCAATGACTGTGCAATGGTGTTATCTCATTCTTGTTGGTTGATGATGGTTCCTACCACCATTTCCTTCACTTGTACCAGAAGTCCCTTCACCCAATTGTCTATCGGCTAATCTTGAAACAGGATGATTCTCAGGTTGATGTTCATTATGCGAACGGGAAGAATCAATTCCAACCCGGCGCTCCTGCAAATCAATGATGGGAATAAATGGACTTGGAAACCAGATCGATAATAGAGTCCTAAAGAAACCACTGCGGGTAAACAAGGATAAAAATTGATACTATAATACATACGTCACGAAATAGCAAGTCATCTGCCTCGAGCATGTGGATTATATGCCCCATTTTTGGTCTCTTTGTTGCATCAGGATCAACACATCGAAGAGCAACCAAAAGAACACGTTTAAGTGCCTTTGAAGGAGGCATCTCAGGTAGCTTGGGATCAACAACTTCTTCGGATTTTCGAAGTCCAACCATGGTTTTTAACCACTCCACCAAATTCACCTGCGATTATTTAGTCATTTATGACTATATATAGTTAGCAAAGTTATATAACTCTTAAACTGGGGTTTAAAGAAACAAGCAATCTACAATTCAAGTTTAACCTCTCCTTGTGGTCGGCCATAATCGACAGGGGTTCTGCCAGAAATAATCTCCATGATTAGAATGCCAAAGCTGTAAATATCACTCTTCTCATTCAACATCCCAGTGCAGGCATACTCAGGTGCAACATAACTGTAGAAACAAGCAGATAAGGGTCATTGTTTCAATTGAGGGAAGAACGTAAATGACCAACTCAATACATAACTCCAGTTAAGGTAAAATCACTACAACTTCTGACTGAAACAATGAAATGAACTAACCCAAATGTTCCCATCACGCGTGTTGTCACATAACTGCTCTCAGAATGCAGGAGCTTAGCAAGCCCGAAATCAGACACCTTAGGATTCCATTGACGATCAAGTAATATGTTGCTAGATTTTACATCTCGATGAACAACCTTTGGTTCAAGACCCTCGTGAAGATAAGCCAATCTGTAAGAGTAGAAAATTACCAGTTGCGCTCAATTGCACCCATCATATGGAAACCAAGTAATATGAAAGTAATTCTGGGAAATTACCGTACCCTTTTGCCATTCCTAATATGATGTTCACACGAATATCCCATGTTAGAGGGCTGACATTACCAACATCACCATGAAGCCACTGATCCAGATTGCCATTGTCAACATACTCGTACACAAGCATCCTAAAGAACAAAATCAGATGGCAAATTATGTCTCTAGACAGCAACACAAACTGCAAGTGCAAGCTCAAACAGGAAGATAATCATCGATACCTGTAAGCACCCTCAACACAATATCCAAGCAACCTTACAAGATTCTTGTGTCGCACACGTCCAATTACTTCCACCTCCACTTTGAATTCCTTCTCGGCTTGACCCCTGGTCATCAATAAGTTTAATGAGCTAATGCATGGAGCGTGTAAAACGAAAAGAGAAGAAAAATCCAAATTTGGAGGATAATTGAGTTCGCTCATCTCCCGAGATAGAAGTTCAAACTTTGTTCATTGAGGAGGGAGGGTACTCTCATGCCAAAATCATCTAAAGAGGCTTGAAAATGAGCACAATGGATTAGGAAGGAAGATGACACATATTTCACGAAATCATGTAACTTTACAGTAGTTCTCTGATTCCTCAGTCCCTCAAAGCAAGAATATTGAACAAACCACGAAAAGGAAAAAGGAGAAGAAGGCAATGGACAGGCATAACCGCAACCAATGGCAAAGAGCTCGTTGGTAGCTAATAGAGACCAACAAAGAGAATAAAATCATATGGAAAATCTCATCACTCCATGAGGCCTGGTTCAGAGAATTCAACTCTCTTTCTTCAGCAATAAACGTTCTCACCCTAAAATTAAGTGAGTCGGATCGACATTTGATCACCCAAGAATTTCACCTAACAGTTCCACCTAACACAAGTATCTCCCACAAGGTAAGTCTCATCATTCCAGAACTATCATCCCCAACAAAACGGTTAAGGATAAGATTATCACAAAATTTTGTCTACAATATCTCCTTACTCTTGCTCAGCAACTAAACACAGACTACAAAAAAACACAATTGACGGAGTACCTATTATTCAAGAGGTTTTTGACGGCGATTTTGGTGCCATCAGGCAAGAGCCCACGGTACACAATCCCATACCCGCCTTCGCCGATGACATTCTCCTCGCACAGCCCATTGGTGGCGGCCTCCAGCTCCCTCAGAGTATACCACCTCCCCCACCCCAGGTGCGATACCTCCGGCCCTACCGCCACACTCCCGCTGCCCACCGAGCCCGTCTCGAACGTGGCCGTTCCCTTGCTCTCCCCGCTGGAGTACCGATCCGACACCACCACGACACGGTGCTCCAGTTTCCCGATCTCAAATTGGATCTCCGCTGGAGGTGCAGGCACGATTTCCTGGATTTCTTTAGAGATGGGTGGGGTGGGTGCGGGGGGTTCAGCGCGCTTGGGGTGGCGATTGCGGCGGCCGGTGAGACAGAGTGAGAGGAGAAAGAGAGCCAACACGATAAGCGCGCCCACGAATATTCCTATTACCACCCAGAGCCGTAGCCCAAAGATTGAAGTCGGCTTCGACAGCTCTGTGTTGACAAATGCCGCATCATAGACCGACATCTCTCCCCTTCGCTTCTGTTTCTCTCTGTTCCACTGTATAGAGAGAGAGAGAGAGAGAGAGAGAGAGAGAGAGAGAGAGAGAGCGAAAGAGAGAGATTAAGGGCAAGGACGCATTGGTTAAGCAGGAAGAACCTGGAGAAGAGAAGAGAAGAGAAGAGAAGAGGAGAGAGAGAGAAAGAGGTGGTGAGTGTGCGTGTTAAAGAGGGAAAATGAGTGAGAGACTCAGTTTGGTATTGATATTGAAAGAGTGGTACAGGGTAGTGGTGGTGGGGGAAGACTACGAATGAATGATCTGTCTGTACTCTTCTGTAGCAGCTGTAAAGATACTTTAGTTTAACTAGTTAATCACATGCTCCTCCTCATCTTTTCTACTCCATTATGTTTCGAATACATCATCAGAACATCATTTCCTTTACAATTTCCCCAGAACTCACAACCTAAGAGTCTTGGGTTGCATTCCACTGCCATGACTTATGATGACCCTGAATCGAAATTCTAACACCCAGTAGTGGAGCGCTTGTGATTGCTAGAACATCCCACTTCCATTTGTCAACCTTCTCTCCACTAGTACTAGTTTATCTTTTCAAAAATACAAAAGTATGAGTGCACATGTTAGTTCCCTTTCCACATCCCAAGTATTTTGTTACATATTTTAAGAGATTCACTTGATTTGATTCCCATTGTAAATATCTTTTCTCAAAACACTTCTCAACTTAAATGTTGTAAATGTTGATGATTGTTAGAAGTTACAATATTTAAATTGAGAAGGTTACCGCAAGATGTTACTTATGATTGTTGCATTAACTATGATCATTCAATGAAACTTATTGGGTGATTCTTATTAGAAAAATCACTTCACTTCACTTCCTCAGTGAATAGGAAGTAAATTTGGACATAAATATACCTAATAAGGTATTTCACCTAAAACCTAAATAATTATAACATCTTGGAAGATTTTATTTTTCTTTTCAAACTACACATAGAAAAATATTAGTAAAACAATGAATGTTCAAATAGCCATATAATACAAAGAACCAATAAGTAAAGACTAACACATTATCTAATACCTATTTTTGGAAACTTGTATAAATTAAATACTCTAAATTTTAATAAATAAATATATATGTTGTTTAATTGATAAAGAATTTAAAATTAGATGAAGATTGGCTCATAGATTTTTGTAACCATAAATCTTGTATGAGAATCCTTTATATTTTGGTAAGTAACTTATTATTCTTGAATTAATTTTCGGATATAATTAATTTTCTATTATGTGTAACGATTGAAGCAAAAGCTTTGAAAGGATAAAATGAAAGTAATGGTGGAATATGAAGAAACTGGCTGCAAGTTGAGCCTTTACTCCGGTTCTGCAATTATCTTTAGAGTACCAGAAAAATATTCATTTTTCATATTTATCGCCCCGTCCTACTCACTCCCATGTATCTGCAATGGTCCATGTACGGGTAGTACTCCCTACCAATTGAGTATTAGCACTGATGACCTACTTCGCCGTACTGCAATTTCTCCGGTGGATAAAACGGGGAAAATCTAGTCATCTTATTCCTCTTTTGGACAAGTAAGGACAATTTCTTCCCTTAGACAGTATGCTGTAATTACATATCAGCTCTTTTCACTTTATTCTACTGCTGTTAGGTCTTCCGCAGCATTACTCTTAGAGTTTTAAGATATATATATATATATATATATGTATGTATATATAATTTTTAATATGTATTAGATTTCAAATTGACATATTGTAGCTTTCATTTAACTTTGAGCCTTTAAAATATGTTCGTTATGCAAGAAATATCTTCTTCTTTTTTTGTTTAACCTTAAGTCCAAGGTACACTTGAAGCTTGAAGACAAAAGTTTTCACATTGGAAAGATATAATAATTGAATAACATTTAAATCTAAAAATGTTCTTTCAAGTAATGATCCCATTTTGAGGTTGAATTTTGAGTTCATTTATGATATGATATCAATGTCTTGATTTTGTTTTAACACTTCTATGAATGTATGTAAGCCTATAATCTATATGGAAAGTAGCATCTTGAGATGGTTTGGGTTTAAATGTTGCAGTAAAAAGGTATATTCAATAAATAATGTAACATTGTTTTTTTAAATTACTAAGAAGTCCATTGAAAATTTATATTTTACTTTTCATTTTTTTGCTTGTGGACAAAGATGCCCATAAGATGTGTTATCCCATACTTGGGGTAAGGGGGTATGTTAAAGTGTTACATGTAAAATATAAAAACTTAAAGATTTTATAAAGAGATAAATTTATTTACTGCATATCTTAAAGTTTTAAATTTGATATGAACATTCTTTTTAAAATTTTTAATATGATATCATAGTCCAACCAATCTATTGTAACTTTCCATTTAACCTTAAGGTCTTAAAATATCCTCAATATATAAGAAACAATGATTTTACCTTGTTTAGCCTTAAATCAAAGGTATGCTAAGTTTACAAAAAAAGTTGAAAAAAAGAGTTCTATGTTAAAAAGAAATGATAAATGGATAATGTTTAAATGTAAAAAATATTTTATTAACTTATAAACTAAGTTTTATGTTGGATTATAAATTTATTTCTAATAAGAATAAGTCACTCTAATTCTAAAGTTGAACATCACTAACTACAAGAATCAAGGGTGTTATATATTGCCTTCCGAAGCACTGGATCAAAGCAATTTGGACTGACCAAACAATGTGTTCTTGTCTAGATGAAAACATTAGAGTTTGATTTTCTAGATTCATAGACTAAATTTTTTCAAACTTCTAACTCGTCGCAGCAAGATGCCTCGCTCCAAATTTCCTTGGAAGTTGAGACTAGAAACTGGGAAAGATACATTTAAATGGTCTTTTTATTTATTTATTTATTACTTTTTGGGTCACGTTGCAGGATATAAAGTCAGGGGCCCAAGGCAAACTCTTATAGCACGGCCCATCCAACCTAGATTACTGGGAATAGCAGGTGAGCCGAAATGTGGGTCTTTAGGCAACTTTGTGTTAGCTCTTCAAAACCTGGCCGGCATCTGACTAGAATCAAGCCCTGACTAGGGCATTGCCAGATTGAGTAGAAACATGTTCATTGCCATCCCAAATCCCCAATTAGGATTCAAACTTGCAATTTCTCAAAACCAATCATCATCAAATCCAGGCCCTTTTTCACCATCCCAATTAACAACTAGGGATCCAAACTTGCAATTTCTCAAAACTAGTCATAATCAATTCCGAATAATGATTCGGTGGCTTGAACTATCATCGCCTTATCAAGCAAAACGAAAAATTTAACAAAACAAAACAAGCTTCCAAATGAAACAAGATTGGTCAAAATAAAAATTTCTTCCTTCTACCTCTTCCTTTCTTCATTTCTTCCCTTGCCCACCATATTCATCTCACTTTTCCGCCCTACCAATCAGACCGTGATCCTTCTTTTGCAAGTCTTCCTTTACTTGGCCCAAAAGTCTTCTTTCCACTTACTAGGAAAGATCACACTCTCTTTTTCGACTAATTAACGTAGAACATTTGGGTGCGCCATGTTTTCTCGACCAATCAAGATGATCAAGTTCAGATTCCCAGCTGTTAGTTTACTTTTAAGTTGCGGGGGAAAAGACGTTAAATTATTGTTAGTTTTTCTAGTCAAAAGCACTAGCTAGACCTTTGGAAGTCATGTTTATACCATACAAAAGTCAGCTATTCAAACACAAGATAACAACAGCTACAAATAATTGATTTTTGATAGACTATGCGGTATTGAGTCTTCCTTATTAATTCTAGCTGATTGAAGTTCCTATGTTCGTGAAAGAAACGCTTTGAAATCACTACAAAATGCTTGGTATTTGAATTGTTATACAACTGAAGATTAAGTTATCCACTGGAAGTTCTCATGGAATATGGAAGAAGGGAAGAAACAACGATTGAACATTTTGGTTTCAAGCATAAGAAGTGAACCTGATAGTGAAATTATTGTTAGTTTTTCTAATCAAAAGCACGAGTTCCTTCGGAAGTCATGTTTATACCATACAAAAGTTAGCTATTCAGACACAAGATAACAACATCTACGAATAATTGATTTTTGATAGACTATGCGGTATTGAGTCTTCCTCATTAATTCTAGTTGATTGAAGTTCCTACGTTTGTGAAATAAACGCTTTGAAATCACTACAAAATGTTTGGTATTTGAACTGCTATACAGCTGAAGATTAAGTTATTTACTGGAAGTTCTCGTGAAATATGAAAGAAGGGAAGAAACAACGATTGAACATTTTGGTTTCAAGCATCAGAAGTGAACCTGATAATGAGTAAGAGAGCAAATTAGACACCCCAGTCAAGTTTAGACCCTCAGCGAAGTGTAACTTAATGCTTTGTGCATCAAGATCTTATGACGAGCTTGTGAACGAACATGTTTGGGGTAAAGCCATGGAGGAGCTAATTACTATGGCCTCCAAAGGGTAAAGAGTGTTCAAAGGCAAAAAGCAAAGCCGGTGGCTAAAGGATACTCCCAAGTTTCGGAGTGGAATATTTAAAACCATTTGCTCCAATTATGAGGCTGGAAACCGTGAGATTGATAGTTGCATCGGCTACCCATTTGAAGTGAAAACTATGTAACTCTTCCTTTACCTAAACTGAGTTCTGATAATCTTTTCTGCTGGGCTTGCAATAGCTCTGAACAATCGACCTGTAAAATTCTAGTTATAAAATTCTCATTCTTTCGGAATAGCACCACGATTTCTGCTCCTTACATATTACGCCTTTGCTACATTCAACCTTTTGTTTTGGACTCTTGCAAAGACTAAGTAGCATCTAATGTATACAAAACTAGTCTAGATCCCATGCTTTGTATATTAGTTTGGGGTTATCGATAAGGCCACTTCTACGTGATACTTTTTGTTTATTAAGCTGCTTTGGGCCTCAGATTCCCATATCAACAACAATAATTGCAACTGCTCGTTTAACCATGTAGAAGACCATTATTAAAATTTCTGTGGTTCAAAATGGAATGGATATTATTCTGTCTAAAGTTACCATATGACCCTACCTTTCTTTTGGCAGAAAATAAACTGAAACATTGATTTTGAAATACAAAGTGTCATTTGTTATATGGGTTTTGCTCGAAAATATTTGAGTATACACAAAAATGTTATCTTTACCTTTAGTATATTACAAGTTGTGTTGTAAAAAGGCTACAAGAATATAATATACAAAAATTCTAATTTTCATGCCGAAGGGCCACTTTCTATTTCTTTCTGTTACCGATTTCCTTGTTTCTAACTTGGTATCAAGCTTTGATCCTTCTCCCGGTCTATTTCTGGTTTGTCTTTCTCCACTCTTTCTTCCGATTCTATGCTCCTCGCAAACAACGGATTGTTACTCACTCTAGCTTCATAAATGCCTTGCTAATACTGTAGCTGAAGTGATGTGGCTTGAGTATCTCCTTGTTAATCTTTGTGCTCTACGTCTTCATCCACCTAATTTGTGATGTCATAACTTGTTTGCACTCTATCTTGGTGTTAATCCTGTTTTTCATGCTCAGACTAAGTACGTTAAGATTGATTATCATTTTATCCATGGGCTTTTTCTTCGTGGTCAACTTTACATTAAGTGTATTTCATTTACATTTTCCAAAGTCTCTCTATAGCACACTTCCACCTACTTCGGTCCAAGCTCACAGTTCAGTTTGACCAGTCAGTTTGCGGGACTGTTTAGTGACAAGAAATCTGACAATTGATGGCACCCTAGGAGTAGCGGACTGTTCATTGTTTCTTTTTTACTGTATACTTTTACTGTACATTAGTTGTAAAAAGGATACAAAAATATAATATACAAAAATTCTGGTTTTCAGGCCGAAGCTTTTCCGGCCACTTTCTATTTCTCTTTGTTACCGATTTACTTGTCTCTAACTATTACATCAAAATTTTGCCGATGAACAACTGATGTTTATCCGAATGAATGAGTAGGAATATAAATTTCCAACTTCGTACACTAAATAATGCCAAAATTCTAAGCCGTCGCGAAATGTCCAAAACAAACTTCCTTTGAAAGTTCTTCTCATCTCGTATTAAATTTCCCTTGGAAACTGAGCTAGACTTTGGAAAGCTATTCGTTCAACTTGTCTTTTCTTCCTTATTATGTTTTCCACTTTGGAAAGTCTATGTCACAGCGCGTCTTGTCGACTGGACTAGGAACAGTTGAGCACATGTGGGGGTTTGGCATCCAAAGGAACCTGGAGTTTTCTACACGCCAGAGAAGTTCGATGTTCCAACACCAGAATGCTCGACCAATACGATCTCCAAGAGACAATCACGGCAATCCTTGGAAATTTCAGGGTCAACGTCCCATATAAAAAGAGAAGAGAAAGAAGATAACATCCCCAAGTGAACCGGAAGAAACACGTGGACCGACAAATTGTCAGTCAAACCAGCCTTCCATGTTTCGAAGAGTGAGCAAAAGTTTGTGCGCATGTCTCTCAAAAGAAGTGACTAAAACCTTGATCAGTTCCCCTTTTTAACGTTCTATTCATCATATCTAGTTCTTTAATTTTGATTGTACACAACAAAGTAGCCTAAAAGTGAAAGAGAATTCTAATGAGTTCGAAGAAATTTTAACAAGTAATTATTCTTGGAAAATTATAGGTTGAATGGTTAGAAAATGCCGAGGGATCAGCATAACGGAGCTGAGGGGAAATGGATATTCCTCTACTCTCTTCAATAAACATCAAATTGTCTGTATCAGTATTCCATGAATCACGCCACCCTCTACGCGTTGCCTCTTTGCGGGGGCTAAGTCCTTCCTCTTGGAGTCTTTTTCTGATAACGAAGCCTTACATTGCCCAGAGAATTTTTTTTAAAAAAAAAGTAAAAGTAAAAATATAATGAAACGTGAATGTCTTATTCATATTTGAGAGCACATATAACAAAAAGCCATGAATAAAGCATTGTAACCAGAAGCAGTGGTATCCCTAATTATTGAAATTGGGCCACATCTTGGAAGCTCTCAGTAATTGAAGTCTTCGTCAATCCAGCACTCCGATGGGAAATTAGCTATTAAAAACCAGCAGTCCGAGATTGACTTGTCTAAAGCAGAATCTTCTTCCTTCATCAAAGCTTGTCACAATGTGGTGGACAGTGGACTCAGGTCGTCGTTGATATTAAATTTCTAGTTAAACATGACGTTTTATTTCTACGAGAAAATATATTTAAAATTCTGGGCATGGACTGAACCATGAAGAAAGAGAAAAAGGACAAGATATGAACGGGTGTCGTGCTTTATCTGGTAGGAACTTTTTTTTTCTTTGTTATTTGATAAGTCTTTGTTGACTAGGAGAAAAGGAAATAACATGTAAACTGAACCTTCAATGGCGAGGAGGAGCTCTTTAACAAAAGTCATTAAAAAATTTAAGTAAAGTAACTGGAAATAAAGTAAGGACTTTTTCCACGCCTACTCGTGGAGGAGCTCTTTATAAGGACCTTTTCCAGTTACTTTGCTTACATAACATTTGTAACTGAACCTTCAATGGCGAGCAAAGTCTTTACGCTTTTATCGCTGCTCCTCCTAAGTCTCGCCTCTACTCTCCTTGTTGGTCACTCAGCTTCTCAGGATGACCGAAAGGTAAACATTTCATGGGCTTATAGTCATTCATCTGTGTCAAGAATTCTCAATTTATATTTATATAATGTAAGATTTTTCTTATCGTACTATTTTTAATATACTTCTTCATAATGAATATAAACTACGAGTTTTCGATATGGAAGAGCAATCTTGTAAGCCTTAGCTCTTATCAAGATTAGAATTTTTATTTATATGCAAAAGTTGATCATTTTGATTGCCCATGCAGGTTTATATTGTGTACATGGGCCAGAGGCGAAGCCATACAGATGAGGTTTCCTTGTTATCGCTTCACACAAGCATGGTACAAGAAGTCCTTGGCAGGTTACCGATGGAAACCATTAGAAACTCTACTCTCTGTGCTTGAATTTCTAGTAGAACTCACTTTTCAAATTGTTCATCACCTTCATGAATAGGCGAAATATATTTGTAGAGACAATAGAAGATTCTAGGCCGTTCACATTGGAGTTCATATTTGGTTTTATAATGTTCTAAACAGGAATTTAAAAGAAGCACATGTTGAGCTTTTGAATTTTCAGAGTAGGCACTTTATACAAAATGATATCCAGTAAGATCATATGTAAACTATGTATTCCAATATTTCTTTTGCCAAATCAAATGTTTCTGTACTCTGCATTCAGTGATGTCGGACCAGAATCGCTGCTCTATAGCTACAAGAATAGTTTCAGTGGATTTGCAGTGGAGCTAAACGAGCCAGAAGCAGAAAAGATGGCTGGTCAGTGACCTAAGCTTATCCCCCACTGGCGGGGATTCTTGGATTTACCCGTGATGCCTTATATCCTTTAACAGTAGGTACTATGAATGTACAGGAATGGAAGGCGTAGTGTCGGTGTTCCCTAACACAAAGAGAGAGCTTCACACAACGAGGTCATGGGACTTCCTTGGCTTTCCGCAGCAAGTTCGTACAGAAACAGTGGAGAGCGACATCATTGTCGGAGTTATTGACTCTGGAATTTGGCCGGAGTCTGAAAGCTTTAATGACAAAGGATTTGGTCCTCCACCGAGCAAATGGAAGGGCAAGTGCAAGGCTTCAGCCAATTTCACTTGCAATAAGTATATCCTTTCGACCATATCTCTCACATTGCATGAACAGTCAAAAGCATTATTAAAAAAAAAGAGAGTACATATATTGAATTTTAATACATTCTCTATTTTTAGCATAGAAAACTACTTTTCATGAGTTTTTGGTCCAAGTAAATAATAAACATTTTATCTAAAAACTGGTAGGAAAATCGTCGGAGCCCAGTATTACCGTATCAGTCGAGATTTTGACGAAAGCGAAATTAAATCTCCGAGGGATTCAGATGGCCATGGCACACATATTTCATCTATAGTGGCTGGGAACGTGGTTAACATGGCAAGCGCAGGGGGGCTTGGCTCGGGAACAGCACGTGGAGGGGTTCCATCAGCACGGATTGCCGTGTACAAAGTGTGCTGGTATTATGGCTGTTACGATGCAGACATTCTGGCAGCATTTGACGATGCCATTGCCGACGGAGTAGACATAATATCTATTTCCCTTGGTGGAACGACCGGGAACTATTTTAGTGATCCAGTTGCCATTGGGGCCTTTCATGCTATGAAAAATGGTATCTTGACATCAAATTCTGCAGGTAACAGGGGTCCAACACCGTCGAGTATCACCAACATCTCGCCATGGTCTCTCTCTGTAGCGGCAAGTGCCATAGATCGAGAGTTCTTCACTGAAGTCCAGCTGGGTAACAACAAGAGCTATGAGGTAATTGGAAATTTTAACAGTAAAAAACGCAGGTAAACAGAGAACAAGTGCTTTAGAACTCATTTGCTTTATGTGTAGGGAATTTCAATTAACCTATTTGATCCCAAGAATGGATCCTCTCCAATAATTTATGCCGGTGATGCACCAAACACCACGGAAGGGGATGGGGGGATACCGTCCAGGTAACTGCAAAATTCACAAGAAAAAAAATCCTACTTGTAGACACACATTCCGACATGACAGTTTACGTGGAACTAAATTGCTTTACTGCAGGTACTGCTTCCCATATTCGCTGGACAGCAATTTGGTGAAGGGTAAAATTGTTCTTTGCGATGGCTTGAGTGATGGGGAAGGGCCGCTCCTAGCCGGTGCGGTTGGTACTGTAATGCAAGGACGACGCAACGATATTGCTTACTCTTTTCCATTGGCCGCATCTTACCTTAGCTTGGCGGATGCTAGCTACATTAACTTTTACATAAACTCGACCGGGTATAAATCTAAATCTAAATCTAAAATATGTTACATAACGTACGAACAAGTTCACTAACATACTGATACTAATTTAA
Source organism: Casuarina cunninghamiana (assembly GCA_028551485.1). Taxonomy (NCBI): domain Eukaryota; kingdom Viridiplantae; phylum Streptophyta; class Magnoliopsida; order Fagales; family Casuarinaceae; genus Casuarina; species Casuarina cunninghamiana. The sequence continues at coordinate 7,744,318 of CM052364.1, forward strand.
TTTCACAATTTGCAGAAACCCAACTGCGACGATTAGTAAGAGTAGGGAGCGTAAAAATGCATATGCCCCTTACATACCCTCCTTCTCGTCAAGGGGCCCAAGTCCACTTTCACCCAACATTCTCAAGGTAATTTCTTTAATAATATTTTAAAAATGAACTAAGCACATCTTTTTAAACTTTCTATTATAATTTTATTACGTTTCAGCTCTTCTTTTACTTAACTCGTTGGATGCCTTTTCGTTCTGTTGTAGCCGGATTTAGCAGCTCCCGGACTCAACATTCTAGCAGCATGGTCTCCAATTTCCCCAATTTCTGAGGTTGAAGATGACAAGCGACCATTTGATTACAATATAGAGTCGGGGACATCAATGGCGTGCCCGCATGCTTCTGCGGCGGCTGCCTATGTCAAATCCTTTAACCCCAAATGGTCACCGGCCGCTATCAAGTCGGCTCTTATGACTACTGGTAAGAGCTATATTAGTTCCCATTCTTCGTGATTTCGTGCAGAACGAAGCCACGGTCAACTTACTCCAATATTTGTATATTACTTGCAGCTACTCCCATGAGTGCTGGAAAGAACCCAGAGGCTGAATTCGCATATGGTTCAGGCAATATAAATCCTCAGAAGGCTCCACATCCTGGATTGGTATATGATATTGAATCGCTTGACTACGTGAAATTTTTGTGTGGACAAGGATATAATACTAAGCTATTACGAGTTCTTACTGGGGACAATAGTACCTGTTCTGAAGCCAATAATGAAGCAGCGTTCGATCTGAACTACCCTTCATTTGCCTTTTCGACGTCGCCCTCGAAACCTATCAGTAGAGTTTTCAACCGGACTGTCACAAACGTTGGATCGCCAACTTCTGCCTATAAAGCTACTGTGACCAATCCCAGTGAGCTAAGAATTAAAGTGGTTCCTAGCGTTCTATCATTCACCTCTCTTGGGCAAAAGCAGTCTTTCACGGTCACGATTGAAGGAACACTAGACAAGTCGATCATCTCCGCTGCTTTAGTGTGGGATGATGGTACCTTCCAAGTAAGGAGTCCCATCGTTGTTTCTGCTGCATGATGCAGGACAAGCAAAGGTAGATGTATTACGCAAATAATTGAAGCAAACGTTTGAAAGAATCAAATGAAAGCCGCTGTGGAACAGGAAGGAGAATTGTTGCAATTTGAGCCTTGCACCAGTTCTGCGATGGATCACTGAGTACCCAAAAAAAAAAAAAAAAAGGATTTTATCTTTCTTACTTATGCTTTGTTCTATTTAGTTTTGTGTATCTGCAACTGGGTTCATGTGCGGGGAGTACTCCGTCCTAAGTAAAAGAAGTTGAGTTGGGTGTAAGTGTTGTTCACCGAGTAAATTGGTAGTAAACAGACAACTGGAAGTTCAAGTGCCTAACTTATCTATTTGTAATCTACCTATCCTAATATGTTTATTTCTCGTCATTTCTAATTTTATTTTTGTTATAAGTGATTCAATTTCTTGTTTAAAGTCGGTCACTAAAGTGAGAGATATCTTCTAAATAAATGCAATATATTGCGTAAAATTTAAATAATTTGAGACATATACCAACTGCTACTTGGGGTAAATACATCACATGCAAGGACTTGGTTCACTCGAAATGGTTGTTTTCTGCGCTCAAGTCTAAGACTTTTGAGCATGATTGTAAAAAACATATACTTCCGCTATGTACTTGCACTACAAATTTGAGGAAAAGAATAATTGTGAAGAAGTGCTCTTAGTAGGTGGTTTTAACAGCAATAATAAACTCTCAAGTATTTAGCAAAGTATAATTCTTTATGATAATTAAAAGGTATTCTTTCCATTAGAAAAATAATTTTTTTCTAAAAATTAATCTATAAACTAAATAAATACTTTCAAATATAAGAAGCATGCCATGTCAATATATTAACAATGTTAGATATATACCTAATTTCAATATCCCTTGGTTTAAGCATAGAAAAATACTTCCTAAATAAACTTAACAAATGAGTAAATGAGTGTTTAATTTGTAACATATATTATGATATTATGTTAAAAGATCTAGTTCTTCTTTTAAAATTGACTTATATAAGAAGAAAACATATTGACAAATATAGAATGTAATAGGCTAACATTTGATACCATGATACCCAATAGATTTTTAACACTTGCCTTAAAAATTATGTTGTAATTACATTTCAACTTTTTCGGTTTTGCCATAGCAATGTTGTAAATTGATGTCATTCTAGGTTTCTTGTTGTGCAGAAATTGTCGTAGATGGCCTATTAATCTTACAAAATCTCTAGCTTTATTAAGCAAACTCAAAATTTAATCCAAAAGTTTTTTTTGGGTTAGAAAGAACAACTTTACATTTAAAATTTTACCTAAGAGTTATATATTTTTAGTGTCATTAACACTCTTTTGCATATCAAAAAATATATCTTAAAAGCATAAAATGCAACTAATAAAATAATTTATAAAAAAAGAATAAATTTATATTTAAATATTACTAAAAGATTATGTCTTTTGTATGAGACTTTTATTGTCAATATCTCCTACCAACACACCTTCCACCTCCCTTTGGTGGCTCCCACATGACCACCAATTGGATTAGGCCCTCTTCCTTTTATTTTCGTTGTTCAACTTTTTGACAATGTGAAAGGCTGTAATTCAACTCTTTGACAACATGGAAACCATATCATGTTGGACTTATTGAGGTAATATTTTTGTTCAAACGAACTACAGCAAGAGGGGTAGGTGCACCAAGTTTCAAACCTAAAAGAATACTAGAAGAAGTTAAAATAAGTCAGTCTAATTATGAGATAAAACATTAATTACAAAAAGGGAGGAATAATTGTTATAAACTTATTTTTTTATTTTAAAATCTTAAAGTGATGAGAACTTGTGTCTTTTTATATTTAAGTATAGATCTTAATAGACTTCTTAACAATATAAGGCAATAATTTCATACTATATAATATGCTCTCTTACCATGTAGGTTCTTGATTTGAGCATAATCACACATGCTACTATATAAGCACGTGCTCTAGACATGAAGATGCCTCAAATGGGTACTAATAATCATATTGATACCTCATGCCAGTAAAATATTATCGCAGGGCCGGACTCAACTTAATTTTGACTAGCAAACAATTAGTCCTTGTCCCAGATGAAAACATCAGAATTTGACTTTATAACTTGGTAGACTAAATTTTGCCAATTTTCTAAGTTGTCACAAGAACATGTCTCACTCAAAATAAAGGAATTAGAAAGTTCTCTCATGTTTCGTACTACGACTCATTTGCAATTTGAGACTGCAGACTGGAAAAGATACATTCAAATGGTCTTTTATATCTTTCCTTCAAACTTCCTTTTGGGTCCCGTTACAGTACATCAAGCTGTGGAGCCAAGGAAACTCTATCCAACCTAGATTGCTGGGAATAGTCAGGTTTTGCTTTTCACATCCTGGCCGGGATCTGATCGGAATCAATTCCTGACTGGAGCATTCCAGATAGACTAAAAATATGTTCGTTGCCATCCCCTGTGACATAGCAGACCAATTAAAAATTTAGGTTTCAAATTGGCAATTTCTCAAGACTAATCATCATCAAATCCAAAGGCTGTTTAGAATCAAGCTTTTTTTTTTTTTTTAATCTTAATCAGATCACTTTCATGCTCATGGCTTTATTGCCATGGCCTTATCATATGAAAATATTATCAAGAACAAAGCGAGGCTCAAAGTTCTGTCTCCGTTTTATACTATTTCTATCCCAGGGGAGGGTAAAATAAGTTTAGTCCAAATGAAAATTTTTTCTTCCTTCCTACTTTTCCCTTTGGCCAAGTGGTTCCTAGCAGCCTATCATTCACCTCTCTTGGACAAAAGCTGTCTTTTACTGTCACGATTGAAGGAACACTAGACAAGTCAATCATCTTCGCTGCTTTAGCGTGGGATGATGGTACCTTCCAAGTAAGGAGTCCCATTGTTGTTTCTCCTGCATGATGCAGGACAATCAAAGGTAGATGTATTGCGTAAATAATTGAAGCAAAAGGTTTGAAGGAATACGTTTGAAAGAATCAAATGAAAGCCACTGTGGAACAAGAAGGACAATGTTTGCAATTTGAGCCTTGCACTAGAAGAAAATTAGAGTTTGGTGGGTTTTATAGAAACATGGAAAGAAATAAGCTGGAAATTAGTAAGTTATGTAGGTGTAAGGAAAACAAATATAAAATAAAGAACAAAAGGTGAAACAAAGACAATAGAAGGAGTAGAATGGATTCTATGATTGTAAGGCCATTGGCCTTGCTACAACTACACAAAGTTGAACATAGCCTTTGTGTTGTGATTGATTGAATTGAATTTTGGATGATTTACAATGTTACATATCCATCCTTTATATAAGAAAAGTTCAGTTACCATTTGTGGCTAAAGGAGATTTATGAGTCTTTTGATCAATTCTTCTTTTGAACTTGAAGATTTTTTTTTGGAGTGTTGATCGGGAACAAACTAATTTCCACAAGGCATGCACCTCCATTTTCTTCATATAAACTTACAAGTAGTTTCCTTGGAGTGTTGATTGGGCACAATTCATCTTCCACACGTCATGTACCTTTATTTACTTTATGCCATCTTCCAAGTATTTTCCTTGGAGTGTTTGATTGGACACAACTCATCTTCCACAATAATACTTGCAAAGACCAATGACTTTAGCAACACTAGTTCTGCAATGGATCACCGAGTGCCAAAAAACAAAAGATTTTATCTTTCTTATTTATGCTTTGCTCTATTTAGTTTTGTGGATCTGCAACTAGGTTCATGTGCAGGGAGTACTTCATCCTAAGTAAAAGCAATTGAGTTAATTGAAAATTAGAGTTTGGCGGGCTTATTAAATATGGCAATGTGAAATCTTCTGTTTCTAAGCTTGAGGGGTTTAGTTTGGTGAACATACTAGTTGAATAAGGAAGCTTAAGGGGTTGTAAATAAAAAGAGATAAGATAGAAGCAATAACCAGAAAGTTGTTGAACAGAATGATGATCAAACTACAAGACAAAAAGTGAGAGAAAGAACACAAAATTCGTGAACAAAAATGAGCGTAGAAAATATTCAGAAAACATAACTAAAAATTGAAAAGAAAAGCACTGAATTCAAAAGGAGTAGAAGTGGAAGAAATAGGACAAACTTCCATAGACGCAAGGCCAGGCAGCCCTGCCATGATTCACAGAAAATAAAAGATTAGGAGAAAGTGAACGAAGCAAGAGTAAGAGTGGCGAGTAAACTCAAACTAGTTTGCTTGCTTTGCATGATGTTCTACAACCATTCAGCGCCTTTATATAGGCTGCTGGGTTACAAAACAACAAAATGCCACTTGCTGGGTGGTAGGCGCAACTTGCACCAAAAACATCCAATTTGTATAAAGGCACATCTTTTACATTACTAATTCTGCAAAAACCGCTGAAGGAAGCTGTCAGGAAATCTGCACAACAGGATTTGTAAAACCCTTGCTTCTTCAAGCACTCGTCTTGATGCGTTATACCCACGGACTTGTCTTCAGCATCTTATCTTCAGAATTTATGGGACCCGTCTCTCTCTTCATTCAGTTTGTTCTGTGGGTTCTGAAACCTCTATGTTGGTTGTTATTCTCCGGCTTGCTTGTCCAAGTGAGATGAAACTACTGATACTGATCCCATAGTAGGATCTTTCACAATCTCTCAATGCTGCAAGAAGGTTCTCCACTATCTTCTCGTGCAACTGAAGATCTTCGCGTTAGCTTCCTTGGGAAATCATTCTTGAATGTTCATGTATGCAAACTCTAGCACACCCCCTTAAACTTGGCATAGTAATGTCAAGTTTGTTTAAATAACTTTAACAGAGTTGGGTATAACAGCTGTTCATTGAGTAAACTGGTAGTAAACGGACAACTGGAAGTTCAAGTACCTAACTTATTTATTAGTAATCTACCTATGTTATTGTGTTTATTTCTCATGACTTCTAATCTTATTTTTGTTATAAATGATTCAATTTCTTGTTTAAAGCCGGTCATTAAAGAGAGAGATGTCTTATACATTAGTGCAATCTATTGCGTAAAATTTAAATGATTTGAGAGATGTACCAGCTGCTATTTGGGGTAGATACATCACATGCGAGGACTTGGTTCACTTGAAATGGTTGTTTTCTGCGCTCAAGTAAGACTTTGAGCACAATTGTAAAATCATATACTTCTGCTACGTTCTTTCACTACAAATTTGGGGAAAAGAATAACTGTGAGAAGTGCTCCCAGGTGGTTTTAACGGCTCTCATAAACCCACTAAGTACTTGCAGAAACTTGAAAGAAAAGTATAAATCTTGTCTTTGAAAATGCAAGCCATTAGAAAAGTACGTTTTCTAACAAAGACTCATTCAAAGGTAAAAACTTCCTTCTAGTAGAAAACTCACTTTTTTCTTAAAATGATTTGTAAAATAAATAAATATTTTTAAATATAAGAAGCACAACATTTATTATATTGACAATGTAAAACATATACCAAATTTCCATATGTTGCTTGGTTTAAGCATAGGAAAATACTTCCTACATGAATTTAATTCATGAGAAGATGAGTATTTTATTTGAAACATGTGTTATGATATTATGTTAGAAGATTTAGTTCTTCTCTTAAAATTGACTCATAAAAGAAGAAAACATCTTCACATATATAGCATGTAATAGGATAATACTTTATACTATGATGCACATTATATTTCAACACTTTCCTTAGAAATTATGTTGTAATTACATTTCCAACTTTTTTGGCCTTGTTATGGAAATGTTGTAAGTCGATATCTTTCCATGGTTCTTGTTGTGGAGAAATGGCTGCAAATAGCCTATTAATCTTACACAATATTTAACTTTATTAAGCAAATTTAAAATTTAATTTAAAAGTTAGGTCAGAAGTAAGAAAGAATAACTTTACATTTAAAATCTTATCCAAGTATTACATCTTTTCTTTGTCACTAACATTCCTGTATCTATCAAACATATCCGAAGGACATAAAACTCAACAAAAGTTGACACAATCAACTTGTGCTCTAATACCATGTAAGTAGGCATATGGTCCAACTCAAAAAAATAGCTTATATATATGTATTAAAAATGAATTTATATTTAAATATTACTCAAAAATCACATATTTTGTATGAGACTTTTATTCTCAGTTCCTCCCACTAACACACCTTCCATTTCCCGTTGATGGCTCCCACATGACCCCAATTCGATTAGGCCCTCTTCCTTTATTTTCATTGTTCAACCCTTTGACGATGTGAAAAGCTGTAATTCAACCCTTTGCAACATGAAAACCATATCATATTGGACTTCTTGAGATAATATTTTTGTTCAAACGAACCAGCAAGCGGGTTAGGTACACCAATTTCCAAACCTAAAAGAATACTAGAAGAAGTTGGAATAAGTCAGTCTAATTATGAGATTTTAAAACATTAACTACAAAAAGTGAGGAATAATTGTTATAAACTTATTTTTATTTTAAAATTTAAAGTGATGAGAACTTGTGTTGTTTCATATTTAAGTATAGACTTCTTAATAATATAAGGCAATAATTTCATAGTGTATAATATGCTTTCTTACCATGTAGGTTCTTGATTTGAGCATAATCACACATGCTACAATATAAGCACGTGCTCTAGACTTGAGCATACCTCAAATGAGTACTAATAATCATATCGATACCTCATGCCAGTAAAATATTATCGCAGGGCCGGACTCAACTTAATTTTGACTAGCAAACAATTAGTCCTTGTCCCAAATGAAAACATCAGAACTTGATTTTATACTTTCGTAGACTAAATTTTGCCAATTTTCTAAATTGTCACAAGAAGATGTCTCACTCAAAACAAACACATTTGAAAGTTCTCTCATGTTTCATACTACGACTCATTTGGAATTTGAGAATGCAGACTGGAAAAGATACATTCAAATGGTCTTTTATATCTTTTCTTTAAACTTCCTTTTGGGTCCCGTTACAGTACATCAAGCTGTGGAGCCAAGAAACTCTATCTAACATAGATTGCTGGGAATAGTCTGGTTTTGCTTTTCAAATCCTGGCCGGGATCTGATCGGAATCAATTCCTGACTGAAGCATTCCAGATAGAGTAAAAACATCTTCGTTGCCATCCCCTGAGACACAGCAGACCAATTAAAAATTCGGGTTTCAAATTGGCAATTTCTCAAGACTAATCATCATCAAATCCAAATGGCTGTTTAGAATCAAGCTTTTTTTTTTTCTCCTTAATCAGATCACTTTCGTGCTCACGGCTTTACTGCCACGGCCTTATCATATGAAAATATTATCAAAAACAAAGCAAGGCTCAAAGTTTTGTCTCCGTTTTATCCTATTTCTATCCTAGGGGAGGGTAAAATAAGAGTAGTCCAAACGAAATTTTTTTCTTCCTTCTTACCTTTCCCTTTGTCCATTTCTTCCATGGTCCACCATCTGCTCATCTCACTTTTCTGCTCTGCCAATTACGCCGAACCTTACTCTGCCGACTTAAAGAAGTCTCAGTTACTTGACCAAGAAGTCTCCTTTAAGCTAACCAGGAAAGAATCCCATTCTTTCTCGACTAATTAACATAAACCATTTGGGGCTGCCCCGGTTTCTCGACTAATCAGCCCTTCAGGCTGGTACGTTACTAGGATGTTACTTTTTTGTGCAGAAAAAGACTGGAAATTGTTGTTTATTTTTCCAATCTAGAAGCACTAGTTTGTGCACAAAAGATGGGTAACTACTGTTAAGTTTTTCTTCGCGAGGCGGTTGTCAGGCCCTTCGAAGACGTGTTTACACCTACACCCCCAAATTCAGCTTTTCAGACTAATGATAACAACATGCCACCAGTAACGTATTATTAATTGACCATGTTTGTCTTCTTCATTATTTCTAATTGATAGAAGCTTCTAGGATTGTGGAAGAAGCGTTTTCTGAAATCACCACAGAATGTTTGATAATCAAACGATCATACAGCTGAAGATTTAAGTTTGTATAATGGAATTATCCAAGGGGCCATACATGTTGCTTAAGTGGTCAATCTCTAGATTTCATGTCAGGCAATTCATTTGAAGAGTGAATTCTGTTAGATCTAAGCCTCTAATAGACAAAGAGCAATTCAAGGAACTGTTCTGGGGAGGAATAGGATCATGAGTATGAAAAGGATTTTCAAGAAATGACTAAAGTAATAACGAACGTGTCAATTTAAATGATAAGATGCAAACCAGAGAGGAAACTAAAGGCGTTCAAAAGTAGCCAAAAATCCAAAGTTTTCATCTACTGTCCTTCTTCCCCGGGGAAGACGATTTGATTGAAGGCTCTTCCTGTGGCCCACCCTCTAGAAACTTAATAGACATGGAAACGCGTAGCTAGTTGGCTACCGCTTCTAGAAGCTACAGACGTTCAAACAGTAGGAGCCGCACCCAGTAGTCTTCAAACCTATGGAATGTGTTCTATCGTTAATAGCTCCTTCATAAAGCCTTCTTTGCCTTGCGTGTGCTCTTCGTGTCCAAATATTTTGTGAAAAATGGATATCTGCAAGCTTTTTCGGCTCTTTTTCTGCCTCCTGATGATCAGTGCCATACTTCAACCGCCGAAAGGGTCCGATGGCAGGCCAATGATACTCAAAGATCACGGACAAGGTAAGCCATACTAAAAAGAAAAAATAGAAAACAAAATCACCTTTTCTTTTGTGGTTTATATCTGCTTGGTATTAGAGAAGGGGAATGATGGTATTGTGATAAATTAATAGGGTTCTCGAAGAAATTTGCAGCGACTCTTGGGCTTGTGTGCAAGTGTTGTAATGGTACGGGAGGAGAATGCAGAAGCACGTGGAACGCTTCTTGCCCCAAGCTCCAGTGCCTTCCGTGGAAGCTTCAGTAATAGTATACTAAATGAATGTACTTTCATCCTATTTTACCTTACATCCCAGATGACTGTATATCATCGTCTATCTTGTATGCTTATTATGTAATTGTGGGCTATTAGACTTAAACCTCGTTTGTACCGCTCTATTTCATCACTGAGATGGAAAGGCGTGGTCAAATGGCTAAATAAGAGGTGTTTTCAATGTTCTACGTGGATTGTTGTTTTATGTCGAGCATTTCGATTGGATCGGACTGAGATACCAATGGCTGGGCCAAGTAACGGCTTAATGAAAATGAAGAAATGTCTGGCGGCAAGGCTCCTGTTAGCAAGTCCAGTCGCGTATAGCTCCGTTTGCAGCGAATAGGTGGGTAATTTTATCCAACATGACAAAGTGAATTCATGGTTAGTTCTCATGCACATGGACATGTTTTGCCGGCGAAGAGTAACTTAGGTTTATCGAACAAATCGCATGTACAAGAAACATAACATATTTATGGCAGATTGACAAACCTTTTTCTTTAGTTGGGTGTAGGGGCGGGGGATGTGTATCTCAAACCCCCGCCCTTAGGGCTAAGATCTTGATAGTTCCATTTGAACTACCAACTAAGTAACTCATCGAACCTTAATTGTATCGAATGAGAAATCTTTAGTTGGTGTTTCACATAAACAGTTCTCTTTTAATCATTGTATAATATTATCTCACAAGTAAGATAAATTGTATATATTGGGTATATACGTTCAAACATAAACAAAATTAAGTCTTTCAGTTCATTGATATCCAAATAATGTTTTATCATTGTATTATTGAAGAAATTTTCTTAAGAGTTAGTCTCCCTCATAGTTATAAAAACCTAATAACTCACCTAAACAATCATTAAATGCAATGATTATAAGGTAAACCTCCATCAAATGCTTGATATTTTAGTATAACACATGGATATATAATAAAAGACTTCTGTCTAAAGAGAATATAATAAATGTGACAATGAATTCACATGTGAGGGAGAAATCTTTGAGTATACACTGTGAGCATTAGTTATTTAGTAACATGCATTTTTTCACCGTATTCCTCAAGTTTTTCACTTACATTACCTCTAATGTAAGGACGGCATGCTTTTATGATGCATAATTGGCCCAAGTGAAACAACCCTCTCCTCCCCCAATTTGTCTAACATGTCTATTCTTCATTAATCCAATCAGGTGAGGAAACTTCCTTTCACCTCCATATTAGTGCTATATTGTCCTATCTTACATGAATCTTAGTTTATTTGTGAATTTCATCCTAATTTCTTTTGACAGAAAGCCTTGTCAAAAAAAAATTAATGACTTAAAAGAGTTCACATTTCATACTTATAGTTGATTTACCTACAGAAAAGATTATTATCTTGAAAAAGAGGGTCTATAGGGTCAAGAACAAGTCAAATAGCTCAGTTAAGTCAAATAATGTATAACTTATGGTAAATGGGCTTAGCTAGCGTAATGCACTTATTACAAAGAAACTTTTCACCAATGGCTTACCTTACCTTTTTTCAATCTCTTTAGTAGCTGCCTTTGTGCATTTTGAAGTCCTTTCTGAAATGAAAATGAAAAATTCATTTCTCAATGGTGCACTGTTTCTTGGTATATCATCTTCCGAACAAAGTATATCAATTTCAGCATGTATTATCTAGCTTGAAAAAATCTCCAAGAACTTGATCTAAATTCAACTTTACTATATCATACATTAGGTTGGCCTTGCTCTTCTTCTATGTGCAGCCACCAACTTTTCCTGATACGGTTCAAGGCCAGGTAAGGTATGTGTCATTGGTGGGCTTCAGCACTTTGAGTTAAGAACTTGGGCTCTGTTAGCTACCTCGTTAAGTTGCAAGTATGTTTTATTGTTAAAGTGGTTACCATCTCCCTCAAGCCAAATATGCTTATGATCTCCTTTCTCGAGTTAGATTCATTGATAGTAAACTGTTAATTACTCCTTAAGATGACATTAAGCATCAAGCCACTGATCACGATTTACTTTCTACTAGTACACTTATAGACATTTAATTGTTACTCTCACCTGTAATGTTATTATGAAACGACTATTATATATGTATTATTAAAAAAAGTACAGATTAATTTGTTGTTGGCATTGCCATGGACCAAAGAGGTCGTTGGTTCTACACATAACCCCTTTCCCTTTTTATCTACCCAAAAAAAAAAAAAAACTTGATCTAATCATGAGTTACTTTTCAATGGTGCACTTGTTCGGTGAAATTTATATGCAAGTGAACATATCAAACAAATAATATAATGATAAGAAAGATATCGTCTCACAGAGATTGGTGATTACTAGACCAACTAATTACTAACGGTGAACAACTCCTAGAATTTATCTAACAAATTTAAATGATAGATGATAGATTAACTAACTAAATCTAAGAAAACTAAATACAAGAAATATGTTAGAGTGTCCGATTTCACCATAACTATGAGATATTAATGTAGATTATGTATGCTTGCAAGAGGGGTAATATCTATGCGATGACGGAACTTCCTAATTTATTTACTATCTTATGTCTAGGTATAGCAAACCTATTTAGTTCATTAACTCACTATATTTCTATATGTGAATTAAAACAAACCAAATGCATTAGGATCTATGAACATTTCCAGTTTACACCGAAAGCCACACAAACAATATGGTATATGTCTATCCATATTTAATTTATGGTTATACATTACAAGAAGCAACTGCATATCATCTCTTATCGGTCTCAAACATGCAAATCAGATCATTCAAGTGGTAGCTAATTACTTAAAAGCATTAAACACAGTAATATGCAACTTCACATAAACAAAATATCTTGCAGAACATAACAATCATAAGATTGATACCATCATAATTAGGTTACATCATAGATCTAACAAAAGTAAACTAAAACATAAAGAAATAATGAGGAAGAATGGTAATAAGAAATAAAGAAGGTATCTTGAATCCAAGAACAAGAAGTCTATCACCTTTTTGTCTTCTCTTCAAGAAAACCTTAAATTCTTGGCCTCTTTCTTGAGTTGTGCTTAATTTTCTCCTCCTCTTCTTTTGCCTCTTCTCTTCTCTTCTCTTAAATAGGGTTTAGGTTTAGATTTACCTCCTATCCTAGTAGAATTGGGTTTTAGAGTTCTAAAACAATTGGGTTTTGAACTTCTAAATTAATTAGGATTTGAATTCCTAATATGATTGGGTTTTCTAAATAAATAGAAAACCTAATAACAATGGAAAATCTAAAGTCCAAGCCCATCTTGACTCTCTTGATCTTGATATTATGATTTTGCCACACAATAAGCATTAGGTTCTCCCTATTCATCCTTTTTCTCCAAGTCTCCTTATGCTACATAAACAAGACAAATTTAGGTAAATAAAGATGAATTCAAATATTTTCTTATAAGCATTGCATTGTTTATTGCCTAAAAATAGGTCAAATAACTCTATAAAAATAGAGTTATCAACACTCTATATATAGTTAATTGATCATCTTAGCTATATTTTATTGTGTTTGTATTTCTAATTGTATATTTCATGGTTTGCATTTATCCTTATCTGTCTATCTAGATATTGATTGGACAAGTGATCCCACTTCTTTTACTTCCTTTTTGTCTTTCTATTCGATCTTTCTCTTGTTGCTTAGTCTAACAAAAAAAAAAAAGGATAATCACAATGCACTTCATGTTGGCCATGTTGATATCTTCCACCAACTCATCGGACACATTGAAATCAATGGTCACCTTTATGGTCATCGTCTCTTAACAGGAACCCTTGCAACCTTATCCCGTTTCATCTGTTAATTGAGTGGCTCACGTGTTCACAAGAAAACACATATATTTGTACATTTTTCTGATCTTATCTCCAAAGTTTGACTTTTATTTCACCTCCTTAAGTTTGAGGAAGAGACTAGAATATAGGTCTTGGATGCCCACATTATTAGCTTGATGTAATTCTATCAACCGTGTGAAGTGTTTCAATTTTATGTCTTTCTTTACTTGTTTGTGCACATGTAGTTGCTGTTTGATTAGCACAGAAAACCCCCCATATCACTACATGTAATCATCGACAAGAAAGGACAGAATACCCTGAGCGGCGAACCAAATCCTTATCACCATTCACTGTACACCGTGAAAATGACATGACAAATTGGCTCTAGATTCTAGAGTTGAAGGAATATATGATTTCCTCTACTTAGCTTTTGACTAGTGGTGGGCGCCTGACCGACCGACCCAGTACCATTGCTAGAAGGTGGCGGCCACACACTTAGGATATACCTACGAGAATTATCTCGGCACATGAGGACATTGAGATCTCGTGTTTAAAGTGAACTTGACGGGATTTGGGGCATATTTCGGGCACTAACCCAATGCGCTTTATAGAATATCACATTCCGTGAATGATTCAACCTAATGACTTATCCCAAGCTATCCTAAAGGAACCTGGTGGAATAACATTCAAGGAATTCTTTAAAAGTCGTGTAATCTTCACAATCTAATGCTTTCGTACAGCCTTTGACAAACGATCTGCCACCAAGGAGACGAAGAAGCTTTCGCTAGACTCCGCTAAAGCAAAACAAAGGATACGTGATATCTTTCTTGGAAATAAAATGGCAAATATTTCGATCATGTTTAAGATATTAAAATATTTAAGATAAAAGGCTTAATGTCCAGCTTAAGAGTAGGAAAAAACTTCTTTAATTTAAAGTACTTCTCATAGATATGTCTTGCAATGTAGAAAAACCTACACTCTTAACATACTCCTTCATCATGATGAGCAAATATTGGTCATTAATAGTGTGTTAAATGGTGGGTTTATGGGGGTGCCAAAAAAAATGTAGAACAAATATAAACAAAGGGAGGAACCTAAGCTTTGATACCATGTTAAAATATTAAGATTAAAAAGTTTAAAACATAACTTAAAAACTAACTCAAGAATAAGATGGAACTTCTTTTAATTTAAACAAGTTCTTATATGTATGTCTTAATAATATGAGACAATTCACAATTAACATGGCTCTTTAACATGATGGATGAATATTGATCATTAAAAAATATTAAGATATTTAAGATAGAAGTTTCAAAGTCCAAACTAAAAATTAACTCAAAAATAAAAGAAAATTTATTTAATTTAAACATTTCTCTAGAGCCTATATCTTGTCCTCCAAAGAGCTTCCTGTACTAGTTGAGGGGGTCGCGCACTTCGACCGCTTCTTTGGAGGCTGTCCAACTGTCGCGCCCTCAGATGCCGTGCTTCGGTCTGTTTCGAGCTAACCTGGCTCGTTGATACCAAATGTCACGGTCTTGGTAGATCCGTGCGGCATCAAGGTCTTAGCAGAGATCTGAGTCAGCCTTTTAAATTTTCAATATACTACGTAAAAGCTGCAATGAGACAATTTGATTAATCTCCAAGTACATGTTTTGACAACATAGACAATCCGCACTGTTAGCACGTGTTATCCTTGTAACTATTTTAACTGATCTCGTTACTAACGGTACCGTCGACCATCTTCATCCACTTAGGGTTTTGCTTTTCAGACGAGAATCTTATCATCAAATGATGTATATAAAGTGTTTGTCAGCATTGAAAACGCCAAGATGTAGGACGTGTGATAGACTTTGCCTAAACTTTGACAGCTATCTGTATCCTGCCATCAACCATGAATTAAAGTAGTCCCTGTTACAGTAATGAGGGCATGAGAATCCAGGGTATCCATACCCTTGAGCGACCTATCGAGGGGAAGCACCAATATTTCGTCGACAATGTAGCAACGGGTGGCAACTTATCCTTTGTGCGACTAACTTGCTGCAGAACTGAACAGTGTTTTTCTTTTCTAAGCAACTGAGTTAGGGTATTATAATATCTGATCTTTCATTCTGTCTCATTTTTCCTACGGCCTGTATTATTGGTCTTCTATACTTTTGTGGGATTGAATGATGCCCTATCTAGCCGACACAAGGAAAAGTTTCATCGATCTTCTCTTTTTGGGATAGCGTTCGAGAAGAGTTCATTTAGACGGAATCAAGCCATATCCAATTTGATTTTCAGTAATATCTTGAATAAGTCTCGCCTGCTCCTTCTCCTCCTTCTCCTCCCCCTCCAATCTCTGATTCCCATCTGAACAAAAGAAAAATCTTTGGTTTTTCTAGATTTGCGGTGAAGAAAGCTATGATATCTTCATATATCGAATCTCGTTTGATGCTATTGAGAGAAAGAAAAGGATGATTATTCACCCAAAACAATAAAAAGGAAAGAGAAAAAGAAAAACACAGATGAGCCGAATAATTAGCAGTCAAAGACGTCCGGCAAAAGCAGGCATAAAATTCAAGTTGAACCGCCACCTTATCCATTTTATCTTCTTGTGGGTCTACGGGACCAAAACCACCGTGCCCCCAGCCTTATTTTCTTCACTTCTCACTGAGTCCCTCCCCCTGTTTCAAACGAAAAAGATTGCTTATAATGGACCACGAACATAGGTAAAAGCATTTAGGATGGTAACACGTGGTGGTACGGGTTTGGAGCTGGCAACATGTCCACTTGGAAGCAAAAGATGCACCCATGTGTCAAAGAGGGAGAGACCGGGGGAATGAATAGCCGTATTTTGGGGTTTATAAATAGCTGCGACCGCTCTCTAGGCCTCCACATCTGCAATCTTCACGTGCTCTGCCCTGCTCTGCCTCTGCCCTCTCTGCTTTCCAATTTATCGCTTTGTTTGCATCTCTGCAAATCTTATCCCACTCCGGTTTTGTGTCTTCGGCCGTTAAGAGATATAATTTCACCAGTAGTTTTGTTCGTTTGTCGGCAAAGTAGAGAGCAAGTGCCAAGTACAATGGAGAGCAAGAAGCAAATGGGTGGCTCATCTTCGTCCATGACTTTGGATCACCTTTTTGGTCCCAAGGACCCCTCTTCTGCTTCATCATCCTCCACCGGAATATTTAGTTCCATTTTTCCAGCACCACCTGCGGTATACATCTTTTTGCTAGCATCATTTGTATTCACAAAAATATTATCTGCACATCATCTGTATGCTTGCTCTTCTGTTGAAATCAACACACATGACAACTAAAATGATGTAGGAGCAACGTATACATAAAACCATTTAGAGATCTATTTAGGGTACGTATGTTTCATTACTATGTGGGCTTGCTCCTTGGAGAGCTTTGTTATCACACTTGTTATCATTGTTGTTGTTATTTTTTTGAATTCGTTCTGTTTTTGTAAAGTGGGTCATAGTTTCTGTGGTACTTTATCAATTTTGCGCGTTAATTATCCGCAAGGATAACGTGGCTACTGAAAGGGAAAACTGTCAAAGCAACAGTTTATTGACTTCTTCCATCTGAGATAGAATTTACGTTGACATAGATAAATGCACTAGTGTTTATATTAAGATTCACTGACAGAATAAGTTCTGTTTCGTTTTGGAGCATAAAAATGTGCTACCCTAAATGGTTCTTCCATGAACTTATGGATAAGGAATATGAAAAAGTTTTCAACGGTACGAACTAAAGAGTTCTAACTTTTTTGCTTTATTGATTTTAGGTGCCAGGAAGGGACTCATCTCATAACCAAGGTGGCAGTCGCAAATATGGAAATCCAGGTATACTACTTACGTAATCATTAAACGATCCCAAGATAAACATCTGGTTGAACTCCCATGTCCTTTTAAGCCCTGCAAGCTATCTTTTTATCTGATTTTTCCTCCAGATTGTTAAATCCTGTGCCTGTAAAAAATAGATTACATGATCTGATTTGGCCCCTTTTTCAGATGTTATCACACAAAGCGGCAAGGGTGAACGCAGTGGCGTAAGTACTGGTGAAAAGGGTTCCATTTATCACAGTGAAACAGTGGAACCTTTCTCTTTGAGCTCATCCATCTACTATGGGGGCCAAGAAAATTATTCGCCAAGAAACCGCTCCTCCGAATCTGAATATGCTGTGAGTGTCTAGTAGATGTGGATCATGCAGCATGCATCGCTAGTTTTGAGGCCATCAAAAATAAGAATAATATGGAAGAAAACATTCGTGAATGTTCAGTCTCATACCAAAAAAAGATAAAAGAAACTTATAAAAATGACTAATTGACAAGCATATTGAGACTTAGATCTAAAGTTTGATCATGAGAGTGATCTTCTAGTTATCTAGTTCCTTTGATATATTTCTGCAAGACAGTTGCTGGTGTTAATAAACACATTTCAATCTTTTATCAGTCAAAGAAAGATGGGGCAGACGATGATTACAATGGAAGCAACCCAAATAGCGCTTCAAGAGGGAACTGGTGGCAGGGTATGATGGCTGTCGAATGTCTATAAATTGGTTTTGAGCTAAGCCTCCTGCAGTTTTATAAGTTTCAGGAAACTTTAACTGAACTTTCTGTTTCTGCAGGTTCTCTCTATTACTAAAACTCTATCCTACGTCAAATCAACTTACCACCTTCCACAGGTACTCAGAATTCTCATACGAAATTGACGGCGATCTTATTCTGTGCTTGTCTGCGAAAACTTTTTAACCATTTCTATGACCATTTTTTGAGAGATTTTTGCACACATAAAAAACACATCTAAAAGGAGAAGTTAGTCTTTACACTAAACATCATGGACTCTTACATCGTTTTAATCACTTTCCTTTCCTATTATCTTTTTTGTGAGTTGGATGATCTAACTATTATTTGCGTTCCCCATGGCCCTTTATGCTGATAAAATAGTGTTTGTTTATGTCGCAGGGGTGGTGACAATGGCCTAACACTACTTGGGTCCCTTTTATCCCAACCAGTCAATTTTGACGAGTCTAATAGGAGCAGATATGGTACCGGGAGCTTGTCATGGTCCCTCTTCTCCCCTTGTAAATGGAGTCTTGCATGAGTGGCACCGTATTCCCTGTACTTAAATGCTCTGGGTTTTAACCCTCTAATTCTCTATCCTGTACTAGTTTTTGTGATTAAATATTAGCTGATAACGTTTTTACTCCGAAAGCAGCGTTCAAAGTGATACTTTCGTGATTTGGCTGTTGCAATCTAGCATTTTTGGTTAGGTATAAGCTGATAACGTTTAACTCCGTAACCAGCGCTCAAGGCGAATTATGAGCTTACGGACACTGATGGGATTGATTATTACTAACATCAATCAGTTACCCACCTCTCCAGAAAGCCCGATACATCAAATGATAACCAAGGACATCACACTATAATCTCAAACCGTAAATGCTTGACATCGCGAAACCCCAAAACCAACATGCTAATAGCATAAGTGAAGCATATCCGCAGGAAATCTGAGTCATGGTCTTCAGTTATCACGGCAATGTGTAAGCTGGAAATTAGAATTAATGAGCATATTTAATAGAAGACCCTGAGGTAGGAACTCAGTTACAGAGGAATCGTGGCTTTTATGGAGCCGGCGAACGTGGGAAGTCCTCCATTGACAAGGAAATTATGATGAGTAGGTTTTTGGGTAACAACTTAGTTTACACTTTTGCTACTTACAAGCTTTATTCGTACATAATTGAAGTCTAAGGATTAAGCGATAAATAATTTACGGAGAGCATAATGTAGTTAACCCTTTACTTAAAAATCTTGAATGGATGCAACCAGAGGTTGGATCAACAGAAATTTTACTATCAGGTTTGATTGAATATGTAAAGATAGTTGGATGAATGATGTTATAGTTCATGCCCAAATATCCCCGTTTGATGCTCAGAAGAACATTTATGAATCGTCCTCATTGTAGCAGTCCTGGTCACTTAAAGCCATCGTTCGTCTGACACCCACTGAAAAAGAAGAGCTCTGTAGTCACCCACTGAAAAAGAAGTTGGGGGTCCGACTTTTTACGTATTCACTGAACCGCAGGACAGGACCATCAATAAGGGAATGCAACAAGTTATGTCCGTGTCCATTGGACTGTACAAAAAGTTTTCTGGGTCCTCGGTTTCTGGAATCTTGCAGTTAGATTCAAGGAGGAAAACTTCATGGACTTTTAAGGTTATTATTATCTTAATATTTAACTCGCAATGATCTCTATTCCAAGCCCATCGAAATCTAAACGGTTACCGGTAAAAGTTGGCAACTTTTCAGTGATTACTGACACCTCGAACTGGAACAAACTTGCTGCAGAATGGCCATAATTGATTCCGATTTCCTTTGGGTGCTTGAGTATACTATGGCTCTGTGTCTATCATTGCATATTGGTACAAACAAGCTGGGACCATGCAGCAATCATTCGTTGTACTAACAGCGAGATTCCATTTTATCTCTAACAACAGAAGGTGAGGTAAATTTTCCCTTTTGCTTGAGCGCTAGATAGATCATCAAAAATTTGGAGTTATCGACCTTTGCCTAACCTCTGTAGATTGAAGAAACTTGTTTAGAAAAAGGGTTAGTTTCTTCCAAATTGGAGAAATATTTTTAACATACAAAAAAAAAAAATCAATATTTTTCGCAATGACATGAGTTGGGACAGCAATATCAGATAGGAAAAGACAATGTTAACATGGGTGATAGAAGTTTCCTATGTACAATCCACCACCGTTGGCTCTCTTTCTAGTGTATTTTGAGCCTTGGCTTAGAACCAAGAGAAGTTTTGCTGGCATCTTTGAAATCGTTTATCAGTTGCGTCGAATGTTAACTTTATGACATAACTCTACCTTCTCTTTTCCCCTTTTCCTGCTGCTTCGGCCTATCTGCCAAAATGTTTGTAAAGCCTTGAACGCCCACCATCCGTCCGACCCAGTTCAACATTTTCGTTGTGCTCAAGCCCGGCCGAGACCCAAATGTAAAGCTTCATTGAGAACTTCCAGGCCCACCTGAAAACAGAGTACCCTATAAACGGAACCCGGGGTTACCCTATCGTCTCAAATGTTTTCATTTTTCTTGGGACTTTATCTCGTTAGGGTTTTGGTCAGGGAAGAGTCTCCGTTAGCTAACAAAATTAAAATTTATATTAAAGAAGAATCAAAAAGGGTTCTGGCGTGCAAGTAATAAGAATACCGAAAATGACTAAATACTATATTTTCAAAATAAAAAAAGCCACAAGTAATGATAGAATTATGTATTGTAAGAGAACGGGTGACTATATCGTAGGAGAGCTTTTTGTTACAACATCAATTTTAAGTCTTTACTTCTCAATAATTCAAAATTGTGTACGCTTTTCACATCGATGTCTACTTTGACATTGTCTTTTGCTATGATGCTAATAGCCTGCCTTAAGCTTTCAAGCCCAAGAGAGCATGAGCAGAAACCGAAATCATTACACAAATAAGTTATCAAAACCACAAATTCATGGGTTCATAAAATCAAAATCCCATAAACAAAACGAGGGTTCTCACATTCAGAAACTACAGAATCAACGAGTAAAAGCGTACAACACCATAAGAACATACAAAAGAAGCCCAAGGGGAATCAAAATAACAAGCGGAACCACGGCACCGAAGGTGTCGGAGCTGCCACATGCCAAGGTACCGAGCTTGATCTGGGCCAAATTGACAAGAGCCAGCATGAGGAATCCACACCCACAGACCGAGCCGACGCCCGAGACCAGCATTCCGATTCGGAGAATTGTGCGGTTGATCTGTGCCAGGAACTCGACGGTCGGGTGGTAGTTGGGGCTACGGGTGATCCGTATGGCCTGCTTGAGGGCCAGGGCAATCAGGCTGGAGAAGAGGAAGGAGCTGAAGGCGTATACATGGAAGGACACGAGGGCCTCGCCGATGGAGGGGCCAGGGGTGCAGCTGGAGTCAACGATGAGGTTATCGGAGGGGTCGGTCGGGTTCCAGGTGAGCCCAATGAAGGCGGCAAGGGTGAAGAGCGAGTTCACGTTGACGATCCCGTCCAGGGTGGACATGTGGATACTGGTTGTCATTTTGGGAACGGAAGGCGATCGGCCGGGGAGCAGAAAAGTGTCAGAACTGAGCTTTGCCGATGGGGTTGGTAGAGGTTTGGTAAAGGTGGAAACAGCTATTTTCTCAACCTGCTAACTTTTGATTGACAAACCACACCCATAGGTCGGCCCAAAAGAAAAACTATTTTTGTATATTGTATTATTCCCCATGCATAAACAATACCGACATGCGTGCCATTCAGCGTCTGTGGGGTGGCGCGTCACATCACGAGAGCGTCGACCAGTTTCACGGGAGCTTTAAAAAGGCCCATATCGCCGTTGCCGGGGATCTAACCCAGGCGGGCGACCCGGGGTTTTTGTAAATCGAGTATGTTCAGAGAAAATCTAACAAGTATGTAATGAAACAAAATTTAAGTCTCAAAATCACTAAATTAAAATTTCTGATTAAAGAAGATTAAAAAAATGTTGTTCTAAAGAAGAATATTGGAGATGACTAAATACTATATTTTCAATATGAGAAAAGCTACAACTAATATTCAAGATTGAAAATGCATATTTTATGCAAAATCTAAATTTCAAACAATAATGGAGGGAATTATGCCTTATTAACCACAGGCTTGCTCTTTGTCGGTGTGGGACATTGGCTCCAATACCACCTGCATACGAGAGATCATCTTCGATGGGCTTCTTCCCTGTCGGTGTAAGACATTGGTTCCGACATAACATGAGCAGAAACCGAAATCATTAACACAGATTCGTTATCAGCACTACAATTTCTTGGGTTCATAAAAACGAAATCCCACGAACTAAAATAAGGGTTCTGATATTCAGAAACTACAGAATCAATGAGTAAAAGAGTACAACACCATAAGAACATACAGGAGAAGCCCAAGGGGAATCAAAATAATAAGCGGAACCACGGCAACATAGGTGTCGGAGCTGCCACACCCCAAGATACCGAGCTTAATCTGGACCACATTGATAAGCGCCAGCATGAGGCAACCAAACCCACAGACCGAGCCGACACCAGAGGCCAGCATTCCAATCCGAAGCGCTGTGAGGTTGATTTCTGCTAGGAACTCGGCGGTGGGGTGGTAATGGTAGCTACGGGCTATCCGGATGGCCTGCTTGAGGGCCAGGGCAATCAGGCTTGAAAAAAGGAAGGAGCTGAAGGCGAACACATGAAAGGACACGACCGCCTCGCCGACGGAGGAGCTGGCGGTGCAGCTGGAGTCAATGATGAGGTTCTTGGTCTTGTCGGCCGGGTTCCAGGTAAGCCCAACGAAGACGGCAAGGGTGAAGAGCGAGTTCACATGGATGATCCCGTCCAGGGCGGTCATGTGGATACTGGTAGTCATTTTGGGAATGGAAGGCGTCGGCAATGGAGCAGTGAAGTGTGGGAGTGAGCTTTGTCGAAGGAGCTTAAAACTGAAGGTTGGTAGAAGTTTGGTAAAGCTGCAAACAGCTATTTTCTTACCATACTCCATGCGTCCAGCTCAAAAGAAACCATACTCCATAGGTCAGGCTCAAAGGCAAAATTATTTTTGTTTATCTTGTAATCCTCCATGCATAGACAATATTGAAATGCAAAATGATGGAAGCGTACCATTCGAGCACTGACTGGCTTCAGTTGGGTCGCTCGTCACCACACGAGAGCATTAAAAAATATTACGCCGTTGCCGGGGATCGAACCCGGGTCACCCGCGTGACAGGCGGGAATACTCACCACTATACTACAACGACTTCGATGCTTTGGAGGTTCAATCGTTTTAATAATATTACTATATTGGTTTCGACTGCACACTATTCTCGTTTACTTGTGGGAGTCATTTTTTAACAAGAAAAGAAAACAAGTCTTCTCAACTATTCTAGAAAGGTTGAAAATGGTCTTACAATCTCTCAGACTTGCGACAATAATGCTACCCCGTTCTAGAGAAAAGACAACACTTGAGAACCCACCCCGTATCTTCTTTTGCAAGGAACTTCACTAAAAGCAACCAAGCTATGCATCCATTTCTTTGACCCCGCGAAAAATGACCAAATCAAGTTTGTAATGAGCCTACAGTTTTTCGCTTTTCCCACCGCAAGCCATACGGAGGCCAACTAGACAGTGAAATTCCAATCTATGTCCTCTGCCCGAACAAGGCTATAGCACTTGTCATTTCTCAATTCATGGACTTTTTTCTAGACTTCTCACTCAAGAGATGACACAAAATAGATAGTAACTAATTTTTCTCCAATTATTCCCTAGGTATAATACCATTTTTCCTATTTTAAAAAAAACTCTTGCATTAAATCTAATTCCACTTCATTCTCTTTTTCTTTTTGATAAAATTTTTTGCAGCGTATAATAAAAGGAGAAGAAAGGCATTAGGCTAATAAAGAACATCAAACTTCTATAGCTAATGGAGGAGATAATAGTCCCAATTTTAATCTAACTTTCAAGGTAAAACTACTGTGGTGAAATTAAAATAGAAAAAATCAAAATGGTCACAATGAAAGAAAAAAAGGATTGATTGACTAGATCTTGGTTTACTAGAGAAAGAGAGAGGAATGTTGGAACCCTAATTTATGTGAATGAATCTTTGATTCAATTCCCCGATACTTTATAAAGATCGATCAATTGTCTTTATACAGAAATTACAAGATTTGCGCGAGGAAAATACAATCAATGAAAGAATCAAATCAAATCTGAGATTGTAAGGGCAAGGGGAGACAGAGGTGGGGAGACAAGGACCAAGATGGGAATAATGGCAAGGAGTGGGGGTTTTGGTTAAAGAGAAGATGTATGATAGCAAAAGGAATCATCGTGAAAAATAACAACAACAATGATGAAAATACATTGAGTCTAGGGGTAGTAGCTGTTAAGAACAATAAGGTGGCTGAAAATCATAAAACATGTCTCATTCATGAAAAACTCCATCTACACGAAAGAATAGGAGTAAGGCAACGTTCTTACTCTTTACAGCATACACAGATCTCTGATATAGCAGAGATAAAGGACAAAGAATATTATCTACACATGGGCCTCAATGGGCTCATACAACTATGGACTTTACTATTCACAAGCAACGATTACTTTCAACAGTAGCAATAGTAGTCACGATAGATGGGAAGGTAGGCTTAAAAAACATAGGTGTGAGAATGAAGTGAGCATATGGTCAAATGTAGAAAAAGACAATGTAGCCAAAAAGCCTTAAATATGTGATATCCAAAGGGTGATGAAACAACATTTTCCAAGATAAGAGAGGCCCAAGAACTGGAGTAGGGAGCCAATTGACAAGGAACACGATTATCTCAAATGAAAAATCCTGGAAGCATAAAAGAGTAGTAGCTTGAGTGAGAAGATTGAGGTCAATTTCAACAATATGAGATGCTTGCATTTGGCAATACCATTCTAGAAGGGGGAGTAAGAGTGTGAGAGTTATTGGTGAATAACATGTTGCTGAATGTAAGTCTGAAAGGCAAAGAAAAGGAACTCTAGAACAACATTGCATTGAATACTTCTATGTATAATAGTAAATGAAGTTTAAAAAAGACAAGAATTTTTCTTGCTTTATAAGTGTCAATACTTAACAATAAAATTCCTTATATAAATTAAGAAATTATATTCTTCATAGATCATGCAACCTCAGATTTTTCTTTCATTTTCAAGTTTTCTTTCGTAAGTCTTCCTACTTTATATGATCTTTCCTTGTGAATTTCTAGTCAAATAGTGTACTTATATCTAATTAGTTTTAACCACCAAGATGGGCATTTGGTCTAGTGGTATGATTCTCGCTTAGGGTGCGAGAGGTCCCGAGTTCAATTCTCGGAATGCCCCATACTTTATTTCTTGCAATTAAGTTTTACAGGCCGGGGATCATCCATGGACACATTCTTCGTACATGGCCATGACCACAACATTCATTTATTTTAAATTTTTTATGACGGACTGGATTCTCTTCCTACAGAACATCTTTTCGTCATTCTTCAAATGCTTCCACAAACAGCACATGGCCAACCACAACATTCAGTTATTTTTAACTTTTTACGATGACTTGGTTCTCTTACTTCAGAACATTTTTCCCTCATTCTCAAACGCTTCCACAAACAGAATCTCAACACATTTGGAATTAGCCGGCATTCATCTTTCAGAGCAAATCCTGGCGAAAACATTAATGCCTCCCCGCTTGTAACTACAAATAATTGATTGGACCAGAAGGTTTTCTATGATAAACTTCTGTAGTTATCTAATTACAATACATTCTTTTCGTCATTGAGTTCCCTGGCGCTGTTTGGTCCCATTTTGCTGGGCTGAGGACTCTTCCTGCCACTTTGCTTTGGAGCTGAAGCTAAAGATTCAGCTGGATTGCCACTGAGCTTACCCTTTGTTTCCACTCCAAGATAATTTGTCAAGACTCTTTTCACCCCAAGTCCCCGACGGTGAGGCTTGCTATGGTTGTTGATGAGAAAAGGAGTTCTCTCTCCCCTAGCAGGGCTGATAAGTGGTGCAGGTGAAAAGCTTGGAGTGGAAAAAGTTGGTTTGTATGGAGTGCTCGAGTCAGGCACCGAGTAAGGGATAGAGACTGTCTTGTGGGCAAGCACACTAACAGTGGGAGCTGAAGACATTCTATCTGAATGTTTGGTCAAGTCATCGACGTACAGTAAATCATCTATGCGAGCCACAATATTGAATGCTAAACTCTCCAAAACTCTTGAGTAGCTCTCAAGAATTGATTTTCCAACATCCTGACAAGTTTGAAAACGGAAAGTTGTGTAAGAAATAATGAGGAAATTGCTGTACAGGAACAAGTTGAGCCAAAAGTATCTAATTTGAACCTTGTTGCAATGGATCTTGCTGGTATCAAGAGAAGTTTGTGTTAGACCAGGGAAGCGCTGCTTCAAGCAAAGCAGGAGGCTTTCAGCTTTTTCTGCCAGCAGTTCTCTCTTATCTCCGTCAACCATTAGGTCCTTGACCATTTCCCATGAAGATTTTGCGGTCGAACGGTTTGGATTAGGTTGGATTCTTGCATGAGCTCTTCGTCGCCACACATATATTGAGGCTTCCACACGGTTGGCAATCTCAAGAGCAACATGTTCTGAGGATAAGTCTAAGCAATCAAGCAGACACTCTGAAGAGAATTGATCTGATGTAATGTAACGGTAAATAACATCCCCTAGACAGGTTCTCCCATTCTGCAGCAAATTAAATGGAGCTCAATATCAGTTACCTCCATATAGTGATCGTTTAAAGTTGGAGAAACATCTAGAATCATATAGTCAGAACATCGAGCACTAAAATTTTCTTCTATAGTTGACAGTTCAAAGTACAATGTAGCATTTCCAAACCTTTGGAAGAGCTTCCAAGTATGAATCAGGGACTTCCATCTCTGCTAAAGCTGTGCTATTTATGGCCATGGCAGCTTTCAATATTTGATTTGCACATTCGCGAGTGTTATTCAACAGCTTTCTGGAATTTTCGCTGAGGCCACCAGATGCAACACGGGGTACAGGTAGCCACCACTTCTCCTCTTGCCTCTTGAGGGTCTTGCGGAAAGAGGCAGAGCCATCCGCATCTGGGGCTACGATGCCTTGATCAACATACCAAAACTCCGTATTCGTGAAGCTATCTAATATTTCCTGCCGCAAAGGAAAATGATCTGACAAATTCAGGATGAATCTCAAATAGAAATTAGTATAATTGAAACAAGTATAACTGAATCTTACAAGAAGCATGTTGTCCAGTTTACGCAGGGCTGGGAGATTGATAAAAATATCAGATCTGGGCCTGCAAGTCATGACCTGCATAATGCACAAGAATCAAACAAGGAATACTTAATTCAGTGTCCAGTCACGTACATCCTTGTTCAATTCATATTTCTTCTGGAGGTTTTTCCATAATATTGCCGCTTACCAGACTAATGGTTGGATTAATTATCATAAATAACAATGTCAACCACAACCTTTTAGTTCATTCTATAGTTGTGACCCAAAAAGAGAGAGATGGAGTTTCAACTCTAGATAAAGATCAAAAATACCATGGCAAGAATAAATTGGGAAGTAACATGTTAAGATATTGAGCTCATTTAAAATGTTTCTTCAAGTCACTTATGCGGAAAAATTTAAGATTCAAAAGTTAGATTCTCTTCCCCGGCAACCACGATAGACGAAGTTCAGAACCAAAGTAAGGACTATGGTGCACTAACCTCAAGCTTACTTCCATCAGGAAATGTCTGCCAAGCGGGAATCAGTTCGACAATGTGATCACTGACACAAAGAAGCCAATCCATCTCTCTTCGCCACATTGATTTCTTCTCAGTAGGCAAGGGTTCTAACCTCCATAGTTGACCAAAAACGGTAGCTTCATAATGCACATAGAAAAGGAAAAAAAAAAAGTGAGGTGAAGCAATTGAAACATTAACCACAGTATAATTCTATCCAACACTAAAATCAGAAAGACAGGGAGAGGAAGAGCATACCACAGAGATTTGTAATAGCATTCGAGATAGCTAAAGCCGTGCAGACCCCTTTTCCTGACCCGGACATGTCTTCACCGAGCAGTAATTTTGAAAACCTTTCCTTCATCATATCCATCTCTGTTGCGATACAATTAACGAAAGATAGTCAGATTACAAAAACTGGAGGCCACATACACTCTTTACCTTGAGACTCTGGTTCTTGAGGATACACAAGAAAAGAAAGTACCCTTTGGCTTTAGAAAACTGCTCATATATGCAAACTCCTTGTTTAGAAACAGCCCTATGGAGGTTTTCTGCCTCTCAGCTTTTAAAAAACGACCAAACGGGACATCCGAACTTTGACATTAATTTGTCTTTGCATTCTCAGGGAAAGAAAACACAACGAACCTGTATTTTTGGAGTCCGTTTTCTTCGATTTTGGGTCATCCAAATGGTTTTTCTTCTGTTCTGCCAGAACCACATCAGAAACCGAACTTTTGCTCACTTGAGCCTTGCGAATTGGCCAACCCAAGGGAGGCGGCGAAGAAGACGCTTTTGCTTTCACTTCCTCACTGGAGGTCTCGCCACACGATCTACAAGAACTGCTGCTCTCCCTCGACTCAGTGCTTGAATCTGTGTGCGACTCGGCTCCAACACCATTTCCACCGAAAGATCCAGACCCCTCTTTTCTCTTTTGAAGATTTCCGCTCTTCTTTTCTAAAGTTTCCATCCCAACCTTTCTCGACCAGCAAAGTTTTCGAATTCCAAAAGCGAAGTCAGGCAAATAAGCCAGCGTTGATTCTATGGTCCAACAAGCATGATTTCTGATGATAGACAGAGTACCAAAACCGAAAACTCAGAGGCGTCTGTAAGGTGGGGTAGGGTGAAACATCACTGCTAGCAAGGCCTGTGACCATGAAGAAGATGAAGGGATGAGAGAGGAGGGATTGGGGCTTTATTTGATTTGGTTCTCGAAATTTGATTTTCAAAAGCTACAAGATCACCTAAATTCCCACATGCCACGCCAACGTCTCTCTCCCTCTTTTTCTCTCTCTCACTCTCACACCCTGAGTACGTACAACGTTCAAATTAATAATAAAATAATAGTAGCAGTGGCTGGGGGTTGACGGAGGCGTCGACGCAACCTCTGAATTTACCTTTTTGCACCCTAAGCGTTTTGTCCTTTAGCTTGGGACTCTTCCCAAGTTGGTTTCTGGATCCATTGTTCTTCGTATTATTTTAATAATTTTACTGCTTAAAGGAATGTTTCGTGGAGGAGATAACATGTCATGACAAGTTTTTGAATCAGGGGAAAGAGAATGTGAAATAAATGGAATTCGGTGGACATGTGATGGTCTTTAAGATGGATTCGGCTCCTGGCTCTGCATTTGTCCTCAATTGATTCAATGACCATGAACTTCATGCAGAAAGCAGCCCACCGTGGCACACGAGCTAATGATTGACACCTTTTTTCTTGATTTTAAGTAAGCACTTTTTTAAGTTTAGAGTAGTTTGAGACCACAAAACCCAACTAGAAGTTAAAATTAAAGCTATTGTATGGTAGTTGTAGGAAAGGGCAATATGGTAATTTTGATCATTTTGAATGGGTTTTAGATTCTTCAGTTATATATAGCCGTTTAAGGACTTCATGACAGAAGCAGGTTGATTAGTTCTCTGATCTGACCTTATTTTGAACTTTTTGTAGCCGATTGCTGAGATCAGAGGCTTCGGAGCATTTTTTTAACCACAGTTTTAGCGGAAAGTGAAACCTACAAGACTACACAAAAAGGGTCATTTTCAGGGGAGAAAAGAAGGAAAAAAGGAACATAAGAGTCATTTTGGAATAGAGTATGCAACAATCCGTGATTGAATGATCACTTCGGCGCAAATGGGTTCCTGAAAGTATGCAGTTTTTGGCTTCATAAGCGCGCTTGACCCTGATTAAAGATATTGCCCCAGTCCATCATTTGTCAAATTATGTCCAGATTTCGTTACAGGTTATAGGCAAATATATATAATACTCTAACAGTGATGAAATGAAGTGGGAGCCTCTCCCGACTCTTTGACAAATATGAAGTGTCCAAACTTGTGACTACATTTATGTGTGCGTGACCGAGTCATTTTGTGTTCCCAGTCGCGAAATTATGAACCTGAAAAGACATGGGCTTTTATAATCTAAAGATTGCAACAACAAACGGAAATGAGAATAAGTTGAGCTTTCGGTATGAATCTTCACACCCCTTTTGGCGTTTTCATATCATATTCAAAGCTTTTGGTTCTTCAAATTTAACCTTTATGTTCAGTTTCAACTCCAAACTTCCCAAAGGGAAAGTAAAAGGAAAAAGTTTCAACAACGGCTAGCACACAAGCTGACACACTATTAAGTATACGAAAGGAAAGGCTAAAAGCATTTTTCTATAGCCGTTTGATAAAGCAAAAGCTGTAACCCTTGACTTATGATGCATGCCTATTGTGATTGCCTTTCCAAAGCCCTCCTTTCCATTTCAATTTTGAGCCTCTTTGTGTACAAAATTGACCTCATTAAACTTTCAGGAAACAAGAAGTATTTGGTCGGAACTTCATTCGCATTTACTCGTTACTTCCCATTTACACAAGGAACCCAATTCCCTGATTTGTACCTGTTTCTCCAGCTTACTTTTTCTAGGTAAGTGACTGCATCATTCCTGTAACCTTTAAATCGGAGGTCAGAGTGAACAGTTCTTGCACTTTTAAAGGACCCTTTTAGGCAAATTCAAACTCAGAACAACTTCATTGCTTGACAGGCGAGAAGTTGTGGGTGAGCTTAGGCCTTTTGAATTTGAAAAGGGGACCGTTTTTTTCGGATCTGGAAAACTAGACAGCCGGAGAAAAGCTCTGGTATCGCCGTCGATGGTTCAGAAGTAGCTGGACCACCTTCGTAAGCCGTCGCTCAAACAACCACGGAGAATTAGGTGCTGGGCCGCTGTGTGAGAACACAGGCCTGATTTAATTTGATGAGCCAGAATCAAGAATTTTCACGAGCCCAAAAGATAAAAAGACAATTCGAGAAAATCGGTTGACATGTGGATTGTGTTAAAGATCTTTTTTCGTTCTTAAAATCAGCTTTTAAAAAACTCCATATATCAATAGATTAACATGACAAGATATTAGTAATATAAGATGGACATGAAATTTTGACCTGCTCTTTTATCTTAAACGTAAAGGGAACACTACCCACAAAAATTAAATTTATAAGCAAAATTGTATCTAACTTGAAATTTGGATTCTAAAACGTATTAAAAAAATTCACTTGTTCCCCTAAAGCCAATTTGCAAGAAAATAAAATAAATATAATATATTGATAATGTGAAATACACATCAAATTTCAACAAATTGTATTCATAAAAAGAAGTTTGAAAAATTAAAAAAATTGAGAAATATTTATTTTTGTCAACATGATAAAGGTTCACGCATTCTCTTAAAATTAAAATTTAAGGAAAAATATTTATCTACACTTACATACGAGAAAGATAATAAATTAAAATATTAATAATATAAGATAATTATTTTTTCAACATACACTCTCTTCTCAAACACAAGATATTACATTGATAGCTAATTTAATATTATCTTCCAAATGTTTTTTGTCTTGCCTAAAATTGATTAGCAAAATACGAAGATATTCTAATATATAGGAAGTAAATTAATTAATGCATGAATATCATGTATTTTAAGGGGAGTAATATATTTATATTTACTATGAAAAACATGTGAAACTAAACTATTAACAATGAAGACGATAGTTATCAACTAAGATGCGACTCCCACTCAAAATATAAAATATCACACTTAACATGTACTTGAGTATCACATAAGAAAAATTCACTTTCTCATTTAAAATCAATTATCAGAATAAGAAGATAATACTATCAAAACAATATATTAGTAACAAAAAAAAAAGAACTATTATTTTCAATTGCCCACTAAGTTTAATGACCAAAAAAAATTATTATGGAAATTTTGTAAACCACAGAAGAACAGAAGAAATTTCGTGAAACTGTTGGATTACATTTAGAAAGGTGTTTGGAATTTAAAAGGAGAGAGGAAGTTTTACCTTTCATTTGTTCCCAAATTAGAAAACCGAAAAAAAATCAGGACAGCCCATTTATTTATATCCCAGCCCATTCCAAGACTTTACGAGTTTCTGTCCATTAAGCCCAAGTCAATACCAATTGAATTAAGAAAAGAAAACGAGTAAAAGGCAGCACCAAACTTCTTTGACTCTCGTACCAAGAATCTTGAATTTCCCAGACGAGAAAGACTACAGGTAAAAAAAGAAAAGAAAAAAAAGAGCGTTATTATGCACGAAGGGTTCACTAAAGAGATCGGAATCCCTCTTTTCCCCTTCCCGGACAAAGCCTAAGGTATAATTCTGGTTATGAATTTTCGGAAATGGATTCTGTTTTTATTTTCTGTTTCCTTTCCAAAGTTCAACAGCGTAGTTGAATCGTCGATGAATAGCTTGTATACTGTGTTTGCGATCCATTTCTTCCTAGTTTAATTTTTTTTTATGCGAATCGATATATGCATGTCTCATATGCAACAAACCGCGATGGAATTGCGCGGTTTGGAATTGAACACATATGAGTTGACTTTCTGGATTTTTCAAAAGCTGTCGCGAAAGAGAGATACCAGTTTAAGTTTCTTCTCATATGCTTGAATTGTTATTGTTTTGTATTCATCCTCAGGAATGTTTATTTGGATGTACCAGTTTTTTTTCTGCGGCGAGAGTTCCATTGTTGATTACGTCTTACCATGTGGCCGTTGTATTTTCTGTTCAACAAAATCCTTAAGACCGACGAAGAAGGTCCAGAAGTATCGGATGGGGATCGTTTGAGTTTGGTGGAATTACACCACAATGGAGGCTTACCACGCTCGTACTTTGTGGAAGTGAGTTGTACATTGTAATTATGCGAATAGATAGAAGTCTACTGGTCTTTGATCCTTTTACTTGTTTTCGTTTTATTTGAATTTTTATTCAGTTCCGTCCACTGGCGCATATAGGTCCCTCATATAAACCAACAGCATTCTTGGGATTGTGGCCTTGCTTGTGTTCTAATGGTTCTGAGAACTCTTGGCAATAGCTCCTGCGATTTGCAGGCGTTGACAGAGCTATGCTGCACAAAAAGGTGACTTTCTTACAAACTAAGTGCCAAGTTCACTGCCTTGTGCGTGTTACAAGTTTAATTGAGTTGATATTTAACAGTTTGATAGCTGGTAAAAGTTTGGTTGCCTTGTGCATCCCAAGTTCACTGCATTCTCGGTTTACTTGACTTATTCTTTGGCCTGGCTCTTAGTAATTAGTATGGGCAGTGTAAAAGTTATTTCTTACCTTTTCAGGGCAATTAAGTTTTGCATAACATTAAGAGTTTTGTTCTTGACTCATTTAATGGCCTAGTGCTTTGATTTCGTAAAGATTGTTTTTGCTTAATGGCTAATGTTGTAGTTGATATGTAATTATTGATAACTCGAAATAAATGTAGATTATCACATGGATGCTTTGTCTTCCATATTTTCTGAAAGATGTGCTGGGTTCATACACGATATATGAGGAAGAGATAAGCTGCTGTAGGAAACTTCTAATACATCTCTTTGGTGATACTTTGTTTGCAGCATTTGGACTGTCGATCTCGCGTACATATTGCATAAATTTCCTGTTAAGTTTTCCTTCTTCACAGTAACGGTTGGAGCAAATCCTAACTATTCTGTTGAAACATTCTACAAGGTGATTTCTCCTATCACATTTGTTGAAATTTCTTAAAGGCTTAGTAGTTATTTTTATCTGGTCTTTTATCAGAAAAAGAATAGAAACGAAAGATTTTTGCCATTTCTTTAGTTGCTGGGACTCCAAATTTATGATTTGAGAGTTTTATAGTTAACATGCATTTACTTGTCTGCATGTCAATTTATAGCAAAATTGCAGATTGATAGTGTGAAACAGATTGTGGAGGTATGTCATTGGACTTCATCACGTTGCTAGTGATGTATAGGACATAAGAATGTGTACACACATACATGCATGAGTACTGTGAGGGAAACAAAATTCATAAATATATAAGATATGATTTTCTTACATGGTATTACAACTTAGACTGATCTACTTTAACTTTCATTCAACTGAAGTCTTTTGACTATGCTTAGTGTACAAGAGAGTGTTGAGAGCAAAAATCTCACATTAGAAAGATGTGATCATTGAGTAATGTTTAAATGTTAATTTTTTTCCCTTACTCATAAGCTAACTTTTGAGTTGGACTATAGGGTTCCTTACATAGTATCATAACTAGGTTCAAGAGGTGACTTCTCTCATATACAAAGCATGTAGCCCAAAGTAGTCGGCAAGGATACATACTCCTAACATAAAGTTAATAGACCCACATTAGCTGCGAGTAGGCATGTTAACAACCCTGTGACAAAGTCCCACATTGTTTAAATCCTACTTGAAAATCATCTTTATAACAAGAAAAAATTTTACTCTTTAGTCGAATGTTAGGTAAGAGTGAGTTTTCTTATATGGTATCAAAAAGCTAAAAACTGATACACTTCAACTCTTATTCAACTTGAACTATTCGGGCATGCCTCATGTGCAAAAAGTGTTGAGGATGAAAGTCTTAAACTAGAAAGATGCGATCCTTATGTATTGCTTAAATGTAAATTTGTTTCCCTTAGACCCTAGCTTTGGATTGGGGTAGGAGCTTTCTTAGAAGGATAATATACACTACATGCATTTAGTGTAATCATTCACACTTGTGAAGGTAAAGTAATTGTAAAATAAAAAGAATATTGTGTCTAAGGAAAATACATAAGTTATCTTTCAAGCTCTCAAATTATGTGTTATATAAAGTTGTAAAGGACAATATATCAAATAATCCTATGTTAACAAAATCCTGTTTAATCAACTTATTCATGTGACAGATATAATTTATTTGGGGAACTTGAGAAGCACTGTTGTTAACATAGACATGGAAGCTAGTTAATCTTGCTGTTACTCTAACACTCATAAAGGTTAAGTTTGGATATTTTGCAGGAGCAGTTGCCTAATGATCTGGTGCGAGTGGATATGCTATTTCGCAAGGCACTGGAAGCTGGAGTTAGAATACAGGTACAATCTATTCATCTGAGTTTGCATCTTGGGACCGTCATGGCATATTTTTCATGGTTAAATTATTTTCCATTTATTGATTTCATTGTAGCAAATTTATGCCCCCCCCCCCCCCCCCCCCCCAAAAAAAAAAAAAGAAACTTAATAGGAGAGCCGTAGAGGTCAAAGTCACATTTGGGCCTTTGTCGAGAATGTAGAAGTAAATTGTTTGATTTTTTTTGTATCTATAATTGATTTGGACTTTCAGAAGCAACTATAGTTGCGAGCATCTTTGCTCCCATTAAAAGCACAAAAACTTTTACTCTTGGAGCAGATTAGTTTGAGAAACCTTTAAAAGATCTAAAACTTTGTCAAGCCTATCGTATTTTTCCCTGTCAATACATTGTTTATTCAGGTGCTGTTGAGAATTTATTGGAACCAGTCAACAAACTCATCTTTTACAGTGCAGGTCAATTAGTGGTGATGAAATTTCTTGTTTGATTTTGTCGGGGAAGTATATTGCAATTGCATTAGTCGATCAGTACAAGTTCAGGTATGGGATTCCTCTGATTCTTTACTCTATTTTTTTCTACTTTAACGTGATTCACCTTTGAGTAACGTAATCATAGTGATCGTTTGACATCTTTGCATTATTAATTTTTTTGCTATTTTGGCCAAGCTTATCAGATCTTCATGTTGCTGAATTTTTCATTGCCGTTTATGATCTTTACTTTGTACTCTTCTCCTGAAATTGCCTGTGCTTGTAGAATTCATTGCTTCTCTTGTTCTTTCATGGAAACACACTTTTAACTCTAGCAAATGTACATCCAAAGGTAATAAGCTAATGTTAAATGCTTCTGCTAAAATTGCCTTGCAGTCAATGTTGGCCTGACAATTTTAGTTTATCTGGCTTCTTTACTGGTGACTCTGGCTACACTGGTGAGTGGCAGTTTTCTTTTTTCTCTTTCATTAATCATCTATTATCTTAGTATATTAGACCAGTCTTGAGAATTCCAAATTTGCTCTACATTTATAGAACCGTAATGAAGAACTCATCTTCCCTGCTGATATATGAACTCTGCCCTTTTAGTATTTGATCTTATTCTGCCATTTTTTAATAAATATTTCTCACAAGTTTATATAAATTACTTGTGAACAAGTGTGTCATTTTAAGTTTGTGCACTCAGCAAATAAGTTTCTTACTGACTACTTGATGTCTTTTACAGGTCATTATGTTGTGATTTGTGGCTATGATACTGATGCAGATGAGTTTGAGATAAGAGATCCTGCAAGTTCCATGTATTATCTTTATTTCCTATTTTCTAAATTCTGTGGAATGATTATGATTAAATGTTTAAACTCTTTATCTTCTACTGTTTCAATTTCTTTTAGTGGTTTGGGATTTAATATGATAACACAATAGAAGTCCTAAGTTCAAATAATCACACTACATTTTTATCTCCTTTAAGTTAAATATTTCACGCCTTGGGTTTCCCTTAATGATGTGGAGTTGCAACCCACCAGTGCAAGGAAGTGTTAGAATAATAGCGAAGTGATTAAATTAATTTTTACCTCCCAATATACTGTCTCAGTGGAGAAAGAATCTTTTTTTTTTTGGTTGGGGGTTAGAGACAAAGCCATTATGATACCTTCTTAATGGATGCTTTTGGTTTGATTTAGTTAAATATCTCACTTTCTTGACAAACTCAGAGTTTGAGACCTCTTTAGGAGTGAAGTCTCTTAAATTCATATACCATTCTGTCCTATAGACACAAAACACAAACAGATGCACCAATCCATATAAGATGATGGCATAAGAAAATTCAGAGTAGATCAATAAGTAGCTTAGACGAAGCATAAGAGTGGTATAATAAGGTATCCTTCAAAGCAATTTCTTTATAATGATTTTGTCTACTGGTTCTAAAGTCCACAAGTCCACACTTTAATGTTAAATAAAGTGCCGAAAAAAGATGGATCTTGCTGGGTTATGCGTATGCTTCGCAGTTCTGTTGTATTATCTGAAGTTTCCAATCGTTAACCAGTAATGGTTAGAGTGCACTGCCGTCTGTTCTAGAACAACTCTTCTTGGAAGTCATAAACCATTATAGGTTGTGTGTAAGGGGCCCATTTGTAGGTCATAAAGGCTATTACTTTTGTTGCCATCACTTCTTGTTATGTACTTATAGAAGTGGAGCACATATATGTCTCGTTCAATTAAAAGCACCAGTGCAGCAGCAAGCATCCATGTGCACAATGTCCTGAAATTGCTCGTCCTCTTGCTATTACAGTGAGTTTAAGCTTCCACATAACTTTATATGAGGGTCACTATCCATTTGCACACATAAAATGATAAACCTCTTCTACACGATGATGCACTAAATGTCTTGATATCTTTGTCTTGTACTGTTATGAA
Source organism: Casuarina cunninghamiana (assembly GCA_028551485.1). Lineage (NCBI taxonomy): Eukaryota > Viridiplantae > Streptophyta > Magnoliopsida > Fagales > Casuarinaceae > Casuarina > Casuarina cunninghamiana. The sequence goes on from CM052364.1 coordinate 7,782,010, forward strand.
TCCTACAATGCTTAAGAAGTCCAGTGGTTGGCATGATCGTTTATTCAGATTCAATGCATCCTGAAGATTTGCTTGCATAACTGAAGCTCATGACCTATTGGTACAAAACTAATTTTTGGACTTTGTTCACGGTGTAATGGAAACATTCAATTGGAATATTGTGCGTGTTTTGCAGGAAAAATAAGAGAGTCTCATCGAAGTGTCTAGAAGAAGCACGAAAATCCTTTGGCACTGATGAGGATCTTCTTTTGGTAATCAGTTTTATGATCAGTGAACTTTTTCTGCCTTTCTTCTGTTGTATAGTATTGCTTGTAATACATGAATTGTCGGTTGCAAGTATTTGCCTTTAACATTTCTGTTGACATGTAAACCCATATGTTTATACCTATTAAGCATTAACCATATATAAATGGTAATGTACTACTAATTAATCCATGCTTCCTTCCTTTTATATTTTAACATTGCCGGCTGACAAATTGTCACCAACCCTTCAAAAAAAAAAAAAAAAAACCAAGATAAAAACCGAAAAGTGGTCTAAAGATCTTGTTTAGCCTGTGTTTGGTGATTTCGTTTGCCATCAAGGGCTTTTTCTTATTTGGGGCGCTGAGGCTGCATTTATCTTTTTCGAGGTTCTAGTGCAAGTCGACTAACAAGTTAGTTCAATTGAGATAGACTTGTAAATGAGGAAAATAAGAGAGAAAGCTATGATTCTACAAAACCTGAAGGAAAGCTGTACTAATTATCACATCATTGGTCTGGTTATCCTTGCAGATATCTTTGGAGAAGTGTGAGAAACAAAACGGCGCTTCAGTGCAACTTCCTTCGGACATGAAAATAGACTTATGACTCTTTTTCTTGGATCGACCTACTCACTTCTATGCACATATAGCAAAGATGGTGGTGTATAGTATGTACATTAAGGAACAATAGGTTAAGCATACTTGTTTTCCCGTATTCTGTGTCCACTTGGGATAGCATATATTGTTTGCTTTGTACATTATTCATACAAATCAAATATGAGCTGTATAATACCAGGAACTGTTTACAGATTTAGTTGTAAATTGTGTATTTCCCCTCATATCTCTGGAGATTGTACTGCCATCCTCTAGCTTATGGAAGCTGAAGTTTAATACTAAACAAGTAATAGTTAAGATTGATGCGTTTTATTTTTTTAAAACGGCTGTACTTTCTTCCCGTCTTGGCTCTGTACTTGTGCCTATATTCCATTTATAATGTATATCTTGTGCTTGATGCTCGAAGCCTGTAACACCATCTATGAGACTAGGTGGTACACATGATCAAAGTTGTGAGATTCTGCAAATATTAGAGAAGCGGGAAATGCCTTTTGAATACTTAAATACATGCACACTTTCAGCAGAAGATATATTAAGTGCAATCATGTGTTCGACATGTAGCAATAATTTTCATGACAGGCACTATCCTAGTTCATGAGTTCCTCGATGAAGTGTTAAAGGCAGTCTCGCCATCACTCAGCCTAAAACTTTGGCGGCTTCCTGTTGAACCTGGAAAGTCTGTGCAAAGCCTAAAAAGCATGCTTGTCTTGTGCATCTGGAATTGGCCCCGTTAATATTTGTGTGTGGCAGAGAGAGCGGGGGAGACCCCACAAGGAGGGTGAGCCCTTGTTTTGGGGCTTTCCCTTTTCCTTTTTTTTACGTCACTGTACTTGCACTTGGTCTTGAAAATTCTTAGGCTGCGTTGGTTTTTGTTTAATGCAATGTTATTTATGGAGCCAGCGTTGTCCAGATTGTCGTATGTCAGTGGGCAAAGTAATGGGACAGAGAAGCTATTCTTATTATAGAGTGGGTGCGCATGATATGGTGAAGGTTGCAGGAAATGGAAGAGGAAGTCTGGTCGAAGTGGTAATGCAATTCGTAATGGGAGACATTTCCAAGAATTTCTGCCCACGCACTAGCTCTCTTCCTGGAACAAGTCGACACAGAACAAAGTGACATAAACTACTTTCAAAATCTTGAAGAGTAGATTGGAATAATTGATAGTTCCTCTTTTCTTCTTTATCTCGACATTAACTCATTGAGTTTTCTCGCAGCATGGTTGTGGAAAACATGGCACTGAGGCTGAGCCTCCTTCAAGAATCTAGTCAAAACCCTTTTGAGAAAAATTGCAACCCAATTGCTCACCCTATAACATAGTTCATCTCGCTTGTTGTTCTATCCTGTTGTAGCAAACTAACACTAGGTTTAAAATTCACATTTTCCGGCGTGTTCAGAAAAAGGTTCCCCATAAACAGTGCTTCCAATTCACATCGCCGTACACGGTAATTTAGCAATGACATATCCAACTTATCTTTACTCACAGAACCGACAGTGTTTAGTATACTTCCGAGTGCCACTCTCTGGCCCATTCTGTATCAGATTTTTTGGCACAAGGGACGTGCTTTCAACTTAGTACAAGCCAGAAAACAATGGAGCAAGTATGGCCACTCCTCGTTGCTCGTGAACTGCTGGACATTCCGTATAGATTATGGATGTTTTCGAGACGAGGAATCAAAGAGGGTTGGAACATTGACATCTTCCCTCTATCTTTCGTGTCACTGTCTGGTCTCAGTCATGTAGACAACCAATCGAAGATAGGAATAAAATAAAATGAAAAAATAGGTCTAAGATGAGATGTGCGGTTTCAGTGTAAGCAACTTTGGAGCAATTTGTCAGTTTTCCCAATCCTTTCATTGGGATGATATTCCCGGTTCATCTGTAATGTCTTGTTTCACTACATTAGAAAATGCTTTAAAACCCATCGTGGATAGTCCAAAATCTAGTCAGTATGCTGGGCTAGATACAAGTTTTGGATCAGCATGTCCCATGGTAAGCCTGATTCAATGAATTGTGTCAAGATTATTCAAGGAAATTCAAATTTCATCCAAGATGCGATCTTGCCTACATGTTCTTCGCGACAGAATAGTACACCGACCGACACTGAAGCCTACTGTTTTGTGGTCTGAGAACTTTTGCTGTATTAGAGAGAAGAAATACATGCAGCTTGGTTTATCTGCCATTGCAAAGCAGAAAAGCAGGGCGTCTGTCCTTCAACGAGGATGTCAAAAGTTGGGAGGCCATGACACTTTTATGAAGGACCAGAGTGAAATTGGAAGTGGCAAAATATTCCAAATTTTCTTACCCAACCCAAAAAAAAAAAAAAAAAAAAGAGACCCGACACGAAAAATGCCATGCTTTAAACAAAATGGGGTACAATTCCCAATACAGAGGACAAGAAATAAGGAAGGAGATCGAGCTCAATTGAGAATGTTTGGAGGTTAAGTACCAGTTTCCAATCACGCATCCAAATTGGAACCTTTATGTTCTCCCAGCTCCTGATTCAAAATGTTTCTTCACATGCATTAACCCGATTATAACATTTATTCGATGGAATGTTGTCCAGAGGAAGGTGTTGGAACATGTGAGAGAATCTGACCACCATGGTCCTTGAAAACTCATAAGTCCACCAAACGCCATGAATCAAGCTCACAGGTGTTCTTCTTCCATGACCCAAGCTCTGACCAGACCATGCAGATGGTGGCCATGTGAGCTGGTGGATTGATACTGCAATAACCGAACCAAATCTTCTGATAATATTCAACCAAAGTTTGAACCTAATCCCATTTTCCCCAAGCACCGTGCATGTGACAGTAGGACCCACACCAGCACGTTCAAAGTTTGACATTAATATATATCTCAAGAGGGTGTTAAATGATCCAAGTACTAAGGTGGAGGAGACCAAACGTGGGTTGTCATCACTTTCCTCTGTAGATCCACTAAATTTTTAGGGTGAAAAGAACCTACGAAAGTTATAAAGGCAGTTGTTGGATACGAGTGCGGTGGCATGTGAGAGCAGAGACCATCCCATAAAAACTTGCCAGCACAGGGACACGTGGAGTAAGAAAGGGTTGATCGTACACCCAAGAAGCTTAAGATTTACTCGATGATGGAAGAATGGGGGGGGCCTCTCTAATAATAGAGGGCACTGCATTTACCTTCCCGGAGTGAGCCCTGAGTAGACGACTAGGCAAAGCCCTACTTGGGTTACCCAACTGGAACCCGATCTTGCCATACCCTTCCCTGGACCCCTTGTATGTGTGGTCCTTCAACGCAGGAATTTCAGAGATTTACGAGATCTACCAGGGATACTTGGGACGACGTTGGACTCTGGGCGTGCAACCCTTAAGACAGTCCTTTTCTTTTCTCTCTCTCTCTCTCTCTCTCTCTCTCTTTTTTCCTGCAACGCGACACGTCGTTCTGTTCATGCAATCATGAAATACCCTTTGTTGTGTTGTGACTTTAGAAAAGCAGTCTTATTTGACAAATTTTAGGAAGTAGATAAGAATGAAAGCTATGAAGGTCATATATCCCATTATGACCACCTATGTTTAGGAAGAGTGACCTACAAACTTACTTGTCAATGCCACAGTTGACGGAATTTTCTCATAATAGAATCGCTACTTAGTCGGCTCTACTTTGACTATACTCATTTTAACTACGATTAGGATTCTTAATGGAAATACTACAAGAACACCCAAAAATAAGGGAAAAAGGAAAAGAAAAGAAAAGAAAAGAAGGAGAAGAAGAAGAAGCCCATATAAGTTATTGGTAAAAATTCATTTGTTTCCTTAAAAAGTAGTTTATAAGAAAAAGTAACATATCTATGTATAAAAAGTTTAATAATTTAGTATATTGATAATATAATATGTAAAAAATATTTTTCATATAAATTTATATAGTCTATAAATGAATGATGTTTAGGTTAAATCTTACCGATAATATCATATTAAAAACATTCTTATATATAAAAGCCATATTAATCTAATATATTAATAAAATAGATATAACGATTCGAAGAGCTTTTTTGACAGCCACTCAGCAAAATTGGACGTGCTTCTTCTGGCTAAAAACTTGAAGGGCCAAAGACCATTTTACACATGGAAAGGGCACGTAAATGCTCCCCATCCCAAACGTCACATACCTCAAAAGAGCACAAAAGAAGTGTCCTACTCTTTGTGCCCTACTCTCTGTACGAACTCCCCAACAGAAAGAAGGGCTTAGCGTGAAGCTTCGGCCACCCCCACCTGGTGTTAAATTACTGCAAAGCACATCTGACCGTTGAGTTCAAATTTCGAATGACGAGGAAAAGATGTCCCTAATAATCTTACCGGAAAACGTCCCATAGTCCTTGATATAATGTGAAAGCGACGGGTGACTTGAAATGGGCCTCACGGGGCTTTCGGTGGGAAATTCAAAAAAAAAAAAAAGGAATTTTGCGGGAAGATGCAGCAAGCCCTAAGCCTGCCCCTGTGTATCATCGATATGAATAACATACTGAAATGATGTGAAAGTATTCAAAAACACCAATCCAGGAACCAGTTCGTGCAGGCTGGCCGGCAGACAGTCCCCACCAACCAATTCCCTGTCTGTCTCTCTGTCAGTGTGTTGTTCTGTCCTCTCCACTCTTTTCCCACCTTTTTTTTTTTTTAAAGCATTCACGCGCCACTGCCAAACACTCGCCTCCATTTTCCCTCAAGTTAACAAGTTCTGAGGGTATTATCATGGACTCTTTCGTTATCTAATCGAAGGAAATTCGTAGGCGCGAGTTGCGTGAAATATCTCTGAGCGTCGTGACATGCACGCCTCATCGATTGCGAGCAGAAGAAATTGTTGGCTCTTAAAGCCAGTTTGACCAGCCGCTCTTACTCCGCAAATCAGCCTTCCTAAAAAGACAAACATACCCTCCATAACGTTGATAATTCCAAACGGCCTTCACATCACAAGGAGTTTGTGTATCTTTCAAAAAACCAAAATTATATTTGTCAAAAGGTTGAAAGAGTATTCCCGCTAATTTGACTTAACGGCCGGAATGCTTTTCGGCAGGTAAAGCCTCGTCCCCACAAAAAATAACCAAAATAAAAAATAAAAAATAAAAAAGCAATATTTCCGCTTTTGGCGGGAAACGATTAAATTCCAGTTGAGAAAAGCGTTGGAGTCCGGGGATTCACGGCCGGAGTGGTTGGTTCATGAAAAGACACGCCGGATTGGAGGGAAGACGGAGAGACTGGTGGGTTAACACAGATCATGACAAATGACAGTTAAGCTGCCAAATCTGTACTACCGCCACGGGCCACGTCACACAAGATTCAGATTCCTCAGATATTGAAGACCAAGTACTGTTCTGATCACCGGATTATTCACGGGTTCTCTGTGACGCCCCCACCACCCTGTGCTTTCCGGCATTACTCGACCCTTTTTACATGTAAAGCTAGACTTCTCGAGGTTATAGGCTTCCTTGGTGGGGGCAAGCCATACCACCCTGAATCTTAGCATGTCAGTGGATCGAAGGGTTTAGAATGTTTTGACCATGTTAATGACCGAAACATTGTACGCACGTTAACCAATGGAGTCGTAACCAGAGATGTTTGATAGAGATGATCTAACGAAGTAATCATTATGTTGGGTGCTTTGATTAGTGATAACAGGGTGGTGTTAATCGAAAGACACACAGAATGTGATGCACAAGTGGAAAGACGGAGAAATTCAAAGTGGGTTCCACTCGCAAATCATCTTATTCTACAAAATGCAAACCGAAGCAAGAAAATCGGCACCTTGGTTCAACGTCGACGGCGAAACCAGAAAGGAAAATCTACACAAGTGGTTTCTATTTGGCCGACCAAGAAATACGAGACCAGTCACAAACTCCAAGAGACAGAATGCTTACCCCCAAAACATCCTATTAGTGTCTCTCGACTTCTGCCATGTGTAACAGTTCAGTCGACCGAAATTTTATAACTAAGCCAGCCAGCCAGCCAGCATTGTTAATGTTCTAACCATAATAGTAATGCTGCTCAAAAAAATATTCATGGGCGATAGACCTAAAGAGTCAAGTAAGTAGTCATACTGCTAGAATGTCCCCATTCATCCCGTCAGTGACATCTATATATATATATATATCACAGTCGTATAAGTTGACAATCATCTTAAGATTTGATTGTCTTATGTATTTGCTCATCCCAAACGTTTAAAAAATTATATATTTTACGTGAATTTAATTTTTGGGTAATGATACATTATCTCAAAACTTGAATTCTAATAATACTAATGTTCACTTAATAGCTTAAAATCGATCATTAAAAGATAATGACATTTCACGTGTATATACGGTAGAAATATTCAGAGTGTTGGATGCTTACGTAAACCGATTTTAATGATATAATAAGAGGTTAATTATTTAAAATGTAAAGCCGGGGGACAAACAATGATGCCCATTTAGTGGAACTGTTGGCAGCTGCTAAAAGGGAGTTGTCATGGGATCTGCAGAGGTTGGAGACTGCAGACAGTCAAGAAATCTGCTCACCCGGGAAAAAACCAGCGGAGGGAGGGAGTGCTTTGGGTGAATGATTGCAGGCTCTGGATTTGGACAGAGTGTTGCATCTAAGTCGAGAGATTAAATTGAAAATGAAGTCATGTTTGGACGCCCCATGAACTCTAGATTGTCTTGTGTCCGTTTCTTTTGGACCATTCTCCGGAAAATCAACTAATCATTTTAAGTGGTTGTTGTAGGGAATGGATATAATAATCACAGATCACCGCAAGTTTTGAAAATTGGCGAAGTTTAAATCTACGCCCATCAACATCACTCTGTTTGTAATTTTGTAAGCACAGTTTACAACGTAGGAGTCAAAATTTTGTTTAAGGTTAAACTTGGATAAACGGACAAAGGAGAGGTCGAAGCAGTGAAAGGGTTAGTTGGGGTATAATTTGAAGCCATTGATTCGATGGAAGGTGGACAGGAATAATACAGTAACAGCGTGTTAACCAGTAAAAACTTCGCCAAACCTTGATCCCAATCATATGTTACTGAAAATTAATTCATTATTGAGGTTTGAATTTTTGCAGATTTAGGCAAATTTGGACAGATGGCAAGTGGGTTACATGCAAGGACAAATGTCTGCTACCAGTGGGCCATTATTCCAGTTGTATGCACATCCTAGCCCCTGCCCCTCTCTCTCTCTCTCTCTCTCACAGTTCTTTTTTTTATTAAGATGTTTCAAGGAGACCCTGAAACCTTAATAAAAGCAGCTTGTCTTCAACATTCTGTACTCTGCTCCCTTCTCTCTCTCTCTCTCTCTCTCTCTCTCTCTCTCTCTCTCTCTCACTCACTCAAGGACACTGCCCTTGCCCTCCTTCCCCTTTTACTTTTCCTGCTTTTGTTGGGTCCCTCAGCCTGCAAACGCAGCAAACTCGGCTGGGTCATTATTAAATCTTCCTCAACTAGCAACTTCCTCACACCCATCTCATTTTCCACCACAAGTCCAGTTTCTCTGTCTCTCGTTATCTCTGTTTCTCTCTACATATCCGCTCTTACGTTTCTTGGGGATTAATATGGGGGAATCTTTTGGAGACCCTAAGCTCTGGCTTCCCTCGCAGTTTCTAGCGGACGACGAGGTAGTGATGGACAAGGAAAACTTTGACAAGGGCGGTGTTGGCGTTGGTTTTGCTTCGAGGTTGAGTTTTCCCTCCGAGTTTCCTTACGAGTTCGAATCACATGGTACTAACTCGTACCTGAGCTCGCCGGTCGAGTCCGTGGCCGGTTCCACCGAAACGGAGAGCAGCGACGAGGAGGACTTCTTCGCTGGGTTAACTCGCCGCCTGACTCTCTACTCGCTTCACGAAACTCAGAAGCTAGCCGTCCCGAGTCTCCCTCAACACAAACCAGAGGTACCCTTCTTGTTTTGCTGAAAAAACTATTTGTAAATGTTATTTCCATGCTTCCGTAACGGAGTTGTGACCGTGGTTTCCTTCTTAACTCAGTGGGTCATGGCCGGGTCGCCCCAGTCGACTTTAAGCGGAATAGGGAGCTGGTCTGTTCGCAGTGCCGTGTCAAGCAATGGAAGCCCGAGGTGCCCCTCTGAGGTCTCGTCTCCTCCTCCGACGTCGTTGGAAGCTAAGAATGATACCTGGGATCTCATATACGCAGCGGCTGGGCAAGTAGCGAGAATGAAGATGAACTGTGACGCACAGAAGTACAACAACCAGAGCAGAGGACTGTTGGCTCCTCCGAAGACTACAACTCCAGCCTCAGTAGCTAAGGGTTGTAATTTTGGGTTGTACTCCAACCAGAATCTGACTCACAACCTCCCACAGATGACTCAGGTGAGCTATTCTGGTGGTTCTTGGAGTTCACTTCTGTGTGGCTTCTGAGGAAACTGATAAATGGTTTCCTGGAAAATCGGAATCTTAGCAATTGTCTTATTTTCATGTTTACAGTTTCAGCATGTTAGGCAAGACCAAATTCTTAAATCTCAGAGGGCTTCTTCCTGGGAGAGGCAGCAGGAAATGAAGGCAGGGTGGTCGACTGAACAGCACCAGCAAGAGCACCAGATCCAGAACAGAGTGAGAAACACAGGATATGAGACTGGAAGATGTGGAAGACCTCTGGGTTTGCCTCAATCTGCATGGCCTTCGTTGCAAGCTCAGCATCAAAATCAAGTCCCGCGTCACAATGTCTCGGGTACACGACCTGTTGTGCCCGGTGGATCTGGTTTGAAAAGGGAGTCCGCAGGAACTGGGGTTTTCTTGCCTCGCAGATATAGTCCTGGTCCTGAATGTCGCAAGAAAACAGGTTGAGTAATTTTTGGGAATCTACCATGTGTTTCAAATTTGGAGCTTTTTTTCTTTTCTTTTTAAGTAAAAAAAAAATTTGGATTTCACTTGGGCTGTTCATCATAGTGGCATCTCTTTCCTTTTGGCAGCTTGTCCAACAGTAATCGTCCCGGCCAAAGTTGTTCAGGCTCTGAACCTGAATTTTGATGACATGGGCAGTCAAGCTCAGCCACGCTTCAACAATGGCTTCGCCACTGATCACGGTAGGCTAATTTTCTAGTATGGAAGTTCTTTACTGGATGGCCTGCAAATATTACAGATCTTTTGGACTTCATCTTCTTTAACAAGCGGTGTTTTGTGTTTCAGATGTTTGTATTGCCCGAGCGAATGCGCTCCTCGCTCAGCAACGGCGGAGCCTACGGCCGGAGGGGCCTCTAAATCACGAGATACGCTTGCCTCAAGAGTGGACATATTGACACGGCAACAAGTTCTTTGTTTTATGGAGACAGAAAGCAGTATAGGTTTAGAAGTTTGTGATAGGATATGGTGTTTTGGTTTTATAAGCAAGGAAAATTCAAGAATGGGGAAGTCTTGTCGTTCGATTGCAATAAAAGGATCCGGATTTTTGAGGAGGTTGCCAGCTTCTGTGAACTGCCAGCTCTAGGTGAAGTAGGAACAGTAGAATTAGCAGTGGGGAAGATGGGTTTTTTATGTTGTAATAAGTCGGGTAATATCTTTGACGGGTTTGTGGGTGGAAAAAGGGTGGTGGAATGTGTAACTTTTTGGGGGAATGTTTTTACCGTGGGTAAAATGAGGTTTTGTAGATGGCTGTGCGCACATCCACAAGCCTCTTGTAATGATCGGTTAAAAATTTACTTAATAAGAAAGCTCTAAGTTCTGTGATAATACTGTGCCGCTTGATTTCCTCCTTTTTGTGTCAGACACCGTGCTTTGCCTTCTTTTCTAGGCACCAGAAAGTGGAACATGTTTTCCTTCGGCGCGTGGGTTGCTGAACCAAACGAACCATGAGCATGTGTGTCAGGCTTTGACCAGTTTAAAAAACCAAGTGCACCCTCAAGCTTCGAGCTTGTTGCTAAGCAATTCCTGCTTAAGCAACGCTGCGTATGCTAGGCATGATCCAGTACCCATTAGGCCGGCCCTTATCCAGCATCATCTAATCTTTGCCAAAGTTTGAAATTCTTTAGAAAAGAAAGTTGAAGGGAAAGTTGAAGGGAAAAGAATGCCTTCAGCGTGAAGCAATGGGATGGGATAAGCGTAGGAAAAGCAATGTATGGTGGTGGATGATATTTGCCGTACGTCTTTGGACGATTTTAAGTTTTGGGTCCCTTTCACGGAACACTTCCCGTTGTGTTTCCCGCTTCTTTTTTATAAAAAAGTAACCGGAGACAGCTTTGGTAGTTGTGATTTGGTGCTGTACACGCAGCTCAACGTTGACTCCATCATCCCTCGTCTCTTTCCCAATGTCATATCCAACGGCGCATATCTAATGACTGTCTTCCCATAGTTCTCCCTGTTTCATGTCCGTTTGAAAAAGTTTGAGATGAAAACTCCCCCAAAAATCAACGTGGAATTTCTGAAGATGACAATTACTGGAGCTGGTTTCCGTCTGAAGCCGGTGGAGGTGGTTGAAAGGAATAATGCGGCCTCACGAAGTTATATCATTGTCCTCTTAGTGGGGTGACCATTTCATGTAACACACATGGGAGCAGAGCAGACTCCCTTCTCCTTCAGAACACAACCAGCAACATTAATTGAAACCAGTTTCGTTTCCTATTCTTTGTTTTAGTTCCCAGGTCGTCTTGTTACTTCAAGGACTAGGATTACGTTGCTTAGGATTGTTTTTTCAAACCAGCAACATCATTCAAAAATGATTTTTTTATATAAGAAATAGTATGTGTGTAATAATGTGAGATCAATTTCAAGATTTTAATATGTACACAATATGTGTGATACATCTGGATTCCATGAAACAAGAATTCGAAAATGTTAATGATTTTTAGTTCCCTGAAATTAATAATAACAAAATGTCTGTCAACTCAGATGGGGTCTTCTAATATGGAGAGGGGTAAGAAATTGCTTGCAAGCAAGCGAAGCGGCAAAAGCAAGCCGTGGGATACTGAGGGAGTAGGATCTGGAGGAGCTGTCAGCACGTGATGGGAAAAGTACCTTCAGAATAAACACATGGCGTCGCTTCTTTGGTAGAGAGGCTGAAACTTTCTCGATTTCAGGCCCATATCCAGCCGTCAATCACGTTCTCCTGGGTCCCGTCGAAGACGATTCTTGGGGCTAATCAGAACTGCACTTTGCGTTTTTAGTGCACTGATTCTCGTTTCAAAGATTTAGGTTACTTAGCTGGATCTGACACTCTTGGTTTGCTTTCTTCAAATGCCCCATTTGTTTTGGGCATCTTCATGTTTCATACTGCTCATGCATGTGATTACTCTCATCCCATGATTAAGTCTGGAAGTTGATATTATCAGATAAACCAACCAAAAAGGCCCACCCATTCATGCATGTTGATGCCGCCTATAATACTCTCCATTGACACCGGCGTGCTTGTGGTTATCATGATGGTGGCTTTGTCTGCCGTAAATAATGATTTTAATGATGAATCCGGGGGGAAGAACTGTTTCGGGTTTGATTGTTGCCCTTTTAGCCTTTATGATATGATCAATGCAAGGCCGGTCAACGGCAATGATCTTCGGGCCATGATGCAAGCTCTGTTTTGAATTGGGCCTCATTTAATGCTTCGACCCAATCCAGTAGCCTGAGTCGTAGAATGCAATCTGGGCCAAATGTTTTTCGAACGTTAACTTGCCCAAGTAAAGAGTTGCCAGATTCTTCACTTCCAGCCCAGAATTGGCCTTTGTATTCATCTGGGATGGACTACTTGCTTTTGGGTTCCAAAGGTCCATAGTTGTTCATGACAAGTTGGGACAAACACCGGGCTTGGATCCAGGCAAGACATGTTTATGAGTTCGGTCTGGTGTTACCAAGTTCAGTAAAGATTTAGTCAATTTGAATCGAGACCTAGAGTAGCATAATCAAAACAAGTACGATGAAGACGCATATTGATAAGGTGAAAGAGAAAAATTAACCCACTTTTTTTCTTCTTCTACATATAGTAACTATTTCAGGACCATTTAGCCTCAGCCGGAGATCTCAACTCAATGGCCGGAACATCAGGCTTGTTCGGCTCTACCTTGGGCACGGTCACGGTGAGCACCCCATTATCCATGCTGGCTCTGACCTGGTCCACCCTTGCGTTCTCAGGCAGCCTGAACCGCCTCAAGAACTGGCCGTTGCTCCTCTCAATTCTGTGCCATATGTGAACAATCCATATCATTTTTAATATAGAAACAACTAACATAGCTATAAATTTTGTCTTTAGAGCAATATAATTTGTTAAACTGATTTTTGGTTGTTGGCATTGTGTAAAGGAGGCATCTTCTTGAACTTTAGACTTGGAGGCTAATGTTAAAAAAACATATTTTTCTTTAAAACTAGTATGTACAGAGGAAGTATATGTTTAATTTTAAATAAAATTTTTAAGTTGATTTTAGGCTATTCCTTGAGGAGGTAAGCTGGGTGGGGCCATCTGACAGAAAGTTGGGATGCAATACGTGAACATGTCAGTATGATGGAGGAAATGACAACCGGCCAGTGCAAACAAGTCAAATTTGCACAACTTTTGATGTAGTTGTACTCAGTTTTAGCTGGACATCCTAACTCAAGCTAATGCTGTCAAATAAATATTGGGTCACTGTATTTGTCCAATGGCAGAACCTCGTGACTGTATTTAACCGAACAAATCCCTGCTGTCTTGTCTTGTTCCTTCTCAAGATAGTAGCGACTTTCAGAAGAACTTTACATTGTTATTTGAGAGCATATGAGAAGTTGAGTGAAGAAGTGAATCCTATCCTAGCTTCGTAGGACCAGATTGAGACAAACATGGAGCGGAGAAAGGGCCACAGATTCTTAGTGTTTCCTCTGCCATCTCAAGGCCATATATAATCTCCATGCTTCAGCTTGCAAATGTCCTTCACTCCAAAGGATTCTTATTGAATAGATTGAAGTATAAGTTGAAAAGATATTATATTGTATTATTTGATGGCGAGACGAGTTTTCTGTTCTAAAGAAGTTAGAAAGCTACAAGGACTAGTTTAGTTGAAATGAAATATAATAATTAATAATAACAATATTAAAAAAGAAAAAACAGAACCATGTGACTTAAGTTTGAGCATCTCAATGAAGTTGAAGATAAAAAATTAATTGACATAAAACTTTAATCCATTGCCTTTTTAAATGTTTTCTTTGCAGGCTTTTTTAATCCATTTAAAAAAAAACAGATAAAAAAACAGGCTTTTTTAGTCCAGCTTAGGCCTTTTTTAAGGCAATGGATTAAAATTTGAGCTCTATATATTGCAAGGCCTCCTCTTGTCTGTCTCGCACAAAGAAGCTTCCAGTCATGGCTTCTCCATCAACATCCAATATAGTGATTTTCCCTTATATGGCTCAGGGCCATACCATCCCATCAATAGACTTGGCGAAAGCATTCGCAAGCCGTAGCCTGAATGTCACCGTCATCACCACCCCAGCAAACGCTCCATTCATCGATTCCAAAGTTTCTGAGCACTCTAATATCTCCTTGTCAATAATCCCTTTTCCGCAAGTTCAGGAGTTGCCCGAGGGATGCGAGAACACTGCCGACCTTCCTTCAGCGGCTCTGTTGGCTCCTTTTCTCCAAGCAACCGAAAAAATGAGACATCCTCTCGAAGAAGTCCTCAGAGACATGATTCGGGACGGGTGCCGTCCCATTTGCGTGATCTCTGACTTCTTCCTTGGTTGGACACTCGATCTGTGCAGTTCTCTTGGAATTCCACGTATTGCCTTTCACGGAATGGGTGTCTTATCCATGGCTATCTGTAAGTCCCTTGCTGTGGTTGGCCTAAACTTAAAGATCTCATCCGATTTGGAATCCATAGAGCTCCCACAACTGAAAGTTCCATTCACTTTGATCAAGGCTGACATCCCCGAAGGATTCCTGGATGCTGATCCCGATGACCCTTTTGTGCATATCGCCAGTAAGGCTGCTGAAGCAGATTTTAATAGCTGGGGTGTTCTTGTTAACAGCTTCCAGGAGACTGAAGGTGACTACGTGGGTGCACTGGAGTCCTTCTTTTCCAACCATGCCAAAGCATATTGCGTGGGGCCGCTTCTATTTTATGATCAATGTGGACGAGAAGTGGGCGTTGAGGACCAATCTTATTCGTGCATCAACTGGCTTGACAAACAACCGGGATCCGCCGGCGTGATCTATGTTGCATTCGGTACGCAATCACACCTATCGGAGCACCAAATGGACGAGATTGCTTTCGGACTGGAGATGGCAGGCCATCCGTTCATCTGGGTCGTGAGATCAGAGGCATGGGTCTCGCCGGATGGATGGAACGAAAGGGTGAAGGGGCGAGGACTGGTCGTGCGTGATTGGGTGCCCCAGCGAAACATCCTAGCTCACCCAGCGACGGGGGGGTTCTTGAGTCACTGTGGGTGGAACTCAGTATTGGAGAGCATATCAAATGGGGTCCCACTTTTGACATGGCCCATTCTTGGTGTCTCAGATCAAGCACTGAATGCTAAAGTAGTGGCGCTGGGTTTGGGAGCTGGGCTGATGATCCCACAAACAGGCGTTTCAGGAGAGAAGATCATGACCATTGGTCGTGGTGTGATATCCGAGAGAGTGGAGGAGTTGATGGGCGGTGAGAAAGGGAGAAAGGCGAGGAAGAGAGCACAGGAATTAGGGAGAATGGCAAGGCGTGCTGTGGAAAAGGGTGGGTCGTCCGATCTGAAGTTGGGCGAACTGATTGAGCAACTCAGCCAAACAAAGTCTGTGAGCGAAACCTCTTCGCTATACTAGAGGACAGTTCGTCGTTGCGCTTGCCATCTTGAATAATAAGTCATAAGACAACCTTTTTCTTTTTTTTTCTTTTTTCTGCAGGACGAGCGTGTAGGTTATCATATTATGCTCTAAACGATTCACGCTTGTTTGTAAGCATTAGTTTCCGTGTTTGAAATCATAAAATCGTCTTTGTCTCTATTTCCAGGCAGAGAAGCTGCGTCTGTATTAAGCATGAGTTGTCTGACTTGGAAAAAGAGTATAATTGGTTCTCTTTCAGTGTTAAAGAGTGATCGAGTTTCTTCTTTTTGGTTCAAAGAGTGGGAGTAGAGCACAAGGTTTGATACCTCAGTCTACTTGTATTATCAGTATAAATGATAAAGGGTATTTTCTATATTTCTTAGAAAAAAAAAAAAAAAGAGTAGAGGTTCATGGTCGTTGACGATGCACAAGGTATTGTCCAACCCACTCTCTTGAAATGAAACCAATAAGATACTGCAAAGAAGGTGCAGGCAACCCTTTCTTCAAACACAGACGGCTGTTTCTTTAATAACAATACTTGCAAAACACTGCTTTCATTACGTCTCTCAACCTCAACAATGGCTATAAAAAATATCTAGTTATTGGGGGTTCTCTCCTAACAGCTGAATTAAGATTCTTCTCTCTCTCATATTTGCAGAAGAAAATGATCCTCTCAAACTAAAAGTATTACAATTATGAATTACGCTTATCGTTCCACTTAAAGTTAACAGTCTCCTCTTTTAGAAAACTTCCACTGTTTTATCCCTTTTTCTTCTCCGCTGGTTCTTCAGAGCAGATATCTCTCTCATCTTCGCATCTTCGTGGCCCCAGAAAAGACGCGATTCTGGCAGCCACATCATCCTTGTTTCTTTGTAACCTGAAAGTGTCGGAAATGTGAATGTCACATGTATCTTTAAGCTTCTGGGACGGAGTTTCACATTTTAATATGTATAAAATTTCCGTGCAAATCTCAGTTATGGGATTATCGATTCACGTGTAATGCTTAATCAGACTCCGCATGAGTGGATGTCCCTTGTCGGAAAATGAATGCTTGAGTTTACAAGTTCAAAAAAATCTAAAAATGTTCGGACATGAGCTTGTGCACGGAGTCTGCAGTCGGTTCCCAAAGAGGGAACCGACTTCTGCAACATGTTACATAGAACAATTGAGCTCCTCCAAAGAGGGAACCAACATGGACTATTCTCCAGCTCCTAGGCAACACGGCAGCTAGCCTTGACAACTAGTCTTGATTTGCTTTCTTCCTCTTCTTGTAACTTGTCAATATATACTCTTTGTTTTCGTTCATTTCATCTAGTCAATATATACTCTTTGTTTCTCTTTTTCATTGAAAAAAAAAATTCAATTGATTTCTCTTCAATTTACAAAAAGAAAGGAGTCGAGTGACAATGATGTTGTAGTCATTCTGCAAGTCGTTGGAGCTCTGCTTCCTGGGGGTGACAAAATAATTGCTCATTCTCCCTGTTTTCTGTGTTTGTGTTCAAAATCTAACGGCTATGTTTCCATTGTTAAAGTTTTTGTGTATTTTGATGATGACAAAATGTGGAAAAACAAAAAGAATTAAGTATATGTGAATTAAAAGAGGTTCATTATAACACTCAGTGGAATACTCTATACGGGTGAACCAATAAAATATCAAGTCACGTTCTCATAAAGCATGCTGAAAAATGATTTATCATAATGCAATACAGCGTGCATCAAAGAAATACACTAATAGGCATGTAACTGAATATGGAAAAACTAATGTGGTCATTTTTATGAATTCTTTTCCACAACATTTGCTTGTTGAATCATTGTGAGATATTCTTATATCCAATGCGTAGCAATTATGTTGGTCTATATTGTATTGGATTATAGTTTCCGGGCTGATCTAACATATTCTTTTAAATAAGGTTCAAAATGATAAAAACTGCATGCGTTTTCTTTTGACACATTTTACAATCAAATAACAATACTTCTGACGTTTTAATATGACCTGTTTTATGATTAGAACAAAAATATCTTATTTGTTTTGCCTTGGTCCATTTTACAATAAAAAGCCACTACTATTGATGTTTTGATTTGACGAGTTTTAAAATGAAAGTAGGAATATCCGATGCATTTCGATTTGGTGCATTTTATACTCAAAACGGCAAGTAGGTTTTGGGTAGTAATATCTGATGCATTTCGACTTGTTTAATTGCATGTGTGAAGTCAACATTTGATTGCATGTTGCAGCATGTTTGGGACCTGCAAAAAATTTATCATGCTCTCGATTTTGAGAAAGTGAAATTGTTGAAACAGATATCCTATAGCAAAGTAACTGCTGCCGTCTCTCTTGTGTTTGTCGCTCAGAAGCTGCAGTTTCGGCCATGCTCCATGCTGGCTCTGACCTGGCCCACCCTTCCGTTCTCAGGCAGCCTGAACCGCCTCAAGAACTGGCCGCTGCTCCTCTCAATCCTGTGCCATGTGTCGCTCTTGTCTACATTATTTAAATCATCTGAACAATCCACATCATTTTTAATATGTCTATTCACAACCAACATGGCAAATTTTGTCATTAGAGTAATATAATTTCTTATAGCTTATTTTGGATTGTTGGTTTTGTGTATAAGAGGTATCTTTTGAACTTAGACTTTTGAGATGCTAAAGTTAAAGATGAGTGTTGTCATATATTGGAAGCGTGAAAATAGACTCTTAACCTTATAAGTAATGAGATTTTCTTACCTAACGTTTTAAGGTTTTGGAATGAGCTTTTATATTTTAATATAGTATCAGAGCCAAAAATGAGCCTTTGCTTCATAAATCTCCATGCCCCGAAGTTGAGTTTCAGTCTATTTGCAGTGTTTATGTCAGTATGCAAGTGAGAGAGAGTGTTAAAAATGAGTATTATCTTACATTAAAAGCGTGATGATAAGTCATTGAGCTTATAAATGATGAAATTTTCTTATTTAATGTTTTAAGGTTTTGGAATGAGTTATTTATACTTTAATAGTTAAAAAATATTTTTTATTTGAAAGTAATATTTAAAAAGGAAGCATATATTTCATTTTAAATAAGATTTTAAAGTTGACTTTAGGCATTCCTTTAATGACAACATGGGAGTTCAAACAATTAAATTTGCACAACTTTTCATGGAGTTGTACTCAGCTTTAGCTGATAGCCTAACCTAATTGAGAAATAAGACCAAACTAGTGCTGTCAAATAAATATTGGGTCACTGTATTTGTCCAATGACAGAAACCCGTGACTGTATTTAACAGAACAAATTACTGCTGTCTTGTACTTTCAGAAGAACTTTACATTATTATTTGAGAGCATATGAGAAGTTGAGTGAAGAAGTGAATCCTAGCATTTGGTAGGACCAGATCGAGACACACATGGAGCGGAGAAAGGGCCACAGATCGTTACTGTTTCCTCTGTCATTTCAAGGCCATATAATCTCCATGCTTCAGCTTGCAAATATCCCTCACTCCAAAAGTATTTTCACCGTACAAATCGTCACTACCTTCTCAGCCTTGCATCTTGTAACTGGATTTGAATTGTACATATTATTTGGCAGTTACTAGAGGCAAAGCTGTTATGGATTGATCGGTTAACGCTTTTACGTGCGTCTCCTCTCTCAGAAAGGAGTATTTGACGTCCACGTTCATCTTTTCCAAGAGAAGTGTCGGAAGAGAAGGGTGTGAAGTCTAATATTTAATTTCACGTTGCAGCTCAAATTATCAAAAGGAGTATTTGACCAGCACGTTCCTCTTTTCCAAGAGAAGTGGCGGAAGAGAAGGCAATGAATTCAATATTTAATTGCACGCCGCAGCATAAATTATCATGCTCTTGATTTTGAGAAGGTGAAACACTTGAAGAAGCAACCCTAGAGCAAAAAAACTGCTGACATCTCTCTCGGAAAGCCGTATCTGACGTCCACGTTCCTTTTCCAAGAGGAGTGGCGGATGAGAAGGGTGTGAAGTCAATATTCGACAGCATGTCTCAGCTCACTTGGGACATGGAAAAAAATATAATCAGGCTCTCGGCTTTGAGAAGGTTGAACAAAAAGCAGCTGCTATCTCTCGCTCGGAAGAGGCACTTCTTGGTTGAGCTCGTCATTTTCCATGGATCTAGTAGTCGACAAAAATCTTGGGCTTCTTCCAATTATGCTAAGGCTCCAACATCAGGATATGCCTAGTTTTTTCATGCAATTCCCATAGACCCTTGTGCAGTTGTCTAGTTGGCTAGGATTAGTGCTGGTTAATTATTCTTTTTGTTCTTTTATTTATTTATTTAACGTAATAGTCACTAGCTCCAATTCTTACCTGCTTCTTCTAAAGCTTGAATTGTTGAGGCCAGAAATCTTACATAAAAAATATGCTAACTCTAGACTAGCTTTTGGATTAAGATTTAAGCTTTTTAGTATGGTTTTATAATTTAAATTAATTTGCATGGAATGTCTACTCCAACTCATGTATTGAAAAGAATATAACATTGAGTAATGTTTAAATGTAAAATAAAGAAATCTAATTTTAAACTGATTTTTATTTTGAACTTCAAGCCTTCTAATTTAAATGATCACAAGTAGAAAAGCTTATGGTGAAAGATTTGGATAGCTTAGATAATAATTCCTTCAAGAAAGAGTAATTTAGGAAGACCGTTTCTTGCCACTATTTCATGCTTTACCAGTTCACTAAGAATAAATATAAACACTTCAACTTAAGCGAAGCTACTTGCTACTAAAACTCAATTGATCCAGAACTATAAGTTGTAAATTCATAGATTATATTGTATTATTAGATGGCGAGACCAGAGGTTAATGTCCTAAGGAAGTTAAGAAGCTACAAGGGACTAGTTTAAATGAAATGGGATAATAGCAATAATAATAATAAAAGAAAAAACAGAACCACGTTATTTATGTTTGATCATGTCAACGAGTTGGAGACAAAAAAGTAAAAAAAAAAAAAATCTAATAAGGAGAAAACATTTAAAAAGGCAATGGATTAAAGTTTTATGTCAATCAATTAGGAGTGTCTTCCATCGATCACGTGAAGGAAGTCAACGATTTCTTTTTTCTTTTTCCCATTATAGAGACAATCTACTTAAACATAAGAAATCGTGCGTTTGAAGATTATTGCTGTAATTTTTAAAGAACTTTTAATTAAAAATCATGACAAGCAAGTGTTTTGAAATTTTAAGCTCTCTCTCGCTCTGGGCTTCTTAGAAATTCTCAACCACGGCAAGGCCAATTAATTGCGTCTACCCACAAATTTAAGCTTTATATGTCGCTCGGCCTCCCCGTTCGTCTGTCTCACACCAATAAGCTTCCGGTCATGGCTTCTCTATCAACATCCCATGTAGTGATTTTCCCTTATATGGCGCAGGGCCATACCATCCCATCACTAGACATAGCGAAAGCATTCGCAAACCGTGGCCTGAATGTCACCATCATCACCACCCCAGCAAACGCTCCATTCATCGATGCCAAAGTTTCTGGGCACTCTAATATCTCCTTGTCGATAATTCCTTTTCCACAAGTTCAGGAGTTGCCCGAGGGATGCGAGAACACTGCCGACCTTCCTTCAGCGGCTCTGTTAGCTCCTTTTCTCCAAGCAACAGAAAAAATGAGACAACCTCTCGAAGAAGTCCTCAGAGACATGATTGAGGACGGGTGCCGTCCCATTTGCGTGATCTCTGACTTCTTCCTTGGTTGGACACTCGATCTGTGCCGCTCTCTTGGAATTCCACGTATTGTCTTTCACGGAATGGGTGTCTTATCCATGGCTATCTGTAAGTCCCTTGGTTTGCTTGCCCCCAGCTTAAAGATCTCATCGGACTTGGAACTGATAGAGTTTCCGGAACTGAAAGTTCCATTCACTTTGCTCAAGGCCGACATCCCCGAAGGACTCCTTAAGGCTGATCCCGGAGACCCTTTCGTGCGTCTCGTACTGAAGGCTGCTGAAGCAGATGTGAATAGCTGGGGCGCTCTGGTTAACAGCTTCCGGGAGATTGAAGGTGACTACGTAGGTGCACTGGAGTCCTTCTATGCCAACCATGCGAAAGCATATTGCGTGGGGCCGCTTCTATTTTATGATCAATACGGACGAGAAGTGGGCGTTGAGGACCAATCTTATTCGTGCATCAACTGGCTTGACAAACAACCGGGATCCGCCAGCGTGATCTATGTTGCATTCGGTACGCAATCACACTTGTCGGAGCATCAAATGGACGAGATTGCTTTCGGACTGGAGATGACAGGCCATCCGTTCATCTGGGTTGTGAGATCAGAGGCATGGGTCCCGCCGGAT
The DNA here is from genome assembly GCA_028551485.1 of Casuarina cunninghamiana. Lineage (NCBI taxonomy): Eukaryota > Viridiplantae > Streptophyta > Magnoliopsida > Fagales > Casuarinaceae > Casuarina > Casuarina cunninghamiana. Next base: position 7,803,860 of record CM052364.1, read on the forward strand.
GGATGGAACGAGAGGGTGAAGGAGAGAGGGCTGGTTGTGCGTAATTGGGCGCACCAGCGAAATATCCTAGCACACCCTGCGACCGGTGGGTTTTTGAGTCACTGTGGGTGGAACTCAGTATTGGAGAGCATATCAAATGGGGTCCCACTTTTGACATGGCCCATTCTTGGTATCTCAGATCAAGCACTGAATGCTAAAGTAGTGGCGCTAGGTTTGGGAGCTGCGCTGATGATCCCACAAACAGGCGTTGCAGAAGAGAAGATAATGACCATTGGTCGTGATGTGATATCCGAGAGAGTGAAGGAGTTGATGGGCGGTGAGAAAGGGAGAAAGGCGAGGAAGAGAGCACAAGAATTAGGGAGAATGGCAAGGCGTGCTGTGGAAAAGGGTGGATCGTCCGATCTGAAGTTGGACGAACTGATTGAGCAACTCAGCAAAGCAAGACTGTGAGCGAAAACCCTTCGCTATATCAGACGACTGTTCTTCAATAAGCATTGTCATGTTGAGTAAGACCTCGAAAGATCGTAAGATAGCCTTTCTTTTTTCTTTGTCTTTTTTTGGGGGGCAGGACGAGGGTGTAGGTTAGTGTTTTATACTCTAAACGATGCACGATTCACGCTTGTTTGTAAGCATTAGTTTACGCGTTCATGTTTTGTAAGCTCATAATGAAAGGTTGTATTGATAAAATCGTCTTTGACTCTATTTCGAGGCAGAGAAACTGCGTCTGTGTTAAGCACGAGTTCCCCGACTTGGAAAAAGAATATAATTGGTTCTCTTTCTGTGCTAGAGTGATCGTGTTTCTTCTTTTTGGTTCAACGAGTGGCAGTAGAGCACAAGGTCCATGGTCGCTGACGATGGCAGGCAACTCACTCTCCTGAAACGAAACCAGTAAAGCACTGCAAAGAAACAGCTGGAACTAAAATTGATCATAGTTTTATTATAATTCTGAATTGAGGATGACATCGTAGGAAAACCTAAAATAGTCCTCAAGCTCGCTCTCTCTCGCATGTCAGCATGGGGATTCTGGTAGTCAAATTTTTAAATGTTCGTCATGAATAATGGTGAACTAATTTCTGTGACCCATCACAGTACCGACTAAGGAACTAATCCAGAATAATTTATTCATACGAAGAACCAAGTTGCTTGTCCTTTGAATCAGGCTTCTATGCACATGGCGAGATGGGTCATTAAGCTTTAAAAACTGAGATGTGCCTTCAGTTCAAGATTTTTAGTTTCTCATATTACTCTAAAACGTATTTTGCAAACTTTTAATTTTATTTTCTACAAAATATTAGTTTGAGAGAAGCGTTTAACGGTGTCTATTTTAGGTGTTTGTGCAGCGTTTGTGGAACGTGTGGATGTAATAAACGTCTCTTAGATGAGCAGGAAAATACCTAGAAAAGGCATGTCTTGCATAGGATTTAATATCCAGGTTTTTTATTATTATTTATGTTTCCTTTCCTCTAGTTCATTGTCCTTCGACAAATATCCTTTGGATAACTTCCACAAAAGTCCTTTTGAGAAAGAGTAATTTAGGAAGACCCTTTTTTGCCGCTAATTCACGCTTTTTTAGTTGACTAAGAATAAATATAAACGCTTTAATTTAAGTGAGGTTGCTTGTGCCTAAAATTCAATATTTTAAAGTGTAAGTTGTAAATGCATAGATCATTGGTGTATTATTGAGAAATTTTTTAAATAAAAATCATGACGAGCCAGTCTTTGAAACCTTAATCCGTCTCTCTCACAAGACATAGCGTACCTTAGGACCTAGTCTTCGAATACGATGATCCCATCATACTAATTGCTAAAATATTGAAGATACAAAACCCATCCAAAATTAATTTCCAGCATACAGATAGACACACTTTATAAAGTATATATAGCACACAGTAATGTCGAAGTTCTTACAAGAAAATAATTAACAAAAATATTTATTTGGAAATTTTTACAATCATACTTGAGAGACGTAAGACTTACAACATTTACAAATAAAGTTTGTCTATCTATCGAAATAAGATATAAAATAAATCGTCTTTCTAGAAAACAAATTTTTAATGAAGATGTTAAAAGATCCTTAATAGAGTCAAATGATTTTGTCCTACCATTGAAATGACGGGCTGTACCCATCACTCAAATTAAATTACTGATTCCGGAACCGCCATGAAGGTAAGTTTCTCATTTGTCTTATTATTCTCGCTAAGGTGTTCAAGGAAGACGGCCATCTTGAGCACGCCGATTTAATTGTCACGAGGCTCGGTCAACGCAGGAGCCACGCCGTATTGCAAGACTAAACTTCTTCGCCTCACAGGATATGATCAAACTAAAAATGTCTTCGATTACCGTTCTTTCTCAATGAGTTATATTTTATTTTGCGGCTGTCCAAGCTGATAGCTTGGCTAGGCTCTGAAATGCGTTTCTTCTCTCAAGAAGGTGCATTTGTAGTCCAAAAGAAGTGATGGATGGGAAGCCGGCGGAGTCAACGTTTACTGGGTATTTTTTAACTAGCTTTGGGAGGTGGGAATAGGTTTTCAAGTCCTCGACTTGTAAAGAATCCGAGTATTTTGATGCCGATTGAAAAAAAAAAACGCTGGGTAAACTTGTGTTGTATTGACAAGAAAGCAATTTCAAAGAGGAAGCTTAACCAGTATACACCGTTCTACATGCAGGCTCAAGCTCAAAAATATACATTAATGGTCATCTTATACAAGGTAGGAGAAGAGAATTCCTGGGAAGCCGAAAGGAGAGGGCTGACTTGCTCTGAGGGTGAAACAATTGAAGCAAACACACAGAGAAGAACAATAGCTACTGCCATTTCTTTGGTCTCTCTTACTGAAGACCCACATCTTGGTTCAGCTTGCTATTTTGGATGGATATGATGATCAGCCAAAGGTTTGAGTTTCTTCCAGTTGCACCCTTTCATGCAGTTATATTTACCCACTCAAACTTCAAGGAGGATGGATAATCGCGACAATAAATTGAAGATGCTTGCAACTAAAATTAGTAGAAAATTGATGGAATGAGAATAACCTTCTGTTCGAGAGAAATTAGAAGTTACAAGGTCCATATTGATTATCCGATCAAGTCCTTGAGATTTTTAAGTTGTCTGGGAGCCGGACCTTTTTGCTTTTAATACTCTTATCATATCGATGGCGGTTTCATCCCATCTATTATTTTATAGTTAAAAAAAAAGGGCCGGGGATTGTCGTCTTGTCGTTGATCATTTTTTTGAGAGGGGAACGTTGAATCCTTCGCTCTAAAAAAATTTACTTTGGCAAGAAGCTACTTGTCCCCTACGGGTCCAATTCTAGAGAATTAGACATTGCTGGGGTCCCTAGAAGTTGTAAACCCTGGCAAAGCCACGCAACTGCCTCGCCTAAAAAGTTTAAGCTCTATATATTGCAAGGCCTCTGTGGTCGTCTTTCTCACCCAAATAGGCTCTCGATCATGGCTTCTCCATCTCCATGCCATGTAGTGATTTTCCCTTATATGGCTTAGGGCCACATCATACCATCATTAGACGTAGCGAAAGCATTCGCAAACCGTGGCCTGAAGGTCACCGTCATCACCACCCCATCAAGCGCTCCATTTATCGATTCCAAAGTTTTTGAGAACGCTAATATCTCCTTGTCAATAATCCCTTTTCCACGAGTTCTGGAGCTGCCCGAGGGATGCGAGAACACTGTCGACCTTCCTTCAGTTGCTCTAATGGCTCTTTTTGTCAAAGCAACCGAAAAAATGAGACAGCCTCTCGAAGAAGTCCTTAAAGACATGATTGAGGATGGGTGCCGTCCCATTTGCGTGATCTCTGACTTCTTCCTTGGTTGGACACTCGACCTGTGCCGTTCTCTTGGAATTCCGCGTATTGTCTTTCACGGAATGGGTGTCTTATCCATGGCTATCTGTAAGTCCCTTGGTTTGCTTGCCCCCAGCTTAAAGATCTCATCGGACTTGGAACCTATAGAGTTTCCAAAACTGGAAGTTCCATTCACTTTGCTCAAGGCTGACATCCTCGAAGGACTCCTTGATGCTGATCCCGAAGACCCTTTCGTGTGTCTCGCATTGAAGGCTGCTGAAGCAGATGTGAATAGCTGGGGCGTTCTGGTTAACAGCTTCCGAGAGATTGAAGGTGACTACGTGGGTGCACTGGAGTACTTCTATGCCAACCGTGCCAAAGCATATTGCGTGGGGCCGCTTCTATTGTATGATCAACATGGACGGGAAGTAGGGGCTGAGGACCAATCTTATTCGTGCATCAACTGGCTTGACAAGCAGCCGGGATCCGCCCGAGTGATCTATGTTGCCTTCGGAACGCAGTCACACCTGTCGGAGCATCAAATGGACGAGATTGCTTTCGGACTGGAGATGACAGGCCATCCATTCATTTGGGTTGTGAGATCAGAGGCGTGGTTCCCGCCAGAAGGATGGAACAAGAGGGTGAAGGGGCGAGGGCTGGTTGTGCGTGATTGGGTGCCCCAGAGAAACATCCTAGCTCACCCTGCGACCGGTGGGTTTTTGAGTCACTGTGGGTGGAACTCGGTAATGGAAAGCATAGCAAATGGGGCCCCACTTTTAACGTGGCCCGTTCTTGGTGTCTCAGAGCAAGCACTGAATGCTAAATTAGTGGCGTTCGGATTGGGAGCCAAGCTGATGATCCCACATGTTAGCTTAATTTTTATTTAAGCTTACTTAAGTGGGCTATATTATGTTGGTCCATGAAAGTTCTAATTATGGACTGGCTGATGTGGGCCGTGGCTAACCAAATAGGGTCGTGATGAGTGGGCCTATTGGGTTGCACATAAGGTAAGGCTAGGTCTTATCCTCTAGCTCATATAAATTCGTAATGTTCTTAGGGTTTCATAATGTTGTTTTTTCACAAAAGAGGCGAAACCTAGGTTCTCTCATCGAGCCAGTGATTCTTATGAGAATAGAGGATATTCGCCTAAGCCCGAATTCCAAAGAGCATTATTGGGTCTACGACGACGAAAGAATTGATCGCAAGAGCGGTATGTTTCTATGAATTCTATCTCTATTTGTTTGCTAAATCAAAATCATACAAACGGTGTTTTAGATCTGTCTACGCAGATCCTATAAAGTTTCTTTTCTAACATGTGGTATCGGAGCTGGGTAGATGAGGTCTAAAATCTGGTTTTGATTTTTATTTGGTTTACAAAATCGTGTTTGTTTTCTGTTCGGGTCAAAAATGTGATTTGCTGAACATTTGGGTGTTGTTTGTGATTTGGTGATACAATTTTCGGATTATTTGGGTTCAAACTGTAATTTTTGAAACTTTCAAATAAACAAAATCCCAAATCGCATTCTCGGGCAAAATTTGATGAAATTTCGATCGGATTGTGGTGTTTCTCTCTACAATCCGCTTCTGTGCAAGTCGATCTATAGTTCTACACGAACTTTTAGCACAAAAATCGCATTTTTGAGTCAATTTTTCGTTTTTGCCTAAAACCTAACTTTTTAGGTTCAAATTTGGTCATTTTTGCAGTTTAATCGGCCAAAGAATAGTTTTTCCATATGTTTCTGGCAAATCTGTGCTGAAATCGATGCAGATTTCGTGCTAATTTTGCACGAATCTGCGAATCGCGAACGAAATCGTTCGCGGTTCATTCGAGTTCCGTTCGGGTCGTTTTCGACCCGAATAGCAGGATCAACCCGCCTCGCAGGTCATCCGGGTCTGGACCCAATCGGGCTGGACCCGGGTCAGGATGGTCCGACCCATTCGGGTCGGGCCGGCCTGGCCCATTAGGGTCGGCTTGACCCGTCCTGACCCATCGGGCTCGGTCCGTCCCGTCCTGACCCATCGGGCTAGGCCCGGCCCACCAGGGTGTGCCCGATCCAGCCCATTCGGGTCATCGGTCCGGCCCATTCGGGTCACCGGTCCGACCCATTCAGGCCCACAGGTTTGGCCCATTCGGGTCAACCCAATCCGTCCCATTCGGGTTAGGCCCATTTGAGTCAACCCGGTCCGACCCATTCGGGTCCATGAACCCGACCCGGTCAACGGTCAACGGTCAACGGTAAAAAAAACCTTTTGACCAGAAACTTTGACTGGCGCGTGAGAGCGCGTGGGTAGTCCAAATTGAGTGCGGTTTGAACCAAAATGTGTATTTTTAAATAACAAACATTTTGATATATTATATGATATGTTTTATATATCTTTTCAGTTGCGTTTGATGCTTTAAAGTTTGGAGCATGTATGTTGATATCTTGTTTATTTTCTATCATGCTTAAGTTTGTTCATAAACATACTTTGTATGCTATTATAGTATATGTAATTGAAGCATGCATTTAGTTGAGTTTATTAAATTATTAATTCATATTCTAATGAGTACATAAAGTGTGTCCTGCAGTATGAGATTGATCCAATTAGGTTGTGACTACCAAAGTGGCACAACTTAATTGTGTTCAAGAAGTTTTCTCATGCGGATGGGGACGTTTTTATTTTAGTATATAGTTATACTCCCAAATGAGGTGATTATATATTAGAACATAAAGAGTAGCATAGTTAAAATGCATGTGTTTAGACTAATTGGATTAGTCTATCCACCCAAAGGTGGTAGATTATGAAAATTAGAATATTCTCATGACCTTTACTATGCTGAGTTTTTACATTGATTGTTATGTATTCTGCCCAAAGGTGTTTACATGATAGAGTTTGTGAATCTCCAAGTATGTGATAGTATTTATATAGTACTCGTATATTACTAATGTTGTATTGGCTCACTTTCAGTCACCTTTCCTATCAACAACCAAATGATTACTATTGAGACACTTACGGGTGCGAACTTTAAAAGATGGAAAGAAGATGTTATGTTCGCAATGGAGATGGCAGATGTACATTCTGCTTTCACTATAGAACAGCCAGCTGCTCTTACTGAAGAGAGTACTGAAGAGCAAAAGAAAACTTTTGAATCATGGACAAGGAGTAATCGGATTTGTTTATTGTCCATGAAGAGATCAATCATGGATCATCTTAAGAGTGGGTTGCCTGTGGATGGTACTGCTAAGGCATTTATGGAAGCTGTAGAGAGCAGGTATAAGGTATCTTCAAATGCTGAAACATGGCAGCTTCTTCAGGCATTATATGCCATGAGGTATGATGGAGCTGGTGATGTAAAAGATTACATCATCAGAATGGTAGATTACCAATCAAAGCTTAAGGCTTTGGATGTTGCACTCCCTGATGGGTGTGTTGTCCACCATGCTCTGAATTCGCTTCCTCCTGAATTTGGAATAATCAAGACTGCCTATAATAATCAGGAGGAAAGCTGGTCTTTTAATGATCTGATTGCTAAAGTAGTAGCTGAGGAAGAGAAGTTGAAGTGAGACAAGTCGCATATGGTAATGTATTCTCCTAATTCAAATGTGGGGAAAGGCAGAAGAGTAGCTGCACCAAGTCATCCAGGTATTCCTTCAACCTCTAAGAATGTTAGTACATCTGGTCATAAAGGTGGGGTCAAGAAAACACTCTTTAAGAAAGAGAGTGATCGTTGCTTCTTTTGTAAGAAGAAAGGTCACATGAAGAAAGAGTGTAACAAATACAAATCTTGGCTTCAAAAGCGCAAGCTAGCAGGTAATAGTTCTTTGGTTTTTGTTTGTGAATCTAATATATCTATAGTCCCATCAAGTTCTTGGTGGCTAGATACTGGTGCAACTAATCATGTTGCTTTTACCATTCAGGGGTTCATAAACAAGCGGAGACCAAGTAAAGATGAACTATGGCTTACAGTTGGGAATAATGCTAAAGTCCCTGTAGACTTTGTGGGAGATATTGTTTTAACATTAGATTCAGCTTTTCAAATGTTATTGAAGAACACTTTTTATGTACCGTCTTTTAGACGAAATTTAATTTCTGTTTCTGTTTTAGACATGGATGGTTATGCATTTGAAATAAAGAATTCAATGATTACTTTGTTTTACAATTCAAATAAAGTTGGATCTTGTGTTTTATCTTATGGTTTATATCAATTAAGTTTATCTCCCTATAATGTCTATAATATTGAAAAGGTTGTTCCCAAAAGGTCTTTACCTAAAGAGCAATCATACATGTTGTGGCATAAAAGGCTTGGTCACATTTCTAGAGAGAGGGTGGATAGATTGATAAAGTCTAACATTCTTCCTCCTCTTAAAGATGATCTAGAGACATGTGTTGATTGTTGTAGAGGCAAAATGGTCAAGATAAAGAAAAAGACTGCAAATCGCAGTTCTGATCTCTTAGAAATTATACACACTGATATCAGTGGACCTTATACATCAACCTTATGCAGAAATGTATATTTTATTACATTTATAGATGATTTTTTCCGTTATGGTTACCTGTATTTGATTAAGGAAAAGTCTGAGTCTCTTGATAAATTCAAGATTTTCAAGACTGAAGTCGAAAAACAGTTGGGAAAAATAATCAAGGTTGTTAGATCAGATAGAGGGAGAGAATATTATGGCAAACATGGCGATGCTGGACAGCTTAAAGGCATGTTTGCTCAATATTTAGAAGACTCCGGAATAGTTGCTCAATTTACAATGCCAGGGAGTCCTGAACAAAATGGTGTAGCTGAAAGACGTAACAGGACTCTTATGGATATGGTGAGAAGTATGGTTAGTAGAACTAATTTACCTGGTTTCTTATGGGGAGAAGCTTTGAAAACAACTTTTTATATACTCAATCGAGTACCCACAAAAGCTGTTCCGCTTATGCCATTTGAGTTGTGGACTGGTCGTGTACCTAGTTTAAACCATTTAAAAGTTTGGGGATGTCCTGCATAAGTAATATTGTATAATCCAACTCTAGGTAAGTTGGATTCAAGGACTACAATATGTTATTTTGTTTCTTATCCTGACTATTTTAAGGGATATCGTTTTTATAACCCATATGGAGGAACTAGAATTGTAGAGTCTCAAACTGCAAAGTTTTTGGAGCTTGATGTAGCGGAAAATGTTGTAAGTACTCCTTCACCAATTCAGGATGCAGATGTAGTAGGCACCTCTGTGACGTTTTCTTTACCTACTCAAGCAATAGAAATGCCTATAGTACCAACTGTAAGGACTTCTGAGTCTTCATCATCTGTTATAGATCCAGTTGTGGAACATCAAGTGCAGAATCAAGATCATGAACCTATACTTCGAAGATCAACTAGAGAAAGAAGGTCTGCAATTCAGTTTATTTGGGTGAACATGATTATGATATAGGAGTTATGAAGGATCCAATAACATATACAGAAGCAATATCGAGTTCTCAAGCAAAGTTGTGGTTAGATGCAATGCAAGATGAAATGCAATCGATGAAGCATAATGATGTCTGGGAACTAGTTGAGTTACCTGAAGGTTGTAAATGGGTATATAAGACCAAAAGGAGTTCTACTGATCAAGTTGAAAGGTTTAAAGCTAGATTAGTAGCAAAATGTTTCACACAGAAAGAAGGAATAGATTATAATGAAACTTTTTCTCCAGTATCTTATAAAGATTCCTTTAGAATCGTAATGGCTCTAATAGCTCATTTTGATATGGAATTACACCAAATGGATGTTAAAACTGCTTTTCTGAATGGAACACTAGATGAAACAGTGTATATGAAACAACCTGAAGGTTTTGAAATGAAAGAAGGAGAAAAGCTTGTTTGTAGACTTAAGAAGTCTATTTATGGATTAAAGTAAGCTTCTAGACAGTGATAGTTTTATCACTTCATGTGGTTTTGTGGAGAATAGAGTAGATCGTTGTATATACACCAAGATTAGTGGGAGCACTCCGATCTTTCTTGTCCTTTATGTGGATGACATTTTGCTTGCGAGTAATAGTCAAACGTTACTTCATGAGACTAAAGAATTATTGTCAACTCAGTTTGATATGAAGGATCTCGGTGAAGCAACTTATGTTTTAGGGATTGAAATTCAAAGGGACCGTTCTCGGCGTTTATTGGGGCTTTCTCAAAAGGCATATATAGGTCGAATTCTTGAACGGTATAACATGGAAGATTGTAAAGGAGGTAAGGTGCCAATCTATAAGAGTGATAAGTTAAGTAAAGATCAATGCCCTGAGACAGAGGAAGAGAAAGCTTTAATGAGGAATATACCATATGCGAGTGCGCTTGGTAGTATTATGTATGCTCAAGTTTGTACTCGCCCTGACATAGCTTTTATAACAGGACTTCTTGGAAGGTATCAATCGAATCCTGGACAAGGGCATTGGGTAGCTGTTAAAAAAGTCTTAAGGTACTTAAAGAGAACAAAAGATTGTATGATGACTTACAGGCATGTAAAAGAACTAGAGCTGGTTGGTAATATAAATTCAGATTTTGCTGGATGTAAGGATGATTGGAAATCTACATCAGGATATGTGTTTATGATGGTAGGAGGAACTATTTCATGGAAAAGCTCAAAACAGACAATGATGACATCTTCAACCATGCATTCAGAATTTATGGCATGCTATGGAGCATCCATTCAAGCTGTTTGGCTAAAGAACCTCATAAGAGAATTACAAGGCTTTAATTTTGTTAATAGACCAATCAAGTTATACTGTGATAATAGAGCCGCAGTATTGTTTATTAACAATAACAAAAGTCTAGGAGGGTCCAAACATATAGACATAAAGTACTTAACCATAAAGGAAAAGGTTAAGGAAGGTGAAATTTCAGTAGAGTCGATTAGTACAGTTGATATAATAGCTGATCCGCTTACTAAAGGTCTAAGCCCTTGTGTTTATGAAAGACATGTCAATAGCATGGGCTTAGCGGCATCATGGGATGCTTTTGTATAGTGGGAGCTTTTAATCTTCTATTAAAAGACTTAAGGTAAAAGTATACCTTAAGCATTGGCTGGAATTACTTAGCCATAAGGATATCTTGTAACATATAAAGTTTAACTCGAGTTATAAAGTGCAAGATATGTTAAAGGTTCATTGGAACCATAAAGTGAATTCTCTGATGACATTCTGTTATCGAAGGAGAGAGAATTAGACTGACAACAGTAATAACACATACAGAAATTGATGAAGTGTTATATAGTTGCCACATCACCATACTTATCTGTTTTAAGAGATTGAAGATTTTGTGGTCATGATTGGTGCTATATCTCTTAATAGATATAGTTACTGGTGTGATTCAGAGTTTAAGATCTCATATGGTTGGTTTAAGTTAAGAACTGTTTCTGGATCAATGTAAAGATGCGCATAATTTCAGTTTAATATAGCCCAAGTGGGAGAATGTTAGCTTAATTTTTATTTAAGCTTACTTAAGTGGGCTATATTATGTTGGTCCATGAAAGTTCTAATTATGGACTGGCTGATGTGGGCCGTGGCTAACCAAATAGGGCCGTGATGAGTGGGCCTATTAGGTTGCACATAAGGTAAGGCTAGGTCTTATCCTCTAGCTCATATAAATTCGTAATGTTCTTAGGGTTTCATAATGTTGCTTTTTCACAAAAGAGGCGAAACCTAGGTTCTCTCATCGAGCCAGTGATTCTTATGAGAATAGAGGATATTCGCCTAAGCCCGAATTCCAAAAAGCATTATTGGGTCTATGACGACGAAAGAATTGATCGCAAGAGCGGTATGTTTCTATGAATTCTATCTCTATTTGTTTGCTAAATCAAAATCATACAAACGGTGTTTTAGATCTGTCTACGCAGATCCTATAAAGTTTCTTTTCTAACACCACAAAGAGGCGTTGAAGGAGAGAAGATCATGACCATTGGTCGTGATGTGATATCCGAGAGAGTGAAGGAGTTGATGGGCGGTGAGAAAGGGAGAAAGGCGAGGAAGAGAGCACAGGAATTAGGGAGAATGGCAAGGCGTGCTGTGGAAAAGGGTGGATCGTCGGATCTGAAGTTGGATGAATTGATTGAGCAACTCAGCAAAGCAAGTCTGTGAGCGAAACCCCTTTGTGCTATCAGATGACTGTTCTTCAATAAGCATTGTCATGTTGAATAAGACCTCGTAAGATCGTAAGATGGCCTTTCTTTTTTCTCTATCTTTTTTTTTTTTTTTTTTTTTTTTTTTTTTTTTTTTTTTTTTTTCGAGTAGGACGAGTGTGTAGTTTAGTGTTTTGGACCCTAAACAATGCACGATTCACACTTGTTTGTAAGCATCAGTTTATGCGTTCGTGTTTTATAATGAAAGTTTGTATTCATAAAATCGTCTTTGACTCTATTTCGGTGCGGAAAAGTAAAAGACAGTCCTCAAGCTCAGTTTCACCTGTCACATATATGTCAAAATACTTAGAAAACACTCAAAACACACAAGAAGACTCAGTGAAAAACTCTTGTTTATTCATGAACAAGAAAAAACCAGTGGAACAATTAGGTTAAAGGGTATGATTGTCATTATAATCAAGGGTTTTTATGTATTTGTGGAACTAGAAAATATCTTCTAGATGTAGTGGATTTCCTAGTACTATTGGATTATGATTCTTATCGTTATGTGGAAGTAGGTTTTCCTAGTGGTATTCGACTAGGATTCCTTTAGGATTTCTCTATAAATAGGGGAAGTATAGAGAAATCTAGTGGGCAAGTTGAGAGAGTCCTCATAGGGGGCTAATTGTTGAAAAGGGCCCCTCTCATGGATTTAAGTTGATGAGAGAATCCATGAGATACCTATTTGAGGAGAGAGAATGTATGAGAGAAAATCTAATGAGAAGAGACTACATGGGACGTATGACATTATGATGTTCCGAACCTCTCAAATCTGTTGTGTTTGAGTGTGTGCGTTCTTATATTTGTATGTTCAATCTCATTGTGGTTGATGCGACTTAGTTGAATTCTCCCAACAAGTGGTATCATAGCCATGTTTGGACCCCAACAAGTGGTATGGGAGAAGTAATTCCCATGATGGTTTTGGATTTGTTATCAATGTTTCTTATATACTAGAAACCTTTACAAGTAAAACAAAACTTTCAAATGAAAACGCGTGCTCTACTACTCTGTTGTTCGGTCGCTTCTCAATTTGCAATAAATGGGCTACGTAGTGATGTAGAGGGTGGTTCCCTCCTTGGGAACTGTCCATTGACTCTCTAACATGGTAGACAGGTGGGTACCACCTCATCTCCGATTCACGTACCTCGACTTACTATCTTTGTTCAGGCAACAAATTTAATCAAATTGAAGACAAAGACCCCAAGAAACCAAAGGCAACTTCTTGATCAATTCAGTTGCTGCTCTCTCTCGTGCGTTCTACTCTTTTTGTTTTCCCTTCAACCCAAACTGCACCACTTCATTAACTATACAGCGATCAACAGTCAAAACTCTCTTTTGGCCCCTTATCACAGCATACAAGTCGCCAGAATGCTACTTCTTGGCTCAACCAAGGGTCAGTGATTGTGGCATCATTAGTGTTGGGCCAGCAATGCCTGTTGACCCATCACTACCCGAATAAGGGCCTAGTTCAGAATTATTTGTTCATATGAAGAATAAAGTTTTGATGTCCTAAGAATCAAGCCTTTATGCTCGTATTGAGATGGGCTATCAAGCCCAAAACGTGAAATGGACCATCATGCCTTTAGTTCAAGGTTTTTTAGTTTATTATATTACTCTAAAATGCATTTTCCAAACTTAGTATCGCAAACATTATATGTCTCAACTTAATTTGTTAATTTTTTTTGAAAACATTATCTGTTCATTTAACTTATTCGTTTTTTAAGTATAGTTTCCTGTAGTTTAATATTTTATAATTAATTTGTGGTAATCATTAACAGCAATTCATGGCAACGAGTTTTTTAAGTATAGTTTCCTGTAGTTTAATATTTTATAATTAATTTGTGGTAATCATTAACAGCAATTCATGGCAACGACCATAATCCATGCGCATGTTCTCTTGTGAAAATAAAAACGCATAAACAATCGATTCCTTTCCAAGCTTTTGCCTAAAACAATGAATTTCTTGGTTTCCTCGTGTTATTCAGGTTGTTATGCGTGTCAAATGGTCATTACATCCACAACATTTGATTGGTATATGGTTTGCAAACCATACGACTAATTAACAGATAATTATATTATTAGGTTCCCTTGAAAATGAAATAAAAAATGCTTCCATTCTTCCAATTTTTTATTTTTATTACACGCGATTTTAGAGGATGCGATGCTATTTAAATTGCAATGGGAAAGATAAACGAAATTAAAATGCGACTCAGCTTAAATCAATTTTACGATGTGGTCCCTGCTCCGTACACCCACAGGTTTCGCGTAATCGCATAAACGAAATTTCCGGACATAGAAAAATAGAAGGAACAAAGGGGGAAGAGGGACAAGTGCTTCACGTTCTAGGGTTTTGGATACAGTATAGTTTGTCACCTTTTTGATCTTGATTGTTGTTGTTGGGTAGCGAATCTGCGACCAGATGGCAGGAGCTGGTATCCACTCCTACCACCAGCAGTGGCCCCCGGCACCTGCTCCTCCCCCTCCTCCTCCTCCCGCCGCCGGGGCTGCTACGGCTCCACCTCCTGTTCACCCTCCTCCAATCCTTGTCGACAATCCCGCTCGCTCGGTGTCGGACGAGGTTCCTCTTTTACTTTTTTCTCCTTCCCCCGTTTGATGCGAATAGGAAGAGCAATTTCGAGTCCCTGTTACATGGGAAATCGAACTAAGATTTTCTTTTTCTCTCTTTTTGTGGTGTGGTGCGGTAATAGGTGCGTACGATCTTCATAACGGGCCTTCCGGAGGACGTGAAAGAGAGGGAGCTTCAGAATCTGCTGAGATGGCTTCCAGGGTATGAGGCTTCGCAAGTTAATTTTAAAGGCGAGAAGCCCATGGGTTTCGCTCTTTTCTCTACGGCGCAGCTTGCCATTGCGGCCAAAGATGCCCTCCAGGTTTCTCATTTCGCGCTGTCAAATTTTTATGCGTTTTATTACTACCTTCAAATTCAAGTTACTATTTTTTTTTTTTTTTTTTTTTGAGTATAGGAAATGGTTTTTGATGCGGAGTCAAAGTCGGTGTTGCACACAGAGATGGCTAAGAAAAACCTTTTTGTCAAAAGAGGTAGGATTTCGTGTTATTACTTCACTTTTTTACCTTCTATTTGGGTTGGCGGTGGAAGAGGGAGTATTATGAGAATATTGGACCTTACGTATGTATAGGAATTTGATTGCAAACCGATAAAGCATCGCGTTTACAACTAAAAATTAATAAGCAATGAAAACCTATGCCAACTTTTGAGGACGTTACCTCGTTTTGTTATATATGTGAGTAAATTTGAGTTTATATCGCGTTCAAATTAGAGAAAACATTTACAAATGGGGATAAATCTATAAATTAAAGAGCTACTGTTTCTTGTGACTTTCTTATTTTTAATAGCTCAGTTTAATTGTGGAATGACTGCTAAGAATTTCTATTCTAATGGTCCGAGTTACATCATGCTAATTTTTAGTTGATCTGCAGGAATAATAGCGGATACAAGTGCGTATGATCAAAGTAAGCGCTTGCGCACTGGCGGTGACTATACACACACTGGTTATAGCAGTCCATCTCCTTTCCATCCTCCTCCGGCACATGTTTGGGGGCCACATGGGTAGGAAAATTTAATTCTCTTTTCTTGTTATAAATTATGCACTCTTCCATCTCAGGTATCAATACAAACAACCAAAAGGGTAGGTTTGGCTGTAGATATTGATTCAGGTAGTATTGGACCCTATTTCACTACCGTTATCTTATTTTGTCATCGGTTTTGTGGCCTAGGTATATGGCACCACCACCTCCTCCCCCACCATACGATCCATATGGAGGTTACCCTGTTCCTCCAGTGCCAATGCCTGCTCCTGCTCCTGTGCCAGCACCGAGCAGCTATGTTCCTGTTCAGGTAGTGCCTGTGTGCCTATTTCTTTTCTTCACCTTAGTTTTAATGGCTCTTCCCAACAATGTATTGTTAGCTGAAGCTAATTCTGGTTAAACTCTCTTAATGGATGGCCAGTTTTGTCCACCTGCTGCTTGTATGTCACGACACAATCATTCTGTATTGTCTTGATTAGTTATAACGGGATAGTTTGTTGTTTGCTTTGAATGAGTTCTCTTATATGCGTAGTGACATATTCTTAATCTGATCTTGGTAGTCAGTGGAAAAATGAATTCTTTGTCGCTTAATAGCTTAAGACTTGGATAGTGTTGCTGGGCTTAAAACATTTTTTCTTTTCGTTCTGTCTTCTTTATACATAGCTGAGTGGTTGCTAATGGGCATTGGACTTGATAGCATCTACTGTCTTGTACATTAGAGGTGGAGTGTGAGTGAAAAACGTGTTCCTTTCAAAATGCCAGTGTACCAGTCCATTACGTATTCAAGCAAAAGGACCGCTGAGTCCTACATACTCTGATTAAGGTAAAAGACTAAGGTCTTGAAAAACTGATTCATTATTGTAGACAAGATGTTGCAACATTTAATTTTGATTAGAAGACATGGCTTAAATGAGCTTGGAAGGAAACAGACATGGCTGTGGTAGAATCAGGAGATGCAGATTCTTGCCTTTTTTGCGGTTTTCAATCCTGAAAGATCTTGTATAGTTAAAAGAATCTCTTTTTGAGAAATACTATAAGTAGCAGAAGACAATAAATACGCTTTTGCTATTTATACGCAACAGAACTTTCTTAACATGGTCAACCTACCTTAAATAGCAAAAGAATCTCATGTGTTTTTACTACTTTGCATAGTCTTATTATGTAATAACTATTGTTAAGGTACCTTAACAAACAATTTCACTCTACCTTCGGTTCTGTACATCCACTACTTATGTTTAGTACAAATTTGGTTGCCCTGTAGTTATTGATCAATATTGCGGATCAAACATGTTCATTACTTTCTAGCCAATTAGAGAACCTGGTTGGATAATCAATCTACACATATGTTTTCACAAACTGTGCTTTCTATTTCAAAGGACATAATTAAAATCTATAAGTAGTTTCATTGTCATGTTTCCAAGGTAGGGCTTTTAGTTTGAATTATATGAAATTAGTTGATGGAAGCAATTGAGCAGGAAGTGGTGGACTCAGGTATATCATTGGTGTTCCATACAAATATAATGTCTGTGTTAGTCTGCCATGTTTACAATATCAGCAACAGATGATGTCTAGGACAAACATCACTGTTGTGGTCATGTGTGTATATATGAAGGTTTTTGCTATTCAAGGCATCTTCCATATGAGGAGGTTCTTGGAGGGATAAACTTCCTTATTTGTTTTTGTGTATTTTTGGTTTTGTCACAGAATGCAAAGGATAACCCTCCTTGCAATACCCTATTCATTGGGAACTTGGGAGAGAACATAAATGAGGATGAAGTGAGAGGCCTTTTTAGCGTGTATGTCTCACTTTTCCCTGCCAATTTCGTTAGCTATTGGAAGATCTGTGCATTATGCGACAATTAGCTAATTATTGGCATATTTTGCTTGCTTAATAAATTTGGCTCATGTAGACAACCCGGTTTTAAGCAAATGAAGATCTTGCGACAAGAAAGGCACACTGTTTGCTTTATTGAGTTTGAAGTAAGTAATTTTTTTTCAATGCATTGAACCTCTGGTTATTTTCTCGCTGCAGTTGCATTTTTCTACGTTTTGTTGTTTGTGTTATATTTGCTAAAATGGTGTGCTGCATGAGTAATGCAGGATGTAAATAGTGCCACCAATGTACACCATAGTTTGCAGGGCGCTGTTATCCCTAGTTCTGGCTCGGTTGGCATGCGGATACAATATCCTTTTTGATCCTGTATTATGTCATTTAATTTCTTTTTCTTCTATTTTAGTGAGCATAATTTTTCTTTTGATGAATAATATATTTGATAAAAAGGAAACAAAATAAGGATGTGACTGTAGCCCAGAAGTTGACAAAGTATGTATTTATAAAAGAAAAGAAGCTAAAGTTCATAGTTTCAATTGTTCAAATACCCTACAAAAGAAGTAAAACATAATTATGGTTCAAAATGCATCAAAGAGGTACAAAATAAACTGGTAGCTGCCTGCATCCAAGGTACCAAAGATCGAAGGAACTACTGGATGAAGAAAACAACTTCTGTGCCTGAATACCTTCTATGTTTATATTATGTATTTGACTGCCTGTTTTGTGTATGGAAGGTAATAAAATTGAATGCTGCAGAGTAAATGTTGTCAAAAAGTTTTGTACAGTCAGTGAATAATACAGGTCATAAAATTTCATTTGCCTTTGTGGTTGAATAAAGGAAGCAAGA
The DNA here is from genome assembly GCA_028551485.1 of Casuarina cunninghamiana. NCBI lineage: Eukaryota > Viridiplantae > Streptophyta > Magnoliopsida > Fagales > Casuarinaceae > Casuarina > Casuarina cunninghamiana. Next base: position 7,822,017 of record CM052364.1, read on the forward strand.
CTTCCAGTAAGGGGTGAACCCACATTCCTTGGTACAGTAAAGAGTATATTATATTCTATCCCTTTCTCTGACAATATGTTGTTTCATTGATCATCATTGCATTTGCATTTTTCTGAAAATATCCTGTTGCTTGTGTTGTCCCGGAGCACATGATTTTCTTGACTTTTAAATACGTATTCGAAGAACCCCTTTGGGAAAAGGAAGGATGCCATCCACCATGTTGCTGCCCCTGGCACTAATGGAGTTCTACCAACGATGACTTACCAGTAGCTGGATGGGATGTACTCTGATCTTTATGCTCCGACAGATTCAACTACTACTTGATAAGATGCATCTTGCAGCTATTGCATGAATCCATTTCATTCTCAAGTCATCAGCACTAGCATCTCTCCTCATGTGAATGAATGCACATAGTGGCGTCATGAACATACCATTTGGCCATGTTATATCCCAGACATGCATTTCTCAGCAGCATGTTTAAATGCCTGGATTACGCAATAGGGACTCAGATATCGTTACCAGTTGTAGTAGTGGTGCATCAATCAGTGTTTTTGTGGGGTTTGCTTGCTGATCCTCATGTTGACTTTCCTGTACATCAATTATATTTTATCTTTTCCTGTCTTAGGTTCACCTATTTTCATTTAACATGCCATCAAAAAGGTGACCCCAAGGACCATTTTATGGCGCATGTGGAATATCTAGGAAATTCATCCCATTAGTCATGTTTTCCCTTTCATCAACCATTACTGTTTCCATCACCACCACATTCTTGGCCCTTTTCCTGCATATTCAAGAAATCCTTTGTTCATTGGCTAAGCGAGGATATCCGCATGATACTTAAACATTCAAGCTACTCAAAGCATAACACTGTTCAAAGAATGTTGAGGAATTATATACTGTGATTTATATACAGGATTTGCTTACAAAATGACAAAGCTTCCAAACATTTGAGGAGGTCAAGTGTTGCGGCTGCTTTAATTTCAGGTAACTTTACTTTCCTAGGCTGGACTACTGTCAAACACATCTGGTGAACGTTTAGTGGACAGCTTTTTAGTGTGAAACCATTTATTTTTCGGAGATTTAAGAGAAGCTGACTTAATATTAATAAGAGCTCTGAGATTCAGTGTTGGAGGGTAGCATATCTGCCTATTTCTTGCGGGTTTCCAGTATTTCATTGACTACAAGTTTAACCTTTGTTATTTAGGAAATTCAGTGTTGCAATTGAGGCTTTCCAATATTTTGCCCTTTACCAGTAAATCGTTTAAGAACGAGGCCTATGGAAATAGGCACTTTGAAGAATTGGTAGACGAGTTCTCCCCCGTGTAGCAAGATTGGATCTAGTGGCTAGCACTTGTAGGATGAAAATCGAGGGTAACACCACGTTGGACTGCTTTTAACCTGGGTAGATAGTGTTTGCAAAGTCTAAATAAGGATATATCCTTAAGAAGAGCAAGTAGATTGCTAAGTTCTTTCCAAAAATGGCTACCTTTCAGTTTTGGACTTATGGCCCATAACTAACCCAGGCGAGGAGTTGAAATTAAGTTATCTCAATGGTACAACTTCCCATCTCCATCCCTCTTTCTCTTATTCTTTTGAAGAAGAAATACCTGTCATTTAAATGCCTTTCTCGGCCAAAAGAAGAAAGTAGTGTCTGACAAGAAAAAGCCAAATATCCGTGTACATATACTTAATACACACGCACGAGCAAACAAACATACGTGTGTGTTTTCGCATATATGGCATGTGTATTTTATGTGCACTTGACGTGCGACTTTGTATCTGGAAAGTCAAAATTGGATGTCCTCATATCGTGCTATGCTAGCAGATGGCCTTTTAACGGGGAAGTAACAGTGGCCGCGTTATGGCATTTCTGAAGTACTTAGGAGTTTTGAGAGCATGTCCACGATACAGGTTCTATACTATACGTGTGCAACAGGGTCGTCAAGATGTATCTTGCACACCGAACAATTGTTGATCACATTTCTTATTCATTGACAGAAATAAAAGTTTCTAATTTGGACATTCGTAGCAGTTGTATGCGAATCCTTTTTGCCTCCCGGATAATATTTGGCTCGTGTCAGAGGGTTGGATTAGATTGAATCTAATCAGAAGAGAGAATTCATAATTAAATAGCAGGTTTAAATGGTTGTCGTAATAGTATATTTCATGGAACATAATAATTAAAAGAAAATATAAATTTCTACTAATAAAAGTAATTAATTTTGGATCCATATTCAACTTCTATCTGGCGATCAATCAAAATCTGGCTTCATGTTGGAGCTAAGTCAAGCGGCAGTAGCTATCCAAGGGAGTGAAAGGAGCGCAAGCGCGATTATAGTCGCTAAAAACTTTCAAGGCCATGGATGCAGGTTCTATATGCTTTCCAAAATTAGCCACATAACAATCTACTCTAATACTGGAGTTTATTTTCTCTTCCACACACCCATTGCTTGAGACCTCTGGAATCCTCTGTATTTCCTCCATGGAAGGAAAATGAGCATTAGAAATTTATATAATGAGATACTGCAACCAATATGTGGAAGTGAAGACGCGAGGCCTTTGTTTTCTATTACATTTTGATTCGCATGACCTCAATTTCCCTTCCTTACCAATCTAACGCTCTTTGCTGGAATTTCAGCATCAAGGGAAGGGCTCCTACATCCGGCCGTTGAAGCTACCTTTGTAAGAGCAAAATTTTAATTAGCTCTCCCTCTTTTGATTTCTAAAGCATAAAACTCACAACGAAAATCCCTATCTACCTATCAAATGGCTGAATCCTCTGCAAGGAAAACTACTTGAAAAATATTTCTTTTCCCTGCAATTCACAATTCACAATTCAAGGTTGGAAATCTAGGTTTTAAATCAACTTGAAGCCCTTGTGGTCCTTAATTGTTGCTCTTTCGGGGATTGAGAGCCCAATCACCCAAATTGCTGTTGTTTGGCCAGATTTGGCCGATTAAGTCGGCTCTTGGATATGTTTTCTTTGTAAATAGGTGGTCTTCAATGTTGGGTTCAAAAGGTTAGGGATGGGGTGGAAGTCTAAACTTCCTTCAATAATTCAGGTGGTGAGAACTTCCTCCTAAATATGACATGATTAATTCTTGAGAGAGGTAAAACCTCTTTTTGAAAAGTTGGGTTTCAAAGAGTTCGTAGTGTAACATACTTAAAGTGAGTATGTTTGGTGTTTCATCTAATGGCTCTCAAGGCAAAGGGAGGTTTGTGAGAAGAAAAAGTAGGAGAATTTTAGAGAAATTGAAAGAAAGACAGGGAGTGTGTGATTAAAATGATTCATAAGATCTCTTTGTATAGGTTTGCACTCTCTAGCCTATTGGATGCATGATTAGTTACACATCTAGAATGCAATCATAAATGTGCAATGATTACATAAAAGTGGGAAGAGATACATTGAATTGGGACAATCAAATATAAGATATTCCATCAAGGAAAACATTAAAATATTTGAATATAGATTATTACAATAATTTTATTCATTAGGATCATCAATACATTCCAAAATTATCCAAGGAAATTAAAAGGAAATCAATTATCTTGTATTCTTATATTTGTTCAAACGAAAATGTAAGAATAAAATTATAACACAATGTCAACCTGATATAGATGTTCCTTTATGAAACTTTTATTTCAAAATTAGTTTTTTTACTCCAAGTAGGGTTTTGCATGAAAGTGTCACATATGCCAAATTAAAGATCAACTAAAAGGAAAGATAATAATAGATAAGATATGAGAAGACCAAGTAAAAGATCAACCAAAAGCAAAGACAACAAGAAATAAGATAATTTGTAATAAATAAGATAATTTGAACGAGCATTAATTCAAAAGAGTAATAATGTTTGTTAAAGAGGAATTTTGTAGATTAACTCTTCCTAAAGTGCAATACACGGTTATGTGTGTTTTATGTTGGGTTAGATTGTTAGATGAGATTTTAGTCTTAATATGTAGTTTATTAACTTTTAAAAGATTGGATTATTATATATATCAGCCAAGTAGTTTGTGAGGCTCATTTTTTTGAATTCAATCAATTTCACAAGGCTTAATTTCCCCCAAAGAAATTAGTTTCCCATTTTTCCTTCATTTGCACATGACACAATGGTATTCAAGCCTCATCCCAACACCTAACAACACTGGTGGTGCTTCAAGATCGCCAAGAGGAATTGAAAAGGGTGTGAAGAGAACATGACTAATTGAGAACATTGGAAGCACTTCAAGACTACCAGGAGGAATTGAAATGAGTGTGTATGGAAAAGGATTGTAGGCCAAAGGTTGCGCAATTTGTGGCTTGAAATCGACATGATGGAGGCTTCAATCTAGTGTCATTGTGAGAATTGCTCCTGCCGAGTGAATAAGTGAGCAGCTGCATACACAGGGGAGCATTGAACCACGAATTTTTTTTCTGGGTTTACCAAAGAAATTTTGAAACTTTAGAACAAATATTCTACCCAAAGAACCTCTACTAGCCATGGACTTTGTTTTCAATTTGGCAAAGGAGGACAAGCACCAAGGGAGGAAAGAAGAAATCGTACTAGTGAGCTTCACGGCAATGCTCTTGCAGTGTCTCCTACAACACAATCAGGGCAATTTAGAATCAAAATGAAGCTAGATGCCAAAGGGAGGATTATTTGCTCCCACTGCCACAAATCGAGCCATTTAGGGAGAAGTTTGGTGGACCTCTTTTGACTTAAACAAATTTTCAACTTGAGGGGGAGCACTAAAATATGTGATAAATTATACACAATTCCTATGTTTTTTCATTTTTTATGTTATCTGTTGAAGGTGGGTGATGTCCCACATTGGAAGTGAGAGTAGGGGCATGTGGTCTTATAAGTGATGAGAATTCTCCACCTAATGCTTTAAGGTTTTGGGATGGACCCTCACACTCTAATATGGTATCAGAGCCAGGTTACTTCATTACTGATGGTAATGGACTAAGCCCCCCTCGTAAGAAACCCAAAAATGTTGGACTGCGAGTGAGTGTTAAGAGAGAGCTAGTCCCATATTGGAATGAAGACTCAAATATCTACGCCTTATAAGGCGTGGGCTACCTCCTACTATTGCTCATGAGTTTTGGTAGGCCTGGGCCCATTCTTACATGGTATTAGAGCCAGGTCACTTCATTACTGATGGTAGTGGATTGAGCCCCCCTTCACAGGAAACCCAAAAATGTTGAACTGGGGGCGAGTATTAAGAGAGAGCCAATCCCACATTGAAACGGAGACTCAAATATCTGCGCCTTATAAGGTGTGGGCTACCTCCTACTACTGCTCATGAGTTTTGGTAGGTCTGGGCCCATCCTTACACGGTATCAGAGCCAATGATGGGCCTCCACTCCATAAACTCCTATGCCCCAAAGTTGGGCTTCAATCCACTTGCAATGCTTATGTCAGCATACAAGTGAGGGGGAGTGTTGAAGGTGGGTGTTGTCCTACATTGGAAGTGAGAGGAGGGGTATGTAGTCTTATAAGTGATGAGAATTCTTCATCTAATGCCTTAAGGTTTTGGGATGGATTCTCATACTCTAATATGGTACAACACCCCTTAGTATTATCTAGCTTCATTTGTCGCATAAATGAGGTTTGGCCAAGATAAGGACCAAATCTGACTTCGTTTTTGGTAGCCTGAGCATGTGTCACGCGTAAGAGTTGCAGAGCGCGTAACTGCTTTTCAATGGCGTATTTTTCTCACACCTGGTGCCCTTTGCTTCGTCGACCACCACCTATGGTCTTGAGATCAAGACGCAAGTAAGGGAAGAGAAAATAGGAATGAACTATATTCGATATTGGGAATCCGAAATACAATGAGAATTCAAGTTGCCATGGTTTACAATGGACACTCTTATTTAAACTACTCAGCCGAATCTTTTTTCAACAAGAACTACCCTTGATTCCCTTATTATCCCAGCTAATCTAACTATTAGATTTATATATGTTGATGTTGTATAGGTTTCATAGGTTGGCCCACCACACTTAGGCCCCTTTGTATATTTTCTTACATGTGTATTATTCTTTGGTAAGTGTACAAAACCAAAACCATGTATTCTTTTTGCACTACGATGGTATTGCAAGCAACCTAGAGGGTTCAATAGCTTTCGGTGTTGCTCCATCGCATGGAGAGAGGCTGCAAACAGCTTTCTCATTAGTTTTTTCTTTCCTTTATGCTTCTGCACGTTTACTTAGATTGTATCACAAGACATGTTGTAGATCCTACATTATCTCCTCCACTTTTCAAGTTGTTATGGATCCTACATTCTCTCCCCACTCCTTGGGTTATTTGAATGGTGTATAACAAAATCTCGTTTCTTTTCTTTTTCGGATTTTCCTTTTCATCGCAAGACTTCTAGCTATTTTTGTGGAGATCTTGTTATCTTTGGAGAAGAATGGTTTTGAAAGTTTGCAGTGCTCTTTCGAATATCGAGTAGTTGGCAAGAATACCGGCAGTTGTTTTGCAATACCAGCCTTTGTTTTTCTTCCGAAACTAGGTGGTTATTTTTAAACAAAACCGGTTAGTTGGCAAGTTACCAATATGCCCTCCAACACTTTTGCTTCATCCTCACGTGGTCGATCAAGAGAGAGAACCCATAGACGGACACATAGACAAACACGTGTCTCGACAACTCCTTCTCTTTCAAGTTCATCGTCTGAAATATAGACCGACAATATCACCCAAACAAACAGAGCTCGAGTTACTCCCAGAAACCCTCTCCATCTCACCCCAGCTGATCTTCAAACACAATCCTTTGTCACCACCTTGCTCAAGAATGAATCCAACTATGACTTATGGAGTCGACAGTTTCAAAATGGCCTCAAAACCAGAAAGAAACTTGGTTTTATTGATGGAACACTCCCACATCCACCAGACCGAGACCCACGTTCTGAGCTATGGGATGAATGTCACTCTGCAATAATTACATGGCTTGAGAAATCTGTTCATGAGTCTTTAGTTGGGCATATTTCTCGAATTGGGAATGTGACAAAAATTTGGGAGGGGTTTTGATTAAGGTATGGGAAATTGTCGGATACTAACTCTTACATTCTTAGGAAATAGATTTATGCCTTAGATCAAATCCATCTTAGCACTACAGATTACTACACTCGGCTAACAGATCTGTGGGGGGAATTAGACACTCAAGAACCCCCCATTCGTTGTACTTGTGGAACATATCGATGTGAAGTTAATCAAAGAATAACAGAAAGGACTGAAAGATGGAGACTAATGAAGTATTTGAATGGGTTATCAGAAGCTTTCCAGAACTTGAGAACTAATATTCTGGCAAGAGAGAAGCTACCCACCATTGATGCTGCGTCTGGACTCACAAAACAAGATGAAAACCAGAAACTATAGTATGGTTTAAGTGTTCAAACCTTGGACAACATGACTCTATCCATGAAAGGGCCTCCATCTCCAGTTTACCAACGCCATTCTTTTTCTCCTTCCACTGCCAATCCTAACGGAAATCAGTTCACAAGAGCAGGCGGGGAAAATGGGCAGAGACCTGTTTGCACTTACTGCAATAAACAGGGACACTTGAGGGAAAAGTGTTATCAATTGGTTGGGTACCCTCTTGGATGGACTCCAAAGAACAAGAATAAGAAAAAAGGCCCATCTTTTACTGCAAATCAGCTGCGTTTTGAGCCAGGCAATTCCTCTACTGCACAAATGCAGTTTCTCCCAAACACAGGGCAAAATCAATTTGTTTTTGCCCCTGGCCAGTCTGAACATTCTATGCATGTTGACTCTCTTGGAACACCTCACACAGCACCGGGGCAACATGGGTCTCATGGCCCTCATGCAATTCACGGGTACAACCCGTTTGTTCAAGCACCTGGGTCCAATCCTTTCAGGCAGCAACCAGTCTTTCCAAGCACAATGAATCAAGTTTTTCAGCCTGCTGCTAATGTGGATTCTGTTATAGGGCCAGCAAGTTCCAATCCTGCAATGACAGCACCCTTGACAACCCAGTTTGAGCAGTTCCAAAAATGATGTCTCATTTCAATGGAATGAATTTGTGTGATTCTGCTGCAAATTTCATAGGTATGAGATATGGACCCCAGTGCTTACCATTTTTTCATGAATGGATAATAGATTCAAGGGTAAGTAGCCATGTTGTTTGTGATTTACGTTACTTGCATGCTCATTTTCCATGTGATTCACTTGGTTTATCTGTTCGCATGCCTGATAATAGCCAAACCTTAATTTCACATATTGGATTCACAAAGTTGACCTCAAATTTGCACCTTAAGCATGTTCTTTATATGCCAAAGTTTCATTATAACCTCATATCAGTTTCTAAACTATGCCATGATAATAACTGTGTGATCATATTCTTTCATGAATTCTGCTTGTTCTAGGACCGTATGATTGGGGCAGTGATTGGATTGGGTAGAGAGGATCGGGGTCTATACTTTCTTCATCCGTCGTCTCAAGCCTTTCCATCGAGTCTTTAGCGTATTTTGTTTCCAATTAGGAATCTTTTGTATAATGTTAACATAGGAAACTCTCATAGTTCTGCTATGTATAACATGTATGTTTTGTGGCATCGTCGGTTTGGACATGCTTCACAAAAATAGTTTTTTGATAATGGCAAATGTATTAATTCGCCCTCAAGTTTTTCATGTCCCATTTGTCTTTTAGCAAAACAAACAGGTTCTCCTTTTCCACAGAAGCGTTCTTTTTCCTCTTCCATTTTTGATTTAATTCATATGGATCTGTGGGGTCCACATCGTACCCCAAATCATGATGGATCGCTTTATTTCTTAACAATAGTTGATAATTATTCACAAGCAACATGGACTTTCCTTTTACGTTTTAAAAGCCAAGTTTTTATTACCATAAAGTTCTTCATTCTCATGGTTAGCACTCAATTTGGGAAGTCGATTAAGTGAATTCAATCTGACAATGGTGGTGAATTCTTCTCCACTGAATGTATTACTTTTCTTGCCTTACATGGTATACTCCATGAGAGTTCATGTGCGTACACACCTCAACAGAATGGGGTTGTGGAACGTAAGCATTGACATCTCTTGAATGTTACTCGAGCCTTGATGTTTCAAGCTCAGATTCCTTCCCATTTTTAGGGAAAATGTATTCTTACAGCTACATACCTAATTAATAGGCTGCCTACTACTCTTATTGGACAACATACTTCTTTTGAGGTGTTGTATGGTCATCGTCCATCACTTGATCACCTTCGAGTTTTTGGATGTCGATGTTATACTACTACTTTAGGTCATAAGGATAAGTTTGCTCATCGTGCAACTCCTTGTATCTTCATGGGGTATCCTTCATTGCAGAAGGGATACCGAGTGTATAATCCCGATACTGGGAAGTTCTTTGTGAGTCGGGATGTTATTTTTTATGAGTATGAGTTTCCTTTTTCTTCGACTCCACCTACTAGTGATTCCCCCGGACAATCCTTATCTCTTGATCTACTTATTGATCCAGTCATACTGCCTGACACGGGACCCACCAGTTCACCTGAATCGGTTGTTCATGAATCTAACCCATCAACCTCACCGCCTCATATCATGATTGATCCTCAGCTAACACAATCCCCTATACAGCCTAAACCTGAGCCTTCTCCAGTCATCCATGATGAGCCACCACTAGCTCAACCTCGACGTTCAGATCGATCTAGGCGACCACCCACATGGACAACGGATTATTTTTGTCCCACCTTAGTACCTATAAATTCCACTTGTTTATACTCTACCTCAAATTATGTATCCTTAGAGCGCTTTGCTCCTCACCACCAACAATTTATAGCCTCAATATCCACCATCCAGGAGCCTGAGACTTATCATCAGGCACAAACAGATAAACATTGGGTTAAAGCCATGGATAAAGAGCTTGCAACCTTTCAGGCTAATCACACATGGGATCTTGTGCCCTTACCTTCTAGGAGAAGAGCTGTGGGATGAAAGTGGGTATATTTAGCAAATGGGAGTATAGATAAGTATAAGGCTAGGTTGGTGGCCAAAGGGTATAGTCAGCGTGAGGGGCTAGATTATCAAGAGACATTCTCACCTACAGCTAAAATGATCATTGTACGAGCTATGATAGCAGTAGCAGCTATACGCAACTGGCCATTGTTTCAATTAAATGTTCAAAATGCTTTCTTACATGGTGATTTGTTTGAGGAAGTGTACACGATTCCTCTGCCTGGGATGATAGTTGAAAGGAAGGACATAGTTTGCCGTTTGCGGAAATCGTTATATGGTTTGAAGTAGGCATCGCGTCAATGGTACACGAAGTTTACAGAAGGCCTACTTTCAACTGGTTTCTCTCAGTCTCGGCATGATTATGCCTTATTTACTCCACATCAAGGGAATACATTTGTTGTCTTATTAATTTATGTAGATGATATTCTACTGATGGGAAATGATTCTGTTGCTATAGCTGATGTGAGAAGACATCTACATTCCTTATTTCACATAAAAGACTTGGGGCATGCCAAGTACTTTTTTGGGATTAAGATTGCACGCTTTCCAGAAGGTATATATCTTAACCAACGCAAGTACACGTTGGAACTAGTTGCAGAGGCAGGTTTATCAGGGACCAAGTCCTTAGTGATCCCGATGGAAGAAAATGCTAAGCTTACCTCCATTGAATTTGATAGATATACCCATAGTGAAAAATGTGATCCTCCTCTCACTGATTATGAGCCTTATCAGAGGTTAGTGGGAAAATTGATCTATTTGACGCACACTAGGCCAGACATCACCTATGCAGTTCAACTCCTCAGTCAGTTTACTCATGCCCCAAAGCAATCGCACCTGGAGGCTGCTATGCGAGTTTTGAAGTATATTAAAGGTTGTCCTGGTATTGGTATTTTCTTCTCATCTACATCCTTACCTAAACTTGTTGCATATTGTAATGCTAGTTATGACACTTGTCCTATGTCACGGCGTTCGACTATTGGTTATTGGTTATTGTTTATTGCTTGGGAAATCATTGGTATCTTGGATGACCAAGAAACAATATGTTGTTTCTAGGTCCTCAACCGAAGCTAAGTATCGAGCTATGGCATACACTGCTTGTGAGATTGTGTGGATGATTGGCTTATTTGGGGACCTTGGAGTTGTTGTTCCACAACCCATATCACTTCATTGCGACAACGAGGCTGCTGCCCACTTGCAGCCAACCCAATGTTTCATGCTAGGACCAAGCACATAGAGATAGATTGTCATTTTGTTCATGACAAAGTACAAGAAGGATTGATATGCATGCATGACATTCGTATTAAAGAGCAGCCTGCGGATTTGTTAACAAAGTCATTAGGGAGCAGTCAACATCAACATCTACTGTCCAAGCTCGGGGTTTTTGATCTCCACCAACCCTGAGCTTAAGGGGGGTTATTAAATTCATATATGTTGATGTTGTATAGGTTTCATAGGTTGGCCCACCACACTTGGGCCCCTTTGTATATTTTCTTACACGTGTATTATTCTTTGGTAAGTGTACAAAACCAAAACCATGTATTCTTTTTGCACTACAGTGGTATTGCAAGCAACCCAGAGGGTTCAATAGCTTTCGGTGTTGCTCCATCGCATGGAGAGAGGCTGCAAACAGCTTTCTCATTAGTTTTTTCTTTCCTTTATGCTTCCGCATGTTTACTTAGACTAACTACCCGTACCCCTGGCTGGCTAAACAGAATATCCAAATACCAAAGTCTCCAGAATGTTCCAGCTCTAGAATATTCTCACCTTGTTTCCGAGAGTGCCCTTCTAGCCAGGTCCGCCCCTCAAGTTAATTAGATTACCTGGCCACGTCATCTACCTATTTGGCAAATGGTAACAGCTGGCAAGATGGGAGATTTACTTAGCCACCAACTGGTGTCAACCCTTTGGGGGGAGAACAATTGTCAGAATTCAATGGTGTCCCAAATCTAGGCCACTCTTTATGCCTCAGAGTAGGCTGTTGGAATATTCTCCGACTCTTTTCAACGCACTTGTCCCTTTAGTTAAATGAATAGTTTATTAGTTGCTCGGATATTTTCTTAGGTTGGGCCTGTTTTGACTTAAACCATGAGGAAAAGGTTTCTATTGAAAAAAGGAGGACATTGTCACGTCCACCAAACTAAAAGTCAAAAATCGTAAAAGACCAATAGAAAAAACCAAATTAAAAACCAAGTCAAAGATCAACCAAAAGTAGAATAAAAAGAAATAATATCATCTATACTAGTCAATCAGAGATAATTCAAAAGAGTATTAATGTTTATTAAAGAGAAATTTTGCATATAGATGAGATTTTATTTTTGATATACATGCTCAATTACTATAAATATCAGAAAAGTAGTATATAACACTCATATTTTGAATCGAATAAATTCCGCATGGCTTACTACTACGAATATAGCAAAAGAGAAAAATAAACCCTACCAAAAACAACAGCTCGGAGGATGAAAGTAAAAATAGATATTGGTTTAAGAACAGTGAGAAGAGCGTCGCTGAATTATTCTAGAAAACCGCAGATAAAAATAATCGCCAAGTGCAAGATGGCAGTTGGATTCTTTTAAAAGATCGATGATTTTCTTGTTCTGTTATAAATAATTAAATAAGTTTCAAAAAATGATTAGCACCTTTAGTAGCTGTGCTTCGGATTAATCTAAAACCTGAGGTCATTTGGACAAATGGCTTCTCACAGACGAAACAGATTTCTATCTTTCAAAATTCACTGAGTTCTTTGAAAGCTATGACCGGAGCAGTTCCATTACACTGATGGATAGCATTACTTTAGACCATACCCGTTACAATCACACACAAAACAGCAAAGGTCGAGATTTATACAGACCTCATCGACCGTTATCAAAACATTAAGGAAGCTCAAAATTACTGTAGCAATAACTTTCACATATAGCAGATTTATGCAATATCGTCAGTCTTCGTGGGCAGACGCTTTATTTGGAACACTTCATCCACCATATTCAGATAAACTCACCGATTACGGCATTGGGAAGTTCTACATCGCTGGCCCAGCCTCTTGAAGTGCTCTACTATCGGGCGCTTGGGAACTGGAATGAGCTTCCCAACCAGGGCCAGAGGCCAGCTGTCAGAAGTAAAACGACGCAAGTTAGGCCCATCCTAATGCTTATACAATTACTGTCATTACTTACCATTTAAGCTTCTAACCTAAATCATGAGTAAACAACTGGTTCTTGTTTTTGTTGCCTATCACAACTGAACAAGATAACTAGTTTTAAGACCTAATTCGGAACTAATCAACAGTCATCATCTAATAACTCTTCGAATATGTCACATGGTTAAAGACCCCTGCTCAGCATTTAATTTTAAGACAGCACAGATTCATCTCTAACATCAAATTAAATTTCGTCTCAACGTAAACGCAGTTCCTACAATACGACCTACATCAAATGATGTGGGACCTAAATGGTGGTCAAGAATATTTGGTCCTACAAATGAATGAACTAACCTGACAAAACCAATAGCAATAGTTATAAGCCATTGTCCCCAGGTAAGCTTCACCGTTGTTGTAAATTTTCCGAGGAACTCAATGATGATTATCTGGAAAAATGGATAGAATTAGCAGCGTTATTATACGCAAATGCATATCCGAAATAGAAATCTGTTAAGTAATTGTAGTGGCTGCAAACCTGAAGTACTAGAGTGATTCCAACTATAGCAACGAAGAGGTGGTTTTTGATAACTCCACTGAAGACATTCATTTCTTCTGGCTTGCGAGCATTGAACTCGTTGAATATCTGTATTTGAGCCAATTAGCACATAGTAGTTTGAAAATTAACATAAACTTGAAAACAAGACTAGAAAAGGTATTAACAAATTATTCAAACTGCACAATCAGGCATTTAAGAGGAATACTTGATCCTTGGGGATTTCTTTTACTTTTTGGTTTTCAAGCTTAAACAGTTAAAAAGAGGAAACGTTTCAGTCTTCCTACAAACATGGAAACCCATAGCTGATGATTTTTTATTTATCACATATTTCTTTTCTTCAAAAGGAATTTCATTAAACAGCATCTTCCAAGTACAATATGACATAAAACCTTAGGGATGGCACCACACCAAATTCCATATCACATATACCTCATATAAATTAAAACTTTATCACCTCACTGAAACCAATAAAATTTCTGTGGATATGAATGCTCTTCTATGGAGATTCTAGTTTCTTACCAACTTTCTTAGAGAAGATATTTTTCCTACTCCATCTAAATCAGAAACCTTACCACTACATGTAACAAGTGTCCAAAAAATATTTCAAGGCCATCAATCCTCAGTATCGTTTACATAACTACTATTAGACTCCTAACCACCAAAATCTCTCCACAAGCTGCTAGCACATCATCTCTCTTCATTACGTAATCATCAAACACTAGACTACAGAATGACTTATAAAGAAATCTTGAAGAGAAATAGAGAAACATATGTGCAAGGATTAAACAAATGAGTTTCTTTTCGACCCACGTTAGTTTTCTTCTCGAAAGGATAAATAAAGTAGCTGCTCAGAATCTCTTAAGACACATCCATAACTAGAACAAAAACCTAGTTTTGTCTTAATCAATGAAAAGAATGTATTACGCCTACTTGATGATTTAAACTACTTGATGATTTAAACAAATGATACTTGACCAAAGACAAGAACTAAAACAGGATCCATTCAGGACGTCTCCGCACTCCTGCTTCACACAGCACATCATCCTCCTTCAGTATGCTATATTTTCTTTTCTTTTAAAGAATGATATGACAGAGCAATCGTAAGATTAATGAAGGTGATGGTTTTCTATAAAAATAAGACTCATATATTTCTTGAATCAACTACTTACTTGGCAGAGGACAAATGCATTGAAGATCATAGTATTCTTCACTTCAACCCCATCATGTTTCAGATGGAGAATACTCTTACCCCAAAAGTTGAGGATAAGGAGAATACAAACTTGATATATTGCCTGCAGTGACAAGAACAGAAATAATATCATGATTGCTGCATAGGATGATATCACGCATTTTCTTTGACAATTGCTTCTAGTTAAAAAAAAACAGACATTGTTCAGCTACCTGTATGGCTACGTTCCTCCACATGATATTTGTTATAAGAGGTTCCCTAAGAAAACAGAAAAGATCATTATCCCAAATCATTAAATCAATCAAATATTGACTCCGAAGACAATACACACATATATACCACTCATGGAAAGCATTCAGATCGGTTCACAAAGCTCTTCAATTTCAATTTCCCAAAATGACCCTCAACCCTGTTGTTCTAAAACAAGCATGACATGCATGAGTGGAGAGGCAAAAATGAACATGGAGCGGGTCCCACATCTGGACCTCTTTCCAAACAGAAAAAGCAATCAGCCTAACACATGAGTGGAGAGGTAAAAATGAACATGGCGCAGGTCACGCATCTGGACCACTTTCCAAACAGAAAAGCACTCAGCCTAATAGCATTGATAAAAAAGAGGTGCAACTCATAATGGTTCAGGAACAAACAAGCAAACATCACTGAAAACAGCATCAAATATTGTTCAAGTCAATTCAACTGAACTTCGGTTCGAAGGGAGAGCAAGCAGAAATTGTACCTTTTTCCTCTGGCTATCCCCAGAATCAGAGAATTCCTTTGTCATATATTTCAAGCAAGATATCAACCAAGATAACAGAAGAAATTAAACTAACCAACATCAAACATGGTGCTATCTGTCTTATAATATTTGTAAGAATACGAATCCTTCTAGCATTAATGGACACAAGCAAAAACTAGATATAGTGACTATAATATGAACAAACATTACAAACGATAATGTAAGAGCCACTGTATTTATAAAAGGATGAAACCATGCTATACATAACTTCAAAGAGCTATTGGATCTATAACAATACAGCAGCAAACTCAACAGAGACCACTAGTGCAAACCTTCTTCCAACTGGTGATCGTTGCATAAGGTTATCTGTTGGTGGTTCAGTGGCCAAAGCAAGTGCTCCAAGAGTGTCCATTATAAGGTTAACCCATAGAAGCTGCAACAAGAAGACTATATAAAAACCAATAAATAGTAATTTATAGGGACAGTTGCTGTATTCTCAAAATTGACCAACCGAAGTCAACAATTTATCCTCTTAGTGGCATCGACAACCCATAAATTCCTAAGTCTAGAATATGTTCAAGGATTAAGCGCCAAATGTTACAGATCAAAACTCCAAAAAAAAAAAAAAGGGAACAGATTAAAAGTGCTTTTTCAAGTTAGTTTCGCAAGCATACAGAACTTTGTTGTTCATTTTCACAACAAATATAAAGAGACATTTTTCTCTTATGATGGGCGTGAGTGCATACCTATTCATATATACTATTTCAATTACTTACTCATATTTAAAATGTCAATTATTTCACCTCCTTTATCATTTTTTGTATTTTGGATTTATTATGCACTAACAGAAAGAGAGAGAGAGAGAGAGAGAGAACCTGCACTGCATTTAAAGGAACATCACCAGATGATACTGCGGCCACAACATTAATCACAAGAGCTGCAACATTAACTGTAAGTTGGAACTGGATAAATTTCTGAATATTTGCATAGACCGAACGTCCCCAGCGGACAACCTACGTGGTGTAGACAAAGGAAAGACTTAGACAAATTGCAAATATGATTTAAGGAATTTCGGTACTAGTTTTTGGTCCAATGCTTGTGTCAAGGGGAAAAGTGTTTTAGATCCGTGTACATTTGATGTTTTAGATCTTAATTCTCCAAAAGGTCATGCTTGTGTCCTCCAGTGTCCTCATCATATCCAATTTTAATATATACGTTGATGGGGTTATTTATATAGATGAATCCTGCCTGTATCAACTGTGGCATGTCCAGATGTATCCATCATAGATATAAAGACCGTTCTTTGGAAGTATCATCACTTCCTACGGGTAAAGCATTTTTTAAACCATAAACTATACTTATGTCGACATAATTTTAAAAAGCCCAATCAACAACATGGACACCATATAAATGAAATTAAATATTAAGTGTGGTTCAGTTTTTATTGCTGCAAGGAGAAATGGCGTCCATTATACCATGGTAAAACTGAAATCACAAACATAATCCAATTCCTTTTGCCAAATCCCTGTACACCCTAACAAAGCATATAAACACAAAGGTTTTTATGACATACTAATATAAGGAGAGAACAATTTATTCACCTTTACAACTGATGCAAAGTTATCATCCAAGATAATAATATCAGAGCTTTCTTTTGCAACTTCAGTTCCTTGAATTCCCATAGAAAGACCAATATCTGCCTAAAGTACAAATGGCAAAAGAGCATAAAACTATTACTAGGAAGTCATTACTATTAATATAAAGTCCTGTACATAAAAGGGTTCAACATACAAGAGGCACAAAAAGAAATTGTTCCTACGAGGGCACATTAAGCATGAATAGATAAGTATTACGAAATTTGACCCCTTTTTTCCCAGTGTACTTCAAAAATATCCACATCTATGCCTTGTCGAACTTTGGTTAGATTTGGGAAATATGTAAATCTCAAGCTTACTTGTCATCCGTGATAGCTGACACACTAGTAGATGTACGGCGTTAAGCCAAAATATGTACATGTAACATGAAACCATAGATGAAAGCAAACGCAAGTAATGCACATCTGTCATCTACTTCGCTTATCTTAGAGTAACTATATCCATAGAACACAATATCTTAAAATTTCCAAGTGTAAATCCAACCTAACCTAATACAATGCAATCTGGCACTAAATGTCAGACTCAGATTCTACCATTTTGGTGCATGAATTTTTTATTTTTGGGTGTAAGTATTTCAAAGCATTGAAACAAATAAATGTTAAAGAAAAACAAACTTCATGGAGTGCAGGTGCGTCGTTGGTGCCATCTCCTGTTACAGCAACAACTTCACCACGCTTACGAAGTGCTTGCACAAGCAAGAGCTTGTCATTAGGAGAAGACCTTGCCATCACCTATAATCAGAAAATAAACCATCAATACATACTATTCAAGCAAAACATGCAAGACATGTTTCTATGTTTGTAATAAGATACATCCATACTGAGTGAAGATCCATAGTGAACAGTCATAGAACTAAAAAAAGTTCGAGCCATACCACAATTTTCTGGGCAGCTTGTTCTTTTTCTTTGTCAGGTAATTCACGGAATACTCTTCCCTCAATGACGTAAGGCTCATTAGCATCTTCACTTTTAGCAAGTATCCCACACTCCAAGGCTATTGCTTTTGCTGTTCGAAGATTGTCTCCTGTTACCATTCTCACCTACGTGTTCAGAAATATAGGGTTGCCAAAGGTCATTTCCTAAATATTTTTGTTGGTCATGTAAATGATCTCACAAAACTACGTAGAAACAAAAAATAATACAACAGCAGTCACAGACACAGAATGCAGTACATGTTCTTGACATACAGTGTTGTCCCTAGCAAACCTTATAGATCTTAAACCAGATTTAAGATTAATCTCAAGCGGGATGTATAGATGAAGCACAATTTTTATTAAATTTGAAAGCTTTGTATCTAGATAGTTTTAGGGCATTGGATTGTGGAAGGTGGATCCTATTATTTAGCCTGTTGGATTCAGCCTACTCTTACAGGAACTTTCATAGCTCTGGAAATGGGGAAGGCAATGGTTAGTATATGCAATAGAAGATATCACACTTCTCGGTTCAGAAAAACGAAAATCTTGCACACTTTCAAGACAGAAAGACTAACAATTACCAGACTATCAATCTTAAAGATTGAAAAAAGAAGCCACAAGTTTAGAGTAGATGCAGTATATCATCATCATAATCCCCTACTCCACACAACATCTACCTAGGAACTATCAAATTTGAACTACAGAGAGACAGAAATCTTATGGGAAAAAAAAAATTGCAAAGAATGCTACAGAAAATGTAGTTCAAATAGAGCATTAACACGAAGCATATAAACACCCCCTTTTTACCATGACCTTAAACTGTATGTACAACAGAGGCATGAACATCATATGCCTTTTTTTGGCGCTAAAGCCAAAAGAAACGTTATTCAAGACTTCCAGATGCAGTTTTCCATTCTTTATGAAGAAAAGATGAAGGATCGTGAAAACAAGCCAAGATCAAGGCAAAAGGAAGACATCTGCAAAAGCACATGTCATACTGCTTTGAAACACTTTGTAGTTTTCAGTTTGTTAATACCAGGAATTCATTTCCATCTTATCATTGGGCATCACTTTACCCAATTGGTAGCAGCATCCATTTATGGTTTCAAAAGTCTAAAGCCTTTGATTCCTCCGCTAACACATTCACGACCTAAGACCAGAAAGTGTTTTATGAGAAACGCAATCCATCTGTTTCATAAAAAAAACTGAGCACCCGATAGGATGGTTCAAGATGTCAAAAATGAGAGTCACGAACCAATCGCATGCTTGACATATCACCAAGAAAATATCTCCAAATTCTCATTCCTTGACCAAGGGAAATTGGTGGACAGGTAAACAATAGTTAGAAATTACAGAACCTAAAAGCTAGTTTCTACAAGGATTTAAATATGTCGATGAAACTAAAGATACAGCAAACGATCCATAAGGATACATATCCAACCCACCCAATCTAGGTACTAGTGCTAGGTTGGAGTCAAATTATTATCCCAACAACTAGTATATAATAAATCCATGTCATTTATTTTCAAAAAAGAAACTGATACCTTCACACCAGCTTCTGTACACAATCTCACTGCATCGTTGACACCTGGGCGGCAGGGATCCTATGTGCAGTCAAAATAGTCAAGTACAAGGGTTAGGTTTTAACATCTGATGAAAACAGGAAGTGTCTAATAGTATGATATTAATTCTATTTAGTCACAAAGAATTGTTTGGATGGAAAAATAGAAAAAAAAAAACACTAATAAGAATGACCATGATAATGACAATAATTATAAATCTAGAAGTAATTATGAAGGGAAAAACAATAAGGAAAGGAATAAAAATCTTACCTCATACAACAACATTTGTATGAGAACAGTGCCAGAATTTTGATTACAATAGGCAGGTTTTGATTAAGAAAAAAGAAAAGAGGATATAAACGAATAAAAATTTTAAATAAGAAAAAAACACGAACCCTACTTCCACATAAAGCAAAAAAGGCATAGATGAATGAATTTCAAGATACTTCTTTATCATGAAAGTGGAGATAGGTTGTTAAGCTAATACTGAAAATACTGCAGACTTCTATACCAAAAGTGGAAACAACTGATTGAGATTCACGCAAGTTTTAAACCCTGTAGCTTGTTCATTAAAAGTTCATGCCCCTATCTTTATTGTTTTGCTTGAGGTTTTTTAGGGTAAAAAGTTCAAGCCTCAGAATGGTTATCCACTTAATCGCTTTACTGCAAGAGATTGATTAATGCTTTCACAACATTCAGTGCGTAATTTAAACATCTATTTAGTTTTGCAGTACTTTTGAAAACCATGAGGTGAGTAAATCAACCTTCAAGTGATCAGACTAATCTTTATCCTGGAGCTACCATTGCCTTCAACTTACAGTAGATCTTGTCATGGATTTATGCACTTCTAATGTCTCAAAGCACATGCAATGCTCTACTGACTAAAATGCATTTAGCCCCAGACTTTCAACATAGGAAGATTCCAGTCACTGAATTGGGATCATTTCAAGACCGTAAAAATGATTAAAAATATTCTAACATTTCCCAGTATTAAGAGTTTGCTAAAGATTATCTTAGATAAGCTTATATTTTTCTCTTTATTGTTTGAATTTTCTTTATCTTGTTGGTTAGACAAATTTACCTCTACTTGTAGATAGATAGGCTTATTTTGTAAAGCTATTATAACTCAGAATGACATCTCTACACGTAAGTGTGGAGATATAATTCAACTCCCATTCTTTTTTATACTTCTATTTTCTATTCCTAAACTTTTACACAATATTAGAGCTCTAGAAATTGTTGCCCTGATTTATGCTTCCTCCACCACTAGTTCTTTTCTCATGCTTTATTCATGGTTCTCTATACTGATTTGGCCATGTCACGCTCCCTCAATCATAGAGTTCTAGGTAGTACGACTTGCTCTCTTATTCCAAATGCCCTCAACAGAAGATGGTGATGCTCTTTCCAACGTAATGTTTGAAAAGCCTTCATGATTGGTCTTACTGGTGTTAAAGTCAATGCACCTCGTGGCTGCGTTATAGGCAATTGCAGCCACCGCAAAGGCTGGTGTCTTATAGATGTCTGTTACATCAGCATCGATGAAGTGTGTGGTGGTTTGCTTTCTACTGGTGCATTTCAGTGAATACGGTGATTGGCTCTCCCAATAATCCTTGGTAGCGGAATCCTCCTCAGTATATGCAATGATCAGTTTCAAGCACTGTCGGCACAAAAAAGTAATCCTCAGACTCCCAAGATTTCCCAACCTCTTCCTTTTCAAATATGAAAACCACCACTTTTTGGAGATTGCCCATATTCATCTTTTAAGATGAAGGAACTGAAGCCTTTTAAGAGTGTTGTTGCTTTGAGCGCATGTTACTTGATCAACTATGAACCCATTCCTCTTCCTGTCCGCAAATCTGCTTGCTCTATGGGTATCTCATAATGCTTGTTTTGTTCACCACCTGTTCTTGATGAACTCATCCTACATGCTCGTGACCAACTTTACTATTCTTGTACCCAAAAAGGTTACCAATGGTATAGTCCTAGACAGCAGAAGAATTTTGAGTTCATAACTTACATTTTGAGTCTCAATCATATTTTTAGGCTAACCTTAGGAATGCATGTCTCTGCTAGTGCTGTCAACTTTCCTCAAGCACACCCATCAATGTATAAAAGCCATCCCCTCCTTGCCACCACAAACATTTTCTCCTCCTTTGATCTAGCTCATATCACTTTGGATGAGTTACCATTGCTTTGCATAAAGGTACTAGCTCCTATTTCATTAAACACCCTATTCCTTCTTTGTCTTTTGGGACCATGTAATTTCCACTCCTCTTGTATATTCTACTAGGTTCCATCAATTCCTCTTCTAGTAAGGAATAAATACCTTTGATTATAATGGCAAATGAGATATTTCATTAAAAACCTCCAAAGGAACAAAAAAGGATGCCAATCATCATTGTGTCTACCATCAAATACACAAATCTATGGTGCTGATTATGCGAAGAGCTTTCTCTAGTTGCTAAAACTTATTCTTGTACCTTGGGCCTCTAGCAAAAGAGTTCCACTAGCTCTTGTATCAATTAGCAATGAAGAAAGCATTTCTTCATTGCAAATTTTATGAAAAGGTGTACACAAAGCAACCTCCAAGATTTATTGTTCAAGGGGAGTTGGTGAGGTGTATAACTTATATAAAGCAATTTGTTCTAAGTCATGATAATGCCTCATACACATCTCAAGATCAGGTGCTGATGAGCACATTAACTATTCATGTGGATAAAAGCCCTTTGAATCTTGAGCAGACTATTGAGTCTCCCTTTTGTTCTTTGAAAATTTATAGAGAAAAAACTCAAGTTTTGTCAATGGGCCAATAACTTGGTGGTTGATTATTGGCCACCTAGGACTTAGGTCCTGAATTTGACACCCCATATCCCCAAAACCCTCTTTGCCTAACCAAAAAAAAAAAAAAAAAACTCAAGTCTAAGCATATCAAGATATTAAAGAAACCATTCAATCTTCCATGCTATTAGGTCAGTTGCTATTTTTAGTGGCAGGTACATTTTGGATCGTCTAACTTAAGACTATAGGCATTTTTCAACAAACCAGGTTTTGTATTAAGGATCGAGCAAAGTTTGGATATTTCTTTAGCATGCAGATGGCTTATCAGCTAGTGGGATCAGTCTCTCTTAGAAGAAGTATACTTTGGATCTTTCTAGAGGATAAATGTTTACTCATATCCAAGCCAATTGATGTTTCAATAGATCCAAATCAGAAACTAATAGTTGATTGAGAAGGGACCATAGCTAATTCAGGGAAGTATGGAAGGTTAGTATGAAATTCAAATTATCTCGCCATTAGACCTAATATCCTCTTTGTAGTCAGCAAGGCTGGATATATCCTTGGCGCAGAGAGAGCTTGATTGGTCCTTGCAATTAGTCTCTCTCAAAGGAAACATACTTTGGATGTTTTCCAAGGTACAAGTGATTCCAACCGTTTGATACTCCAACTTATTCAAACTAAGACTAATGGTTGGAAGGGTCAGCAATGAGATAAAGTAGAACATGTTCTCAAATATTTAAATTGGTTCTCATCTCAAAGACTTGACTACTTCGCAAACAAATTGAATGTCTAATGATGAACATTGCACATTCTTGGGAGAATTATATTTTGATGTGATAAACATTAAAAAAAAATAGTTACAATCAGGTACAGTAAGCTAAATATCGAGCTATAATTCATGGTTGTGAGTAAAATGTGCTTGAGAAATTTTATTACAGAAATAAGTTTTACCTAAGGTACACCCAAGAAGCTATGGTAATCAGGCAGCGATTCAAATAGCCAAAAATCTAGCTTTTTAGGAATAAACTAAGCAAATTAAAACACAGAGTAACCTAGTTTCATGCCAAGTTAACCAATAAAGAGCTTGGCACTCCACATATGAAGACAAAAGGTCAGTTAGCTGTTCTATTTAAAGGCACTAAATCACGGTTGACTGTTCAATTAATATTACATCATATATACTTATCCAACTTTAAGATGGGAGTTAGATAACATTATCTTAGAAATTAACTCTTATGGTATTGTTAATAGCTATCTCTATCTTTTTGGTTAGACAAGTTTATCTTTGTGAATCTAGAGGTTATATCTCTAAAGTAAAAAAGTTAAGGGAAAAATCTGTTTGAAAATATTTCCACGATTTCATCAAACCTACTTTCAATTTCCCAACATAACAGCAAAATGCACAAAAGCATCATACCACAAAACTTTGGACGTAAGTTGACCCAATCACCGTTCATAGTGTTCTCAAAACCAGTTTGTCCAAAAGAACCATATAAATTGATGATTAAAGCACAAAGAAAATGGTAACCAAGAGAGCGAAAAAAGGTAATGCATGGTTTAGTAAAAGTTTCTTTTGTCAGTGATTACCTTTATGCCAACAATAGCAAGCAAAATGAGGCTATCTTCAGGTAAAACCCATTTAGATAGAGACTCCTCATCAGTAGGAACGTTTTCCAATTCCTGTGATCTGTATGCAATGGCAATACATCGCAAACTGCTTGCAGCCATGTCGTCAATAGCTGCCTTAAAAAGTTCCTGGAAGAATTTACGTTTAGTACCAAAGTTTTACTTACAAGTTTGGACAGACTACAGTGTGTATTCAACTTGAACGATAATCAGCTCATTCAGATTGGTTAATGGATCGGTTAATACTAATTTTGTTTCTTGCAATACAGCATAATCAATATGAAATTCTTCACACTTATGTCCAAGCTGTATTAGCTTGCCAATCTTATGTATTAGACTATAAAAATTTTAAAGGACAATCTTCTATTCAAGTATTTTGAATTATCTTATAACTTGAATTTACAATTCATACTAATAAAGGCCACCAGTCAACACCTACTGTCACCAATTGTAGAGGTTCAGCAATACAATGACTGGTAGCAACACTAGTAAGCGTGGTTGTGCATGAATGATTTAAACAACTCTTTATTATAATGGACCACCATTACAGACCTTATGTTCTTCAATGGATTGCAAGCAGCCATTTGAATCAAGATAGCCTGTACACGACTCTAGAACTATCTCAGCAGCTCCCTTCCAGTGTATATGAACTTCAGAGTTCTGCCATAAATTTTATCAGTGGAACCTCACAGGTTATGAGCAAACTAGAAAAACAAAAGAAAATCTTAACATGTTAGAAGTAAAGCCAGTCTAGACATCTTACAAATATACACATAATGAAGATTGACACAATTGTAACATGAAAAGATATTAGGCCAACATACAATTTTAGATCTTCCAACTATAACCCTGCTGACAGGGCTCCCAAAGATTCAGCCAAAACAGTTTGGAATCAGCATATCAAATAGCTTAGGTGAAGATCCTAGAGCTCATATCAGAGACATTTTTTTTTAAATATAAAATTTAACTACTTCCACAACACGTGGAGCTTGAATGACTATTTAAATTAAGTATGTGAGTACCATCACATAATTTTATTTTATTTTATTTTTTGAGAAATAGTCTATCCTAAAAATGAGAAGTTTTACGAGCAAGTAGTCTCCTCTTGAAGCATGTTATGGCTCCATGGATATACAGTTCTATGCATATTTAGATGCATATACTTTAGAATGGAAACCATCTTACTCAAAGAACTTAATTTTTTCCGATTATATTTTTATATTTCACTTTCCAACACACCAGTTCTGAAAGATTCAAAGGCCTCAACGTCAAAGCATCTCCCCTGGAGTAGAAAGCTCAGTTTTACATTTAGGACGGAATGTAGTACTTTCACTCCCAAACAAAAAAAAAAAAAAAAGAGAAAAGCAAAAAAAATGGTATACATGTTGAACAGAAAAACTTCCGGAGTTTCAGTGAGTAGCAAGCTTCTAAATTACAGAGAGACGGACACACCAAAAAAAAAAAAAAAGAAACACAGAGACAGAGAGAGAGAGAGGGAAAATCCTCGTGAGGAAAAAAAAAAAATGCCCAAGCGTGTCAAAATAGTCATTCTATAGATCTAGGATGGTCAGAATTTCAGCTATAATGAGATTATTCCATAGATGTTTTGAATTATTCTTCAGAATATAAAACAAAGGGATGTAAAAAGTTAGTTAGATAGTGGAGGTAATACCAACTTTGAGCTTAGAGTGTCATCATATTTTCACATTTTTGAAAAGTGAAGTTTACATAAACTGGAATGAAGGCAACATTTCTTACTTGAATCAGATTGCTGCTGAGATGTCAATTTTGGGATTGGAAGGCCATCCTCTTTGCAGGTTTATATATTCTTTTCTTTTTCTTTCTTTGAACATGCATTTGTTACTTTTCTATCACATTACTGGATACCATATACCAATAACACGTGCAGTGTGTCAAAATAGCGGCCTAAAGACCTGTAAAATTGATATGGGTCAAGAACTAAATACCATGATCTGGCCAGACATGGCAGGTGCTGACATTTAGATCGAAAAAGAATTGAACTGGGTCAGGATTATTGAATTTGTCCCAAGACAAAACAACAGGGTTGTTGAACATCTCATAATACATGGTAACCTACTAAATAAAGTCTTGAGTAGTAAATATTGCATTGCCCCACTGAATAAGTTGTAATCAACTATAAAACAACCAGGACAGCAAGCATGCACTATCCCCCAAAACAAACGATGTTCCAAGCAATCATTTACCTAATCTAGTTTCTCTAAGAAAACAGCCAACATAGGACTTAAAATATATCCACATATTGCCTTTATAATCCAATCCACTCCAATCGAATTGGACACATAAAGAATTAAGCCAAAAAATAAAACCTTGGAATGAACCAATTACCTGTTTCACAGCAACTCCACCACGCTTCTTATCTGAGTTGAAAGGGAAGACATGGAGAATCTTCGACTCTGATCTCACAAGATCAAATTTCATTCCCAACTGCAGGAAAATTCAATACTAAAACCAACTTCACAAATTAAATAAGTACCAACCACAGATACTAGATACACTTAACAAGGATACCTTGACTGCCCAATAAAGGATAGCCTTTTCTGTAGGAGATCCAGAAACCTCCACATCTTCACCATCCTACAGAAAAGAAGGAAGTCAATGACAGAATTTGATGTTCTAGAGGAGGCAACATCGAGGATCAGAAAAATTAACAATAACATAGCACCTGTATAAATTAATGGAACCACAAATTGATGAAATGGTAAAATAAACAACAACAGACTCAGGATCAAATATATGCTAATGTCCTTAAAAAACCAACGATAGAGTAAGAAAATCATCTGGTGACTAGTAATAGAGACATCACAAAACATACCATCATAAAAATGATACTTTACAAGAGAAAAAGGTTGCTATTGACCCTTAAGAATAAATTATGACCCTTAAAATGATCAAACAGATCTGTTGGTAAAATTCCTGTTGCCATTATGACCGCCAGAACAAATAGCCAGATCAATTTTTGAAATTTTTTTAATGTTGCAACTATTTGGCTAAACTTACAGTAAAATTCGTACTTTAAAGGGAAGGACATGATGTTAGGTCAGGATCTTACAGAAATCTCCTGCTTCTTTGGCAGACAATCTTTTCAGAAATTTTTTCTCTTCACTTATTAGTAATGGTAACTAAAATTCATAACCATACATCCCCAAATCTGATTGAGATTGAGATGGTGCAATTAAATGGTCAATTTGGTAACATGCTTGTCGAGAAAAATTCATCAATCATCTTACATTTTACTAAAGATGCCATTCCTTGGGAGCTCAAAACAGTACCCATGAGATATAGTATACCTTTTCCTATCTTATGCCTCTGTCAAAAATTACTGCAAAACTTCCTGCACTCTCCCACTTTCAGGCAGTTTGAAAAAATTGCCAGAACCCAAAAATAAAAAACACTACGTAGTTTTCAAAAGATCACCCATACACAAATAATAAGGTTGCCAATAAGTGGTGAGAGAGTCTGTAACAACACAAACTTACCTTAGGCAGAAAAACATTGCCTGTGGTATTCTGTGCGATTCCCTCAAAAAGCAGAGACGATACAACAGGATGCAATTTTGAAGAGTCACCTGGTTGATTTATCTTCTTTCCCCCAACATGTGCCTCCACAACAGTCATCTGCAATGACGAGAAATAAATAAAACAAAATAGCCATTAGACATTGATAGTTAAGTGTTTCTTCATAATTGGCAAAAATTTTACAAAAGCACAAAAATAGAAGGGAGAAATAACATAAGGGCCCAAGAGTAGCTATAAGGTCATCAAAATTTAATAGTCAATGTTGAAGACTTTTGACCCCAAATTTCTATGGTTGCTTTTTATGGGATGTACTACTTACCAAAATATGCTTTAATATGAATAGAAGAAAGTCATTGACAATGACTCAAAACATTAACTCAGTTGCATGTTAAGTCTCTTTTTTGAAGATTGTATAACAATGTTGTAGCTGATAATAATTGTTTAAGTGAACTTTATCTCAGAACCTTATTGTGGAAAAGCTATTACATTTTTAAGTTTCCTAGTTTTGTTTGTTAAGAAAATTGGGAACATTGTTGGAAGTGCAGTGGAAACTTAGAACTCTGGTTCATCAGTGAAAATTTTGGATATGCAAGCCTTTTATAGAATGTCCTTGAGAAATCTTGCATTTAGAGCATTTGTCATCCCTGTCTTCTATTAAAAGAAACTGCAAGATGAATGGTTTCGAGCCTTGGCCTAGAAGGAGAGTTTTTTTGAAAATTTTAGAAGTTTCTTAAAAATGAATGTTTCTCTTATCATGCACCATGTTTATTTGGAGTTCAAGGCATAATAGGATATCCAATGCTTGTTAGCAAGAACACACCTGATTTAGGGTCAAGGTTCCTGTCTTGTCACTGCAGATTGTTGTTGCAGAGCCCATAGTTTCACAAGCTGAAAGTCTACGTACCTGCACGTCCACAGGTGTTAAAAATGGCACTGAAGAAATATAATCCGGGGGGGTAAAAAAACTGTTGTATAAGAGCAATATATGAGGAGCAAAATTGTTATGAACTTACCAAGGCTTTGTCCGCCATCATTTTCCTCATAGAGTATGCCAGGCTGTCATTGAATTGAGTAGAAAATATCAACGAATCATGGAGATCAAAAACATTAACAGGTTACCCTTAGCTTTATTATAGGTACAGTATGAAACAAAATTGGTGCCTCATACTTACGTCAAGGTAACAGCCAAAGGAAGACCTTCAGGCACCGCAACCACCACAATGGTGACCTGATGGGATAATCAATCAGTCAGCATATAGCAACGAGGAAAAGAAGAAGAAGAAGAAAAAGAAGTACACAACCAAAACTTAAGGAAGCACTTACCGCAATAGTGAATATTTTGATGACTTTATCTACAATGGCACTAGGACTAGTCCTTCCGTGTTTAAATTCAGCAACTCCATTTGAATTTTTTGTATACCCAGAAAAGTATCTATTAATCCAGATCAGATTGTACCCGATACATTCAATTCTTGAAACGGAAGATTACTATTTAAAGATACAATTTTACCTGATCAAAAGCACACCAAGCACAGCAACAGCTACTGAGAGCCCAACTATGCCTATAAGAGTTGCAACACCATTCAAGCGTACCTACGACAGACAACCAAAACATATAATTATGCGATAAGACAATTTCCAAACAAAAGTTTTAAAAAAAATATCTGAGAAGGAAAACCTGTAAAGGAGTCTCTTCACCAGTATCTTCTGATATACTTGCCATCAACAATCCCCACTCTGTATTGATCCCGACACCAGTTACCTAAAGATAGGTTAAATAGGTGAAGCCTCATGGTCGTAAGGGATAATTTTTCTTTTTTACAAGAATTACTATAGAGAAAGTGCAGAAGGATTTTTGGAGTAAGGATAACTGAACAGTTTAACGTGCGCAGTACAAGACTAATGTAATAATTAGAGACATAAATGACAGTTTAGGAACGGGTTCAACTACAGAACTCAAAGGATCCAAAAGCTTGTATGGTATCATGATAGCCTATATCTCTACAGTTCACTGGAAACCATAACAAACTGAAAAATTGTAAGAAAACTAGTAATAGAAAATGACGCTATTTACCAGCATGGTACCAAAGCCATCTGCCACCTTGCAACCTGACATCAGAAAAGGTGCCTTCTGATCTTTGGTAACCTGCACGAGATGCCATGCTTAAGACTAGTAAGGGCTAGCAGTTTGATAGTTAAATCATGAGAAGATATAATGAGCTTACAATCTTGCTTTCACCAGTCATGCTAGATTCATCAATTGCCAGAGAATGACCAGTAATTAAGATGCCATCAGCAGGTACCTATGCAATCCCAAATAAGAAATCCAGGTAAAGGATGAAATTTGATTTTTCAGCAGAACAAATACAGTGAATCAAGTTGCTCACCTGATCACCAATTTTCAGAGGTATAACATCACCAACAACAATCTCAAATATTGAAATCTTTTCTGTTCTACCACCTCTCAAGACCTGCACAGAGTTTCAAATGTACTTAACATATCAAGGATCCCAAAAATGAAATTCAATATTCTCACGTCACAATAGTACACACCTCCAATTGTATATTTTGCTTTTCTTCATTTAAATTTTGAAACTGAAGAGATTGTCGGTAATCACTAGTGGCTGGTTAACATAGAGAGAGAGAGAAACAGAGAGAGGGGAAAAAAAAAGATCATTAGTGTGGCAGCAAAAGATGATGAAGTGAAGAAAAAACCAGTGTTTTTCCCATTTTTCCGACAGGAACTACTCAAAAATGAGAACACAATAGATTTAGGAGAACGTCAAACCCCAGTGCAAATTTACTCCTCCTCTAAGCAACACATGTGAAAGACCTACCATCGTTGATCTAAAATTATAAGATTCTGAGTATCCACTCACACCAAAATAGTCTATCTATTTAGCAAGAGGAGTAGAACGGCAGAAGACACCGAAGGGAGTTTCCATCAACAGAGTACATGTGAGCATTGATTGACCCAAGGGTGCATCATTTAGTAGTAATTTTAGGATGCCACACGATGTTTGCGAGGAGTCAACGAATCAGTATGACCATGTCGGCGTCCATGCAGTTTCCGTGGTTGTCCAAGTATGATACTTTTCCCATGCTGTTAGTACTAATAGAAAGAGAGCCAATGAAGACCAAAAACTACAACATAGTCTACACCAGCCCAAACGCACATGGAATCTATTTGTAATTACAATGCAAAGTGTGGCATACCCATAACACCCGTATATGCATATTTTAATTCACCTACAACATGACACTAGCAATTTGCTTTGGATGGTCCAAATGATCCCAAATTTAATTGGAATTAAGTCTTAATTTGAGTTTGAGGTGTGGTTATGAAGAGGATGGAAGAAAACATATGCATGCTTATAAGCTGTTTCAGAACCCCATTGAATCTTGACTTTCACTGGTTTTCCTTCCTCTTATTCCATTTAAATTTAGAAACATAAAATAAAGAGAAGATCAAAGTCCATACCTGTGACTATTATAACAAGGAAAACAGCAAATGCAATGCTTCCCCCATCATACCAGCCTTCTTTCAAACCCTATGAAAGATATCAAACACAAAATCAAGAATACACGAGTTCAAGAAAAAGAAATTAAGAGCGAGATAGAATTTGTCCAAGATACAAAACAAGATGACCGGAAGAGGAAGCACCATAAGAGAACGTGAATGCCAAGAGAAGAGAAAATGAAAACAGGTAGAATTTGATGATGAAAATAACACAAAACAAACTTATGGTCAATGGAGGCATTCATTTTCATGTGAAGAGGTCCAAAACGTTCTCAACATTCTGAAAGCTAGCTTTTAGGTCTTCATATGCATGGAAATGCTTAGTGACAAAATTGATGCTTCCATAAGATGTCAACAATATAGCTGCCAGAAGCACAGGATATCTTTTACACCACAAACTATTCAACGCCCTCAAATATTTTCTTAAACAAACTATTCATGTACTTCGATGTGCCGTATTGCTTCATCTTGTTCTCCATTGGAAAATACCAGTATAGCATCTCCTAGAGGAAGAAAGAAAGAAAAGAAGTACAAGAAATAACATCACTTCTATTTGTTATAAAATTTCCCATTTCTTTCTATTTTCTTCTGTTGGATTTAATAGGAGATGCTATAATGTCTAGCGTTTGGTGGTTTGTTCCCTTCTACATGGCATATTCCTGAATCTTATTCTCCCAAAATGTTAGCATGCACAAATTGACAATGTTAGGTGGGACCGAAAGCCCCATGACATCAGGTAGGTGCACGCTGTTGCTGGAATCAGCAGCCAAAGCCACCCTCAAATAATTCGGCAATGATTAGTAAGCATCTGGCGGCAGCCATTAGTACGCTTGTGTTAATGGAGTATGGGGTTGTGGGGAAAAGAAGTGACTATAGGGTATCTACAAAAATTATTCACAATCCAATTCAACTCAAGTTGAACTTTTCTGACAACAACTTAACTCAATTTCAAGAAAAAATTATTATTTAAATTCAATCGAACCTCAAGTTGAACTTACATATGTTGAGCTCAAACTATAAACAAATATTTTAGTTAATTCATAGTCCCACTTGCTTGCAGAAAGAGACACGAGCATAGTCCATAAAATTCAAAAATGTATCCGGTAAGTAACAAAAACATCAAGAATGGGAAGGTTAAACACACCTCTGTCTTAATTCCAAGTACCAATGACACGATTGCAGCTATGATCAAGATGATAAGGGTCAGATCTTGCCAAGCTTCCCATAGGAACCTCTGCAGGAAGCAATAGGTTAATGAAGTGATAGCTTGTCAGTGGTAAACCAAAAAAATAATCAATTTAAGAAACAACATACCAAGAAACTTCGTCCTTTCTTCCTCGGATAAGTGTTTGAACCAAATGAGTTCCTCCTTTTTATCAACTCACTCTCATCCCCATTAATCCCTTTTTCCAGATTTGTTTTCAATAATTCTGATAAGCCTTTTACCTGTTGGAGGGTGTGACAATTGTTTCAAGATATAGTATACACGATATATTAATGTAAACTCAAAAAGATAAATCCATAAATGACTTGCCCCTCCATATTGTTGTAAAGCAGAAATATTGTGATCCCTGGTAACTGAGGCAAGCTGTTCAAGACCAATTGCATAATCGCCAGTCGGAGTTAAGGACGTTGCCTCAGGACCTAACACTAATGGTTCAAAAATAAGTTAAAACCATGAAGGCAAGCAACTTAGATGGTACAGACAACAAAATTCCACAAAACTTTAGTTATAGAAATCTTAAAAGTCGAAAAAAAATCCCCCTACAGCATACAGATCAACTTTGTAAAATAATGTTGGCATATGCAAGAAAGTATTAGCTTGACAACTGATCAAAAAGCCAAACATGCTATCCTAAAGCAGTTTGTTTATGTACAAATATAAAAATCACGATATAAATGTTCTGTTGGCAAAAGGTTGCCGCAAGTGGATTCCAGAGACAAAAATATTCTAATATCTGCACTCTCATTCAGTGGCACAATCATGTATCAGTGTGTCAAACGCCAAAATGATTGTCTCAAAAAATCGATATAATTGTATATATTCTTTAAGACAACTGTTATATATAAATAGGATGATAAAAGAAAAAAAAATCTATTTAAAAGCAACCATAGGTGACCAATACAATTTCTAAATTTAAATCTTATTATACTTTTTCTGTCAAAGTATCAGTACTCCACTAAAGTATATAAATATTTATGCTAAATATGTTTTCAAACGCCAATTATCCCAAGAACTTAAACCGACAAGAAATAATGAATTTAATCAGTTAATCAATATTTTGACACTCTTCCACATTTGTGAACCTAAACCCTTACGAGTAAGACTTAACACAGAATATTAAACTAAAACTTTTCAGGTGAGATATGTACTCAAAATTCAAACTCCACCACCACTTCTATAGCATAAAAATCATCATAAAAGGTACATAGATGAGGTTGAGAATTCAATTATCCCATTAAATATTTTAATAATTCTCTCATGCATAATTCAGACTTCTCCTTAATAAGTATAACCAAAATCACAAAGAAAAATACTATATTAAATTAGAAAACGTGAAATCACATTTCAAACTCAAGCCCATTCTTTAAAACCATATTAAATAACCAATAACCAAAAAATTTAAACTAATAAAGATATGAGATCAAGTATTTGATTAATATGCTAAAAAAAAAAATAAGTGCACATACTAGTGGGTAAATTATTATGACTAATTTCTAACAACATCATGATACCTTAGCGTCATTAAGTTGCAATAAAAATATGAACAGTTTACATACTTCTCAAGCTCATCACTCATGAGAAGGACTAAGGGGGATAAAATAAAATTGCGAAGATCAAAAACCTTTGGTTGACAACCCTGCCCCCCGCCCAAAAAAAAAAAAAAAAACTGCTGAAGTATTCCCCCTTTCAATTACGTAATTTTCCATATATATTGCCAAAGGAAGTAAAGGGACAATAACAATTTATATATCTAATGCTGTCAACAAACAGGATCATAGCAAATGCAACTAAGAGCAGAAAGAAGTGGATTCCTCTTCTACCTTCTTTACTTTATCAAAACCTGCTTCGTTCTATGTTTTCCCATGACAAAAGTGTGAAATACTTTGGCCTATCACACTCAATACATAATCCTCTCCCCAGAATTAATTTGTAAGGTGATAAAAATTAAACAAGTACAAAGAAAGAGCATACCATTTCTTTAACTTAAAGCACAAACATAGGATTAACAAATAGAATTTAAATGAATTTAGAACATGGCTAGAGAATTTCAGAAGGTAATATACCAATTTGACTTTCTCCAGCAAGTCTGAAAAGTAATGCTGCCTGATACAACAGTAATTCACTGATTAGATAATAAAATAACCTGAAACACCAAACTATAGCCTTAACTAACGTTAAAAACATTACTCTTATGACTTGTGCATGGGCTCTAATCATTCGTCTTCTTTGCTCTTTCTCTTCTTCCTTTTTTAAGTCCAGAGTGTATCGAAATCGACGGGAAGCATTGAGCACCAGTGCAGCTTGCTGTATAGGATTAAAACTCTTCAGTCTAACAGGAAGCGCAATAACCTTTTGCTGACTGCAATGCTAGGGATTAGCATGCAACAGTATTTTAAAATCTACAATTTTGGCATATGCTGCAAGGAATGTAACCTGAAAAGCAATTAAATTCAACAGCTAGCAGCTAACTGTCAAGCTATAACAGACTGTTTAGGAGAATCAGAGTTTATGATGTACTCATGTCTCCAAGTACTGCTTAAAATGTGATCACCAATCATATAAATGAACAAAAATGGTGAACCCTGCTGCAAGGCGAAGCAAGAGAACAACAGCATTAAC
This sequence comes from Casuarina cunninghamiana, assembly GCA_028551485.1. Classification (NCBI taxonomy): domain Eukaryota; kingdom Viridiplantae; phylum Streptophyta; class Magnoliopsida; order Fagales; family Casuarinaceae; genus Casuarina; species Casuarina cunninghamiana. The sequence continues at coordinate 7,857,042 of CM052364.1, forward strand.
AAAGAAACTGTAGAAAACCCGATCAAAAGGTTCAAATAAAATCAAATCAGTGTCAACCACGAGTTAGTCCAGTGCTACTATAATGAGAACTTGAATGATTACTAGACTCCACTGTTTTGAAAATGTCACACATAACTGCATCCATCAACAAGATGATATAAATATAATCCAACAAGATAGAGTCTTCTGAGGTACAAATAAATACAAGTTTTGTTTTCCCCAATACCATGAATCAAGATTACACATCAGAATTAGGTACAACATGATAAAATTCACAAACTATTTGGCACACCAAAAACAAAAAGGATTATAAGATCACCAACGGTTGACGTTGCATTGCCTACATACCACTAAGATTCAAAGAATTTGATTGTGACACACAATATATTATCCTTACCCTCATTTCTAGGAATCTTTATGTAAAACTTCATCGAATGTATATCATGCTTACTTTTAATTATGCAGTCCCTATGGCTATCAAAAGAGTAATCGATGCACTGGATTTGTTCAAAAACCTTTCAAAAGCATGTTGTTCAATAATCTACCAATATAATCTCCACATGACCCCAAACAACACTTAAAAAGTCAAAAAACAAATATACATGCATTAAGCATGTGTATGGAACAAAAGTTCTGTACTAGAAAGTAAGATCACTCTACTGAAGCTTAAAAATGTTTTTCTAATTCTTGAATTAACTTTCAAGTAGGATTCATAGCTTTTTAATATAGTATCAGAGTTTAGGTTTACTCTACTCTACCATGTGCGACCTTGAATTTGAAATGTTAAGTAAGTGAGAAAGTGTATGCAAAACAAAAGTTCCACATCAAAATTTAATATCCTTGTGAAAAAATCAGATGTAAAATCTATCTCCCAGTCCATGGACTAACTTTTGAACTGGACTCATAGGCTTTCCAACAAAGCAGAGGGTTGTGTTTGACACACACACAACAAACATACAAGTTCAACTGCAAGCGGATGCGCATTGAACTAACAAGCACAACGCATCTGATCCCAGAGTCTGTACGCAAATTGCAGACGCGTAACATAGAATCGTGGCAGTGCCCAATTCATATGGCTTGTACTGAAATTTCAAATGCCCAATCAAGTGCACATCCAATTGCATGGTCACAAACGAACTGACGGACAATGGAAGTGCATTCTTAGTGTTGTTGGATTACCCTCCATCGTCTAAGAGTCTCGAGGGGCGCATTCTTAGTGTTGGCAATGTCGAAAGGATCGGAGGGTGGGATGTCGATCTCGTCGCCGCAGTCATCAAAGTCCTTACTGGGGCCAGCCTCCACGTCATGGTGGCCGGAGCCGTTGGAGACCGGAGGCAGGAGGCCATTGGTGGAAGAGGTGGAACCACGCGATGCCATAGTGATCGCCTCCTCTACGGAATTACTGTCGCAAGAGAGATGGAAAAATCAGTGGCACAAGATCAGTTAGCGCTCGAGGGAGCCCCACCACCTTGCCCACCGACTAGCACCAGAGGAAAAGTATGAGCTCCTAGACCAGAAAACCACGGTAAGAGCGGATACTGGAGAAAAATCAACTAATATTTTGAGATATGACAGGGTGGCTGTGCGTGCCGGCAACATTTGGCTGTGAGACCAAGGGTTTGTTCGCATTAACTAAGAATAGAAATAGCGAGAAAAACGCGTGGTGCGACGGGGGCGGGTGACTGTGGAATTGAATTGGGCACAAAAGTAAAAACTAGAGGTGCTTGTGATGTACAACTAGCTCTGGTTTATGAATGCAATTACCGCGAAACGACCTTGCTGCGCCCATGGGAGACAAGCATCCAACAAAAGATTGACGACGATCTTCAGCGGACTTCCGAGATGGAGAGGGAATAAGTATTGCTTTGCGGAAGGATATCCGCTGATACCAGTCATCCAAAGGAAATTTCGAAGAAACTTCCCGCGCATTATTGTCCCTTTTTTTCTTTTTTTTTTAATTCTATTGACAAGTGGAGCGCTTGGATCCAATCGTCCGACGGCCAAAGTTTTAAAAGGTAGTTAAGAAAAATTACCTAACTCTCTTAAGAATGATATCTTACTTATTATAAATAATAATCATTATATCGTCACATATATAAAGTTAAGTCATAACTATATATCTACCATGCTAACTAAATTTTTGCAACTATGGTAGTCTTATATTTTAGAAGAAATAAATGGAGAGATCAAAAAATTAGGAAATTTCGAAGAAACTTCCCACCTATCTACTCTTTTTTTTTTCTTTTTATTCTAATAGTGAGTTAGTCAATGATACATAATTTAGATAATTGATAGTCCTAATAACGATTGTTAGAGTTTTAAAAAGTAGTTCACATCCTTTTCTGTTAATTAACTTTTTAAAAATTAGATTTGGTTTTTAACTAAAACAACCACATTGACCTTTTAACAGCGATGTATCTGCGTGATTTGTCATATTACGATGTTTGACATGTTAATTAATGATACGTTCTAATTAGAAAGACAAAAAAAAAAGGTGTAAATGGTACGACGTTAAGAAATTCTTGAAAAGAAAAATAATTACCTTCTATTTCAGAAAATTTTCTTTTCTTGTTAGCATTTTGAGAGTAAGTTGACTAATGCATGGATTTAGATAAGAGATACTCATGCTAATGACTATTAATATTTTAATTTTTTCATCAACGATTTCTAATTACCTAACTTTTTAAAAATGGTATTTCATTTATCTAAAAGATAAGGATTACCTCATTGCATGATGAAATAATCACATTATTTCGTATAAAATTCTTACAGATCACCATGTCGCCTAATAATGACACATTTGCATGATTCTTTTTTTTTAAAATGTAATATTACATGCTTTTCTAAAAAAGATAAATAAAAAAGTGATGAACTTAAGAAACTTCGAAGAAACTTCATAGTTGTACCCTGATTACAGTTAGTTCGCATTTTATATATATCACCTCGTCATCTGACGATAATACATTTGCATGATTCATCGAATTTTTCATTTTTGGGGGGATTAGGTAAAGGGGCAAATGGGCTTGTGTCACACTCCACAAGCAGCAAATGGTTTGGGTAAGCTCGAGTGGAGCAGCTGGGAAGTGACGCATGAGTTGTTGAATTACTAATGTGTTAGTTAGTTTTTTTTTTTCAGATTATGATACTTTTATATTTAAAATAAATAAATAAAGTGATAATGACTTCTGAAATTTCGAAGAAATTTCCTGTCTATTATTTTTTCTAAGTATAGTTCCTACATAGATTTGAAAGATCAATAGTCATGAAATAGCCATTAAAGTTTTAACATTCTATATGTGTTAGTTTACTTTTTAGATGATATTAAAAAGACCCTATGTACCTATGTAGAGCCTGTTAAAATGCATGGTAGCTTCATCAAGTAAGATGAATTTTTGAGAGCGCATTCACGAAGTATGAGTGATGAGCCTATCTCATTTGTAACCATAACCTCTTTACTAAGCCGATGGGGTAAAACTCTTTTAATTTTCTAAAGACAGAACGGGTGAGAGAGCACAATGGTTTAATTAGTAAATCGAGTTCACACCATCGCGCATTCTTCTTCTTCTTCCTACCAATTTTTGAAATGAAATAAAACATCGAAAGAAAGGAGCTAAGCAACAGTAACAAACGGGTCGCATAAGGGAAACCCAAACCTCGAAAGTATTTAAGGGATGGTAGATATTTACTATCGACATGATCACTATAAGTTGAAACCTAACACAAGGCATATTATGATCTTATATCATTGCACTGTATGATATAACAATATTTGATATTTAGACTTTGAAAAAAAAACATTTTAATTCACATGTGACATCAATATAAATGACAATGGCACTATCCTTAATTTATTAATATATATATATATATTTGATGTTAAAAAATAAAAATAAAAAACTTATCAAATTAGCTGTAAAAGAATGTGTTATACAATTTTGTCATGAATTTTATTCTTTAGAGATTTAGAGGAGTACCTAACATGCAAGTCACGTAATCATGTATAATACTACTCATGCATACATAAGCAAAGACAACACAGTTAGGTGAACAATGTGAGATGAAAAAAGGTCATTGATACATGTAGATATTGTCCAAAACAAAAAGTCAAGAGCAACCATACAAATGAAATTGAAATAAAAATTTCAGTAAAATTATGTCAATCCAAAGCTGGGTTTTAGGAAACCCATGAGTATAAATTAAAGAGTACTCTTGATCTGACAACCAAAAAAACACTAGCATTAGTTGTCAAAAGCATAAACTCAACTATCAGAAAAAACCAATCTACATAACATAGAAACAAATGTCTATGAATGCGTGCATATTGACTTAAGACAACATAGTTATCATTGACAGATGGATAAAATTGAACATCATTTAAGTTTGCGTTAGTTTAAGAACTTGAATGGATAAAATAGAACTCCTGGATCAATGTAACTTTACTTGTCATGTTTTCTTGCTTGGGGTCTAAACTCAGAGTTCTTACCAGTTTTTGGAGTGATCATTAGATATTAAGGATAAGTTCAAGGTCTCCCCAAAAGATCTAACCCTTTCGTTTTTTATTCTTTATTTCGTATTGAGTCTTCAAAGATGTCCTGTTTACCGCTTGCTTTAGTTCAAAATCAATTTATAGCGTACCTTCATTTTATGATTCAACCGAAGGTCATATTTTTTGAAAAATCAAACAAGGGCAACTCAAAATAAGTCATAAAACCGTTCTTGATGTCTCTAAAATTGGCATGCACATTGGTCTTAAAGGCTTAAACTCTGGCCCAACACAAACATGTCTCAATTCGGAAGTTCCAAAAGCTTCGGTAACATTTGTCTGTTCAAATTTGCCATCCGCTCTTTGTGATGTCGGTTAGTAAATGGTTGTCACTGTTGGAAATTTGATTGAAAGAATAAGGATATAATATCTTTTGACTTTCCAAAGGTAAAATTTGCCATATTTCTCTATTCTACAGTTAGTCAGTACATTTCTTCCTTTTTTTTTTAAAGCCGTTTGTTTAGCTTGGTAATCCATTTTTATTAGAGATAATTCATTTTTATTATTTCCTCTTGCATTAATCGGCAATGGTTTTTTTTAGTAGCGTAAAATATTTCAAGCTATTATTTTACGTTCACATTGTCCTTCGTTTTAAAAATTGAAAATGCTGACAGAGTACAAGGGGCAGTGGGGGCGCATGACAACAAGGAGGATTGCATGGAATATGAATAAGCATACTTTACACGTTGGAAGCAAAAGGGGTGCAACTTTAACGATCAGTTGACATTGGATCGACACTAAGGGCACTGACCATCCTTTATAAATTCTATATCTTTGTCGACCACTTTTTGTGATGGACACGTAGGACAAGGAAGTAATGGGCCTTTGGGCCCAATTCCTCTGATTCTTTGTCCTTGCTCTGAGTCCATGAGGATCTGACCGGTGGACTTTTGGCCCAGTCAGTCCAATCCTTTTCTTTCTCTCTTCCGGTTAATTAACAAATAGGTTTAAGCATTGCATACGTGGCGACCTTTCATAGGCCACTCCCATATAGTCGTGCTGCAGTCTCGTCGTTTTAGCATCATTCTCCTTCAATACTGTACCATCAACGGCTAAGATCCAACTTCATCCCGCAAATGAATCGTCCCCGTTGGATCACCCAAGCCAAAGCCCACACCAGCCTTCAAAACCCTAGTTCCGTTTCAGTCCGCTTGAAAACCCCAGCGCTTAGGTTTCAAGTCCGAGCCTCTTCCGACCTCAAAGAGCTGACACGGTGAGTTCCTTTCAGATCTCAGTTACTTCAAAGAAATCGATTCGTGCGTGCTTTTAGTTTTGCTTGCGTTTCTTCTCGATTGGTAAATTCTACCTTTCTCTATCAATTTTTTTTTTTTTTTTTCCTTTAGCTTCTTTTGGTGTAGTTCGGGGGGTTGGGATTCGGAACTGGATTGAGCCTTATGGGTATGTTATGAGTTGTTGTACGATTGTTGGCATTAGATTTGATCTTTATCATTCAAGGGCATAATTTTGTAAGGAATTCTTGATCACTGTAGTGATGCGAGAGTTACAATAAATATCCGTTTTAAGTTCTTGTTCCGCGTCTAGTTGCTTGGAAAACTGAACGAAAATCAAGCTTTGAGTTTTATGTACCTAAAAGATTGGCCTTCTAGGTTTAGTTTCAGGAAGAAGTGAACATAATCCTCAACTTAGTCGAATAATGGTGTAGGCTTGGATGGGACGTGACAACATTTTCTTGGCAATGAGCCAGCAAACTTCTAGCATGACCTGTGTGCTAGTGTTAGAAGTATAGAGTCCTCTGTATTAAGATAATATTTATGATTACTTAAAGTTGTGAAGGTAAAATAGTGGTGATTCAACTCGACCATATGCGTCTGAATTTTATTAGTTATGCACATTTATACACTGAAAAAAGTTATACTGTTTTTCATTTATCCTTTTGTTTACGTTTTGAACTTTAGAACTTGCGTATTCACTAAGATTTTTGACATGGGTTCATGACTATAGTGAACAAGGGACTTGTCTAATTGTTTCTCAGCTTGTTTACCACTTAATGGTTGATGATTTATAGGTCTGAATGAAATGCCGCTTTTGAATACATGCTCTTTGTCATTTTCGATTTTGGAAATAGTCAACAGTTCATCTTTTTAATTACCTTTACCGGGCTGAATACCTAACAATGAAATTCTTGGAATTGAACTTCTGTTATTTTTCTGTCCCATTTCTAGGCAATTAAACAAAATAGATCGTTGTTTATGCTTGTATGTGGTTGTGAGATAAATTTGGCGATTGATACAGTGTTTAAGATTTTATATGCTTTCGTAATTCTAGTTGTGAAGTGCGTGCTTGCATTTTTATAAGTTAATTACGTTTTTTCAGTAGCAATGGGTGAAGAGGCAGTCAAGGCAGTGATTCCGGAGTCACTATTGAAAAAGAGGAAGAGGGAAGAAGAATGGGCTTTGGCAAAGAAACAGGAATTTGAAGCCACAAAAAAGAAGAACACAGAGAATCGGAAGCTAATTTTTAAGAGAGCCAAGCAGTACTCAAAGGAATATGAAGAACAGGTATGTATCAGTTATTTGTTGTTTCATTTAGTGCATAACTTGATGTTTTGATGGTTCTTTGATTATTGAGTTTTGTTGGCTATTCAGGAGAAGGAGCTGATTAGATTGAAGCGTGAAGCAAAGTTGAAAGGAGGATTTTATGTTGACCCTGAAGCAAAGCTATTGTTCATTGTTCGTATCCGTGGGTATGTTATCATATTTTCAAGTTTGATTACACTGTTGCAAGTATACAGTTTTATATGTGCTGATTTTTTTTATTTGTTGCTCTTTCTATTTACAGTATCAATGCCATGCATCCAAAGACAAGAAAGATTTTGCAGCTCTTGCGTCTTAGACAGGTAGCACAACACACTGATCCTTCAGAGTTTTACATAAATATAAACCATTGGGGATCGAGGAATGGTGTTACATTATGGTATCTGCTTGTCTGTGCTTTGAATTGGTCATGATTCCTCTCTGAAGGTTTCTATGAGGTTAGATTGCTTAGTTTTGGTTCTAGGTTGTTTCTTTTTAATGCTGGTTAGTATAGGAGCAACGGGAGTTGAGGTAATGACTAGAACCCTTTGAGGTGCAGCTAAAACCTAAAGGCTTTGAATAACCTAATCTGAGAGGAGTCTTAACTTGTGCTTTCTTCTTTTCCCAAAAACTTTGGCATGAATATTTTCACAGTAAATTAGATTGCTATTTCCATCCAGCTACATAGATCCCCGAAGATTTTCTTGAATTTTACAAGTGGCTTCATGTGTGTAAGTTGTTAAATGAATTGCTGATCTTTTGATGCTTGTAGGCTGTTGAACAAAACAGTCTTTCAACTGTTAATGAATCAACACCACTGTTCTGTGGTTTTTTGCTTGAAATAATTTCTTATTAGAATTTCTCTTTACGGTTCTTTTAATGTTATGAATTTAACGTTTAAGAAGTATGATTAAATTATTTAAACCAGTACTATCAGCCATTGTGAACAGGTTGAATGTGATGATGATTTAGTAGTCATTCGGCAGTCATGACCTAGATATGGTTTTTCATTGTCTGTCGCTTGTTTTGGTGTGCTTTTTCCCCCTGTCCGTAGAATAGATTACATGGTTGGTTAAATGCATTGTGTAAATGAGATGCTATACATTCTGAACTTTTTTTTTTTTTTCCCGTTTATTCAAATGAATACAGATCTTCAATGGTGTCTTTTTGAAAGTAAACAAAGCTACGATGAATATGCTGCATAGGGTTGAGCCGTATGTGACATACGGGTATGTATTGCTCTAACTCTCACACTCAATTTGGTTTTCGCAAGAATTGTGTTAAATTTTTACCATTATGTGCTCAACTTCATTCCCCTGATTATAGGTATCCAAACTTGAAGAGTGTGAGAGAACTGATATATAAGAGAGGATATGGAAAATTGAACAAGCAGAGAATTGCTTTGACTGACAACTCCATCATCGAACAGGTTTGTACTCCCGTGCTAGTGCTGTTTTTAGAATGCTTGAATACACATTGTTACTTAAATTTTATAATGTCATGTCAGGCTCTGGGCAAGTTTGGTATTATCTGCGTGGAGGATCTTATCCATGAGATCATGACAGTTGGACCTCACTTCAGGGAGGCAAACAATTTCCTGTGGCCATTTAAGCTGAAGGCACCCTTGGGTGGTCTAGAGAAAAAGAGGAACCACTATGTTGTAGGAGGAGATGCTGGAAATCGCGAGAACTACATCAACGAGCTAATCAGGAGAATGAATTAGACTTCTGGTCATCTATTGGTGCCCGGATTTATACTCTTTTATCTGGCCCTGGAAGAACTGTGGAACTCCATTTCTGTTTATCCTAAGTTGGATATAGTGTATCTTTTGAGGTTCTACGGTTAATTTCGTTGAGGAAATTCTGTTTCAAGGTTTTATTGCGGATTTTGCATTTTTAGAAAGATGTTTTCATTTACCGGTGCTCTCAGTGCTCGAAGATTTTTGATGACTACTTAGTGCCCTGTGGGTGTGGTTCTATTGTATTGATAGGACCAGTTGATTATTTTTTAAAGTATTTGGTTCTACTCTGCTGTCCTTTTTTGTTGTCTGAGTTGACTAGACACCGCACTTCACTTTCTACTGATCTACCTTCATAAGCATGCACCAAATATCTTTTGGGGTGCAACGCGTTCTCTCTTGTGGTTGCCATAGTGTGTGCTTTTTTGCACGGGCACGTGTCTTGCTGCCGTTCTACAAAATCCTCGTTGCGTTTCTTATAGACTACTGGGGTCATGATCTAGGACTTGTTTGGAGCTTAAGTGAGTGAAAAAGGACAGACCTAAAATTGTGTAATTGATATAGTTTGATTAACAGGCCACTTATTCGAAGGTAGAAAGATGATGGAATCTTAGAATTGGCAATGCTACGGCTCTTGTAGAATTCAATATTTGAGGATTTTAGCAGAGGTGTGTTAAGAGTAATAAGCAAAAAAAAATATTTTGAAAGAAAAAAATTAAATATTAAAGGGCATTTAAATAGGAATCTTTTTATAAAGATATATATTATCCGTAGCACAAAATCTTCTTCAGAACGTTATAAATTTTATGAGGTGGCCGTGACGACAGCTTAAGAATGTGCTGACTTTTGTTTAAGCAAAGAAGCAAGTCAGAGGGTAAACTGTTGCAGCATAACAGAACAAGGTACCAGGAAGCAGAGCAGGACAATTCTCGTCATAAGTCTTATTGGGACGTTGGATTCAATGGCAACCACCTTGAAATAGATCAATGTAAAGAATTTCATTCTCCCATGTTATAAAGATAAGCATAATGAATCTAAGCTACGTAAGAGGATTAGTCTATTTTTTTCATTGGGTTAACCTTTTGAGATGGAATCTACGTTTATGACAAATAGTATCAGAGTTAAACTATAATTAAATTTGATGGGTTTACTTCTATTATTTACTAATGGATAAACTTACCTAATGACACTTGCAGTTGCTATCTCGTAGTATGAGATAAATAGTGGATAGATCTTTAGTGTAGAGTAAAATGATAACATAGATTTAGGTAATAGAGAATTTAACTAACCTTATTGTTTTATATTAAAAAGACAAGTTAAATATTTATATAATAGGGTGTAATTATTTCTCCCATTGAGTTATCTTTTGGAATGAAATTTTAGGCCCGTGGCACCAGAGGCCCTTTTGGATCACGTCCTTCGAGCAAAACGTTCTGCACACAGCACTCGGCATGATTCAAGGTCGAGAGTCTTGTTGCGCTCCAATAGGCTTTCACTGCAAGTCACTCCCGGTCCTCGTAATTTGACTGGGCGTGACATTAGTGTGAGTTTAGAAAGATCTTGGTTGTGGCATAAAAGCTGTGGCCGTCTTCATTTCAATTCACTAAAGGAATTACGTGACCCGGGGGTTAGTTGAGAGGCTGCCACCAGTAAGAGGAAGAAAGGGAGTATGCGAAGGATGCTAAGTAGATAGAAGTCCTAGCCAATTGTTTCCTAATGTAACTAGGGAAAAGAAAACACAGATTCTGGACTTAGTTCACATTGGGTTTTGTGGACCAATTAGGGTCTATACCAATGAGGAAACTATTGAAACGGGTGAGATTGATCTGCAGTTCTGTCCAAGTAATAAGCAAGTGGCAGCCATTTTCACAAAGAATCTTGGCAAGGTTCAGCACGAGAAAATCAGGGAACTGACAGGAGTTTCAGCCAATCCCACTAAGAAGGGGTGTTAAGGTTAATGGGCTGGCCATGAAAACAACTTAAGAATGAGCTGACCTTTGTTTAAGCAAAGAAGCACGTCAAAGGGTACACTGATGCAGCAGAACGAAATAGGGTGCCAGGAAGCAGAGTATGGTGTTTCTTGCTGAATTTGTTTAAAGCCTTGCAGTAGTTTTTATGTCCAAGTATCCCGCGACTTTTGTAAGAAGGAAGTTGGTACGGGTTGTGTATACAGAACCCTGTTGTGTTCTAGCATTAGTAGGGATGGAAACCGAAAATGGTGCATGAACTTGGAACATTTGTAATAGATAGTTGTTCTTGTTCTTTGCTATCTATAAAAGTCTAGCCATTAGGTTTATTCTCCTGCATCCAGTTGTGAAAGTCTGTTATGCATTTGAATTGTCAACTATAAACTCAGACGTATTTCTGTCTGCCAAAGATAACAATAATATCAAACTTCTGCAAACTTTTGCTTTAGAAGAAATATTCCTTACAAATCAATTAAAAAAAAAAAATTCATAATATAGGATACACAATTGTCCTTCACATTATCGGGTTGTATTACTATGGAACACGCATATAGGTAAACAATAATTTGTTGAAGTACTCGTCTTCTGCAATATGTAGTACAACTGCGTTATTATATATATTCTCCAATGTTACTTCCTAGAAAGAGAAAAAAAACTAAGTGGCAGGTACTAAGCGTCTGGAGCAAATAGCGCAGTAAAACTTGGTTTTGATTTTGTGTGAAATTGGGAAGAAGCAAAAGACCAAATGGGAATCATATTCCCAGGCAAGCACTGGTCCTCCACAATATGGGCACGCTGCTCCTGCTCCTCTTCTTGAAATCGCCCTTTCTTGCACATCAAACACCGACAAAAAGCCCATTCTTGGCTTTCCCTCTCACTTCAAAATTGCTCTTACTGCCTTCCTTCCACGTTGGAGAACTTGCAACCCCGATTATAAGTTTATATATGTAAACTCCAATGGAGGAATCACCCCGAGGGTCTCTCGAAATTTCTCTTCCTTCCGGGGGAGGGTTCCAGGAAAGAACGTGGAAGACGACGATAGATGAGGTTTCTTTGGAAATAAACAAAGCCCTGGGAACCCGCGGCCTATGACTTGACCCGGTCAAAGTCCGTTGTTGGACCGAACGCGTTACAGTGTGTTGTATACGACAAGTTTAGTTGCGCAACTCATCGGCAATTTCCTCCATTATATGGGCGACTGACCGCTTGTTTCCTTCTGTCACCGCGACAAGGATTGAAAAATAAACCAATTGAAGTTTTTGTCATCAAGACTGATTCAGCCGCCTGTCTCCATCTTAGCCCTTAAGTCTTCCTTTGCTTATTCTTGACTATGATCTACACATCTATATTCCATTGATACCCTTGAAATTGGACAGGAACATAATTGATGTGAAAGAACCAGAATCTGTATTCCAAAGCAGAGGAAAAGCAAAAATTTGCTATTCAGTTCAGTGCTCAAAATGATGAACCTGGCTTCTTCTTGAAGCACGGCTCTCAGGCTTAACCTCAATCATTTGGGTGCACATCACCGCAAGCTCTCCTCTTAAGTCGTCCGACTCCAGGCATGTCTCGAAGTGCCTTCTTCTTCCTTTCCCCAGTGGACTCACTCCATTCGACGCTTGTCAGCAACACTCAGAAAAGCGCGTGCACCTCTAGAGTGCATGTACTCGGAAGATTGGTTTCGGTAGTGACCCTTTGTTCTTGTTTTTGGATCTAGATCTTTGTTGGACCGAGTGCATCGCCATTTCTGCTTGCTTTCTTTCGGTTGTCTCTTCTATCATCGTGTACTTCTCCCCGTTGAGGTTCTCCATTTGGCGTCACTTGCTGCAGTCTTCTTGTCGTTGTCAAGGAAATTTTCTTTCCTCTATGCTAAATCGGTGTTTGCGGCAATAGTTTATGGAATCTGGCGTGAGGGAAAGGCTTAATTTATAATTTATCTCGTCCATCCAACCCCCGCAGCCGTACCCCCCAACGACAACCCAAGATAATGTAAATAAATGAGGAACTCATAAGGTTTGGGTGAATCTCGTTAATTCATTAACAAGCAAACCAAAGATACAAGAATGTGCGGGAGAAATTGTTCCCATGATAATTTACAAAGAACAAATGAGTTCATATTAATAGAAGGAGAAGAAGGGTAAAAAAGGGACAAAGGAGCTGCGGTAGCTTGTAGACTATGTAGCCCGACTAGTACCAGCTGTGTCTAGTACTAGGACCGTAGGTAGAACGGTGCAGAATAGAGGTGTGGTGTAGAGCAGAACCGCAGATGTCTTCTCTGTCGGGGACGCTAATGTGGCAGCTAATGTGGCAGAAGCTCATCTTCAAATAGGCCCCCTCAAGCTGATGGTCGGTATGTGTTAACAACACCTAGCTTGGAAAGGAGATGAGCATGCTGATTGGCCCCAAGGGCCTTGGTCAGAAGATCGGCTAGTTGATCCTTAGTCCTGATGTGGTTGGTCTTGATGATTCGCCGACGTATCTTCTCGCGAATAAAATGACAATCCACATCTATGTGCTTGGTGCGTTGGTGCACCATCGGGTTAGCGGTGAGTTCCATGGCAGCCTTGTTGTCACAAGATAATTGCACTGGATGGGGAACATTGATTCCCATGCCTTCAAGAAGTCCAAGTAACCACAGTATCTCGCAGGATGTGACTGCCATCGCTCGATATTCGGCCTCTGTAGATGATCTAGAGACCACCCCCTCTTTCTTGCTTTTCCAAGAGATGAGGGCATTTCTGAGCATGATGCAAAAACCTGTCAAGGCCTTCCGACCTACCTTACATGTAGCATAGTTGGAATAACAGTAGGCGCGCATCTGATAACCTCATGAAAAAGGGATGAATAATCTTGTTCCTGGACAGCTTTTCAGATATCTCACTAGTCGAATAGTTGCTTTCCAATGAGACTTCTTCGACTTATGCATGAACTGAGCTAGATTATGAACTGTATAAGAGATGTTTGGTTGTGTGACCTTGAGATAGTTCAATTTCCCTATAAGTTGTTGATACTTAAGGGAATCATTCAGAAGAGGGTCATCATCTCTCGGGACATGTGCTCCTTGATCGTGCTTGGCCATGGTCAAGGATAGATTTGTGTCCATGAGGTTGTCTACTGGCTTTGTACCACTAAGCCCCATCTCATCGATCAATTCAAGAATGTATTTCCTCTGACTCAAGTGAAGGCCCTTCTCATCTCTCAAGACCTCAACCCCAAGAAAAAACTTGAGATCTCCCAAGTCCTTGATGTGGAAGGAAGAATGTAAATGTGCCTTCAATTCCTTGATGCCATTAATGTCACTGCCAGTAATGAGGATATCGTCAACATAAATCATGAGGAGGACAATGAGATTACCTCGTTGCTTGACGAAGAGGGAAGTGCCGTGCATGGAGTCTTGATAGCCAATTGCTAGTAGAGTTGTGGTGAATTTTTCATACCATTGTCGAGCAGCTTGCTTAAGTCCATAAATAGAGCGTTTGAGCTTGCACACCTTCTTAGTATGTTCATGTGGGTTGCCAAGAGGAGGGCGCATGTATACTTCTTCATGTAAGTCCCCTTGTAGGAAAGCATTGCTAACATCCATTTGGTAGATATTCCAGTCATTCTGAGCCACCAATGAGAGGGCACATCGAACTGTAATATGCTTTACCACTGGTGCAAAAATATCATGATAGTCCACTCCTTCCTTTTGGCTGAAACCTTTAGCCACAAGACGGGCTTTATATCTCTCTACCGTCCCATCAACATTGTACTTGATCTTATATACCCACTTACATCCAATGGCTTTCCTCCCAGGTGGAAGATCCATAATCTCCCAAGTGTTGTTTGCCTCTAATGCCGTGATCTCTTGTGTCATGGCATCTTGCCATCTAGGATTGCAAACTGCCTCATGGTGATAGGTTGGTTCAGTTTCAAGTGAAATGGAGGCAATAAAGGCTTGGGTGATAGGAGAAAGGTGATCATATGAAATGAAGGCTGAAAGTGGGTATTTTGAAGATGTACTTTCAAGAGCATTAATGGTAGGGCAGACATAATCATTGGACCAAAGTGGTGGTCGGGAGACTCTAGTGGATCGCCTCGGGATTATGACAGTTGGAGGCTCTGGGGGCTCAGCTGATGTCGAGGATTCTGGTTCGTCCTCATCAGAGAAGAAATCATATGGCTCAGTTGATGGTGGTGGAGGTACATGTGTTCGGTGTGAGGGAGGTGTAGGCTCAGGTGGAGTGGATATGTGCTCACCCGTAATGGGGGATGAGCTGGAACAGTCGCCAATTGGCACCGAGTGATGTGATCCAGGATCCTCTACGACGTGATCTGTCAAAGGAACAAGGGGTGCGGACTGTGATCCGGGTCTAGTGTGTGAGAAATGAAAGGTGTCCGCGTGGAATGTGACATCCCTATTGACAAAGAAATGGTGTGTTTCAGGGTTATAAAGTCTATAACCCTTCTGACTGGATGCATATCCCATGAAAATGCATGGTGTCGTTCGTGGAGCAAATTTGTCTTTGGACCCCACAATGGTGGCATAACAGAGACATCCAAAAACCCTAATGTGAGAGATTTTGGGAGGTTTCCCAAATAGTTTCTCGTAGGGTGTAACCCCATCTAAAATAGATGATGACATCCGGTTAATGAGATATGTGGTTGTGACAATGCATTCTCCTCAAAATTTAATGGGGAGATGAGCCTGAAATTTGAGCGCTCGTGCTACATCCAGGATGTAACGATGCTTGCGCTCTACAACACCATTTTGTTGGGGAGTGTGTACACATGAGCTTTCATGTGTGATTCCCCGAGATGAAAAAAGGTGTTTGGTGTTGTGATTGAAGAAATCAATGGCATTGTAGGTCCGAATGCGTTTAACATTTGTGTCAAATTGATTGCGGACGAGATTGAGGAACTCTTCTATTTTTGGAAAAGTTTCATATTTTGTTTTCATGAGAAACGTCTATGTTCCTCGTGAAAAATCATCAACAATGGTGAGGAAGTATCTTGATTCATCATGGTTGGGAATCCGATATGGTCCCTAAACATCGATGTGTATCAAGTCAAAAAACCGTTGCGCTGTGTGATCGCGTGTCGAATAAGGTTTGCGAGTTTGTTTTGTAAGTGGACAAATATTGCAAAATTTATCAGGAGAATAATTTTGAAAAAGAAGTTCTTTAATAAATTTAAATTTTGCATCCGACATGTGTCCAAAACGACAATGCCAAAGTTTGAAATCAAAAGCATTACAACTTGATAAAGAGTTTACAAAATGTGAATTTGAAGTTCCAAGTGTGGAAGAAGCTTTCCTAGTGGATGTGGCAACAAAGAAATAAAGCTCATTCCTCATCCTACCCAGGCCCTTGACATCACTCGTCGAAAGGTCCTGAAATACACAAAATTCGGTGTAGAGGATAATTCGACAATTGTTATCGAGGCAGAATTTAGAAACATATATCAAATTGAACTTAAAATCAGGGGAATATAAGACAGTATTCAATTTGAGATGCTTGGAGATGTGAGTGTTGCCAGTGTGAGTAACCAATGCACTATCACCATTAGGAAATTTAACTTTCCTAGATCTAGAAGCGCATGATGCAATAGAATCTAGGCAATTTAAGTTTGCAGTAATATGATCACTAGCACCAAAATCAATAATCCAAACTCGATTAAGGAAATCAGACGTACCTTCAGCCAAGTAAGCATGGCTATCTTCGGAGTCCTTTTTGACAAATTTCATAAATCGTTGGTAGTCGGTCTTGGTGATGAAGAGCTGATATGAATCGTCAGCCACCAAATTGGCTTTTGCTTCCTCCTTGTAGTTCTTGTACCCTGGAGGGAATCCGTGCAATTTGTAGCATTCTTTGTGCTCATGCCTATAATTTTTGCAATATTCACACTGGGGGCCAGTAAGGCAATAGCAATTTTCCCGAGTGTGATTTTTCTGGCCATAAATTTGGCATTTTTTAGCTGCCCTAAACGACATGTCGTTTGCCCTAAACGACTTGTCGTTCTGCGTGGCTTTAAGCGAGAATGACGTGTCGTGCTCGATCAACGCTGATATCACCGCAATAGGTCGTTCTGTTGCAACAAGTCCTGAGCGGTTGACCGAGCTTGTTACGTTGGGTGAAGTGTTCGCCGTAACAAAGCTATAATCCGCGGCCGTCTTCCCTGCCTCCGTCCGCCGGTACTCCGCCTTGATGAGGATCGAATATGCCTGAAAAACATTAGGAAGAGGATTCATCATAAAAATCTGGTCCCAGACAGTGGAATAGGCTGCATCGACGCCGTGCATGAACTGGTAGAACTTCATTTTCTCCTGGTGGTGGACGCATGGCGGATAAACTAGAATTTCCGGCGACTCGAGCTCCATAAGTGAGTCGTATTCCTCCCAAAGTTCACGGAGTTGGCCGAAGAACCCCGAAATGGTATTTCCCCCTTGTCTGATGTGCCAGAGACGGGTGATTAGGTCGTAAATTTGACTCAAGTCGACCTGATTATATTGGGCATGGAGTTCGGCCCAGAGTTTCGCGGCGGAGCGGGTATAAATCAGGTCGCCGTGGAGCTCCTCTGATATCGAGTTGAGAATCCATCCTCGACACACCTGATTGTAGCGTTCCAAGAGCGGTAGAAGCAGCGACCCGTCCTCCGGTCTCGGGTAGGAGCCATCGACGAAGACGAGCTTGTTCTTGATGGAGAGTGAAATCAAAATCGTCTCGTACCAAACATCGTAATTCGAGCTGCTGGTGAGTTTCACGGTCACCAGGGTGAGAGAATTGGTGTCTCCGGTGGGCAGGTAGAGCGGGTCGGTGAAGTCGGGTTCGACTCTGACCCGGTTGTTTGTTTCTTCAAAATTCTGGCGCGGCGGAGTGTCGACTCGCGGTGGAGTTTGGTGGGTTAGGGGCGGCTCAGGAGGCGGAGCATTTCACCTCATATAACTATGGTGTGGCGGCACATAAGGTGGAGCTCCGCTGGATTGGCTGCCGGTGCGGACGTCGGCCATGGATGATGGTCAGACGGCGCCGTTTCGCGCTAGGGCAAGAGTGAGCCGCGGTGATGACGACGTCGTTTCTACGTGGGCAGATTAGGGCAAAAATCCAACGACGTCGTGTGGAGCTGTTTGTAAAGAAGGTTGAGAACGGCGTCGTTCTGCACGGGTAGATTAGGGCAAAAGAGCCTAACGACGTCGTATTGACGAAGTTAGGGCAACTGAGAGTAGTAACGACGTCGTTTTGCTTACGAGTTCGTTTTGAAAGAGAAAACAATGTTGTATCGAGCAAGATGCCGAACGTTTATCGTAGAGGTGTTCTGCGAATGCCGGAGATGAAGAGAGGATCGGAGAGTACGATTCTGCAGTCGAAAATGGCGAAAAACAACGCAGAAAAGGCCGAAAGCAAAATATTTGTGAGGTGCGGAAGCGTGTTTAGGGTTTGGATCGAAAAACCTAGGTATGGAGTGCGAATTTTTGTAAAAAAAAACGCAGCTTCTCTCTACCAGGCTCGGGTACCATGTAAATAAATGTGGAACTCAGAAGGTTTGGGTGAATCTCGTTAATTCATTAACAAGCAAACCAAAGACACAAGAATGTGCAGGAGAAATTGTTCCCGTGATAATTTACAAAGAATAAATGAGTTCATATTAATAGAAGAAGAAGAAGGGTAAAAAAGGGACAAAGGAGCTGCGGTAGCTTGTAGACTGTGTAGCGCGACTAGCACCAGCTGTGTCTGGTGCTAGGACCGTAGGTAGAACAGTGCATAGTAGAGGCGTGGTGCAGAGCAGAGCCGCAGATGTCTTCTCTGTCAGGGACGCTGATGTGGCAGCTGATGTGGCAGAAGCTCATCTTCAAATAGATAATTAGAATAAAAGTACACCCAACATGATTTATCCCAAGCAATTGATGACTATTATTCCTTTGTGTTAACTCGAACGTGGTTTTGTTTTTCTTTCCTTCTCCCTTGTTTGGCTAAAGGGTAGTCAAACATTTCGGTCGGTAGAGATCAACTGACTCAATGAAGCTGCTTGCAAATGGCTTCAACAAGTTGTCGTGTAGTTAGTAGGTGCACAAGGTAATCTCGAAATCTAGCGCCTCGAAACTTTGGGGTTCCTAACTCAAGTTGACACGTCAAATACTATATGGTTGACTGGCTTCGAATGTGGGCGTATGCATAATAGAATCGAACTGAAATTCGCAATTGCAATATTCCATGATATGCAAGAGGTCATGAAGGTCAGGCATCATATATCTACTCAGTTTCTCGGGGGGAAGGAGCATGCCGGATGCTATCTGCCTTTGACACTAAAGGCAGAGCTCACCATTCTGCTGAAGTCAGCTCGGTTTGATACTTCTCCCATGTCAGCCCTTCCCCTACCAGTCAGCAACGTTTCATTTAGCTCGTTAGCCAGATAAAGTACACCGTGACACTAAGGAGAACACGTTGAATACAAGGAGCAAGACAAGGAACACGCTGACTGACAAGGGACAGGACAAGTCGCCTGCACTCGACATGCAACATGGCAACCCGTGTTGAGTGACCTCGATTCTCACAAATCACAACGTGGCTGTTTCTTACCACAGTGCTTGCAGGTCTCGCTAACCCACTTAAGTTTAACTGCAATCTTGTTTCTCGAAGCCCACTAAGGCTTCTATAAAACGGCTTGTAACATAGATTTTTATAACTCAAGCATTCCTTTAATGAAAGGTTCTGTTTTTACATTGTGGAATCTAGTTTATACTCTATTTCCTTACAAACTCACTGTTCTCTTAAACTCCTCTATGCTTTCTTTCATTTTCTTTTTTCTTCTTGGACGACCATTATAATTAACATCTCATAACACAGAAACCATAATTGGAGGTAACCAAAATAACGCTAGTGGCCAACCTTTGATCTTCTACCAAATACGTTCCAAGCGGGGATAACTGGCCCTATAACAGGTTTGACCACAACCTCTTAAGGAAGAAGTCCTCAAGGCTCTAGCTGCACTTTAAGTGGCTGACCCAAACATGGAGGAATGGGTTTCGGACTAGAGTGCAAGCTCCCATATCGTTGGCTCTGAAGGTAATCTCCAAATCTCTCAACCATACAATGTAACATACACCATAATGATAGGAAAAGGGGAATAGACACCAAAGTTAAGCTTACCAAGTGTGTATATATATTTTAAGAATCTGAGAAGTGGAACCTCTTGAATGGCATTAGACGTGGGGACATCTACGTACCGCAAGTAACTCCACACACGCTTATTTTTCAGTTCATCAACAAGCAATTGATTACAGTTTGTGGCAAGGGCATTTATGAAACCTACGTGGGGAAGAAGCTAATCATGGGGAAGGGAGAAGAGGAAGCCAGTTGCTCGATTTGTCTCGCGACTAAAAGCCAGCTTTTATCTTCGGTAACTTAAGCACTCTTTTACTGGAAGGCTTTGTTTTACGTTGTGGAATCTAGCATATTTGTTCCCTTACAAACTCTCCGTTCTCTTTGTCCCCTTTCTGATTCATTTTTCTTTTGATACCCAAAAAAACTTGACATGGCTCAAGACATCTATCGTAAAAAAGTGGTACGTGTTATGATATCTCTTATACATAGTATTGCTACGCGACAACTCTAACAGAAAAAGTGGACAAAAGAAATAAATGAAGAGGATGCTCATAAAGACAATAAAAACAGCTCGTAGAAGAACAAAGAAAGAAAGCAATACAAGCTACGTTTCCCCAAAGATGACTCAAGAAAAAGGGACTTGCTAAATAATTCCTTTCTCACGTAGAAAAGTGAACAGTTTTTACTTCAGTCTTTGCTATATAAAGAAGAGGTTGTCTCTTGTAAAGAATGAACCTCACATACTTTTGTATTCCCTTTAGAACAGCTTCCGCTTTTAACTTGTTCTTGCACAAACCTTTGAGTGATTAGTAAATCTTGTGAGTAGTTGTCAATTTATTGTGGACAACTGCACAATTAAGCTGTTATCTTTTTTGGTTTAAGGGGAAGTAGTGCATTCTATAAAACTCTTCAACTGTTCTACGGTCATAAGCTGAGCATAGCTTATCGATCCCGGAAACATCTTCGTAGATGGTCTTCAACCAACCTGCCAGTGTCCATCGGCTGATATATCGATTATTGAAATCAGAATGCACAAAAGCCGGTGGTATAAAAACATGAGGATCATGGGGATGGTCCTGTTGGATTGTGGGCTTCAATATCAACATGCCGAATACCAGGAACAAGATCCTGGATCTCCTTCTCTAGCCTATCGACTTCACTTCCCAAAGCTGTAACTACCTCCTCACCTGAAATCAGACCCAAAGTTTTTGGCGTGTTGTAATTATAACTTTATAAAGCATATTGCTCATCACAATAACCCAAAGTTTTTAGCATGTTGTAATTGGAATAGCATATAGCTCATCACAGCGCATACCATAATTTGACATGATCTTGAGCAGTGAAGCCTCATCCTTGTCCTCTGCAGCTTGACGAAACTGTCAAACAAGTCCAGTCAGCTACGCGTGATATTAAACGAAGAGGCAGAAAGAGGGGAGGGGAAGAAAGGGGAAAGGAGCAACAGGGGGCTGCTTACCCCAAAAGCTATTCCTAACATTAATCAGCAACAAATTACTCAGGCCAAGGGAGTTTTTTTAATAGATACGATACCTCGTGACATAAGTTAACAAACAACCACCAAATGGGAACTCTCATGATGTGGATAATCACTTTAAAAGTGCCCAACCAT
The DNA here is from genome assembly GCA_028551485.1 of Casuarina cunninghamiana. Lineage (NCBI taxonomy): Eukaryota > Viridiplantae > Streptophyta > Magnoliopsida > Fagales > Casuarinaceae > Casuarina > Casuarina cunninghamiana. The sequence goes on from CM052364.1 coordinate 7,878,531, forward strand.
GTTTACATAAGTTATGATGACATCGAACTTATTCCAACATCAAGGATTACATCTTCCGTCCCCCTTTCAAGATGTAATCGTCCTTATGCCATCCAAAGGCTCTCAAGAGTCCAGTGAGAGGCGCTTGCAAACGGATGTCTAATGCGAGGCTTAAATCCTCAGACCACTCGTACCAACAATGTCAGCTATTGCAATAAGTACCTCGAATATATACATGCATAGAGATTGCACAAGAGAGTGGGTTTTTCCATGCAATGACCCTCATCCCACTCAGACGCCTATGCGAAATCGTTTTAATTGGTGGTCATTTGATGCTTACTAGCAGTCTTGTTTATTGGCATTAGAATTCAAAGCACATGCAGATCAGAAATTTATTATATTGTGAAAGACCTAAAGAACAAAGCAACTCTTATTTGATGTTTGTCCCAACTGGCCCCACTATACTCTCCATGATTTGACATGAACCGGAAATTGTATCCCAGAAACTAATTAATTGTGAAACCTCAATGCATGAATACTGATGACAATGAATGACAACAATCATTACACGAACTATACCCAACGAAATGAACCTAAAGAAGTTAGCTCTAGTAACTACCAGTAAGATCAATTTAAAATGCACATTTGAAGCATGTAATCATAATGAAACTAGTCAAGAAAATATCTTGGACAATAAATTGCACAGTAGCTAGTACCTTGCTTACAATTTTATGCAATAAAACTATTGATTACAAAGAGTTAGCTAAATATGAAAGGACCAAACGTTAATATGATTACCTGTTTTGCCCACTCTTCACGTCCAGTCCTACTTAGGTAATTTTGCACCACCATCACGCCATTGAAATCTGTTTCATATATCAGCAAGCCACCACTGAATTGAATTGTTATCCCAACAACATCATTGCTCCAAATTAACAAAAAGATCAACCACAATTCAAGAACTCATACATTGATATCCAAAAGAAATATGGCAAAGATATGTTTATCCCAATTCATTCATTTCTGATCCAAAAAAGGTAACGTAACAATTGAAACCGTCCTTTATTCATTTATTTATTTTTTTCCACCACTAATAAAGGAAGGAGAGTAGATGAGGATGACTATGTGGAAGGCCAAAGCCCACCCCAAACTCCTAGTGTAGCATAACACTTCAAGAAATCCATCTCACAATCCCTCCAACTCCTAGACCTTATTTTTTCATTTTCCATATTATCAGAACTAGGAGGGGATCAATTGTTGCTATATACTTCAAGGTATTAAGACGTAACACGAAATTCTAAAAATGACAGGCTGCTACGCAGTTTTAGAAGTTTAAGATGATATTTACTATCATGATTTTGATCCCATCAAACGTTTAAAGCAAATGCTTTAAGGGTACTTTAACGATCCAAATATACTTAACTGCCGTATCATTCTTTTTTGGTTAAATAAAACCTACTAAAGGAAAGCAATATCAGATGGAACATCAGAAGATGCCAGAGAAAGTGCACACAGATTAACTAGTAGTATCTCAATATATGTAGCAGGTCAGGCTAGTTCATCTAGGAACTTTTGGAAATCGTACTCGTGTGGTAGAGGTTAATAGAAATTTTCCTATAATTAAGTGTAACATGCAAGGACATCCTCGTCCATCATGGTCACATATTTATAGTCAGGAAATGAGAGTAGATGATATGTTTCAGCTTCCATTTTCGAAACCTAAATAACGTGGTATAAGAGCAACTCCTAGAATCAATATTCTTTGATCTCCTTTTTGTCCTCTTCAAGGGATTCTTCATTCTTATTCCAATTTCTTTTCCAGTACCCTTTCTTTCCTTGGTCTGTCTTCCCCAACTCAGGTTCCTCCCTTGTAGGCATCACTATGCATGAGAGAGTGCTAGGAACCATCATACTCAATGCTCTTGATTGGACATAAATGGTGCCATCGTCGTCACAAAGACTGAGATGCAGTCTCTGTCATTCTCGTGGGTGTTGCCATGGCTGTAACTTATAGTTGCGTGCTGGACAGCAGGTTAGTGACCGTGGCTCTGTGCTGAATTCTCCCTGAGGTGTTTTATCTGTCCAGGGGTAGTTGTCACACACGTGTGGGTTGGCAATCTCTATGCCGTTGGTTGCTGTGCTTGCGGAATGTGGTGGTCAATCTTCTAGTTGAGCTGCCTGGTGGTCTTCCATGGAGATGTTGCTGTTTTCATTGATGTAGAAGGTGTGGGGGAAAGAACACTATATCAGTTGGTCGTAAAAGAGAAGACAATTGTTTCATTATTGATAGACGGCTCCTTATTCAGGTTGATGTTTCACACAAGAATCAATAAAATCATTCATCCCAGAGCTGTACAACAGATAAACGTGATTGCTATCACTTAAACTTGAGACTATCCAGTTCAAGTTTTTGGTTGATTCAGACATTTGATGGCCAGCTAATTCATTGTTCAGCCAGTTCAAGTCCAAGGCATTGACCAGCCAATTTCTTCCCGATTCCATTGAGTTCAACTATGTCTGTGGCTGGTTTAGCCCTATTTTGTAATTCATGCAGCTCCTAGCTTGTTTTAACTCCATTATCCCTGAAGCCACACAATTCCATCCCGTTTAGCCTCTAATCCAGGAGATTTCAACTATTCCTGGTTGTTTTAGTTTTGATCTTCTTCTGGTACATTCCATTTCCACAGTTCAGCAGTTCTAGGTGCCTTTTCTTTTTGGAGCTTCAGTTGGGCTACCATCGGTTCATCTACTAGTTCCCTTGATCTGTTTGTTCAAGTGATCAAGTTGCACGAAATTCATCCCAGGTTGGCATTTATACTTGCTGATTCCCTGTGGATTAGGGTTTGTTCCAGCTCTGTTAGCTGGCCGCTGGTTAGAGTTTTATTGTTGGTCCTGTTGCCAGTTTGTTGATTGGAAGTCCGGCTAACTGCAGCCTGCTGATTCCACTTATTTGCCGTCATTTTCCTGGACAAGTGTCACGGCTAATAAGACTGAATATTCTCATCTGCTTTTATCCTTAATGCCCTGATCACTTCTCAAACTCTACGACAAAAATTAAGTCTTTTGTGAAACCACTGTTGAGAGGACAAGGATTTTGTCATCATTATGTACCATGTAAGCCCAAAAAATCTGATTCACCTTCTAGCCCTAGGAACACCAAGATGTCCAAATTATGTACCTTGTATAGACAGGCACTGAATCATGCTTTACCTTATCCTAACACAGCTAAAGTGATCTTGAAGCATCTCCATCATATGTATTTTGGAACTGGTAAAGTTACCTGGATAAATGGAGTGTGCAAACCTCTTTTGGCCTAGGGATGGGAACTCAAAGTTTAGAGTTCCCATGACTTGTGTTTGTGAAAAACTACATATATATCAACTGTTCTCATATGGTGTTACAAGTTTGAAACAATATCAAGTACTCGATGTTTTTATTATTTCTAATTTTTAAAATTTTTAAATTCACTTGAAGACAAATATGAGCTAATCCGTTTCCAAATTTCAGTCCTCAGCTTCCATAAAATTTATGTTTTCTGCCTCCACGTATGCTGCATCAGTAGTTGTTTTCAGTTGATTTCTGGCAGTAAGAAAAAACGACCCCCAGGTGCGCTTCAAGGCAATTCTAGTAACTAATGGTAATGCTGACTCCAGGTGCAAGAATGTGAATCTAAGTTCAATCTCAGTATGGAAGTAATTCCGATATCTGCTTTGTATAAAAATGGTCACAAAACTCATAGATTTCCTTATTGCAGTCACAATAATCAAGTTCTTGTTAGCATCTGGATCAGATTTTTCCATCATACGATAGTGTAAATGGGGTGAACCTCCTTTTTTCTCTACTAAATTGTCTAAACAAAGCCATTGTTTATCAAATATCCCCTGTCCATGCCCTACCACAGAAAGAGTTGTATGTAGAATTGTCATCCATTGGAAGGAGCTCAAAGTCTTAAATTCTGAATGCTTGTTACTTAATGCATTCTCTCTTGGTTTTTAATCATATCTTTTCCTCTGTCTTACATGTGGAAACACCTCAATCTATTTTGTCTTTTACTATCCGCTACAATTTTTGGTAGAACTGAAAGTTTGTGGGTCCATCACGTTCATAGTCTTGGTCCAGTTTGATAGATTTATTCTTTGTGATCTCAAATATGTGGTTTTCAAAGATTCTCAAACTCAGAAAGGGCCTCACTTAGAGTACCATTGTTCAGTAAATTACTTCTTGGGTACTGATGTCAATTTTTGTGAGTCTACACTAAATTATCTAAGTATTTGTTTTTGTAATATAGATCTTAGATCACTCTCCTTTCCATTTCCTCTCCTAGGCGTTTCACCATAACCATCTTTTTGATACTTTTCCACCATCTCCAGTATCTCCGTTACAGTTTTATTCATGTCACTCAAGATCCCTCACTCCTATGCTTCCATCATCCCTGCAGTGTTTAGATCTAGTTTGTTCAGTTTGATCTTCTACGCGTAAACTTAATACCAACTATTTGGGCAAAAGGATTACATAACATCTAGAGCCCCTATTGAATCTTTTAGTATCAAAAAGGTAAATATTAATGTTACTACCTCAGCAAGCTAATTCTATAAACAAAAATCAACCATTTTACGTACCAGACACTCCAACTGTATGAATATCATAAAATTGATCAACCTAGAAAATGTAATTGAAGAGCAAAACTTAAAACTTAGCAAGGAGTGAGATTGTGAAGGATAGTTACCTATTTCAGCCTTAAACCTAAAGAATCCAGGTCCAATTACCTCACTTTTGCAATCATATAGTGCATCTACAACCTACAAAAAAAGCTCTTTTTCAAACCCTTGAAAACACAAACAAAACCAAACGGTTTAAGTGAATCATTTGCAGAGAGATACCGGGTCATTTTTCAAGAAATGCAGAACTTTCTTCATGTCATTTTCATCCATTGCTCTTCCAATTAAAGCATGGCGATTCCTCTGGATAAGAAAGATAGCCACCTGAAAGATACGCTAAGCTTAATCATGATGATATTTAACTTAATTACTTAACTCTAACTGTTCTGTTCTTCTCCGAATTCTTTTAATTCTCTTCTCAGGTAAATCATTCTAAAACACACATTAAGGCCTTTGTGTGTGAAGTTGAGTCTTTGACCTTCACCACTTTATTAGTTGAAATACTTCTTTTTCCATTTATTAACTACCTTACAGATATACTCTTTTTTATTCTTAAAGAGATGTAAAGCTTTTCCAAACCCAAAATAATGATAAGAATGATAAAAACAATGTAAAGAAACCTAAGGTTCCTCCACAATCATCCGCAAGGATGACTAGAGCCAAGGCCAAGCCAAAAGGCATAGTAAATGGAGGTGAAGGTCTGGACAGGGTTAGTTTAGTCAACAAGAGCAGAGTTCCAAATTCAAACACCAAAATAGTTTAAATGATGAATTCACTACTTCTAATTAGGTTAAACTTTTAGAATAAATAATAATCAAACATGCTTCCACCGTAGAGGTTCAACTTTCAATCCCAACTCTACCATTCATCTCCTATTTCATTTTAAACATTCTACCGACTTGAGATTCATTTATTACACATACAATTAAGCATACAAATCAAAGAGAGTATAGAGAACTAATTATTCATTTAATTTATTTTTTCCTTATAAGTTTAAACTTTTAGATTACTGGTAATTCAGCAGAAAATATCTCAAGCCAAACACATGCGCTAGGCACTAGGATGCAAAATAACTTTCCACGCCCCCGAGAAAAGTTTGAACAACCTTCAACTAAGGGCTATTGTATCCAAAACAAAATCAAGCTGGTGGGAAAAAAATCACCTTGGGCTTGAGGACACTAATATGGTGTCCGTATATAAATTATGCATGAATGTTGATGAGGTAAAGACATTACATACCATTCCAAGTAGATTCCCGACTATTATTGAACCTATAGGGTCGTAAATTGCATTCCCTGTAATATTCACTGCAACCAATGATGCTCCAGCGATGAGAAGACCAGTAACTGCAGCACCATCCTGCATATACGAAATTATTTAAGGAACATGATATAGTGTCAGCTACATATATACCATACAAAACTTTCTAGAGAAAAATATTTGGCAGGCAAACTAGTCATTGCAAACCATTATATATGTTTCATATGATGGTTGCATAGCATAGAGAGCAAAATGATAACAAGAAGGTAGAAAACATGTGTTTTTTGTCTGTGCCTGTATGTCTGATACGGAAGGACAGATAAGCGTGGGTAAAATGAAATCATTGCTGTGGGAATCCAAAAAGAAAGGGCAAGGAAATAAATGAAGTGCACGTGAGAAGCAAGCTAGCAATTTGGAATTCCATTAAAGCTTGTTCCATAAAATGTACACCATGCAGTTTTGACAAAATATGTACCTCCACTTCTTTCAAACCATTCATAAGTTGCATCAGCCGGACATTACTTTTGAATATACAAGATAAGAATATCTTGCTCTATAGTCAAAGAATACAAGTCCATTAGTATTCTAGTCTTGAAACATGTCTCAAAAGAGGGATTTAAGTATTATTTCTTAAAGCACTTCATGCAACAACTCACCTACTAAACTGACACAGGATGTATGAACCTACCTCTAAAGCCACAACTATATCTCCTGCATCATAACTTAAGCAAAGTCCCAAAGCCAAAGTAACTTATTCTTTTCTTTCTTAAACTTCTTTTCCTTCTGGCTGCAAGGGGAAGGGAGAGGGTCTAGAGGAGAAAAAAAGAAAAAAAGAAAAGAAAAGAAAAGAAAAGGGGGGGGGAGAGAGAGAGAGAGAGATGATGACCTGACAAAGAGCAAGAGAGAGCAATATATACCCAGAACAAATATTCTCGTCATAGCCTGTCAGATATATAGCAATTATGCAAACGGCATTCTTAGCTATAGTCAAATGCAGCATAAATGCTAGCTTAGCAAAGTGAAGCCCCTCCACAATATTAGGGAAGCTCTTTATCTTTTTCCATTGTGGGAAAAATTGTGATCACAGCGGCTGGTGACAACCCTGATCCCTATCCCCGGTGTTTGCTGTCTCCATCTAATGATGGTTCTGCACTTTGATAATAGTGCATAGGGCAGCTCAAACCCAAAACACAAACAGACAGAGATTCTGTCGATGGTACCATAAGTTAGTAAATATGTCATCTTAAATGAGAAAGACATATGGGAAGTCAAATGGCTAGGTAGTCTAACTTATTTCAAGGTAGTATTGTAACAAATGCTCACTAGCTCAATTTACGAACTCCAATTCAATTACTTAACAGTTCCGCAACATTTGCCCATGCCAGAAAAGACTGCCGTTACTGAAATACTACCCATTTTAGCAAACACAAGGTACAACATTACAATTAAAAACTGAAGGCCACCGCTTAAAGACTGCAGTGACCAGGAGATTTGATGCTAACACATCCCTGACAAGTGCAGCTAGTCTTTTACTTCTGAGGGGCCTAGCTACTTTCCTCCTGCTACACCAATTCCTTCAAACCAAGTCTGCCAGAGATTGGCATAACTCGCTTCCAATTGAGCTATAACTGGAACAAGTAGACATTGAGACTCGCTGCTCAACTCCACTCCCCTATATTCCATAGTGAGGAACAGGTACTTTCATCTGCATCTAGTGGAACAACATAATGTTTCCTCTATACATTATCAGTTTCTTGTTTGATATTGAATTTGATAAGCACTGTAGGTAATATGCTAAGCAGTTTTCACTTAATAATAAGGTTCCAAGATTTTGGCACAATATTTGAAAAACCTACTTTTATAAACTCCCAATGAAGTCCATGAACTTAGACAAGATTCAACCTGCGACCTTACCCTCCACCACTTATTTATGGGAGAGGAGATACCATTTGGTATAAACACCATTGCAACTAAAGCTCAACGGAAAACCTAGATGAGGGGTAAGGTCTGGTACTCCTGCTGATTATTCGAATTTTCAGATTTGTTGTTGTCCTGCTTATTGTCATGTGAATGACAGTAAGCTTGAGCCTAGGGCAAAGAAATGCATATTTCGTGGGTATGCTGATGGCGTGAAGGGGCACAGATTCTGGAGTAGGATATTTAACCTAATTATATAACTCATAAAATGATGATGGGAATTGACTGATCAGGTCAATGAGGATATCAAATAAATACACGCAAAGCAATAATGGCACTGTAAAGAACAAGAAGCTTATTAGTAATATGTGTAAGACTATGAAAGATGGTGATATTGATCAAAATCAATGTTCATTTCAGCTTATTCTTTCAGTGAAATTTTCTTCTTGATGGGCTTCTCTGTAACGCTAATGCAATCAAAGTCACAGACTTAGCTGAATGAGTGTTAATTCTTTAACCAGACAAGTGTTAGAGAAAGTTAATTGAGATTCTTGCCAAAGAGTAAACAATAGACGGATACAGAGATCATCTTTAGACTGCGATCTCAAGGTGCCCTATAGAGTTTCCAAAGATCAGTGAACTTTCAACACTGAACAATTAGATTACCTCTGGTATTGTGTGTATCATTTCCACAAGCAACAAGAAAGTTTAATAACAACGAGAAAATCCAAAAGAAGCTTCGCCACACAAGGTACAATACCAAATTTGACAAACCAAGTAGGTCCAAGAAGGGAGTTCAAGAAACATTCCTAGAAGCATTTTCTCTATCATATCATCACAGAATACTGATTTCAGATGAATTAGAAAATTGCTTAACCCCATTAAACAGTCAATTTTTATCCCTCCAAATGGACCACAATTTTTCTTTAGTTTTTAATTTTTCCTTGTTCAAATTATTTTGATCTTTTGATAATTCAAACTTAGTCCTGCTAAAGAAAAAAAAAGGTTGTAAAAGTCAGAGGACTATGGTGACAGAAGCATAACAAATAACCTCCGTCATTACTGCAACAGATGTAGGATCATGACCACGCCAGATGTAGTCTCTCACTTTCATTCCCTCAGCAGCTGCACCTTTCTTGACAGCTTGTATGGCAACAAGTAGAGAAGCACCTAGAGAAAAATTCTTTGGTTTAAGGGGCAAGAAATTGAAGGACAGAAAGCAAAACTAGCTACTGAACCATAATCAATGTGTTATACCTTCAATAACAAATGAACCACCAATCACTAGAGCTGCATAGAGAATATTTTCAGGGGGCTGAAGAAGACACACTTATTTATCAACATAATGCAAGTGATTTAACAATGCAGCAGCTAAGAACCAGGAATTTATAGACGAGAAGATTTGGGTTTTTGGAATTGAAAAGTTGCCAAGTAAAGTCCCACTCAAAAAAGTACCTGTGAAGTCCACAAGTTCTGAACGCCATGAACAATTGTAGCTCCAGAACCAAGACAAAAGATACCGACAGCTGATATCAAGGACCAAACAAACCTTTCTTTGGAATAGCCATAACTGCAAAACAAGGGAATATTAATTTTAGCAAATCTGCATAAAACAGCAAAAATTAGAATTTAGGTTTCTACCCTACAAAACTGTATACATATGAGCGTAAGTTTGAATCAATAAAAAATAAAGCCCTTATCAATAATGTTTCTATGTGTTGGAAATAGTGATTGGAATCCACGATATTACAGGTTAATTCTAAGCACATCCATAATATCCAGTTTCATACAGAATGCTACTCAATTTGTTCGGTCAACTGATTCAGGTATACAACATAAAAAATAGAGAAGTTAAAACCAGCTGTCCATGCAGATCTAAGGAAACAGTGAAATTCCAATATAACAAAGTGAAACTTCCAGAAATTGTCCCCTCAATTTCACATTTCAATTATTTTCAAAGAAATGCCTGAAAATATACATCTGACTTAAAAAGATAGATATTAATGGCAGGTACAGGTGGCTCATGCATCATGTACTCACGGATGGAGAGCATCTGGCGCACGTCTTGAACTACTCAAACCATATGCAAGAAGTACCTACAAAGTGAAAACTAATTAGTTTCTCTGCATTTAGTGATCAATATATCGAGTTAAAGTTTTGAGTAACAAGTCAATAATATAAATACTCTATTTAGCACAGGCAAAAATGAAAAAGAGTACCTGATTTGCAAAATCAGCAACAGAATGCACAACTTCAGCCAGCATAACATGACTAGAGGTTGCCAACCAGACCCCAAACTTGAGAGAAAACACAAGAAAGTTGCACCACAATGCAGTTGTGACTGCTCGTTGACTAGATCAAACACATGACAGAAAGAAAGAAAAAACAAATAAGGATTAGGTCATAAAAGATACAGAACAAATTTGTTGCCATTCTGTGCATTTATGGCAAGCATAAAACAAGAACAAGTATGTCCAGCATAGCATTCAAACGAATGGCTCCTAAACATGAGCCCCTCTGGAGGTATATTTCAAACTCTTAAATACCCACATGCACAGCTAGCACCCATTGTTTACATATTTTTACATATTAAATCCTTTTCTAGCATAACCTCTTAAATGCCCACATGTCAAATCAGTAAAAGCGTAACGAAGCTTTCAAGGTCTACAAATCAATAAGAAGGGCCTTGTAGACACCAAATCCATAAGAAGAAAATCACCATGCCCTCCTCTCTTGTAAAAATCATCTAAGTTTCTAATGGCTGCAATGGAGTGATATCCAAAAGTTAGAGGATTCAGTTTCAATTTTTTAGAAAAGAGGTTGCAGTTTGTTTCAACATCCTAGGCATTTTAATAGTATTCCTTGATTCTTTTGGCATTTTCTGTTTTCATTTTTTCAGTAAAGAAGATCATCATCTTATTTTCTGGATAAAAGGAGAAAGAACAAACTGGTAGGCAAAGATTAAAAAGGCGAGATAAGCAGAACCCACAAACCTGCAATGTCCCCCAACTGTTAATTGGAAGAGGGGATATGACAGTTAAAAAACCAAATATACTCCCAATTCTCACCGATAAGGGATGGGGGACCAATTTTTCTCCTTCTGGGTAAGAGAGGAAAAAATACAAATCAGCCTTAACAAGGCTGAACAAGAGAGAGAAGGATGATAGGCAAAGACTCACAATCTGACAAATTTTTTTGGAGAATTTTTTTTAGAGCATAAAGGAGTAGGTATCAAGGCTAGATTAACAAATCTCCCCATAAATTACAACAAAAGCACTGATACGAGAATTTTCTCTCAGCTTCAGGAAGAAAAAAGGGAGGTTTTCTTCAGAGTTGTGATCATTTTAGTGAAGAAAGAGACTTAAATAACAGTGTGGCCCTTCGTTGCCCATCAAACCTTCAATTACCCGAGAGAGGTTTCTTATAAGATATCGACATAGCCTGACTCCAATTTGACATAGAAACTTATTAAGTGCCAACAAAAGAAGCTTTTTTCTTTCCAAGTTTTTAGAGACACTAAGATGTCAATTACCCAAGATAAATTTCTTACAAAATATTGATAGACCCTGACTCCAATTTGACATAGAAATTGAACATTTATGCATTTCCAGTTCATACCTGCTAAATACAAATAAAACATTCATTAGATGCTTGCCAAGTTAGTGAATGTGATATGTTATACTAGATAGTAGCCCCTAGAACCTCTATCGCTTGATGAAAGGTAAGATTTCTTAGTTCAATAGAAATCCCAACCAGCACTAATATTCTACCTTAAAATCAGTGACAAGATTGTCTTAAAGCTGTTGTGACACTATCAACCAGAGTGTATAAATTCCTTATCAATACCTATATCATCCCTTAATTTCCATCCTGCGAACTGTACAATCTTTTAACCATACTAGATAAAGTTACTTTCACCATTTTCCCTATTCATACAATATGCTAAATAACTATGCTATTTAAATTCCAGATATGATACAAACACAATACAAATACTATTCATCTAACAACACCAAGATTCACCAAAATTAGGATGGCAAAACATTTGCAATCTCAGACGCACAAAACAAATGGGAAAAGGAAAACCCGGACAAGTAATCAAGACAAATACCTGTGTTGATCATTGAATTCTATCCTCTTCACTTGCTTAGCCCTCGTAAAAAAGTCTGTCGAAAGAAAACAAAAAATGTAATTAAAACTAAGCCAGAAACCTCCACTCCTGAGAAAAAGAAAGCGAGAGACGGGAAACTTACTGCGGTGGGAGGAATGTTGATGGTAACCATGCTGGCGAAGGCCATCCGAGGAAACGAGTCCAAGTAAAACGAATCTCTTAGAGTAACCAAATGTGGGGCGAGCGCCCTGACTATGACTATCATGTCGACCGCAATCGCGATTATCGTGACGGGAGGTGTAAGACGGCAAGAAATGTGAAAGAGTGCGTAGGTAAAAGGTTGGAAAGGAAGAGTGTTGGTGCTGGTGGGAGGAACTGCGGCGGAGGTAAAGGATGAGAAGATTCACACAAGGCTCCGCTTTTCTCCGCATGCTATTTTTTGGTTTCTGCTATCTTCTACCATTCCATTTCCATCAACACACAAGAAAAATAAATAAACAAATAAAGCCTTGAAATGGCTTGAGAATTGTGATGAAGCGAGGTTTCAAGTGGAAACGGAAGAGGTTCAGAAGGTGTTGCAGTCCTAACAGAAGGTTTGAATGAATGAAGAAGAGGAGGAGGAAGACGCCCTCCTTGCACAGATTCCTGCTGGCCTACGGAATATACTGGCCGGGTGCGGGGGATCAATTCCTTCCTTGCCTATTCGTCAAATGACACGTTAGGACCCCCAAAACCTCTCTGTAAAATCAAGAAAAGCCAGTATGCTTGTCGCAGTCTTTCATTTAAGAAAGATGGAATTTGTGTTTAGGAAACGAATGAAAGTCATGGTACTAATTCCCAATAAAAACTAAAAGGTAGAAGAAAAGTCCAATTTTGAAGATAACTTAAGCTTCGAATAGTCGTATTAAAATGGCTTGATTAAGATATTAACATGGGTTTGAATGAACTGAGCTCTTTTCTTTTCGTATAGATATTTGTTGGCAAAATGTCTATTTTTGTTACAATCAAACTAGTTTCACACCCTCTTTTCTTGAATTACTTATTACTAAAGAACTTGAACCGTCTTGGATTTTTTTTCGGAGATAAAGCAATTGAGATTATCCCGAAATAAAGATCAAGTAAGAAAAGTCAGCACAATTCTTTCGTCATTTGATTTCTTTACTGGTTACAAAGCCAGAACCTTTTAACCAGGAGAAGTTGACTTATAAATTATAGAATTGAAAATTCTTGTAGTACAGTTAGAAGTTCCCATCTTTCCGTATGATGTACACATTCAAATCTCCCAGTTAAAGAGAAGAAAATACCATGCACTTAAAAAACGAAAACGCCAATCTGTTGAAGAACTCATAGTTCCTCAATAAGTTGATTAGGTATTAACCTTAAACACAAAACAAAACAAATAAAAGTATCAGATTGATTATTCATTAAAGACCATCGCCTGAAATTGCTTGGAAATTAGTCAGAAATAAAATTTTGTTTAGTCTTGTATTCAAAAGGTATTGAACCTTCCAAGATTTTTATTTTCAAAAGAAAGATCTTACAGGTTCTAATATGGATCTTAAATATGTAACCCTGTGTGCCGATCAGCCTCCTACTGAGACCACCAACTTAATCCGACTAAACTCGGATCAACACGCAATGAACTAGTACTCCGCATCGATCTCCATGAAGAAAGGCGAAGAGGACAATAAAGATCGTTAAAAGTTACAAAATGGGCATCCATCGAAAAGATTTATTGGAAAAAAACTCTTTTCAAAAAACGTTAAAAGTACATGAGATGCAGACGACCTATTTTCTACATTACAAATCCATAATTGTGCGAAGGTAACCGTAAACTTACTATAGAACACCACTACTAACGAGTAGAAACTGTTGGGCTGCTTCATTCGTCGTAGGAAGAGCAGATATCTAATGTCAATACTACATATAATGAACTCGTTCGCTCTCCATCTTCTTAGTGCCTGAAGTTACAGTATGGGACTTCAACAAAATTAATAATTAACCGGATCGACCTTCTTTCCTGCCCCCAAATCCAATTACTGGTTTGGGTTTTACTTCTGATTTTCCAACAATTCCCCCATCATTTCGTGGCACGATTCTCAAAGGATGAGCTTCTGTGTTGAAAACCCATTCGTCCAATGACATGACTGAAGGGGGTGAAAAAAGAAGATACAGATATTTGAGAGTCTCTGCAAGAAAGAAGCTTTGCATCATATTGTCTTTGACACCAGTGTTGACCTGAGAACATCGGCAGCCATCAGAACAGTCATATAGTAACCCATCAGGGCAGTGATAAAGTAACCCATCAGAACAGTGACATAGTAACCGACCGAGTTCACCATTCAGTCTGGTTTCAACCAAAACCACATATTAAACGGTTCATCTCGATCTGTTTATGTCTTATTTACATTTTCTCTAAAACCTATAGTAATGTAAACCCTTTAGGAAACATGCATTGTGAATGGAAGAATAAAAAAATAAAAAAATAAAAAAATTACTGGTTCTATGTCTAAGAGTCTGGAAGCAAAAATCATGAAACAAAATATGCCATTCACAGGTGGCCTGGTTCTGTGGTTTGACAACACCTTAAAAAAGGAATCGAAGTTGGATCACGTTAGTTTCCTGTCCCAAGAACTTACCTCTTTCAAACTAAATCGAACTTTGTAGACCAACAACATTAACATGAAGCCAGGTGTATCATATGAAGAAGGAAATAGTGTAGTGTCACAATTTCGGCGGTGGTGGGACAACAGATGTGACGGTGGTGTTGAGGGTCGGTGGGTGGTGGTTGTGACAACCAAAATAGTGTAGAAGTCAAAAACTTTTTTGCTGCCATAATGATGACAATCATATGAAGATGGAAATAGTGTAGTGTCACGGTTTTGGTGGTGGCAGGACAATAGATGCCATGGGTGTGGTGGTGGTGGAGTAGTAGTGACAACCAAAATAACAGTACCAGTGCAAAGGATAAAAATGGTAGCATGAGAATGGTGATAATTTACGAAATCTGCATGACACATTTCCGCAAAATTTGAAATAGGGATTTGGAAAAACTAGACCGTTAACTCAAATAAAAGGAATTAACATTGCAAACTCCAGAACTACGACTTCAAAACCCATCTCATAAAAGAGAAAATCTTCCACTTGCACCAGCTTCTGAACATTTAAGAAAATTAAGCAATTTATTCTCCAGGCATTAACAACTTCAGACTTCTTAAAGTCAACAGAGACATAGAGATAGTCGCCACTAAATTTTGTGCAATCTATGTGAATCAATTACAACCAAGGAAAAGAAACCAAGTATTGTGCAATCTCTATGAGTCAGTTAAGTTTTGCATAATCTAAATCAATCAGTTGAAATTCAAGACGAAAAACCAAATAAATACCACAAGTTATCTGCACGAGTCAATTAAAGTTAATAAACAGAAACCAAATACCACAAGCTTAAATAAAATGATAAAGATCACCGGTCAATTTCTACTTGCCCAGTGTCCAAAAAATTTCTGCCGAGTCCATGCATGATAATTGCCACCATGAACATGCTTTTCTATCTGAAATTGTTTCATGCTTAATACATGGGGACTCATAAGCAGAATTATAATCCATAAATCCTATAGGGTAACACCATATTGCTCCCCATAAAAATATGGTAGCAATCTTTTGAGACAATAGTAGAATGGTATAAAGGTACTCTATTAATTAGCCAAAGGAATCTATATAAGAAAAAGCATATCTGAGATAGTACTTCTAAGCCTTCATAAGAGACAGTGAAATAAATTCAAACCAAAAGCTGAGCATAAATGCATATGTTTAGCAATGGATTTGAGTAGGGCTTACATCTTTTAGTCCTACATATCCAGAGTCAATGCGGGAATTCTTCTCAAAGGCTTGAAATATATTCCAACCCCACTCTTGGTATGTCTTGTTCCCAGTAAGACGCCAGAGGTAAAAGAGTGATTCAACTGTCTCAGGTCTCAAAATGTTCCATGACGTACCCACGCTCATGTCCTAAAAGAACCATTAGGGAGAGAGAGTAAGATCGGGGAAAGTAAATCTATTGTTATCTCAGAAGAAGGATACTCACCCCTCCAGCATGAAAGAAATAATTCTCTCCAGCCAATTTAGTTGGTGTTGACTGATAGAAGTTGTAGCATGTCCAGGCCAGCTGCCAAAGAAGACACGGCAGAATCCAGTTAAAAAAGGGAAAAGCCGTTGCAAAACGTGAACTATTGGAACCAATGTTATCAGTCAATGCAAAGATAAAAAACCCATGCACCCCCATTTTGCCCCAATCAGAAAGCAAATTAGTTCATATCATGTAGAGATCTCTCGCCCTTTTATCAAAGAAATCTGACAAGGTAGAATCTATGGAATCTACAAAAGAAGTGTACACTAAAAGCCAGGCTGATCAACCAGTTAGAAAGATGCGTCAAAAATATCGCAATCCGTACAAGGGCACTCTGTATGTTGAAAAATCATGCTTGATTATGGAGATTAAGTGCAAGGAAATGTTCCTCCAAAAAAATGGGTCAAAAAAAGAGAACCAAATGTAACATCTTTTTGAATATACTCAAACAAGTTACAAGGCAAAAAGCTCAAAGCATGGGATCAAGTCCTAGTATGCACTTAATAGAAGTTCAACAAGTGAAACATGCAGAAAAATTGGCATTTATCAATATCAAAAGCCACGAGATGATATATATGATGGTTTTTATGTAAAACACCTCATTGTAAAATTGCTTGTGAAGAAAAATGTCTAACCGATAATATGGTTAAATAGCAGATAATGACTTACAAGTATTTCTAGTGTGGACGTCCATCAAACTTAAATACCTTAGTCCCCATCAACAAACACAGCCCCACCCAACTAAGGTGATATACATCCACTCTCTGTCCCTCGCAACTACAAAGAACTTAAGATATTCATTGGTACCCGCAAAGCCTATCCACACTCCAATTAAATAATTTTTAATGTATTTGTATGTACTTACAATATATTGATTAAAGAAATGAGTAAAGAAAGTAATCTTTTTTGGAGTTTGTAAATAAGTTGAGCTAAACATATCTGAATGAGAAAATATGTTAGGGAATGTTTATAAGGTTTGCTGCTCAGAGTCTTGCATTCATTATTTCAAATAAGCTAGAAGATTTTGTTGAAAGCATGTTATCTTTATATTAGTAGTAACTCATATAAAGGTGCCCACTAGCATGCTGACAAAGGCTTCCGAAAACTGCTGCATTTGTAGGCCAAGTTCAAGCAATGCCAAGAACATTGTTTGCCGTTTTACTAAATGATTAGTCTTAAAAAATAGAGCAAACCGTGATGTCTGTTCTTGGCCAAATGAGTCAACTGTTGGTCGAGGTCAAAAACAGACCGTTTTAGTCTTGTCATCTTTTTAAAACCTCAGATGTTAGAATTACAAGTTCTGTGTTCGTTCATGTTTTCATTCAGCATGTTTAAGCAATACTGTCAGTTATTTTGAGAAATTCAGCCTTTTCGTGATCAAATTGAGGCTATAACTGCATCCCCTCTTTTCTTTTCACCCTCTAAAACTTGGTCCTCACTCATCTCTCATCCTCTTAAAGCTAAATTTTCCCTTCCTCCGGAGCTTGACCTGTAAAATGTGGAAATTCCACAGGTTGCCATAGTTGCAATTGGGGCTTCTGAAAAAGTGTAGTCAGTGGGTTGGGTGATGGTCAAGGTAGTAATAACTGGACCTGATAAGCAATGAAGTAATATTGGCTATATTTTTGTTAACTGGACCTGGAATTCATAAATGTCGATTGTAGTTAGATTGAAAAGCTGTGGCTTAGCAGTGGCAATTGAAAGGCCAGGCCACCAGACTTCAACTACTTCAGTGACAATTGGAAAGCAAAGAAAGAAAGAAAATAGTGGAAATTGCAATGAGGAAACTTTTGGTCGATGTTATTGAAGTATTAGAAAAAGAAAAAGACAAGTCACAACTGCACTTGGATTCAACTGCAACGAAAAGCATGAAAGTACTCGTTTTAGCCAATCAATTCAGGGCAAATTATGGGTCTCTTAGCAGAAACCTTACATGTTACAGGAGCGTTCTTTCCAGTTGCTTTAAGAACACTGAAATGCCAAGAGCAGAAATATCTAATTTTTCAGTCGTTTTAGCTAATCTCCTATCCTTAAAAAATAGGGCCCTATGATATTAGGGGAAGTATACTGACAACAGACATGATCGACCACAATTCACAAACTAATAAAATGTTATGAAGAATCAAATATACCTCTTCTGCAAGTGATAAGAACTTCTGAGAGTCCTCTGGACCATATCCAGATGATCCTAAAGCCAGCATTCCTGGTGCGAAGCAGGCTAATTCATCCATCTGCAGAAAAATTAGACTATGAAAACAGGAAAATAAAACACCAGATAATGGATCATTAATGCGATACAACTGGTACCAGCCAATAACTTACCTTGTCAGACAACGAATCGCCATTCTTCTCACAAATATATGCAAAAGATGATGGTGTTGTTCTCCTGATCAAGCTTAGCAGACCCTTCATTGATTTCTCCCACATTTCTCTGTTTCCAAGATTCCACAAGAAGTATTGATATCAAGATGAAATACAACAAATAAAGAATGCCCATGCATACAAAAGTGGGAGTCTGGTTTAATCCCATTTTTAAGGAGGGGGGGGGGGGGTGTTAAGAGGCTACAAGAAGTTTTATTCACATTAAAGAACAAGCATGCAACAGAAATTCTTTGAACCCTATCAACATCTTATTTCTTCTACAGTTAATAAGTTCAGTCGCATGAAAAAATCTGATTTTTGCAAACAAATGTGATTTTCTTAGCTTTTAAACCAACAACTTAAAAAAAGGTGATCTGTTGGGGCAGAGGATGTCCTGTCATACAAATATATAAGAAATGGGCAAGGCTTATTATCTCCGCTAAAGTTAATAAGTTTGGTTGCATGAGAAATCTGATTTTTGCAAGCAAATATGATTTTCTTAGTTTTTGAACCAACAAATAAATACAAAAAGGGTAATTTGTTGGAGAAGAGGATGTCCTGCCACGCAAATATATAAGAAATGGACAAGGTTACTCACCTATAACGCTTCACAGCTGAAGTTCTATTCCCCTGTATCCAAACTTTGAGTAAGTATTCATAAAAGCTGCAATCAAACTTTTGAGTTAAGCAAAAATCAAATTAAATATATATTAGAAGACTCTAGTATATTGGATGTAGACAGTGAAACTGAAATAATCACAATTATCTCAGTTAGCATAATTCAGAACAAGATTCAAATGACATGTACCTATCACCCATAGCACCAAAGGTTATGGTTGAGTATGCTGCAGTTCCTCTGTGAGGATTAATATAGATAGGAAGCAAACCATCATCAGGAAAAGTTTTATTAAGCTGTGATATGACATTCTCCACCTGAAACAGTTACATGAATACCATTCAATTCACTAGCAACAAACCAACACCAAGAAATGTTCCTTTCTTTATCAAGAAGTAAAAGCCATTTTGCCAAGTGAATCCCTAGAATAGTTTCTAAACAGAAAATGTCTAACTAGACAAGCCAAGTTTTCTATGCAGAAAGGAGATTGATGATTGTTAAAAATGTATCAGATATATCTTAGCACATATCACACACGAAAACTAGGCAACGAAAAAATATCTTTTGCTTCAGAAATCACACCTTTCACTGCTTCAGCTGAAGTCCTATGAAACAGAAAATACTATTCCAGCAAATGCATGTGGGCCGTACCACAAAAAAGAGTTCATTATACCTTCTGCTGATACTTTGGGTCTCCTGTCCTTTGAGATAGAGCAATAAATTCCAGCTGCTCTGTGCCAGAATCCGCAAGGATACTCTCACCCTAGGAACAAGAAAATTATAGTGTCAAACATCAAACAATAGTTTTGTCAAGTTATTTTGACACTGTAAGAGGAAAAAATCTTAAGACAAAATTGCTGAACAGGACCCTTCCAGGCTCTTAAATATCCTACATGGATGATAAAATGACAGTCAAACAGATATATCCCATCAAAGCCTAATCCCAATCAGTGAGGCCAATGAGCTCTGCATATAGAAATAAACTTACTCCAGTCCATCCGGGATTGTGTGGCCTTCCATGTGCCAAGTTAATTATGTTATAAGGGATCCCGGAAGATGTATCCCATGCTGGCAGTAATCTATCTGCAATGTCTCTAGCCTTACTGAGAAACATTTGGTCCCCGGAAAGATCGTATGCACTAAGAAGTCCACCTACAACTCTGAATTTCAAAAAAGTAGACAGGATTTAGCAGATGCAACATGGCTGGTCTCACCCCCAAGTTACCCTTAACACCACAGGAAGTCAAAGCCCAAAACAGTTCATGTGAATGGGGAAAGGGACAACTTGAACTGAACCACGTAAAGTACTTGAACATCACCTTATGGTTGTCTCAAAAACGCTAGCCTCATAATCCTTTTCAAAATCCAATGAATTTGCAACCCACCTGCCAAGAAAATGGGATGATGAACCAGGATTTTAAATTAAGGACCAGCAAAACACCAAAAAAATGTGAAATTTAAGCTTACTCTCTAGCTCTCTGGAACTGCTCATCAAGTCCCATAATATATAACGTATCAAGCGAATCTACAAGGGTCGCTCCAAGACCACCAAAGCTATTCACACCACTCTTCGACTGTGGCTGGTAGCAGAACAGGAAAGGGTATTATTTGTCTCGAAAATTTTGTGCATAAAATAAATTAAGATTGACATAGTAAGATAAAACAACACAATCTAAGACTTCAGTAAAGAGATATAATTTAGAAATCATCACATCTCCCTCAGCAACTGTAACTAAATTGCTGAACCACATTTCCACAGATACAATAATTATAAAACCCAATTGCAGCACTAACTCAGAAAAGATAGGTTTTTATTTCATGAGCATTCTAGAACAACCACGGATATAGCTAAAAAGCCTTCTTACAGAATCTCTAACAAAGCATAAGAAGCATATGCAGCACCATAAACCTGAGTCTCATTATCCTAGTTCCACTGCTTGATATGCCATTGAATGTAATTTAAAACCAGATAGAAACAATGATGATGGAACAGATAACATGCTAAAAGCAGATTTAGAGTACCTGAAGTTCATCTTGGCCCCATGCATATTTCTCATACGAACTCCAGGCGTGAAGCATTGCTTCTTTGACTTTCTCTCTTCGCTCAATATCAATAGGATCATCTGAAACAGTTCTGTCGCCACTTTTAGACTTTCCATGTCCGTTCTCCAACTCTTCCAACTGAAAGTGAAATTTGCTAATTACTCCAACGTGTCCAGCACTTTAAAATTGATAATATTTTATTGTGGCCTAATAGTTATTGCATCTACCCCACAGTTCTCTCCACAATCAAAGTACTTGAGCAATTTGAGATTTGAAAACCACAGAACGAACAACAGAGCATAACAGAGAAAAGAGAAAAAGAGTGGAACTTTTCATCTAAAATAAGAAGTTACTAGATTATTGTTCATAAAGTTCTCTTTCAAGAATGCATTCAAATAGATATCTCTTTGAAATGCATAAGGTTCACCATAAGTCTATGATAGGCACTCTAGATCTTACCAAACTCTGTAAACGGATCATTTCTTCATTTAACTTCGAAACTTCAACCTGAAAATCAGAAATAAGTCAGTCAGACATGCAAGACTCAGACAAAAGTCTGCACTATAGTTCAATTTTTTAGAGCATAACTCATTAAAACAAAATATACTCTTCATAAATTAAGTTTTGCAGGAAAAACCTTACTGCAAACCACCAATTCGATATATACATACATACATATATATATATATATATATACATACATACATACATACATACATACATATATATATGTATATGTTCAAAATATAAAGAGCAACCTTATTTGAAACAGGATAACTTGCGTACAAAGAAAGGGGCAGACAGATTTGGCCATTTACTACCGCTAGAATAGGATCAGATTATATTACTGAGGGTTATCCACAACTAAGGGGACAGCAAGAGCACTTGCCTAGCCTAGCCTTCAGGATTATTGGGAGCCTGTTAACTAAAATACCTCTAAAAATGCTCTAGGAAGACTAGATATGTAGCATAAGGGAATTTTAACTCCCAGTGTGATCCCAAGAATATCAATCATATTCCTCTTCTCATTTTCTTTTCTGCCTTTTTTCCCCCCCTACCATTAATATGACTCCAGCACATTTTTGGTACACCAATAAAAGCACACTTCTTTTATAACCATTTCATTCTAAAATGTCAGATAAGTAATCCCCTCTAACTTTAAATCCCTACAGTTACGATTCCTCCTAAAATATAATGCATTACAAAAGATACTGAAGATAGCATCAGTTAAGTGCAGATTCTCTTTCACATCAGTTTGGAAGCAAAGATATTGCTCCCGGTTAATACTTACTCTCGATGCCTTGCCTAGCTACTTTAAGTAGAACTAAGTTTATATTGATGCTTAGGTAACTGCAAATTCAGTTTTAGTAAGTTTTAGCAGGCATATGGTAATCGGGTATTTTTCGATTTCCTGGAATGGGTTGTGCCAGAAGTCATGAGTCTTAAAAGTTCTGAAGTCCTTTTATATCTTAGTCTAGGAGCGTTTCGACATGGCCCATCCTGCACCAGCCCAAGCCCAAACGATCATTAGTGATGCACCTAGGGAGTTGAGTCTAACCACAATAATCAGGATTGATTTCCAAGGAATCTCTCCCATAGACAACTAAGAGCATTTACTACTTTTAACTATCTTGGGAACCAAAGCTTTTAATGTAACCACCATCTAGGGAACCCATGCCAACATTGATGATGTAAATAATTGTCTTTGACTAGCCTCTTGGAAATAAGAGAATCTCTCCTATAAATAGCTACTCTCTTATGTAACCAAGACAATCCATGAGTTTATAGGATTAAGAATTAAGGTTGGCTTTCTTTCAAAAGTTCTATATCTCTTTGGCTTGTTTTGAGAGTGGTGAATACTCTTGCTCTATATCTCTTTGGAATTACTTCCAATAGAGTGGTAAGTATTTATCTTTGAATTCTAAAGTGGTGAGTAGTCTATATCCTTAGTTTTCAAAAATAATTTTATCTTTTACTTTCCTCCTCTCCATATAGTATCGCATATTGCCATCCTTTCTTTTTTTAGGTAATATAGTCTTTCTCATAATTGAATTGACAGCAGCTTGTATAAGGGCCTTCTGCAATCTGACAAAATTCAAAGAACAAGTTCCGTAAGATTCCAGCAGTTATGTAAAAGCTTTGAAGGTGTCATTATCATCTCCGTCCTAGATTTGATTGTCCAGCTCTGTTTAGATATCAACCACATCAAGTTCCTTCGAGATTAAATCTGCTATAACCTGTCTTTCAATTCCTTGTACATCATACTACTAGTAAGCTATCAAAACATTTAGTCTACTTCAGAGATTTGTTTTCAGCGAGCAAATGAGAGACATTTCCTGAAGTTTTCAGTGAGCTATAACTCAATGGCATTCCTCCCTTAATAACGAATAGGATGGAGGGTAAAGTCGTGGCTTCAAGACCAACTAGATGTCTGTAACTCACCAAGTAAAAGCACAAAGTCCCATCTTTGTCAAAATATCCCAGACTTACCAATTGATTGATAGGCATTTTCAGATTCTCTAGATTGTCAAACTATGGCATTAAAGGTGCATTTGACATGACAACGAGAGGCCAAAATTTGGATGTTCAACAGGATCTTAGGTTCAACTTTGGTGAAGACACTTTCACGATATAACATTGCAATTTCAAGCTGTATGATAGATTTCAAACAGTTACTTGACAGCTCCAAAAAAACTAGCTAGAAATTCCAACTATGTCATTTCCAGATCTTGGCAGATTTACAAGTGTATAGGGCCCCTCAAAGCCAAATTATGTTGCCCATCTAAGTCACCATAAAGTCATGCCAAGATGCAAGGTGCTATATACTTGAATATCGTATATCACATTGGATTACCTCAGTAGGTGGATGACATGCAGGTGATGAAATCACCAGTTTAGAGGATGGTCAAATGAGATCATAAAATAGTAGAAGATTGAGAGAATAGTGTCTATCATTTTTGGCTAGCTGTGGAAGATGGAGGCACCAATAAGGTAAATGTATTGGATCTAAATTCAAGCCTATGCCACCTATAGAGTAGTTTTCTGCATTGTTTCAAATGCCATCGCAAACGAGGATAAGGTGTGAAAGGATAATGTCTAAAACACAGTGGCAGAGAGAAGGCATAAGTGATGTCAGTGACAAACATGTAGATGCAGGCGGCAGTTTGGGATTACTGAAGACAAATTGGCCAGAAAGCCCTGGATGACTATCTGGGCCTTCACCATTGATAAATTGCATTACCAGACAAGAAGGCGTTATCGCTATTTGTGGTGGATTAAGAGAAAGTTTGTAATTCATTATGTATGATGATATACAAGCATGTAGATGAGTTCTTACGCCTAATCATTTCTATAGCTTCACTTCATTCCAAATTCAGAATTCAAATAAAATATCTGGAGCACTAACAGGAATCACAATATATTAGTTTGAGATCCCTTATTTTAATAGTTCCTACTATTTATTGCATCCTCATTTTGAGCACTAGTTATGAGCTTAATTCTATAGATACCCTTTACACTATGGAAAAAGAGGTTGTGGCATCAAAAATATCTTAGCAACATTCAATTTAATAAAAAGGCGGGGGTGGGAAGACTCTCTCCCCAGACTATTGTTATTCTTGCTTACTGTGACACTGAACCTAAAGGTTTTAAGACCCCAATCATGTCAAAGAGTTTACAAATAAAAACATTAATTTCTTTAGAGATCAAAGTAGTTCCTACCTACCTCCATTTTCCTCAGTTTCAATGAGACAGTATCATTACCATATCATTCTCCATAATGTTAAACATTCTTCACTTCTAGTAGATTTTTCTGTTTTTAGTTTGTTTAAGTGTACTTTCATTTTTCGTAAAAGCCTCAAAAACCTCTACTCACTGAAAAAATAAGGGTTAACATAATAAGAAAGCTAGGGTGGTAAGCATTAACAAGCTAGGATGCAAACCCAATACTCCTATATGACTCATCAAGAATTAGTTCCTATTCCACTCCAGTCTGTCCATATATCTCACTGCAAAAATGAGTATTTATGTGATAAACAAGCTTGGGCATTAAGCATTTAAGCTAGAATGCAAGCAACAAGCTCCGCTTTAACTCGTAAACAATCAGTTCCTACTATTTTCCAGTCCATTCAGCTATCTTAACCATCTATTCTTTATATCAGCAAGCTTTTTCTTTCTCCTCTCTACAGTGATCGGTCCCAATGATCTGCCACGTCATTTTGGTTCTTACATAAGTCCAAGAAATAGTGTTACAAGCTGTAACCATCAAAGTTATATTCCAATCATTGGGAAATAAGACATCTGGGATTAATGCTGTATATCGCAGACATTGAAACAGGAGACCTTTCACATGAAACTACTGGCTGTCACATTATCTCGTATAGATGAGTCTATATCAGTTTGCGCATGCACCCATCCTACAGCGTAAGCTTACTAAATAGCCAAACCTCAAATAAAACAAAACACTAAAAGAAAGAACACAAAGTCTACCTTCCAATAGACCAAACATATCTCCTAATTACTTTTCATCGAGATCCAAAAATACTCAAACCCAGCAACTAAAACCGGATCCCATTTCACGAGCAGAAAAAACCAACAATTAGCCTTGATTTAAACGCACTGATGTTAAACAATGAAAAAAAAAAAGTCGAATATCACATTGTATGTTGGTTTCACTCCAAAATAACCTCAAGTACTAGAAATTGTAAGCCAGGGATTCGAATTTGCGTTCCCTCCCACTACCCCCGAACAAACAGATTATAATTATCAGACTATCCCCAAACACAAAATCCAAACATATATTTTTCTTCAATTTACCTCGTGCTCTCTGATCAGGGTTTGACGATCCCAGACGAGGAGATAGCAGCATACGAAAGCAATGAAGAGCAAGGCCAAGCGTTTCGGTCTCTTGAGGTAATACGACATTTGAAAGTACCTCCATTTGCTTGCAGCCGACGACTTGCTAGTCCTTGCCATCTCTACCCCTTTTCTTTCCTTGCCAGTATTTTCTCTCAGATCTCCTCAACCTTCAGACTCAGAACCAGGGAACTGAAAACTGGTAAAAAGGAAGCGTTCTCCATTTCCTTCCTTCTCCGTTGTATTGGGATCTAAAATCTTTCCCAGCAGGAAACTATAAAAGCTACGATGCAATTCTGGTCAAGGCCGGTCTGATCTAAATCCAGCATCGGGATAACGAAGGCAGAAAAAGAACAACAAAAAATGTATCCCTATGATCGATGTAAAGTTTGGTACGATCTCCCGTTCAGCGTGGTGTGCGTTTCTGGAGTGATGGGCAAGAGAAACGCGCAAGAAGGAGACTGGTTCAGAGGCGATTGAAACACAGCATTTGCGCCGAGAGACAAGTCAGCTCCTGTATCTGATCTCTTTGCCAAGGTCCCGCACGCGTACGCGGGCCGATGAAGACTCTTTTGCTTTCTGATACCTGGTCAAGTCCGTCGCCTACCCAATGAAATATTGGCATCTAGTCAAACCAGAGAACATTTTTCGATCACTCCCTCCGTCTTAGTTTGTGGCTGTTGGTTTGCGAAACAGAACGCTGACTTTCCCGTCCATTTTGATACTAATAATCGAAGAGCAATTTCAAGGAAAAGGGCGTTGCTCTTTTTACCTTGTTTTATTTAAGAAAAATCTGTTTTTCCTTTTGTATTAATATTTTGGGCTTGACATGCTTAAGCCTGCTGCAAGCATAGGCCCATCATTTTATTTTATTATAATGTGAGAACCAAAAAAGGTTTTATTTTATAAAAGCGAAAGAATGTTGCAGAGATAATAATATAATGGTTAAGAACTGACATACGTAACATGCATACGCCTTTGCTTTTGGTTTAAATACACATATCGTCCTTAAAATTATATAAGTTGATCATGATAACTCAGAAGGGAGACAACAACCTTTTAAAAAGGTAAAGTGAGTGCTTAGTTAGTTCTCAAAATTGATTAAAAAAAAGACAGTTGAATTAGGCTCGTAAATAAATTAGTATCTTGTGAGTAAAATTTGAGAACTATTATTGTAAAGAGTGGTGGCTAGTATTAGAAAAGGTTAAAACAATAAAAATAAGGAAGAATTTAAAGATTAGATTTGCAAGAACCAAAGAGGAATGACTTTTTGTAAATCAATCATACAAGATTTTTGCATGGTTAGTGAAATGTCATAATTGGGCTTGGCCTTTTTTTATTTATTTATTGCATGCACAAGAAAGGGGACTGAAATCCATAACTTGGGGAATTACTGTTAGGGTTTGGCTTAGAAAATACCACTAAGCCAAGGGTCCCTTTTGGGCTTGGCCTTGATAGGCTAAACTTTACAAATAGATTTGGTCTCAATTGTTTTACAATTTTAACAATTATGTTTATTGAAAATTAATTTTGGCAATTAATTTGGTGGGACCACAGTTTAAGAAATAGAAGAAGTAATTTCTTTTTCATAAAAAGAAATATACAAAAATACTTCTACATAATGGCCGTTAAAATACAATATAAAACACCACATAGGCATTTAAACAGCCTTAACAAGGCAACCAAATGGATATGATAGTCACCAAATCCAATGACCATCTTTAAGATATATTACTTTTATTCCTTTTAATGTTTATTCGGGAAAAAAAAGAGTAATATTCTTGTCAAGAACTTTGTAATTTGTATTGAAAAATGTAATAGTGGTAAGGGTCATATATAAGTATTGTGTCGACTTTTTGATGATTATTACATTGACGATTACTTTGTTGAAATTTCGAAAATAATTTTACAAATAATGTTTATCATGTCTGCATATGCTAATTGAGATGTTAAGAAGAAATTAAATATAGATGTTGCGAAATTCACCACATTCCTATTTAAAGGGATAATATTTAAGCTGACTTTTATGTTCGTAGGCTTAAAAAAAAAAAAAAATATTGAAACGGGCGTGCCACACAGATGTTAAATCTAAAGACTTCGAAAGAAAAAAAGGAAAAGGAAATCTTCTCCCGAGGAGCACCGTTCTATGCCAGTTTCGTCTTCCTAGCCGTTGATAAGCCAAGATCGGGCTTGATCAACGGGTAGAGAGCTACAGTTCTCATCATTCCCATCATTCGAGGAGTCGTTTAATCTCCTCTTTCTCTGATAGTCAAGGATCAGAGGAAGAACAAGGATTGTCTGTTCGAGTCAAAGGACATTGCTTCTCCTGTTTTGAACTTATTTTATCCACGTATGGTACTTTTGCAAGTATCGAAATCTTTTGCTACTTTTTCGCTTCTCTTTTCCACTAAAATTTATATTTAATTGTCGAGTCTCAGTTTTTTCCTGTACTTTCTTGGCAACCAAACGGCGCATTAAGTTGTCGGATCTTCGAGTTGATAGTTGCGGTGTCCACTTTGAAGGTTAAGGCAGCAGTTTGTGGATGCTAACCATTAGCTTCACGTTTCACTCATTGTAATAGATATCGAGGGGAAAAATGGATGGCATTCATGGGAGTAGTGTGCGGATGCATGTGGGCGAAGCGCAGCATGCACTTCCTGCGCACTACGGACATCACATGAACAATGGAAATGGGATGGATGATGACGATCATGACAGTGGTGATGGGGGTGGTGGTGGATGTGAGGGCGTGGAAGAGGAGCCGCCGTCTATTAACCTTTCTGATAATCGAGGTGCAATGGTGGAACATGGCGGTGGTGTTGGCAGTGGTGGCGACAATGGTGACCAGCTCACATTGTCCTTTCAGGGTCAGGTCTATGTGTTTGATGCTGTATCACCGGAAAAGGTAATTTCATTTCCCAAATAATTAAATTTCCGCTCCTGTTGCTTTCTGTATCTTATCCGATGCATTAGATTCAGGCGTTTATTACTTGGGGGTGGAAGTACATGGTTTTCAGATGCTCAAACATGCTCAAGGCAGGAATTTAAGATGTTTATGTACGAAGATGATGTATAAAATCTCAGAATAATGTATTAATTGGAGACTTTGAATTTGTAAATAGATCGATATTCTGCATTTGAATGTTTCAATATTGAAAAAGGTATGATTTATGCAACCCAACAAGGGGGTGTTGTATCTAACAAAATGATGGCCATGCAATTAAAGTGACATGAATGTGTTGACATCAAGACACGTGATAAGTTGGGAATGACTTTTAGGTGCTTCTGATACATGGTACGTAGTTATGAAGAGATGTGGTTATAGAGATGAGGGTTTGCGATCATTTATCTAGGGCTGTAAAACAATTTGATCTGGTCGAGCTTAGTTGGAGATCCACTGTTGAAAGGGTCTGCTCAGGCAAAACTTTGATCCAAGATCAATCTCAAGTGCCACATTACTTGGCTTGACTTGATCTTTAATCCATAAAATTCAAGCTACTTGAGCGCAACTGTAGATCAGGTAGTTGCTTGAGCTTGGCTAGAAATAATGGGGCTTCTTAAAAAGCTGTGAAGTAATTGAGCCAATCTTGTGACCTTTTCCTTTGCTTTACTTGGTTAATGTTAGTCAATTCAACTTACTTGAACTTGACTCAAGATCAGGTTTTGTAAATAGCTACTTAAGATTATTTGAACGGTTGGTGAATTGTGCTTAAGCCTCATAACACTCAGCTGGTTTGTGGGCCTAGTGTGATGGAAGTGTTACTTGTGCACATGATTGTCAAAGTGAAAGAAAGTGTTTATAGCTGGGTATTGTGAATCCATTTTCCTTCTCTTTTTTTTCAGAGATTGGATTTGATTGATAAACTTGTTATATAGCTACTATTATGCCATTTTGATGTAGTTGCTATGCTTTTGTTGCATAAGTTGCTGTTTGACACATGTTTTACAACTTAATCCATCAAGAAAAATACAATATGAATCTTTTTTTTTTTCCCTTTAGTATAATGGTTAGCAATTAATGATCAATGTAGTTGTTGTCTATCTTTTCTTCTCAACAGTATGGAGAAGACCTTCTAATTGTTTCAAGGTATCTTACTTAGGTTCAAGCAGTGCTTTTGTTACTGGGGGGTCGTGAAGTACCTCCAAGCATCCCTGCCATCCCAGTAACCCCGCATCAAAATAACCGGGTACTGTTACCTTTTCTGGGTGTTCTTGTAATTAACTACGTGTGCCATCTACCCTGCTAACAAAGAATTCAACCAGGGACTTTCTAGTGCTCCACAACGGTTCAGTGTGCCTCAGAGATTGGCCTCACTTATTAGATTTCGTGAAAAGCGAAAGGAACGGAATTTTGACAAGAAGATTCGTTACACTGTCCGTAAAGAGGTAGCACTTAGGTATGGTCTTTGCCTTTATCAAACTTACATAAACTGTTTCTGGAAAATTATTTTTATATAGGCACTAAGAGCTACTTTTATTACAATCTAGAAACTCCAACTGGAAAGGCGTTAGATGTTTCTGCCAATAGAATTGCAAAGAATAGGGCTTCTAGATGAAGGATTAAATGTCAGACTGTCACAAAGTATCATCTATTTTTGAAACTAGCTACATTGATGATGTGTTCCACAACAAAGGGATAGAAGTCTTAGTATTTTGATCGTGCGTGCAATGTGCATTATGGTTTATACCATAAAGTTCGATTGCTTGGCATAAATACAGTGCAGCATGTAGCTCATTTTCAAAGTCACATTCTGATGCATGAGCCCCTGAAAAGTTGTGCCAAGTAGTATGGTAGCTTGTTTAATATCCACAAAGTTTGCTTTGGTTGATTAGTTGCTTCATCATGCTTTTTGTAGAAAGAATTCTTTAGTTAATTAAAGGATTTTTGTAATATGCCAGACCTAGAAATGTTACTCATTTTTGCTAATTTGATAGATGATTACTAGAAACGAGTCTTGCAAAGAAAGTTTGAACTGCTTTAGGGAAATGGTATGAAAGTGCATGGATTAGGTGAGTGTTATTTTTATGGTAATAAATAAAGTGAACCAAAGCTGTCCAAGTTCAATATATATATATATTGTTAAGGTTGCTAGAAGCCCTAGTTTTACCCATGAAAACTCCTAAGAGGAATGGAATGGAGACCCTTGTGCCATCTGTTCACTTTTCAGCAAGATCCCAAATTTTCTTCTAGCTTTGCTCAAGCCAATCAATGTTGAAAGACTCCTCTATGTCTTCACTATGCATGTTTCACGAGACTTGTTTTGCATCTTTTTCAACAGAGCAAGGTAAGACCTAAACTGAGATATATATTATAGGATTGAAAGAAAAACTAATAGTTTTATGGATTAGAAAGTGGTTTCGCAAAGAAGAGTCATACATTACAAGAATAGGAAAAAATGTTGTTTTGGAAAACCTTCCAAAGTCTGGATTGAGTAAACATGAAAGATGGATTTTTGAAAAACCATCCAAAGCCCTTAATTGATAAAAATTGGAAAGTTAACCTGGAACGGAGTTTTTACATAAAGTTTTAGAGTTTCCAGAGATATTGGGTTTAGGAAGCCAGAAATGTGTCATAGATTTCTGTCCCTTCAAAAACAGAAGCTGTAGAAAGCAGATCTTAGTTTTTGGTATATTTGAAATTCCACAGATAGGTCACAAAATTTTGAGGGGATACCATAGACGCAAAAATGGTATTACAACAATAAATTGGTGATTTTTTTTGAAGGGGTTATATAAACTCTATCCCTGTGTAAGAATTTTGGAATGTTGTAGTTCTGGAAAACTAGTTTGAAATTCTTCAAAAGAGAAATGTTTCTAAACCTGTTTCATGGAAAACTGTGTTAAAAATTTGAGTGATATGAATCTTAATGATGAAATGTTAAACTGTCTTTAGTTCATGGACAGTAACAAAGAGTCGGGACATTATTCCTTGTTAGTGTATGGATTTGTAAATGTACCGTACAAAAAGAGAAGAGGCGGCTGAGGGAAAGAAATAGGCTTTGGATGGAGAGTTGAAATCAAAGATTAATTATTTTACTCAAGATAGGTTTTCCTGGAAAAACTATTTGGAGTTGAAGTGTTATGGGTAATGAGAGGGCATGCATCATGATTGATGTATAGGTATTGAATTATGATGGTAGTAATTTTGGGAATGCTCAGTAAAAGGTAAGTAGGTTTGATTGAGCTATAATCTCAACGTCTGGATGCATATGAGTCCTACTTCTGCATTTTCTTTCCTCAGTTTTGGTATCTACAACCCAAGTTTTTGATTTTGCTCCACCATGGATTCAACACCGCCTGTCCATGCAATCTCCTCTGTGGATACGGCTAAGCTGTATAAGTCTGGAGTGGTTACTGAATCTACTTTTCTATTGGTCATATTTGCAATCTCTATCGGAAGTTGAAGATAGTTACATTATAGACCAAGATTTCATCAAATCCTTAGAGCATGAGGTGTAGCCATCTTTGAGTTTGGATTGTTGCTAACCCTAGGAAAGACATGGAAACTTATTTATCTTACAAGGAATCTAAGTTTTCTACTTGTAGCTTTCCATTTTTTAAATAAAAAAACATAAGACTGCTGTGTTCTTATGGCACTGGGGATCTTACAACTTGTCTAGGAATCCATTAGCTTTTGGTTGAATTCATTCCTTTCATGAACTAAATTACTGAAGCATTCAGGTATTTAGAAACAAAGAGTTGTGATAGAGGTGGTGACTATATGCAATTAGGAAGCTCTCGCCCCAACTTGGTGAAGATCCATCATGTGATGTATGGAATAAAATTCATTCCTGTCGTATTTGTGTCAGACATGTATTTAAGTATTGTGGTCTTCAGAATGGTGAAGATCCATTCTGCCTGTGTCAGCATGTTGCTCCAGTATTTTATACACAGCCTGTGGGAAGCCCAGAGAAGGAGGGGAGTGGTGTAGGTTGGTGGCATTAAAATATTGTGTTGCATGTCGTGAATGGATCTCTGAAGAAAGACATGAGTGGTAGAAGGGAGATGGTTCGGTTCTTTCTTTGTTGGAATAGAGAGAGAAGGAAGAAGATATCCATCATTTATTCCACTCCCCAACTAAGACCTTGTCAATCCAGATGCCATTCATATAGATTTCTTCTGTTTCTTCTTTGGTTTTGTTCCCTTGAGGAGCATAGAATCCTTTTGGTTTAATGTTCAGCTGTAGTCCATCTAGCAATGACTACTTTTAATTTTGCTGAACCCTCGACAATGAGGAGATAAGTAGGCTGTGTCCATTTCAAATTATACTTTGGGCTCCTCTTGTAGATTGATTGGCCGTAGTCCCTCTCTTTAGTGCGGGGCTGCGTAGATATGTATGGCAAAAGCCCTTCTTCTCCCAAGCCAGATGACTTGGGCCATGTAAGTTTTTGCTTCCTGATGTCAAATTTGAATCAGTTTAATCTCGATATAGACTAGACTGCCTTAGCTTGTTATCTTGGGTCCTTTTGTTTGCATTTGTATCAACAGATGTTTAAATGCTTCTAGACTACTGATTGGAGGCAATTTGTTAACCTTGAAATGTGGCAATCCAATTGTAGGAATAAAGAAGTTAAACAGAGGTTATCTTTTTAAAAAGAAATAGTATTTTAGTTGGGAGGATGAAGTCAGATTTGAGATTGCACATTTTAATGTACTAAAGTTGTTAACCATAAGAGCCAGTTGGATTGACTTGCTGTCATCATGGCTTCAGTAGGGTCTTGAGAGCCTTCACAGTCCTGATATTGAAATTGTACTTGTTTATATGCTTGCATGTAATGTGGATAAAACTCTCTGGTTTTCATCGATCTAGATTAATATTAGCTTGTATCTGCCTCCCATTTTTGGTAATTCAACTAAAGGCCATTCCAATATCTGCACCTTGTGCTTGGAGGCAATTCTTAGACCTTGAAAATCTGGGACCCAATTTTGTTGAAATTAAAGAAGCCTCAAAGAGGTTAGCCTCTCAAAAGCAATGTTACACTTTGGTTTGAGGTTTGAGGATATAGTCTACTTTTGTCCTTGTATAGTGTAGTGCTACTGATATTTAATTAATTATACCCAAGGTTGATTCATGGCTTGATGCTGGTGCCTATTTGGATCTGGCTTGATCTTTGATTGGAAGAATTTATAGGAGTTTCATCTTAAAGGCCAAAGTATGATTTGTTTCTGGTCTTCTTCATTGTCTATGATTCCATTATGTCAATTACCATAAGTCCTTGATCTTTTATTGACTTTGTGCTTGAATCACAATTGTCCTTTGGAGCTCATCCTTTCCTTCAGTGACTAACTAGCAAGAACCCAAAAAAGTCATTCTGTAGTTTTATTACATTGTTACTTTTGCCCGTTTAGTATTCTGTTGTTTTAATTTAGATGTTCTGCTCAGTCAGTCGTAGAATGGGCTGTGTATCAATGGATGGTGTTGTTCTATTTGTAACTGCAATATTTATAATTGCTAACTTCTGCTGTCACTCTTTTAGGATGCAACGTAATAAAGGCCAGTTTACATCTTCTAAGTCCAATAATGATGATTCAGTGTCAGCCGCAACAAGTTGGGGCTCAAGCGAGAGCTGGGGTCATGATGTTAATGGATCCCAGCATCAGGAGATTGTGTAAGTTCGCATATTTTATTTGGCATCTGTGATATCTACCTTTAATTAATGGTCTATTTATGAAGACCCTTTGAAACATGACTGCAACATGAGTAACGCAAAGTATCTCCAAAGCTGAAGAAATT
Organism: Casuarina cunninghamiana; assembly: GCA_028551485.1. Taxonomy (NCBI): domain Eukaryota; kingdom Viridiplantae; phylum Streptophyta; class Magnoliopsida; order Fagales; family Casuarinaceae; genus Casuarina; species Casuarina cunninghamiana. Next base: position 7,913,190 of record CM052364.1, read on the forward strand.
CCAAAGAATGCACTAAATATTTAAGATGGACTTAACTGAAAGTATCTCAGAAGCTATTACCTACTAGTACAAAAAAACTTAAATATATAAATAATTTAGCTTTTGTTCTTGTCAACAGCAGCATTACTTGTCACTGTTTGCAGTATCACACTGTATATAGCGATGCTGTATTAACTCTTAACATTCTCAGTCATGTTATAAATTTCTGCTGGTTGTTGTTGACAGAGTTGCATACTTTATGGATTGTACTTTGTCAACACTAAAGCTTTCTCATTCATGTATTTCAGTATGCATATTGTGCGTCTCTTGATGCCTGCTGCTCTGTACAAGCTTCTTATGTGGCATCGACTTTTGCATACTGTACAGCATTTATTGTCTGTCACACGAGTTCAACATCCTTGATCTGAATCTTTTGATTGTGGCCATTTTGTGGAATATGCTGTTTCATAATTTCTGCTCTGTTTTTTCAGAAAATAAAAAATGAAACTTTATGTGAAGTATTCTTCATTTTGATTTTTCATGTTATTATTTGTGACTCCAGTTTCTTGTCGTACTTTAGGCTATAGCAATGGATCTTTCCTTTTGTTCTCTGTTGCTTTTCATGGTAAAGATCAAATGTTTTTTGCAATCATAATTTACTCTTCATTTGCTGTGGTATGTTTCTTCTGCATCCCGTGTCTGCAAAATGATGAACGGAAATCTCTTAACTATTGCTACAACACTATGCAACCTGTGTTTTATAGGGTAACCTGATGATGTTTGATAAGTTTCTTTGTGCAATTTACTAGTTTATTCTTTGTTGCATTTTAATGTATGTTACAGATTGTAAGTGCAGCATATTGTATTATTTGGAACTTTATTTTCTCCCAACGCAGGAAAAAGAGGAAAAATTGTACCATGCTTAACTATAGTGTGATTTTAACAAGGTATCTTTAGAAAAGAAGAAAAAATTATTCTTGCATATTAACATATGCTGTAAAGATTCTGTTTGGAGTTTCTTGCTAGTTTTCATTTCTAGTGATTTATCTAGGAGCCTATATGTTCAAAGTGTGACGTCCTTTTCTTGTTATTTGAATTCACGAAGAATGTTCGGTTACACTTGGTCCAGATTTGATTGAGTTAAATTTCACTGTTTAAAGTCTATGGTTGTAGTAGTAGGATTAATTGTTTCTCAACTTGAAGAGCAGCTTCAATATCTTGGGAACTCATATCTTTCTTGAGATGTCTCTTCCCCCTCTTCATTTTCTTTTTTCAAAGTAAACCTTTTGCTTAGATTCCATTCAAGCTACTAAGAGTTGACTTTTATATTTCTAGCATTTGCACAGAGGGTTACAGTCAAAGAGAAGGGAATAAAAGGGTTAGGATAACACTTGGCATGCTTGTGAAACATTATGCATGTTTGTCATCATTAATGAGGGATTTTCCACTTAACAGTTTCATCTGAGTAGCTACGCAAAAGGTTCAGTACCCAATTGCTACATGTGTATTGACATAACAATGATGCGTGGTCCCTTAAGATCTCATGAGGGCCAATGGATTACAAAAGAATCTTTAGAAGTGAATTCAGTTTATAAAATGTAAATACCACACTGAACAGTTTCATAGAGGAGGAAAGTATTGAGAGTCCACAATCTAGAAGAAGACATCGTTTTAGACATTGCAGTCTGTTGAAAAAGCTAAAAAGGTAAATTAATGAAAGATATAAAATAGTAATGTAATGGCTTGGGTTGATGCAAATTGGCGCCCAATTAATAGAAACCTATCTTCCAGGTCTGCAGCTTCTACTCGCCCTTGAACAAGGTTCAGAAAATGGTAAGAAATAATACCTGACTATTTCTTTTGTCCAAATTGGCCTCCGTTGCTAGCTCTTATCTGTTTTCCATACATTTTAAGTATTATATCAAAGGAAATTATACAAAAGCAAAGGGCGGTTCTTCAGAAGAAACGAAATGAGAAATTAATTTGCAATGCATCTGAAAGGAAAAAGGGAGCAACCTTCCTAAAAGCTGGCTCAATCCCCTTCACATGACAAGAAGTGCAGACAGGATGGGCCTATTGAGTGAGTTTCTCCATCAAGAGTTGCCATGATTTTTGAAGGAACCAATTCCTGAGGTAGTTTAAGGCTACAAAGACTACTAATTATTTCCTAACACAAACATGATACCTTGAATCTCCATACACGCATGTTGGAGCTGCTGGATTACCTTCAGAAAACATGGAATTTATCTCATGTCAAACCCTGCATAGTATTGCTGATAGCAAACCTTAAGGATCAAAATAAATCCAAATCAAAGCTTGTGCCTGCCAATTTGCATTTTAAGATGCCTCTAAAAGTTTCATTATTGGTTTATTGGGTAAAAATCAGTGGACTTTAATGCCAAATAGAAACAAACTTGGACAAGTGATAGTAAGCTTTTTGAGAGAGGATGTAATAGGGCATATGTGTTGTTTCAGTAGGGATAAAGAGGATAAGTTGAGCATCTATGACGTCATTGTCTAACAGCGGGTTGTTTATTGTCATTGATCTTCTGATTGTCATGGTTCGTTTCATGATGCCCCAGATGGTTGTTGAGTTACTTGTGTTGCCAAGGAAGATTAGACAGCACCAAAGTAGCTTGACTTAGCTTTCGAATTAAAATTTTGTATCACCTATGTGCAATTCACTAGTACCTCTTTTCCTTTCAGTTACTGAAAGTGGGATGTTGTAGCTTGCACCTGATAAAGAGGACTATCCAAGCCATAGATAGCATTCGAGTGTACATGGTTGACTGCCAATTGTTTCTGTGCAGACTTTGGGGTAGATTTTCTTCTTTCTTCTTTCTCTTTTCTCTTTCTTTCTCTCTCTTCCTTCCCCCACCCTTTCTTGTAGGTAGTCTTTAGATTGACATCAATGTGTTTGTGCACACGTATATCTTCCAATCCAAACCTTAATTTGTTTGTGTTCCTTTGTGACGTTGTTCTCTATGTGCATGTGGTGAATATCACCTTGATTGGCCTTGGGAACTACATTGGATTAATAAATCACGCATCTCCTTTCTGCAAACTGTTCTTTATATGATAAGTCTGTTGTCTATTTCATGCCTTTAGGATTCTCGTTGAACTTGTCTAGCTTAATCATTTCTATCTGATTATGTCTGTGATGTTTCCCTTTAAATTTTTTCAGCTGTCGGCATTGTGGCATCAGTGAGAAGTCTACACCAATGATGCGACGTGGACCTCAAGGGCCAAGGACCCTTTGCAATGCATGTGGGCTAATGTGGGCAAACAAGGTAAATATTGGTGGCAATGTTATGCTTCATCTAATGCAAGTAGAGACTTCCCAGATTGGTGATTTTGAAATAGCGTGATTATATGTATTAAAGCCAGCGGTGGTTTGAATAAGAATCTTGTTTCTTTCTTCTTTTGTTTAATGTTTGGGTAATAATAGGTTCATAAATTCTCTTTACCTCCCAGTTGGCATGTTTTTGCGCCCTTAGATTGTTTTATATGCAAGAAATAAATTTCCTGTCATCGAAGAAAAGCGCCTCTTATTCGTAAAATCACTCTTAACCCCTATCACTGTAGGGAACTCTGAGGGACCTCTCCAGAGTAGCACCACAAGCGGGTCATGGTTCTTTAAATAGGGATGAGGTGCGCAATCACTATGGGAACATGGTTATATATCTTGCCTCCATGAAGATTAAGAAACAATTCACTCTTTGGTTGAGGTACTTTATCTGTTCACCTTATCTCGATTTGCGTGTTTTGCAGAATGGAAATTTTGAGGCCAACCAAATGGCAGTTATTACAGGAAACGTTAGTGATTCTTTGAGATAGCTTTCTTGCCTTTGGCCGGATACAGGAATTTAATGACCTATTACATTAATTTCGAGGATGGTTCTGCTGCACCCATTACATTAATTTCGCAGTGGTATGAGCTTCCTGCAATTGAATTTGGCTGTGTTTTGGATAGATGCTATTTCTGGTTCTTCAAGAGACAGCTTTGCAGAATTCTGATTCATTTGGGACAAGCCAGGCTCCATTACTTCCTAATTTGGATAGAATAAGGTTTTGTCTATAAACAGTTGTTCCAATTGGCGAATGTCCAAAGCATCTGAAACGTGCTTTTTTGTGTACTAGCGTTATTTAAAGTTTTAGTGAATTGATAAGTCGATGATTCCATCTAATCCGTTTGTATTTCTGAAGAACAACCACCATGTGGATCGTAGTCTGAGAGTAAGTGTGGTCTATTTTTCTCCCTTCCTTTTGTAACTTTTTTAGTTTGTGGCACCACTACAGGCTAGTATAACTTGAAGAACGTGAAAAGAACAAGAAAGCATACACGTGCAAAAGAATCTCACCCAAACTTGATAAATGGTTGAAACAATTCCGAACTGATTCAAATTCTCCCTCAAATGATAGTGCTAGTCCTAGTGAATTTAAAGAGCTAAATAATTTGGGAGGAAGTATGATAATTTGGAATTTGAGACATTCAAAAGATGTCGCAGCAGAATATATGGCTGCAAATATTAAAGAGAAAATAAGTCTTAGAAGTTTAAAGTTACACTTCTCATCTAGTGATGAAGACCATGACAATGATGTTGAGGATAAAAGGATATTTAAAGGATTACAGTCACATGCAAATTTGATGGAGCTTGAGATGGATTCTTGTAGGAGTGTAATGCTTCTAAGTTGGATTTTGAAGATCATGAGTCTTGTGAAATTAAGATTGTCCAGATGTAAGAGTTGTCAATATTTGCCACATGTGAATCAATTGTGTTTTCTCAAAGAACTTTATCTTAATAAGATGAATGATTTGACATATATATCTAATTGTAGCAAGTTCTATTCCTCTTCATTGGCATCTATTGAAAATTCTTTTCAAGTACTCTCTGAAATCATGTTTTTGGATTGTCAAAAACTCAAGGGATGGTTAGGAGACTCTTCTTTAATGGTTGATAGTGACACTAGACTCCTTTTGTTTCCTGTGCTTTCAAAGGTATTGATAGAAAGACGTTGTATGTTGACTTTCCTACCATTATCTCAGCAATTGTGTTTCCTTAAGGAAATTTGTCTTAAATGAAAGGTCCCTAATTACCTAAGAAGGGGGTTGAATTAGGTAATAAATGCTACAAATTTTCTTTTTACTTATTTCTTTTTGTCTAATCACAATTAATTAGAAGAAAATAAACAAATAAGTAGATAGCCAAGGAAAATAGTACACGAAATTTTGGGAGGTGGTTTGGCCCACAAGTTGGCACCTAATCCACCCTGCTTTAGTTTCCCTACTAAAGCCCTATCTCAAAAAGGGCTATGAATAAGTCAAATTACAAGGGATTCTCAATCCCCTTTAAACCCATAATATAGAAATTTCTCTCCTCGAAATTTTCTATTATATAGTTCTTACAATATGAAATATAATATCAATTAAACACAAAACGAATGATTTCAAAGAAAGTCCTAACTCACAGTTTCTGAATAATAAGCTTTAAATCGATTTACACTTGGGCATATTATCAAATGAAGATCATAGTGTAAAATCAATACAATAGAACTTAATACAAGCAAGTATGAAATGAAATCATCGAGTAACCAGAGTGGCGTGATTCAGAATTCGTGTTGCACTGCTTGATGTAGCTTTTTGAGAGGTGTCTTTGAAATCAATCGAAGCAAATCCTTTATAGACGAATCCTTAAGCTCTTCCCAAAATTTCTTGTCAATCCAACGGCTAGAGTGCAAGATTTTAGCCATTAACTTCTCTAGGGTTTCCTCGGAATGGAGGCAAATAGGAGAGAGGAGATTTGTGCTTTAATTGGAACTTTCGAGTCTTTATGAAATGATGTCATTGCCTTTAATGGTCCAACTTGAATATAATGCGGTCCCTTGTACTCAAACATGTTCACCCTTGACTTGTTAAGTCAACCTTTTGCTGATGTAATATGTGGCGATTCTTTTGCCATACACTTGTTATGACAATATGCATAAGTGAAGTGTTTATCCGTAATTGTTATACCAATAATATGTTATTGCTTACCATAATTAATTCTAACAATATTTGAATGGTTATATCTATAAATGTAAAATTCAAATGACATTAACTCTCATAAATATTCCTTTATGATATGCAAATCAAATCAATCATAATAGAAAGGAAATATTTTAGTTATATTCAAATCAAATCGTAATTCAATTTAGAATAGAACATATAGAACAAATCAAATAAAGAAACAAATTTAAAAGTTTTTCATTTATTAAAACCGAATTTTCCCAACATTAAAGAGATGAATGCCTTGGAATACTTGTTTGATTGTGAGAGGAACGAGTTTTCTTCCTCTTCATCGGCATTTGCTGAAGATTTTTTTTCATCAATTTCTAAAATCCATTTTGAGATGTGCTCGAAACTCAAGGGGTGGTGGAGAGACTTTTCTTTAAAGGTTGATCGTGACAATGGCCCACACACACTCCCTTTGTTTCCTTAACTTTCAAAAGTATTGATAGAAAATTGACCTATGTTGACTTTTCTACCACTATCTTCGCAATTGTGTTCGCTTAAGAAACTTCATCTTGTAAAGATGGATGCTTTGGAATATCTATTTAATGATGATAGAAATCAATTTTCTTCCTCTTTATCTACTGAAGATTTTTATTCATCAGTTTCTGAAATTTGTCTTGAGGAGTGCCCGAAACTCAAGACTCTTCTTTAAAGTTTGACCATGACAATAGCCATTACATTAAAAAAGTAACGGTAACATCTATCAATGGCCGAAGTCCATTCCTTTTGTTTCCTCAACTTTCACAAGTACATATTGCATATTGCCCTAGGTTGACTTCTCTACCACTATCTCCACAGCTGCATTTGCTTAAGGAAGTTGTTGTTGATGGAATAGATGCTTGGGAATACGTATTTGCTAATGATTGGTGTGGTTCATCGGACTTTGCTAAAGCTTTTTTGCCATCACTCTTTAAAATCTGGTTTTTATGTTGTCTAAATCTCAAAGGGTGGTGGAGAGACTATTTAGAGGTTGATTGCACATTCCCTTTGTTTCCTAAGCTTTTAGATGTAAATTTATTCAATTTCCACTTGTTGACTTCCCCACCACTATCTCCACATATTGAAAGCTTAGTATTGTCCATGTGTAATGCAAAGTTATTGGAGGAGATAATGATGGTAAAATTGCCAGCAGGCACAACAAACTTTGGACTTGTTAGCTCTTTGTATGCACCTTTATCAAAGTTAAAGGAAATTTCATTGGAGACACTTTCAAATCTAGAAACTTTGCAAGAGGAATGGCTCAAAAACCTCACCTCTCTTGAGTATTTGGAAATAGATGATTGTTCGAAATTAAAGTCTCTCTCAATGGGGATCCAACACCTCACAGTTCTTGAAAACCTATTTATTAGTGATTGTCCAGAGCTTGAGCGACTTAGTGATGAACGTGGCAAGTGTTGGAAGGTTCTTAAGAGCCTCTTTTATTTAAGTGTTGATAACCTATCAAAATGGGTGTCTCTGTCATTGGGCCTTCAACAAATCAACACTCTACAAATGCTTGAGATTTTGGATTGTGAAAACTTCACAACTACTGTAGAGTCGATCCACCATTTAAAATCATTAAGAGAGGTTAAATTTCAGAAATGCCCTTCTCTAATAGAATTACTTGACAGAATACAAAGTTTATCATCTTTCTAAGAGTTAGAGATCGGGTGGTCATATAAATTTTTAAAGTATATTTTGCTTAGGATCCAACATTTCACAAGTTCTTAAAAGCCTAACTATGGGTGATTGTTTAGAGCTTTAGCCACCCAATGATGAACATGACATGTGTTGGGAAGGCCTTAAAAGCCTCTATCTTCTATGAGTTAAAAACCTCTCAAAATGGGTGTCACTACCATCGAGTGTTCAACGAGTCAACACTTTACAGAAGCTTGAGATTTTGGACTATGAAAACTTGACAACTATTCTAGAGTTGATCCATCATTGAAAATCATTGAAAGATATTAGAATTTGGGACTACCTTTGATAGAACTACCTCAAGGAATAGAACATTTATCATCTTTGCAGAAGTTGGAGATTTTGGGGTGCTTTAAATTAAAGTCTTTTCCACCAAAGATCCAACATCTTACAACTCTAAAAAGCCTAACTATTAGTGGTTGTCTAGAGCTTGAGCCACCTAGTGATGAATGTGGCAAGTGTTGGGAGGGCCTTAAGAGCCTTCTTCTCCTACATGTTAAAAACCTTTCAAAATGGGTGTCTCTCCCATTGGGCCTTCAATAAGTCAGCACTCTACAGGTGCTTTATATTTTTGAATGTGAAAGCTCGGCAACTATTTTGGAGTCAATCCACCATTGGAAATCATTGGAACAACTTTGGATTTCAAACTGTCCTTGTTTAACAAAATTGCCTAAAGGAGTTCAGAGTCTATCATCTTTGCAAAAGTTGCTAATTAAAGGTTGCCCCATCGTGTTGCAAAAATACAAGAAAGACGGAAGGGTCAATTGGCCCAAGATTGCTTATATTCTAGAGTAAGAGTTGGACTTAAGCTTTGATGAGTTATGTTGTGTATCATTTTAGCGTTGTCCACCACAAAATGAAAACAACTCTTTTCTCTTTCTTAGCTTTTCTTTGTTTTTCTCTTTCATCTCCTAAGTTGTTAAGTTTAAGAACTCAAGTTAAAAGAGCTTGTTGAAATGTAGGAATATTATTTTAGAGATGCATTATTCGATGTTGAGGGGTTATAATTGCATTAAGAGTGGCCTTTATCATTTAGGTATGTTTACTCTTCATACCTAAATTTCAACAAGCATGTGCCAGGTTGCCAACACTTGAGGAAGGAAAGCAAATCCATGGACATATCTTTAAGCTTGGACTTGAAGTTGATGTCTTCATTTAGAACAGCTTGATCAGTGTGTATAGGAAGTGCCAAAAGATAGAACTTGCTTATATTGTTTTCGTGAAAATGGATCAAAAGAGCATGGCGTCTTGGAGTGCCATCATTGGAGGTCACGCTAGTATGGAGTTGTGGTATGAATGCTTAATGCTTTTTGGGGATATGAATAGTGAAGGAAGTTGGAGAGCTGAAGAAAGCACATTAGTCAGTGTGCTTTCGGCTTGCACCCATTTGGGTGCTCTTGATTTGGGAAGGTGCGTCCATAGATCCTTGTTGAAGAACTTTAATGGACTAAATGTTGTAGTGCAAACCTCTTTGATAGATATGTATGTAAAATGTGGGTGCCTGGAGAAAGGATGGCGGTTGTTTAAGAAAATGGGCAAGAAGAACCGATTCTCCTACACTGTAATGATATTGGGACTCGCCATGCATGGACATGGCAGAGAAGCCTTAAGAGTCTTCTCGAAAATGCTCAAAGAAGGTATGGCACCAAATGATGTTGTTTATGTGGGTGTGTTGAGTGCTTGTAGTCATGCTGGTCTTGTGAACGAAGGACTCCATTGGTTCAGAAGGATGAAACTTAAGCACGGGATCGAGCCAATAGTCCACCATTATTGTTGTCTGGTGGACCTCATGGGGCAAGCCGGATTGCTCAATAAATCCTTTGAGCTCATCAATTTAATGTCCATTAAGCCAAATGATGCTGTATGGCGGAGCCTTCTTAGCTCTTGTTTGGTTCATCAGAACTTGGAGCTTGGAGAGATTGCAGCGAAGAACCTTTTCCAATTCGATTCTCTGAATCCTAGAGATTATATAATGCTATCCGATATGTATGCTCGAGCTTGAAGATGGGAGAATATGGCTAAGATAACAACAGAATGGTTAAAAAGGGTCTCAAGCAAATGCCGAGAAGCAGCCTCGTCGAGGTGAATAGAAGAATCTATAATTTTGTTTCACAAGACATGACTCACGTCATAAGATGATCCACCAAATGGAATGGCAGCTAAAGTTTGAAGGCTATTCCCCGGACACATCACAAATATTGATCGATGTAGATGAAGAAGAGGAGGCAGAGATTGAAAGCTCGCAGTCAGAAACTAGCTATAGCTTTTGCACTGATCCATACATCTCAGGAGTCTCCTATAAGGACAATTAAAAATGTCAGGATGTGTAATGACTGTCACACATACACCAAATATGTTTCAGTGATTTATGAACGAGAGATCATTGTTAGAAAACATTCTCGGTTCCACCATTTCAGAAATGAAACTTGCAGTTGTGGTGATTCTTGGTGAAATTGATTAAGTTTTGTCCCTCCCTGTTGATTCACAAGGAAACCACTTTGTTTATCACCACCTTGAATTTATTTCACCATAAATATAGATTCTGTGACAGGAAAGAACACAAACTACAGGAAAGGAGATTGAATAAACCAAGCTTTTTTGAAAATGGCTTTCATGGCCGTTGTCATTCAATCATAGAAACTGGAAACTAAAGTGGCCACAAAATATGACGGCGAGAACAACAATCTGGACATTCTGCAGGAAAAGTGACTTTGTAGAACCATGAATAAAGGTCATCATTCTTCTCATTTACAAGAGTGGACTTATTAGATGTGAACTGACGAAACTGCTGCTGTGATTCCGGTGGTCCGCGGATCGCCACTTTCCAGAGCAACACCCCGGGGGTCTTCTCGAACTAATAAGGCCAAAACATTGACTGAACTCCACATTTGGGTGACGTTGCTGCGGGAATCCCCTAAGGTAATGGCGAAGATAGCATCAAATCCACCTGCTCCAGGAACTCCAGCTAGCAAAACTCCTTCCATGTTAATTGTAGCGTCCAGAAGCTGCGTTTGTGCTTCAGGTTCAATCTGCAAATTCAGGAGGCTAGTTAATAGTTAAACACAACAGGCAGATGACAATGAACAAGACTTAACTAGAACTTGAATCCATAAGGGAAAAACAAGTTTAAACAACCATGCTAAACTCTATAATTGCACTTTGCGAAAGATTTATAAAGGGAAAAATATAAGGGAACCTATATTCTCTATATGCACAAAATGACTACTAATTGCAGGGCTGTTCAATGCCCATAATTATTTTACAAGATCATTATGGCTATAAAGTGTTCAATTGAACATTTTACTAAGATTGACAAACCACACATGACAACCTAGCACTTTACTCAACTCATTCATCAGTTATGCAGTTAACATTGATTTTTGGCAATCTTTACCCTGCAACAGATAGATATTAAGACCACAGTAACTGTTCTTTACAGGTCCAGATTACAAGAATGTAATCTCTGCCTGATGTTTTACTAGATTCACAAAATTGATAGTTGAGGAAAGTAACTAATTTATGATCAATGGTTCGAGGACCAAAATGATAGTTTGGCAGTTTATACTGAAGTTTTTTCTCTAGAATAAATAAGCCATAAATAAAATGTCTCAAGCCACGGTGACATCAATAAGATAACCATGAAAGTTACCATGCTTTTAAGTGGTAAATTACAGAAACAATATTCTCAAACCATTACAAGAAACAGATTATGAGCTCTCTGCATTAGTTGGAAAGTCCACTAAAGGAGAAGAGTCCCCTTAAGACTTCGTCCTAGGAAGATTAGAGCATTAGACAAGTAACTATAGCCATTTTGATTGCAAAGTATAACACGTCTACATCCTTAAGGAAAAACCACTCCCCACGTTAACAAAAACAAACATTTTATAAGGGATATGAAAAAACTGATGAAAAGAATAACAGGAAACAAGAATCCAAATGAAGAGGAAAAAAAAAAACTACCGGAACACCTGCTGCTTCACCCATCCAGCGCATATGATATCTGATCCCAAACATCGCATCTCTTGCTCCTAACAATGCTTCAACAATCACTTTTTCTGTGGGCTCAGAAGCTTGATCTAGCCACTGTTAAGGAAATTTGCAAATCAAAAGTAGAAGAATACAAATAAAGAAAAGAGCAGAAAGGTAAAAATACTAAATTTACAGCTTAAATAAACTAGGCAATCTCAACAACATGCACATGGCTCTCCAAGCTCTACCTCCTTTTGAAGTTCACAATTTGGAAATGGAGCTCAGAAACAAGTCAACATCTGGTCTAGAACAAAGCTTTACATGCCTGAATCCTCATTAAAATATCACATTTGTCTTTATACAACGAGACATGTAAAGCTCATGGTAACAGGCTCAAGATGAGTCAGCTCGCTCCTCCCCATTCTCGGCCAGAGGGAAACAATAAGTCTAAAACAAAGAAGAACGTACCATGACCAAATTTCTAAGGCCAAAAAATCAACCAATCAAATAGCTAGCACAGCCTGAAAGTTCATCATGACAGTTAATTGTCCAATGGAAGACAATGTGCTAATTGGTCTTTAAAATTCGCTTTGATATTCAGAGATAATGGAGTATCTCTGACAGTTAACAGTCATCCACGACTTTGAGTGTAGAATCTTGTGGCCTCGGAGCATTTGGGAGCAACTGAATTCTAAGGTCAGAATTATCCTCTATTTATGACATTGCCTATAATGAAAGGAAGAACTTCTCCTTTCCATTTCTCATATCTTTCCAACAATTACCGATAATATGCCAGTATCAAATCTTTGGTATAATACAGACAACAAATAAAGTACAGTAGCGTGTTCAAAACTTCAGTACAGGAGCTTAAGACATTATTTCTGGCTATCCGATACTACAATCCTACCTAGAGTATTGCTCTCTGACAGGACTAATATGACGAAATGGCCTCTCCCGCTTCTTTTTGTTCAATCCATGGAACTTGATAAACAACATTAATTGATTCTTCACATGAGAAGAAGTATTTTCTAACACATATGAGGACAAAACATAAAAGCAACTCTGATACAAAATGACAGTCTAATGCATCTCAATTTTCTGATTATTAGTTATATTTCCTCAGCAGATGTGAGAAAATGAGCCCCAAGAATTACCTTGTCTGACCTAACCCTGCTGCAGATGTCAATTATGAATTTATATGCATCCCAGTGCTCTTCTGCAAGTCTGCTTAACCTATTGAGCTGTACTTCAAGAGAAGAATTTGCCTCAGACAACTTTCTCCATGTTTCTATGGATTTCTGAGGGTCAGACTTCTGCCACTTCTTCACGGCACCTACCATTGATGGCGTAGATGATCCTCCAGTTCCAGGTTCTCCAAGTAGCTGTGGAAAGCACACTCATTGATAAGAGCAGACAGCTTGACATCTTTTTAGAAAAGAAGATAAGCTTGTCAAGAGCACACCATTTTTAAGGAAAACCAAAGAAGAAAAGAGAAATAAGACAGTTGGAGATGGTGCTCTAGTAGCAGACCAATTTTCTTACGTGCATATGTATATTTGTCAATCAAGACCTTGTGATGTCATCATTTGCAATAGTTCTTCCCATATTAGCAACTAACATGGAAGAAGAAGCTTCTTTCAAAGAATCAGTCCACCATACACATGCTGGACATTACAAATTGAAGCCACTGCAAAAGAAAAATATCCAGTTGCTTTCTAGAGTTTTGGGCAGACAGTTCTATAAATTTTTTTCTAACTTCCTAGCAAAATTAGTGATGCTATTCCATCCTATCGGTCATAAGGTGGTACAGTAGCTAGGTTGGTTCTCTCCAAGCATCAAAATAGAATAATCATTCTTCTCAAGTACTGCACATTATCAAATAAAACTAACAGAAACAACAGGTACATCAAAAAATCAATATCCTGTGTGTGGAAATACTCTACTAAAAGCTAGTAGCATGAACTCAATAGACAACCAGAATAAACCCAAGAAAAGGTGACATGCAGAGAAAGAAAGTTCAAGATATAAGCAAGCAAGTTGATTTGGAAGAAACGGAAGGGAAAAATTGAAAGAGGCAGAAACAACTCATGTCAAGTTAGGCGTTTGACCCAAAGAGAGCAAATGGCATCACATTATTTAATTTATCCTTCCAGAAGATATCTACAAGCATGACATAAAATCATGTATATATTTCAGAACATATAAAAGTTGCAACAAATCATATGTTAGAATTCTTACAAGGGTCATCAATGGTGGCAAGGAAAACTTAGTCCTCTCATGGTCCCATTTCCCTTTTAAAATATCTACTATGACTTCTTCTAAGGGCAATCCTTTTGCTGCGACCTGCACTTTGTCAAAACAAAAGTTATGGAAATGATAAAAAGACATGTAGAAGTTGCTTGTAACATTTTATGCAAGAGAAGGGACAACATATATGTAAGTCCAGTTTGTCATCTCGACATAAACTAAACTAATACTGACAAGCTTTCATCCAAAACAGTGTTATTGGCAACCAGAGCAAGCCCATTTGGTTTATTTTCTGGTATTTAGTGTATTTTGCTTATCTCTTCTTCTTTTTCTGTTTCATTCTTCTTCCTCTTTCTTTATCTTTGTTTTTTTTGGGAAGGATTTTCCTTTCTTTTTTTTTTTTGTGGGGGGGGGGGGGGGTGTGAACAGGGACGTTGAAGGTAGGTAAGGTAAGAGCAGCAATCGTACAGAAAATGATCCTTCATAAGATGCAAATCCCTAACAAGTGGTTGTTAAAACTAAATTTGCGATAATCTTCCAACCTTCATTTTACAGAACACTTACGACCCTGCTGTCTAACATAAAAATTGGTCACATGGAGTGCCTTTCAGGATGGGATATTTGTCTATTCAATCCATAAATAGCTGGTCAGGTATGGTATATCTAACAAAAAGTCAATGCACTCAAAAGCCTAGCCAACAAACCAGATGGATGCTTGGAAACAAAAAAGTCATCCAGAAATCTTTTTTATGTAGATAACCACAAGAGAAACTCAAATGCAAAATTTTAAATCCATCATTCTTTTAACCTTGCCTTCAGGGATTCATATGATATTCAACTGCAAAATGTTCTTCAGAAGATGAATGATATTATATTGTCATGGCACTCTTACCAGTTTCAATGACATGAAGTGAGAGGAACACAATGTTTGTATATTGTACATTATAAAACGGCAAGGGAGGTTGATAAATCGCATGTTATCCACTTTGTTAAATCATCATTTAGTCTCCAAATCTTAAATTGGCAGACACAGTAAGTTTAATCATTTAATTAATTCTTTGACACCCTTTCCATCTTTGGAATCAATCTATGATAAAATGAGAACTAACATGTGAAATATTTAGCTGAAGGGAGAGTCTAGGTTGAGATCAACGTCTATGTTCTATTACTATAATGGATTATCATTTACTCAAAATTTTAAATTGATTAGAAATGATGAATTTAATCATGTGATTAATATTTTTATATTGGCTCTTGAGTATGGCTCAAACACCTGTTAATAAGTAAGGTCTAACATGTGAAATATTTAATTGAAATTGAGGTTAATGGACAATGTAAAGGTTCTCATTCAAGACTTCTGGTCTAATATTGAAAAAGAGAGAGAGAACCTGTGCAGAAGAAATCACTTCTGGTGAAAACCGGACATAACGATGACTACCATAAACAGCAGAACTGACATCAAACCCACTGCCAACCTTCCCTTGTGCAATACAATGAGCAGTTTGAGCTATCATGTGTAATATATCCAAATCTCTAGTATCCTTCTTTTCTTGGTCTTGATCTTTCATTAAGGAGGAAAGATTAACAACTCCAAGGTAATGTAGTAAAGCCGCAACCACAGCAGTTGTCATTGCTGCTGATGAACCCAGTCCAGTTTTTGCAACTTCAGGCTTGCAATTTTCTCCATTCGAATCCTCAGTGTTGAAGGTAATTGATGTAAAAGCTGGAAGGGTAGCTAATGCTTCTGGGGTCAAGGGCAGTCCACGTGCTTCAATCTGTGCAAAAGTGTACAACAGATAAACATCTTAATCATCCTTTGTAAATCAAAGCACCAATAGTTGAAGCGGTAACTCCTAATACAAGGGCAAGATTAATTAACACCTTTTCACCCTCTGCTGAAAGAAATTATGATAGTTATTAGACATATTTCTCAGAAGAACCAAGAAAGCTGTGGTACAGTCTACAAAAGCATGTAGCAAGAAGTGGGAACTCCTACTCTCAAGGGAAAATTTTACAAGAATGGGAAAAAAAGAAATAAAAATCTAGAAACAGTTAAAAATAAAGTTTCCACCATCCTAACGGAAAGATACTGATATCTTAAAAAGGATAAAATACCTGATTTCGATATGAATAGAACTCATTCGAACCTAAAACTGTGATATCAAGACCTGCATAACTAATTGAGTCAAACATTAGATGAACTTGCAGAAGTGTTTTATCGTTACAGTGATGGAGAAAATTGGGAGCCTCAATTATTACCTTGCAAAAGAAGTTTGTGTAACAACTCTTTCTTATTCTTGTCAGATGTTGCATATGCAGCTGCCACAGCATATTGCACTGCTTGTTCCACAAAAGCGTTCCTCGAGTCACTGAAATTTTAAGCCAATAAAGCAAGCATCACTTTAAAAAGTTCATCAAAGTAAGCATCGCTTAGAACAATTCATTTGACCATGTGCTCCTTACCCTTTCCACATGATTTGCAAAATATGAAAAAACAAGAACATTTAGATTAACCCAGTCACAGCTTTCTATACAACCATTTACATGTGCACAAGCAAAGAAAACAGGAAGAACACAGAAGGACACCCACAAGAAGAGAAAAAGAGGACAGAACGTGAAAGAAAAGATACATTACAAGTCTTAAAATTAAGGATATCAGTGAAATCCAAGAAAAGTCCAACTACATTAGGAGAATTGAAGATCTCTTGACTGTTTAACACACACAAGTAGCATAAGTAGTAAAAACTTGCCTTGAAGAGACAGATTGAAGGGTCAAGTTTTTCAGTGCCAATTTATACAAGCTTTCTCTAGAAAGCTGAGGAGACGTCAATTTCATATCTGCCCATGCCTGAAAGGTGGCACAAAAAGTCACAAGAAATTCAGTGACATGCTAATAACATTCGTAAAGAAAGCTTACGTTATCAACTCACCAATACTGATGGTCAACATAGAGAACCAAAAAATCTATTGAGCAACAAAAGTAGATATAGATACATGTGAAAGCACAACTCATATAGAACCATTCAGAGCATTACCTCATTTCAGTAACACCACATATGTCCTGCACAATTAGCCTACTTTCAAAGGCGTGCAACTTCTTCCACTTTGATTCAGTTAATTGCGATAAAGAAGCAGATCAACTGACATCAGTTATGCTTGTAATTCTATGGAAATCAATCCATTATGAAGCTTTTTTTCTCTCTCTATCTTTTTTCTTTTCTTTTCTTTTTTTGGTGAGTGTCTGTGTGTTTTTCTGAGAAAGAACGCAAAAGGCAATATTAGAGCCCAGAGGCATAGCCCACCAAGGCAAACTGCTTCTAAGGAAGCAGGAAGACATACTCAGCTAAACCCGCACATATCATGTCACATCACTACCATGTAGGACATTCAAAGCCAGAAAACAGTTGGCTTCATAGTATGCTACCAAGAAACTGCTCTGCAGCCCATGTCTTGACTAAAATTTTTGTCCTTCCCATCTTTGATACATCCCTCCAAACCCATATTCTTAAGAGACATCAATATAAGTCCAAATAACATTTAACATGTATCTTACATTCAACATACATATTCATGTAAAACTATTGTTTGAGCATGTACTCATTTAAGTTATTATTGGCATACAGCATCACCTAGGACGGTAATAACTTGAGGTGATAAAAACTATTTATTGGAAAATTCAACCCAAAAGGCTCATTTATCTTTATGGTTATTATTGTAGGAGAAAAACCTAAGCTTTTCAACTAAAAGTGTAAAAGACAACAAAGGAAAAACATCTTCAGCAGAAACAGTTTCCCCCAAAGAGACAAAGCTCGAGTAAAGGCAACTAGTTCAACAACTCTTTATGTATATGCAGCATGCCTGCCTAATCAAAGAGCTTTACAAGACACAATTACTGGTTTCAGCACGATAATATTATACATGATTAGCTGTTTGAGAATAATGAACATCTTTGTGGACCTACCAACGATTGGCAATAACAACATTCCATCTCTCCATTCCTTTCCCCCTCCCCATACGATCCAAATAAACAGCTCAAAAGTAAGGATTATAATATAGGATCAAATATCACACTAATACTGAAAAACAAAGAAAATTACTAATGTAAAAATAATTCAAGTTAGTTGTCTGTGAAATAAGCACCATAATATGGGGATAGATTTTTTTCTGCCGTAATAAGTAGGTAAAATATACACTATAACACAAGAGGATAAGATCACGTGAAAGCATCTGGTTGCGACTTGAAATTAGATCAAATTTATATGGGGATAGATCTTTTTCTGGCCTAATAACTTGGTAAAATATACACTATAACACAAGAGGATAAGATTACGTGAAAGCATCTGGTTGTAACTTGAAATTAATAAAATTTATATTCTATATCTTTTCTCTCCCCAAATATTCTCAGCAAACAAGCAGAGTCCTTGAACAATGAACATCTAACTCCCGTTTTCCAGTTTAATCTATTCAAATAGGATGACTATTTTCCGGTAAGAAAAAAGTGAGGACTTTTTCAAAGATTACATGATATGCGACCACCGCTAACATTGCAGCGAAGAAAATTGATGAGCAAGAATCAATAAGAAAATGGAACTAATGAAGCAAATACAGTCTAAAAAGGAAAAAGTAGAAGATTTACGCACCCATGCCCAGCTATCAGGCTTGATCTCCTCGTAAAGTGGTTTCACAATTGCGAAAAACCGAGCGTTGGTACTGAGTACGAGTCCTGCATTCGGCCTCTCGAGAATAAGGTAACCCCCAGTCATCAAGACCTTCCCAGGAGCCGAAGCAACACTGTTTAAGCATTAGAATTTGTCAAATCAGAAATCCTATATCTTCCTTTCATAAACACTACTATTGGGAATCCCAAAAGTACGCACTTATCCTCCATTTCTTTGCTCTAAGAGCAAAATCAAACAAAATAATTCCTAAAATTTCGTATGCTATTATTCGGTCCCTGAAATTACTAAAGGGCAATCTGAAACTAAGCCAAATCGCCTTCCGAGTCAGACTTGTTTTGTTTCTATTGGGTCCCCAATAGTTAACAATCAAATAAAACCCATTACTTTTCTTTTTCTATCTCACTCTTTCTCAGCTCCCAAACACAGAAACAAAAGGAATTTAGAAACCCAATTCAAGAAAACCCAACAAAGAAAATTTTGGAAAGGGACTTACACTGCCATTTGCTATCTGAATCTGGTCTCCCTCTGTCTCAATTTCCAGCCACTACTTGTTCTTGAACGAAATTCAACGATGATCACCTGCTTTTACAGAGACCAAGTTTCAAACAATTGGGAGAATATTTGTCAAAGAAACAAAAGATAGTACTAGTACTGAGAAAGAAGGAGGGGACTGGTAATGCTGGAGAATTGCATGCACCTCTTTTAAGATTCGCAGACTAGGCGTTCATCTAAGACGACAATACTCCCGAGAAACACACTGTTCCTGTCGCTGTTTGGTTTTCACGGGCAAGTCTTGCGCCTTCTCATGGGTTAACTTCAGTGCTTTGACTATGTGTACGTGCACACCAACCTACCATTTTAATTTACTCTTTTAGCCTGTAAATAAGTATAGGAGTGAGAATTCTTATCATCTATCATCTTACTTTTATAAAATTAATTTAAATTTCAACATTTTTATGTCAATAGAATGTCATCGAAGGAAAAGAAGTTAAAAAAAAAATTAAAGAACAATAGATGGCTAACCACCTCAATAAATGCTTAGCAGAAAAATCTATCACTAATAAAATTATGAGGAAGTAGTTCAATTATCTTCAAATCAACCAATAAGAATTGCAATTCTTCAAAAACTTCTTAGAAGGGGTTATCCATCCTCAAAAGCAATTGATGGAGGCAACAAAGTGTCTTTATCAATTTTATTGTTCATGGTAAAGACTATTTAAGATTACACTAAATATTTCAAAATATAAGATTTTTTGGAGACTTTTAAGTACCTAGAATCTAAAACACATATTAAAAATTAGGGATTGATATTCCAAATAAATATTACTCATACAAAAGCTAAGATACATATAAGATCTAGAGGTTCAATCGTATAAGGAAAAAAAAAAAAAAAAGTAGCTAGAATATAAGTGTCTTATTTGGCTTTCTTTCAATTTCATTGTCAAAGAAATCTATTGCGTGAAGATAAGTAGGGAAAAGGTCACTGGCTTGTGTTTGATGCACAGGCAAGTCAACCAAAACCAACTAGCAACATTCCATTCCACTTAATTATGTGCTAATTAATGCTTTGCACTGACCGGAAACTTCAACCTAACCCCATTTCTTTCAAGTTTCAACTTTGAATTTTTTCTCACTTGTTAGGTACAACACGTGAACTTCTTTTCTTGACCCCTTTGTGTTCCAATGTGATTAAATTATATTATGACATTGTTTCTATATGAAAAGACATTTTTTTTTTATGTAAATCAATTTTAAGTAGAGAAAAAGGGTCCATTCCTTGCTAAAAAAACCCATAATTTGTAACATACATTTCTCAAAACTTAGGTTTAGAAGATAATATCATGTGTACTATGAATATATAATGCATTTTGAAGCTACTCAAATTGATTTATATTGCATGAATCTAGTTGAAAACTCCCTTTACATGGAAGAATAACCTCTTACTCTTAAGTCTATTTTTGATAATAATTAAGCCTATTAATAATGAGTTTTTTTTTTGTTGTAAAAATAATAGTTTTGCAAAATTTATATATCAAATGCACAACAAAATAATAGTTTTACTGTCTTTTTTTTTTTTTTTTGTAAATTTGATGGGCGTTAAGCACAAAAAGTTTGAAAACACATCATTCACTCATAAAAGATAATTGATTTCAGCCTTTCATATACATTTGTAATGCTACAAGCTCTTGTTGTTCCCTTGATGTGAAAATATAAAAATCTAAATGGAGAACAAAAATCTATGAGAAATTCAAAACTCCTAATATGAAATATCATTTGACATACTTTTGTTATGGCCAAAAGATGATCCAAAGGATCAAGAATACTCTTGTTCCCTTTATTTTAATGATTTTATTATTATAAATTAACATATTAACAACAAATGTGATTAAGAGTCATCAAGTGCCTAACTCAATAGTGAGTAGGCTGTATCTGAGACCTTTTTGTTCTAGGTTCAACATCTTGAAGGTGCATAAATGGGTGTGTGAGTTATAGAAAAAAAGTATGACTAAAGAGATATTATTTACCAAATTAATTAATATCAACCTTTCATTTTGAGTTAAATTTATCAAAACTTAAATTAACAAAAAAAAGCATAATGATTCTTTATATATTAATATATTTATTGTATATGAATTTATAAATTTATATCACTCTATTAAACTAAATTATTATTTTTTCTAAAAATTTAAATTAATAATGACAATAAATTATATATATTTTTGTTAAAACTTCCAACAAGAATGAGAGGCGTTGTGCGCTTGATAGCGGAGCCACTCAGGCCTGGAGATTTCTGGGCTTGGATCCTCTTTTATTAGGCCCAAAGCTTTGAACCTTAAAATTATCTTTCATTTCCCTTCCGTTTCTTAGCTTCCAAACGGACATCTTTCCCAGCTTGATCAACCGAACGTTTCGCCTAGCCTCCACCGCACCATTCGAAGCTCGGATTCTACCCCCTGACTCCCTCTGCCTCGAATCCTCAGGTATCATTGAATTTTTCAAGGCTCAATGGTCCTTCGTTTTCTTCTTCTTCTTGTCTTAAATTTTTGTTTTTGGCATTGTCTTTGTGTCGCAATTGGTTTCGAAGGAAACCATATAAAACTAACCCACAAAAAAAAAAAAATCCACAGGAAGGAGAATTGAAATTGAATTCTAAGGAAATCGAAAGAAAATTGAAGTTCAAATCCTTTGTTTTATGTTGTTTCAGTTTCCTGAATGTAATTCAACTAATGAGTGGATTCAATAAGGCCAAGCCAAGTGGAAATACAAAGTTTATTCTTTTATTTTTTTTGGTTCCAGATAGAGGCCTGATGGTTAAATTATGTTGATTTATTACATTTTCCATCTCGAAAATGAATGTCTCGACTTTTTTGTATTGGTAGCTATACATGCATTGGGAATTTTCTTTTATTTATTTATTAGGAGTTACTTCATTAGCATGCCAGACATTTAGGCAAAGATGCTTGATATTGACTATGATCAGAAGATGGGTTTATAGAGCATCACCAAACAATGCTTCTTAAGAAGTGCCATTTTTCTTCTAAGCTATAATGCATTAGCACCACAGGAAGCCAATACGTATACTCCCTTTTTCTCAGTTTTGGTACCGTTTTCTTTGGATGATAAGTAGCACACATGCCGGGTGATGTTGAAGCTGCAATTTCACTCTCGGAGGTGTAATTTGAACTCGAGTTCAGTCTTCTTAATTTTCCAGATTTTGTCTGATTTTTACAGTTAGTATTAGATATACCTACAATTTAATTTTTTTAAGTTAATGACCCCATAGAAGAATAATCCCATGTTTCCAAGATATTGGTAGCTAAAGAATGCGCATGTTAATGCTTGTGGCATTATATATTGTGTTGTTGCATAGCCTTGACTTTATCAGCGACTGCTTTAGTTGTAGGATAGGACTGAAACTAATCTCAAGTTCAATTTGGTTGTTGTTTGTGAGGAATGGTAAATTATAAAGAAACTGTTAGAAGAGGTAATCAAATGATTTTCAAAACGAATAAAAAAAAAAGAGATAAAAATGGTAAATAACCTTATAATGGGTTAGTGCAATCTTACTTGCTGCTAAAGTGTAGGAACAAGAGATTTAGGGAATGAAAATAAGAGATTGGTTAGGTAAAACCCAAAAAGTAAAATAGAAGCAGAAAAGGACATGCTGGTATTTCTTGTTCTGTACATTTCGTGGCACTTTATTTTTCTTTTTTCTTTTCAAAATGTTGCTAGGAAGCATTCTTTGCAGTGTTAAATACCAAACTCATTCTGATCCATTGTTTTCTTTTTGCTGTTAAGATTCCATCTTCAGTCCAGAAAAAGAACAATCATTCATATATTTTTAAGCTTCGGTTTTCCCACAATTCATGCAACCTGTCATCTGAAACTTAAAAAGGAATGGGTGTTTGAAAAATTAAATGGCTATTGGTCATATTTCTGAGACAAGTCGTTATCCTACACTGGTGCTAAAATTTTGGTCCTCTTTTAATTTCTTCAGTTTCAGAGATGGTATTATAGGTCTCTTTTTATTGGTATATCATGTCGTGGATGACAGGATGATTGGGACACCAGTCCTTCATCAAACCCATTTGCTGTTACCAGTGAAAGATTTATCCAAAAGCACAGAATCTAACTTGAAGTTGAAGGAGCAAGAATGTTTGTCCCTTTTGAAGAGATGCAAAAGCATGGAAGAGTTCAACCAAGTACATGCACAAATGCTGAAGTTGGGCCTGTTTGGGGATTCCTTCTGTGCAAGCAATCTTGTGGCGTCTTGCGCTCTCTTAGATTGGGGTAGCATGGACTATGCCTGCTCAATATTCCGGCAAATCGAGGAACCAGATAGTTTTGTCTTCAACACCATGATCAAAGGGCATGTGAAGGACGGTGACTTTGAGGAAGCTTTGCTTCTGTATTACGAGATGATTGAGAGAGGAATTGAACCTGACAATTTCACCTACCCAATTATTCTCAAAGGCTGCGCCAGGTTGCCAGCACTTGAGGAAGGAAAGCAAATCCATGGACATATCTTTAAGGTTGGACTTGAAGTTGATGTCTTCGTTCAAAACAGCTTGATCAGCATGTATGGTAAGTGCCGAAAGATAGAACTTGCTTATACTGTTTTCGAGAAAATGGATCAAAAGAGCATTGCCTCTTGGAGTGCCATCATTGGAGCTCACGCTAGTATGGAGTTGTGGCATGAATGCTTGATGCTTTTTGGGGATATGAATAGTGAAGGAAGTTGGAGAGCTGAAGAAAGCACATTAGTCAGTGTGCTTTCGGCTTGCACCCATTTGGGTGCTCTTGATTTGGGAAGGTGCGTCCATGGATCCTTGTTGAAGAACTTTAATGGTCTAAATGTTGTAGTGCAAACATCTTTGATAGACATGTATGTAAAATGTGGGTGCCTGGAGAAAGGATGGCGGTTGTTTAAGAACATGGGCAAGAAGAACCGATTCTCCTACACTGTAATGATATCGGGACTTGCCATGCATGGACATGGCAAGGAAGCATTAAGAGTCTTCTCGGAAATGCTCAAAGAAGGTATGGCACCAGATGATGTTGTTTATGTGGGTGTGTTGAGTGCTTGTAGTCATGCTGGTCTTGTGAACGAGGGACTCCATTGGTTCAGAAGGATGAAACTTGAGCACGGAATTGAGCCAACAGTCCACCATTATTGTTGTCTGGTGGACCTTATGGGGCAAGCCGGATTGCTCAATAAATCCTTTGAGCTCATCAATTCAATGCTCATTAAGCCGAATGATGCTGTATGGCGGAGCCTTCTTAGCTCCTGTTTGGTTCATCAGAATTTGGAGCTTGGAGAGACTGCAGCAAAGAACCTTTTCCAATTCGATTCTCTGAATCCTAGAGATTATATAATGCTATCCAATATGTATGCCCGAGCTCAAAGATGGGAGGATATGGCTAAGATAAGAACAGAAATGGTTAACAAGGGCCTCAAGCAAACGCCAGGAAGCAGCCTCGTCGAGGTGAATAGAAGAATCTATAATTTTGTTTCACAAGACATGACTCACGAAGGTGTTCATGAGATGATACACCAAATGGAATGGCAGCTAAAGTTTGAAGGCTATTCCCCGGACACATCACAGGTATTGATGGACGTAGATGAAGAAGAGAAGAGGCAGAGATTGAAAGCTCACAGCCAGAAACTAGCTATAGCTTTTGCACTGATCCATACATCTCAGGAGTCTCCTATAAGGATAGTAAGAAATGTCAGGATGTGTAATGACTGTCATGCATATACCAAATATGTTTCAGTGATTTATGAACGAGAGATCATTGTAAGAGAACATTCTCGGTTCCACCATTTCAGAAATGGAACTTGCAGTTGTGGTGATTCCTGGTGAAATTAATTAAGTTTTGTCCCTCCCTGTTGATTCGCAGGGAAACCACTTTGTTTATCACCACCTTGAATTTATTTCTCCATAAATATGGATTCTGTGACAGGAAGGAACACAACTACAAGAGAGGAGATTGAAATGAACCAAGCTTTTTTCAAAATGGCTTTCACGGCCGTTACCATTCAATCATAGGAACTGGAAACTAGAAGTGGCCACAAAATATGATGGCACGAACAACACTCTGGACATTCTGCAGGAAAAGTGACTTTGTAGAACCATGAATAAAGGTCATCATTCTTCTCGTTTACAAGAGTGGCCTTATTAGATGTGAACTGACGAAACTGCTGCTGTGATTCCGGTGGTCCGCGGATCGCCACTTTCCAGAGCAACACCACGGGGGTCTTCTCGAACTAATAAGGCCAAAACATTGACTGAACTCCACATTTGGGTGACGTTGCTGCGGGAATCCCCTAAGGTAATGGCGAAGATAGCATCAAATCTACCTGCTCCAGGAACTCCAGCTAGCAAAATTCCTTCCATGTTAATTGTAGCGTCCAGAAGCTG
This sequence comes from Casuarina cunninghamiana, assembly GCA_028551485.1. Taxonomy (NCBI): domain Eukaryota; kingdom Viridiplantae; phylum Streptophyta; class Magnoliopsida; order Fagales; family Casuarinaceae; genus Casuarina; species Casuarina cunninghamiana. The sequence continues at coordinate 7,938,716 of CM052364.1, forward strand.
CGTTTGTGCTTCAGGTTCAATCTGCAAAGTCAGGAAGCTAGTTAATAGTTGAACACAGCAAGCAGATGACAATGAACAAGACTTAACTAGAACTTGAAGCCATAAGGGAAAAACAAGTTTAAACAACCATGCTAAACTCTATAATTGCACTTTGTGAAAGATTTATAAAGGGCAAAATATAAGGGAACCTATATTCTCTATATGCACAAAATGACTACTAATTGCAGGGATGTTGAATGCCCATAATTATTTTACAAGATCCTTATGGTTATAAAGTGTTCAATCAAACATTTTACTGAGATTGACAAACCACACTTGACAAGCTAAGCACTTTACTCAACTCATTCATTAGTTATGCAGTTAACATTCATTGTTGGCAATTTTTACCCTGCAACAAATAGATATTAAGACCACAATAACTGTTCTTTACAGGTCCAGATTACAAGAATGTAATCTCTGCCTGACGTTTCACTAGATTCACAAAATTAGATGAGAAAAGTAATTAATTTGTGATCAATGGTTTGAGGACCAAAATGGTAGTTTGGTAGTTTACGCTGAAGTTTTTTCTCTAGAATAAATAAGCCATAAATAGAATGTCTCAGGTCACGGTGACATCAATAACATAACCATGAAAGTTACCATGATCTTAAGTGGTAAATTACAGAAACAATATTCTCAAACCATTACAAGAAACAGATTATGAGCTCTCTGCATTAGTTGGAAAGTCCACTAAAGGAGAAGAGTCCCCTTAGACTCTTCGTCCTAGGAAGATTAGAGCATTGGACAAGTAACTATAGCCATTTTGATTGCAAAGTATAACACGTCTACATCCTTAAGGAAAAACAACTGGTTATCATTCTATTTATTTGAACTCCCCACGTTAACAAAAACAAACATTTTATATGGGATATGAAAAAACTGATGAAAAGAATAACAGGAAACAAGAATCCAAATGAAGAGGAAAAAAAAAAAAACTACCGGAATACCTGCTGCTTCACCCATCCAGTGCATATGATATCTGATCCCAAGCATCGCATCTCTTGCTCCTACCAATGCTTCAACAATCACTTTTTCTGTGGGCTCAGAAGCTTGCTCTAGCCACTGTTAAGGGAATTTGCAAATCAAAACTAGAAGAATACAAATAAAGAAAAGAGCAGAAAGGTAAAACTACTAAATTTACAGCTTAAATAAACTAGGCAATCTCAACAACATGCACATGGCTCTCCAAGCTCTACCTCCTTTTGAAGTTCACAATTTGGAAATGGAGCTCAGAAACAAGTCAACATCTGGTCTAGAACAAAGCTTTACATGCCTGAATCCTAATTAAAATATCACATTTGTCTTTCCACAATGATACATGTAAAGCTCATGGTAATAGGCTCAAGATGAGTCAGCTCGCTCCTCCCCACTCTCGGCCAGAGGGAAACAATAAGTCTAAAACAAAGAAGAAAGTACCATGACCAAATTTCTAAGGTCAAAAAATCAACCAATCAAACAGCTAGAACAGCTTGAAAGTTCATCATGACAGTAATTGTCCAATGGAAGACAATATGCTAATTGGTCTTTAAAATTCGCTTTGACATTCAGAGATAATGGAGTATCTCTAACAGTTACAGTCATCCACGACTTTGAGTGTAGAATCTTATAAGTCTGGAGTGGTTACTGAATCTACTTTTCTATTGGTCATATTTGCAATCTCTATCGGAAGTTGAAGATAGTTACATTATAGACCAAGATTTCATCAAACCCTTGGAGCATGAGGTGTAGCCATCTTTTTGAGTTTGGATTGTTGTTAATCCTAGGAAAGACATGATAACTTGTTTATCTTACAAGGAATGTAAGTTTTCCACTTGTAGCTTTCCATTTTTTAAATAAAAAAACATAAGACTGCCGTGTTCTTATGGCACTAGGTATCTTACAACTTGTCTAGGAATCCATTAGCTTTTGGTTGGATTCATTCCTTTCATGAACTAAATTACTGAAGCATTCAGGTATTTAGAACCAAAGAGTTGTGACAGAGGTGGTGACTATATGCAATTAGGAAGCTCTCAACCTAACTTGGTGAAGATCCATCATGTGATATACGGAATAAAATTCATTACTGTCATATTTGTGTCAGACATATATTTAAGTACTATGGTCTTCAGAACGGTGAAGATCCGTTCTGCCTGTGTCAGCATGTTGCTCCAGTAGTTTATACGCAGCCCGTGGGAAGCCCAGAGAAGGAGGGGAGTGGTGTAGGTTGGTGGCCATTAAAATATTGTGTTGCATGTCGTGAATGGATCTCTGAAGAAAGACATGAGTGGTAGAAGGGAGATGGTTTGGTTCTTTCTTCGTGGGAATAGAGAGAGAAGGAAGAAGATATCCATCACTTATTCCACTTCCCAACTAAGACCTTGTCAATCTAGGTGTCATTCATAAAGATTTCTTCTGTTTCTTCTTTGGTTTTGTTCCCTTGAGGCGCATAGAATCCTTTTGGTTCAATGTCCAGCTGTAGTCCATTTAGCAATGACAGCTTTTAATTTTGCTGAACCCTCGACAATGAGGAGATAAGTAGGCTGTGTCCATTTCAAATTGTACTTTGGGCTCCTCTTGTGGATTGACTGGGCATAGTCCCTCTCTGTAGTGCGGGCCTGCATAGATATGTACGGAAAATCCCTATTTCTCCCAAGCCAGATGACTTGGGCCAAGTAAGTTTTTGCTTTGTGATATCAAATTTGAATCAGTTTAATCTTGGTATAGACTAGAATGCCTTAGCTTGTTATCTTGGGTCCTTTTGTTTGCATTTGTATCAATAGATGTTTAAATGCTTCTAGACTACTGATTGGAGGCAATTTGTTAACCTTGAAATGTGGGAATGCAAGTGTAAGAATAAAGAAGTTAAACAGAGGTGGTCTTACTAAAAAGAAATAATATTTTAGTTGGGAGGATGGAGTCAGATTTGAGATTGCACATTTTAATGTACTAAAGGTGTTAACCTGGTGTCAACATGGCTTCAGTAGGGTCTTGAGAGCCTTCACAGTCCTGGTATTGAAATTGTAGTTATTTATATGCTTTGCATGTAATGTGGATAAAACTTTATGGTTTTCATCAATCTAGATTAATATTAGCTTGTATCTGCCTCCCATTTTTGGTAATTCAACTAAAGGCCTTCCAATATCTGCACCTTGTGCATGGAGGCAATTCTTAGACCTTGAAAATTTGGGACCCAATTTTGTTGAAATTAAAGAAGCTTCAAAGAGGTTAGTGTCACAAAGAGAAAATGAAGAAGAGTATAGAGTGGGAACCTCTAGTTTATTACTTTCTTAAGGAAGATGTACAAAGACTTGTTCCTTTATAATACAAGAGTGAACTAAACATGGAAATTATACATACCAAAATAAACAAATATTTTCCTACTAATTACATAAACAATTCCTAAATTTGATTATGTCATATGGAAAGAGTAATATGCCAATATTGGAGAATATACATGCGTATCTCCAACACTCCCCCTCAAGCTGGTGGTTTAGGCAGTTTGTAAACGTCAAACATACCAAGCTTGCTCAATAAATACGCATGTTGTCTTTGACAAAGAGCTTTAGTGAAAACATCTGCATGTTGTTCTGTAGTGTGTATTTCTTGCGTCTTGATGATTCCTTCTTGAATTTTATCTCTTGTGAAGTGACAATCTACTTCAATGTGTTTGGTGCGTTCATGAACCATAGGATTTGCTGCTAGTTTGAGAGCAGCATCATTATTGCAAAAAAGAAGGGTAGGTCCCTTTGTGTGAACTTCTAGGTCCTGAATAAGTTCTCTCAACTAAATAACTTCACAAGTGGTTTTAGCCATGGCACGATACTCGGATTCAGCAGATGACAACGAGGCGGTAGATTGCTTCTTCGCTTTCCAAGACAACAAAGAATTCCCAAATTTTATACAGAATCCAATAGTCGATCTCCTGCTCATAGGACAGGTGGTGTAATCTGTGTCACAATATGCGGCCATTTTCATGTTACAATTTCTGGATAGTAGAATTCCCAATCTTGGACATCCTTTCAAGTATTTAACTACCTTTAGGGAAACATTCATGTGAGACTGTTTTGGATTATGCGTGAATTGACTAAGAATTTACACTGCATAACAAATGTCAGGTCTTGTCATGATGAGATAGATAAATTTTCCAACTAGTCTCTGATAGCTTGAAGGATCCTTGAGCGGGGGATCCGCATCTAGTGGTGAAACTCCGACGTAATATTTAGGCGTGGTGAGGTTTAGCTTTTGCTCAAAAGGAATGACAGCAGGTTTGGATCCAGATAGTCTGGCATTAGAAATAATTTCCAAAATAAATTTTCGTTGACTAAGAGAGATGTCCTTTTTTGAACAAGCAATTTCAATGTCCAAATAATATTTTGGTAGTCCCAAATCTTTGATATGAAAGGTGGAATGCAAGAATTTTTTGAACCACTCAATATCATGAACATCATTTCCTATGATTAAGATATCATCAACATAGATCAATAAATAGATGGAGGAAGTACATTTCCCTAAACGAATAAAGCATAATCATGCTACGATTGTCGAAAATGAGCTGAAGTGAGAGTAGAGGTAAATTTTGCTTACCATTGCCGGGAAGCTTGTTTAAGTATATACAGGGATTTACGGAAACGACAAACTCGAGACTCCCCCTGTCTGCATAATCCCGGTGGAAGCTCCATGTAGATCTCCTCGTCCAAATCACTATGAAGAAAAGCATTGTGGACGTCCATTTGATGGAGAGACCAATCACGGAAAGAAGCAACTGCTAAGAAGGAACGCACAGTGCCTTCTTTGGTGACAGGAGAGAAGGTGTCCTGATAATCAAAACCCTCTTGTTAAGTATATCCTTTGGCCACTAATTGGGCCTTGTACCGTTTGATAGAACCATCAGCCTTGTACTTGATCTTGTAGATCCATTTATAGCCAATGGGGCGTCGATGAGGGGGCCGAGGGACAACATCCCAAGTACGATTATCAACAAGAGGACGAAGTTCATCCTTCATGGCCAATTTCCATTTAGGATCTTTGGCAACCTCATGATAATAGTTAGGTTCGACGTCTGCCGAGATATGACTAATGCAATAGAGATGATTCGGGGAGAGGCGACCAAAGTTGATGTAATCAGTAATAGGGTAAGTAGTGCCAAGATAGTGCATAGAGGAGCAGAGATAGTCCTTCGTCCAAGTAAGAGGACGAGTAGGACGTTTAGAGTGACGTGGAATGACAAGAGGGGGCGGGGGTAAGGTGAGGGTGGGAGGGTGGTATGGGATGATGGCTAGGGAATCATCAAGAAGAGAGTGAAGAGAGGGTGCGAAGGGAAGGACAGGTGTATGGGAGTCGAGAAGAGAGGTAGGGCTAGGGGTGGATAAGGATGGGGGAGGGGAAAAGTCAAGAGCAAGGACCCCTGGGTGTGGGAAAATGTGTGGAGGCAAAGGATCATCATCAAATAAGAAAGGCTGAGATCCGAGGGAAACATCGGAGGGGCCATCTGGAGAAGGGGAAGAGGCAAAATGAAATTCATCCTCATGAAAAATAACATCACGGCTGATGAAGAACCAGTCAATCATGGGATTAAACACCCGATAACCCTTTTGCAAGGGAGGGTAGCCCATAAATACACAACGGGTGGCACGGGGACCCAGTTGTCTCGAGGGTCAATCGTAGTAGCAAAGCATAAACATCCAAAGACACGAAGATGACCAATGTCAAGTGGCTTTCCAAAGATGAGCTCAAAAGGAGTCTTGCCATCCAGCACCCGAGAGGGCATGCGATTAATCAGGTAAGCCATAGTGATCACACAATTGCCCTAAAAAATTTCAGGAATAGAGGCTTAATATTTGAGAGCACGAGTGACTTCAAGAAGGTGACGGTGTTTGCGCTCGACGACCCCATTTTGTTAAGGTGTGTAGGTGCAAGAATGCTCATGGAGAATGCTGTGGGAGGAAAAGAAAGAGGAACATTTGTGGTTAAAGAAATCACGGGCATTGTCAGTGTGGACAAGTTGAATAGAGGCATGGAATTGAGTATAAATAAGTTTAAAAAAACGAGTGAGGTGGTGTAGAACTTGGGATTTGGATTACATAAGAAAAACCCAAGTACCATGAGGAAAATCATCAACAATAATGAGAAAAAAACGACACCCATTACAATGAGGAGTGTGATAGGGTCCTTAAATGTCAATGTGGAGAAGAGAAAAAACGGAAGTGGTACGAGATGTGCTAGAAGGAAAGGAATGACCAGATTGTTTGGCTAGGAGACATATGAGACATTTGGGATAAGGATAAGAAGCATTATGGCCTAAACGTTAGTGAAAAAGGGAAATATCATTATTATTAGGAAAATTTGTATTACAAAAGTTGCCCTGATGCGGGAAAATACAATGAGATAAATCCAAATGTTTAGGAAAAGGAACCCAAAAATAAAGGCCTTGGTGGCCGCTACCCAAGCCCATTAGTCTGCCAGTTGAACGGGCTTGAAAGCAACAAAGTTTGGAATCAAGAATGAGGCGACAATCATTATGTTGACAAACTTTAGAAGTAGAGATAAGGTTGAAATGGAAATCAGGGACAAAAAGGACATTTCGCAATGTAAGACAATTGCTGAGAATAACATCACCAATTTCAGTGACAGAGGTAATATTGCCATTGGGAAGGCGGACGGATGTGGATGGATGAGTAGTGTGAATTTTGGAAAAAAAAAATTTATTGCAAATTATGTGATCATTGGCACCCGAATCAATAATCCATGCAGTGGAGGAAAGGGAATTGGAAAGGCAAAAAGAAGTACTTGCAAAGTTGGCTACATGTCTAGAGTTCCAATCTGATTAAAGGCTTGCATGAGTTGTTGGACTTGGGCCTCAGTGAGTAGGGAAATTGGCCTATCCGAGGTGGGAACAACATGAGAAGGAGCTGTTTTTTTTTTAATCATCTTTTTTAGAAGGTTTCCCATGTAATTTCCAGCATCGATCTTTAGTAAGATTTTGTCTTTTGCAATAATCACAAAAAAGAGAGTTTGATCGTCCTTGAGAAGCATTTGGGCCGTTGGATCTACGTGAATTGGAGAAAAAACGTTCGCCGTTGGATTGTTTAGCTGCGGGTGCAGTGGTCGCGCACTGGGGGCTGTTGGATAAAGGCGCTAATTCAAGCAAGTATGGACTGTTGAATCTAGGGTCTGCATCTGAGTTGTCCATCCCAGAGAAGGGGTGACGCGAGTCTGTCTTAGAAGAGCCGAGAGCGCCCCAGCCGTTATTCCCACGAACAGCCAAAGCTCTTTGCGTAGAGGAAGCTTGAGTCGCCAAAATCACAGAATCTCCCACTTGAAGATATTCGGAAGAGGCTAATTGTTGATTTTCTTCTTGAGTGGCAAGGTGGAAGAGGCGATGGAGTAAAGGCGGAGGCTCCATTGTAAGGATCTGAGATCAAAAACCACTGTAAGTTTTGTTTAAAATCAATAAAAAACATATAATACAATTTTGCTAATTGATTTTCTGGTATTGGTAGAGGGTGGAGTTGAGGCCTTTGAGAGGCTCTTCGGCTTGATCGTGTTCGTTGCAGAGAGCAACGAACCGATTGAAGAGAACGGCAACGAAGAGGTTGCCTTGCTTCAGATCGGCCAAAGATTGGTTGATCTGAAACAAACGCACTCGATCCGTGCGACCATACATTTTACGAAGATGGTCCCAAATAATCTGGGCTTCTTCGATTTGAGGGAGGCCGGCGGCGACGTTGAGGGCAAGAACGTTCCCAATCCATGTGCAAACTAATTGGGAACATTTTTTCCATTGCCGGGCGAGTCGAGGGTCGGGCGGGAGAGGGACGGTTCCATCAAGGAAACCGTCCTTGTCCTTTGTGACCAAGGCACGTCGGAAGTCATGGGCCCAAACAGAGTAATTGTTGGCGCTGGTGAGAGATTGTGAAACGAGACGGAGCTCTGGTCCGTCGGAAATGATAGTGTAAAGAGGGTCACCCGGTTCCAGGCGGCTGCTGGCGGCGGCGAAATAGGGAACGAAAAGCGGGTGAGGGAACGAGTAGGGATTGATACTCGAACCCGAAGAACCCGATGAACCCAATTTGTCTGTGGTACCCGAAGGAGGGGCGGGGCCCATAGGGGGCCAACCCGATCTAAAAGGAGGCCCAATGGCTGTGGTTAGGTCAGGCCCGGGACCACTAATGGCGGACTGGATCAGAGAAGGGTTGGCACCGAGAGGAAAAAAATATGGAGCCCAAGAAGCCTATGGATTGGGCTGAGAGGAGATCGAGCCTGTTGGGTGAGGGTCCGAGAGCATGGAGACAGATGATCCTAAAGGAGAGCCCATAAGTAGAGCTCTTTCTGGCCTAACATCAGAGGTGGGGAGCACGGCGGATTGGGGAATCTTAGATTGGGTGAGATCCTCAATCGCAGGAGCGTCAGAATCAGAACGAGCGGGCTTAGAGGATTTCGGCATGGTAAGAGAAAAGGTAAAAAAGTGTGGTTAGAGAGTTTTGTTGAGTATGAAAATAAAGTAATTTCCACACCGGAGTTGCTAACGCTGTGATGCAGGTAGCAAGAACAGCGAAAGGAGATGAAAAAAACTCAAACCAAAAAAAGCTGCGGAAGCAAGGAAAACAGGAACGAACCTAGCTCTGATACCATGTCACAAAGAGAAAACGAAGAAGAACATAGAGTGGGAACCTCTGGTTTATTACTTTCTTAAGGAAGATGTACAAAGACTTGTTCCTTTATAATACAAGAGTGAACTAAACATGGAAATTATACATACCAAAATAAACAAATATTTTCCTACTTATTACATAGACAATTCCTAAAGTAGATAAGGTCATATGGAAAGAGTAATATGCCAGTATTGGAGAATATACATGCGTATCTCCAACAGTTAGCCTCTAAAAAACGATGTTCCACTTTGGTTTGAGGTTTGAGGATATATCCAATTTGTACTTACATTCATTGTGCTTGAGATCACAGCTTCATGTTATGGTCTATAGCAGCATAGCTTGTTATGGATGTTGTTCTAGGAGCCTTAGATGAACTGTGATAGTCCTTGCTATTGCATGGTTTAATGTTAGAAGGACTCGAGTCTACATGGCAAAAAAACTAAGTCATGAGGATTCAGAGATATGCAGCAAATGTGGTGTCTGATAGGGTAGGCTTTCACTTTCACTTTGGGGAGAGTCTACTTTTGTCCTTGTATAATGTAGTGCTACTGATATTTAATTAGTTATACCCAAGTTTGATTCATGGCTGATGCTGGTGCCTATTTGGATCTGGCTTGATCTTTGATTGGAGGAATTTATGGGAGTTTCATCCTTAAAGGCCAAAGTATGATTTGTTTCTGGTCTCCTTCATCGTCTATGATTCCATTATGTCAATTGCCATAAGTCCTCGATCTTTTTTTGACTTTTTGCTTGAATCATAATTATCCTTTGGAACTCATCCTTTCCTTCAGTGACTAACTAGCAAGAACCCAAAAAAGTCATTTTGTAGTTTCTATTACATTGTTACTTTTGCCCGTTTAGTATTCTGTTGTTTTAATTTAGATGTTCTGCTCAGTCAGTCGTAGAATGGGCTGTGTATCAATGGATTGTGATGTTCTCTTTGTAACTGCAATGTTTATAATTGCTAACTTCTGCTGTCACTCTTTTAGGATGCAACGTAATAAAGGCCAGTTTACGTCTTCTAAGTCCAACAATGATGATTCAGTGTCAGCCGCAACGAGTTGGGGCTCAAGCGAGAGCTGGGGTCCTGATGGTAATGGATCCCAGTATCAGGAGATTGTGTAAATTCGCATATTTTATTTGGTATCTGTGATATCTACCTTTAATTAATCGTCTATTTATGAAGACCCTTCGAAACATGACTGCAACATGAGTCGTGCGAAGTATCTCCAAAGCTGAAGAAATTCCAAAGAATGCACTAAATATTTAAGATGTACTTAACTGAAAATATCTCAGAAACTATTACCTACTAGTACAAAAAAACTTAAAATATATAAATAATTTGGCTTTTATTCTTGTCAACAGCAGCAGTACTTATCACTGTTTGCAGTATCACACTGTATATAGCGATGATGTATCAACTCTTAACATTCTTAGTCATGTTACAAATTTCTGCTGGTTGTTGTTGACAGAGCTGCATACTTTATGGAATGTACTTTGTCCACACTAAAGCTTTCTCATTCATGTATTTCAGTATTCATATTATGCGTCTCTTGATGCCTGCTGCTCACAAGCTTCTTATGTGGTATCGACTTTTGCATACTGTACATCATTTATTGTCTGTCACACGAGTTCAACATCCTTGATCTGAATCTTTTGATTGTGGCCATTTTGTGGGAACATGCTGTTTCATAATTTCTGCTCTGTTTTTCAGAAAATCAAAAATGAAACTTCATGTGAAGTATTCTTCATTTTGATTTTTCATGTTATTATTTGTGACTCCAGTTTCTTGTCGTACTTTTGGCCATAGCAGTGGAATCTTTCCTTTTGTTCTCTGTTGCTTTTCATGGTAAAGGTCAAATTTTTTTGCAATCATAATTTTCTCTTCATTTGCTGTGGTACGTTTCTTGCGCATCCCATGTCTGCAAAATGATGAATGGAATCTCTGAACTATTGCTAACTATTGCTACGACACTATGCAACCTGTGTTTTGTAGAGTAAACCTGATGATGTTTGATTAGTTTCTTTGTGCAATTTACTAGTTTGTTCTTTGTTGCATCTTCATGTATGTTACAGATTGATGTAAGTGCAGCATATTGTATTATTTGGAACTTTATTTTCTGCCAACTCAGGAAAAAGAGGAAAAATAGTACCATGCTTAACTATAGTGTGATTTTAACAAGGTATATTTAGAAAAGAAGGAAAAATTATTCTTGCATATTAAAATACGATAGTAAACCTTTTGCTTAGATTCCATTCAAGCTACTAAGAGTTGACTTTTATATTTCTAGTATTTGCACAGAGGTTTACAGTGAAAGAGAAGGGAATAAAAGGGTTAGGATAACGCTTGGCATGCTTGTGAAATATTATGCATGTTTTTCATCATTAATGAGGGATTTTCCACTTAACAGTTGCATCTGAGTAGCTACACAAAAGGTTCAGTATCCAATTGCTACATGTGTCTTGACATAACAAGGATGCGTGGTCCCTTCAGATCTCATGAGGGCCAATGGATTACAAAAGAATCCTTAGAAGTGAATTCAGTTTCTAAAATGTACATACCACACCGGACAGTTTCATAGAGGAGGAAAGTATTGAGAGTCCACAATCTAGAAGAAGACATCGTTTTAGACATTGCAGTCTGTTGAAAGAGCTGAGAAGGTAAATTAATGAAAGATATAAAATAGTAATGTAATGGCTTGGGTTGATGCAAATTGGCACCCAATTAGAGAAACCTATCTTTCAGGTCTGCAGCTTCTACTCCCACTTGGACAGGTTCAGAAAATGGTAAGAAATAATACCTGACTATTTCTTTTGTCCAAATTGGCCTCCGTTGCTAGCTCTTATCCGTTTTTCCATACATTGTAAGTGTTATATCAAAGGAAATTATACAAAAGCAAAGAGCCATTCTTCAGAGGAAACGAAATGAGAAATTAATTTGCAGTGCATCTGAAAGGAAAAAGAGAGCAACCTTCCTAAAAGCTGGCTCAATCCCCTTCACATGACAAGAAGCGTAGACAGGATGGGCCTATTGAGTGAATTTCTCCATCAAGAGTTGCCATGATCTTTGAAGGAACCAATTCCTGAGGTAGTCTAAGGCTACAAAGACTACTAATTATTTCCTAACATAAACGTGATACCTTGATTCTCCATACACGCATGTTGGAGCTGCTGGATTACCTTCAGAAAACATGGAATTTATCTCATGTCAAACCCTGCATAGTATTGCTGATAGCAAACCTTAAGGATCAAAATAAATCCAAATCAAAGCTTGTGCCTGCCAATTTGCATTTTAAGATGCCTCTAAAAGTTTCATTATTGGTTTATTGGGTAAAAATCAGTGGACTTTAATGCCAAATAGAAACAAACTAGGAAAGGTGATAGTAAGCTTTTTGAGGGAGGATGTAATAGGGCACATGTGTTGTGTCAGTAGGGATAAAGAGGATAAGTTGAGCATCTATGACGTCATTGTCTAACAGTGGGTTGTTTATTGTCATTGATCTTCTGATTGTCATGGTTCATTTCATGACCCTCTGCAATGCATGTGGGCTAATGTGGGCAAACAAGGTAAATATTGTGGCAATGTTTATGCTTCATCTAATGCAAGTAGAGACTTCCCAGATTGGTGATTTTGAAATAGCGTGATTATATGTATTAAAGCCAGCGGGGCTTTGAATAAGAATCTTGTTTCTTTCTTCTTTTGTTTAATGTTTGGGTAATAATAGGTTCATAAATTCTCTTTTCCTCCCAGTTGGCATGTTTTTCCGCCCTTAGATTGTTTTATATGCAAGAAATAAATTTCCTGTCATCGAAGAAGAGGTTCGCTTATTCGTAAAATCACTCTTAACCCCTATCACTGTAGGGAACTCTGAGGGACCTCTGCAGAGCAGCACCACAAGCGGGTCTTCTTTACATAGGGATGAGGTGCGCAATCACTATGGAAACATGGTTATATATCTTGCCTGGATGAGGATTAAGAAACAATTTACTCTTTGGTTGAGGTATTTTTTATCTGTTCACCTCATCTCGATTTGCATGTCTTGCAGAATGGAAATTTTGAGGCCAACCAAATGGCAGTCATTACAGGAAACGTTAGTGATTCTTTGAGATAGCTTTCTTGCCGTTGGCCGTCGAATACAGGAATTTAATGACCAAAATGATTTTCCCTTTAGCGGAGTTCTTCGAGGATGGTTCTGCTGCACCCATTACATTAATTTCGCAGTGGCATGAGCTTCCTGCAATTGAATTTGGCTGTGTTTTGGATAGATTCTATTTCTGGTTCTTCAAGAGACACCTTTGCAGAATTCTGATTCATTTGGGACAAGCCAGGCTCGATTAGTTCCTAGTTCGGATAGAATAAGGTTTTGTCTCTAAACAGTTGTTCCAATTGGCGAAGGGCCAAAGCATCTGAAACGTGCTTTTTTGTGCACTAGCCTTATTTAAAGTTTTAGTGAATTGATAAGTCGATGATTCCATCTAATCCGTTTGTATTTCTGAAGAACAACCACCATGTGGATCGTAGTCTGAGACTAAGTGTGGTCGATTTTTCTCCCTTCCTTTTGTAACTTTTTTAGTTTGTGGCACCGCTACAGGCTAGTATAACTTGAAGAACGTGAAAAGAACAAGAAAGCATACACGTGCAAAAGAATCTCACCCAAACTTGGTAAAAACGTATAGTGGAGTCGCTCGTCACATGCTATTGATAAGAAGACTGCAGGTAACTTAAAGGACTTGCTTGTTTCAGGGTATGTTCTGTGCAACTCCCATCCCATATTGGCGTCCCCATCTTTGAATAATCTTTGAATACCCAGCCCTCCCGGGCTAAAATGCTCATGCTGTTGTTCAAATAATACCCTACACATGTAGAAGATTGAGCGAGGTCAGCATGCCTTGCACTAACAGCCAAAGTAAAACAAAGCGAGAATGCGGAGAGAAGGTAGCTTACCTTGATGGACGATGATGGATCCAAGGCCACATATGGGGTCTGCTTGTGGGATGGAAAATGGGCATGGGTTAACAACACTGCATGTGATATTATGAAAATGCCCTATTTTCTTTTAGGCTGTACTGAATAAACGTGACAGGTTTGGGAAATATGTTTAAGAAGAATATAATAATAAAATCTTTTGGGCTTGACTAAGTGGTAAGGGTAGTGTTTCCGATTTGGTACCCCCACTGGAACAAAATGAAGGTTACTCTCTATGGGAGGGGAAGGATCACTAGAAAAGATACAGGGCTATGCGTTTAACAGCAAATGGATTGCAACATCCAGCTCTCTTGCTAACTACTTTTGTTTCCTCAACTTCTAGCTTAAAGAAAAGAACCCACTTATTTCTAACAAAAACAATTACTGGCGGTCATACTAGGCAAAATTAAAACAAGAAACAATATTCACTATTGACCAACATTTTGCTTTGGCTACATAAACACGTTATCTTAAAACTCACTCCTCAAAATAGAGGATCCAACCCACATCGATTGCCATAGAAACATGGAAACAATATAAAATACAGAATTTATACTCTAATGTAGAGATCTTACCTTATTCTCACCTGAATAAAAGAAAAAAATGAAGAAAGGAAAACGAAAAAGCATATTCACACTTCCAATCTTCTATATTTGCTTCCACTTATGTAGAAGGTGCTGTCTGCCCACAAAAAATGAAAGCTTGAATAAGGCTCTGGGCAGCGTGGGTTTGCCCTGGCGTCCCAGATACGATAACCACCCCTTCTGTGGTCCCAGGTTCTGCATCATTAATCAACACCTTTGCGCCTGAGGTCTGAGATGAAATAGCCATTGTTAACATGCACATCAAAATTAAGCTAGTGTGATAATCAGAAATGCAACTTAGGAAGACTGAAACTAAGTATGCCAACCATAGATCTACCTGCTGGATCTGAGTCAGGTTACTGTTGTTCTCTCCACGAACATGTCTCAACAGTATTTGAGGAATTCTGATCTCGGTGTTTGTGTAGGATAAAACAGACAGTTGATTTCCACTGCTCAATATGTGCAGAATAAAATCATTAAATCTCATTTGCTCTTATGTTATAGAAGTCTACATAAAACTACTTATCAAAAAGAAGGCTATATGAATCCATATATTACTGCGTTCCACAAGTTGAAACTATTCCCAGATCTTTCAGGCTACCCGAATGTTATTATCTCAATTTGAATGAAAGGGAAAGCAAAGAAAAAGTTGGAACATAGTGGAAATCTAACTGTTACTGTTTTTAAATCTAATTATTACTGTTTTTGTCCATAAAGCTACATTTTCAATACTGCTTTAACAGTAACCTAAGTATTTAGTCACACAAGAATGAGATAAGGAAGCAAAATAGAAAGTCCGTAGAAGAAAGGCTTACCTTCCAACAGGCCCGATTTTTGAAGCCGAACCCAAAACATCAGCAGTTCCCCAATGATTCCCTCTGCCAACAGCCTGAAAGAGGACAAGAAATTAGAAGGAAAACATAATGGAAGTTGGTTGAATTCCCTCATGATTGGCACAGGAAGTCAGAACATCAAACTTGAAAGAAGATTGTCTATCAAGCAACAACCCACCTGAAGAGTCCAGGATCTTGGAGAAGATGGCTGGTCAAAGAAATGGCCGTGTCCCGGTCTCTCATTTCTATCAGAATAGGGAACTCGGTCCATGTTAGTTGGACAGTTGTGACCCATACCTTGAGAAAATGTAGGGTGGTGATGTTCAATGCTTTGGAGTGGGAAGGCAGAACGGTCATATCCATGAGGGTGTGCAACAGGAGAAGCATAATTACCGGGGGAAGCTGGGGCATGTCGTGATCGGAACATAGAAGGAATTTCAGGAAAAGGAGAAAAGTAAGGTGGGGCACTCAAATTTGGAGGAAGTATTTTCATTGGAAATATGGTTTCCCGAAGTCTGCTTGTGATGTGAAATAAGGCATCCTGAACAGATTGCAGGCTTCCAATGACCTGCCAAAAAGCACAGTGTGAACTTCGTCTTTCATGAATAAGAGTTTGAGGTTCACATCAGGAGTTTATGCCAGAAAATTATGCATTTATACACTTTCAGTAAAATTCCAAATTTAATAATAAGAATAGAAAACAGACAGATAGAAAGCAGCAAAAAATTGTCCGCTCAAATTAATCCATTAATAGTTTAAGCCTAATGGTCTATAACTTGAACCAAGATAATTATCACATCATTTACGATATGAGATTACAACAAATATCGGCTTCAACAGTCATCTAGGATACCTTAAAGAGGCATGTGAACTTGGCTGAAGATTACTCAAAGAATATGGAACTCACTGCAACATGAAAAATTTCTTCTAATTCATTTGCAATTGGAAGAAACAAAAGTTGGGGTGAGAATTAAAAGGATTGCAAAGAGGGGAGAAAAGAAAAGCAGAAACTGCTAAGCTAGCTTTAAATGTGTCACGTAAGCATGGAACTCATGGTGTCCTTGTTCATTTACTGTTGTGGGGGCTCGTGGCATGAAATAAAAGCCAAGATAGTTGGACGACAACTTGGATAAAACTTTTGCAGAGTAGACATGGAAATATATGTTCCTGCTTTTGGAAATATAGGAAAGTAATTGCAAGTAGTATGAAAATAGAGTAAAATAGAAAGGTCAACAGGTCGCGCGCGCACACACACACACACACACACATGCCTGATTAATATGTAGAATGTTCATCCATCCAAAAACTTTTAGAATATAGATATTCACACACACACACACACACACACACACACACACACACACACACAAAAGAAAAAGAAGAAGAAGAAGAAGAAATATGTCACACAAAAGTAAGTCACGCTTTATAGCAGATCATGTGCCTGATTAATATGTAGAAGTAAGTCACGCTTTATAGCAGATCATGTGCCTGATTATACAACTATGATCCCTAATCAACACAAGGCATACTGCTGTTAGCTAGCCAACTAGTAGTTCTAGGTGTATCAAAGTTCCGTTGTGGTTGGTTTGGGGAAGCTCATTCAAGTTGCACAACTGCCATTTTATATGAGAACACAGTAAGCTGCTCAATAAATGCTTAGACAATATGTCTAACCAAAAAAGTTCAAATTAACATAAGGTGAAATATCAACCACTAATAAGAGAGAAGAGACTATGGTAGAAATGACACACAAGTAATCTTTAATGACTGAACTCATTAGATCTTATGCATATCAATCCAGATTAAGTTACTGAAGTTTTTGGACTCTAAACCAGAAAACATCATTCTTAATCATAAAACAATATGAGAAATTTAGAAATAACTTTCTCCAAAGCATTGTCCAAACGGACTGCAAATTACCAACAGAAAAGATGAAAGAATTGTGTGCTCGAGGTAAGTTCAGGGAAACATCTTCCTTGCTTCAACAATTCCTAACAGCTAGCTCCTTTGGGATGAGTTTTACGATGAACTTATCCAGGATTGCCAACATATATCATTGTTAGAGATTCTCTTACTAAAAATTTGGTCCCTTAGATACATGAGTACACAGTTATGTCTAGCACTAACTTGCTATTACAAGGCTCTGTTGCATTATTTCAATAGCATATGAGTCATGTATTCATCTAACAGGTACATATGTAGTTGGCTGCATTATTAGAGGAGTTGCAGAGTCAGATGTATTTTATGCATATCAAAATGTTAACAGTCATGTCCACGTCTGTAAATCATAACGGAATAATAGAACTTCAAAGTCTCAAAGAAAACATTTGCCACCAAACCCAACTAGGACCGAGGTGATTCGTAACAATTCTTAATTCACCAAAAGTCAACCAAAAAAGCACGGTTAATGCCATCCTTGGTTCTAATCTTTCTCCAAGCACATGGAAACAGCATCTGGAAAATCTTATTATGTGCTTACTGACTATTTCTATTGGAAAGGGATTATAGTGAACCTGTTTAAATGTGTCATTTTGTAGTAAACAGTAAACAAGCCATAAAAGACAAATCTGTATTACAAAATGAAGTCTGTAAAAAAGTCACGAATCATATAAGTCGGTCTTCATTCTCCAACACCGTCTAATTATTCCAAAGTTGGCAGCTGTCGTATGCATAATATTCATACCTAAAAGGGTAAATTACCTGCACAACATCATTTGGGGAACCAAATTTAAGAACTTGTTCCTTTGGGAAAATGCGTATACTAGCACCAGTAGATCTTCTCATTTCATTGATAATAAAACCTCCTTTACCCAACAAACAACCGGTCTGCTGAGGATGGACAAGAAGCCTGGCAACAACTGCAGCACCTGGTTCAAATCCAATCTCCGCAATTCTACAATGCACTCTAATAACAGCTTCCTGGGCTGAAGAATGTTTCTGATTAAAATTCTGACACAGGCCAAAAAATATATCCTGAGTTAAACAAACGATCACAAATTATGATAAAGTTCAATGAAAGAAGTTTCTAGACTATCACTAGACATGTCAATGATGAATATTCGAGTACCATTTTTTTCCCCTTTCTTTTGAATGGGTAATACACTGCTCTGACAGAAAACAGGACTCAACCTAAGACCTCATCCTCCAATTTTTACTTACAAAGGGTGGCGATGCCATTTGGCCTAAGGACCATCGCCTTCTAGCAAAATAGCTGTACAGAAGGTATGGAATTTACTCTCGTTAGAAGTCCATGAATGAATGTAGCAGATGCTCTATAAAGACCATTCACGGGATAGATAGTAAATTGCCATCCAGACTTTCTACACATAAGATCTCAGGGTACTGGACAGATGGACCTAGACCATTTAGCAAGATCAATTAGAAATGCCACAGTAACAAGGGAATTTTTGTCCCATGTTTCTTAGATCTGCCCCACAACTCTTTTTGCAATACATAGCACTAATGCCGTCATGATAACATGATTGAAACAAGAACATATTTATTCTTCTATAATGCCGAAAGTTTTCAAAGAAATTTTCAGGTCAATGATAATTGGATACTTTTGACCAAGGAAAAGGTCTATCGTTCTTGATTCTTAAATTCAAACTCCAAGTGACAATATAGGGTGGAAGGAGTGGAAAACCTACATTGCTTGTACAAACATTTAAATATTCCAAAAACACTATGGCTCACCACAAAGAAGTAAAGGATTATAAGTCAAAAAGATAGTTCAGTTTTCATGCCTCTCGTGCAGATATCACAACAACCCGCTCATCTGAATCAGGTGTAGCATCAGCAATCTTGATCAAAGCACCTGTTTCATTTTGCAGAGCCCGTATTATACAGCCACCTTTCCCAATTAGACTACCAACTTTCTCTTGTTGGCATAACAACTTGAATACAACTTCTTCTTCCAAAACCATCCTGTGGTTGTTGCCAATATTTTCGGGCCCTGGAACAGAAGAGTAATCCCTAAAATGATAATCAGGAGCATGAAGGCTAGATGCATAACTGTCTTGAGGATAACAATCAACATGTGATGGCACAGAAATTCCGCGTAGCACTGCCAGTGAAGGTCTGGTAGAACCACTGTCCACTGCATCAACCTTAGGGTTATCCAGAAGACAGCTGGAAACAGAAAGTAGGGCTTTCTTTACAGCTGAGAAGGTTCCCGTTATCTGCACACAATTGTAATACAGCCTTAAGAAGTACCCAACAAAACAGAATTTAGGAAACACAAAATAAGGATACAACTCAAGAATACATGACAATTGTCGCAAGATAATATAGCGTGTTAACAAAAACACATCATTTTAGTGATACATAACACAAAAGGTTCTAATTGTACAAAGGCAAGGCTAAAATTGGATACTTATTTCAGAAAGCAATAGCATATCTTCTTCTAAGACGACTTCTATTACCTTCTCAGTCATGTGCATAAGTTACCATGCTGAAGTGGTTTTAAAACCTTAGAGACACTAAACTGTCTGAATTGGGCCACCAATCATGAATAAAGAAAAACAAGGGTTTAAAGCCTCATTTTTCCTTTACCCGTTAATGAGATGCAACTTTCAATCTATTCTTATTGTTAGACTTCAGAATAGATCTCAAATGCCTATGCTGAGGTTTTAGAAATCTTTTTGCCTCTATGAAGAACAGAAAACTTTCTCAAGTTCATACAAAGGGATAGAAGATGATATACATAGAAAACCTTCTAATAGGAACTCTACACCATTTAGTTTGCCTTCTTTATGTCATTATAATGGATAGTAGGCAACAAATTTATTTCACAGGAAAGAAAGGAATGCTTTATTACAGGCATTCAGTGAAACCTTAATATGCAGATAAGCCTGAAGGCTACTGATATCATCCTTGAGTAGGATTAAAGCACATCATCCAACACTTCTACAGAAAAACTATGGTTGGGTTCTCCCCCTCTATTATGTGCTGTTGTGTCTACATTCACATTCTGGTGATTCAATTCAATGGACTGCCTTGTTTGCTGTTTTTCTCAAAAACTTATTTATACAAAATCATAAGTTTACAAAGGAGAAAAGCATATCCAGAATCTTGTAACATTGAAGTCGTGATCCTATTTTGAAATTCAAATAAAAATGATTAGTCTGTTTGGAAAAATATTTGAAAAGTATTTTTGGTTCTACATTTCGAAAAGCTTTTGTAAAAGTGAAACTTGATAAGTACTTCCGATAGAGTTACAACTAAGAAAATATTGTTTTGAGGCCCACAGAAGACAATTCACAAGGTAAAATTGAAAACTTTTCTAAAATGTAAAAATCTAACAAGTACCATAATTTTTTTTTTTTTTGGAGGAAAAAAAGGTTGTATTGTAGGACACCTCCAACCTCTCTGAAGGGTGGACAATGTAGTTGGGGAAGTGACCTCTGGGGGAAGGAAAAGATCCAACTTTTTCTTTCTTGTAAGTAACAACATTAGTCTTCATGCTTGAAAAAATGAGCATATGTTTTCCAAAATATTCCACTGTAAAGATGTAGATTTTTTTAAGATTTTATTTTTTCAAAATCACTTTGTAGTTTGACTTGAAAAGTGTTTGTAGTGAGAGCTCTCCAAGCAACAAGATCAGTCTTTAGCTTGGGGAAAGTAATTATATGTTTCTAAAACATTATATATGAAGCTCTAGAATTTTCCTATTTTTTTTCCCCCCGAAAAGTGGATAAGTTTGAAATGTGTGTAAGTAGCGTGGGCACCATCCAAAAACCTATTTGGATAATTATTTTGTCAAGAATTTTCTTTTCGGAGTCTACAAGGTGAGAATAGTTTTCAAGAAGTCTGCCAAACACCCCACAAATTTCTGATTGTAGTATTAAAATTTTTCCCCCCTTTAATCATTCCAACAATGGAAGTGCTTTATGGGCAACGAAAACTAGGCCTCCTGAGGCTCAACAATAATTATTCATGGACATTTACAAATTGTGTGAACTTTGAGCATGGGGTACAATGCTTACTCTTCAAAAGTAGTCGAGAGACCACCCTCCAGTGGTCTTCCAGCTCTGAGATGGTAGGTATCTCCCAACTCAAAGGCATCCACCATTGGCTTCTCAAATGCTTCTCCATGGATTACAGCTGTATCAAAGCCAAGCCAATTGTAAAGGAGCAACTTTCTGGAAGGGATGGTCCTTATATTTAACATGCAGTTTATTTCTTGAAGACAGTAGCTCCGTTTAATTTGTTTCTTCATTTTTTTCTATCTGTGGCTCTACTGGATCATGTGTTCTAGTTAAGGTGGTTTATGCTTAAAATCCCTCTGTTATTCTGCTGAAAAGAAAAACTAAGAATGACTTCTGCCTGCTCTAATTAAAGTTTCTCATACAAAGACTTCTTCAAACTCTCTTTTTGTTAAGTGAAGGCTTTAAGATTAGCAGTAAATTACAGAAACAGCATGCTGTGTGGCCCATAGACAGACGCTCCACCCAACGCTGGAGGTGGAAGAAAGCATGACTAATTCGCTCAAATGCCTGTGTGCTAAGGTTCAGAACTTGACAAATAGATATCAATGACCTCTACTCCCACGCCAAGCATAACAAATCAGGCACGCAAAAAAGATACAAATATTGAGGCATAAATAACCAAGAAAAAAACTACACAGGAATAAGAAAATGCTTAATCAACAGGAAACTGTAAAAGGAAAGGTTGCGTTTAAAATGACAGTAACAAGGACTTTCCGGAATTCAAATTGTGAGATCTTGATGTGTGAATTTGGAAAAGCACCAAATTACATAGATAATAACACCACTAGGGTAGTCCTTTTCCAGTTCAGTCACTGATTTCTTAAAGGTACCAATAAGCATGCTAAACGAACACTACAACTGGTTTTATAGATTAAATTGCAACACCACACCCACACTGCAAATGAAATACTGACCCTCGCATACCGACTAGCTGAAGTGAAACTGTGTGAAATGAGACGCAAGAATTGAGCAGTTGAGGAAGAGAGAGAGAGAGAGAGAGAGAAGAGAAAAGGAAGACGAAGCTTACTTGAATCAACTCGTCGGTCGGGGAGGCCCAGGGCGGAAGATGATCCTCGGGAAAGACCCTAACCTGAGCCCCACTCTGGTGCCTTATCTTTTCCACAATCTTCCCTCCTCTCCCCAGCACACAACCAACCTGATTACTCTCCGCTAGCAACCTACAACACACACCATCGCCATTGAAGCTATCCCCTTCCCCTTCTCCTTCTTTCTCCTTGTCTTTCTGCTCTTCATCCCCATTCTCCCTCACCATCCTCTCGAAGATCCTCAGAAGCGCCTGCTGAGCCGGCGAGCTACCTGCCTCCTCCTCGGCGGAAACAGTGGTGCCAATGCCGTCTTCGTCGGAGACGATATGAATGACGCAATCTTCATCGGACGACGATGACAACGAGTTGATGTGGATTTTAGTGTTGGTGAGTACCTGGACACGGCGGATGTGGCCGGCAAGGGAGGCGGTCTTGGTGGCCGGACAGAGGAGTCGGAAGACGCTATACTCAGTCGGCAGGTGACGCCGCTTGGCGATGGACTCCCTCGTCATCGTTGTAGTGGGGTCCGGTGGACGCTTGGACATACTGGAAGAAGCGTCCATATCACTGAGTCAGATCGGTTACGGAAGGGTACAGAGTACAGACTCCACACTGCACCCTCCGAGACAGCAGCCGATGCTCCACAAATATAATACTTATTCATTTATTCACAATGAAAACGCTATGCTATAATAAAATAATCCCTCTTTCCCTAAGAATCCTTCTTTATACTCTAAAAAGTGGACGCAAGTATGCGACATGACGCAATGTCATCAGCTATATAAACTATATATATATATATATATATATATATATATATATATTTTTTTTTTTTTTCAATTCCTACAATAATTTATTCATCAGTCACTTCTTACTTTCTATGCAAGTAAATAGAATTAATTAAATAGATACATATTTAAATTTTTTTTAAAAAAAAAAAAAACAAGGAAACAGTGTTCACGAGATGAGCTTGTAATTTGGTGGGCGTTAGGGACGTGACACCGGCGCAACC
The DNA here is from genome assembly GCA_028551485.1 of Casuarina cunninghamiana. Taxonomy (NCBI): domain Eukaryota; kingdom Viridiplantae; phylum Streptophyta; class Magnoliopsida; order Fagales; family Casuarinaceae; genus Casuarina; species Casuarina cunninghamiana. Next base: position 7,961,813 of record CM052364.1, read on the forward strand.
TCAAGCGATGGAGAGGCGATGTTGAAGTGGTTGAGAGATTCGAGCTTTTTCCTTTCTTTTTCATGGGCGTCGTCCCTTTCTCAAGGCCCACCATCGTAGACACCCAAGGTTCCTTGCTTTGAACGTTTCTACCTTTGAAATGTACAAGGTTGGCGTGGTCCGTTGACATTTTTGCGCCTCTTTCCTCTGCCAGCCTTCCATCTTTTCAACCAACGAGCCTTCGTGTATTGTCTGTGAACTAATTCTTCAACTACCCATTTTTTTAACAGTTTCGCAGTCTGTCCGTGGTCTGATCCTTAGGCGGCTCTTCATGGAATGCTGAACTACGCTGTGTGTAAAAGTCATCTTACACAGAGAAGCCCACCAGCGTGGGACAATCTACTCTTGTCTTCAACGCAGCCTACTTTGAACCCGCCTCTCATTTGTTTCTTTCTCCTGAAGTTTTCTGTCGCGGTCAGTTTGGTGGCTTAACGTTTTCAGACCACCTGATTTATCCCAATCTCAACTCTCGCCGGCCAACATATCTGAGCTTTTTGGACGCTTGTATTGTCTCTTAAGGTATTGGCTCTTGCCCTCCTCCACTGATTCTTCTGTCGTTGTGGTATTTCCATATGTTTCCATAGAATGTAAAGGGACTGTTTAAATAAACTAGCAAGATAGAGGGCGTCTTTTCGGCTGCAGGCATTAGCTTGAGATGAACTTTACTTGTCCAGAATATATTCCAAACAAATTGCGTGTGGTGTTGGTCTAAATTGTGATGATCTGAGGATGGATTCAACAGCATTCTAGGTGTTTGCTTCTTCTGGGTTGTGAGAGTTTTGAGGATTTGATTTACTATGAGAGTAGTTTAAACAACTCCTGAGTTGATTGACACGCCATATAGATGAGGATGCCCAAACCTCTTTCATGGATCTCAGGTTATCATCTCTGGATCACGGTATTTGCTGTTGGTTTCATAGTGCTAGGAGCACTATCACGTACAACTGGAAATGTGTTTTATGCTGAACGCACTGAATATGCATATCCGAAGAGCATTCCTTCTAAAGGTAAAGGTTACCCCCCTGTTCTTGCTTATCAGATATGCGGTAGTAGTGGGGATGGTAAGAAAATGTACAGGCTACTGAAGGCGATATATCATCCAAGAAACCAGTACTTGTTGCAACTTGATGCTGGTTCAACAGACAATGAAAGGAGAGAATTAGCACTTTTAGTTCAATCAGATGAGCTGTTCTGGGCCCTTGGAAATGTTAATGTCCTGGGCAAAAGTTACGCGGTTAACAAGATGGGCTCCTCTGCTCTTTCAGCCACACTTCATGCTGCCGCTTTGCTTCTTAAGATCAGCACTGACTGGGACTGGTTCATCACTTTAAGTGCTTCAGATTATCCGCTGATCGCTCAAGATGGTATGAAGTATACACTATAGGTTCTTTTCCCTTACTTTTTCTGAGTATATTCTGTGTTTCCAGCTTTGTTTTGGGATTGGTGCTTGCCGTAGTACCAAGTCACTGTAGTATTTGGCTTTTTATTTGTCTACCCAAGCAACTTGGAAGCCTGATTCCGTTCCACAGGTTCTCCAAATCTTGATGTTCCGGGGCCAATGAGTGCATTTAGTTTGAGAATTTCCCAACTCATTTCAAAGACATAAGTAACTAATTCAGGAGCTATCCAATCCAGAAGAATAGGCCTCTGTTCTATACAGGAAATGACTTTGTTTTGGCAGTAAAATTTCAACTATCTTATGAGATAAAGGTTAATCTACCCAATTGGAGGCTTGGAGAGTAAGCCTTGTGTCTAATATCAGAGTACATGAGAACAAGCATGCTGCAAGTTCATGAAAAACAACACTAATGCCATATTCCACTTGTCCACACTTCTGTTCAGAGATTTTCGAATTTGAACCTGGTTTCAATATAACTTACTTTTTCTGTTTGCTCATTCCCTTTTAAAACCAGTTTTTAATAAGTTAGTATTTTTTCGTCTTATGTGTAAATATTTCAAGAATATGGGTTTGGCATTGTCTTTTGTGATCTCTGCAAGGTCACAGTTTATTCTTACATTATAGAATATTGAATTCTCATCTTCATGTTAATTGTTGAAAATGGTTCTGAAGACTGTATATCTTCTTCTTGAACGTAGAAACTAGAATAGGCTGACTTAACAAAAGCACACATCTTTAAGTTCAATTAAACTATTTTAGTTCGAGATTCTATACTTCGTCCAGAAACCCCTCGTGGCCCTCGTTGTCTGTTGCTGACAAGGTATTTCTTCTCTTTTCGTGCAGATCTCCTCCATGCTTTCACTTTCTTGCCAAGGGATCTCAATTTTGTTCATTATTCCAACAAGACCAGTTGGATTTGGAAAGAGTGAGTGCTAGTCATTTGAATGCATCAAATGCCTTTCCTACCATGTATAAGAAACTTAAAGGCACCATCTTGTGCACCACCAGCAATGCTTTTAGTGAATTGTAACGTAAATTAACCAAACCATGAACTCTGGAATCAGAAAAGATATGTTAATTCTTAATCATGAGACTAAGGACAGTCTCCGAATGCAGATATGGTATAGACTAACAGGCATCTTAATACTTTTGTAGTGCTTTCTGTATCCGTTCCAGAACATTGAAATGTGGCTTTTGATTGCAGACCCGAAAAAGTAAATAAAATCGTCATTGACCCCAGTTTACATAATCAACAAAGCAGTCCACTTTTCTACGCTGTGGAGACCCGGCCAGCCCCTGATGCTTTCACGTTATTTGGAGGTCAGTTCCCTCTAGATTTGCAGTTTTTAAGCTTCTGATATTTTGAATTACATTGGATGATCTCCTGAGGCTCTTCTGGGCTCTGTCACCACTTAAAAGAGATACTTAGGTTGAACACTCTATGTTTACTTTCGCCGTTCATTACTGCAAAAACTACTGTTGCAGCCGTTCCTGATTGTTTGCCAATTAGGTTCTCCTTGGGTAATTCTTTCAAGATCGTTCACGGAATACTGTGTCCAAGCGTGGGACAACTTCCCAAGGAAGCTTCTAATGTACTTGACCAATGTGGCTTATCCTCTCGAATCCTATTTTCACACTGTCCTCTGTAACTCACCGGAGTTCCAAAACACCACGGTGGACAACGATTTAAGGTACAGTATTTGGGACGCTGCACAAAGTGCACACCAAGTCCTGAACATGGAAAACTATAAGAAGATGGTAGCCAGTGGGGCAGCATTTGCAGGGCCAGTTCAAGAAGGCGATCTTTTGCGAGACAAAATCGATACCCATGTCTTACACCGCCTTCCAGATAGGGTGGTTCCCGGGGAATGGTGCCCCCCAAGAGGAATGAATAATGAGAGCGAACCCACTTCAAAGGAAAAGCAGGACTTGTGTTCCACTTGGGGAAACATTGATGCTGTCAAGCCAGGGCCTTCCGGCATCAAGTTTCGAGTTTTTCTGTCAAGGCTTGCCCGGAAGGGGAGGCGGAGAAGGAGTCAGTGCTCTCAACAGTAAGGAAGCGGGAGAATTACATGAAAGATCCATATAATATGAAGTTTTGCTTAAAAGAACGCAATATTTGTAATTAATTTGTTGGACACTCGTGTTCATTTCTGAAGTTTTTGTTTATCAGCTGCCTTTTGGGCCTTTACAGGTTGACTAAAAGGAAGAGAAGAGATCAAATATGGCCCCAACTTTTGCTGCTCACTGAGTTGCATCCAGGACAGATCCAAATTATATTAAATGGCAAAAAGAAAAGGACATAAACTCTGTAAATTTAGATGGTAAAAATGTTACACGAGCAGCAAATAATCCCAAGTGATGTTTCCAGGGCAAAAATTATAACTTTTGTTTCATGTTGGTCGACGTATTTTGCAGAGATGGTTAAGTTCATATTCTAGTTTGATAATTTCGAAACTGTTTTCAGGCACTACTAGGACCATCAAAACTAGGCTGAATGTGATTGGGATAGAACTTGCTGTTGTTATTGTTGCCTTTCATTGGTGTAACCTTTCCGTGAATTCCGTACGTAAACACGGAGACCAAGGCCTCGTATGTTTAGATCGAGATCAGATGAAAAACTTGTAACCTGGGTCAGGTAGGTTCGAAGAAAATGTTATTACATTCTGGAAAACCTTGTAATTTGTCAGATGAACCCACATTAATCGAGAGCTAAAATTGAAAAGGGAATTCTTAGATGACAGAGATGCTCTCAGAAGTTTGTGATCACTTCTAGTATGATCGACCCACCACAGGGGAACAATGGGGCATGGCTTTGTCTTTCAAGGGTTTCTGCAACAGGAGCCTTCTTTCCTTCTTTTTTTTCTTTGGCCTGAGTGGGTATCTCAAAATGGTCATGGCAGAGCTTGGGATTCCCAACAATCATCCGAAGATGGGATGAAGGTGGACATTAGCACAATAATAGCCCAGAGGTCTTATCTTCAGAATATAATTACACCATTGGTACAATCAGCACAATAATATTAGCAATCATATTCAATCATGACTGTTTACAAAACAAAACATGTAGTTATGATAAGCTCTCGTGCCTAAAATCTTAGTTCAATCGACAATCATGACCATTGATTTCAAGAATTATATAACCTTTGGTGGAGGGGACTTTGCTTGTGGTTTGTAATTTAGGTGAGAGCATAGACAGTCGACCGAGAACGTGAGTCTCCTACTGATTTCTCCCCATAATCTCTCACTCCCCCTGCATTGGATTCTTCACAACAACTTTAAACGGAAACCACTTTAATCGTTCTTCCCCACCCACCAACCCTTCTGAGTGCCTCAGCTCCCACAAGCAAATGCAGTCCTCATATTCATCGATTTTAGCGTCGCCCTTTTAGTTCCTGCCAAGTGTCCTACAGCACCAGGGCCAGAACTTTATGTGCGTCGGAGATGGGTTTAAACGTGAAGTCTGAGAGGGTGAGCGTACTAGGAAAAGCAAAAATGAATGCAGAAAATAGAGTTTGAATTCAAGCCTGGAAAAATATGAAGAAAACACATTGTTCTATTGGGCATGGACAAATAGAACAAGTGCAAACATAAGCTTCACAGGGAGACAAAACTTTCCCATTCTCCGCAAACCAGAAATCAGGTGTATCAAGGTGGGATTCCATCCTAAGCCTGTGATACGAGTCCCCACGTTCTTAGACCAACAGTGATCCAGACTCAAAAGACGACCGACGATTATGAGCCGACAGAGACAGCCTTGCTCTGAAGCCCTTGTAAAAGAAGGAAAAAGGCAGACATAATTTCGAAGACTATACTGTTCCATGACAACTCTTACGATTACGCTTCGAATACAAGCTGAAAGGAGGACCACTGGAATGATCGTCTTAATTGTTTCATACACTATGGTCTGGCATTATTGCAAATGCTTACGTTCCAAAAAGTTATGGTCCAGCCTCTGAAATTGTTCAAAGTTTGCTAATACCCTTTCACGTGCAACTGACGATCGCTGCAAAACCATTGGGATTATGGATGGTGAATGATGGTCTCTTCAGGTACAATCCATAATAGACCATGCGTGATGGCGATGGACGACGATTGGATAACTACCAATAACAATTGTAAGGCCACACAAGATGTCATTAAACCCCCAATAGATGTTGATGAATGATTGTTGCTGAACTAGAAATTGACTAAGCCAACTAAATAGACGTTTTTTTTTCCCTTGGTCTCTTGCCTGAGGACTTTAGATTTCAATTTATGCCATCTATAGCTAAATTAGAACAAAATTCATAGTTAGAGAGAGAGAGAGAGAGAGAGAGAGAGAGAGAGAGAGAGAGAGAGAGAGAGAGAGAGTTTGGAAGTTGAGTTTGAAATTCTTGCTTGAATAATTTACAAAGCTTTTGACTCCATCTATAATCCTAAATAATTGAATGAAAAAATAATGAAAATCTAACTAATATCTTGTAGTCCTAAACTTAATGAATAATAAGGAAAATCAAAATTCTTGTAGTTGTCTCTTGAGGAAATTTCTTCTTTTAATTGAAATCAATTAAGTAGTGATTTCTTAGAGTGTGAGACAGCTTGATGGATTTTCTACTTCTAGTTGCTAGCTATTGGAGTAATCTTGTTGAATTGAGTGATTGCTTGAAGGAGAGGAGTTGTTTCCTTTTGGTCTGAATGGACACAGAAACACAGAGACCTTGTTTCCTTTCCTAGTTAGAGTAGCCTTGACAATGACCAAATTGGAGAACTTAGCTTCTTGTGTCAACAAGAGTGAGAAAGGGAACTGTTGCAATTGCATGAAGATGAGCACTGAGGTGGCACTTCCTAAGGTAGGACTTGGTTCTATCAACATCCTACAAGGCATGCTCTGGCATGGAGTGTTATGGCTTTTCAAAAGGTCCTATCAAATTTATGGAAGACACCTCATGTAATTAAGCAATAAGGCCAAGTATGGTCCATTATGCTTTGGTTAAGCATGACTTGTAAGGTGGGTTTCATAGGGTGTTATGTAATAGTTGGGAGCAATGAGAGTCTACAAGAAAGGTCTTTTGTTGATGTAATGGGGGTATGAATGAAAAACTAGCGATCCTCTCCCTCTTAACTCTTATTTTCTCTCCTCTTCCTTCCCACATTTTGCATTCTCTCAACTTTTTCTCCACATTTTGCCCATAACTTACAAAATAGGCAAAAAGGACTGCCATAGGCTATGGTTATATGATGATCAACCTCTTCTTCCGTTGATGAATCAATCCTTAAAAAAGGCATATAAAAAGTGGTATCAAAGCTTACACTAACCATAGCTAACCCTCGTCTTACAAAGTTAGCAATGGCTAAGTGAGTTGGGCATAGTGTGGGATTTTCTCAACTTTATATGTCCTTTGAAGTAAATGGTAAAAAGGTAGAGCTTTAGAGGGTGACTTAGGTTAGTATAGACCTAGTTGATGCTTTTAAGAGGAAGGAGTGGGCAAGAAAGGGTAAACAATTAGCAATCACGAAGATGTAGATATTGGAAGGAAAGGATAAAGAAGTTATTTGAGTATTCATGGGAGAAACAAGTAATAACATGGGTGGATTAACCTAACTGATTGAAAAAATCTCCATCAATAGTGGGCTATATTCACTAGCTTTGCAAGGAAGTGAACTTCATGAGGTAGCACGGCCTAGTTCAAGTTAAGGGCTTAGTGATAAGGAAGTAGCCCTAACCCGAGTCCTTAATGAATGTGACGACATATTCGTTGAATGTTGCTTAGCTAGCTAGCTTAATGGTAAGCTAAGCTAAGCTAAGCTATAATTATAGAAGGTGGGTATTCCAATCATGAGATTTAGGATTTGAAATTTTGTGTGCATGAGTTGGGTATATGTGTTATAATATTAAAAAATGAACAAAAAAAAGAAAAAAGAAAAAGAAGACATATTCGTTGAACTAACCTATCTTCCATTCCATGCAGTTGTGACCACACCATTAAGTTATAATAAGGAAGTCAATTAATGTCCATATGACCCTACAAGTGTCCTTATTTTCAAACAATAGAGATTGCGAAGTTAGTGGCAAAAATGTTGAAAATATTATTGTCCAACTTACCTATAGCCTGTTCTCCCCTTTGGTATCACTTATTCATAAGCACAATGGGAATTGGTGCTTGTGTACAGACTATTATGCTCTTAACAAAATCACGATGAAAGATAACTATCTGATTCCAACCATGAATGAGCTAATTGATGAATTGTAATAGGCTCAATTATTTATGAAATTATATTTGCATGCCAATTACCTCCAAATCTAGATGAAGACATGTGGTGTAGAAAAAATTACATTCACGACCCCATTCAACCATTATGAATTCTTAGTAATACTATGCATACTTTCCAACACTCCAACAATGTTTCAATTATTGATGAACAAAATCTTTTGTCCATTCCTAAGGTGGTTTTTTATTTTCTTCTTTAACAGTATCCTAATTTTTAGTAAAACAAAAGAATAACATAAAATTTATGTACATAATGTTTTTGCCATGCTAAAGGACCATTAACTTTACATTAAATAGGAGAAATATAAGTTTATGAAAAGCTATATTAAGTTCTTAAGTTATTTAATAGAGACAAATAGAATCTTTATGGATTGAAATAAAGTGATGCCTATGCAAGATTGGTCATGGCAAAAAATGGTAAAGGGTCTAAGGGGGTTCTTGGTGTAATCAAGTATTATTAGTGATTAATAAAAGAGTATAGGAGAATAATTGCTCCTTTGACTAAGCTATTATACAAGGAACTTTCAAATGGCAAGGAGAGGCCAAAGTAACTTTCCATAAGCTAAAGGAAGTGGTGTTAAGGGCAAAGGTGCTAGTATTACTAGATTTCTCTTAAGGTTTCAAAGTTGAATGCGAGCCTTCTAACTCTAATGTAGGGACAATGCTATCTGAAAATGGAAGGCCACTTGCATTCTTCAATGGAGCCTTTCATGGTAAAAATTGTTCTTATCTCATAAGAAAAAATTACTGGGTTGAGTTTTTGCTGTGAAAAATTAGAGGCATTATCCTTTAGAAATAAGGTTTGTAGTAAAGAGTGACTAAAGGAGTTTAAAATTTCTCTAGAAGCAAATTTTTTTAACTCTTAAATAGTAATGTTGGCTATAAAAGCTTATAGGATTTGATTTTGAAGTGGAATACCAACTTTGCAACAAAAATTGTATAACAAATATGTTATCCAAATAGCTTGATGAAGAAAAATAGGAAGAACAAGACGATAAAATAACAGACAAAGAAGGAGTAAAAGTTGTAACAATCAGGACCATATATGTACCAATTCCCATATGGTTAAATCTCATTCAAGAATAAATGAAAGGAAACCCAAGCTTATCAAGTTGGTGAACAAGGTGCAAGCTGGGAAATGTTGGGACCTTGGGAGCTTGGAGACGAGGTATTGTTCTATAAAGGTGCATCCTCCTCTTTGAAACATATACCTTGGTCCTAGTAATTATCTAAGAAATGCATTTCTAACTGACATGAAGGATCCCACAACAATATAGGAGGATATTATAATGGACTTCATAGAGGTCCTCCCTTCCTCATGTGAAAAAAACATCATTTTTGTAGTCATCAATCAACTATCCAAATTTGCTAGGTTCACCCCAATCTCACACTTTTACACCACATGTTGTTGCCTAAGTTTTCTATTAGTAGGTGTTTAATTACTTTGGCCTCTCAGGGAGTATAGTCATGATTGGGATGTGGTCTTTACAAGCAAGTTTTGGATGGAATTGTTTTGACTCGATGGGAATACTTTTAATTTTTCATCCTCTTATCACCCTTATATTGATGGACAATTTGAGGTAGTGAACTATTCCCTTGAAATGTATTTGCATTGTTTTATTAATGTAAGACCTAAATAATGGAGTTGTAGGGTGCTTTGGAAAAAAAAATTTCATAACACTAGAGTTCATAATGCTACCCCTAAGAGCCCATTTAAAATCATCTATGGGAGAGCTCCTCCCACACTCTTGACTTACATTCCTAAAACAACATAACTGGAGTTTATGGATAAATAATTGCAAAGTTGAGATCAAGCAATACCTCAAATAATCACAAGAAAGGATGAAATTGTTCTATGATCAAAAAAGGATTGGGCTGGAATTTCATACTAAGGACTAGGTCTATCTACCATGCAACCTTACCAAAGATTAGCATGCAAATCTACTAAGATAGTAAGCTTACTTCATGGTACTTTGGACCATACAAGATCATTGGAAGGATAAAGGTTGTAGCGTACAAATTGAAGCTCTCTAATAATAGTTAGATCCACCATGTAGTACTTGTCTTGCAGCTTAAGAGGCACCTGTCATCTTTAGCTAGGGTACCTGACACCTTGTTGTAGTTGGGAGAAGATGAAAATAAGGTAGTAATGATACTTGAAGTAGTCATTGGGAAGAGGGTTCACAAGAAGCAACGGTAGGCTTTTATGTAACGGATTGGTTTGGAAAAAGAATATGCAACCTAGATAAGTGAAGAAGAGCTCAAGGACGAATTCTTCCATTTCAACCTTAAGAACAAGGTTCAATCCGAGGGGGAAGATATGTTGTAATAACTTGAAGATGAGCATTGAGGTGGCACTCCCTAAGGTAGGACTTGGTGCTATCAACACCTTGTAAGGTGTGTTCTAGCATGGAGTGTTTTAGCTTCTCACGAGGTCTTATCACATTTAAAAGGTAAAAGGAGATTACTAGGTGTACAAAAGTTTAATAAAAGTCACCCTTATAATTAAATGGTGAGTCCAAGTATGGTCCATCATGCTTTTGTTAAACATGACTCGTAAGGTATAGGTTTTATAAGGTGTTGCATAGTAGTTAGAAGCAACGAGATTTTATAAAAATGGTCTTTTTTTGTTATATAGGGTATGAAATAAAATAAAATAAAAAAAGCCATCTTTTCCTCCTAACTTTTATTCTCTTTCCTCTTTGGTTTCCTTTTCATAATTTATACTCTTTCAACTTCTATCCTACATTTTGTCCACATCCTACAAAATAGGCAAACATGACCATAAAAAATTGTAGTTATGTGATGATCAACATCTTTTGTTAGAGAATCAATGCTTAAAAAAAGCATGTAACAGAAACTTTATTGGGATGTTCTTATTGGAGAAGGCATTATGCATGAGGTACATATGAATTAGGATGTTATTGGAAAGTACATGTGTTATCAGAAAGCCAATGCTATTACTGACAATGACTTGTTGGTCGTCATTATATAGAAGCAAATCTTAAATGTAACTGTCATTTGCTAAATATGGTATGTAACCCTTAAGTTGAGAAACCAAACAAATTTGAGAATGTAGATGGTGGTGTATGCACAATAAAGCGAGTTTTTGAAGTCATGCTTTAGGCTTATGGTGCATTATACCATTCAAGGCAATTGTTGGTGCAATGGCTAGATGTTCTACAAATTTAGTAAACTAGAAATTGACAGTTCTTGTTGCGATTAGAATTTGTTATGTGTTGATATTTTTTATGACAAGTTAGCATAATAATTAAATGTCAATTTAATTAATATTTTGATGATCTAAGCATGACATTCGATAAATCAAATATTTAGTTAGATTCATGAAAATATTGGTCAAATTATTTGGTTAATAAGCATTACGTATATTTGCATATGGTAAAACATTTCCATAGCCTCATGATAATATATGTTAGAATTATTTTCGGAGTAATAGAGCCATTTTGTGTTGAGTGGTCAAAGCTATTCTATCCTTCATGGTTTGTATTTTGGAAGTAAAGAGAGGATAGACAATTGCCTACTAATTTGGAGTCTAAATGAGATTGGTTAGGCTACTAGAGACATAGGTAACTAGAGCAAGTACAATGTTGATGAATCATTTAGATCTAATTATGCTTAATCTATTAGCAAGAGGCCATTGAGATTTTCTTTGCCAAGAGATTAGTTCATGGTATGAATGGATATGGCCATCACCGAGAAGGCAAACTCTTGCCTAAGACCTCAAAATATATGAATGAGGTATTAATTATCTATTATAGACTCTTCAATGGATAGTAGTTGATTAGGGAGATAAAGTTAATCTCTTACAAGAACTTTGTCATTGTTTCCTTCCCCCCATTATTATTTGTTGTTTAAGTTGAAGAAAAAGGCTTATATACTTTATGCCACAAATTTAATGTTGAGTATGTCCATGTCCCAATAGATTGATTGTATTTCAATAGTCTATTAGTAATGGAACCTAATAATGTATTCAACACATAACCCAATGCAATTTAGTCACAAATTTACCAATCTTTATAAGTGGGGTTCAAAATTTGTTGAATATTACTATTGTCGTCAACTTTGAAAATAAACTCTAATAGGCAAGGATAGGTGCCATTTAAGATGGGTAAGAACTTACTTGTAGACAAATAAAGGGTTATGCATGCCTTCCACACCAAGTTGTTAGGTCATTTTAAACTAACACCAATAACAAGTACATATAGAGTATTGGTAGGAGCTAGAGCCAAAACATGGTTGTTTAGGACTATTAGAGACATAGTTAGTAAGAGAAGGCACTAGTGTTGGCTAGTCATTAAGATCCAATTGTGCTTCATGTTAGTAAGAGGCTATTAAGGTCTTCTTTGCTAAGGGATTAGTTCTTAATATGAATGGATATGACCATTACTAGGTAGCAAACTCCTAACCAAGACCTTGAAGTAGATAGTGACATATTCATCATCCATTATAGGCTATCCAATGGGTAGTAATTGATTAGAAAGGAAGTTAATCTCCTATAAGAACTTTGTTTATTGTTTTGCTTCTCTACAGTGATATTTACAACTTAAGTTGAATTGAAAAGGTCTGCATAGTACTTTATGCTACAAATTCAATGTTGAATGTGCGTCATGCCTTAGCAGAGTGATTGTATTTCAACAATCTAGTAATAATGGGATCCAAGGATGCATTCAAGGCCCAGCCTAATGCAATCTAGTTATAAATGTGCTAATTCTTGTTAGCAGGATTCACAAATTTGTGAATATTACCATTGTCATTGGCTTCAATGATAAACTTTAGTGGCATGAATAAGTGTCATCTAAAATGAATAAGAACCTGCTTGCATGCAAATAGGAGGTTATGCAAGCCTTCCAACTAAGTAGTTAGGTCATAGGTGAACACCAAATAATAGGTATAGATAGAGTACTAGTGGGCTAAAGATTAGTGGGAGGCTATAGGATCAACTTTGAGCTTCTCCTAGTAGGCTTCAAGTGATACCAAGTTATAAAGAAAAATTTGCAAGCTCTAAAAGTTACTTGTATTTCTTGAATAAATTTACAAAGTTGTTGACTCCATTTATAAACCTAACTAATTGAAAGAAAAAGGAATGAAAATCTAACTAATAAGTTTTAGTCCTGAACTTAATGAATAATAAGGAATAACAAAATTCTTGTAGTTATGTTATGGAATGTTGAACTATTTTTATTTTATGTTGTGATATAAACTATGTTGTTATATTATGTATGTATTAAGGTCATGAACTTGTTAAGTTACAGAGTTGTAAGTAGGCTTAAGGACTTAAGTATGGGCAAGGCCCAACATAGAGAGAGGTAATGTCATGTAGAACATTGTTGGAGAAGGTTTTGGAGGGTTTGTCTTGTATTCTAAATGTTCTTGAATAAAATAGTGAAAAGGTTAGGAGCTCAGTTCAATCTTCCTTTGTTAAGTGTAATTTCTTTGCCATTTTTTAACAAAGACATTCCCATTTGAATCCTTGTAAGGATTTCATGCTCCAAGGCTCTATCACAAGGTCTAAAGCTACTCATATTACTTTATACCAACAACAACTAGCATCAGAGCAATCTAATCCATAGATGGAAATGAGGGTGACTCATGTGTAGGTAGATGTTTCAAGGCTGGATTCTAGTGTGTAGGATTTGACCAAAGAAGTCCAAGATCTATCTCGCAATGTTTAGGACTTACAATAGTCACTCATGGCCTTTATTTCAAAGATGGAGGCTTTGGTTCTACATAGCAAGACTATGGACTTTAGTGTTGGTGCGGATAATGTGGGGGTTCCACCGAGTTCATCTAGAGGCATCAATCAGTCTGGTTCAAATGAAGTGAGGTTGTTGCACTCTGTTAAGGACCACTCGCCTAATGTCAATGTGGGTGAAGGGAACCCACTTGATAGCAATGAGGATGGGTAGTGTTCTTTGCCTAAGACTGAATCGAATGATCAAAACTTGAACTAGGTGTTTACATGTTCCAAGGGCTTAGATGGCAGCGGGGGAAAAGGAAACCCAAACTTACAACAGTTGCTCATGGCCTTTATTTCCAAGATGGAGGCTTTAGTTCTACATGGCAAGATTACATACTTAAGTGTTGGTGTGAATGGTGTGGGGGTTCCACTGAGTTCATCTGGGGGCATCGGTCAACTGCAGTTTAAATGATGCAGAGCCGTCGTACTTTGTCAAGAATTTCTCACCTAACATCAACATAGGTGAAGGAAACTTACTCGACAACAATGAGTATGGTCCTTTGCCCGAGACCTACTTGGATGACTAAAACCCAAATTAGGTTTTTGCATGTTCTAGGGGCTTGGACGGCGACGAGGGAGAAGGAAACCCAAATTGGGTTTTTAGTCGGCATGTGTTTCTTAATGGGTTTGCCAATAAGGGATACCCATTTTGGTGGAGCTTTGGACGACATATGGGCCCTAAATGCTTTACAAACAATAAAAATTCTAGTAATACTAATGAACCTAAATGGAATTTTGGTTGCTCTATAAGCCCAAAAGGACAAAATGGAGGAACTAATTCACCTAAGGGCAAAAGTGAAAGATTGGTGTCTGGGTAGTTTCGTAATGGGTCCTACGATTCCACTGCACAATATGGCAATAGGGCTATAATGGACAATGGGGGTACACGCAAAAGGGGCAATGGGGTTATAATAAACAGTGGGGGAATATTCTTCTTGGGGGTAAGTTACAACCTTTGCTTATTCTTTTACATATTTAAGAAGATATATCTAAGGATTTCATAAATGGTTTGCTAGTTTCAGGAGGGAAATCTACTATATTGGTGGTAGTTGACAGATTATCGAAATTTAGCCATTTTAATTCTTTGACTCACCCTTATACGACAACCATGGTGGCCCAAGCATTCTTTAATAATTTATTTAAATTATATGGGATGCCAAAGTCCATAGTGTGTGACAAAGATTTGTTGTTACCTGTAATTTCTTAAAGGAATTATTTAGGCTTCAAGGCACAAGTTTCTGCTTCTCTTTGGCGTATTACCCTAGAGTGATGGACAATCTAAGGTACTTAATCAAACTTTGGAAATTTATTTAAGGTGTTTTGTGGGAGATTATCCCAAGGAGTGGGTGAATGGATTTTGTAAGCACAATTTTGTTATACTATTAATTAGCGTAATGCTAATATACATACCCCATATAAGGTGGTTTTTGGAAGGAGCCCTCCAACTTTACTCTTATAAGTACATGGATTGTCATGTGTAGTTGCAATGGAGCAAATTTTAGAGGAAAGAGATCAAATGTTAAGTAAGATTAAGAAGAACTTGAATACTACACAAATAAGGATGAAAAAGGTATATGATAGTAAAATAAAGGAAATGCAATTCCATAAAAGTGACTTGGTGTATGTTAAATTGCCTTATTATCGTCAAGCCTCTTTGTCACAACAATGTTATCAGAAGCTCGCACCTGAGTTTCAATGCCCTTTCAAGATACTACAGTAGATTGGAAGTATGGCTTACAAGCTAAAGCTTCCCAAAGAGACAAAGGTACATCTTGTATTTCTTGTATCTAAGTTAAAAAAAAAATTGTAGGAGAAATGGATTGTGAACAAGCAGGACAATCTTGGATTAATGAGGAAAAGAATGACAACATACCCCAAGTGATTCTAAAGCAACAAGTCAAGAACCATCAAAAGTAGTTTTTGGTCCATTGGAAAGGGAAATCCCTTACGAAAGCTACTTGGAAGGAGGCTAGAGAGTTAAAGGCACATTTTCCAGACTTAAGCCTTGAGGACAAGGCTAGTCTTTATAGGGGTGGGATTGTTACAAAATGTTGGACTATTTGTATTTTGTGTTATGATATAAGTTGTATTGCTATGTTATATGTGTATTAGGGTTGTGGACTTATTAAGTTGTGGACTTGTAAGTGGGCTAAGGGACTTGACTATAGGCAAGGCCTAAAATAGGGAGAGGTAATGTCATGTAAAACACTGTAGGAGAAGAATCTAGAGGATTTGTCTTATATTCTTGGTGTTCTTAAGCAAAATAGTGAAAGGTTAAGGCTTCTTTTTGAGCTTAGTTCAATCTTCCTTCATTGAGTGTAATTTCTTCACCATTCCTCAGCGGAGATGTTCCCATCCAAATCCTTATAAGGATTTCATGCTCCAAGGCCCTATCACTAGGTCTAAGGCTACTCAGATTACTTCATACTAGCAACAAGTTATCTTTTGAGGAAATTTCTTCTCTTAATTGAAATCATTTAAGAAGTGCTTTTTGAGAATGGGAGACAACTTGATGGATTTTCTATTTCTAGTTGCAAGTCATTGAAGTGATATTGCTAAATCAATAACTACTTGAATAAGAGGAGTTGCTTTCCTTTTAGCCAAACGAACATAGAAACATGAGGACCTTGTTTCCTTTTCATAATCAAAGTAGACTTGATTGCGACCAAACTAGGAAACCTAGTTTTTGTAGTGACAAGAGTGAGAACAAAACTCCAGGTTCCTTGTTTCTCGTAGCAATGCATGAGGGAAAAGGGGATGCACCCGACCTGTAAGAGCTAGCATGTCGTGTCATGTGACCTCTTGCATAAGAGCTAACGTGGCACATCTAGGTAAGTTATCTTTTGAGGAAATTTCTTCTCTTAATTGAAATCATTTAAGCAATGCTTTTTGAAAATGGGAGACAACTTGATGGATTTTCTATTTCTAGTTGCAAGTCATTGAAGTGATATTGCTAAATCAACAACTACCTGAATAAAAGGAGTTGCTTTCCTTTTAGCCAAACGAACATAGAAACATGAGGATCTTGTTTCCTTCTCATAGTCGAAGTAGACTTGACTGCAACCGAACTAGGAAACCTAGTTTTTGTAGTGACAAGAATGAGAACGAAACTCCAGGTTCCTTGCTTCTCGTAGCAATGCATGAGGGAAAAGGGGATGTACCCAACTTGTGAGGGCTAGCATGTTGTGTCACGTGACCTCTTGCATAAGAGCTAATGTGGCACAACTAGGTAAGTTATCTTTTAAGGAAATTTCTTCTCTTAATTGAAATCATTTAAGCAGTGCTTTTTGAAAATGGGAGACAACTTGATGGATTTTCTATTTCTAGTTGCAAGTCATTGAAGTGATATTGCTAAATCAACAACTACTTGAATGAGAGGAGTTGCTTTCCTTTTAGCCAAATGAACATAGAAACATGAGGATCTTGTTTCCTTTTCATAGTCGAAGTAGACTTGACTGCGACCGAACTAGGAAACCTAGTTTTTGTAGTGACAAGAATGAGAACGAAACTAACGAAACTCCAGGTTCCTTGCTTCTCGTAGCAATGCATGAGGGAAAAGGGGATGCACCCGACCTGTGAGGGCTAGCATGTCGTGTCATGTGACCTTTTGCATAAGAGCTAATGTGGCATGTCTAGGTAAGCACTGCTGACATGGCAATGCCACTTATTGTATTCTTTAACAATAACAAAACATTCAACTATATGTGAGGGTTGACATGTCGTGTTGTGAGCCCTTTTGCATAAGAGCTAACATGGCACATCTAGGTAAGCACTATTGACATGGCAATGCCACTTATTGTATTCTTCAATAGTAACAAGACATTCAACTATATGTTAAATTCTAATTATTACAATGTGGCATTGCATTTAAAATTTGTCAATCTTATAAAATAAAATAAAAATTCCCATGATCCAATGGACATGCGTTGACAGAATTAGAGCCTTACCTCTTTATGTGGATTTAAGAAGAAGAAGATTTAGTTTTGGAACTTGCAAAGGGCACTCAAAGTCGAATCATTGGTCCCTAATTTATCCGTTCAGTCAAACATAATAAATGCCTCTCCTAAGTTTTCATTTTGCAATCCTAGCTTATCTTCGTTACCAAAATAAGGGACAATATTATATACCATTAAGAGTAATTCGTGATAATTTGATAATTGTAAGATGATTCTATCTCGGGAACAGTAAATTTATTTAGAAAATCAAGGATAAATTGTTTCTCTAAAAAAAAGCAACTTGTAGAAATATTTTGCTTTAACTTTTTCTAGTGAGTAAAATGATGTATGAAAAGATTCAGAAGAAAAAAAAAAAGAAGCGCCACGACTGGAATTAAATGTAATCAACAATCAAATTTCAAGATCGAAGTTACATATTTAAGTCAAGCCCCTAGTCAATCCAATCCGACGTTCACAGTCCAAGCACTACAGTACTTGTTTGTCCCCACAATATCAATGAACTCTCGCCTAAGCCAAACCTACTTCCATAAACCCCCAAACATTTGGTCTACGTACTCGGAGCGCGATTCAGACAGAACACTCGGCCCATCCTTCTTCAGAATCACGTTGCGCTCTCCTGACTTTCACGGCACGCGTGAGCCTTGCCTCGGCTGCTAGGATTACACTAGCTGGCACTCCGGACTCCTGCTGGAGACCTTTCAGTTTTTGATACATGGAGAGTGATCTCTTCTCACAAAATCTCAAGGCCAACCAGAACGATACTGCTAGAGAAACTCCGAAAGGCAAAGCCGTCGGCGTGCTTGAACAAAATCTCAATGCCTTCGCCGCCAAAGGAACCGCCAAATTACCATTAATCTTCAGCTTCTTGCACCAATTCACAAAAATACCCTCCGCCTTCAAGTCGCTAGGCGACATGCTTTTGATCTTCTTCTTTGTTGACCCGGAAAATCTTAGAAAGGCATTTGAATCCCTGTTGCGTATTCCGGTGAGAGACTTCCGTTTCGAAATATCCTCTTTCATTCGCTGATCTTTGGATGGGATCTTTTTCTGACTCGTGGCGCAAGACTCACTGCTTGAAACACAAGCCGAAGAAGATGACAAAGAATCAACCTCGCCGGAAACTTCCTCCTCCGGCAAGCAAGATTGACAAATATAATGGAGGATCCGAGTTCCGGACCCAGAAATCCGGTCACCGATGGAGATTTTGCATTTGGAGCACAGCACTTCTCGAACATGTCGAGCCACAAGGAAATTAGCTTGATGAACTCTCGCATCGCAATGGAAGCAGAGGAACGCGGCGTCTGCGACGCAGTACAGAGAAGCATCTTCAGTGCACAGCTCGCATACTCTACCTTTCTTCATCTTGATTCAAGCAAAAATTAATATTCCGGTGATCGGACAGATCCTCAACGGAATCCAATTAACAGCAGATAATACGAATCGGCAGATATGAAAAGAAAGAGATCATATATAAAGGAGTCGAGGGAGCAAGAGGCTTGAGCAGGGGCAGGGAGAGAGAGCAAGAGAGAGAGATAGTGTCTCCAGGAGTCGAGTGAACGAGAGATTTGAGGTCCAGAGGAGGGTGTGAAATGGCTTTTAAAGAAAATGAAAAGGGTGTCTAGAATAAGAGAGGATGGCGGTGGGAGATAAGCGGACGAGAGGCCCGGAGACGGTGAATGGGAAGGGAATGCTTTTCCTTTATTATTTTTATGGCTGACATGGGAAGCGTACACTGGAATGGTTGCAGGAAAGTCATGGAGAGAGAGGGGGGGACAAAAGAAGAGGGTGGGAATGAAAGAACGAACCAATTTTCTTTAAAGATTTATTTTTCTTTACTTATTTACGTCATGAATCGCAAGCCACGTCATGCGGGCTTTCCCCGGCCGCAGAAACCTCGTTCCCCTCGAACTGCTCAACATCCCCTTCTTTGCAGTTCTGTCCTCCTTTTTTGTTCTAATTATATATAGGTCAATAGAGTTTTCACTTCCTTTGGTCTAATTCGTTGAAAGAAAGAGGGGATCACATATGCTCAGTTTTAGCGAAAAAGGGGAAGAAAAAAAAATAAGAAGCCCTGTTAGACAATATAAGTTTAACTCATCAAGGGGCCCCATGTAAGAATTTCATTTTTGGCCTAATTTCAAAGATGATATTAGGTTTTATACCTTTTTTCTATTCTTTTTATTAATTCTTCTGAATTGAATATTATCACTGAAAATAAACTTAATAAAATCAAAAATAATTTTTATGAACACTTCTTCTTAATAAAATTATCAATTTATCGTGTCTTAAGACATAAATTAGAGACATAATAAGTTTTTTATTCACTTAAATAGAAAATCCGTCAATTACGACCGACTGAAATCTTATCAATAACTTTATCGTGGCTCCAATTCAAACCTGATTCACTATTAATAATTTAACTCCATTTACTCGAACCATCCTATTATTTAACGTAATATATAGGTCTTATATTTTGGGCCCGAGAGTTTGAACCAGAAACTGATGTCGGGGGCCGAAGCCAAAAGAACAAGAACAAGTGGGTTATAAGTGCAATTAAACATAACCCACCTCTTCAAAGACACGTGACGGAAGCAAATGTTGGAACGTTCCAGATTCGTGGTTGGTTTAAAAAATATCTAGTACTACCAACTGCAAGAAAACGAATGAAAGCGAGAGCTGGAGCGACTCTAACACCTACACGTGGTAGAATGTCATCACGGGGATCATCCAATCCTTCGAATTTTTTCCTGGAGTCCAACTACCGGATTAAAAACGCCGAGGATTTTAGTAAATTTTTACTCGTGAAGGTCATTTGGGTACTTTAACATTGCTTTTTACGTCGTTTAGTCAATTAATTCAGAAATGAATTAGTAAGGATTCTAATGGTGAAGTTGAAAATTTGAGTTGGACGAGTATATTATAATATTTATAAAAAAAAAAAAAAAAAAAAAAAAAAACACTGTCTGGTGGCGGGGAATCTGCCAGTTTCGGAAAAGTTTATGCTCCCTTCTAAGGGATGACGTGGCAACATCTTCACCGACGGTAATAACTCAAACTGAGTGATCATCGTGAAGCAAGACCCCGCAACACCGAACTTGATGACGTGTAGCGTTTCAACGGCTTTAACTCAAGCTGCACCCTGAGCCACGCAACGAATCGATCGGGAGAACCACATAATAAGGGAACAAAATACCCCCTGCGCATAAGTGCCACGTGACCCGATGCAGAGAAGTGGGACCTAGTGGGTTTTGGAACCCTCGGAAAAGAAGGGTAGATTTTTAAAAGTTGTTTGGAGCAAGGAGTGATTGTCGCAAGATCTTGGTAGTAGCAATAATTTATGAAGCTTAAATTAGATTTTGTAGCCTTTGATACAGATTGATATCTCATTTATGTGGAATTTCAAAGCTTATTAGAGTTTAAAGATTTATGATAAGAGGAAATTTCTAAAATAAAAAGTTAGGTATTTTAAGATATAGAAATTGAGCTAGAGAATACTGTCATCCGTGCTAAACCAAGATGTATCAAGATCTTGGAGAACATTTTGTAGAATGCTACGTGTTGAAAGAAGGGGAAAAGATCATGCATTGGTATGTATGAAGGGCCTTCCTCATCATAAAGATGCATCAAGACTTTCGTGAGCATTGTTGCTAGAATGCTATGTGCTAGAACACGGAATATATCGATCATAAGAACCACATGACCACGGAGCAAGATTCTGCAAGGGCATAATTGCCACGTGCCCTTGATACGGAAAGCGGAAACTGACGGGCGCTAGAGGGCCACGCAAAAGAAGCGGTGGGCGTACAGAGTCAACAACTTATGTCCTCAGTCACGTGATGTAATCCTAAGATTCTTTCAAAACCAATTTGATATCTCTAACGTAATACTTTCGAAATAACCGTTGTACCATCAAAGTTTTAGGGTTTAGTTAGCATGTAACAGGTCATGATTGATGCATACATAGATAAACACAATTCATCTATATTGCTCCCCTCGTGTCTCCGGTCCCTAGGTTCAATTTCAAGGTAATAAGTGACTTAGATTCCTACCCGAAACATCACGAGCATCCTGTGGTTGAGGGCAACCCTTATCCCCCTCGGAGGATAGATAGAATTTGCAAATCACCTTTCTTGTCTAAAGATCATGTTTGTTCAACTATTGGGACATCTAGCATTAATCCAAACACATAATTCAATGCCCTGTTTTATTTCCTATTTCGTTTATAGTATTTATTATTTGACCAACATTATTGTATTTTTCTCTTTCATCATCAAACTATCATCATATCATGAAAAAAAAACTTATATCTTAAATAGAGAGATATCATGACTAAAGAAATAAGAACAATAGAAAATTAAACAAAACATGGGAATTGATTGACCTACCTACCAATATAACATCAATTAGTTGTAAATGAATATACAAAATAAAATATAAAGTAGATGAGAACATCGGGAGTATACAACATGACTAGTTGGGAGTAGATATAATCAAAGAAAATGAATCGGTTATTAAGAGACTTTCTTACCAATTACAAATGACTATGAGAGTTATCATAATAGTGGCTATGATAAACCTCTATTAGTTATATTAGATAATTGTCTACAATGTTTTTTTTTTCATAGAGATCTTAATAAAAAAAAAATGTACTTGATGATCCCTAAGACACTTGGCATCAAAGGGAGTATTAAAAAGTCTACTCTTCTCAAAAGCTAATTTATAAAGTGGAGGCACATACACATATCTTAGCAATTTAGGATTGAATATTCACACTGCAATTACTCTCTTACTGTAATGGTTTGATATAGACCATCTTGTGGTGTTGCTTTATGTATAAACTTTGGACTTATCCATATCCATAAAAATGCCAGAGGAGAATTTGAACTTTAATACCATATTACAATAAGCTTATAATTCAATTCAAAAACTAGCTCATGAAATAGAAAAATGTGCCTATATTTAATTAGCCATACTCATTCACACCTTTAGCAATATGGAACTAAACATTTACACTGCAACAAAAAAAATAAAGTATGCCTAAGCATGAAGTAAAAGGGGTTGAGGTAAACATTGGGCTAGTATTATTAGAAATTCATGTAGGGTAGTGATAAATAATGATTTTTATTAGTCCAACCATGATTAGTAATATTGTTCACCTTGGAAAAAGATGAGAATTTAGTTATTGTTTTGATATACATTAATGATATTTTAGTTCAAAGAACTATGAAGAATATTATAGTTGAAGTTCTTCACGACTAACTAAAAATTGGTAAGATATTTTTTGAGATTAAAGTAGCTTGTTGACCACTTGGCATACACATGTATAACCCACCAAGCCTAACAGATTTATCTCTTAAGGCCAAATATCAATTATGCCCTATATGTTGTGTTAATTTATTCATGCTCTTAAAAAGCTTCACATGAAAGCTACACTTAGAAATGTTAGACATATTAAGAGTTCGCTTAATGAATTCATGTAGTAAACTTAAGTTGAAAGCTTATTGAGCATCTCGCCCAATGACTAGGAGATTCGTTATAGGATCTGTGTAAAGCTTGGTCACTCGTTGTTCTCCTTGAAATGCAAGATACAATTGACTTGTCCGAGTCCTCCCTATAAGCAGAAGCTCGAGTTATGGCATCCATCACTTGTGAATTGATAAAAATATTGGGCCTTGCGTGCGACTTGATGGTAGATATCTACATGCATGTTTCTCAATTTCACAATAACAAAGTAGCATTTCATATAGTTGTTGATCCTATATATCATGAGAGAACAAATCACATAGAGATCAAGTGTGATTTTATAATAATGAAGGTTGAGACGAGACTATTTAGACAAAGTATATTTCCAATGAGGAGTAGCTAGTGGATGTACTGACAAAAGTTTTGTGTTAGACAACATTTTTTACTTCTGCAAAACACCAACATGATATTAACATTTGTTGTCTTCATACTTGCCGCCTTCATAGTTCGTTACATGCAAGCAATAGCTTCATTTTTTCTAATTGCGGTTGGCACCTATGTCATTATTATCTCCTCCTGCTGCTTTCTTGGAACCTCTCGCTATTGTCATCCTTCAACATTGCGTATAAAGATTGGTTTACCTGTAAAGATCGTAGATAATGGGGATGCGTGTATGAATGAAACGTACTAAAAACTTAATCTTTACCATGTAATAAGAAAGATTCAAATGTTCATCAGTACAAAGACTGCTTCATTCCACTACTTCTGCAGTTTTCCCTTGAATTTGAATAGCTTTTGATGCTTTGAGTATGACTCATAAATGGAACAATCAATTAGCAATAAATGGAACGTGTTAAAGAACTCATTCTTTTGGGGCTTGCATTACAATTTCCCTCTCGGTCTTTTCCTTCTGCTCCCCTCACCGTTTCTTACGCGGCGAAAAAGAAATCTCCTGAGCCATTGATCAACGCTCGACTTCCCAAAAGGTTCAGGCAGAACATCTGGGCCTGTAAAAGTGTTTGCATAATTTTGTGAACTTTGGGGTCAGGTTTCTGAGAGCCCAACGTTCCGGGTACTGCATACGTTGCCGTTTGCCGAAGAAGACTAAATCCCTCCTCGTTCAGATGACATACTTTTATACCATTATGCACCATTTTATCATGCGATGTTTTGAACTTTCTTATTAAGTAAAACCACAAGAAATTAAACTTATTAAGTGAAACCCTTTGGGAACTTTTGACTTAACACTATCTTGCCTATTCAATCCTTTCACATAGGCATTTCACTACCAATAATTATTATTTATCAGCAAACAAGCTATGAATTTTAGAAAGAGAAGAATAAGATTGGATATGATTGGATGTCGGAAATCTTCTTATCCTTATCTTAAACGAGAAAAGGTGGTTAGAAATTTGGCAAAAAATTTCTAAGGATATGAAAAACTGTAGAAATTTTATATTTCAAAATTGATCAATTTTTTTGATTATATGGTCTCAATTTACAGTTATATGAATTTGATTTGTTACATCCTATCTCCTATAGATCTTGATCGACATGGATAAGATTGGATGCCAAAAAAATGTCATTTTAAAAAATTTATCCAATTTTTATCTTTCTAAAATCTTATCTTATGATTATCTTTCTAGAATTCGTAACAGATAAATCTTATTTTATGATTATTTTTCTAAAATTCATATCTTAATTGTTAAGTCACTATTACATCGCTGATATAACTTGCACTAGAAAGTATCACTAAAAATAATTACTTTTAATATAATAATGGTACCTAAGGATTATTACAATTGCAAGGTTACATTGATATTGGATTTGCCTGATAAGTGTGAAGTCATTTTCCATTTCTAATGACGTATCTTCTGCATTCACCAGTTTCTTCTTTCCTTTGTAGAGATTTATATGCTCCTTTTCCCCCCTCATATTTTATCTTTTGAAGCCCCTGATTACTTCCGCTTTTAATTTCCTTTTTTTTTTTTTTTCTGTAGCTGTTTCTTCTTTTTGAGATTTTTTTTGCAGCGGCTCTCATTTTCCTTTCTAGTTGCTACCATTTGATTTGTTATCTCTCTCTTTGCTTGAATTTTCATTTTGCAAGCCCATTATCAAAGATTTGTATGGTAAGTTACGGATCCCAGATCAATGGAAAATAGATGGTACTAGTAAAGTTGTGTAGTTAAACTGTATGGGGGCCTAATGACAATTTCAATGCTAGAAAAAGCATGATCACAATACTAATCATGGTGACCTTGAAAAAGATATCTATTCCTTATGCTATGATTGCACTTAGAAATCTAAGAGAGTTTTTCTGTGGATTAGTAGGGGATAAGTTTGACCCCACTCGTGCATAAAGTGGAATCCGATTTCTAGACCCATCTTAATTTAAACTGGCACCGCCTCGAGGCCTTAAAAACTTTGTTTGCTTGTGGGAAAAAAACAAAAAAGAGAAAAAAGGAGGGAAAAAACAATAATTGAAGAGAAAGAATATGAATATTATAATACTTTATTTAGAGAATTTATTTGAGAAGGAGATGTCTCAAATCCCAATATAGCCTTTGCTATGAAACCAAAAATAACTAATGAAAAAAGTAATCCGACCTTTTTATATGGTCAGAAATTCTCACTTACTTTCTTGATACAGGAAAAATCATGACAATTAGGCCAAACTTTAGTAGCAAATAAAATCGGATGGATACGGGAGTCCCAATTTGGAAGAGGAAAACCAAAGTTTGATTGAAATTTAGGGGGAAAAATTGTTTAGGATGCTAGTTTTTATTATAGGGCTTCTATTTTAAACTGTAGTCTATCATTAACAAACAACTTTCGAAATCTGGGACAAAATCTACGGCCCGAAGCATGCGGGATCGGAAAGCTATGAAAAATACAACCGAAGTACATGGATGGATACACATAAAAAACATACGTATAAAGGCGTAAAGAGACCGGACCAAAAACCTAGTCCTCTGTAGCGTGCGCGCGTGGGACTGCTTTTTAAGGCCAACACCGACCCGCTTTAGACTGCAGCTTCGAATCTCCCTTCTCAAACGCCTATGTAAAAGGACTTCGTTTTGCTCTTTTTGCTTTCGACTATCTCGACGCCTCTGAGCAGACATGGAAGCCCTTACGAGCACTGTGTTCGCGCCCAAGTTCTCGGAGACGTGCAGTTTTCTCAGTACCCCGTCGTCTTGGATCAGAGCACCAAATCAGCGAATTGGGTCTCTTAAAATCTGCGATGCGCCTCAGTTTTCAGAGACGGCCACTTTTCTCGGTACTCCGTCGTCTTCGATCAGAGCACCAAATAAGCGAGTTGGGTCTCTCAAATTCTGCGATGCTCCTCAGTTTTCGGGGCTTCGAACTCTCGCTCATGCAGGCGAGGTTTCGGGCACTGAAGGTGAAGAGAGTGGACCTTCGACTAATGGCTTCGGCTTAGTTTCTGAAGAAAGTTCGTCTTTTTCTCTGGTACTTTTCTGTTATCCTGCATGCATGATATCTTAGTGTTTGAATACTGTGATTTTGGGTTTTCTAATGTGTTAGTTTTCTGATTCACCGCCGAGATAGTTGAGGCAAATATGAAAAGATATTAAGTTTCAAGATTTTGGCCGTCCCCAGATATTAATTAGCCATTGAAATGATATAGAATTTCGAAAAGTGGCGAAATTGTAGAAATTCGGGGATTGGATTCAAACTTTCTTGATCTCCGTCTAGTATAAAAGTTAACGCAGAAGTGAAAAAATTCACAAATATCAGACCCCTCTTTTTTAGAATCTAATGGAAGTGGAATTTGATAGTGAATGAAAATTAATCTACAGGGGACGATTGCATATATATTACACCCTTTCTATTGGTGGTCTTTATAAAGCGTCCAATATGACGAGTGAGGGGTGTGTATTGTTTATAGTACTTTTCTTCCAGCCAGTTCTTGATGGGTATTAGAGAATGTTTTGTACTTTGTAGTTAGTTTCGAGCTACTTTTCTTTATTTGAGGCCTAATGTCAAGCAATTTTTCCGCATTGGATGGAAAGAATTCGATTGCTTTTAATAAAAGCCGAGGTGTCATTGGAATGGTACCGATCAATTCTGATATGTATGCATTGTCCCAATCAGTTAAACTTGCCAGTTTGTAAAAGATTTGTTTGGGATCGCTTATCAGGCATATAACCTTTGGAATATTGCCAAGTGATATACTGGCCTGTGAATCAAGGTTCTTAAGATTATACTGATGAGGAAAATTTTGAACTTTCATGCGATAAATAGGTCTGCTTTGTGTTTATTAGTTTTATTTCAAAATGTGGCTTGAACTTCCTGTGTAGTATAAAAGCATGGATATCTTGCGAATCACATTATATTTCAAAGTTCGAAAAGTATACAGTACCTGGAAGTTTAAGTTTGAAATTCAGGCATTTGGAATGGTAGCATGAGTTCTCAGTTATTTTTTACATGCACTGCACATGCTTTTTGACACGAGCATTTCTTTGGGCCAAGTAACATTTTCCATATTTCCCACAATAAGCTAAAACATTTTGAAGGTTGTCTATCTAGAATGGGCCTATAATGAGTCCACATGACATTTGAAACATCTTATTTAGCGTAAAATTGACTTAGAATTTGCATTTAGTTGTAATGGCCTTTCCTGGGTTTTGAAGGTTAATTTGGGTCAGTCTCCAATTAGTGGGAAGGACGCAGATGAAGCACTAAAAGTGGAGATGCCTCTATCAATCCCTGGTGGAACTGTAGCAGGAGGGGGAACCCGAGCTGGGCTTTTTAGAACCCCAATTTCTGGTGGAGTGCAGAGTGCAACCTCAGCTCATGGATTACCACGACCAGCCTTGGCAGTTCGTAATCTGATGGAACAGGTAAATGCAGTTTTTTTTTTTTAACCTTGGATGTCGTTATGGTTCTTTTTCTTTCAGGTGTCAATATTGGATGGAATAGTAGCAATGCCTGCACCATTTTTTAGGTTGCCTTGTTGTTTGTCAACTTCTGAAAGGTTTTATTTTTTTTAATGATTTAAGGCCAGATTTGCTCATTTGTGCACTGTAATGTCTCGGATGCACCACAGACGAGAAGGGTATCCATTCGGTTCTTTGGTAGATTTTGCACCTGATTCCATGGGGCGTAAGTCATTGAAACTTTTTTTATGTAGTTGAATGATCTAGTCATTTTCCCCCATTCAAGTTATTTTGCATCTATGGTTCAACATTTTGTCCCCTAGAAATGGTTGCAGGGTGGTATGAAGTGACTTCCTATCTATTGCATGGGGGTAGAATATTTCAATCCATGAGATGACCTTTAATTCGATCCCTTAGGCAACCTCTAATTCAGTCCATTCGACAACCTCAAAGTCAATCCCTTCAACAGATAATTTCATGTGGTCCTAGTCTAGGATCAGTGATTATCATTCATTTATTTATAGTGAATTTTGTGTGTGTTATTTTGTTCATTTGTCTTTCTGTTATGTCTTATTTGCAGATCCATTATTTTCATTTTCTCCATTAGCCATCCACACACGGAACTTGTTAGCTGACCCAAGATGCACACTTGTTGTGCAGGTTGGTTAGTTGTCCCTGTCTCTCTCTGTTTGTACTTTTGCTAGTTGTTGTTCTCCATTTATGGATGTTATTGACAGTTAGGCTTCGTAGATACCTGGGTGGAGTGGCTTGTCAAATGCAAGGGTAACCATTTTTGGTGATGTCTACCCGCTTCCAGAGAATCAGCAGGTGATTTCTCAGCTTGATACATTAAGAAGGGTGTGTCATGTTATGTTTGAAACCTGTTGGAAGTTTTTGTCTTTCTTCTTTAGCTGTAAGAATGATATGGAAAACTAAGCATGGGCTACATTGTGCGTTTTATCTGTACAATTGATTGCTTATAACCTGGCATATACCATGGACACGTTTTACATTGGTCTTCTTTTTACTTGGAATTTACAATAGATTGAGTAAATGGTACTTTGAATTTTTCATTTGCTGTTAGGATATTTGAGGAATATCCTTTTTATAGGACCCATTGTGGTAATAGTCATGTCCAACGTATCTGGAAATGCCTACTTAGTATGAAGAATAAGATGTCGCAAAAGTGGTACCTTCTTTCAGTTGTAGAGTTATTCATCTGTGACTTTGCTGCAGCAGTTACTGCACTTGTCAACTTTCTCCTTTTTCTTTTCTAGGATGAATTGAAATGCTGCTTCAGAACTAGACTGACTTTGGTAATGTTGCTAGGAATGGGCTCATAAGCAATACATAGCAAAGCATCAACAAGGGCCTTCTCAACAGTGGGGTAACTTCTACTACTTCAGGATGCAGAATATAAGGTATGCCTTTGGTGTATTTGGCTTTCTTTGTATTGTTTGTCTGACTTGTATGTTATGGCTTAAGTGATGGATGCAGAATATGCTTTTTCTGTAACTAGACAAGGCTATTGCTCTCAGATTCTCATGTATAAGTGTCTGACCATAAGTTTTGGAAATACAGAGTTTTGTTTGACAAAGTAAGTTTGACTTATGTTTTAGTTTATAATATTTTGCACAGACAAATCACCATTTTGGAATGGGGATTTCTTGTTGACAAGGAGAGACTCTTAAAGTTTTCCTTTGAGACACCTCGCAGGGAATAGTTCCCAATATCCTTTATGCTATCAAGATGGACTGGAAGAAATAGGTACCTCTCTGAACATTGGTTCTCAATGCTGGGATTTGAAATATAATCAGAAAGATAAACTATAGTCAATGGAGGCTTTCTGTCCATTGTACAGGACTTGCGATAGGAATGTGCAAGTCAATATGCCGTACATATGGTGATTTCTGTCTATTCCAAAGGAAAATAGCTTTGGATAAAATATTCTACCTTAGAAGCTCTTTTTATGATTTAAGAAATTAACCTCTGGGTCTGCTTTTCTTGGATTTTTTTTTTTTTAATACAAGGAGACCAAGTTAGTCAGTCTTTGTATTTAGGATCGTGGGTCCTCTAAAGAGTGATCATATTTAATTCATTAAACTGCTACGAATTTGAGGGAAGAATGAAAACAGACACGATAGTAGTCATGCTTTGTGTCATATCCAAACACCCACTTTATATTTTAGAGAAAAGAAAGGAGAGGAAATACTAGTAGAGTACACTATGAGTCTGCCAGCATGCCTTCCAACAACGACAAAGCATAGATAAGAAATATAAGAAGGTAGTAGTTGTTGAAAAAAGAAAAAAGTCCTGTTTGGGGAATTTTGGGGAAAATATATTTGGTCCTTAGGCTTCCATGTAATTTCAATTTAGTCATTGAATTTTGAATTTTGTCAATTACGTCATTAAGTTTTTCAATGATTTCAACTTCTATCTCTCTGTTGACTGATTGTGCGATTGATTAATGTCATATAATATTAGGTCAAGCAGCTGATGTTATATGGCTACCATTTGACTTATTTATTGCAATTTATAATTATGCTGTTGGAAAAGAAAAAGTTAAAGAAAAAAAGAGGGTTGCGAGCCACCACTAACTAGTGAGAATTCGTCCTCATCACATGACAGGGATTGTCTCTAATATAGTAAGGGTTATCTCTCATTGGATGAGGGTCTATGACCCCTCCGTTATGAAGGAGTAGCGTTTTGTTTCAAAAGGGTGTGTGCCTTCTCTTTGAGTTTAGCATCCCCTTAAAAAGGAGTGGTGAGACCTTTCTTTTGGGAGAAAATGTCCCTTCACCTAGTGGTGCAGACCTCTCTTTGTGAGGTAGTCTCCCATTGATGCAACCCCCTGTAAGAAAAAGTCCTGCGACACTTGTTAGGGTAGTCAAGGATACATGCTTGTGATAATTTTCTAGTGAGAATTCCAAATTAGATTTGTTTCTGCGGCTGTCTCAGCACAAGTAACTTATCAATGTTAACTTCTTGTTCCCAGTGATATATACTTCATTGGAGGTTTTGGCACTGTTGCTTGGGTAGATGTCAAGGAATATGAGACCCTTCAACCTGATAAGATTGCAGTTGATGGAGGCGAGCATAGCCTAAAGGTAAACTTTTTTGAGTTCTAGCAAACTAAACAGAAAAGAATTGAGAAGAGAAAGAAAAGATTGAGTGATTTGCTGTCTCTCAACAGTGAAATGTTTTGTATTTTTTAGTAACACACAAGATAGATCTTACTCATTTTTGAGTAAACTCTGTTTCTCCTGGTTATATTAATGCTTCATATTCCGATCATCATCTAGAATGGGATCTTTGATCAGATATTTGGTTGACGTTGTAGATTTTGCTTAATGCTCTATCATTGAGTGTCTCAAACATAATATATATATGTGTGTATGTATGTATATATATATATATAGGCTCTTAATTGGTTTTAGCTTGCTCGTTTAGGCACTGAATGCAATCTTCTCAAAGCCCCTGAGAGAGCTTTTGTCGTCTGAAAGTGAGGTAGATGATGCCGCTCTCATATCAATCGACAGCAAGGGAGTAGATATCCGGGTCCGACAGGGCGCACAGGTTTAGTCTTAAAGCAATAAGCTTTTCTAGATTTAACACGAAGGAATAACCCCAAAACGTTTCCTCATTTACCTCTTTTCCTCTGCTTCATTTATCTGCAGTTTAACATACAGAGGGTATCATTTGAAGAAGGACAGCCCGTTGAAACATTAGAGGAAGCCAAGGCGGCTCTTTGGAAACTAATAAACGGCGGCCAAGTTCGCAATGTGCAGAAATAACAAGTTAGAGCTTATATTTCGCGGGTCTAGTTTCTATCGGTCGAAGATGATTGATATTGAGCTCATGTTTGAGAAATTAGCAAATCCTACTTTCTTCTTCTCGGACTTAGAATCTGACTGGGTAACTTGGAGGCCTTGTAATCTGGGTCCAAATGGGGTTAAGTATTTATAACACCGTAATCAGGATTCTTGGTTGAGTATATGATCAAATTTTCGGTTTTGTTTTAAATGTCTTCTAATAGTAAAATTTTGCGTTTTGCATCTGGCTAAGAAGTAAACCATTTTCAATCTAGGAAGTGTCCCCTTCTGAAAGGGTGAATGTTGGCAATGGTCTATTTTATTCTCGAGGCCCATGTTATGAAAGCTCATTAACCGCACGCCCAACCCATTCTACAGCACCTGCTTTTGCAACCAAAATCGACTTCCAAGTGTAAACCTGAGAGCCTTACTGGAATTGCAATAAGAAAACTGCACTAGCCCAACTCAGACCCAGATCTCAAATTCACCCAAAACCCAAAAGGTGTTTTGTTTTGTTTCAATTCCGTGTTTCTACTATACCCCTTGATGGATACTCAAGAACAGATTGTGTAAACATTTTAAACTTCACCTCGGTACTCTAAAGGAAACAAAAAGCATTCAGCCATTTTCTCTACATGTCTTTTCAATTTGTAGTCATCTTTAGGATAGAAAGAGTGGACCTTTCTTAAGTTGTCTTTTCGATGATTTTAGGGGCAAAAAGTTTAGATCCAACAGTCCTTATCAAGCCATATATTTGCGTCTAAACCTGGCCCTCCAACTAAATGGTCCATCTTTAAGGTCTAATGTAGGCGTAGAAAATGGTCGTCCCCCTCAGCCCCCACCCGCCCCAGGAATCAAACGATTACAGCAGGGGATATCTCTTATGTCTTTTCTACTGTTGCTGAACTTTAGGAACTATAAAGAAACGCAAAAGTAAATACCATGTAACCCGAGATGAAAATTTTCCAGAAAAGAAAGCAGAGAAGAGAGGGGGTGAAAGTGACAGAATATGAATTCCCCTGTCTCTGTAGTGACAGCGCCAGAGACTGTACGAATTGAAGCCGACTGGCTGCCAAGCGACTCGTAATAATTTCACATTCAGGACAAAGCAATTGGGCACCCAACCTATCCTTTTCCCGGAGGACGAATTTACCATTTTCGTGAGACCAACATCCAACCCAAAAAAGGAACCTATTTACCATTCTCTTTGAAATTGAACAATAGCGAACCCTGTTCAGAGTTTCTCTAGTGTCTTCCTCCTTTCAGTTCAATACGAGTTCTTTTAGCTACCTTACCCAAGAACCAGCGCCCTATATCCCAAACTGATGAAGTGAAGATTGAAGTGAAGTTATCCCATGGCTGAAACCAGTACCAGGAGCTGGAGCAACTACAATAGCAATGGATCACCAATAACCAACATAAGCCAGGACCATCTCTTCACAATCCTGCTGCTCCTCCCCGTAGATTCAATTCTTGCCTTTGCCATGACATGCAAGAGATTCAGGACTTTTGCTTCCTCAGACGCTCTTTGGGAATCTATATGCAGGAGGGACTGGGGTCCAAAGGATGTTGATGCTCTCAAGTCTTCCAATCTTTATTTTCAGCAGCAGCAGCAGCTGCCATGGATGCTGTTCTACAAGCAAGTCTCTCAGCTTGATTCTGTTACTTGCCATAGTCTAACTTACGGCGGTGGTGAAATCGAACTCCCACGCCCCAGAGCTTCCCATTCTCTGAACTTTGTGTCCAAGTGTCTGATCTTATTTGGCGGAGGCTGTGAAGGAGGTCAGTGTTTTTCATTATACCCATCTCTAATCTTTCAAGCATTTCTCCCAATGATTCTTTGATATATGCTTCTAATAATCTCTAGTAAGTTATCGTTGATAGATTTGAATGTTTTGTGTTTGTATTTTCTGGTTGAAAGCATGACAACATTCATAACTGCGTAAATATACTTACTTAGTACTGTATGTGACCCCTTCTGTTTTCGGTGTATAGAGTTGTTATTCCTTTGGGGCTCTTCTTTATTTGTATTCCTCTCGATCTGATTCTTGACGCAGTGGCTGACAGCCGTTTTTTGCATATATAAGCATTTTAGTACTGTAGCATGTTGGCTGCGGTTTTATATTTTTCATTTTGATGTCAGAACATCTTTGACCAAAACACATATTTTACTTTTTGGCTATTGATGCTTATTAAGTTACAAAAGTCAGCAGAATTTGATATTTGTACAAATATAGAACTACTCTGCTAAGGGTTTCACATTTCAATTCATTATAAAAAAAAAATCAGAAAATGTACTCTGAAAGGGAAAAAGATAACTAGAGTAAAAGAAAAGAAATTTCATTGATTCCTGTTCGCACTTTGACATTTCCGCAACGATCAAATTCAGTCTATGTTCTTATCAGCTTTGGTGCTCAATCCAAGCATTGAAATCTGTTGTCTATTAATTTTTTATTTGTTATTGACCATCCCTTCTTGATTGTAAAGTGGATACAACCAGCAGGTTGTTTGCCCTTGTTTAAAACTCCAAATTCGAAGATTGCATTAGCTAAAGGTAGAATAGGTTTTTTGGTTAGAGGAAGAAAGTGAGTCACTGCTTTGAACCTGATGTCAACTGTATCTTTTTATTTTAATTCTTTGTTTCTTCATCTTTGGTGGGCTTTGAGTAAGTGGCTCTCTCCCCTTCCATAGATAGCAAGGCATATCCACCAACAAAATGTCTTTCGCCCTTAGCATAAAGTGGTAGAACCCTCAAGTGTCACCATTGGGCCAAAAACTTAAGTTATTAGTTAGATTGTGTACCATGTTCCTCGACTTAGAAGTGTCCACGAGCTTACTAGCCACCCACTCAAACCCACATCTCACGCAACATCCTGCGTCAAAATAAAATAAAATAAATTCTCGCTAGAACAAGGGGTCAAACTTGTGACCTACTTTTATATCAATTATTAGGACCCTTAGTTGCTATCACTTGGTCAAGTTAAAGCATTAAGTGTACCCTATTCTTTAACAACCACCCACTAACACCCACGGGCCTACTGGCTACCCACTCAGCCCCATTCCTCACACAATATGCACCAACATAAGTTATTGGGTCCACCTCTCTTTTAAATGTAAAATCTTGGACTTCTGCGTTAAATTCTAAGGTGCTACTGATCATTTTACCAGCTGTAAAGTCTATCATTTCATTCATAGTATAACATATGTCATCCTGGTGATCTTGCTTCTCACTGGAGCAGTGTGCTCCCAGTTCATCAGTCCAAATCACCACCTTGGTTTGAACTTAACCTGTGTCATTGGCTATCACTATGTCTAACAAAAATCTCAATCTACCTCATTGTAGTTTTTCTTATATTTCCGCAAATAAGCAAGTGTCAAACGTAAGCATCCTGTTCATAGTAATCTAATAAAGAATTTTATCTACTAAAACGTGGACCTTCCTTATGTTTCATGTTAGTGACCACATTCCAACATTGTGCTTTTAACAAAAAAAATAATGCCCTGAACAAGAAATTATCCAAGGAAAAGTAACTCGAGAAGTTTGTGACTTTGCTTTCTAATTTGAACCCTAAATTCATGCCTGAAAGTTCAAAGTACAGTATCTTGATGATGCTTGCTTCTAGGTGGATGCATTGAGAAATAAAAGGTAGTGAATTTTGCTTGTTCTTTCACTTGCTGTGTTTTATGATTTTATGAACTATTATGAAAGGATCAAGTCATCTAAAATTCATTTAGAGAACTATCTTTTGTAGTATTCCACTATTGAATTAAGGTCATTATGTAGCATTCAATGCAGCATCTCTTGGCTTGCAGTCATCAGCAATGGATAGCCTTATAATATAGTCTTGCACTCTCTTCAAGCGTAAAGTCTATGCATTCTTTAAAGTATTTCTTGGAATGAAATCCCAAACCTCTTTCATCAATGCTTTTATCGCACTTAAGTCTTAATTGTGTTTCTGTTTGATATTTGGTATGAAAGATTATCCAATTTGGTCTATACGACTAGATGCCTTTGTTATTTGGGCCTTAACTTTCCAATTCTACATTGTATGTTCCTCTTCTCTTCATTTGTGATGCAAGATTAGTTATGTAACTTAACTTTGGGTAACAGATTGTTCTTGAATGCCTCTTGCCTAACTATACTACTTCTTCATTAGTTAGTCTTTTAAGCTGGTTTCTGTATTTGCAATATCAACACTCATCACTCTGCAAAAGTCAGTATGTAAAATTTCTTTGTAATCATGTTTGACCTGTGAAAAAAAAAATTAATGTTTGACCTGTGTCATGAGTCCTGGCAAATATAGCTGTGTGTGTTCAGCTATCTCATTCTGGAACATTTGGTTCTTAAGTTTTGTAGTTGAGTTAATTGAATAGCCACATCTATAAAAGCGGCTCCTAGGCTGAGCAAGCAGTCTGTTTTAAACTTCAGCTGAAATCATCAGTGCGTCATCATAGGATGAGTGCGTGATTGAAAGGATGAATTCTCCCAATGAGAGTCCCAAACAGAGTGAACCCCAAACTGTCAAAAACCATGAAAGACATTAAAATTTGAAGGTCATAGTGTTTCACTATGTCAGGCTTACTGCTTATTTCTTCCATAAGGAAAGTGATATAGATGTGTTTGTTTCTCCTTTCATTCAGTATCAGAATTCTTATCCTTATAAAACAGGACACTTATTAGAATAGATATTTGCACAAGCTTCAACACAAAATGATGGTAACCTGTTATTTTAATATGAATATAAGATATGGAAATTCTCATAATATCCTAACATCCTCCCTTAAACTCAAAAGTGGAAGCTTGATTTAGAAGAAGGTGGCTAGTAAGATTTTGTCAGATTAAACAAGCTTTTGGGTCCAAGCACACGTTTGATCAGATTGGTTAAGTAGGGCCTGAAAATTTGCAAATTTCCAAACTGAAGTGATTTAACTACAAGTCAGGAGTGCTACAAGGTTAGTTCAATTGAGTGGAGCCTTAAAGGCGAGCAAGTTGAAATGTCGCAAACTAGAATTGGAACAACCTCTAGGTTTGAGCATATGACTGGGATTGATCCAAAGTAAACCTTGATCAAACTCTGACCTTGCAAGTGGCAAGGTGTGCCATGAGAGTTGTTACTTTCTTATTGATTCCTAATGAATCGAATTGGATAAGTAGTTTGCGTGATAGAACTAAGAGCTAAAGGCATGGGTCTAGGCAGAGACATGTTTAAGTTATATGGGCCAAGTTTGTGACGTAGATCACAGGGAGGTTACACTAGTTGGATTTAACTGTGCAAGTTATATCTATACAGATGGGCTGAGTTGGGGTTGTGCTTGGACAATTGAGCTGGGTTTTGAGACCAAATTTGGATCATGGGAAAGCCACGTGAAGTATGTAGGCCAAGCAAGCATGTGGGCTTGTGTTGGCTGGTGCATGTGGCTACACATGGAACATACTGGTGGCTACTGTGTGTGAAGATGATCTAAGAATACATGGGTCAATTTGTTGAGTGCCAACTGAATTGCATCCTACGCATAACACGAATAGGGTAAAAACCATGCCTGAATAAGCAAGTGAGAGTGAAGGTAAAGCATGTGAGTGCTTAGATCAAAAGTGGCGTGTGAGATGCACTTGATCTCATGACAATAGATGGCTTGTAAATTGCTGGTGATACTTGGTATGGTGTTAGTTGATTGAGGAAAAGCTTGTATAGCAAAATGTGAAATGTGTAGAAATTGGGCAGAACATATCATGCATGCAGGACTTCTCAAGGTGTATGCTTACATGGCTTGGTATATCAAATGCCAATGGAGCCTGAATCGAGTAATGGTTAGTGGAGAAATGTTTAATGAGTAATGATTGATCATGGAGCAAAGGGGGGAAAAATATGTTAGAAGCCTCAAGGAAGGAGCTCTGGTGCTAATAGAAGATATGGAGTAAGTAAAATTTAAAAAGCTGCAAAAGATTAAGTTTTTTTTTCCTTTTTTCTTTTTCCTTTTTTCTCGGAAGGAGGGAAGGGGGGGAGTGGGAAGATGGCATTGCGGAGGCCTTAAAGATCTACATCTATATTACAAACCATAACACGATCTCATCTGCATTTTATTGACTTGCATAAATAGTACAATATAAGGTTTATCTAATATTCCAATAAGATAAACGAGAAATTTATGGAAGCAATCTGACATTTGTATAACATATCATTGTAGCTGGTTGTTTGGTACAAACTATAGGCTGTAGAATACTCTCATAATATTTCAACATGATGCATGATTATCATTTCTTAAATCTTCTTTGTACAATTTAGCATTTTGACTTCTGAGAAATCGGAGTGTTGCTTAGGGATTTCATATTTGCGTTGCTTAATATTTGGGATGTACCTAGGATTTTCTTAGAAATCTGAGTGTTCCTTGTGCATTCTGCTTTAATGAAGACCTTCATTTTCGCTCACAAGCTTTTAGTTGCTATAGATCTTTAGAAAGCTTGTTTACTTGATATACAAAGTATGAACTGTTCAGCCCTAATCTTTTCGACTTCTTTTTATATATTTTATTATATTGTACTGAGAAAGAGTAGCCTTCAACGAAAATTATCTTTCAAGATTCATTAGGAGTAAAAGGAAGTGCTCCTTCTGCCAAACTGCCAAAGAGTTTTGCAAAAAAATTTGTGAAGCACTGAGTAAATCCAAATCTTTTTTTTTTTTTTTTTTTTGGCTTTAAGGAACAGCAACCTGCCAGCATTTATTGGAATGTAAGTGAACTTTTCAAGAGCTGATCAAATAAACATCTTCTTGATTGCTATGGACTCAAGATTTTTCTTCTGATTATTTACTGATGTTTCCTTTCAGGACGACATCTTGATGACACATGGGCGGCATATATTGGTAAAGAATTTCAGAAGATGCTCAAGTGGCAAAAGATTAATTCAGGTATTCCAAGTGGGAGATTTGGGCATACATGCGTTGTAATTGGTGATTTCCTTGTTCTCTTTGGAGGAATCAGTGACAATGGGAGCCGTCATAATGATGCATGGGTGGGACAAGTGACATGCCATGAGAACTTGAGCATTTCATTATCATGGAGGCTGCTGGATGTGGGGCCTGATGTACCACCCCCACGTGGGGCGCATGCTGCATGTTCTGTGGATGATAGGTTGATGGTTATCCATGGAGGCATAGGGCTGAATGGCCTCAGATTGGGCGACACATGGGTTCTAGAACTCAGAGAAAATTTTTGCTCTGGAGAATGGCGTAAAATTTTGACATCTCCATCACCGGCAGCTCGTTCAGGACACTCTTTGACTTGCATTGGTGGTACCAGGATAGTTTTATTTGGAGGAAGAGGATCGGGTTATTTGGTGCTAAATGATGTTTGGATCTTAGATATTTCTGGGAGTACCCTGGAATGGGTTCAATTACTTTATGAATTACCAGATGTACCCGAGGGAGTTTCCCTCCCACGAGTCGGTCACTCAGCTACACTGATCTTGGGAGGCCAATTGCTAATATATGGAGGGGAAGATTCATATAGACACAGGAAAGATGATTTTTGGATCCTAGACATTAGTGCAATCCATTCCAGTACTGTGCAGTCAACGACACTGAACTCTAGAAGAGCAATGGCGAAAATGTGGAGAAGATTGAAGGCAACCGGTTATAAACCGAACTCTCGGTCATTTCATCGTGCCTGTGCAGATCAGTCTGGACGTTACTTGTATGTATTTGGTGGAATGGTAGATGGCTTACTGCAGCCTGCTGAATCAATGGGGCTGAGGTTTGATGGGGAGCTTTTTCTTGTAGAGCTTTCGCTTCAGCTGTAAAAGAAATAGAAGTGAAGGCCACAAGTCTGCTAGGTATGTCTTCTCAGATGTCTGATTATGGCTGTTCTTGTGTATAGTTGCTGTCGTGTTCATTAGCTCCTGTCCCTATCTTTTATAGAATAAATGCTCCTTCGTCTGCGTGGAAGCATTGCTGTAGATAGCTAAGGATATGTGATAAGACACTGAGCATCGAAGAACCAGTTTCGTGTATTCCGTTCAACCGATGCAAAACCTCGTTTTGTCATCCTAATGTACATCTTTTAGTTTGGCTAAAGCACACGCTTTTCACTTCATTAGCAGAAGAATAGAATAGAAACAAGTTTGATAAAAACGAGGAAAAAGTAACAAAAGTGAAATCGTGGTGACGTAAGTCGTGCAATATGCTCCATAGCCCCATATGTACCCCGATAAACATGGCTTAGTTGCTCTTTGGATTATGATCTCGTAAAACCAAAAGCTTTTCCAGTTAACCCCAACATCTTATTGTGGAGATTGATAAGTTTCTTTTACTGAATGCAAAGCTCCACTTTGTGCGCAAGAATCTGGGAATTATAATACATAGTTTCTGACCTTATTTTTGGTATATGCAAACTCGAGAGATTATGACTACAGAAATTCGTCAGCAGAGACTCATCAGCGCTGAAGACGTATTAGGCATCATGTCTAAGAACTTTGTTATGAGCATAGACTATTCTATGTAGTCCATAAAAAACATGAAGTTGGCTTTGAAGCGCATCATTAGGTTGGTCGGGCATTGCAACTACTGCATGAAGGCCTGAAAACTGTCGAGTGACATTGACGACAGGTCTTGTTCTCCAACCAGAAAAGAAAATAATGTTGTTGAAGAGAGAAGCTTTAAGTGGTCTTCCAACATGTTTTATTCTTCTTTCAGCTGAGTGATCTCTTGGATCAGAACAGCTTTTTTCGTTAGCAAATGATGAACAGAGAAAATGCAAAAGAGAAGAGGACCCCATCGATCAAGTACAGTTAGGCACTAATCATAAGTATGGGCAGGCATGGATTTTCTGTTCATTTGATTTGAACCACGTGTATAGCATTTTGAATTTCAGTTTCACTGATTGGTCAGTGGACCAACGACAAATAGTCATCTTAGGCTGGAAATACGGGGATGATGGTGTTTTAAATTGATAAATACACCAACCTACTGCACATTTAGAAATAGGATAAGAATAAAAGGCAACGAGGGATGTAGTAAAACCACCCTTCCTTCTGTATGGTTGTGAGAAATCCACATGGGAACGTTGAAAGAGACCGTCGATTTCCAAGCATAACGGTAAGAGCACTTTATTGACTCTCCTTAATTCTCTTAATTAATTGGCTTTGAAAAAACAGGGGAGGTTTTAAAAACAAAAAACAAAAAGGCCCAACACTTAGGGAAAGCACTGCACGTTAGCTGGAAAGAATTTCGATGACTAAGCCGACAAAAAGAATTTAAGAAAAAGTAGATAAAACATTTTGACGGGTCTAACAAGATGGCAAATGGTTAGTCTAGCAGAAAAGTCATTCACAATATTAATTTCAATTTGGTTCTCCACATGTCCCCAATGACCTTTTTGGGTGCTGGATCATGTGGTCCTTTGTCTCTCTGTCCAGATGTGAAGTACAAACACCCATCCCAGAATCCAACTAGTGTAGTTTTCACGCGGTAAGGAAGTTTCCCAAGAACTGCCCACTTCTGCAAACATCAATAACGCCCAAGTTTAAGAGTTATAGTCAGGTAAAAATAACAAAGCGAAAACCACATTGTGTAGCTAAAAGGAAAAGAATCGTTAATGTTTTCCAGTATGCAAATAATATGAGATTAAAATCCATGGCCACGCTTAGCAGCAGATGAGTTTATGCAAGTACTCCGCTGATGTGGCATTTTTGCGCATAAAGGCCTAATGATTGACAATTCAATTCAGAA
The DNA here is from genome assembly GCA_028551485.1 of Casuarina cunninghamiana. NCBI lineage: Eukaryota > Viridiplantae > Streptophyta > Magnoliopsida > Fagales > Casuarinaceae > Casuarina > Casuarina cunninghamiana. The sequence continues at coordinate 8,003,111 of CM052364.1, forward strand.
TAAATAAACATTCCCTTGTCTGTGAGTGGCATTACGTCTACAAGAACGTTTCTTGTACCCAAAAAGAAAGCTTTCATTCTCATGAACAAACTGTGAGACAGGCAAAGCATACCTAAAGGCATCTTATGGCACAATTTAAATAATTAAAAAAAAGGATTAAAGAAGAAAGTGTTGGTGAAAAAACGAATGCAGAGTGATTAACAATTCCCAAAAGACTAAGGCGTATCTATTATTTTGGAACTCAACACCAAAAACTGGCAGACATTTCGTCTGTTACTACAGAAATGGCTGGTGAGACGTTCTGCAGGGAGTGTCATTGCAAACTTTTCAGAAAACAAATATAATGTTAATATCCAAGGATAAGATCATTCAGACTATCAGGACTCTATGGACATTCCAACTTCGAATTCACCAAGCAATATACACTATGTCTTACAGAATTTTTTTGAAAGTTAACAATTATTTTTGGTGTCCCGTAAAAGGACCCTCTCATTCAAAGCCATAATCACTGAAAGCAAATCCAAACAGAGGAAATTCTAGATTTCTATATCAGATATTGATCAGAACAGCTCAAAGGACACAATCTCATAACGAGAATTATACACACATATTGCGAAACATTTTATCTTAAGGTATTATCCAACTACCCTCCTAGAGTATATACCCAGTCTGCAAGGGTAGGAAATCACTCCCAAGCGCCTGAGGTCCCCTCAGAGACGAAAAGAGACAAATGAATCTAAATTTAGCTCCATTTTCACTAGTCATTCAGGGTTACAAGCCAAAAAACCACCATCAGTTGACATCTTTTTTCCCAGAAGCCCTCAATGTTTTGAAGATAATAAGGGTTTTGTGATCTGCACCATCCAAACGCTAATATCTGCCAGTTACCTCAGATACATAACTTAGCAGACTTTAGCCACAGAAAATGGAAACTTTACCAATAAACCATCACTAACTTGACCTTGTTATGTCACTCCAAAGAAATGCAAACAGGGCCCCCAAGATCGAAGGATATTAACAGAAAAACAAATATTTAAGAAAATTTAAAGCTATGAGGCAATCTCAGTTTCTTCCACATGTTCTGCATGCTCTTCAGTACGTGTATGCTTGAAAGCATTTATATGAAAAGAACAACAAACACAACATAAACAAAGGTGCAAAAGTGAATACCAGTTTGTCCAAGCTAAACTGGAATACTTCTCCATTTAGGACCATTTTCTTGGTCACAGGGTGTTTGTCTGTTGTGCCTCCAACAATAACAACAGAATTGTTAACAACAATCCAGGCAAATTCAATATGGGAATCTGGCTTTGGCATTGGAGGTAACTCTTTCCATTTCATCTCATCATCCAGCATGTAAACATTACTGTATACCACCTGAACAATCGAGAGTATGAAGTTGAAAAGAAGAGGAATTTACCAGATAAAGGAAGGAAAAGAATTGGGAAGGCAAACATATCATCAACCCAGACAGAATAAGACAATTTTGTCTTAAGAAACTTCCAAAAAATCCCACAATCCATTTTAAAGCAATAGAGGATAATGAAGGTGGCAAAGGAAGAAAATTATGTAAACAAACTTTGAAGTAGAAACCATCGCATCAATGGCTCAATAACCATGGCACAGATGATTCAAAAGGAGCCCAAGATAATTTAAGAGTGATATTTAGAATCCACTTAAACTTATGCCTAAGGATAAAAAGAAAAAAGATAACGTGTCCTTGCATTTTTGGACGTCAGCAAGATGGTTCCAGAACTTAGATGTCAGGACAATGTCAACACTAAGATGAACACGCTAAAGTCCACGTACACATTATTAAAGCAAACTCAAATTCCAGCACTAGTGAGTCTCAATCCTAATCTTAAGATCTAAAGCTTCCCTTTGGACAAGAACGACTTTTGCCAGTGAAACGTTTCCACGAGAGTAATTAAAAAAAAAATAATAAAGGATTTTATTTATTTATTTTTTTGTGTGTGTGTGTGTGGTGGGTGGGTGGGTGGGTGGGGGGGTTGGGGGGTGGTTGCGCGCTAAGAAGTTTCAATGCAAAGAAAAGTGGAGAGAATTCAAAACCAAACTTTATTGGCCTAAAATAAACTATCCATAGACAGACTTTACATGAGTGTACGTTAAAAGAAGACAGAAAAAGAAAGCAAAATACATTCTCTGTCAACCTGTTGGAGTGCCCGAGGGCCATTTAATTATGACTCATATGGCAATCAAAACAAGCATATACCACATCAACATTTCATCTCCTTTCTATTTCACGTCAAAGATAAAATAGTGGAGGACAAATCCAAGTAGCAACCAGTGTTATGAGACATGGGTAAAATATGGACAAGTACAAACACATATGTCAAATTTTAGAAATAAACCTTCCAATTTTTCCTGGAGCTGAGAATTGTTCAACCCAAAAACATGCGTTCGAGACTCAGAAAACATTGATCATTAATACATCACATTCCAACAATCATAACAGAAACCAAGAAAATTATCTTGCAAACAACCGGTCTTATTGGAAGTCTCTTATCATTTGCAAAATAGGAAAACAAAAACAAAAAGAAGAAACCTGTATTTATAAATGTCAAAACAACTACTGATAACTACAACTATAAAGAAAAAAAAATTAAAAAGAGTTGAAGTCATACTAGTTACCTCATTCCTACGAGAGCACTTGAAAATTGGCGACCCAGGTTTTGCCATAAAATCACCTTCTTGACCACCAATAACATAAAGCCGATCTTCAACCACAATACAAGCCCTGCAACAAATATAAGCAAAACAAGTTAGCAGAACCTTAATGCTCTTGATGGTATATACCAATTAATCCCTTGAGAAAGAAGTCTCAAGAGAACTTCAAAAATCATAAAGAACAAAATTTTATGCCATTATCTGAAGTTTTCTGCCTATTACAAAGGTCATTAGCCCCATAAGGGTTTAAGTTTTACTCATGTGACAAATTAAGTTCAAATTTTTAGCTTTGACAATAAAAATTTCCTGAATTTTCACCTTAGAAAAATAAGACTAGCCATATAATTTCTTTGGGCTCTTATGGAACACTTATAACATATCAATCTACTAGTGTCAGATCAAGTAAGACATAATAAGTGACATGCGAACACATCACTTGCCTCCACAACAGGTAGGCAATGTATCCTCGCTACTACAACACATGACAACAAAAATTCACAATTACATTGAAAGCAGTGGTGTCTAGCCTTCTCCATCAGTTAGACATCTACCCTAAGTTGGATCACAAGATCGCTGGGTTAGTCGGGAACTGCCCATCCCTACACTACCCTTCTCCTTCCTCTTCTTGGGTGGAAGGTGGCAATGGGATGGATCTCTACTCTTTTACTCTTTCTTAATCCTTCGTTAAAGTGATGATGACATAGCAGCTAAGTTGTGCACATATCACACTGACAAAGACATTATTTTGCCAACATGTCACATTTGATGAGCCTTACAAAACATATTGAAAATGGACAAGACTTCCATCGAAAGACCAATAAAAAGTTAAGATGGTTGCCCTCATTTCTCACAAGACAAAAATTCAACTTTTAATTGTCCAAGTGATGAACACTAGCTCTTAATTGCCATTTGGATAAAAGTCAGGTTGTTAAAGGATAGTTCCTCTATTGGAAAAAATAAAATAAAATAAAGCATTCCCTTAAAATCTTGTGCAGAAAAATCCAGTGTTAACAATTAAGAAGTTGAAGAGATCAAAACTGAACCAGTGAATTTATTGCGTAGCTACAACCATAACAGACCTTTAAGTTCCGATGAAGTAAAAGGAAGTAGCTATTCTAGAACTCTAGTCTAGCATGAAGAACAAAGCTCAACACGATCATATGAAGGTTATGTGCATAAATGCAAATAATGAGCAAAAGGAACTGTCTTATTAAGCAATAAAAAATGTCAACAAAATTGATAATAAGGACACCTGAATGAGTAAACCAATATTTTGTTCCACAAATTAAAATTCCTGTTTCTCTGCCTACTCAAAGCCAAGATTCCACGACTAGCATTACAACAAGATAGAAGGGAGGAATACTAAATGTAAACAAGACTTGTTATAGTCAAAGAAAGGAGTAACAGGAACCTATCTTAAAAAGTTGTACAACATCAATAAATGGATACCACTACTCTGAACTCTGAAAAGTAAAACATGTGGTCACATAAATCATATCAACAACCTTAAATATAATGTCATTGTTGGAACCTTACACATTGTGCAAACAAAAATGTGTCGGAAAGATAAAAGAATCACTGATTGAATATTTCCTCAGAGAGGAGAAAAAAAAAAAGTTTCAGTATCATTGACACAATGCAGATCCTACGAGGGTCCAAGGGTATGTGTTCAAGAAAATCCAAGAGCTGAATCAATATGCCCATCAGCTTAGTTCTCCAGAAACTACTAGCAATGACAATGATTTTCATCGTAACCACTATGCATGAAGCCCTTCAGTTGAAAATTATATTCTTAGAATTTTCATCATAGAAAACAATCCAAGAACTAATACAGCTTAATTCCCTCGAATTTGTCTTTCTTTTCCAAATGAAAATTAATGTTTCACAATATTGTACAACTCATAAATGACCTTAAAATATCACTTTTGCAGAAAAAAAAAATAGATGCCTACAATCCTAAATGCAGTGACATCAATAATTATCATATTTTGTACATATAGCATCAGACAACGAACCTATGAGGTCCTCCACGGGGAATGGGTATTTCAGTCCTCCATTCTTTTTCTAATGCATTCCCATCCTCTACAGCAAGACTCCAATGCTCTAATCCAGGTGTGTGTCGATTCTCCTTGCTGCCCCCCATCACATGAAGTCTCCCTCTCCAAAGTTGAGTTGCCGGTGCATACCTGGTAATTATCATGTAGAACCTTTCACTCAAAATTGTAGATCATCGAAGAAATTTATAAGGCAGGAATTAGATTACTTCATTTACTAGAAGCCACCAACAAGATTCCAACCAGCAGACAGAACAAGCAACATGTTAATAGAAACTACCAGACAGTGCTAACTCTTGTTTGAATCCCTGTTACTACTACCAGACTAGTAAATTACTAGTATCACTAGTGAAACTCACGCATGAAAATTATGAGTAAATGGAACAACAAATCAAAGTTTAACTGTCAATATGTCCTAGTAATTTACTAAAAGTGCAATATTTAGCAGAGATACTGGCCTAGAAAAGAAGGCACATATAATAGATGCAGTCATCATTACCTAAAGCGCATCAGACACTATATCTTGCAAATGGTGGACGACAGATAAATCCAAATAAAATTGAAATATCACAAGTTGTCCTAAAATTGACTGGTACTTCATAAATACCAGTTAGTGTCAGCTAAAACACATCCCGTATTCAATAATAGAGTAATTGAAGCAAAATGGCTTGCATTCAGCAGTTGGATTCCTATTCTTTTTTCTCATAATTAATTTCAAAGACATCAACATGTCTGTCAATTGGTAGAATGGCTGGATGACCATTATTTATGGTAACTTACAAAAACAATATGGTTTCTAATAATTTTCAAAATGAATGCAGGAAAATCCAGAGTTTTGTCTATCCTTTATCTTTTGATCTCTTAAAGCTTACGCAGCACAATAAAAGATTAGACCCCACAACATCTCACTTCACAGTAGTCACCAAGTACTTATCTATACATATTCAATAATCAGGAACGGAACAACAGCTTTTAGCGTTTGAAATAACACAAAAATAATTGAAAAGCTTTTATGTTTGATACACCACACATTTTGTTACAACAGGAAATTCAGAGTGTTTCATTCTTGGAATAAAATAAAAACGAAAAAAATAAGAAAGAAGAAGTCAGATGCACAAGACCACTAAATGTTCTTCGACAATAGTTTTAACTTTTTTTTATCAAGTCATCATAAAGGCAAATACCGAGGAACAGGTAAAGGGGGCAAGTCCCTCCATTGCTTTGTCTCAGTATCAAGTACAAATGTACGAGCAGTGGGCCCTCTGCACTGTGGACCATATTGTCCTGTGACTACATAAATGTATCTCCCATCCGTTGCCATTCCCAAGTGTGAGTGTGCCATCTCTTTTGGCATATCAAACCTTCCTCCCCATGTATTATCAGAAAAATTGTATATATCAACATGTGAATGTACCTATTGGAAATAAACACAAAAAATAAACAGAGATATCAAGCCTACTCTCTAATAGCACAAATATACAACAGAAAAACTGTTAAAGAAAGATAACTTTTTGCTAATGAGCTCCAGCTTAAAAGAACTGGTTCCCTCAGAACCAAGGAGAGAAAAGCACGATAATTGCTTCAAGACCCATCAGGTGCTTGGTATAAGATATCAATCACCCAAAAAAATAGCATCTTTTGTTCGACAAAGTTGAAATTTTAATAAGTCTGCAATAGTTCTACATCGCTGTTAGAGTGAGTAGGGTGCCCTCAGAACCTAATTTCTCGCTCCGAAGCACAACATCCCCAGTGAACCTCCCAGCCACTAAGCATCTGCAATTGCAACCCAGAATCACCAGCATATGGTTGTGTCTAGGTCAGAATGCATTTCCTATTCAAAATCTTCGTATAACCACTATCAACATCTAGCAATGCAGTACTTGCACTTAATTTAGGTGAATTCGTTTCTACTTCAATAATAGCATTCTTTTGATTGACAAATTACTCAAGTACCCAGTGAAATCTGAACCGTTGACCTTACCTGGGGCAATGTTACCAAGGGAAGAGAGGTTACCTTTTAATCTAGACCTTATTCTCTAATTAAATCTTAGTATTCCAACACAACCAAAACCAAGAATAATGTCTAAAAACTACATGTAGGAACTTTCAATATAATGCAACCACATTAACATTTAAAGCTTGAACTATTTTTAGTTCGACTTGGATAGAATTAAAAGAGAGAGAAAAAAGATGCAACCTATCAGTGATATACATGTCCCAAGATGCACATAAAAAATAAAAATAAATAAAATAACCCATATGACATTAGCTGGACGAGGAGTCCACAAAATCTCTAGCTTCATAGCGTTTGACTCCTAAAGCTACCCAATGATTTTTGTGAGAACTAGCAATATTACAATAGAATTGGCCATTAGGATCACAAAGACAGAAACTGAAGTATCAAAAATAGATAATTGGCCTCTAGATTTACAAAAAGGCTTTTGAATGAAGAACAGAGAACTTCAATACTCAACAAGTACTCTTACATAGTCAATAGTGCCATATCCAGCGAACACATATAGAAGATTCTTAATCTGTATTGCAGCCCCATCAAGACGGGGAACAGGTGCAGTTGCCATCTTTTCCCATTCTAGTTCTGGTGCAGGTAAATCGGCAAAAGTTGCCGATAAGACTCTCCCAGGAGCAGCATCTTTATCCTTAACAGAAGCTTCCTATTAATAATGCAAATGGCCATCAGTTTTTCAGTTTAGGAAACCTGAAAGATGCATTTAGAACTTTCTTCGTCGCAATTAAGTAGATTTTATCCAGGGTACAACTAAGAAAAAGTAATCATAATAAACCAAACAAGCCCACAACTGGGACTCACGGATTTATAGGTACATGTAGGTAAAGGCATTAGCATACAGACCCCCCACTCATAGTGATTTAGTAAAGCTGACCTGTTTAGGGGGCTTTTGAGGTTCATCTTTGTGGGGCAAAGCTGCGATGTCTTGGGAGGCATGATGAGGAGAAGTCCAAGTGGAGCGAATGGAGGAGTAAGAAGAAGAGAAACGCGAAGACGAGGCCCAGAGGAAATCCGCGACGAGAGCAAAACCTAGTAGCCCCACACACGTCAGTACAAGTTTCGCCGATCTGTGCTTTGCTGAGCCCGAGGGCCTCGCCATATCTCACATTTACTCAAGAGACAGAGAAACAGAGAAATGCAATCATCTAGTGGAGCTCTGTCTGAAGGTATCTCCGTCTCTCTCTCTCTCTCTCTCTACAGGAAGAGGGAGACGAGACGGAGAGGACAGCCTATGAATTGAGATCTCAGCAGGGAACGCGCACGCACCGACATCACCGAACGTGGCTTTTCCACAATTACGAACTTTTTATGGGTCAAACAAGAAATAAAAACATAAATTTTCTTTTCTTTTTTCTTTAAATTTCTTTTTTTTAAAAGCACCCTAACAATCTTACGAAGTTATTTATAATAAACAAAAGTAGAGAAAAATCATTATAATTTGGTGTTCTCTTCCTCTAATAATGAAAAGAGAAAAAATGATAAAGAATATTGCACAATATATTTTAAATACTTCCTCACCCAATTGTTTGCAAAGTTAATTGCATTATTTGTCCATCACACTTGCTTCATAATTAAAGCTTAGGTATCATTACACTTACAACCTTGACATACTTACTTTAAATTGCAAATAGGTAATGACCCTCAAAAGGCCAATCCATCCCATTTATCTAAATTCGTGAGATCGCAAATAAAATAAAAATAGTGAAAATTCAGCTATAACTTCTTTAATTTCGTGCAACTTCAAGTAATTCATTCAGTCCTTAAGTTTATCTCCTAAATTTTTTAAGTTTTTCGTAAATGTTACTTCACTATCCCTTGCATAGAATTTAAGACCACCATTCTTCCTTTTTTTTTTTTTTTTCCCCTTTCATTTAAGTTTCTTACATTCAAAAACACCAGGTTTCAACCCTTTAGAGCATATTTCCGTAGCCAAGCAAATAAGAGAGAAGGAAGCTTTAAGAGGTCTTTGTTTGAATATAACTTTGCATTACTCTTAAATATATGATACGAATGGCACATGTTGTGGGACAAACCACTTAACAGTTTACAAATCAGATTTAAGAACACAGTAAAAGCCAAATTTTAAGAGAAAACCAGAGGAGATTTAGCCAAATTTCACTTAAAAAAGAAGAAGAAAACACATCAATAAGGTTGATGCAGTTTCAGCACAAGGCTGCAGATAGACAGTCATTTTCCTTCTATTTAACATAACACAAATCTGATCAAACAAGTAAAATTCTATTAGAAAAAGATTTTATAAAATAGAGTGGAACCACTAGAAAAACTATACATCAAAGCTAAAGATATCAAACACTAACCCCCCACATGAAGCCATCAGAATCTCTATCACCTATTTCTCCCATCACCATATCAGCACCGTCCATATTAATAGAAAGAAACATAAAAAGGAATACTTTCTCAGTGTGTCATTAGCCCAAGAAATTTACAGCTTACAGACTGCTAAACTGGAATGGCATCATTCTTCGAACTGTCTTCACACCTTAGAACAATACCCTCAAGGTTAGCTGGGAAAATACATTTTGCCCACTGGCACCCCGTCGTCAAAGGCTCCGGTGGAGGGACGATCATAAGCACGTTATCGTTTCTCTCGACAACTCCCATTACGCTAACCGTGCTGCCTTCTTTGATATACCTACGTATACAACAATGCAATCAGATTTCCATACTCAACAATGGTAATCACTTAATGCAAAAACTTAATAATAGAAAAGTGAAAAGAAATAAGAAAAAAAAAAGAATTTGCATTTAAACTCGTGTTAAAAATGAAGAGAACATAACTACATCCCAACTGTTGTTAATAAATTATGAACTCACAATCTCAAAGCTTTAGATATTGAGAATCCTGTATCAAATTTTTTAACAGGTTCATGAACGGACTCCAAGATAAATCCGGTAACTAGCCTTGCTTAGGCTTCAGTGGACCACTATAAAGCCTTTGATCCTCATGCAGGTAAAAGAGAAAAGAAACTCTACATCAAGCCCAGTATAGCGGGACAGAGAAAGAATCAGAACCCTTATACCCCAAATGCAGAATATTGACTACACCACTAAAACACAGAGAACAAATCATAAAATGCAAAATTAATGTAACACCTAGACCACCCAGAAAAGATCACATAAATAGTAATCATTCGGAATTTCATACCCTTCTTTTAACCGCATTACACGATTGTCACTTGAGAGGTTCCTCTCCCCCAGCCATCTGATGAACTCTGGGGACAATTCTTCATTCTCAGGATTAACATCAATGGCAATTGAATCATCAACATAAGGAGTCACCCTTGCACCGTAGCCAGTCTTTACCAATGCTCTCAACCCGGACTGGAAATCAGAGATGTAGAAGTCAACCACCCGTCTCTGTCAGATTAAGACACCAGTAAACATGAAAATTCTTAATCCCGAGAATATTTCACACCAGAGAGCACAGAAGTCCTTTAGCTTTACCAAAGGGCCTCTCCGAACAACTTGTTCCTAAAAACAGTTATGACGGCAGAGATTCTCCAGTACACCCACTAAATTAGAAGGGGAAAAAAAAGAAACAAAAAAAAAAAACATGTATATGCTCTCCACTCACAGAGTGTAAACCCATCCCCCAAGGTCCCACTTGAGCTATCCAACACCCTAGAAAGAAGTACAGGCTTTAAGCCAATCACTTGAAGTAGCAAAATATAAACTTTTAAGCATCCACAAGCTATCGTGCCAACATTTTCAGTACTCACTTCCAACGATCTGAGGCCCCAAGTGAAATGATGATGTGAAGGGTTGGCTGCTTTTGAATCCCATCCTCGATACTCAAGTAAACTTGTAGATGTGTATACACATCTAGGAACTTTTTGGAAGGAAGACTCAAGAGGCACATTTCCACAGGTGACCACCTTCAAAAAGAAGAACAAATCATGTGATAAATGTCATTTGATGATATGCGGGGCAGAAAATGAAATTAAAACAAAAAAAAAAAAAAAAAACAAAAATGGACATAATAATACAAACTTGAAACAACATTCTTCAAAAAAACACTCCACACAATGTGAAGTACAGTCCCACTTCACCAGTTAAAATCAATTAATCCAGAAAACGAAATAATCCTTATTTTCTAAGCTTCCCTGTTGCGTTCTTCCCACACATAAATTAGATATCCGTGCCATGTAAATATCTCACCTCTACTAAGCAACATCTGTTTACAAACACCTCCATTAACTCTAGAATCCTTTTTACTATGTATATATATTTGAAGCACGTATTAATAGAAAGCGTGGAGAAGAGAAAGACAAAAAACAAAGTATTAAACTTTAAAATTCAAATAATTCAGTTACGCCTGTAATGTTAAGATTAGAAATATAAACTATAAAATCATCACAGAGAACTACACACCCCAGAGATCTTCACATATTGCCCATTCTTTGCAGTTCTAAGCTCTGAATCAGGATAACGACCAATATAATTAGTAATCGCTCTTCTTCCCCAAAAAGTATTCCATATGAATAATGCGGCAACTGCAACGGAAAGAGCCACAACCACAATGAGGAGAATGGCATTGTGGACTGCCCCAAATATAAAACCACCAGCAATGAACCCCATCACGAAGAGTAGAATTAGTGACCACAAAACTAACTTAGGAAACTTCTTGAAGGAAAAGTCATCCTCTTGGGTAAGAGTAGTCACAGCCTGATTGTGAACAATGGAGGACCCTTGTACTTTCATTGACCCCGCAGATTCCAAAGGACCAGATACCTTCCTAGGGGCCCCAGAAGAATTTAGAGGGCCTGAAGAAATGGGTCCAGATGTAATAAGACCGGTTGTAGGTAGCACAGGAGGAAGAGGACCAGAGTTTTGGCGGCCTGTTTGTGCTAGTCCACCAGATTGAGGACCAGATGACTTCTTCAAAGGCTCACCATGCTTGTTTAGTGGTCCAGAATTTGATTTCTTTAGTGAAGCTGAGCCCCCGGAAGGTAAAGGACCTGAAGACGTAAAGCCAGCCCTTGCTGCAGCATTAGGCATTGGTCCTGAATGCGTGGAAGGGCCTCCAAGAGATCCAGTTCTTGAAGGAGTACCAGTTACAGGTCCAGATTTCCTAGATTTAGAGCCATCAACGGGGATATCAAACATTTTTCCAAGCTCGCCTGACTTCTTGATATCTCCACCAGTATAGGGCATGGCAGCAGAGCTCATTGTTGGAGTCCTTTCCTTTGGCTGCTCTGGCCTCCCAGATACATAAAGGCCATTGCTCAGCTGATGAGATTGGATTCTGGAACCCATATTGCTTCTGTAAGAAACCCAGAAGAAACGATACAGCAAACACTAATGGAAGTATCTTGGCGTGATATTCAGAAGCATCCTGAAGCAAACACATGAAGACAGTTATACTCAATGTAAGCTGCAAGACAATAAAAGAAGCTCTTGGGGATGGAGAAGTGGATAGAAGGACGGAGCTAAATCAAACAATGACAACCAGAGAAGTAACATCAAAACCAGTGGACATTAAGAACAAAATTACAGAAGAATCCAGTTCCAATTTCATATCATGTTTGCATCGAGGCTAGAATTCAGTGAGTGCTAGAGTCGACATTAACTGGTAGTTAGGAATGTCAAAGGTATGTAATCATCTTTAAAAGAAAGTTAAATTGAACTACAGTCTCTTTAAAAGAAAACTAAAATTCAAATTTTGAATGGCCTAACAGAGCACCCTCTACTAGTCTTGCCTCTTCTTGTCATGGGTGTTTGAAATATTTGGCGTGGATGCAGAATGTATATTGACACAGCTATGCACATCCATATGCTGTTTGTTACGACACATGGATAACAATCTAACAATTCCCTCTTTCTTGTTCCTTTTGCATCAGCAAACTACATGCGCATCCATTAGGCTATGTTTCCGTATTATGGCATCCAAACTATCTGTATATGAAGAGGATATCTTTGAGCCAGGGTCATTCGCTAAAGTTGGGCCTTTGAGGTGAGGTGTTAGCGATGGTCATACATTTAATGTGGTCGTCCATGTTAACATGTCATTTTGGTTAAAAACCCTTTGATAAATACATTTTATATTTGGCCTTAAACTTCATTTTCAGCCCAAAAACGAAACAAAATTCCAATGTCAGCGTATGTCCGAGTCACATCCACAAGTATCCAAAGAGGAATCAGATGCCTTTATGAAAGCATCAGGGATATGAAAATGATATGGTAGACAGCATACACGAGAACCTGAAAATATAGTTATCTGCTAAGATTTCAATATCTACACTACTCGGTTTACATCAAACAGACACAGAACTATTTGCACTACTCGGGGAAAGATGGAAAAAGCATATCCATAACAGCTTTCCTACATAATTCAAGAAACCAAAATAATAGAAAGCAATTAGAAAGTTTTCTCAGAGATTAAAAGCTCAGGAAAGCAAAACTTTTACGCCCCTGGAACTTTGGACCCTATGAGAATCTACATTCTTAAAATTCGGTGACAATCTTTTCTTTTCCAAAATCATCCTTACATAGAATTTAGGAATTGCAAGAGAGAAAATGCAATTTTAAACAGAAAAATAAAAGCATCAGTTTTTTTCACGAGTAGGAATGTCTAATAAAATAACGGAAATCAAGAAACCGTCCCAAAACCATTTCTTTGGCTAAATGAAATAAACAGCACCACAAGACTAGTATTTGAAATATTAAAAGAATTAAGAATTACAACAACAACAATGATTATGATAATGCCGAATCTTCTTTGGGTGTGATCATACCAGCACTAATGCACCGGAACCCATCAGAACTCCGCAGTCAAGCGTGCGGGGCGGGGGCCCTGGCTCAGTGGTTATAGACATTGAGCCAAAACCCTGACCGGCGAGTCCACCCGGTCGTGGGTTCGAACCCCTCCCCGGGTGCGTGCGTTTATAAATAAATTTAAAAAAAAAAAAAAATAACAAAACAATGATTATGATAATGATCTACAGACTTCCATTCTCCCAGCATCCAGAACAACAAAGAAAAACTTAAGTCACTTATACCAGCTACTCGGCAAACGAGTTTATTCCCCGAACAAGGAGTCGAATGTACCATTTGCGACATCTAAGATTCTAAGTACCTGAAACGACATCCGAATATAAAGACACAACGAATGCAGAAATCACACTTCAGTTAAGAATCTGGATGAGAAAACAAAAAAGGAAGCATAGGTAACGACCAAAGGGTTTGGCTACTGGGAGTAAAATCTAAAATGTATGTTCCTCTATGTTCTCACCTAAACAAGTAAAAACGCAGAATACCCGTTAAAATTCGTAAAAGTGGCGGAGTATAAAACTCTTCTCTTCCACATTTAACAAAGATTCAGACTAACGGAACAATTCCAGTTCACCTAAAACCAAAACAATTAGAGGCTATAACCCCAACTCGAAGAAATAAACCACAAACGAAGAAGATCTATGCATACAAGTACAGATTTCAAGACTCGGAAGCTCAGTGGAGTGAAGCATTTCACCTAGTAGAATCCCGAATAACGTAAAAAAGAAAAAATAGTCGGATAAAATGAAAAAGAAGCCAACCTTTTAAAACTTCAATTTCCTCCTCTTTTCCCACATTTTCGGAACAAGCAAACAAAACCCAGATTCCAAGGAAAATGGGAGCGTGAGAATCTCCAACATTTGGAAGATTCCAGACAAAGCGCACCATTTACTGAAACCCAAAAGCACCGAAAACCCAATTCCCACAGCACAAATCAAGAAAAGAAGACACACCCAAATCACCTCTGTGTACAAAAGCCAACAAAATGGAGATCATCTGTAAAAGCAAGCAGGCGAGAGAGAAGCAACCGAGAGCCGTATACGACCAAGGGGCAAAACGGGAAAAACAACAGAACCTACAAAAGGCACAAACCTGAAGAAGAAGAAGCAGAGGGAGCACCTGAGGTGAAACTCGGAGGTTAGAAGACCTGTTGGGTCGACCAAAGTCACTGGGCACTACAACCAGTCTCCATGAGAGTGCGTTATGGAGTGTGGCCTTTTCCGAGAGTAGAGAGAGCCGCAACGACAGGCTTGTTGTCTCGTCCGGCTAGACCTTCCAAACTGAAGGAAAAATGATTTTGAGTCAGAGGCATTAAATAAGAGCATGCAGAGAGATAATAAAGACAGTCTCCAGAGTAAATACTAGAGGTCACAGTCACAATGGCTCATTAATACCCCTATGATCCCTCCCGGTTTCGATTGGACCTCTTACTTTTACCGTCCCGTACGGCCTGACAGTACTGCAGACCTGCCGGTGCTTGGCTCTACTTTCTCCTCGCTGCTGCTTTTGGGCCTCATTGCCTGCAGGTTGTACCATCCCCTGTCCTTTGCTCCACTCTCTCTCTTTGCTTTTCTTCAGGAGTCTAACCAACACCCACCATAAAAGAAAGACTCCACTGATCATCACTCAATGAACGCCAAAGTCAACAACGCATCCCTAGACAAAAAGATCATGGCATTAGGTTTTGTGTCTAAATCCCTCGGAACAGCTAAGACTTTGTTACTACCCTAAACATGTCGTTCTATGTGACCGTACTACACATGGGGTTCGGTAAAAAGAAGACACTCTAGAAAATATAAAACTAGTGAAGTTGCTGTTCCATGTTTTTGTTTTATTGTTTGTTCACCGGTAGTACCTACTCCAGATTCTTCTTTATTTTACTTTAAAAGGTTTAGAATCAATTTGGTTAGTTTAAGAAGAGATTGAAGAAACGCAGGGTTTTACGTACGATCTTACTATAAATCCAAATGTTTGTTCATTGTGTAATTTATCTTAACATATATTATTAGCATGTCTATGTTTTACCCAAATCTCTAGTCGAAGGAATAAAATTATGTTGAGTTATTTTGATTACAGATAAGTATGAATATTCAACTTTGACTAACATATTTGCTTTCCCTTCAAAAAGAATAAATGCCTCAATAAATTAGGTTCTTAAAACAATGAGTTCTTTCGTAAAATAGAATTGATGCATATAATGTAAAATTATCAAGGTCAACTGTGTTAGTTGAAATATATTTTTAATAAGGAAACTTAAGATATGTCTTATGTCGAATTAAGACAATGCTACTTAATACTCAATTTATTCGAATACGGGCGTGTTGGTCGTTTATTAAACACCATCTCTTTTGATGAGATAATTAAGAAGGAAAAAATCTAGACAAAGTATAATAATCTTAAGAAAACGGAAGACTTTTGGTGTAACCACAAAAGATTACTTTATATTGGAGTTGCATATATTCAAGAAAATGGATATCAAATTTATAACCAGTTCAGTTACAAAATTAACCAAATTAAAGTCATTACAAAGCTTAATGTCTGTTAGTTAAAAACAAGTACGAGGCACTTTCTACAAAAAAACATCTTCAACATCCATATTTCTTATATGATCAGTTTATGTGTAATACTATATCTTTGTCTGGTACTTAATATTCGTACTAGAGCAATTGTAGTCCTTTCTAGGGTGGTTGATTCGTGCCTTTCTCTTTTCGCAGAATTGAGGGCAGGCCGTGGCCTACGTGCACATTCATGCCACCAACCAAAGATTTTGAGTATCAGAAAAAAGATTTTATCACAGGTACAAAGATTTTACCACGTGAATTACGCAAGAAAAAAGTCCCCTTTTAAATTCCGTATGGATTTGGTCTTCGCCAAGAATTCTTCAAAAAGGGAAATAAATATATAAAGGTATAGAGAGAATTAATGAATACAAATGGTCCCTTTCAAATGTTCAGCCTAAAACAAAAGATATACTTTTCAACAACCAGGAGTTAATTAACCCCTCAAAAAGTGTTTTTTCAAGAATCAATATAGAACACACTTTGTTCTATATTTACAATAATAGTGACAAAAAATAATGACAGTGATGATAAAAATAACAACAACAGTAATAATAATCAGAAGAATGCACACATGCTTATATTCTCATCCTATATGTTTATGGATGTGGAAAACAGTATACTTCATTTCTAGTTGGATGCATACTCAGTTTCAGAAGGCATATACCAATGATTCTGAGAAGGTATGCCAAAGGACAGAAAGTTAGTATCTCTGTCTCTTCTCCTTCGCCTTCACAAACAGATTAGTAAAATAGTTTCAGGGTCAAAAAGCAACTCTTGAATCAAACATTTTCCTTTCTTCAACATAACAAGTGTCTGTTCAGATCTGTAAAACTTGTCACTACATCAAGCCACGCCCATTACAAAAGCTTTTGTTTTTCAAACCCTAGGAAAATAATTGAGAGAAAATTCCTGAAAGCTATACACCATGCTAAGGTTGAAAAGAAAAAAGAAAAAATAGAAAACGCACCATGTCACCTCGATCAACACACCACCACTTTTCAACTGAAAACACCACTGCCACCATCAGGAATTCTGATATTGGGAACAAGATATTTCACAAAAGAGCCTATGCTCTAAACAGGTATCACATCAACCTTAGATGTATCTTCGAATCTCAAAACAATACCCTCGAGGCTAGCCGGAAAGATACACTGAGCCCACTGGCATCCAGTTGTTAATGGCTCGGGTGGAGGGACAATCATAAGCACGTTATCGTTTCTCTGAACAACTCCCATCACACTAACCGTGCTCCCTTCTTTGATGTACCTACAAAATACCAGTAATAGATCATGAAGAATTATCACACAGGTCGATTGCTACAAACTTCCCCTTATTCTTGATTACCTAAAAAAGAATGGGAAAAATTTCTGTAGGTTTCCACTTATCCAAACATGAAACTACGATCATTTATTTATAAATAGGGCTACGCTTAATGTACTGGGCTGCCGCCCGCGCAAGAGATAAAGGGAGTGGAAAGAAAGGAAAGAGTTAGTGAACCTCAGATTAGCAGTTTTCATCAAACAAATGAAGTTAGTTGAACCAAATTCTTAGAAGTAAGTCGAATTTTACCCTTCTTTCAGTCGCATTACACGATCATCACTCGAAAGGTTCCTCTCTCCTAACCAGCGGACGAAGTCGGGAGACATGTCTTTGTTTTCTGGGTTGACATCAATAACAACGGAGTCATCAACATAAGGAGTCACCCTTGCGCCATAGCCAGACTTGACCAATGCTCTTAATCCAGACTGGAAATCAGAGATGTAGAAGTCGACCACATGCCTCTGTCAAATAAGATAACAGAAGATCAAGATATGAAACCAAAATAAGATGTGAAAGCCTCTAGCACATTTCCGATGAACACAAGGTTTTCCTTTGATAGCGGCATGTCTGACCTGCGTGCACCAATTAGCACCAGGTAGAGGCATAGCTTTTAAAGGCAAGAACGTGAGATTTAACATTTGAAGAATGCTCCATCTCCTTTTTAAATTGGCCCTTTGATAATAAAGGAACTTCAAAACTACTCAGACATTTCCAATAAAAAGCAAAATCTAAAAACTGCCTTACTCAAAATCTGTTTGAATCAATATTTTGAAAGTGCAGAAAAACATTTGGACACATTCTATCGCTGTACTAGCTTGTTGAGGATAAATGACTGTAGCTCCCGAAAATGCTGAGCTACAAACCAGAAAAAAAAAAAAAAACCTGGGCCGCTTTTCAATCACATAAGTCAAATTGAATAGGGAAGTGTTTCTCATAATGAACGAGTGGCTTCTGTGTTTAATCAACTAAACTTCTAATTTTGACATGTAAACAAACAGAAGTACAGCCACTGGTATATGCCTCAGCATTATGCCCTTTGGCACTTCACACACACACACACTAACCGTGAAACCATGTGTGCCTTTCTGAACTATGCAAAACAACATTATACTGAGTGGTGCAGACAAAAGCAAAGTTTGCAGCTTGAGAAAGATAAAAAAGATGTTCAGATATGAAGATGGTATCAAGCTAGAAAGACAGCAAACCTCCAGAACGACAAACATTTCACCAGATTAAATTTAAAAGCAATTGTTATGCATAAAAACAAAACAAAAAAGAAGACAATTTCTCTAAAAAATCATGTAATAGCTAAGCAAAGATTCAGCTGCTAATGATCGAGCAATGCAGATACAAATGCTTCAGTCCCTTACCTCTGATGACCTGAGTCCCCATGTAAAACGACGGTGGGTAGCATTGGCTGGCTTTGAATCCCATCCTCGGTACTCATACAAACTGGTAGAGGTATAGACACACCTAGGAACTCTCCGGAAGGATGATTCAAGGGGTACATTACCACAGGTAACCACCTACAGGAATGACGAAACAAAACATCAAGCTTTCCTATCTATGTCATTCAAGCATGCAAAACAGTGACATTAACCAGAGGAGGAATTCAGGAAATAAGGATTGAATTCATAAGCGATACATCTAAAGGGAAATGATGGTAATAAATGAAATGCAAAACAAAAGGCAGACATTATGAGAAAAACAATTCTTTTCTCCATTTCCGGAGAAAATGAACACAGAAAGTCTGAAATTTGCATAAGCATGTGCCTTAAACTATAAACCATGGACTGATAGCATGCAGAGTATAATATAAGGTACCAATCAAAATCTCTTAAATTACATACCCCAGAAACCTTCACATATTGCCCATTCTTCGCAGTTCTCAGTTCAGCATCAGGATAACGAGAAATGAAACCTGTGATAGCTCTTCTTCCCCAACAAGAGTTCCAAACGTATAATGCAGAAACTGTACCGAAAAGTATTATTACAACAACAAGCAGAATTGGATTGCGCACTGCTCCAAGAATAAAACCACCAGCAATGAGCCCCATCACAAATATCAGGATCACAGACCACAAGATTGCCTTTGGGAAGTTTTTTCTGAAGGAATATTCATCATCTTGGGTAAGAGTAGTCACAGATGGGTTGTTAGCGACAGAGGGACCATGTATTTTGACTGATCCCATGGATTCCAAAGGACCAGAAACCTTTCTTGGGGCCCCAGATGAATTTAGTGGGCCAGAAGAAATGGGCCCAGACGTAATAAGGCCAGTTGTAGGAAGAACGGGTGGTATAGGACCAGAGTTTTGGCGTGTCACTCCACCAGATTGGGGACCAGATGTTTTCTTCACAGGCTCACCGTGCTTATTAAGTGGCCCAGAATTTGACTTCTTTAATGAAGCAGAGCCAGACATGCCTGAAGATACAGGACCTGATGTATACCCAGCCCGAGCTGCTGAATTAGCCGTGATGGGTCCTGAATGAGTTGCAGCGCCACCAAAAGATCCAGTTCTTGATGGAGCACTATTTAACTGTCCAGATTTCCTAGACTTAGAGCCATCCATGGGGATGTCAAACATTTTACCCAGTTCCCCAGACTTCTTGATATCACCACCCGTGTAGGGCATAGCAGTTGAACTCATTGTAGGAGCCCTTTCTTTTGGCTGCTCAGGCCGACCTGAGACATAGAGGCCATTGCTGAGCTGATGAGATGGGAATCTGGAACCCATCAAGCCCTTTTAAGAGTTCCCAAAAGAAGTTTTGCAATAAGCACAATCAGCACCTGAAGTGCTATTCAAAGTCCTACTGCAAACAGGAAAAGAAAATGAAGAAAATATTTAGCAAGAAAACATTGAGATAATTAAGAACCAAGCACCCAGAGTAAAATCCTAATTTACACAACTAAAACGGAATCAAAGAAGACAAGGGGCTGAAGTACAGCATTTTCATACCAAACCAGAACATGACTGGTCTTATGACAACACAAGAACAAACTTTGACTGAGAGGCCAGTAAATTGAGACAAAATGCTATCTGGGTTCAAACACCCATCAAACTACTGCATCAAGAATATAAAAAAGTCGAATGCAAGAAACTAGTGAATGTAATACCGTTATAGCAGAACCTATAGAAAATAAACAAACAACATCTGTCACACTAAGTGATGTTTCGGAGTTACTAATAAAATCAAAGACCCCTAATAGTATAACTAAGTAAATAATCTGTCATAAAATCCAATCAACTGTATTAGC
Source organism: Casuarina cunninghamiana (assembly GCA_028551485.1). Lineage (NCBI taxonomy): Eukaryota > Viridiplantae > Streptophyta > Magnoliopsida > Fagales > Casuarinaceae > Casuarina > Casuarina cunninghamiana. The sequence continues at coordinate 8,023,808 of CM052364.1, forward strand.
ATGAACTGCAGTCAGTTTTGATTAGTGAATGAGGCTAGGAAATACTAGATAATATAGCAGATCCCACGTTCTGCAATTCTTTTGACTCAAGAAAGTGGCAAAGCTCATCTCAACTAAGACAAACAACTGTAGAGGTCCTTTGCTTATATGACCAGCCATGATTACTTGTCTTCTTTGTTTCCTTTCCCATCCAATCTTATAAAAGAACAGTTAAAAATCCATTTAAAAAAAAAAATCACTTCAAATCTTCCCAGAATAGCTTCTCAGACAGAACAACTACATCAACTAAAATCACAGCATTCTGTAAGTTAATTCCAAATCACCAAACAAGGAAACTAGCCCCTTATTTCACATCAAGGGTAGACATGGGCGCAAATCAAAAATCACAATGGCATGTGTCTTATTTGAGACACCAACTATCCAAATAACCAGAGATCAAAGAAGATAGGTTCGATGAAAAAACCATTTTAATTTTACACTCATTAGTCCACTCGTTTGGTTTCAATCGGTAAGATTTGAACCCAAGATTGTCATCCAAAAAATTAAGCCAAGAGCAACTGGCATACCCTTAGCCTCATTTTGGAAAAAATTAAAGAAAATGAAACTCCAAAGCCCAACAGACACAGAAAATAGTGAAGACAAGTATCAGAATTATCCAGTTCCATGAAGGATCCTGAAAAACGAGCCATATATAGAGGAAGAAAGAAACAATAGCCCAAATCCAAATAAATTGGACTCGGAAATGATGGGTTCAAATGAGATATCAGAAATAAAGGCCTCGATATTTATCATTCAAAAGATCCAAAGAACTATTTAGTTTCCAGACATCTACCATCCACAAAACATAACCTCAAGTCGAATCAGACAAACAGAGCACATGGCATCCCATTTGTTACAAAGTCGAAGGAAATTGACGGACTAGTATAACAAGCATAAACTCCAAGATCTGAGTTCATCTAAATAGACATTTTTGTATCAGAAGCCTAAAATAGTCAAAACTGTTTTATGTTTTCTCTTCATACATTTTGTGAACAAACATGAATACCAATGCGACAGAAAATTGCCCACACCTCAAAAGGATATAGGCGTGAAAGATCTTCTATATTTAGAAAGGTTTTAAACACAACATCTTCAGACCTCTACTTATCAACCAAAGACCAAGCTAGACAAAGCATTTCCACGAGTTCATTCTCACCAAAAGTCCAGATATGACGAAGATCTGAATTGAGAGAGAGAGGGAAAGAGAGATCACAGGACTTGAGCTTCGCTTGGATCTGAGAAACATAAATACTGAGAGCTAGAGATGGCAAAAAATTAGAGCTACTTCCTTTATACTACGTTTTCTCAGCAACCGAAAATACTATCACGGAAAAAGTAATGACCAGTAGATGTGATCCACATTAAATTAGAGAGATAAAGATTCGAAGCCAAAATCAAAGAACACAGCATACCCAGATGCGCATTTTGACCGACAAGAAAGCAATGGGGAAGATCTAGCGAGATTAGCAGAGTAATGTAAGAGGTCTGAGAGTTGAATCTGCGGAGAAGGGCAAGAATGGGGATAAAAAGAGATCGTATACCTGAAAACGAAGAAGTGAAACGAATGTGAAAGGGAAGCGTTGAAGTTAGTAGTAGTGGCGGAAGTTGTGATTTTGCTGGTGACACTGAGATCCCATCTCCACAGCAGTAACCAGCTCGCTCTCTGGCTCTCTCTCTCTCTCTCTCTCTCTCTCTCTCTCTCTCACAGAGTGTTTTGTTTTCTCTTTCTCTCTCTTCAAACAGCCGCAACAACTGGTGGGTTGTCTCGTCCCGCAAAAACCCACCAAACTCAAGAAAAAGAATTTAAAAGTAAAAAATAGCTTAGAATAATGCTGCCTTGAGACATACCTCCGACGGTCTCTCTTCTCTCTCTTTGTTTTTTCGCCTTTTCTCCTTTGTCTTTGGTCAGATCTGTATTCTTTTCTGCTCCGCAAGAGATGGTGAAATGGTTGCACGAAGAGCCGCTCCGAGTTTTAAATCCCATCAGTCAATGTCATGCGTTATGAACCGACTTTGCTCCACTGCCATTGAAGAAGCTTCCCATTGTTTTACCTCTAAAAGTTAAGATATTGCGGATAAAACCTCCCTGTATCTAATTTCCAATGGGCAAATTCGCTGCCGTTTCCCTTTCTTCTTACCAAATCGGCCTCTCTTAGGATTATAAATGAACATTTGACTTCTTTTCGGCACTAAAATTGAATTCTTTTCTTGAAGGAACACACATGTTATTATGGCATTTGATCGCATGGTACATGGGTCCTTCACGATGTCTACCTCATGATTAAAAAAGAGGGTATTAGTGGTAGCAGTTTGAAGCACTTTACAAACAGCCCCATAGCATAAAAGTATAGGGGAAAAAGAGAACAAGACATCGAAGACAATGACTCTAATCACTGGCTGCTTGCTTGTTTTACACTTAATCCTTAACAACTTGCCCCCGGGGGAAAGACGGCAAATCTTTCTTCAATGGAAAGCTCAGTGTTTCCACCGATGAGAATAAAACAGTAGTGAGGACTTTGATGCGTAGCTCTTGAGTAGATAGGTTCCTTTGTCGTTTGTCCCCCCTTGCTACATCGCAAAAGAGGTGTAAAGAGATCCAAGATAAACATGTCACTGTTATGGGTCAAGCATGTAGGCGATTTCACAAAGAAGGGTCTTTTTCTAAGAGGAAGCTACCGCTGCAGTGTGTTATGTGCTCAAACGCTTTATTTCCCTTGACCCACATCGATGGAAAGTGAGTCCCTCTTTCAGCTTCTGCAGATTAGATCATAAATGTGGGCACCGCATACGCACGACCCGCACCGTTTTGCGTGTGAGGACCCGGTCCAACTTCCAACACGGACTAGCCGTTTGCAGACCATTGGGCTTAGGCCTGTTTGACTTTCGTGCTGACCCTTTGCTGATAGCCCAAGCTCTACAAAATATCCAATCAGGACACATTTAAATTACAAAAAAAAATTCATATTCTTATCATCCTGTTTCTACAATAATTATGAGATCATTATTAGGAAAATCTAACGTTTTTCTTAAGCACATGCACCAGGTATTGAACCTGAGATCCAGATGTGTCGAAAATTTAATTTTAGAGAATATTTTCAACCTTATCACATTATTTTCAAATATCTCAATCAATACATTCATGATTCTTGCAAACACTGGATGGTAAAACTGTGGAATAATTACCTTCAAATTTAAGCAATGTGTAATCTTTTTTTGGGCCCACTAACTTTGACAGAGAGTTTGATGACATTTGATGTAGTTTGAAGTTTAGAAATTTGGACACATATGGATGGACAGTACCATATGCATAAAGTTCGTTTTAGATCCACGAAGCAGATTCGATTGATTGGACATAGGGGATAATTTTTTTTTTTTTTCTAGCAATTCCATCTAAGAAGTGGCTCTTTATTCGGTTTCTATTTTTTTGCAAGTGTTACATTGAGTTTTTGTTTATATAGTATTTCTTTTAATCCCAAGCCTTCCCTCCATTAGGGAAAATAAAATTTGAAGTGTTTGCAGGAAAAAGCACACATGGGTTTTACTTTATGTGTCCATACTTTTTGTTTTGACAATGTTATCTGCAAGGAGGTAAAAAACTTGAAAATTATAAGGAACTAATTTGTAAATAGAAAAGTCTGGAGAGTTTAATTCTAAAAATGGGTCAAAAAGATGCGTTAAAATACATCCTAATTTATTTATAAAAAAGAAAAAGAAAAGGAAAAAACTGCCTTGTGAACGAATTATGATTTGGTAGTAGTGTCCAGATGGTTTGGTTTGGATTAGGATTGAAGTTTAGGAAAGCTTTTGGGAGGCTTGATGTCATTCTTGCTAAAATATTAGGTAAAACAAGAGATAGGGATGGATTTAGCTATTAAGGATAGGATATACAAGTCTTGTGTGTCTCGAAAGAAGAATGGAAGGGAGCTGAGATTAAAGATGGCTCTGATGACTTTCTCTTAATGGCAAAGGGCAATGGGTCCAACCCATGTGGCTTTTGCCCAAGGAAGATTTAACTGCATCAGGAAGGAAACTTGCAGAGCATCAAAATGATTGCTTCAACTACCGAGACATGATGCAGGTGGTTGGTAAGTCACGCCAGGTTTCCTTCGAACACTCACATTTCCGCTGCACTACCATCATCACATTAGCATCACATGGAGTTCCCGAGGTTGAAAGCAACCGGAACGACGCCGCGGATCTTCCTTCAGACGATTTCTTTCTATATATTTTTTAAAATAATATACATGCCTCGACTGTTCATGAAGCCTTTAGTTCACGTTCACTGCCAAAAAGTGCAAAGAAATTTTCTTATATTATCTAATTCTTCTTTAAATTTCTAAATAAATGTTTTTTTTTTTGGGTACGAGTTACTCAATTTGCACTTCTTTTTTCATAATGTTTTTAAGTATATTCTTTCTAAATCATCGAATCAGGTTTATTCTAAAAGAAACCTCCCTAGTTTTGCGTTCAAAATGATGTTTGACCTGAATGACACGAGATAATTACATGCAGCAATTTGAAATTTGTTGAGAGATGGAGGATAGAGACTTAAAGAGGTGACATAGATAGTGGATTGGAATCATGAGTTAAAGAACTTAACTCATATAATTACAATCATGTTTTTTATATACACAAGGCGGGGAGATGAATAGTTTTCATGCTTCTTACCGCTATCTTCTAAGTTATGATGTATGTGATTTGGTTAATTCTTATGTGAGTCTTGAAGTGTATTTGTCTATTGGGTGTGTTGTCTATTTAAGTTGTAATCTTCATTGATGATCAATCACTCATGTTTGAGACGTTTTGGTTCCTTAATTGGGCTTTCATTGTTGTTTGAACTTTAGTAGGCCTTGATGGATTAGTTTGATTACTTGGCTTAACACAATCTTAATTCTCCTAGGTTGTCTATTTATCATTCCCTCTTAAATGAGATAGAGCAACACAGAGTTTGCGTTGTAATTTTTCAAAGACAACCCAAAGAAATGGCTTAGTAAAGAAATCAAACAACTAGTGGGATAAGGTCACATGTTTACTGACTACTGTTTAAATTGCCACTTTTTCTCTAATAAAATGGTACTCAGTTTTGATGTATTATGATTTACCATGCAACATAGTTTTTGGAGTCAAATTCAAAACTGAGAGGTTGTCACAAAACAAAATTGTTGGATTATACTATGGAATATTCAAGTCTCTAAGAAGGGAACAAATTTAGGTGGCTTTCGCTACAACTAAAGTAAGTGATTAATATTTTGCTTCAGCAAAATATTGAAACATAGTAGGTTAGCATTTGGCATTCCATGAGATGTCGTTATTGCTAAGGAAAAAGCATGAACTTGATGTGAAGTGATGAGTTAGAGGGCATTTGCCCTAATAAGCATCACTGAACTTATAAAGATTAAGAATACTTCTATAAGTGCTGCATTGGAATTGTTTAACCATGCAAATCTATGTCCAAGTTTAGTGTTGATTATTTGTCACTTATTTTGTTATTTTTTGTTGGTGTTTTTCATAACCCATAGTAGCATATTGTTCTCCATTACACAAATCAAGCGAAGATGATCTTTGTGGTCCATAAGCTCAATAGAATCAAAGTAATCTCCCTTGTAGTGCATATAGTACAAAAGCAAGTTAAATGTTCACAAATTTTCAGTATCTTTATGAAACTCAAGGACACCTTACTTGCTCCTAATATCTTTAGAAAACTTGAACATATCATAATTATCCTTGAGCCAATAAAGCCTACCACTAATAGAGATAAGCTTTCATGTCCATTAAACTCGTCCATCAATATGTCTACCAATTGCTTTCATGCCCATGTTTTTGAATCAAAAACCTCACACTAGAGATGATTGGCCATACTATACATGTAGTTTGATAACAAAATAATTTTAATTGTAAAGGGTTTGTTTAATACCACCATACCACGTTATTAAGACTTACTGAGTTTTCAAATTTAGAATCTTGTGTCATTCTTAAGTAATGGGCTTGCAAATGAAATACTCCAATATGTGTGATCAATAATTTATGCATAAAAAATATCTTGTTTTGTGGTTGTTTGATTCCAACTAGAACTAGCAAGAATTCATAATCCTCATTGAGATTGTTGATGGTGATGAATTGGCATTTCAACTTCTCATTCAACCTAGCTTATGGTGAGAATTTAAATATCATTTTCATTCATTGGTAATGCTTTTGCATAAAACTTAACTCATATGTCATCAAGTTCCATTCCTTGGGAACAAATTTGCATTCCATTATACTTATTAATGATGTTTGAGTTAAAATCTCATAGATTATTTTGGTTTCAACAAAAAATTAAGACATAGTGGATTAGCATTTGACACTCCAAGAGATGTTATTGATGCTAAAAGAAAAGTATAAACATGATGTAAAGTGATGAGTTATAGGGCATTTGTGCTAACAAGCACCTAATAAGCATCATTGAACTTATAAAGATTAAGAGTTCTTCTAAAAGTGTTGCACATCTAGAAGTATTGCATTAGAAGTGTACAACCATGCAAATTGATATCCAAGTTTAGTGTTGATTGTTTGTCACTTACTCATAATTTTTTGTTTGTGTTTTTCATAATCCATGATAACACATCATTCTCCTTTATATAGTTTAAGCTAAGATGATCTTGGTAGTCCAAAAGCTTGATAGAATCAAAGTAATCTCCCTTGTAGCGAGTAAAGGATAAAGGCAAGTTGAATGTTAACCAACTCTTGGTATCTTCACAAAACTTGAAGACACCATACTTACTCCTCATATCTTTAGAAAACTCAAAGACATCATAATTACTCCTAAGCCAATAAAGCCCAATATCTATAGATACAAAGGTTTCAAGTTTATCAAACTTGTCCAACAATTGCTTTCATACCCATGTTTTCTAATAAAAAACCTACATTATAGATGATTAGGCATATTATATGTGTAGTTTGATAATATAATAATTTTATATCATAGAGGGTTCAATTTTAGCACTATTAAGAAATATTGAGTTTTTGAATTTGAAATCTAGTGTCATTCTTGAGTAATAAGCTTTCGACGAAATACTTTGGTATGTGTGACTAATAATTTACGCATAAAAGATACCTTGTTTTGTGGCTACACTAAAGTTGGCAAGAATTTAAGAAGAATTCATAATCTTGGTTGAGATCATTGATGGTAACAAATTAGCATTTAGACTTTCCATTCAATTTGGCTATTGATAAGAATTTGAATATCATTTTCATTCTTTGGTAATGCTTTTGCATAAAATGTAACTCGTACATCATCAAGTTCCATTCTTTGGAAATCAATTGGCACCCCATTATATCAATTAGTGATGTTTGAGTTAAAATCTCATAGATTATTTCTTATGGAAGAACATGATGTGCCATTGAAATCAAACAAAAGAATATTAATCTCTTACCACTTACATAAGGAAAAAAAAAAAGATTAAAATGAGATAAAGAATTTGACAAATAAGTGAAAATTCAAAACTTAAAATGAGCTATATATAAGGATCTAAATCTTTTTCTCTAGGTGGAAAGAGCCATTGTTTTTGCCATGAATAGCCTTACTGAAGATAGCAATGAGCTTTCTTTCCTACATCAATAAGTGCTAATTTAGTTTCTTGAAGCATTTACATTAAATCATGAGCATGAGAATGAAATTTGGAAGAGCTAGGATGGGCATAATCATGAGTACTTCCTTGAGAAACTCGAAGGTAAGCTCCAATCATTTTTTTTAAGAGAGCCCATTCTTTTGGACATTTTGGTAAATGGACCAATGATTTTCCCATAGTCTCTAAAGAAGCACTGGTAGTAACCAATTAGCTTCAAGACGCCCCTTAGCTTCTTCATGTTCTTGGGTTTCTTCCACTTTATCATGGCTCAAATTTTTTCATGTGCCTCCATTACTTCTTCACTTCAAACTATGTGACCAAGGATGCGAATCCTTTTATGGGAAAACTCACATTTGATCTTTTTGATGAAAAGTCAGTTTCTCTTTAGCATGGACATAAATTCTTACAAATGGTGCTCTTTCCAAGTCTAGCTACAGACCATAGTATCATTAATAAAACTAAGACAAACTTTCTTAAAAATGGCCTAACTACTAAATTCATAACAAAAAATTCATAATGCATGTTATATGTATGAAATTCCATTTTTGAAATGTTTTTAAACTAAATCTAAATTTGATAAAATCTCGCCATCAAGTACAAGTTGGACCAAATTATGGCTTTTTATAGCTTGTTAAGTAACTTGTATGTTGTTAGTATTCGAAACTTGTCTTTAATGATCTTTTTGTTTAGCTTATAATAGTTAATGCAAAGACTCCAAGATTTATCTTTCTTTATTAGTAGAAGCACCAAAGAAAAAAACAAATTAACGTTATATCTTATAATCCCTACTTCTAACAGCTCAACAATGACTTTTTCAATATTTTCCTTTTACAAGAATGGATAACAATATGGGTAATTGAAACTATTTGATCCAAATCCCTTAGGATGATCCTATAATTCTATGGTTAAGAGTTGGGAGCCCCTATAGCTTGTTGAACATACCCTTTTACTATCCCAACATGCTTTAACGCTCCTTAGCAACCCTTGAATCCAAATTTGGCCTTTAACTACCTTTCTTCATTAGAAAAGTATAAGAAAGAAGCATAATCTTTTCCTTGGCTAGTTGTTTGCTCATTTTCTTATCTTTAATCCAATGATTTTTAGGAATGACACCTCTCTATAATGTGATTCTTCTACCATTAATGCTAAACTCCATCTTCATCTTTTTAAAGTCCTATAGGATAAATTTAAGAGTTTTCAGCCACTAGGTGCCAAACACCACATCTATCCCTTGTAAAGGAATCAAAGATAGATCCATAACAAAGAACTCTTCTAACCTACACTAGCAATTTTGACCCGTGTATAAACTCAAACTCCACATTTTCTCATTGTCCACCATTTGCATGCTAAAGTTTATATCTTAATTAACAATTTGTTTGTAATTAGTTCACCTAGACCCACACTCTAGTCTTATGACTATCCAGCCTAAACCATTGATTGCATTTAAGGAAATCTTAGGCTTTGTGGCACATTTTGGCTCTTCCATTGTTCCTTAATCATCTTTTTTATCCAAAAATGATTTATTATAAAAAGACTTTTTGTAACAAGTCCAAGGATGAACCATTCATTACAATAGAAGTAGAGACCCTTGGATTTTCTCTTTAACAACTATGTTGGAGTCATTCATCTAACCAAAGGCCTTGGCTTGCCTAATGACCCTTAGTATGTCTAAACCTTCTAGATAAAGGGCCTTGTGTAAACAACCTAAAATTTGGTCTCATAAAGACATGTAAGTCCCACTATCATGGACAACAATATAAGCCTATGAGCTTGTACATTAACATGAATCCCATCCTTTAGGATAATCATGAAGTACGTAATCTAGTGCTCCAATGTCAACTTTCCTATCCTTAATAGGAGACCACCTATGAGGCTTCAAAATAATTAGTTGAATTATAGTATTTTAATCCATTGAACTATATGTTTCAAGAAAATTAGTGCCTCGCTCTTGATGAAATCTTTTAGCCATTAATCTAACCTTTAAGTTATTAAGTTTTCAATTAAGTCCCATTTTTTACTTCAAAAGTTAGAGACATAAGACAATATTCATACTAGGCATATGAAGATCAAGAGTCCAAGTCAAATTTCTATATAAAGCATTCATTTCTTCACACATAACAACTCTCCTTGATAGGTCCTGTAAATGGAGACTAGGGCCATAATCTTCCACATGAAAAATATAAGTCAATTACCTCATGTTTAAAGAATGATTAAAAATTTGGCATTTATGTGCTACATCTCAGTTACAAGACATACCAACTCATTTAAGTTACCATAATTAGTAGTTATAAACAAAACGCTAAGTCAATAATCTATTTTGCAACTCTATCCTACTAAAAATCATAGTGGCATTTAAGATTTTATGTCTTGTAAGAAAGTTTAAAGTTTCTATATGTTATAAAACAAACTTTAATGTTCACAAGGGTAATTTGGAATTTTTAGATTAAAAAAATTAGATACCTTGAACTTCAAAGCTGGAGAATATTTGAAAAAAATACAAAGACAAACTAGGAGACAAAATATATTTGGGAGAAGCATAGAATCATTGTTACTTGAAATTCAATAGAATATCTTATTTAGCATTCCCTTTCATAATAGGAGGCTCAATTACCTTTTATATATGATATAACTTATATCTATACCAAAAATTAAAGCATTACTTTCTACAATACAATTTGTGATAGAAGAATATATATTAACTTTGATTTACACATTAATTAAATTTAAGAAAATCAATATTAAGGGTTACACCAATAGTTTGAATGTTTGAATTTCCTTAAGAAAGTAAAACACTAAAGAGAACATAATTAAGACCCAACCTCTTACAAGAAAATAAACCTGCAAATATGATTGTTGTCCATTAATGCCAATGAGAAGAATAAAAAACTATAGATTTAGAATAAAAACTTCAAAACCTAAATTCCATATTTGGAGGACCTCATTTCAAGTCAATAGATATAGTTTATCAGTAATGATCTACCTTCAACTAAAGACATTTTCAGCAAAATTAGAAACCCCTAATCTCAAACCATATTTGTAAAAGTCAAATGATTAAATTACTACATTACATAGAGGTAAATTCTCACATGTAAGAAAAAATGTAGTACTAAACAAGAATGAAACACAAATTTTGATCACAAATTCTTGCATCTAAGCAAAGAATTGAAAATGAGGATGCAACTATTCAATCTTAAAATATTTATGTACTTGCACTTCATCTTTTTCAAAGAAGTGGACACAATATTAGTTATGTCTCCTAGATGCCATTTTACAATACAGAAAACTCTACTAACCTTAGTTATGCTTATGGGTGAAATGTTCATTCTTTCTAGGTGTCTTATGGATTTGGTGATGTTGTGGCCTAAATTCTAATTTATGTCTTATATTTTGATATTTCCTTTTGTTGTTTTTTCCTTGAATTATTACCTTGTGAGATGGTTCTTTTTGTGATTATTCTTTTAACGTTAGATATGCTTGTGTAAGAAAAATGGCATCTAGATCAACTAAAGAAAAGAGTCGCTCATTTAGGAAACCCAACCTATTGTGCAATTCACGAATATAAGGGATACTAGTTTGCTTGTGGGCTTAATTATACCCTATCCCACTAGTTGAAGTGGAACAAGAACCTATCACCTTGCATAAGAATTTTGAATGGGTTCCTTGTGATTTTGGTTTGGATGAGGCTTGCGTTAAGGTTTGTGAGTTTTTTGTTGACAACTATATCTAGAATGGTGATTGCATGTTCAAATTGAAATATTCATGATAGTTTCTTCTCTAGGCTTTATGCCTTCTTGGTTATTTTGGTTGGCACATTGGTGTCTATTCCAAAATCACCAAAGAGTTGGTTAGTTTTATTTTTGGCATTCCTACAAAAATTTGAGTCCATGACGATATTGTAAACATGGTAAAGAGTAACTTCCTTTGTGCAATTCAAAGGTATAGGTAAAGGAAACTTGTTCTTGTCTTGGTGAAAGAGTTGGCCTAGAGGGCAAAGTTACAGAATATTTGGCAAGGAGTCTATACTACAGGATAGTTTCTTCCAACACAATTTCATCTTGCGAATCTTGGCATGGACCTGTGAATCAAAGGAAGTGTGTTAATGTTGGATTCTTCACATTGGTTCCAGGTATGATAGGGACTTAAACTATTATGCACTACAAGTTACCTAAGTCAATAGTTACCCTAAGTTTAAGAAAGATTGAGCCTCGTGATGTTCTTGTTCTTACATTGCTACTTAGAGATTACTTGAAACAATTTAATGTTGCACCAAATTTGGATGAAGAGGATGTGAAGCATCGGCTTCTTCCTAAGGAGAGTATTATAGATAGTTATCTAGTTGAGAGTACTAATACTGGTGAAGTAACCAATTTTTGCAAGTTATACATGATTGTTTCATATGTTTTTGACAACTCGAATTATTCTACTTTGAAGGAAGCTTGTTCATATTGCAATGTTACTATATTGGTTCCACTAATGAATGATGCTTTTGTTTTGGCAAAACAAAAGAACCATGACATTTTTAGTACATCAGATATCATGCAAAATTAGACTTTCTTGGATGCACTGAAATTTGTGCCAACTGAGGGGATGTTGCACTATTATCTTTACAACTATTAGATGGGACAATCACTAAAGCTGTTAGAGCTTGGGCTTGAACTAGTATACCTCGAACTTGAAAATTTTGATCAAGAATCAGAATAACTATTGATAGAGTTTATTGATACATTTGACCAAAGGTTGCATTTTACTTAGGAATCTACTTAGATCATATTGTTCAGTTGAAGAAAAAACCAACTTAGGCCTTTTCATATTCTTAGAACTAAATGAAAAGTTGGAAAAGTGAAGTGATATGTTCCCTTATCATTGTACATTGTTACGAATTTTATTGTTGTTTATATGATCATTGATTATAGATGGTTGGTTTCTCCACTTGGCTTACTATGTCTTGTTGTCAAATTTATGGTTGTGTTATAACCTGTTGGAGAAATCCGAATTGGTTATAGGCAATTTGATTTGACCAGTTCCTTATTTTAAAGCTTCATGTGTATGATTACAAGATTTTAATTCTTGTACTAGGTTTTTGGTCTTGTACATCCAAATTTTATTAGGAGATTTCAATATATTTTCACATAAATAAACTAACAACACTTAACATTTTATGAAAATCGAGTTTATGCCTAATAAGCAATTTTGCAGTTTATACAAGTAATTTCTCAACTATAAGCATAAGGCAACAATTTAATCCTTTTTGACAGTTTCTAGGGTGTTGTATGGATACATAATGCGGTCTAGCAATATCTCACATAGGCCACGATTAAACTCCATCTTCATTTACCATCTTACGTGTTTGCTTGGGAAGAAGGGATTGATAATTAAATCAAACAACCATTAAACAACTAAGAGAGCATAACAATTCATCCTTAATCTTTTTCCACTTCAGTTCATCCTTACTCTTTAACTATTTTAACAACTTCTTCATTTGTGTCTCCTAAATGATGTTGTCAAAAATTGTCTTATACTACTAATTTGCAAAGAAAACTAGTGTTAGACTTCCTAGTATGATGTAAAGATTTTTGTGCCTAATACCCTATAGGAGCACCTTGTAGCACCTTGTAGCACCTCAAGTCCTTTACACAAATTAATTTTTACTAAAAATAACTAACCAAGGAAAATTTTCAATCAACTTTGAAACAAATATCAAGTTTGGAGTTCTATTGGGAGCCACAAGAACATCATTGACTTGCAAATTACAACAAAAAATAGTTGCTATGTTGGTAAGAAAAATTGAGATCTTATGTCCATTTCTTATCATTATTGAATTAGAACCATGATAAGGAATACAATAGTCAAGCTTACCAATAGTGTTTACAATATGAACTCCTATGCATGAATCTGAAACCCACACTGAGTCATCTTCTTGTTTAGAAAGACTTGAGGCAATGAGAGCCTTGTGCCCATGCTTGAAGCAAATATGGCAAGTCAAAATTTGACAATTTCTAGTCAATTCATTTTAGGTGTGGATTTGATTCTAAGGGACCAAGGTTGGTGCTGTAAACTTGAGATGTGCATTGTGAAAGTTTTAGGAGGATAAGGAAAAACCATGTTCCTTGGAGGAAAAACCAAAGCCACATTCGCGACTATTTATGCTCCTTCCTTCACATTGGATGCTAAGTGGTGAAGATCAAGTAGTCATTCGATTACTAAAGAGCATTGCAAGTCAGTCTCATGTCAAATGCTTCAAGTTATGAGATAATGTTGTTAAAAGGTGGAACTAAGGGATTAAACATTACAGTGTGGAGCGCTAATATTCTTTATAAATGCTTTTAGGCAAGCTAAATATTTTGGTAGAATTGAACATTGGCTTAACATTATAGTGTGAAACCTTATATTCATTAGAAACACTTTTAGGCAAGCAAAATGTTTTGGTAGAATCAAACATTGGCTTTTTGATAAAGCTTAGCCGGTTGTTCAGTGGCTTCAAATAAGTCAATAAGTGACAAGCGATTTGATCCCTCTCTACAAATGGTGGATGTAAGAAAGCAAGTTGAATTTCTCTGCCTATATGTTCTAGGCAAAAGGTTGCTCAATTCTTTCCATATTTAAGTTGTTTCTAGTTAAAAAAGACATGATCGTGAACCTCCTTTGTAATTGTTGAGAAAATAATGTTACTTAGTTATGTATATTGCCATTACCCATTGGGTTAAGGCCTTGTACATTTATGGTTTTGGCCCAATACCTTAGCCTTCTCGTATAAGGTTTTACTTTGCTACTCTATTTATTCTTATATATTTTGAATTCTCATAAGAAAACCTTGTATTCTTATTCTTGAGTAAAAGGTTTGACTCTAGGGTTCATCATGACTCTTGTTCTTTAAGAGAAAAGGTTCCTCTTATCCATAATTTGGCAAAGTTATTACTTTGAGTCCTAGACTCAAAATAAGGATTGATAGTAACAAGATCTAGTGTTTTGGTGGGTGGTTGAATTTCTCTAGTTAAAAAACCATGGAACCCACGGGTTTGCATAAGGAACTTAATTTGAGTTATCAAGGTAGATAGTTGCATCATAACATTGATGGGAAAATGGTAGACAAGCTTTCCTTAAAAGCTGTTTCTGGCCATTTCAAGTGTGGGAGATTTGGTGACTGGGTGAAGGGGGTTTTCACACGGTATCAGCTCTAAAACCAATGGGAACTTAGTATGCACAAGGTATTAGCTCTAATGCCAATGAGAGCTTAACGAGATGAACAGAACCTTAGATAGTTGGCTCAAGAAACCTTTCATGTTTCTTTTACATAGAAAATAATCAACATTCATTAAAGATGTCTAGGACGCTCTAGTTGGCTCAAGAAACCTTTCATGCTTCCTACTACTATCTTCCAAGTTCTATCTGGACTGGGTTAATTCTTCTGAGTCTTAAAGTGGAGTTGTCTCTCATCCTTAGAGATATGGTTAATTACATGTAGACATTTGAAATTTATTGGAAAATGAGAAAGCATGATAGTTTTAGAAAGAAAAAAGCGCACGTGTAATTCATAAATTTTACGAATGGTTCATTCAAAGGGAAGCATTAATTGTTGTCACCGAGTCCTAAATGACAAAAAGCAGACAATATTTAAAATTACATAGGTGAGCATTGGAGTTCCCTTAAAACAAAATGTCTTTTTATTTACATATTTTAACTAATTTGTAATTTTTATATTAATTCTTACTACTAGTTAACAAATAAAACTTTCATTTAAAATAGATTAGAAATATAATCCACTAATTTTATTGTATTAAAGAACTTTTCTTCGCCATAAACAAAAGGAAAATACATTATTTACTCTCTTATAATCAATTTTATTAATTAACGAATCTATTGGGACTACATCAGAAGAATCAAAACATTAAAGTGCCCATTTGAGACGGAGATAAGGATAAATATGCAGTTTTTCTAAATAACTAATTAAGTTTGACAAGAGAGATTAAAGGAATGATCAAAATATAAGCCTTGCAAACGTGGACATCAACAAGCAAAATGCGGGACGCCACGTAGTCGACGGCAATTCCTTGGCCCTTGTTGAACACCACAAACGTGTCCAGATCCTACGAGCCCACGCAAACGCCTCTTCTTTAGGGTATAATCTTCTTTGCCGCTAACTGGAACTCCACTGGTAATGGCTAAACTTGGATATTCTCCAGTTATCATACTCGGCATGCTCAGCTTCTTTGCCTTTGCAGTTGAAGATGGAGGGCAAGGGAACCCGGAAGACCAAGGAAGAGAACCATTGTTTTCTGAGATGCTAAGAAGAATGTTCTCGGGCTCTCCAACTTCTCCTTCAAGTGCAAGGTATTGGGAGAAGGTTGGAACGTTCATGGACGAAGCGCGTGCCTTCTTCTTTCCCGCAAATATAGAGTAAGTTTCCTGAATCATCAACTCCCTTTTTGTGAGTATTAGCTAAAATTTGCACTAGTCCACTTAAATGGTGCATGGAAAAGAAAAATGCCAAGAAATTGACATTGTTTGTCCAGGTTTGTTTACTTTTCTCATAGTCAGAGCGCAATTATCTTCTTTCAGGAAGGCTTACGTTTAGTTTCTTGAAAGGTAGAAAAAAAAGAGTCTGATTTTTTATACAACGAAGCCATAAAGAAAAGGAAAGAAGAACTCACTTCAACTGCACCAAACATTTGGCAGAACTGGCTAAGTTTAGAGTTTCTCTTTCTGTCTTAAAAACTGAAGCATGAAAGTATATGACTCGAAGATATTTCTTGAACATACACGCTTTTCTTCCTTCATTAACACACTAAACCTATTTGTCTTCCCTCTATAATTTAGGCCAAGCCGTTTGGTTTCTGAGAAAGTTTAGTATCGGAGTATAATTCAGTTTTGAAAATCTTGAAAGTTTTCAGCAGAGGTTCCCAAAGAAGTTTGATACAGTTTTACCTTATCTGGAATCCAAACAACTTATAGCACGAAAGGCTTAGTTCTATCAGCATTTCAAGTATTACTTTCTCAGCCGCTTGGACATTTATAAAGTTCAGTTGTTCTGGATATAGTTTCAGGAGAGGAGCTGAAGCAGAAGCTAATACAGGCAGTGGAAGTGGAGAGAAAGTGAAAGAAGCTGTTACTAAAAGTTTGGGCAAGAGCAAAGCAGCTATGGAAGATTCTGCAAAAGCTGCCGCAGAAATAGTGACTGAAACGGTGAAGAAAACGAAGGAGAAGGTGAGGAACAGCCTGTCTGAGAGGGAGGGGAAACCGCAACCCGACCTGTAATTACAATCTTTGATTTCTTGCATAGGTTATTTTGTCTTTACGCTGTTGATTTACTGACGAATATCTGTAAACCAAAAATCATTTGATGGCCTCCTATGGTTTAAGAATGTTTTTACGATTCAGTCCTTTCTAGATATTGTTCTGTTAATTAAGAATGTGTTATAACCAAAACATAAGAGCTATTCAAACACTTGGGTAGCTAAGATTGTGTTATAATATGGATCAAACACGAGAAAAGATTCAATCATGACCTCAAAATAAGTAGATTAGATGATAAGTAACAGGTGGGGAGCCTTAGACCGGCTACTCGAGGTTTAAATGATGACCAAATTTATTGACACATTGAATTATACTTATGCTTATTTGTTCGATATTCAGGTTTGGTGTTCATATTGGATGCTTTAAAAAAAAAAAAAAAAGTTCAACAGTATCCAGGAGAAGAAGCAATGTGTGAATGCCACTTAGATCAAGTAGCTAGATTGACAATGCATCAACGTTTTGATTTGTTTCAAACTTAATGAGGAAAATGGGTTTTTGAATATGACCAAAAGGATTCTTAAAACCTCACTTTTTAATCTTGCTTTTTCTTTATTTATTTGAAGCGCATAAATGCCGCTACAGAAATAGCTAATTCTTCTTCTTCTTGCACCAGCCTCCATAGCAGGTCTTTCCACAGCCTCGAAGTTTAGCTACGCCTTCTATATTAAGGACATCAATAAAACTGTTGTACTTAGCTAAAGAGACAACGTCTATAGTGTAAACTTTCAACCCTGTGGATGAGGTTGGGATTTGAGATCTCACCATCTCGTTAAGAGTAAAGTAGAAACACAACAACATAAAGAATTAGCAAATCTTTTATATATATAGCTTCGTAGGCTTGTTGTAGTAATTAAATCCATACTTAATTTTGCAAAGCCTTTCATATAATGACAAATTATATCACTAATGACTTAGAAAGCACATGTACATAATTACTTGAAAATGGGAAAATTTATAATTTATAAGTTTTGATTCTATTATTTCCAAACATTTACTATTTAGAGTAGGCATCATACTGTTAGCCTCGGAAAAAGAAAGAAAATGTTAGAAACACTGAATTCTATTTTAAAATTAACCATTAAGAGAAAAAAAAAAAAAACTCTACATGTTAAGTGGAGGCTAAGTGACCTTCCCAAAAGACACATCTTGAGGAGTGTGAAACCACCCATTAATAAGGTCCAAACTAGGTACATCCCCATCCCATATGGATATGATTTGACACTACATATAGAGAATACTCCAAACCAATGTATTAACAATGTAGGACAAATTATCCACACCCCTTCAACAGGGAAAGCATTAAACATGAACGTGGCCAAGGAAGGAGAGGGAGGGTGTATACCAGATCTGATTCTCATGGACCTGGCACAACGAACAGTGTTGTACACAAGACCAGAAAACTTAGCGAGGCAACGCAGAATACATTTACTAGCACAAATCATATACTGAATGTCATTGGGTAACCACAATTTACACTGTGCATCGCAAGATGTAGCACAAAATAAGTCTTCGAATCCATCATTTTGAGGGGAGGAAAGAGGGGAAAGAGGGAGAGACAGCGGCGGATGAGCGGCAACATCCCAAGGGCCAGAGTCAACTCTTTGCACTAACACCAGCACAGCCATTATTATGAACTCTGCCATCATCCCTCAGACCTTCTCTCTTCTGCAATCTGTTCCTACTTGGTTTTCTTGTACATGCAGTACAGCGCTTTTGGACAAACAAAGAGTTGTCTGAGAATGGAGACTCTTGGAAATGACGATGGCAGTTTAAAGATGAGTGACTTACGGTGCAAGTCGTGTCTCTTTGATTAGGTCATTAGTCCTGACAGCAATTTTATATACTTAATTATGGCTTTCGGCAAATAACCAGTCAGAGTCTTGAGGATAAGATCTTATACTCAAGCTTTCTCTACTGTTAAAAAACACGTGTTGCAGGATTGTATGGCACCCAAAACCGAGTCTTTTGACTCTTCGATAGCCCAGTAAATAATTCAAATTTTCAGTTGTTTAGATTCTGATCGACGGAAGAAGCAAGGATATGTGCTAGAAAATGTGACTTTGATGTTAGAGATTATATTCGTTCAGTTTCATGTATTATGGACTTATTTTGTGCAAAAAGATACGAATAAAACGAGTGAGCAACTGGTTGAATGCTTCTGCACGCCATAATTTGCAAGAAAAAGGATGGCAAGAGCCTTGTCCATGACAGCTTGTGAGCACTAGTATTTAATTAGCAGAAAATTGGGTCGGTCCAAGAATTAGATTGTTTAAACCAGAAAATGTCCTAATAATTGTTTTCTTTTATGGAACAGAGTCTTTTTGTGGATAAAGTAAGCGAAATAGAAGGGAATGGAACGATCCTGCTTAGAAAAAACCCAAAAAAAAATTAAAAAGAAAAAAAGAATAGTTTTATTGTAGTGGGGATCCGCGGAGCTCCACAAAAGGTTCCTCCTCTGTGTCCGAGGATACATCTCCGCTCTTGTCCTTGCTTTCCGTTCTTGTCTGGGGAGAAGAGAACTTAACGCCATGGCGAGGCCCCTTTCCCACACCCTGGCCTTAACCCTCAAAATCCTCCCCCGCCATCAATCCCCCAAATCTCGTCTCCTCACTCTTCGAACTCAATCCAACCAATCCTCCAAGCCTCGCCACCTTGCCGACCTCGCCGACTTCTCTGAGTCTTCTTCCGATCCCCTTGTCCGCAGGCTCGAGGACGCCATCCACCGCATCATCGTGCGCCGCTCCGCCCCGGACTGGCTGCCCTTCCTCCCGGGTACATCGTACTGGGTCCCACCGCCCCCGCGCTCCAGCTCCCACGGCCTGGCCCACTTGGTCCACCAGTTGGCCAATCCCTTGACTGAGGATGAGTCCTTGGCCACCACCTCCGATCGTGGCTGGCCTTCTTCCGCCTACTTCATCAATGGTTTGTCCCATTTTTTCCCTTTTCTGTTTACTGTGGGATTGTGATTCACCAGCCGTGTTTTTGGGTTTGCGGTGTTTAAGAACCAAAAGTCGTGGAATTTTTTTTGTCCAACATACAACATGGGCTTTCACTCTATGTTTGCTATTTGGTGGATTCGTCTGTAACCTAATTTCTATTCACCTATCAGTCTGAGGATCATGTCTTGCTAAACCATCCCCTAAAAGCCATACCTTTACCGATATTTTGATATTCAGTAAAATATCAATTAGTGTGCGAGTCTGTTAAATATCAATATCAATTTGTCTCTAATTCGATGGCTTCATCTCATACAAGAAATTCAACAAAAAGACTCTGCTTATGGTCGGCCATTGTATGTTTGAAGTTCCTGTTTAGCTTTTCGTTGCTGATGCTCTATATGCATCGGTTCCCTCAATAAATTTCAATAGTTTGGGTTAGGGAAGTTCTATCCGTGGCCAAGCCTCTTATTTTAGTGTTGGATTACTATGCTGGAGATATTATCAAGCTAGATATTGGGGGTGTGCTTACATCTCTCAAATACCATTATTGGCATCATTGGGTGGTGTTGGCTACCCTACCCATGTCTCCTAAATGTTATTGACAACTTAGGGAGTCTGATGACTATGTGAAATCACAGTGATGTAGTGAAATTTTATTGCAACTTCAGTGAGGTACCTAACTGGTGCATGGTAAATATAGAAGTGATTTAGCTCCTGCTGGAATGGTTTGGGGATGGAAGACTGTATTGCAGATTTTGTCTACATTTATCTGATCTTTGCTGTGGAGATAATGTTAATCACACTGCATCTTCTTCTTTGGCTCTAGGTGCATCTCCACAGCCACTGGAAGCAGAGGCAATTTCAAGTAATGGGTCTCAATCTGAGGACGAGGAGGGGTGAACCATCTTTTATACTGGCATCTAGGTAATTTCCTTTGAATTTTTCTACTTGTTCATACTATCTGCTGTAGAAACTCGAAATACTATAGATAGCAATGGTCAAAGTAAGTCAAAGTAAGTCAAATTAGTCCTGTTTAACGAGAGATTAGAAATATAGCTCACGTTTGGCATACTTTTTGGTAGATCTTCTCAGTTTCCTAACCCCGAAAAAACACTTCTTGGACAATAGGAACCAAACAGATTCTTAGATGTGGCCTCCAATGTTAATATAGTTTTTGGAACAAATCAAAAAAAGATTTTAGATAACTTTCCTTACCTTCATTTAAGAATGTTTGAAAAACACTTGTTCATTTAATTAAGCATGGAGATTGTTTAAGTTTATGAGATTATCTTCTACTCTTTTTTTTTAATCAAATTTTTGTGGGGTACTGCATTAGTTTTTGTAATTCACAAGCTAAAAAAGAAAAAGAAAGAATTGAAATTTTATTGCACATTGTTTGGATGCTTAAAAAGTCACCTAGATTTGTGGATGTGCAGGCTCACCTAGACGTGTAAATTCAATGTGGAAAAGGGATAAAAGAATGCAGACAGTGAAGTGATCATGGAGACCCTTTTCACCCATTGGCAGATAGGAGCTCTACAGATGCAAACATGTTTAGTCAGGCGCGAATAATTTCAGTTGCCAAAAATTCTGACATTATTACTGCTGTGTTGTACGCAATAAATTAAGTTTCTTCCGGAATATGAATTTTAGATGTATCCTCTATTTTTCCTTCTTGCTGGCTGCCCTTTTTCTTTTCTTGTCTTCCTGTGTACATGTAACTATATGTATATATAGATGACAGTAATCACGTTGGCTTTTTCCCTTTCTGGATATTCAAGTAAATCAGCTGCTGCTCCTTACCAACAAGCACCCTCAGACAAAAAGAGAAGAAACTTTCATATGAATTACCTCTGCGGAAAAAGATTTAAAAAAAGTATAAGAAACAGAGCCATATTCTGTGGAGTTATTGATTCGCATTCCCCAAATTTAGACTATGCCATATGGTTTTATAGTTCTTTTTCATAGCCAAACGCAGATAAACAAGTAGTGGTATTCGACTAATTGTTTTTTCGACAGATTCGAACTCTATAACTGAACTAATAGCTTATCATTAACCAAACCAGAAACCCTTAAATTCTCACAAACTTAAGCACTCCTTCACTTCCAAAAATGAGTCAGGAATATACTCCTCTCAGAATAGAAAGGAAATCCCTACTTCAACATCTTTCACCAATTTCTACAAAAAGTAATAATTTAGAAGCGCCATTACTAAGTAAGGAATGCTAATAGAATCCAACGAATTATAAATCTTTTTCTAGTTCTCCCCATAAAGAAACAAGAGTATGGCGTGTCATTAACAAAATGTACACTAATTGTCTTCTGCTGACACAGAATGAGAGAAATTTTCTAGTATTATCTCACGGACAAACAACAGGAAAGTGTATATAAAAGATAAGGAAATTTTCAGAACGAACTGCATACTCCTTACGGCTGTGCAGTTTGACATGAAGGATAATGTTGATAATCGTATCAAGTGCTTGCCCGGGAGAAACAACGAATTCCCTGCTTCAATATTGGTATACAATATTTGCGATGACACCCAGCTATAAGTAATTCAGGATCTGAAAGATGACAGTTTGTTCATGGAGGGCATGAGCATGTAGACATTTGAAATTTTTTGAGCAGTCTAAGCAGTGATTTCTGGTAAAAGAAATGACTCTGACAAGAAAATCTTGACTTCATCCCTAATTTATCACCAGCCATAGCACATCAAACCCTGCCAAACAAATAAGAATAATCACCGAATTTCAGACTCCTTAAACAGCATATACAATGGGCAAGGGCACCTAAAAGTTTGCAAACATTAGTTTATAACAATAAATAACTTGTACAGCCTCGCATAAAGAAAAAAGAATTATCGTGGAATGGTATGCTCGTGTGTGTCCATATTGTGTGAATGCATGTTCTATTTGCATACCAAAGGAGATGGAAAGAAAATGGAATTTCTTTAAATACCAGCGCCTTGCTAAATATACTCGTTTGTTCTTTTTTCTTCCTTTCGAGGATGAAACAGAGGCCTCGATTTTGGTAAACCAAACCTGAAACTCAAATTTGTTGCTCTTATACATGAGCAGAATGCTTGGGCACAATACATGCCCCTTGTGTCTAGAAAAGTCAGAATAATGGGCACCTCATTCGGTGCCTTAGGTTGGTAACGCCTCAGTTTTTGGTGCATTAGGATGCAAGAAGCCTTTACAAGTAAAATGCTACTGATTTAAAAGTTACAATAGTCAACGGACCCTCGAGCGCAATAAACCAACAGAACAATATTTTAGTTTCTTGTGGTAACCACAATGACCATAAATACAAGCCCCTTCAGGCACGTGTGTATGGAGGTACTGTTTTTTGACATGGATTTAGGGATGGATGTGGAAGAGTCCCCAGACTCACCTTTAACCTTTATATTTATCTAAATCAGTGGCGCATGCAACTTTAGCAGCTGTGCTATATTTGTTGATACTGCAAAGCTATAGTTCTACCAATGTCCCATTTTCTGCTCTTATTATTTTGCTTTATCTGATATGAGGAATATTTTGAGTTGCCACGATACCATTTTTGATAATTTCTTTTTTCTATTCCATTCCATAATTGAGTTTTCCATTGCCAAGTGAGGATCAGCATTTTTTTTCTCTCTGAATGAACTCAACTAAGCCAGATAAACCTACTCATCCAAAAGCTTTAATTCCATAATCATCTACAATGCATCTTTGGCTAGCTCTTCTGAACTCATAACAATTGTTTTTCTTTTGGAAGTGTGACAGACACAGAAATAAATGTAAATGAGTATCAACGTAAAGAATAATCAGAGGAAAACATGTAATATAACTTTGAATATAAAATTTTGCCCGAGTTCTTACTTGGGCAAACTACAAGAGATACATACAAAACCAGAAATTCTTGTTCTGCATGTATTTCCTTTAACAAAGTAAATAAGGGAGACAAGCGTAAAAATGCAAAAAAATAAATATATAATATATATATATAAAAAATCTATACAGATTAAAAAGTTTCAAGACCAAATGAAATCAGAAGAAAGAACAAATCTTTGATCTCTACAATGTGGTAAACACAAAAGAAAAGAGAAAAAAGGAAAAAAGCATCAAAGAAAGAGAGTACCACACAGGCTACAGAGGATCAAGGTACTCACCAATAGATTAAACAAAAATCGACTTCCAAATTAGTAGAGACCCAACATCCTGAGCTCTGTCACATGGCAGGGATCAAGCTCAGGGACATTCTTGTTATCTTCTCGGTCTTCTACCACATACTCCTGATTTTGAAAATGACCCAAAACCGTAAGTACAAATGACATATCAAGAGCTCATATGAAGTTTGGATAAACTTACAATAAGTATCACTAGACAACAAAGGAATATAAGTAAACTTTACAACTTAATATTATAAATGAAGCACAAGAGGTTTCTTATTTTTATATAAATGATACTGTAAAAGTTAGTTAATGCTGCCATAATGTATATCAGAAAGACAGCATTATTACGTGGCCTAACTTATCTCTTGAATGTTAGGGAGTTTTTTAAAATCAAAAGCTCTATGAGGAATTGTGAATGAAATATTCAAGCAATGCCACGAGTACAATGATCACCTAAGTGACTAGAATAAGAAGCAAAAAATTCCCCATTTACTTGATCTGATAATTAACTTCAGAATCTTCAGCATAACAATTTCTTCAATTGGTCTCAACCACAACATTTGTACATACTTGTGTCCTGTCAAAGGTGGAATTTTTTTTGAAGGGGATCTGAAAAATTTATAGCTATTATTGACTATGTTAAGAGCTAGAGCTTGATAGAACAAAAAACTAGAGATCACAGATTATAAAGAAAGGATATGTACATCACATAAGACCTGCTGATCAACAGAACTGGAGATTTGGTACAGAAACTAGAATACAATGATAGATAAGTTGCTTAACAAAAAAAATCAAATAAAAAGAATAATAATTTCACACACACACACATAATTCCCACATGATTCTGCAACTTTCTCAGAAAATGTTCCCAAGTTTTAGAGAATCACATGCCATGCTTGAAGAATGCCCCTTACAACATTAACAATTTCCACAATCCCAAACTCAAACCCGCCCCCCACCAACAAAACACCCACCAAAAAAAAAAAAAAAAGCAAAAAAGGAAGAAACACCAACTGGTAAGCCAGAAAAAAGTATCCCTACCATTTGAAGTAACAAACTAGGTACCAGCATTGTCCTGAGTCCCTGGAAGGGCACATAAACTAGATCCTCCTCGCTCTTCTTTAACTTAGTGATTGTGAGGCCAAAAGAAGGGGGGGAGAATAAAGTCACTTATTCCCCAACTTGGTTGTAAGTAGACAATAAACTCTAACACATATAACATTCCAAGTAAAGAAAAATTGCAACTCTATACCAAAGGACAATTCACATGTTATAAAATATAGGGAAGGAGGGGATCTGTTAATACCAGACCTTTGTCAGTTCTTGTTTGGCAAGGACATGGTAATGCCTTTCATTGATCTTCTGTCCGCATATAATGGCTATGAAGAAACCGTAGAGTACTCCAACCAAAATGATTGCTAAAACTGCACAGTATCAGTTTTGTCAGCTAACCCATATTTTTTAGACCATGCCAAGTACGCACATCGATTTAATGATACAGTCAAAACCTATAAATCAATCATAAACATACCTAAAAAAAATATCACAAGCGAAAAAGGAGATACATTAAGTTACAGAGCATTAGCCATAGAATTGGAACAAGAAGGACGAAGCAGAGAAGTAGAGTCCTATATGATTGTGCATGAGCGTGTAAAAGGGTGCACAAGTTAATTCATATCTTCTTAAGACAGTTATTTGCTTGGCCTCTATACATCAAAGGTGAAGGGTGAGCTCAAGTACATCTGGCCAAAATGTGTGGGTTGCATTTGCAAAAAATGTAGAAGGCCTCTTGGGGTGGTAATTGATTTTGTAACACCGCACCCGTCTTTTATACATTCTGAGTATTTGTGTTTAAATAACGCCAACAATGACTCTACAAACGCATTGGTAGTGTTAGACACTTCTCTTACAATGACAGGCGTACAATATATCTGGACATGTGTCAGATGCATCTTCAACCCATCCTGTTTAATAATAAATTTTTTAATTTTGGAAATGTCAAGTGGACAAAAAAAAAAAATGATGCGCAAGAGAAAATTTATCAATATAGATCCAATGTTAGATCTTTCTGGAAGTTGTGTGAGGCAAGTGGCACACTCCAACTTATGTTATTTTTAACTGAAATTTCCTTTACTTCTCCATAGTTGCAGAAATAGAAGTAGCCCATACCTTATCCCACATTTAACTGAACTCATTTACAGAGCAGTTAGCCATGTTTTCAGAACTTATATAATTTAGGAACATATCTTTCAGAACAGAAATTCCTCACCCCGTTTACAGTTAAAGATTTGCTATCCATTGATTATAAGGACATTCCAGTGCTGCTCTTACTTAAATCACTTCCTTTTAAGGTTACTCCACTCCCAACTAAATCCCAATCACAACAAAGTTAAAGTTGCCTCCATTAATTCTTTTCGTTCTCTAGGATTCATCAGTTTCGACAACAGAACTTTACACCTGCCTTCAACCTACTACAAACTCTCCTTTATCCAGGCTTGAGGCTGGCAGAGATACCAAACATAACACATACAAAATTTATGTGGTGATGAAGGGTACAGCAGAAAATTGAATAAACCTATACCTGAATTCTAAAAATTGGAGATATTATAGGACGGCATATAGCAAAGTGACTACTTTTATTGGATTAAGTAGATCATGAACCATAATGGAAATGCCCAAAAATCTTGACAAATCAATGCCTACCATGCAATACTGACTTTTGTAACACCCATGCATAAGGTTAACTAAAATAGAATTACAAATAAGGTATTTGAAAATAATGCACAAGCCAGAGACATTATACCAGCCATAGTGGGAAACCACATAAATCTATAGATTTGCTCATAAATGTTTGTCTGTGAATGCGAACTAAATGTGCATACGCACATATTTAAGAGCGTCCAATATAGTAACATACGTTGGAATATCTTTAGAGTTTGTGTAGAGAGAGAAGGAAGGAGAGAAAGAGAGGGGAAAGGAAGGAGTGACTTCACTGAGCAGACAAGAATTAGCATACCAGCCATTGTGTAAAACCCATATGGGTGTTCTTCATATCCAAACATTTCTCGTAGTTCTTCTCCATAAAATTTGTATACAAGAACTCCCAAGAAAGCCACAATCTGTTAAAAGCACAAATTTTCAAAAAAAATTCATCAAACACTTCTCCTAATAAGGATAAATTTTTCAACTTGATTTACATGTCCACTAAAAATCTACACAATATCACAACAATCCAATCTCTTCTGTGTGAAAAGAAAAAGGATGTTACAAGTCCATAGCTACATGGAACTTCGAGACCAATAGCTACCAAATAAATTCTATCAACGAAACAAAAAAGATATTAAATCTGCACTTTAGGTAGCCAAGGGAGTAGAGGCTTACAGAACCAACAAAAGGAGTTTGAGCATAAGAAATCAGTAAGCTCCAGACAAACTTTTGTCTATTCTTTTGTTGTCATCGAATTTTAAGCAACCAACATGACTTTAACTTATAAAGAGATAAGCCCAAATGAAATGATAATATGTATTACCAAGTTTGTGTATAAGAGATCAGCAAGATCCAAATATAGTTCTGCCTCTTTCCTGATTTTAATGTTAGTTTTCAGCAACCGACCTGACTTTAAATTATAAAGAACCTCAGCCCATATGAAACCATCATTTCGAGTAACCAAGTTTCACAAATATGCAGTCTCCAAATTTGCGGATCTTATGGACAGCATATGTCCTTCCACTCTGCAGTTAGTATTCTTACAAAAGCATTTTAACATTGATTGCCACCTTCATAAAGCACACATGGAGCAAGATCTTCAGTGACAGGGATTGTTCCATTAGTGCTTGTATAAACAAACTAAAAGTCACAGCCAACATTTGACAGAATCATAGTTATCCTTAAAATTAGGCAACATGAAGAAGCACATTTAAAGCATTCCTGTGTTTGATTATCTTATCAATAGATCAAACTGTAATCCCGAGTTTAGTATACTGGTGAATTTTTGCTTGGGTGTCTAATTGTGCGTGTGTACAAAGAAGCTCTATTAACTGGTATGCTCCCCCTACAGCTATTTCTACGAATCTATGACCGGTTAATCCCGAGTTTCTGCTAAATTCCCTTTTCCACCGGAGAGGAAAAAGTATACTAGGCTGATTTTTCTTCCACCAGGTCAGCCTAGTAACAACTGCTGTGATATCAGGCCCCCCAAATACAAGTTAACCTACATATCCGCAAGAGGCAATAGGAGGAAAAACCAATGTAGTACAATCATTACCTATGATAGCAATGTGTAGTGAATTTATGATAGAGAACAACAAACACTCTGTCCTTCCATGATTATGCTGCTACAACATAAGTCATTAACATGTATACAAAAGTATGTACTTGGGAAAACTTCAAACCGTTATCATACCAGCTGTACGATTATAAAAATAAATGTGTGATCCCTCGCAACAAGAAACTGGAATTTCAATCTCAACCACCAACGATCAGGTGGGACATTTGCACGTAATATAAACATGGCCCTGCATTCTGTACAGTGAGCAAAAGCAAAACCCTCCTGACAAAAGGGAATTAATAGTCAGCCATGTGCCACCATTCCAGTTACATAAGTTTCTTCTTTTCAAATTATTGCAAAAAATACTATTTAGGAAAAAGCAACATAGAAAGATTGACTTGATTAGCCTCTATCTCACGAGTCCAGAAGCAGCAGTCTAGGATGCCAAAAAGAAATCACCTTAGTTGACCTCCAATTATCAAGACAGGATCTGTGCACATATTTCTGGGTGCCTTTGCAATGGCATGGTGCAATTAAGTCTTCTCCTGAAAAATTATCCAAATGTGCCCAAGATAAGTATATCGTGTAGCCCTCTCAACTTACATACCAACCCCTTCCAAACCTCCGTGCCCCCCCCCCCCCCCCCCCCCCCCCCCCCGCCCCCCCAACCAAAAAAAAAAAAAACCCCTCTTTCTTCTTTCCCAAAGAAACAAAAAAGAGAGGCTTCCACATGATTAATGTTCACATGTCGCTAACAAGTTACATGAGCATCCACACAAATATTTTTATTTTACCTCAAGCCATCTCAAACAACGATAATTAAGCTGAACATATAAAAATGATACCAAGCATGATATGTAGTAAAAACCTCCACTATCAAGGCATATACGACATTGTGGTTGGTCTGTATTCACCAGATGATGACTTTCCTCAAGATGATCATTTTGTAATTCATCACAAGTGACAGAAAAATCCCCTCCCACAGTTGTTATCTCACATGAAAATGAAGATGAAGATTCTTCAGATCTTTGTAAATTCCCAGGTTGACGTAGGATGGGTTCTTTCTCTGAAATATCATCCCTATGACTATCATTTGATACTAATTGCATGGCGAAGAATGTAGAATCAGGACAAGACTCTGATAGTCATTGCCAGAGCAAGAGTTTCCAGTGACCATTTCAATGGAAAAAGAGGAACCTACAATTAAACGATAATGCTTATCAGTATAAAGGATCTGCAGTAAATTTTAAAGAGTAACTAGAAATTGAACAGTCAGTAAAAGGACCACAAACTAATACATGTGGCTTGTGCCCAAATTAATTGGAGACACAAATACCCCAAAATACTCCTCAGCTACCTCTAGAACAATGAAACTACAACATTCAAGCACCAATTGAGCAAGATATAAAATATCAACAAATACAGAGTTTCAAAAATTGCAATTAAAACAAAGACAAGCATGTCAGAAATGAAAAAGTCTCAACATAGATGATAATTGACTACTGCAAATAATTGGGGAGTCTCACTAATGTAAATGTACTAATCAATTGAAAGAAGTACAAAACACCTGATTGATAAATGACATATCATTCAATTTATTGTATGTCCAAATCATATACATAGAGAGCATAAAAGAAAATGTAAAGGACAAAGGATATCAAAAAATTATTACATACCCCTCCAAGAACTAGCTTTTCAAAATGATCAATAAGGCGTGATCAAAGCATGCATGCTGGTGCAAGCTGGACCATTTAAATGAATCTGTATTTATAATTTCATAGGGAAACTTCCTTTGTGCTAGAGAAAATTTAAAAAAAGAAAAAGAAAAAAAGAAAAGAGCTACCTATGAAATTATTCATGGAGTGTTCCCTTTTTTCTTGGAAAAAGGGGGGAGGGGGTTGAGAGAGCACAAGACTCTTCATGCTCATAGGATCATGGGTTTCTGAAGGGAGAAAGAGGAGAAGATTATATCAGTTTAACCAATATAGTAAGCATTTCATCTAATTGTCACCAATGGACTGTCAATTTCAGCTTGAAATAAGCCACTGTATTGAACAAAATAATCTCAATTCAGTAAACTTGTCTTATTTATCAATCCAGGAAAGTTTTGTAAAGTAGCTTTCACTCTGGGGACTTGTGAAGGCAGATGATAAAGATCTTGGCATGCATTTAAGATCTAAGGTGACAACTATAAATATCAAAAAGATATAGGAAAAATAACTACCAGGAATGAAAATTATTGTCCTATCCCTTCAAGACCTAATTTGCACCATAAAACCAGATACTAAGATAATAATGTCCACCCTAGTTCCTCCATGAGTTGATTTGGGAGAGACAATAGCTTATTGAAATTGGTAGATTCCTATATGGAATCGTGTTTACTTCTATCTTTTCTACTGTTTATGTCATTTCAATCATAGTAATCCAGTTGCTTTTTGCGAATATTCTCTTATAAAAGATGAAACTAAAAGAGCCTGTTTTTTTTACTTCCTTCTCATTAATATTTATACATGGAGCAGTTATTGAGAGATCCCTTGATATCAGCTCCATAACCTGTCCATAAATTAGCATAACCTGGCACAACTACGAGCCATAGAGCTTTTGGAGACTTTGCAGGGCACAGCACCTCTCTCATTAGAACCATTCATCAAAACAAATCATTGGTAGGAAATATACTTTGAACCAGCCACTCATTGTCATATTCACTGGTTTACTCTTCAAGTTTCTTTTAGACCCAAGTTGCGGCTTCAAAAACAAAAGAGGTCAAAGGGTGCTCCTTTTCTCTTCCAAAACATACTTTGTCAACAACTAAGACAAATCCATGACTGCTCTTACCTTAATTATCTATATAACAAGAACAGACATCATCAGAAGAACATACTAGAAAATCACATAAAGGCATCATCAGCAAATGAATTCGAAGGATAATTGAACAAAGCCAAACGGCCAGACGCCAGTAACGCTGAGTAGAAAATGCAAAAAGCACGCAGTTGCACGTTTTTACCAACCCATAGAAAGAAAACGTACAAGGCTAGAAATTCAAAACAATCATTCAAATTTCAGCATCAGAGAGACCTCTAATTCACAAAACTGGAAACCCAAAGACGGAAACCTGAAACTGAAAATGAGAAACAATCGGCGGCTTACCATGTAGCAAGCGATCTTTGAAGACCTTTGAGGGTTTCAAACAATCTATGCATTGCTCGGTGGCCTATCATTGACCAACAATCAAATCCTAGGGCTTTGCGATTTGGCTCGAACTCGAACTCAACATAAAGACACTTTGACCAGCCCGTAATTGTGGAAAACGTAGGCGTTCGCAGTTTTCCGATCAACGTTGATGCCGAGATAATTTCCACGTGCGGTCGGTCTCATTTTCTTGACCATGAGCTCTATATAGAATGACGTGCATAGCCCTCGAGAATCAAAATGTAATGACGTGGTAAATTTCTGACTCTGATTATTCATTTGTAACTCCAGCACAATGATCTTGTTATGTCATTGATGCACCTTAACATAACTCACCGTAACATTTTAAAAAAATAAATTCCATGTCATTGACTTACAATATTTTCACAGGTATAAAATTAATTATTATCATCATTTTAAAAGACAAGAATGTTCGGTAAATTTACTAATTATTCTTTTAAAACTTGTCAACTCACACTAATATTAATTTCTCCTAATCTTTATTTGATAGCTTAAATTGAAAAGTAGTATTTTCACAAAATATATTTAAGTCAATTAAAAGTATAATTGAGCAAATTTATATTCAAAATACTTATTTTATAAGATTTTTAACAAAAGCACTCTTCACCATCTCGCATTAACATTCTTTTTACGTGAAAAGCTTATCCTGTATAAGGTTAGACAAAAGTAGAAATCGATTTGTTAAAATACATCAAAAGAGAAAAAAAAAAAAAAAGAATAAAAGAGTTTGACGGACCAAACAAGAAGAGTGTGACGGACCAAACAAGACAGAGCTTAAATAACTACTATAGGAGCATTAAACACCCATATAGCGTAACGAAGGAGACATGTTATGTACTACACAAGGAAGGAAGAAGGGCTATAATAACTACTATACTAGTAAAATCACAAAAACTTAAAGTAAAAACATTCCGATTTTGTTTTTAAAACTTAGTTTTCACTTAATTTAATTTCCTTTTTTGTCACTTTAAATGATAACACGGCGACGTGAAAATCCAATTAAGTTATTTCTATTGACAAGATTTTAAAATTGAAAAATGCAGAAGAATTAACAAAATTGATACGCAAACCACCTTATTCTCTTGACTTTAATTTATAATAAACATAATGCAAAAATTTAATGCTTAGTTATTTAATTATTACGAATAAACTTGATTAAAATGTACATGTTTATGGTTTCATTATCTGACATTTGGGAATAATCTTTCAGTAGTTCAAGAAAACCCGAAACGACCTGAACCGAGTATGGTCTAAATCCGGACAATTTTGAGTTCTGGCGTTTCAAGTCGAGATCAGTCCCTCTCTTCGTCTCTTGCTGGGAGCGCCGGGTTGAGTCATGGAGGGAGTGGCGGTGCAGAACCAGTCGCAACCGCCGCAGCAGCCGCAGCAGCAACAGCAGCAGCAGCAACAACAACAGCAACAAGTGGAAAGGCTGAACCAGGCGGTGCAGCAGCAGCTGAACCTCGAGGCCGTGAAGACGCGAGCCATTAGCCTCTTCAAAGCCATCTCTCGCATTCTAGAAGACTTCGACGCCTATGCTCGCACCAACACCACCCCTAAATGGTCCTTCCTCTTCCTTCTCCTCCTTCCCTGCCTCTACGTTCTTCATTCCTTAATTTTCTCTTCTTTTTACCTAGAATGCCGAGGATTCCACAATTTCACGATTTATCCACTGTGTGGCAAGCAAGCAGCAGAAGCATAATTGCTTTCTCAGTTTTCAACAAATTGAAGCCATTTTTGTTTCTTTCTTTTGGCTTAGCACTTGTGTTGACATACTTGTGATGTGCGCCAGGCAGGACATCTTGGGGCAATATTCTATGGTGAATCTTGAGCTTTACAACATTGTTGACGAAATCAAGAAGGTGTCAAAGGCGTTTGTAGTACATCCGAAGAATGTAAATGCAGAGAATGCTACAAGTATGCACTTGTCTTCTTAACATGAGTACGCATATGTAATTCATTCTCAGAAAGAAACGTCGAACAATAAATCATCTTACGGTTGTATACCAAACAGCACATATATTTATCTGATGAAATACAAAAGGCGAGGAGGCAATCACGACATACATGTCGTTGAGATTAGGTCCATAGCCAAACACTTGCTAGGGTGCCTAACTTTGTTAACATGACAGGAGTACATGCACATGTTAATGCTTTACTCTTGTTATCTTCTAGCCAATCATAGAGGTTTTGCATTTGCTAATCATGATAAAGTCCTGCTCTAACATTATAGGAATCATCACTTTGTGTGATCTCCTTGTAATTGCTAAATTCTATAATAAAATTATTTCAGATGCATCATCATATGTTTTTAGACCTTTATAACTTGAATGAACTTCCACCATATACGTGAAAGTATCTACTCCTCTAGCTGTAGGTTGAGCATTTGAAAATTTTGTCATATCCTTCAGTGGATGGTTTGGGTTACCGTTGTCTAGCATGTGACGTTGCAAACCTCCTGGTATTACTTGTTAATGGTGCTGCAACTGAGTATTGCTAATAGAAGTTAAACGCATAACTAGAGTACCAACCTTGTTAGACAAGAATAGGGCTTTGAGATGATTACATGCTTTGTTTTTCTTTGTTGGCATCAACAACAGTGAAAACATCAAAATATAGCTATATTGTTGCAATAGCAAGAAAGAGGTCTCGGTAATCACATTCTTGGAGTTTTCAAAATCAAAACCATCAAAAATGTTTTCAATACTTATCTTAATTAATGAATAGATAACATCTTTGTGGGCTTATCAATATGTTTTTGACTTAAGTATCCCTCACTCTTCAAGTGAGTAGAAGGAAGCAAGTTGACAATGTAACCCTTTTAACGTGTGGTAGATATATATATATTTTAAAGTATTATTGCCTGTCGTATGAGCTGCACATACTTTTCTGATGTTCATGTGGCTTGAGCTCGTCCAAATTTAAGTTCAAAAAAGTCTTAGTCTGTTATTTGAAGTTTGTGGTAGGCTGTGTTAGAAACACAAAGCAACAGAAGAGCCCACAAAAGTCTTTTGGTGTTTTTCTAATAAATTAACCCATCCCCATCCAAGGGTTCATATGTGGGCAATGGATTTCTCAAAAGACTAAACCAATGGACTCAAAATTCAAAGTTCAATATTCTTTTTTAATCATTATCCAATGAGACACATGATTCAGCAATTAAAATCTTGAAGCAATCTGTGGGATTTTGTGATTACAGTCCTACCAGTTATGCTGTCCTCAAAGCTATTGCCTGAGATGGAAATGGATGACAACTCCAAGAGAGAGCAGTTGCTTCATGGGATGCAAAACCTGCCTATATCTGCACAAATTGAGAAGTTAAAGGTGTTTTGGAGTTCATTGAGAATCCAATAATTTTTTTTTTTTTTTTTATGGATTTCTTGCATTAAGACATCCCAATTTTACAGGTTCGAATTGAGATGATTGGAGCAGCCTGTGAAAGTGCTGAAAAAGTATTAGCTGACACTCGAAAAGCTTACTGTTTTGGGACTCGGCAAGGACCACCAATAGTCCCAACTCTGGATAAGGGTCAGGCTGCAAAAATTCAAGAACAAGAGAATTTGCTGCGGGCCACTGTAAATTACGGCGAAGGCAATACTCTCAACTGCCGCTTAACATTTAATTCATTCATAGTTTTTCTGCATAACATCCAGCTCTAACTCTATAGGTCATTGGTCATACTTTGATTTTGTGAGGTGAAAACCTGTGACATTTGTCCAGGAATCGTGTATTGTAGTTCTGTTTCAGCAATTTGTGATAACACAGTAAACATAGAAAGTTGAAAGAACCAAGTCTGTGATAAAGAATCAATTTAACCGACGTGTTGCATTTATTGGAGAAACATCAGCTTAATTTGCCTCCTTTCTGCATTCTTGAGTTGCTGTTGTTAGCTGTGACTTGACATTCGTAAATAATGGGGCTCTTTAAGACTCTTTTTATTTTTATTCTTTGTAGCTTTTCATAAATAGTGTTTTACCTCCTTCTCTTCCCAGGTAAAAGGTTAGTTCCAAAGGATTCAGAAGCTTGAGGGACTCATTTTTGTGTCGCTTAGTTAAACACATTCTTTTTTATTTTAATGACAGACTAAAGTGCAATATAAATTTGATTGGTTTGGTTCTGAGAGCCCAAGTTCCTCAAAATTGTCCAGCCACATGCAGCTTATGGATATCCATCCCATTTATTATAGAATAGTGTTCTCATACGAAGCCTTGGTTGGTCTGGACCTACTTAAAGAGATCTTAGCATTGATACGGGCTCCAGGTTTTAACTCATTCTTTCATTACACTCGATATAGCCTTACCTTATCCTTTTTAAAAATAAAAAATAAAAAAGAGAAAGAAAGAAAGATGTGGGCTTTACTCTTCATTTCCCAAGATAATCTTTCCATTTACATATGATTAAGGTTGTTTATTGAATTCTTTATTCGGAGATAGTTGTACTGAATTTGGTAATTATCTTTGCTGAGTTTGCCAAGCTTAGTTGCATTAGGGATGGTTCTGGAAGATAAATCTTTCCTCTCTGACATAGGGTTTAGCTGCAGCTCGAAATGGATGTTGAGGTTCAGGATCACTGCATTAGGGACAGTTGTGGAACACAAATCTTTCCTCTCTGACGTAGGATTTAGCTGTAACAATGAAGCTGCGACTATATCTTAGAACGAAAATTTCTTTTATCAGACAAATGCTAGCTGGTCTAAGCATGCTTGTAAGTTTTACATTTTGATTAATTGGTATCTGGCTGTAGGATTGCGAATACCTGGAGACCAAAGGCAGATTACACCTGCCCTTCCACTGCATTTGGTGGATGTGGTCACTGTAGGTGATGGAGGGCAGAGTTTTGCTGATGCAGGAGGTAATAATTAGTCACTTGTTTTCCAAGTGTGATTTTGTTTTGCAGAAGCATATATTGGATTGAATACTGATCCATTTAGGAGGCTTTTGCAAAAACCACTTGTAGGTATGTATCTAAAGAATAGTCCTATATCATCAAATAACATGAGTGGACAGAGCACTCTTTTACAGGTAAGATCTGAAGTCTTTCTTCAAGTGTCACTTCCTAAAGTTTGACATAATTAGTTTTGCTGAAGCCTAAATATTATTTCATGTGGTTGTACCTTTACTTTGTTACCTTTGATGTTTAATTGCCATCACTGATCCTCCAAATACTCTCTTTTTGCTTGGATTTTCAAGCACACCAAGGGTTGGCTGTGGTTATCCCTTGATTTTGGCTAATTTTATTCCATGGTTAATTGTGATTACTGATCTTACAAATTATCTGTCTTTGCTTCCACACTAGATTGTATGCGATGGGTTCAAGTTACAAACTTAATAAACTTCCTTGACTTGATATTTTGTCAAACTTGCTGTAAGATCTGATGTCGACTTTAGGCTTATCGAGCACACCCAATTTACCACTAACCAAATCTCTCTCCCATAGCCATCATGCTTCTGCATAGCAACGGACATTAAGTGTAATCCATTTGATGAAGTACTTAAGTTTAGTTTTTTTTATTCTTTAATTATGCTAAAAGAAAAAGTGTTTTTAGTTGATAGTAGTTATTGTGAAATCTTGCATCTTCGTTGGTATAGGGAGGAGAGTTAAATTAATGTCAAGTTCAAAAAAAATGTTATAATAAGAACTTATGGAATTTAAGACTGTATATGCATATATTGTACATATATATTGCCTATTTATAGCATTTCATAGAAGCTCATTAGCTGAACTCAAGATATTTTGGTAAGCAGACTTACAGCTACCTCACTGGTTAGGTCTAAGAACTGAGGTTAAACGAACAAATTGCCAAATCACTCCATGAGGATTAGCATTACTTGCACTTAGTTCTGTTAGGAAAATGAAGCTCAGAGCTTCCTTAATTTCTTGCTTGATAAGGCAAGAGATGGAATATCTCATGGTTTGTTAACCTCGTGAAAATACCAAGTAGCATTGTGCTGAATGTTTTTCTTTTCCAGGATTAATTACCTAAATAGGTTGGACATGTATGGTGAGTTGGGATGCAGTTAGTTACTGCTTAGGAAAAGAGAAACGAGATAATGGGGTTATTTCTTGAATCAAAGCTCTGTAGAGTCTTCAAGAAGGGCACACAATCACTTTATGTGGCCATTAAACATTGCAAGTGAGCTGAATCCATTTTTAAGGTGCAATAGAAAATAGAAAAATTTGCAGCGACCTTTCCTAAATTACTTTGGAGTAGTGTAATTGTAGCATAGGTTGGAGCCCATCCCCCCCCAGACGAAGTCCATCCAATAGGAGAAGTCCAGTCTAAGAATTTTAGTCTTGGGTGGGGACTTTGGAGTGGTTATTCCCAATTGATCTTCACAGAATCGTATGGGATAAGATGTCATCTTAGCTATTCAAATGCTGGATTGAAGTTTCACATTGTAGCTTGTTGTGAGTTGACATTCTGTCTGTGGGATAAGAAAGTGGGTCTCTTCTTTTATGAAGGTGTCTGTTTTTGGTCCAATGACCTAGCATTTTTTAAGCAGGCTTCTGCTTCACAACTTATGGGAAGATCTGTTGCATCTCCTTCTGCTGCTCCAAGTGCTACTTCCTTTGATAACACAACGGCATCTCCAATGCAATATGCCAATTCTCCTAGGTCAGGTACGAGCATGATGAACACACCATCTCCTCAGCAACAGACTCAACAGCAGCAGCAGCAGCAACAGCAACAACAGCAGCAGCAACAGCAGCAGCAGCAGCAAAGACAGAAATTGATGCAAATGCCTCAGCATCAGCAGCAACTGCTTGCTCAGCAACAGTATAGGCAATCTGCGATGCAAGGAATGGGACAGGTGAGGGAGAGTGGTTTTTCGTCATTTATACTTCCAATTTTTTTTTTCCTCTCTTTCTTTTGGTAAGTAATGCTTCCAGTTTTCCCATCTGAAGTAGAGAACATAGGTCATTTTGAAAAAACTTCCTCCAGATGGACATCCTTCTATATTAATGTGTTCAGAAAGGAACTTTGTGACAAACTTTGATTCTACTATGGATTAAATTTAAATTTTGGAAGCTCTGAAATCTTTGAAGGACTTGACAGAGGTAAGAAAGTCCAATGCTATAAATGGGAAACTTACAACTGTCACTATTTTCAAATGTCTAAAGATTAAGAACTAAATGGAAAATGTATCCATTACCTCGATATGTGAAAGAGTCATTACTGTTTATCTGTAATACTGTCTCAAATTACAAAAATCTGTTTCAGAGCCTCTTTTTTTATTTTTTATTTTTATTTTTATTTTTATTTTTTAAATAAAGTTACTCTTGCCACAAGTTTGCTTCTTAGGAAGTTTAGCTTATCTATTCACATCTGAAATTGATATTAGTTGTTAGTGGATGATCTTCTTTGCTCATAACTAAGATGCATAGCCTCTCATTGTCATATTCCTGATGCAGAACCAGCTACCCCAGTTGCATGATTTGCAGGGCCAGAATCAGCAAAAGTTTCAGTTGGTAATATTACTGCAAGCACTTTGTTTCCCTATCCACTAGTCATTTTTGAGAAAAAATTTCCCCAATTAATGCATGAAGTGTAAGCCCAGGCATAGGCACAGGCACAGGCACATAAGCTTTGTACTTGCATGTTACTCATTGCTGTCCTTGTTAAAAGTCTTCTGAGAGAAATAGCCAATTTGGAAGAGAGGAGAGGAAAGGAGAGGCTAAGGGTGGGGTTTCTTAGTCTCCCTGTTTGGACATGCTTTTATAGGGAAGAAGGGGAGGGTTTGAAGTGAGGGTGGTTACCATCCTCTCAAAACTGCTTTTTTCAATTTCCTGAAATCAGGGGAGTTTGGAGGGAGGAGATACCAGGTTTGATGAGTTTTCCATGTTTTAGGTTTTCTTCTTGGCAAGTTATTAATATTTCAATAATGCTTAGGTAAGGAGAGGGAGTGGGTTGTTTAATGGCAAGGTGTAGGTCACAATGTAGGCTAACTCTTGCCCTTCATTTTGTACTTGGGTTGACCCCCCTTAGGTGTTCCTTGTCATATTTAATCTGTTAGGAAGGTTCCAGGAAGGATGCGATAAATATTTTTGGATAGTCATAAGTATTGGAGTGTAGATTTTGTGTCCCACACGAGTGTTTAGTGATATCACCATCTGGTAAAAAAATACCCGGAAAACCAATCCATGACATGGGAGTTCTTATGCTTGGTTTAGCAATCAGTTTGTGTTTTGGTAACTTAAAATATGTTCTACTTTGTAACTATCACATATACAAAAGGATTAAAATGACTTGGCTAAGAGGGTGACAAACACATTTAGAGTTTATTACTATTCTTGTTACCTATATTTCTCCTTCTAATATCTCGCAACTGCCTTCTTAACATCCGTATGTCTGTGCATATGTGTGCATAGTACTTGTCCCTTCATGCTTGGATACATTTACATTTTATCATCCATTTCTGGAGAAACGAATCACAATATATTTAACAAAGACTAGAGACAGAAATGTAGGATTTTCAGCTTCAGTGAGATTATATACGTACTGTATTTAAAAACCACTGAATTTTTGCACATGAATGATGTCGCTTTATGTGAAACATCTGGGGAAGGCCCATCAAACATTGTAAAAGAATATTCTGAATTTTCCTTTAGTTTTGTGTATGTGGTTGATGCTTTTGGCGTGTAAAAATAAATAGAGAGAGTGCTTTGATCTATCTAGAGGAATTGAAATGTAATAGTATCTATTTACCCTGATATAGATACAGAAGGAAAGGTTCTCTATCGTTCAAATGCTGTACGTGTGGGATAAGGATGGGCAAAGACAAAAAACCAAAGATTTCACATAGAACCTATGATCTAAAAATCAATCTGATTTATATTGTACGTTTTGCCAATGAGTCTGAGTAGTTTCATTTTCATGTTTTCTTTTGGGTGATCATTTGACCTTATTCTTATTTGTGGAACCTGATATTTCTTTTCTGCTTGAATGTTTGCATTGGCAATGGTCGTTGTAGTTTCTCACACTAATGGCTGATTACTAATTAACAATGCAATCATTTCCATTTCATAAATTTGTATGTTTAGCTCATAGGTTGGGCTATAACATTTTGGTTTGCATATGATAGAACATATTTACAAAGTTCCAGCTTGCTTATTATGAAAGGTCAAATATTGTATGACCTGTTCTCAAGAATTATGAAAGGCTACAAGTTGATTATTTTTCCCGTTTTCTATTCTTGAAAGGCTATTTCCAATGATCACAGAGAAAAAAGAAAAACTTTATTTATTGTTTTGTATCGTGGATCTATACCAACAACGGAAATTCATCTTTATTTGTTTATGGCACAATGTAGGATTTCATCTGAACAACAATTGTATTCCAATTTAATTGCTTTAGGAAAACTTTTCAGTTCATATTTACTTGAAATGGTCTGAGTTCTAATCAACAAGGAGACATGTACCTTAATAATGCAACAAAAAGAAAATATAATGTAATTTGGTTAATCATATCTCATTATTTAGTTTCCGTAACTAAAAAGGGATTGTTTATTTCCCCAGCTACATGGCCAACATCCGATGCAATTTTCTCAATCGATGGGGCACCAGCAGTTTCAGGGCAGGCAATTGCCATCTGGACATGCTCAGCATGGCATTGGTCAAAGTCAACTCAACCAAGGAAATCACATGAATCGCCACTTAAGCCAATTCTCTAGCACTGCTAATAGTGCATTGTTCAATGCAGCTCAGGCGACATCTAACCCCCAAATGGTAAAAAATATATAAGTCCTTTTATTATTCATTGAACAGTTTTCCATCTTTGTGGTCTGTATGAATTAACTGCAAGTTAGAAGGCTAATGAACGACATCAGGGCATTATGGAAAAGATGTGTTTGGATTAGCATGACTAGCTTAGCTGTCACTTACCCCCTCCTTCCAGTTCAATTTGTGATTGCATTTGTCAATATTTTGATTTGGTGTTATGGCTGGTGCATCTGCTGGCTGAGGAACTACTGTTAGATTTGGCATGTTTCTTTGTAGATTCCTGCAATGGTAGATTGTATT
Source organism: Casuarina cunninghamiana (assembly GCA_028551485.1). NCBI lineage: Eukaryota > Viridiplantae > Streptophyta > Magnoliopsida > Fagales > Casuarinaceae > Casuarina > Casuarina cunninghamiana. The sequence goes on from CM052364.1 coordinate 8,065,334, forward strand.
ATGCTTGGGCCAATATGTTTTGCAGACTATATTGTGCACAAAGGTCTATATCTCATTGAGGAAATACTTTTAGAATCTATACATTTGTTAGCTCATATTTTCTAGTCTGTCCAGTGATTGTCCTTTCATTTTAGGGATACTATCCTCTGGCTTCCTTAAATTATCCTTACCTTGCAATAGGGAAATCTTAATGATTTATCCTTTTAACTCTGGAGAATGATGGCTATTTGAGTGTGGAATAATTAACTAATTTCCCCCTTAAAAAGTTGAAATCATGAGAATAGACCAAAAAATGGGATGGAGGGGTTAATTGCCAGCTGGTCTAGATTTCTTCTCATATGCAGGTTGGATGCTGATGCATGTCAGACTTCATGTAGAGATTACAGTATATCCCGTCAACAACTTATGGACAGAATTTCGTAAAGCAAAGTCGAACTATTTTATTAAGCCCTAATTATGGCTGAGTTGAAATGTTCGGGAGTGGGACTTCAGTGGCATGCATTCTGTTGGGAGAGAAATAACTGACCCTCTTAGATATTCTTAATCTTGTTCTCGAGCTGTATTTCCTGTCTTTCCTTTTATCCTACCTGTTTTGCATGTACACCCCTCCCTTTATTTTCTAAGTTCAGAAGGAATGTAGTAGCACTACCCCCAAATATTGGAGGTTGCATTATCTCCTTGCATTGGTTGAAAATCCCAGTTTTCTGGTTTCAGCTATCTGTTTTCATATGGATTTTATTGTTATATACCGAGAATATTGATATCAGTTCCTGAAAATTAATACGTTGTGTTGAGCTGTGATCTTTTCTTTCAGTCCTTTTTTTTTTTTGGTTGGTGAAGTGCATGACTAGTAGAAATTGATTATATTTGTAGCAGATGGAATTTATGTTTCCTTGTTCTTTTTTATAATCTGTAATGTGCATCTATATTACTCGTCCACTCTTGCTATTCATGTAGTTGTATATTCTGTATCTGTTTCCTAGTGGTCTTTGTTCTTTCCCTTTCCCCTGAATAAGTTTCTCTAACCCTTTGTGACAGAATATCTGCAACTTGACTTTTTTATGTCCTGTTATAGATTCCAAATATTTCGGGAACAATGTCATCACAACCAGTTATACCACGGATGCAGGTCTGCTTCAAATGTGCTTTTCTAATTTTCTTTTTTCACTTTTAGTTTATTGATTTCCCTGGAAATGAAAGAGGGGAAGGGCAGGCGGAGTATGGTGTAATGGCCCTAAGAACGTATTGACATGATTTGGAACATAACGATGTTGTCTTAGTAAGGTGTTATATACTTGGAGAACTTTTGGGAGATGATTCCATATTATATCTGAAGGTGGACCATAGGAATAATCTCTACTGAGCGTTTTAATTGATGAAAAATTAGTTGCATGTAAATCTGATAACCTGTTCAATTTGCATGAACAGCAGAAAAAATGGTATACATTGTGAAATATACAGCAAGTACCTGGCTTTGAAGTTTATACTTTTAGACTTATGGGATACAGGGTCAAACTTGCGGAAATCTTTTAGGAGCAATCACATGTCCATCTAAGTGGTAGTTTATAAATCTCACTTTATTCACTGGGGTCTGTCTTTTGCTATGTGCTCAAGTTTTTTATCATCTTGAAGTTGAGGCAAAAACTCACGTGTCAATAGTTGTATTGGTGACTTGCTCCTGGCATTGATGTCTAGTAATTCATTCTAACATTCTGGAGTTGTATATAGCCCCTGTTGGGATACATGGTGCTGAGAGACTCAAAAAAAAAAAAAAAAAAAGAATTATTTTTCCTACGGCATGAGCTACATGCTTCTAACTCTATGGATTATTATACAGCATGAGTCTGAGTCAAAGTTTCTTGTTTGATTTTTGGGATTGGAATGGATTTATTGTTCACTCAATATGGTACTTGAATAATATTCTTTTGATGGTTCACGTCCATCAATGAACCACAACTGGTTGCTAAATTATCCAATGATCTTGTGACTGTCAGTATCATCCTGATTTGCAAGCTGAATTTCTACATAGCTTTTACCACTCTGTATATAGTAAGAGCGTACACTTTTGGTAATTGAGAAAAGAATCCATGCCTAATTTAGCATGGAAATCATAATTGCGTTGTTGATTCATGTACAACCATTGGTCTTTTCTTCCCTAATTAATATTCCCTAGCTTAATTCTTTAGAGTTAGAGACAGCTAGCCTGCAATACACAAAGGCACTGAGCTGCCATTTTGTGACCATGGACACTCTGTAAATGTTGTTGATATCTGCATTTTATATGTTTCGTTTTTCATAGTATTATCAAATTATCTTTTGATTGCATGAGAGTGACTTCTGTTTTGCTTAATTACTGATCAGTTTGGATTATCTGGTACCAATCCCCAGAGGAGTCATGCTTCCCAAATTCTGAGTGATCAGAGTACGAATTATATCCTTTTGTTTCAATTCTGCGAATGTTGACTTAATAGTTTAATATGCAACTGGCACTTTTTCTTACAGTGTTTAATATGGGAGCAGCAAATTCTAGTGGTATGATGCCAATACAACAACAGCAGCAACAACAGCAACATGGTTCACAAAGTGCATTTGGTAACATGACACCAAATGCTCAAGGTTTACAACCTGGCATGGTAGCTCTTCAGAATGCGCAACAGAATCTTCCTAACTTTTCCCAACAACGACAACAAAATCCCCAGTGAACGGTATCATCTGATACTAATATAACATCTTTTACAAATTTGTTGCTGAAACATTTTCTGTGGAGAACTCAGACAATGCTGTCTGGTTTTGGCAATTGCACATCCTTGGCTAAAATTGGGGTTCATCTGTTCTATTTGTTCGTGTTGGCTTTTTATAATCAAATACATGATCGTGATTTGTTATTGTTTCTAATGAAAACCAGTACGTAATGTCTCATTTTTTATTTTCGAAGTACCTTTTTTTTTTCCCTTTTTTTGGCGAAATAGCTGTGGACATCTTGTATTCATTCACTAAACTTTTGTTGTCTCACACTAGATAAAAGTTCTTTGCATATAGTCATGCCATTTTGGAGTTGGTCTTCGGGGCACATGACCGTACCTTTCTTCTCTTACTGTGCTGTTTTTAGGACACGACTGACTTGAGTGTCCTGAACTGCAGTGTTGGTATGTTCTGTTGAATGGAAAGGAGTTTCAACGATATGGATAATTAGAGATCAGATTGCTCAGACAAAAAATTATGCATCGGATAAGAAAAATATCCTTACAAAGAATCACACATGTAGGACTCGCTCCTTTTGCACCCTTCACTAACATGTGAGACCAACGTTCGACTGACTTCAACCGTTAAATCATGCATATTCATGTCCAGAGCGTGTAGGAAAGTAGCAACTTTACGTTCTTCCTCTGTTTGTCAACATTCATGTTGTCCATATGCTTGTTATAGAAGCTGATGGAAGAATACTTAGCGTGCATGATTGCTTGTGGAGGATATTTGGACGCCCATTCTTAATCCCTTCACTGTTTCTGCATGGGGGTATCCAATTTATGAGTGATTGCATATGGATTGTCATCAATTAGACGTGACTCTCTACTTCTCCATGTTTGGGTAACAAATTTGTGGATTGGCAGCTATTCAAATAGAAAGCTCTTTAGTGTGGGTTTCTGTTGCAATAAAGTGCATATAATCTTGATTAAAATGAGGGAGTGGGCTCAACAAGCAGAGCTTACAAATTGAATTCACTTAATCCTTCCAGTTGCATCTGAAAGGAGTTTGAGAGTCAGAACAGGCGGATTTAAAAATGCACGGTGGAAGTATTTCATTTTGTTAAGTATGATAATAGACATGGTTCTCAAACATTTGGAAGTTTCAACAATTGTTTCATTAATTCACCCATTGACCTGCTAGCTATACTCGAGGTAGCAGACCTCCGAAATGGGGAGAAAAAAATGATTTTGAGGTTTGTCCCGGTACACCAAAAAAAAAAAAAAAAGGGAACTGAAGAGAAACGATGCACAAATTCGTAAGGAGTTAGTGGATATGTTAGCAATGAGGCGAAACCAATGCCCTATAATCTTAGGGACGAACTTCGTATTTGTTGACTGTTTTCAATTTTCCAGCAGTTGCGTTGCGCGTGAAATCTCAGAGAGACCTGGAACAGCAAGTGCAGCATTTCTGTATAAACCATTCTAGCCTGTTTCCATCGAAGCACAGGAATTGACTCATAAGAATTTAGATACCAAACCTTAAAAACCGACGAAAGAAAGAAAGCTAACACGTTGGATCTACATTTGACTGGTTGGCGGGCCCTTTCGTGTTAAAGAAAGTGAAACACCAACCGGTCAAAAGCTTCCCACGAGGTCAAACATGGACAAACAGGAAAAAACCATTACCGTGATGCCCCCCAAAAAAAGAGAAACTAACTTCAAATTAGAACAAAAAAAGTGAAGGGGACATCTCGGACAACGATGAGAGATTTGGTTGAGGGACTTAGCAGCAAAAAATAAAAATTATGTTCATCCCAATCAAATTCTATAAACCAACAGTTTCTCCGGTAGTATGAGATGCAATCAAGATGTTAGTGAGAGAAACGGGCTTACAGGTCTTTGAGGCAAGAGGGCTTAGAATCCAGGTCCACCGGCTGTCCGCCATCCAACGAGAATGCATATGGGGCTGCAGCAGCGGACAAGTCACCGCCATGCAGCAGTGGGAGATGCTCGGCCGACGTATGGCTTGAAAGCGGTGGCGAGAAGGGGGGGGAAGGCGAGGGGGATGAGGAGAAGATATACTTTTGGTTGCCTGGTCCTACACTGATCGGAAGGGGGGAGGGAGGCGTGGGAGGTGAGGATGTTGGAGAAGGAAAACTATTTCTAGTTTCCTCCATCGAAATGGATACCCAGAAAGATCCTAACTCATGCGCTCGCTCTGCTTTCTAGCATGGGTTAGCTATGGTTGTCTTTTGCCAACAGCTTTCCCGGGACAATGTGCCGTTTGAATCTTAGGTACAAACCTAACGGTCAGCTGCTTCTCGTTCTTTGCTTCTGAACTTTAAGGTTATCGAACTACCACTTGGAGGCACTTACGTTTGACTTAGTGGGGTGGTACCTCAGTTCTACTCCTCATGCTTTCATCCATTGCCTAAAGAGAATCATTACACCTTCCTAACCATGCAGTTTTACTCCAATCTACTAATATATGATCTCGAATAACAAACCCCTCTTCTTATAAATACTACACATAAACGGAACTTTCCTTATTTTTAAGTCACTAATTAACAAGTAAATTCAACCATCGTAAAAGATATTCCTGTTGAGGAATGACATGGAAAAAGCACTCGCCATGCTGGCGGGTTTGACTGCAAATTGAAAACGATATTCTGTCTTCTGAAAAATAGCGCGTTGCACGTCGATAGCCAACTGAAGACACATGCTCTGCAAGGTAACAAGGAAAACGTGGGATGCAATGAAGGAGAACAGAACATGATCATGATCATCTAAATCTTGAGCTTCCTTCTCATTTTACTCATTTGTAATTTGCCTCAAGTTTTGAAGTTCTTAATGCTAGGAGAGTTCCAGCAAATTAACTTCATAGAAGAACTAAATATTATCATTGTTATTGGACTAGGGTACAGTCGAGATGGTATGAAAGACTGGGTTCAAATTCTTTCATTTACATTTCTAACTAACCTAAGTATCCATATGATAAAATCTTTATGAATATCCCATTTTGAACCAACACATTCAGGCACTCTCACCCATTGCAGCAAATAACTATCTGTCTAAGGCGTCACCTAAATTCGAGTATTCATTCAAGTCTTCAAGTAAGATCAAGAGTGTTTATTTTCTTGAAATTTTTCATAATCAATACTCCAAGTTAAAAAGATGACACGTGGAATGTAACTGCAGTGCTTCATAAGAAGGAGGGTAAAAGAAAAATGCAGACCACATGATAGAAAAAGGAAAATAAAAGTAAGAATGTAATACTAAAACAGGGACAAAGCTTAAAATCATGAAAAACATCATAGAATGACCAAGAAAGCCAAAAGACTGTTGCATCAGAACCCATATAATGGAACATCAATAAAACTCAATTTTCTCTCCTAGTGACTTTATGCAACTTCTAAGCACTATAATATCTCTCCATCCACCCACCACATGAAACAGGAATCGGTTGTTCTCCATCCGCGTGGGCTTTTTCGACCAAGCCCCCAAGCCCAGCAATCGATCGCTGAGCTAATAAAGTAGATGAAACCCAATCAGCAGCAAAGGAAGATAGCAGTAACAGAACTACAACCTATGTCAATGGTCCCCACACACATAGAAGAGGAGTTCTAGTACGGCCGATGCTTTCCATAGGAGAAGTACAATCAATCTAATCACAAAGCAATTTTAGCAAATGAATTGAATTTACGTAGAATGTAAATTCTCTAAACAAAGTCATACACAAGGCCAAAAAGTACTTAATCCATCTCTGAGCAAGTGATCCAAGAAAATAATACGAATCATGTGCATACCTTAAACTTAATTTGGATTCTTTGAAGGTTAACTTCAAACTTCAAACTTCAAACTCCATTACTTCTCTCTTTATGTTCTTTTTTTGCAAAATGTCAAATGCTAAATAAGGATTCTTGCAATTCAATATAGGATATTTACATTCCCGGATTAGTTGAAAACTGTAGAAGTCATGTTAAAAAGAACAACCTTAATTAAGGCCTTCAAAATAGTCTTGGCTTGGTTGAGGTTGTGCCACCTAAAGTAGTGAAACCGAAGGTAAAAGATCTTGATTATATGTCTATTACCCAAAAAGAAATTAACTAAACTACTAAGGCAACAGAAATGGGAAACTGCTACTAAAGAATGATACGCAATTTTTCTTCCAACATATAACAAAGGTCAAAATTTACCTCAGCAAAATCAGTACGATCCAAACAATATAATTCACACAGAAAAATGAAAGTTATACTATCACACCTTTTCTATGGGTCATTCCAAGCCTAGAATGAATTAGGGATTTTGAATTTTTTTTTAGTTATTGATTGTACTTACAAGATCTTGGTTCAGAGGTCAACTACAATCTAGACACCCCTTTAGCAAATATATTTCTCTTCACCCCACCATGCTTGTTGAAGGATGCCTATCAAGCTTTATGCTAACAAGGTACATTTGTTGCAGCTTGTTTCCTTTTGCATAGAATGTGGGTGCAAGTATTGGAGAGCACGACCCAAACCTCTACTTGGCTTACCTTTCTTTTCTTTCTAGCAATCCTAATGATTTATACTGAACTTAACTGGCACACAAGCAAGCAATATTTCTATCTCAACATTATCCAAACTACAAATTCTTCCACACAATAAATAAACCAAAAACATAACATCAAGCATAGATTAACTAGAGAAAGATAAACATACCTATATCATAAAGGATACGGCACCATTTGCATCTAGGGGACTAAACACCTTTGGATTTCTCTTAAAGTTTTAGGTTACAAAAGCTAAAAATAATAGCCCCTTTCTCACCCTTTTAAGCCATCGGAAAATGGTTCTTTTGATTATGCCCTTCTAGCTTTCCTAAAAGACCATACAATCTTAGCCATTTCTACAAAAGACCCACATGATTACACCTAACAACAAAATAAACAAACTACTACTAAGGCCTTTTAGCCTAAAGGCTAGGCACAATCTTATCCTTAACTATTTGTTTATCTAGAGCTTGATAATCTATACATAATTTCCGTGATCGACCTTGTTTCCTTAGCAATAGCATTGATGAGAAATATGGCTAGTAATAGGACTTAGGATCTAGACTTCAATAATTGCTCCATCATACTCTCAAGCTTATCTTTTAATAATATCGGTATATATAAAGCCTAAAGGCCACATGCTCACTTCCTTGTTTTAATAGTATATGATGGTTGAACTCTTGCACTAGGGCGAACCCTAACAATTCTTCAAATAACTCTTTATATTTCATTAACAAAGATTAGAACTCACCCACCTTATAATCATTACCACCATACACCAAAGAGCTTACTCTCCTCAATACTGAAATGGCTTTTTTTGGATTTGGACATTTCTTATATGTGTAAAAGCATTCCTAACCATGTGCTTTAGCTCTTTGCAATACTACTTTTCACCAACCAATAAGCTCTCTCTTGCTATGATCCTATACCAAATGATTGTTTTCTGCTCCACCTAGAATGACATAGTCAAATGTTCAAAGTTCTACACAATATCTCCCAAAGTTTACAACCATTAAGCTTTCAATACTGCTTTAGTACCCAATATATGCAAAAACCCAAAAGTAAAATAAAAAAAATCAAGCTTCATTCTATGCCTTTACACAATCACTTCTAACTTTTTACATACCCTATTACTCTTGAGCTTGTCACCATTAGCCACCACCACATCTAAATTCTTTCCATTAGTTGTGTTTAAACTCCACTTCCTAGCTAGCTTGATGCTCACAATGTTGTGTGTATTACATGTGTCATTCGACATACATAATCTATTTTATTGTCCTCCCAATGCTCCTATAACTCAACTCTCATAGTTTTAGGGGTAGTGTTTATAATCTTTGGTTCCTCATACTCAGTTTGGAAGTATGTTATCCCCATCATCATCACTTTCGTACTCTTCTTACTATCATAAAAAAATTCTTCTTATAGTAATGACCTGGTGTGAACATTTCATTGCAATTAAAACAAAGACTCTTCTTTCATTGCTCTTGTATATCCTTAGGAGTCAGCTTCTTAGGCCCATGCAAGGTTTTTGTACCTTTATTCCTACTAATACTAGAAGCCTTTGATTTCTTGGAGTTAATTATCTTCTCCTTAATATATCCCTCATCTTGAACCTTTCATAAATAAGTCAAGCGAACATCATTAGGAAGATTCGCTTCCTAGATTGCTTTTCTTTTCTAATTTCCTTATTCAACCTTGTTGAAAAGCATATAGCTTCTAGCTCTAAATTTAAATAAGTAATTTTAAAAAAAAATCCTCATAGACCTAACCTCATTATTGTACTAGTTTGTTCAACTCTAATTAAATTAGTAAAATGGTCTTTGTAAGTGGACAGATCATACTTTCTAACCAACTTATTAGTGAGGAGTGACCATGTAGTTGGTCATTCCCTAAATCTCTTTCATAGCCACTTAATGCAAATTTGGCTCTATTTTCTAAACGTCACATTGCAATAGTAGTCTTATCCATTTCTAGAGTACCATGAAAAAAAAAAAACTAACTTGCTTAATTGATCCATCCTGTTGAATCTACCCCACCAATGAACCTAGGAAAATTGATTGAAACTCCATTCAATTTGCTCTAGCCATGATTTCCCCCCTGAGTATCTCGATTTTCATCATCCCATTCCATTTGCCTTAGTTATGATGACCCATTTGGCTATTTATGGTTTCTTCCTCTTCCTTAGTTTTAAATTGTTTGTCTTTCTTTTCATTTTTCAACCTATTCATGCCAGAGCTACAACCACTAACCAATTCCTCCCTCTTACCATTTGATGATGAGAAAATTTGTTGCATAATCTCCAACTATTTTTGAATTTCAATGTATAGCCATGAGAAGCTTTGGTTGGCTATTTTTAAGTTTGATACCATATATGTCATAGTTCAATTCCTTTTACAAGACATGGGTGCAAAGGCCAACAAGCAAGATCCAAACTACTATCTACCTTACCTTTCCTCTTCTTTCTAGCAATCTTGGTGATTTGTATTGATATAAACATAACTAGCAAACAACCACGCTACACTTCTATCTAAACACTTCCTAAATTATTGATTCTTCCACATAACATGATTCTTCCACATGAAAAATGAACCAATAACAAAAATTAACTAAAGAAAGATAAATATACTCACATCATAAGGGACCTGACACCATCTACATTAGCACTTTCAGATTTCTTCTCAAAGATTCAAATTACAAAAGCTAATAACAAAAGCCCATTTCTCACCCTTTTGAGCTATTAGAGAACAAACTCTTCCAATCATGTTCTTTTAGCTTTACTAAAACCTATATAGTCTTGTCCATTTCTACTAAAGACCTACACAGTTACATCTAATAACAAAATAAACAAACAACAACTACTAAGACCTTTTAGCCCAAAGGCTAGGCCCATGACAATATTTCAATCAATTACTCTTATCATTCTCTTTTTCATTAGATAACTTATGCATGCATTACTTTAGTAGTTCTCCTTTTTACCATGATTCTTTTTTTTTTTCCTAGCCAAAGTTGAATAGTGATAAAATAGATAACCAAAACTTGTTGAAGAGCTTAGAATAATCATGTTATAACACTACTATAATTGGGTCTATTGAGCATCAATGATATGTCATGCCAAGACTTTAATGATTATCCTTATAGAGATTGTAATGGTACCAAGATAGCATATAGGAATATGTATTGGATGCCTCACATGCCTTTGGTCAAAAATAAAATAAAGAAATCAAACATATAATTCTAGCAAAAGGAGTTTGAGTTTCTAGTAGATAAATCTCCAATCTCTTCCTATGTTGGATTTTTGTATATATATGCTTGATATTTAGTCCCATATCTAAGAACATATGACAAATAGGAGCTTGTTAAATCAACACAAGACTATGGTCAAACCCTCCCCCAATCTATAGGTTTATCTCAAGCTTTATATCAATGTGTCCAACTCAATCATTCGGCATTGCTTGCAACTCTATGGTTGTTCATCCTATTATCCCTATCACAATAACTTATCACTATGAATCATAATATTGTTATAGCCTCCTCACGTTTTCTTTTGAATTTTTGAACAAAACAAATTATATTTGTGATATGAACCTTAAAACATTCCTTAGAGATAGGAAATAAGAATGAACAAAGTTGACAACTATTTATGAAAGACAAAAGGTTGGTTCTTAAACCCTTTATTGTGGTATGTCGTATTCAAATTCTTTGCAATCTTGAGCATGAAGTCAAAAAATATCCCACATATTGTGGCAACAGAGACAACCACCAATTGAACACATTTGACATGGCTCCTAATGATAAAAGACACTCCTTCACCTTACAACAATTTTGGTGTTGGCAGTCTACAAAACATTGTTATGCATGCACCAAAACATCAAGTATATCCCTTTGGTACAATGAGAAATAAGCAATGTTTTGAGACATAATTATAAAAGATGCATAAATATCCAAAATATGATCATAAATATCTTCCCTTAATATAAAATAGTAATTGAACTTTTTTAGAAAATTTATGGACAAATAAACATAGAAACTTGCAATACTGTAATTTAAATACTCACAATAATTCTATCCACAAATAAATTACAATTTTTTCTAGGCAAAAAAGAAACATGACATATACAAATTTGACCTCGTCAAATATACTTTGGATTCATATGGCCAGAACATGGCTGAAAAAATAAAGTACTCATCTTGCAAAATTATCCAAAGCAAGTTATAAAGCAAACTATCTTTAATTGCAAGTAAAATAAACGATAATTACCCTAAAATTCAATAGTTTACTTCAATTCAGCATTTTCATTTTCTTTCCTTTTTACATAAGAGAAAATATATTTTTAAAACCAAACTTTAAGAACCTAATAGAAAGAAATAGCAAAAAAGGTATGAAATAAGAAGGTTACCTTATGCATGAATAACAAATCCTTCGATGCATTAGTAGAAGGGTTAAATTGACTAGATACTTTGAAAGCCCTCTTATTATGGTCTCCTAAGTTATTCATTTCTCTTTTTTTTTCATCCTATTTTTAATGCATTTGATTTATTAGATTCTCCATAGCAAGGTAACAATTACTATCAAAATATGGCAACCTAGTTACAATTAACTTGGCCTTACATTCATCACTAGATACAAAAAAATGATCATGCAAATTAGTAAGACCAAGCACAATACTTTCCCCAACAACCTTTCTTAACATGGATAGGTACCTAAAATGGTATGCATTCCAAGCAAAGTGTTAAATAAGAGCAAAAATGATCTTTAAGATTCTAGTTTTGCTTTAAAAGTTATAAGCCTTACCATTCCCGAGCTTATCTAAGTTAGGCATTTTTTTGTATTTTTGGAAGACAACATAGGATGCAGTTTTCACCTCTTTAATGGAGGAAAAGCCCACATATACCAACTTATAAAATCTCATTTCTTACAATCTAAAACAAAAGAACAAGAGATTGATGCTAATAAGTCTAATTAAAAATCATAACCAAATAGAATTGCAAATAAGAATACTCAAAATTAGTGTAATCTTTTAAAAGGCCCAAACCTACTAGAATTTCATGTTAAACCTCTAAGCAAAGTGCCTCTCCATTATATGCATTAATCCTAGGCTTGAAGTACTTGATAAAGTCCAAATGTGAGATATAAATGCAATGCTAATTTAGAAGTTGACATTTAGATCTAAACTCTTTAGCATACATGCCGAAGAAGCAAACTTCTATACCTTCAATCTTCTAAAATAAAAAAATTACCGAAAAAAATAAACTCAATGTCTAATTGTTATGACTACACAAATCTTAATAGATAGATATAAAGTGTATCAAACTCAATGAAGATTATACCTTGAATTTGCATAGAAAGTTTGTTAGGTAATTCTTTTCTTGAAAATTTCACGAACTATTGATTCACTTCTAACTTTTTATCAATGAATGAGACAGCTCTAATTATAAGTTTTTCGACTCCCCAAACCTAGCAACATCAATTTATGGGGATTAGTTAAAAACACATGATATTTTGACATAACACTTAAATGAAAGTACACTATGTGCAATTTACCACTCTATGGTAAGGACATTGGCTCCCCCATTTCAAACTTCCACCTACAACAAGGGTCATTATATGTAGCTTGACTACCATCGTTTCTTCAAACATTAAACAAAGCACAAATTTGATGTAGCTTAGCTTTACACTATCACATTGAACCCATTGCAAATAAATTGTTAAAGGTTCAATACAAAGTCAACAATATAATGACAAATAAAGTTGAAAAAGCAAAGAGAAGATACTTGTTCTTTTATTTTTTCTTCATTTTTCTTCTTCTCCTCTAGATCAAATTTAGTATCTTCATGAGCCTTATTAGAGCAACTAATATAGAAGTAACATTGTGTATCACCATTCTTAGTATCATTCCATTTTGCTGAATGCGAGTAACACATGGACTACAATGTAAAGATGATGGTTCAAAGGTGAGACTCCTAGCTCTATATAGCTTACAATGTTGAGAATTTTCCTTTATGAAGAACAATAAAACACTAGTTAGAAAAGCATCATTGTAAATGAATTATTGAAAGTTTAATACAATGTCAACAATTTAATGACAAATAAAGTTGAAAAAGCAAAGAGAATGTACTCGTTCTTTTATTTTTTCTTCATTTTTCTTTTCCTCTAGATCAACTTTAGTGTCTTCATGAGCCTTATAAGAGCAGCTAATATAGAAGTAACATTATGTATCACTACCATTCTTAATATCATTCCATTTTGCTGAATGCGAGCAATACATGAATTACAATGTAAAGATGATGGTTCAAAGGTGAGACTCCTAGCTCTACATAGCTAACAATGTTAAGAAATTTATTTTATAAATAACAATAAAACACTAGTTAGAAAAGCATCATTGCAAATGAATTATTGAAGGTTTAATACAATGTCAACAATTTAATGACAAATAAAGTTGAAAAAACAAAGAGAATGTACTTGTTCTTTTATTTTTTTCTTCATTTTTCTTTTCCTCTAGATCAACTTTAGTGTCTTCATGAGCCTTATTAGAGCAACTAATATAGAAGTAACATTGTGTATCACTACCATTCTTAATATCATTCCATTTTGCTGAATGCGAGCAATACATGGACTACAATGTAAAGGTAATGGTTCAAAGGTGAGACTCCTAGCTCTACATAGCTAACAATGTTAAGAAATTTCTTTTATAAATAACAATAAAACACTAGTTAGAAAAGCACCATTGCAAATGAATTATTGAAGGTTTAATACAATGTTAACAATTTAATGACAAATAAAGTTGAAAAAGCAAAGAGAATGTACTTTTTCTTTTATCTTTTCTTCATTTTCTTTTCCTCTAGATCAACTTTAGTGTCTTCATAAGCCTTATTAGAGCAATCAATATAAAAGTAACATTTTGTATCACTACCACTTTTAGTATCATTTTATTTTGCTCAATACAAGTAACACATGGACTACAATGTAAAGGTGAGACTTCTAGTTCTATAGAGCTGACAATGTTGAGAATTTTCCTTTATGAAGAACAATAAAACACTAGTTAGAAAAGTACCATTGAAAATGAATTATTAAAGGTTCAATACAAAGTCAGCAATATAATGACAAATAAAGTTAAAAAGTAAAAAGAAGGTACTTGTTCTTTTATTTTTTTTTTCATTTTTCTTCTCCCCTAGATCAACTGTCTTCATGAACCTTATTAGAGTAACAAATATAGAAGTAACATTGTGTATTACTACCACTCTTAGTATCATTCCATTTTGCTGAATGCGAGCAACACATGGACTATGTAAAGGTGATGGTTCAAAGGTGAGACTCCTAGCTTTATATAGCCAATAATGCTGAGAAATTTCCTTTATGAAGAACAATCAAACACTAGTTAGAAAAGCACCATTGTAACTATATAAGCAAGTAACTTTTGTTAACCATTGTTTGACATAAAACAGTTAGAGAAAATCTTGAGGGATAAAAACATTAAAAAAAAAAGTGCATGAAATCTCCCTTAGAAAAAGGAGAATAGAATACATAAATTATGACATCCAAAAGTGTAACTAGATAAACAAATATAAAGCTTTAACCCCAAGTCTACTTAGCAAAGTAAAATTAAGTCAACAAGGGTGTGAGGATCCATACATGCACAATTATAATATAATTTTTCATAAAGTTTAAGAATTACAAATTAATGTGTTTTTACTTAAAATATTATTACAAGATAAAAATAGAGAAATCACCTTGCCTAATGGTTACCGCATTGGTTTCCGAAAGACAACATTGTTTATAGAATTTAAACATTGTCTTTGATGAACTTGACATAATTATGATATAATTTGCAATCAAATTCAAGAATTGAGACTCAATGTGCATTCGTTTAGAAAATTATTACAAGATAAAAATATGAAAATCACTTAGTATAATGATTAGGGCCTTGGTTTCTAGAAGACAATAGTGCTGAAATAGTTTGAATGTTACCTTTGATAGACTTAAAGACATGAGACACATGGATGTGAGGATGAGATAATTTACAATCAAGTTAATGGGACATGTGGATGGAAAGATCCATGAAAACATAATTATGGTATACTTTGCAATTGAACTTAAGAATTGCAATTCAATATGTGTTCACTTAGAAAATTATTACAAGATAAATATAAAAATCACCTAGCACAATGGTTAGGGCCTTGGTTTTTAAAGATTGTCATGTTTGTCATGTACTTGAAGACATAGGACATATCGGTGTGAGGATGGGATAATTTCAATCAAGTCAATAGGACACATGGTTGTAAAGATCGATGAAAACACAATTATGATATAATTTATAATTGAATTCAAAAATTGTAACTCAATATGTATTCACCTAGTTTCTAAAAGACAACATTGTTGAAAGAGTTTAAACATTATCTTTAGTGGACTTGAAAAGTAATCATGAAGGTAAAAGTTCTTATATTTCACTTTTTATAGTATTATTTACATCACTTTGGATTTTTTAAAAAACATTTGAGGCTTTTCTAAAGTAACTTTTAGTTCCATAGAAGTATTGTTCTTTTCATCCTAATTAATTATCCATTGCATGGTTTCTAACAATTTTAGGAACTTTCTACAACCTAATATATACAATGATTTAAAATAAGAAAAGCTCCATTTAACCTCAATATAATGGAAAATGGAGATAAGAACAATAACTATAGCTTTCCCTTCTTTAGATCCTTCACAAAAAGTATTGATGTGTAAGTTTTTCCATTTGTCCTAGTAGGTAAGTGAGAATGAGACTAAATTTAGGATTTCAAATTCTACATTTGATCTTAGAAAAATAAAAAATAAGGCTTTGGTCAAGAACCAAACTCTTGAGTAATAGTGTAATGATCTAAAGTCTCCACACATAAATTCACGCATAGGTGTGAAACAAATCCAACACTAACAATTATATTGAAAGATTTCAACTAAATGACATTTCAAGCACACAATATAGCATAAGTAACTAAGGATTAAACTAGACTATCAATTCTACTTCATTCCTACATAGATGTGAGGATCCATGAAGGCATAATTAAAATTGAATTTAACAATTGTGCCTCAATGTACATTCATTTAAAAAATTATTACACTCAAAATAAAGAAATTATCTAGCACAATGGTTAAGGCCTTGGTTTTTAGAAGACAATAATGTTGAAAGAGTTTAAACATTTTTTTTAATGGAGTTAAAGACATGGTACACATGGGTGTGAAGGTGGGATAATTTTAATCAAGTGAATGAGACATATAGGTGTGAGGATCCATGAAGACAAAATTATGATATAATTTATAATTAAATTCAAAAATTGTAACTCAATATGTATTCACCTAGTTTCTAAAAGACAACATTGTTGAAAGAGTTTAAACATTATCTTTAGTGAACTTGAAAAGTAATCATGAAGGCAAAAGTTCTTATATTTCACTTTTTATAGTATTATTTACATCACTTTGGATTTTTTAAAAAACATTTGAGGCTTTTCTAAAATAACTTTTAGTTCCATAGAAGTATTGTTCTTTTCATCCTAATTAATTATCCATTGCATGGTTTCTAACAATTTTAGGAACTTTCTACAACCTAATATATACAATGATTTAAAATAAGAAAAGCCCCATTTAACCTCAATATAATGGAAAATGGAGACAAGAATAATAACTATAGCTTTCCCTTCTTTAGATCCTTCACAAAAATTATTGATGTGTAAGTTTTTCCATTTGTCCTAGTAGGTAAGTGAGAATGAGACTAAATTTAGGATTTTAAATTCTACATTTTATCTTAGAAAAATAAAAAATAAGGCTTTGGTCAAGAACCAAACTCTTGAGTAATAGTGTAATGATCTAAAGTCTCCACACATAAATTCATACATAGGTGTGAAACAAATCCAACATTCACAATTATATTGAAAGATTTCAACTAAATGACATTTCAAGCACACAATATAGCATAAGTAACTAAGGATTAAACTAGACTATCAATTCTACTTCATTTCTAATCCTACATAGATGTGAGAATCCATGAAGGCATAATTAAAATTGAATTTAACAATTGTGACTCAATGTACATTCATTTAAAAAATTATTACACTCAAAATAAAGAAATTATCTAGCACAATGGGATAATTTTAATCAAGTGAATGAGACATATAGGTGTGAGGATCCATGAAGACAAAATTATGATATAATTTATAATTGAATTCAAAAATTGTAACTCAATATGTATTCACCTAGTTTCTAAAAGACAACATTGTTGAAAGAGTTTAAACATTATCTTTAGTGGACTTGAAAAGTAATCATGAAGGCAAAAGTTCTTATATTTCACTTTTTATAGTATTATTTACATCACTTTGGATTTTTTAAAAAATATTTGAGGCTTTTCTAAAATAACTTTTAGTTCCATAGAAGTATTGTTCTTTTCATCCTAATTAATTATCCATTGCATGGTTTCTAACAATTTTAGGAACTTTCTACAACCTAATATATACAATGATTTAAAATAAGAAAAGCCCCATTTAACCTCAATATAATGGAAAGTGGAGACA
Organism: Casuarina cunninghamiana; assembly: GCA_028551485.1. Lineage (NCBI taxonomy): Eukaryota > Viridiplantae > Streptophyta > Magnoliopsida > Fagales > Casuarinaceae > Casuarina > Casuarina cunninghamiana. The sequence continues at coordinate 8,083,094 of CM052364.1, forward strand.
AGAACAATAACTATAGCTTTCCCTTCTTTAAATCCTTCACAAAAAGTATTGATGTGTAAGTTTTTCCATTTGTCCTAGTAGGTAAGTGAGAATGAGACTAAATTTAGGATTTCAAATTCTACATTTGATCTTAGAAAAATAAAAAATAAGGCTTTGGTCAAGAACCAAACTCTTGAGTAATAGTGTAATTATCTAAAGTCTCCACACATAAATTCACACATAGGTGTGAAACAAATCCAACACTCACAATTATATTGAAAGATTTCAACTAAATGACATTTCAAGCACACAATATAGCATAAGTAACTAAGGATTAAACTAGACTATCAATTCTACTTCATTCCTACATAGATGTGAGGATCCATGAAGGCATAATTAAAATTGAATTTAACAATTGTGACTCAATTACATTCATTTAAAAAATTATTACACTCAAAATAAAGAAATTAACTAGCACAATGGTTAGGGCCTTGGTTTTTAGAAGACAATAATGTTGAAAGAGTTTAAACATTTTTTTTAATGGATTTAAAGACATGGTACACATGGGTGTGAAGGTGGGATAATTTTAATCAAGTGAATGAGACATATAGGTGTAAGGATCCATGAAGACACAATTATGATATAATTTATAATTGAATTCAAAAATTGTAACTCAGTATGTATTCACCTAGTTTCTAAAAGACAACATTGTTGAAAGAGTTTAGACATTATCTTTAGTGGACTTAAAAAGTAATCATGAAGGCAAAAGTTCTTATATTTCACTTTTTATAGTATTATTTACATCACTTTGGATTTTTTAAAAAATATTTGAGGCTTGTCTAAAGTAACTTTTAGTTCCATAGAAGTATTGTTCTTTTCATCCTAATTAATTATCCATTGCATGGTTTCTAACAATTTTAGGAACTTTCTACAACCTAATATATATAAGAATTAAAAATAAGAAAAGCTCCATTTGATCTCAATGCAATGGAAAGTGGAGAAAAGAACAATTGCTATAGCTTTCCCTTCTTTAGATCCTTCACCAAAAGTATTGATGTTTAAGTTTGGCCATTTGTCTTAGTGGGTAAGTAAGAATGAGACTAAATCTAGGATTTCAAATTCTATGTTTGGATGTGTAGCTAACTTTGGTACACTCATTTTGTACAACATAAAGCTTTGGGTTTTTGTTTTTATATTTTTATGTTATAGTTTTGTTTCAAGCCATCAACTTTGATTTTATTTTGTTTATGAAGGAGCTGATGATTTTTGAATTAGCTCTGATTTGGGGCAATTTCATCTTGTAAAACTCATTTGTTTTGCAAAACATTTCAATTTTTTGCCATGATTGATTTATCTCTCTTAATTGGTTTTTACATAGTATCAAAGTAAGGATCTTGGCCCATGTCCAATGTCCATTAGAAAGTTTTGTTCTATTATGATACAAGACAAAGATCTTTTCCACACTTTTGCAACCTATTCATCTTTCATGCCAAGTCAACATAGCTAAGCTAATGATTTTTCATTTGTAAAAAGTTACAATATTTTCCCTTTTGTTTGAAGTCATTTTTTGCACTTGCTTGAAATGCTAGTTTTTTCTTCTTAACTTTATTCTCACTAGTGTAAAACAAAGTATCATTGGCCTCTTTGTTCTACTAAGCTAGTCATGCTTCCAATTATCCTTTAGCATGTCTCAATCTATAAGTAATCCAATAAGTACCCCATATGTGCAGCCATACTTTAGAGGAATTGGATGGAAATAACAATAGAATGCTTTATCAATTTAAAGAGAGAAAGAATATGTCACTTTGGTTTCTCAAATAACCAACTATACCAATCCACTGTATCTTCCAATATGACACAAAGACAAGAATAAATAAATAAGTGTTAATTTTTTTAATATAAATCAAATTTTAATACCTTTTCTTAAAACTCTTTATTTCAACCCTACCAAACAATACTCACGTACCTTTTAGTGAGCCCATACCATGATTTAAACCTTATAGATATATCGTCCTATCAAAGTATGAGAAAATAATGTTAATATCTTAAAGAATATGTAAATATAGATATCTAAAACACTAGAAAACTTCTAAATAGACAACAAAACATTAATGGAGAACTCGTTTTATACATCCTCAACTTACTCTATAACATTAAAGTATATAAATATCTAAAACATTACAATACAACCTTAGCTTACTTTGTATTCATCGAAAACTAAGGAGCCAACCTTCAACGCCACACTTCTTATAGCCTAAACTTATGGTGGATCAGCATAAAATTATGTGCAAGTCGCATTATTGGATTAGCACAAATTTATGGTATGACATTCCTCTTCTTCAAAGCAATATCTTCAAAATTTTGTATCATTATATACAAGTTGCATTATTGGATCAACACAAAATTATGATCTAACATTCCCTTACTCTTAAGGATTCTCTTCAAGCTCCATATCAATGTGTCTAAGTCAATCATCCGACATTGCTTGTAACTCTATAGTTGTCCATCCCATCATCCATGTAACAACAATTCTTTGTTGTGAATCAAACTACTATTGAGCCTTCTAACATTTTCTTTTAAATTTCTTAACAAAACTAATTATATTCACAGTATTAGCCTCAAAATATTACTTAGAGAAAGCAAAGGAAAAGGATTAAAGTTGACAACTATTTATGAAAAACAAAAAGTTTATCGTTAAAGATAAAGGAATTGTTTTTTATTATTAAAATGATTTTCAATGCTATTAATACATTTATTTAGCAATTTCATGAGTGTAGACACAAATGGGTGGGACTCTATTACTATTACTAATCATTAAACCTCATACTCATTTTCTAATTAACATTTATTAATCGTTTAAGTTGCTTGACAAATTTATAAAAGCATGTGTCATTAAAAGCAATATCATGCTTTAAAATAAATCCTTAACTTGTTCCATACACATGAGAACTAGGGAGCAAAACCTTAAATGCTTACCTCCCATAGCCTAAAATTACGGTGGATCAGCATAAAAGCTATGTATAAGTCACATTGTTGTATCAACACAAAACTATTGTTGTAGCCTCCTCTTGTTTTCTTTAAATTTCTTAAAAAAACTAATTATTTTCATAGTATTAACCTCAAAATATTACTTGGAGAGAAGAAAGGACAAAGAACAAAGTTGATAACTCTTTATGAAAAATAAAAGGTTGATCCTTAAAGATAAAAGAATGGTTTCCCATTGTAAAAATAATTTTCAAAGCTATTAATACATTTTTTTTAGCAATTTCATGAATGTAAACACAAGTGGGTGGGACTCTATTATTATTAACCATTAAACCCTATACTCATTTTCTTGCTAACATTTATTCATCATTTAAGTTGCTTGAAAATTTTATAAAAGCATGTGTTATTCAAAAGCAATATCATGCTTTAAAATATATCCTTAACTTACTTTATACACATGAGAACTAGGGGGCAAAACCTTAAATGCCTACCTCCCATGGCCTAAAATTACGGTGGATCAGCATAAAGCTATGTATAAGTCGCATTGTTGTATTAACACAAAACTATTGTTGTAGCCTCCTATTGTTTTCTTTAAATTTCTTAAGAAAACTAGTTATTTTCATAGTATTAACCTTAAAATATTACTTGGAGAGAAGAAAGGAGAATGAACAAAGTTGACAACTCTTTATGAAAGACAAAAGGTTGATCCTTAAAGATAAAAGAATGGTTTCCCATTGTGAAAATAATTTTCAATGCTATTAATACATTTTTTTAGCAATTTCATGAGTGTAGACACAAATGGGTAGGACTCTATTACTATTACTAATCATTAAACCTCATACTCATTTTCTTGTTAACATTTTTTAATCGTTTAAGTTACTTGACAAATTTATAAAAGTATGTGTCATTCAAAAGCAATATCATGCTTTAAAATACATCCTTAACTTACTCTATACACATGAGAACTAAGGAGCAAAACCTTAAATGCCTACCTCCCATAGCCTAAAATTACGGTGGATTAACATAAAGCTATGTATAAGTTGCATTGTTGTATCAACACAAAACTATTCTTGTAGCCTCCTCTTGTTTTCTTTAAATTTCTTAAGAAAACTAGTTATTTTCATAGTATTAACCTTAAAATATTACTTGGAGAGAATAAAGGAGAAAGAACAAAGTTGACAACTCTTTATAAAAAATAAAAGGTTGATCCTTAAAGATAAAAGAATGGTTTCCCATTGTGAAAATAATTTTCAAAGCTATTAATACAATGTTTTAGCAATTTCATGAATGTAGACACAAATAGGTGGGACTCTATTACTATTATTAATCATTAAACCCCATACTCATTTTCTTGCGAACATTTATTAATCGTTTAAGTTGTGACAAATTTATAAGAGCATCTGTCATTCGAAAGTAATATCATGCTTTAAATTACATCCTTAACTTACTCTACACATATGAGAACTCAGGAGCAAAACCTTAAATGCCTACCTCCCATTGCCTAAAATTACGGTGGATCAGCACAAAACTATGTATAAGTTGCATTATTGTATCAACACAAAACTATTCTTGTAGCCTTCTCTTGTTTTCTTTAAATTTCTTAAGAAAACTAATTATTTTCATAATATTAACCTTAAAATATTACTTTGAGAGAAGAAAGGAGAATGAACAAAGTTGACAACTATTTATGAAAAACAAAAGGTTGATCCTTAAAGATAAAAGAATGGTTTCCCATTGTAAAAATCATTTTCAAAGCTATTAATACATTTTTTTAGCAATTTCATGAATGTAGACACAAATGGGTTGGACTATATTGCTATTATCAATGTTAAACCCTATACTCATTCTATTGTTCGCATTTATTAATTGTTTAAGTTGGTTAACAAATTTATAAGAGCATGTGACATTCAAAGGCAGTATGGAACTTTAAAATACATCCTTAACTTACTTTGTACACATCAAGAATTAGGGAACCAACCTTAAATGCCATAGCTCCTATAGCCTAAAATTATAATGGATTAGTATAAAACTATGTACAAGTCGCATTATTAGATTAGCTTAAAACTATGGTTTAACATTCCTTTTCTTTAAAATGTTCTTTTCAAAATTTTACATCATTATGTACAAGTCACATTGTTGGATCAACACAAAACTATAGTATGACCTTTTGCTCCTTTTAAGGGTTGTCTTCAAGCTCCATATTAGTGGCATGCAACAACAATATGGACATTTATCAATCATTTAAGTTTTTTAACAAATTTGTAAAAGCATGCAACATATGGCACTTTAAAGTACATCCTTAGCTCAGCTTGTACACATTGAGAACTAAGGAGCCAACTTTAAATGCCATACCTCTTGTAACCTAAAATTATAGTGGATTAACACAAAATTATGTACAAGTCATATTGTTGGATTAACATAAAACTATGGTCTAACCCTCTCTTTTTTTAAAGTGTTCTTTTTAAAATTTCGTACTACTATGTACAAATCTCATTGTTAGATCAACACAAAACTATGGTTTAATCTTTACCTACTCTAAAGAGTTCTCTTTAAGCTCTATATCAATGTGTTCAAGTTGGTCATTTGGCATTTCTTATAGCTATACAATTATTTGTCCCAGCATCCTTATCACAATAGCTCTTTGTCATGAACTAGATTGATATTGTAGCTTCCCAGTATTTTTTTTTAATTTTTAACAAAACCAATTCTATTCACAATATTAACATTAAAATATTAGTTGGAGAAAGGAATGGAGAAGGACCAAAGTTAACAACTATTTATGAAAGTCAAAAGGTTGATCTTTAAACCTTTTTACATTGTGGCATGTCACATTCATATTCTTTGCAATCTTAAGCATGAAGTCAAAAAATATCATGCATACTCTGGTAATAAAGATAATTTAGTTACACACATTTGGCATAGCTCTTAAAGGTAAAGACGCCCTTTCACCTCATGGAAATTTTGGTGTTAGCAATCTATAGAATAACATTGTGATGCATACACCAAAACATCAAGTATTTTCCTTTGTTTCAATGAGATGATGAAGACCTAAAGCTAAAGATAATAAAGACAAACAATGCTAAAGGTCATACAAACTTCCTAAAGAAGCATCCAAAACCATTGTGAAAGAATGAAGAATTTTTTATTACATTCTCATTCAAAACAAATGAAGACATAAATCCAACCAAGGCCAGTCATAAAGGTATGAACTTAAAGCATCTTGTACTGGCACAAGTTAAGTTGGCACAACTCTAGTTTGATAGACTAATCAAGCCTACAAAATCAAAATAGGCAAGCAAGATTTTTATGTGAATAAGAAAGTTAAGCAAGCAAGAGAGAAATTTAGGCTTGTCATAAATTATAGGCCACTAAACCATTTCCTTGCAAATGACAATTTTCATGTGCTGAACATGTCAACCTTATTTGGCTAACTAACTAAGGTCCATATTCTCTCCAAGTTTAATATCAAGATGGGATTCTAGCAATTTATGATAATGCCTAAGGAAAGGTCCAAGAAAGCTTTTTTATTTGAGATTCTCATTTTCAATGGATGGTTATACCTTTGGATTATAGGTGGCTCTTTCATTGCTCCAACAGAAAATAATGAAGATTCTACATTCGATACTTCATACCATGGTCTACATTGACAAGACCCTTTTATTCTTATAGGATGAAGAATTGCATGTAATCCTCTTTAAGTAGTATTGTTCTCACAAGGTTCACATTGTTTGAAAAAAAAATGATGATAAGAGTGCTAAATTTTAACTTCCTTGGTATGAGGACCTCTAAAGGGAGATATGAACTGCAATCGCATATGGCATCATAGTTGCTTAAATTTCTAAACGAGAACATAACCATAAAACAAGAACAACAATTCTTGGTGATAATAAATTATATGGCAAATTTTATCAAAAAAAATAATTGCACAATACATTACACCATTGTCCTAACTGTTAAAGAAGGATTCCCTAGCCTAGACAACAAAGCACACTTAGTGTGTTAAGATGTTAAAGGAGTTGGCCCATAAATTTCTACCATAAAAGTAAAGCATTATAAAAGTGCAAGTCCATAATAACCAAAATGAATACAATTCCAAATGAAGCTATTCTTCCCTTTTGTTTTGTTTTGCTTCTTTTTTTTTTTAGGCTAAAAAATGTTTATTTTTGAGAGGACGAGAATTATACTCAAACCTTTGGTTCACGAGTTCTAGTTTTGTTATTACTAATTTTGGTTTATAAAATAAGATAATATAAAGAACATAGAAGATCAATTTTGTGATTAAATTCAATAAATTAATCATGTATAGATGACTTTGAACCATTTTTTTTTTTTGTTTATGTGAGATGATATTGATAACATATTCATTTGATAGATTATATGAAAATTATTCACACTTATTATTCTCTACTAAAATTTGAATAAGTTTCATTGATTATTTTCATTTACATCAACAATTTGAAATATTAAAAATAGATCTTGACATATTTTTTTATCAAGTACAACATATGAAAAATAAAATCTTAGAAAACTCCACCTCAACTTAAAAGTTAATTTAAAAATTAAATAGACATTCCTTTTATTTCAACTTCATCACAAGAGATTACACACTCGATTTAGGACTTTCTAATGAATATATTTTTATGATTACTATTAAGAAAAGATAATTAATTAAGATATGAATTAATTTCAATTTGGCTTGTATCTATATTTATTTTTCTTTCTTTCTTGGGCAGGTTATTATTTGGTAAAAAGACTAACTTCTATGCAAGGCCCATGTTCATATTTCACCAGGCCAGAAAATCCGGCCTCATTCCCACATGATATGGCTCTGCATAGTCCAAAGCACTACGCAACAGTCCAGGCGTTGACCCACACGAAGGCTTCGCGTGACCCGGCCCAGGTAAGACGCAGCCCAGAAACCCAGGTGCCACCCGAGGCAGCCACAACGCAACGCGGTCTGGCCTCGCGAACGGCTTGCGCAACTACCTCCGCTCGTGCTACTTCGTGCGACCCAAACAGAAGCTCCAAACACTCTGCGGCCGACCCTCAGGCGGGATCCACAGATGCACAAGGTTCCTCCACACAAGATCAAGTCCGATCCAGTCGTGGATGTGCAGATTCGCTCAAGATCGAACCCGATTCTTGGCATTACAAATCCACTAAATTTGGAGCTGTCTTGATTACGTGAAGCGTCGGTACAAGGTCCGCATCCACTAGATTTAATGTGGGACTATTCAGTCATTCATAAAATTATAAAAATTAAATTTTTTATCATATTATAAATATCTTCCCAAATAAAGGGGGAAAAAATTCCCCAAGCCTAACCTACACTACCTTTGTTATACTCATTATCGGGAGAATTGTTATAATCTAAGTGTGGCTTAGAGGCCAATAGTTCATTTTTTATAGCTTTCTGACAATTTCTAAGCAGATTTAATTTCGATCAATAGGATAAATCATAACCTAATATCAAATTATACGAAAATTTTGACATATTTTGACACGTTGTATTGTCCCAAACTATTTTTTTAAGTGCATGAGAGCATATTCCTTATCCAGAAATTCGACTAAAGAAACTTCCAGCACTGGCGTGACAGTCTCCCAACCGTTAATTCCCTTTACCAGTATGGTTGGTTAACAATGCTTACCAAGTTGGAAGCTGCTGCAGCAGCAGCAGTCTCTGACAGATTCTTCTTCTTCTTCTTGAATTTCGCTTGCAGTTGATTCTGATGTCAGTTTCTTGGCAAGCTCTCAGCGGCCTCAGCGCTTTCTCCGTATCACGCGGTTCATTGGGAGCGCCCCTCTTCCCCGTCAGACCTCGTTGCTCGTCTTTCTCTGGGTGTCAGGAGTTGTCCACGGAGCCCTTGCGCGTGGAGTCGGGAAGTGATGTTGTCAGCTTTACGCGAACAGAGAAGAATGAGATGAAAAGGAAGGATTTTATTCCGGGAAAGGACGGACAGAAGCCAGATGAAGAGCAAGAGAAAGACCAAGAGCAAAAGCAAGAGCAAGAAGAAGAAGGGATTTCAATTTCGAGAATACAAGTGCCCAGGCAGAAGTACATCCCCGTACCGAAGGCTGAGCTGTTGGACGCGATCGTTCTGATGATGTTTAAGTCTCAACAAAATGATGATGATGATGATGATGATGATGATGATGATGATGATGATGCCCAGCACTTTATTCGTCTCTCATCGTAAGGCTACATCGGGTTGTATCGATCAGTAGTGTGTTTATTGCTTGTTCGACAGATATAGGTGTGGGAACATGGTCAAAGATTGAATTCACCATTCCTATCAACTTCTAACTACTGGCAACTCGTAATTTATCATGATCTCCTAGTAGTAGTTATTAGATCGAACTTCACTCTATAATTTATCTCTAATTTCAGTTAGACATTGGACGTGTTAATTTGGAGTTATCGAGCAGCAGGGAGAGTATCAGAATGCAATTTATGATTCGACTCACTCTTGTCGTGGTCTTGGGATGGAATTAATTATTGAGTTCATTCGTTCTGCAAAATGTGATTTAACAAGACGGTTTAGGTTATCAAGAAGGGTCCTAGTTTCTGTGTCGGGCAGCTAATTGTGGGCACCCAAATAAAAGCATAAGATTTGCAGAAAATTTTTCTGCAATTTCCTTTCCCACAACCAACCACTCTTTCTGCAATTCCTTAATTCTACTTTCCATAACATAGCTGATTGGTGGCGGTTGAGGTTGCAGTTTACTTCAATGTTGCAACTTCATGGTGTCTTATCCTTTTGCTTAATAAGAGAAGCCATACGGCCCCCACATTCTGATTATCTGCTGCTTGTTAACTCTATCTATAGCCTCTCCAACGATCAGCTATGGTTGCTTATCTATGTTTCCCTGTGAATTCACTTCACCTTGAATCATCAAGCTTTGCAACAACTTAACAGAGATTTCACCAAAAATTGGTGTCTGCTTGAAATTAAGTTGTATAAAATCATTTATTTTCTATAAGTATCCAACGTCTGATGTGTTCGTGAAACTGCAGGTGCTTGGACTCCATTCTTCATGCTGAACACAAAGGAATTTTAGAAGAAATGCGTGCTGATTATTCCTTTGCTCATTCTGTTGGGAAAGAAGAAATAAATAATGAGAATTCAGCTAGTTCAGACGAAAAGTTTGTAGCAAATGGAAATGAGTCAGAATATGCCAGAGATGACATTAATGGAGTTCAGAGCATAGAGAGACATGGGGAAGATGATAATGAACTTGATAAGACTATATCTTTCATTCATGGTCTGGACTTGAGAAATCTATTGGGTTCTTCAGACAAGAATGTGAAGAAAGATTCTGATGGTGGATCCAGGTCTGTCACGAATTTGCCTTGCGCGGATCAGAATCTTTCTAGTTGTCTTGAACTAAAGACCTTTACGATTGAGTTATAAAACTTAAAAGTTGCTTGGGGGCAATTGCTGCGCAAGCTGATGCCTGTTTTTTTTTTTTTTTGGAAAATAAAGAATAATGTAAATAAAAATTATCAGCTGAATTTGTGATGAAGGCCTTGAAAATGTTTACATGATGGATATCTCCTGAGTGTCTCGGGTCATGGAACATAAGATGATGCTCATGGCCTGACGGGTAATGTTTAGTGGTAAAGTATGTGCAAAGCTACACAGAAGCTCCAAGAGATAACTAGTTGTTGGTCTGATTATGAACATTGACGTTACAGGTCAATATAAAAAGGAAGGCCTATTAAATTATTGCAAGCTAAGCTATAAAGTTTGTGTCAATGCATGGAGTAAAAAAATAAAAAAGAAGAAGAAGAAGAAGAAGAAAAGACGTTAGTTGAGATGTTATTGGGAACAGAGCATTTCTTTTATTTCAAAATAATGAATGAACCATTTTTATGAGCTTTTCAAAATAAGCTTCATAAATATTTGAGATGCTGTATGGTATATTGTCTAGCTTCACTCTTCAGGTATATTTTGACTTACTACACAAAATTGTTCAGTGTTGCTGTTGCCACTCGTTTCCAGCGTGCTTTCATGAAACTTCTAAATGATGCTCAGTTTGAAGAATTATCAGCTAGGGACTTGATGCTGACATCTGCATTAAACACGGATTATCTACTTACTTTGCCCGTATATGTTGATTGGAAGCGAGCTTCTGAGTCCAATGCAATAATATTCAGGTGATTTAATGTTTTCTTCAATCTTTTACTTCAAATTTTCATTACAAGAAATTTAACAAGCCAGATAATGAAATATGTATTATTATTATTTCTGGTGAGATAGTAGAGTTCAAGCGCAAAATGTTTAAAGATCATGATTGCTGTTTCAGAACCATAGCAAGAAAGCAGTGTATTATTGAGTTATACATGCATATATTGATTCATCCTGTATATAAAATATACCCAAAGTATATGTATGAATCCAATACGTCAACATAGATAACTTTATCTTTTCCTAAATATGCTCTTGAGAGGCTCAATTATCTTTCTAAGCATCAATCTTTTGAGATATAATGAAAGAAGTTATTATAAACCAAACACAAACCATAATGTCTTGAGCCATAATATATGTGTATGTGTTTGAATGATTTTTTAACATATGTACACATGTATGTACATGTGTGTTCATACATATGTATGCATGCGCATACATTAAAATGATGCACATTTTTCTTTAGACCTATGTTTTGTAAGAGGTTCATAATCTGTGATAACATAACATCCTAAGTTGGTAACTAGCAATTCAAACTAGTAATTGAGGAACCCCTATGGTATTTCATTATACTTAATGAAATCCAGTTTTTAAAGAAATTGATTCTGGTACTATTTTGTTATGAAATGGGACTTGTTCACGGCAATCACAATTGAGCATATTTCATCTGTTTACAAGTGATTGAATGAGTTTTAGCTCAAAGGTTGTCTTCTTCTCTTACTAAAATAAAGACAAGAGTGAGGTATTTAGTTCCAAACTTATGTGAACTTATCAAAAACCATTCTTTCTATGATTGAAATTGAGTACTTGGAATGAGATAAGTATTCTTCAAAATTAGTAAAAATAAATTGTTTGTAATTTGAATAGATAGATAAAAAAAAAAAAGGAAGCTGAATAATGATACTTTGAGTTTTACAAAAAATCAATAAAAAGAAGAAAAGAGTGACAATTGAAGCTATTTCATGCAATAAAATGCTGTACAATGAGCCAATTTTTCATTTACTTAAGTTCGCGGGACTTATCATTGTCTAGATATTTTTACAATACAAGATTTTTTTAGTCCTTGTCATGTTCTCACTTTTTCCTTACAGGCGAGGATATGCAGCTGAGAGGCAGAAGGGCCTTCTAATTGTTGAAAAACTAGATTACATACAGTCCAAACTTCTGCGAGGAATTTTCTTTATAGTATCCAAGCCCTTAGGGAAACTTGGTGCCTGGATGAATGAGGTTATTTTCTGAAACATTTGACTGAGTGAAAATTGATGTGTGTAAACATACTTATGTGGGTACCTAAGCACAAGTGTCTTCATAAGCATTTCTTGATTCTATAGCTAATTTTGGGCTCTCTCTATGGGAAATCGGTTCTGATGGTATTCACTAACACGTCATCCTATTTACAAGAGAATACGTCTGAGTCTTTTAGTATGAAGGAACTAACAAAGTCATGGAAACCTCGAAGTGATCAAGGGAATAGGTTCACCATGGCTTTTATCTTTGGTTTGACAGGAGCTATTCATAAATACAAAAGAATGCCTTTAATTTTATTCGAAAAATATATATACAGATTAATATGTCTCAGTTTAACAATTAAAAGTTTCCTAATCATTAGAAGGCATGTGATTTAACTGGTAACATGCAATCTTTATATGTGAGTCTTTATGTTAAAAATGAACTATTTAGAACTGTTCAGGTTGCTAAGCTCTAACTTTCAACTCCCATTTTGGAACTTTGAGCAAGAGTAATGATCAAAGACAATGACCTAATTCAAGAGTTTCTAGAAACTATTTTGCATTTATGCTAGGGAGACTCAGACTGAAAGTTTTCAACTTACTGGGCCAATAAATGGAGAAGCAGAGAGAGATATGGGTTTAGATAGAAAGCAGGGAATAGACTAGTCATATCTGTCCTCGAAAACAGGACTATCAAAAGTACGTGCCCACAGACACCCACAACACAAGTACTGAAATATTAGTGTACACATCTCAGAAAACATTCTTTATGACATTGTCAAGATGGAGAGGATGCAAATGGTAAAATCCAGTAAACCGGTAGGCTTATATCGGGGATAAGCGTTATAGCCCATAACTATTGCCTTTGTTGAGGATCAAATCATATATGCCTTAGTGCCAACTATAAGGGTCTAGTTTTGGATTCTCATCAGGATGTCTTTAAAGCAACTTACTAAAAGCAGCAGGGGATATTTGGGAGTTTTCTGGGTAACTCTCAACATTGAAATGAGTGTGACTACTATTGTTGTTAGGGCTTGATTAGTCTAGGGGCAGAGGTGACTTATGAAGTTAAAGGAAAAATCTCAATTTTCCTCAAATTCAAACATAAAAAGCATCTGAAATTTTGTTGCTTGAAGTAGGATTCTCCTGCTGTACCCATGAATCTTCTCTTTCTTTCCATACTAGAAGAGTCTTGTTCATAGTTTTGATTGGTGTATTGTTCTAGTTCTTGTTTTAGTTTCTTTCTTTCATGTCATCCATCCCCTGATCAATTGCTGGATGAAGCTCGTGCTTGGCCCTGTGGTGACAACCAAACTCTTTCTATGGAAAAGCTGAAAGAGAACGTGTTTTCTTGAGTCTACAAGCTTACCTTAACTTATAATTTAAATTACCAGTCTCATCAGGATGTCTTTATGAAGTGTGGCTTGTTGATAGCTTCAAACTAGGGTAGATATAATGAGATATTCATTTGTGAAACCAATTGTCGTGTGGTCAGCACGCTTTTCCCTAGGAGGAACAGTTGGGACTTTTAGCTGATATTAACTTCTTCGTCTGGAATTCAATCATTAGTTTCTTGAACCATTCTATATTGAATTTTTATTTTTGTTTTCTCGAATTCAATACCGACCACTTTGACGGGTTCATTTCTGTTGCTCAGGCTCTTAAAGCTGCTATGCAGACACAAGAAATACAAAAGTGGAGTGAGAGAATGAAGCTTTGGCTTAAGGAACTTTTGGTGTTTCGGCAATCATTTCTGTATAGTGAACATCTTTCTGATGATCTGTCAGGAGAACAGCAATTATCGGATAGGGAACTTCCTATTTGGTTAGCAGCACAGAGGGCAGTAAGTCGTTATGAAGGGATTTTGTTACCAGTTGGTCCAAGAGGAAGGCTCCTGAGGAAATTGCTTTCGTGGATTGGACTAATCCCACCTACACCAGAAACATCATATGAGCTTGATAATAGTAGTAATGCTTCAGAACCTTACAAGAGGTTTGTGCAAATTAAGTTCATTTCCTTTCATATTGTTGCTCTACCGGTCTTTTTTGTTCAATGAATTAGTTAATTCTGTTTGATGCATTACAAAAATTGATGGCATCGCCCCTTTTTATATAGTGTGGTAGGATCATTTGTTCTCTCACTTTATTCAAAGAGAGTGAAAAAAACCATATGAAGAAAGTCTTACATTTGACATGAGTTAGTAGAGTCAAATGATTACTCTCTTTTTTGGTTAAATCTATCAAGGAAACCTCCTTGGCCTCTCATTTGCTACTTCTAATCCTGTTAAAGGAGAAAAACCTATCTAAATATGGTCCTGCCAAAAGAAATAAGATGCAACCGGATGCATTTCACAGGACAGGATCTTATGCCTCAATTATACTTGCTTTGTTTCCATCTATCCTCAATGATCATACTTCTCGTGTAAAATTAAGCATTTCAAGACCAAAAAAGAAAAGGGGGGAATTCTATCTGCCTTAGTAGTTCTTATCTCCTTAAGGAGATTCTGTTGCAGCTTTCTTGTAATAGCCATTAGGTGGGGCAGGATTTACAATTCCTCAAAACAACGAGATAATATAGTAGTTTAGTTTCTCTGATCATGTTTTCTAGACTTTCTTTATCTATTTTATCAACAAAAGATTAAACTGTAACCACCGCCATTAACTGAAGCAATAGCACAAATGTGTGTTTAGTTAATATTTCTTTGCAAAGACATACAGAGCTAGCAAGTTATGGATTTTGTTGGACCAGAAAATATCGAGAATTGAAGTTCTTCCATAATGCCATATTCATGCAATGTTGCAAAGTTTGATTTCTAAAATTTTCATGTAATTAAATTTTATTTGAGTTGAAAACTGCCTCCTGAAATGACCAAGTATAAAAGAATTGTTCACCCAGGCCCATTTCCTTATCAAGGATATCACTTAGTGATATTTGGAAACCAGCTTCAAGGAAATACTGTGGAAACGATCTCTGGAAGAGATTTAAAACTTCTATTTCTATTCTTCTCTCACAATCAGTTCTTCAGGTAATACCCTAATGTCTTCTGTTGTGGTGCCATTGAGAATGTTCTCTGTAACATGCTTCACTGTGGATGATGAACTTAAGATTGCAACTGTTGCTCATTTTTCACTCAGCAATATTGTGCCTACACTAGAAATAAAGCTACAATACCCAGAATACTTAGAATGTTAAAATGCCAATGACAAGGAAAAAAATAAAAATAAAAAAGTTCCAGAAGATAAAGAAGGAATGGGATGGTCGATAGTTTGTGCCTACACTAGAAATAAAGCTATAATAGCCAGAATACTTATGTTAAAATGCCAAAGACAAGAAAAAAAAATAATGTCCACAATATAAAGAAGGAATGGGACGGTCGATAGTTCTGAAAAGGGGGAAGGTTAAGGGAGAAGATTTGGGGGAATATCTGAGACAAAGGGAAAGAAGTTACATTTTCAAAAGCAACATGCATTCTGATAAGAAAATGTTGGTAACAAAAGGAGAAGGAGAATATAGAAGGGAATTGTTATTGGTATTAGTTTCCTGAAATTGGTCACTACTATAAGGTTTAACTCGCTTTTATTTTCTTTTGATGACACATATTGGGTTCAGCGGGCTAACTAAGTACATATTTCATGTAGCTCTAGTCTATTGCTTCAAGTAATTTCATTTCCTTTATGAAAACCTAGGAAGATATAACCTATTCATAGAGAATTTAAATTTTTATATACAATTCACTCTCCGATGCAGTGGAGAGATAGATACTGTTGAATACATTCCATAGGAACCCCATAAAAGAAGGGTGAACCTGAAGGGCGACATGGATTCATTAAGAAGCATGATGGGAGCTGTTCTGTAGTTCAACTAACTTCATATATGGATTTATTTCTTCAGCATGCAATGTATCACAACCCAAAATTGCTATTTTGGGGTCTCTGGCCTAAAGATATTCAGCACAATTAAGAAATCACTTAAATTCTTTTCAGAAGTTGAAGAAAGATCAGTTTTCAGCTGCAGCTTAGGGTTTCCTTTTTAGCAACTACACTATTATTGTATCTGCCTCTAATTAGAAGTATTAAGTCTGCACCATCTTCTTACTCATACACTGGCCATGTTTTATGCACAGATATTATTTGCAGGTTAGTTCTTATGTATAATACGACTTGTTGTTGTCATACTACAGTTTCTTCTTCCCTGCCATTTATGCGCAGTCTGTTATACTTACTGGAGAGTATAATCCCCACTTTCTCCATGCGTCTGTTTTTAAAATATTAGTTGTGTCAGTTATCAAAAAGTCTCATCTACTATTAGTATTTGGAATTTATTTTATCATTGTAGTAATGTAATCGTTTAAGTATTATTGATATGAAGTGCCAGTCTATGATCTAAAGAATTGGTCCTTTCCAAACTAGGAGCCTGCGTTCCTGGAATTGATTTTACTTTATACCAAAGAAGACAGCCAGAGTGATGCTGAAAATAAAGCTGAGGTTCCATCGTTGCAGTTGAAGATCTATGAAAGAATTCCTATTCCGGATTTACCAGTAAATACTTCTGAGACTGCAATGTCCATCAGCTGTCCAGTATTTTATACTCATACCATGTGATTTCCAGCGTTTGTTTTAATCATTTTTCTACTGACATTTCTTTTGTACTGTTATATTTCTGGCCGAATTTTACATCATTGTCAAATGCTTTTGTAGGTCATCTTCCCCCACAAAAAGCTATCTTTCCGTATCATAGACACGGTATGAATATATTGGGTAATATTTTTGACATTTTCATGAGCTTCTGTAATGTATTTCACAAGTAATATGCGTACAATACTGATAAAGGTGCATGCGGTACCTGTAGATTTTTCCCTTGCATATATGACATGATGATAGCTATCTATTGGAAGGCCATAGACATCAAGTAACAAGTATCATCAAAAAGAATGAGTTTGTTCTAGCCGTCTATTTATAAGGACGATGTGTTTTATAAAATAAGTACAAGTTTTAAACAATGACTGTTCTGATGAGAAGCATGAATCGTCCAGAAAACCAGTGGAAAATAAGCCTTTGAAAATTGGAGATCCCTTCACATTATCCCAGTAATAAAAATGAAGCTGCTTTATTGCTGACGAACAAGCAAGGTGCAAAGATTTTTCCTCGTCATTTAAGCGCATTCAGAAAAACTTAACAATAGAGAGAAGTTTTATTTCCCATAGCAATTAATTGTTCAGAGTTCTTGACCCATGTCCTTCTTGAACCAAGAACCATTAACAGTGTTTATGCCAAATAGTATGCATCTGATTCTTACACTTTTACTTAATCTTGTATTATAGTTGACAGAGGTGCACCGCATAGCATATAAGATTGATAATTACTGGGCCTTAGACTAGACACTAAAACTAGGTAATGCTTACCTGCTTAAGCCATCACATTAAGTTTTCAGACCTGTAATGAAAATTTTGCTCAATGATTTGAACTACTGTAACAGCCTAATGAGATAATGTAATCCATTTGAGCAACTCTGAACTTGTAGGTACGCTTGGATGCTGCCACAATTGTGGGACTTTTGGCATTCTTCATAAACTACAAGTTTGAGGATGTCTTATCTTCCCCGTACGTGTTTTTAGTATGTGTAAATGCTCCTGGAATTTTAGTGGCATGTCACTGACTACATATGGAGAGTTTAAAGAAAAAATTCAAAATTGAGTCTTCAAGTAACTTTCTTAAGTATGACTTGAGATTTCTTTTGCTATCAAATTATTACAAGAGGGTAACAAACATAGGTGTAATGTTCACCTGCTAAACACTACTTGTATAAGTTCTGAATCTCTTCTATTTTTCTTTACATCCTTTGTAAAAATTATCCAAATTAAATGGACTGATTGTAGAGACCATATTCCATGCAGTGGCCATTGATCTCTAACATGTGTTTAAGTTGAAGTTGTTGCAGGTATTTGACCTTTAACATTAGTTTTGTTTCTTGTCTCTGGTAACTTACTTCAAGTAATTTAAATGACATTCATCTTGGTGGTTTTACATTCCATTTGCAGGATACATTGTGACGATTTTGCTTTAAGTAATAAAACATCATAATACAGATCCTATATGTCATAGCTGATGATAATAATTGGTAAAAGTCAAATCCTCATGATGCTTGTCACATAATGGGACTTCAAATGTAGAACCAAACTTACTGCTGCTATGCAAAGATCTTAAAAGTAGTTTATGTTCTTCTTCGTCGTGTATTTTTCTATTGATAAGTTTGGTTCCCTCTCATACTATGGGGAATTTCTTTATGATAATTTGACCAACTTGTGCTTCCCATCACTTCTCATGTTCTGTTAAAATTTCCGTATTACGAACATTTCTCAAATTCTTTGAGAAATTGCTGGTAACATTATTTTATTTCAATTTTTGTTTCAGATCAGCAATAGTTCTTGATGTGGTTGCTACCAGTGCTCTTATAATTTATGTGACTCGTGTGGTTCTAGGTTACAAGCAGACATGGGATAGGTATCAAGTAAGTCAATCGAATTAACTCATCTGGTATTGGAAATGATTAAAGTCGAATAATCAATTTTGTTGTCCTATTTATCTTAAGGTCTGTAAATGATGTCTTGAAGCCATTGTTTGTTACAGTTATTGGTAAACAAGACACTTTATGAGAAAACTTTAGCAAGCGGCTTTGGCTCAGTGCATTTTCTTTTAGATGCTTCTGAACAGCAGCAAGTGAGAATTCTTCCAGTCTTGTGCAATTATTTATCTTTTCACATCTTGTTGGTTGTTAAGGACTTTAGTTGGTTATATTTATTGGTCTCATGTTTTTGAATAACAGAAGTTATTAGATCAGCCACTTCTTTTTAGTTTAAGTTTATTATGTCATGTGGTTTGCAATAATGAGATCACTGGATGCCAACAAAGCACTAGGCTTAATACAACTAGTGCGAAATTGTTTTGATGAAAATTGGAAAATTTCTGATAGTGATTTATTATGTACAGTACAAGGAAGCTATTTTGGCCTATGCGATCCTTCTCAAAGCAGAAAAGGGGCAGGTATGCCTTCCCATCTTAGTTTAATGTTCCTGCATCTAGTATTTATTCAATCACTAACCATTGGTAGGACTTTATAAACCTGCTTTAAATCGAATTAACCATCAATGTTGCTTCACAAGGGTATGAACTACTCTAAAGGGCGGATAATTATGTTCAATTATTTCTTGAAGTAGGTGCTGGCTATTCTTTCATGACAATGCAGAATTGATTTCTGTAAATTTAATAAATCTGAAAGAACAACTATGTTTCTCAACGAGTGATGTGTTTTTCAATTTCGCTATTTAGAGATCAGGGTGTTCAAATTTAGTACGTAATATTTCTCTCTCATTCTCACTACTATTCAGTGCATTTGGTTCCAAAGCCACAGCTCATACATAAAACCAGGCAGCAAATTCACCACAAGTTTTTTTTTATTTTTTTTTTATCAGATTTATATTTGCTATGTAGATCACCAAGAAATGTGCTGGATGCAGGTCACTTGTCGCCGAACTGTTGGAGACAAATGCGAGAGATTCATGTATGATGCCCTTAAAGTAAAGGTAACAAATTGAGTGTAGTATCTTGTGACTACCGTAAAACTACATGTATTCACAGATCCATTATCAAAGAAATACAGGAAATGGATGAAAGAGTACCGGAATTTATATAAGTGTGGTTTTTGCAGGTTGAAATGCCAATCGACAAAGCAATTAGTACATTGGTGAGGCTAGGCCTAGCAACTGAAACTCATGATGGTAGTGAAAGACTGCAGGCCGTTCCGTGTCCGAAGGCGTACGAGGGCCTTCAAGAACGCTGGAATAGTTTGATCAGATAAGTTTGATCGTCAGCAACTAGGATTCATTTTCATCTAGCTGATAAATATCAAATGATCATGTATTTCCTTTTTGCTTCTTTTTTTTCTGGCGAGAAGTAATCTCAAGATTGAAGCTTGTTTTCTAGGCTATCAGAAAATGTAAATTGCTCTTTCTCAGTGGGCATCAAGATCTCATTGTATGAGTTATTTTTCTGAATAGTCAGAACATTCATGCTAAACAAGCCAAGGGGACAGAGGGGATCAAACAGGAGCATCCACCTCCCATGTTCTAGACAACCAAGTTCAGGCTAGATTAAACCATGGATCCACTACACAGCAGCCTCTCATTTGAGTTCCTATTTCTCCATTACACGAGACATCAAAGGACTGCAGGCTGCAAAGTCCAAAACACCAAGACCAGACCACCCTCCCTGTTTGCATGTTTTCTGACGACCACGAAGCTCACACACCCAGTAAGATTTGTCGCAGCTTCTATAGCTAAGTTGTACAGAATGCTTGGTTAATTCAATGACGGCAGGAAGTTGATTTGTATGTCTTGACTTTTCTTTCCGTGTGAAGTCGAGATTTAATAAGCATGAATGCGCTGAACGAATCGTCATCCTACAAAACCAAATTCATCAAAAGGACAATCACAATTAGGGGGAAAAAAATATAGAGATTATATTCCAAGTGGGGAAGCGTTCAGGAGTTCTCTCTGTGACAAGATGACTATAGAGATTCTTCAGAGTTTCATGGTGCTTTCGGCAATTTTTGCAACTGTAAATCTCAACAAATATTTATTCATTGCATATAGAGGTACCACTGCAGGAAAGTCCTGATCCATATTATGAAAATTCATAGCTTTGGCGTTACAGATTGTTTGCTATGCAGGAACTTATCAAACGGCATCTGCAGCTGTTCCAAGGACCTCGTGGCCCCACAATAGTAAAAGATCTAATTTGCTGTCCCAAAAATTGTAAAACTACTGTTGCAGCCTATCTCATGCCTAATGACATGGGGTAGGAAAATCTCAAAGAAACCTCAGATGACTGTAACAGCGGTTGGTCTCCCATTACCACTGCTTTTGGTTTACATCCATCAATCTCCCTCGAGATCAATCTCTAATGTTATTGTTATATCTAAGCCAAGGAATGGAAAATTTAATTTCTTGAAAAACTGTACAGCATATTTAGCTACATTATCAGGTAAAATAATACAAAGTATGGTCTGGGAATAACAATTTGAACTGAAATGGGAATAAAGTATGGTCTACCTTTGGTTTTTCACTTTGACAATGATACTCTGTGCTGGGAAACACTTTGGTTATATACGAATGGGCTACTGTTCTTTTCAAGGTAATCAAATAACATAGTTTACAACCAATTTGCATTGACAGAATCAAATCTACAGCGTATTTGATTTACTCAGGTGGTGGAATGAATGATCGGAAAAATGGAACATTAGCCTTCATATTCCTGAAACTTTCCTTGCATGCTGGAGGTGACAGCGGTGGCTAATTATGTGGTCAGTCAACACCACCGCCAGGAAAAATGCATAATGAGTTGTTCAAACTAAATGCCCTGAGATGGAAGATCGCCTCAAAGTCGTACTCCTCAGAGGGCAATTTTCAAGCTCAAGCTTTTCTTATGTCTGCTGGCGAGCCCGATAAATAAGTAGAACTTAGCACGCGTCAGTCAAGAGGTTGGGCTCTAGTAAACACAAATACACCTCCGCCACCAACCGCACGCCCCAAAAGCATATTGTCATCCAAATATGAAAGGTAATACAGCCCTCCAACTGATTGTCTGCAACTCAAAGACGTTTGGGATTCAAACTCAGCCGCAAGAGGGATAAATAATTTGAATGATAAAAACATTCTATTTTCACATACCTTCCTGGGTCTCTTACAGGTATTTGGGCTTTAAAGGTGCGGATAAACTGCAAGATCTGCATAAAGTCATGCATACAATTCTCAAAAAAAAAAGTATAACTGCATAACCGTTGTCTCCCTATCTAACAAGATTGGCTAATGACTTATATAGGAGGAGTCGTACAGATGAAAGTCAAAAGCGAGGGCTAGTTATAACACAGAAGTCATATGGATAACACTCAAGAGCTAGGGTAAGATATAATAAAGATCACACTCTTGGTAGTAATGTTTCACATACTGAGAAAATACTTGGCCAAAGGTTCAGTGATAATGTGGTATAGCCCATGATGGTGGACACCAACTGGATTTTGGATCCATTTAGTGGACACACTCAAACCTAACAATCAAATATTGCAATCTGGAACTACTTATGTGCCCGACTTACTTGTAGGCTTAAAAATGACCGTGGTAGTATTGCTGGAGCAATGACAGCTTGCAGTTCTTCACTGATTCTTATATTTTGCAAACTTATCTGCAAAAGGAAAAAAAAAAACATCAGATTTAATACATTTCCAACAAGCATAATTCAAGGGTTCTGCAGTTTTGAGGACAAGCCAAACAGCGGATATTGTTCCTTGTCAACCTGAGAAGGTGACAATGGGATCCCATGAATGACATCATTTTCTGGAATAAATTAGCCATTGTATATCACTCCATTGCAAAGACACCATGCTCTTATGCTTCGTTGTAAGTCTATAATCTAAAGCTGTAAGCGATACTGAGATCTAGATATGAAGTGGCAATATTAGTCAGCCAGAAGACATAAAATTTGTTTTCATAGCAAGAACACTCACTGATAACAGGAACAAATCAATCTAAACTGAGAGACGGATATGTTATATAGAGCATTTAGAGCTGCAGCTATATGGTGTGCAACAGATATAGATCTAAAAGCAACAAACTGACCCAATCGGCAAGCTCAGATGAAATATTATCTGTGTTCAGAGGTGAGTGATTAGCTGGTCAATTACTAGTCCTCCAGTTGCATTGGGCTGAAATCAAGAAGAAATTTGGGACAATTTGAAGTTGACTAGCGGAAAGGAAACTTATTTTTATCTCCAACAGTCACTAACTCTGGTGGCACCATTTCTTGACAACAGCAAGGCAGCCAATTATATGTTGAAGACGTTATTAACTATGATACTTAGGGTTCCATTACAATAATAGAGGATAAAGGTAGTTCCACAAATAGAAATTGATGGAGATTGTAGTAATGGGACAAGAGCAGATATCCGACTTTAACTCTCATTTTCCTGAATGGGATTTTTGTTTCACTCTTCCCTCATTTTTATATATATAGTTTTTGAATTTTGTTCCACAAAGTAATCCAATTGAGAAACAAATAAGCTGGTGGCATGAGGAAGGAAAAAGATGCACAGAATATGCGACATTTAGATCACAAAGTACTGTTACCAGCATTCCATTGGCAGTCCAACAAAATGGTAGGAACTTGCCGGTGCTTCACCTTTACTGTTTTGCAGCAGTCATGTTTCATGCAGTGCGGGAAAAAAAGAAAAGAAAAAAAAAAAAGAAAAAGAAAATTAACTGACCTCTTCAAACTGAAGGTAAATATTACGCACAGAAACAATACTAAATTTTGCAGAAACAAGCAGAGTAGCGCCTTCTTGTTCCTGCAAAGAAAAGAAACACGAAGTCAACTCCACAAGAATGGAAAGATTTCTGTTTTGTGGGGGAAGAGAGTTCTCAGTTTCCCATACTGTGAATACGACCACAAGACTGAGGAGTATATTCAATACTGCCCCCAAGACCATACAATGAAACATTTTCCAACCGACCCACTGCTTTAAAAAAAAGTACTCATAATGTCAAGAAAAGTTTGCCAGAATCATTTTCCATTCGATGTTGTAATATGTCTTATAAAGTCAAATGTCCACTTAAAATTGCATCCAATTGAAGTTTAAGAAACAAGTCTGAGAGAAAAGAGGGGATGCCCTTACTTGTAAAGACATAAGATTGACTAGAAAAACCTTGACCGAGGAAAAATTAGAAGGATGTAGTTACATATTTACGCATACATACTTATGTCCATGCATATGTATAATTTGCTTCTATTTGCATGTATATGCATGCACTAGTTCCTCAGGATGAGTTGGCCTTTTCTTTTTCCTTTTCTCCTCATCCATCCTATGGCGTCTTAGGTGGCTGCTCAAAGTTGGACGAATTTCTCCAAGGTAGGGTAGTCTTGGCTGAGACTACCTTATCCCCATGAATTATTTTTTGTTCAGCAACCATTTGAGGAGAGTTTAGAGTTCTTCTGCTTGTTTGGGTTTTTGCTATTACTAAGAGAAATCACTATGTAATGGTGGAGCTTGTCCTTTTAATGTGTTACGTTGCTTACATATATTAGAAGTGATGTAGAGTTTGCAAACAACTAACTGATGGAAATTTTGACATATGCCATCCCGGAGTAATATGTGAAACCCATACATGCTGGAAAGGCCAGGAAGACAAAAAAGAAAATGCAAGTATGCAGTTGCCCTGCTATCTTTGTGCTGACATGGCAAATTCAAGAATGTATTAATGAAGATAAAATACTCAATCGTTTTGATATCTTAGGACTAGCAAGGGAGATAGAGAGAGAGAGAGAGAGAGAGAGAGAGAGAGAGAGAGATAGTAACTAAAAAGTAAAGTAGCGTATTAGAGAAAATCTCACTTCCTTTAGCACCCTGATTGGAGATACATAAAGCAGAAAAGCTCCCAAATAAGATCATTGGAGGAAAGGAAGGCAGATGGTTACCTCTAACAAAGTTGGAATACTCCATTGAACAACATTACGGATAACACCTCCATTTGATTGATCCCGACATTCAAATTTTTGAAAAATTTGCCCAATCTAGTTCCAATACCATGCAGAAAGCTATTTCAGTGAACAATGTAAGATAGAAAGGAAGATACTAATGTAAGGATTAGGTTTCAACAGATATAGAATAAGTCAACAGTACATAACTCTTTGAAAATTGAAAACCCTGGATGTAAAAAAAATAAAAATCTATACAAGTATCTATCACATAAAACAGAAGAAATGCACAGATTTAGATTTCCATTCTTAATACCTGCAAGAAAGGAAGTCTAGCTGCAGCTTCAAAAAGAACGAGAACATCAGGAGCAGAAGTATACTGTAGGCGCCATGTCCCATCTAACTTTGCCAAATCAATTGGCAAACCCAAGTTATATCCCTCAACGTTGACCTGCCAGTGATACACATTTTGCATTTTTAATATCTGAACAAATTCACTTATATCGTCCAATTCCTCCTCATCGCAACCAACCTTGCTTATAGAAGTAACAAGCAGGGGAATTCACATACCAGAGCCTCTTCAATGGAAGAGCGTTGATCTGCAGTTGTAATTAGTCCCCGTTGTGTGTCTTGGGTTGCTCTCAGTAGATCATGCTTTTTGTTCTCTAACTCAAAGTCAAGTGCCTTAAAGCCAAAATACATTTTGCAACGACGGTGACTTAAAACGGAACAAATAAATAATCAAAGAAAGAGTACTAAGGAGGCAAACCTGACTGGTTTGGGTAGCTACAGTTGCCATGCATGGATATATTCTCTTCGAGGACAGCTTTCTATTAACAGTAGAGATTAAGGGCCTATTGTCAAAGATGGCTTTCCTTCCGTTTGCTGGGTAGAATGAAGATGCAAGAGCCAAATCCATCTCTTCAAATATGTAGGCCAAATTCCAGGGTACCAGTAAGTTAAGCAATCGTTAAGCTCATAACATATTCAATAATACATAAACTCACTGACAACCCAACCCAACTCGAGAAGCTTTAAGCTCACTTCTTAGGTTTCATACTACAAAGTCATTGAGACTCGCATCTAATCATATCACTAAAATATCATACTATAAGCAATTTAGTATTACGATCAGAACGACTTCAGTTTAACACATTGGCTTACTGAAGCCCAATGTGATATGATCAAATCCCACCTTGTCATTCAAACTCCAGAGCGCAATATGACTCACATGTACACCGCTCTATAAGCTCAGGCTCTCGCAAGCTTAGCGCCGGTGCCAAGGCGACAATGGGTGAGCTTAAAGGAAGCAAAGGGTATCCAAGTTTCGACGAAAAACGAAAAATCTACCCCAAGTAACATTCTCTAACCATTTCGACCTTCATATAACTATTCTGCTCAAAATTTGGAAGAGAGTTTGAGAATCCAGTGAAATTTGGGCAATAAATTAAGAATTCTGAGGACTAAAACAGCATACCTGCCAGAAATTTTACTCCAAAAAATTGGTATTATCCTTGCTCTGGTATGATCGTTGTGATTAGTTCAGTCTTATCACGTTCCTGTTCCTGCGAAGCGCGAGAGCCTGTGGTGGTTCTCGCTGGAGGAGCCCGGCCAAAACGGTTGTCGTCGACGGCTAAACAGAAAAAAGTATAATTATTAGAAAAGTTTATAGTTTAATTAAAAATTAATTCCTGAATAAAAAATATTTTAGTATTATAATAATCGTAATTTTTAATATAAAATTTTATTTTTAACACTTTCTTGTATGCTAAATATATCTTAATTTTAAGGTTAAGTGAGTGAAATGAACTTTTTATGCATATTAAGCATATCAAATGAGCCCAAAGTTAAACATGAAATGTATATAATCCAACAATAATAAATTAATTAAAGCAGTATTTTTCGTATTTAAATGTCATAATGAGACGAAACTTTCTCCATCACCAACTAATTATTTCATTCATTGTTTCGTGATAGTGCGCAGCTTAGGTGTTGGCTGGAGCCGCGGTCTACCAATGGCCACGCCTTCTAGGTCCCACAGACTTTGTGATTGGTCGATAAATGGCACTTTGTTATACAGTATGGTTCACAATCAACACAATCGTCTTGAGAACATATCTCCATCTTCTGCTGCTGTCCACAAAAGCTTGAACTTTTAAGGTCTCAACCATTCATTTATCGTTTTTAAATATATGACTTTTTGGTATGGCCTATGTGCTTTCAAAAAATTAGCCTTACGGTTCATCAAACCATACATTTTGTTACACAAAAAACTAGAAGACACCCCTTCTATGCTATTTTAAACAGAAGGATTTTGTTCTAAACAAGTTAAGGTGGTGAAATTCGCTTCTGTACCCAAGGTGGCACAGAAAGAAATTGTACCCCGTATTTCACCCTTTTTTTTTTTTTTTTGGCCATTGTTAAGTTAAAGTGATATTTAAAATGCACGAAGATGTTTGACTCACTTTGATGTGATCTTTACATATATGGCACTTTCTCATTGAAAAATTTAGTTGATTTTGTTTGAATCAAGTTTTCCTTAAAGACTAAATTTTGTAACAATTTTTAAAACGTTTAACTAGTTTTCGTTTTGATAATCAAAGAATACATTAAATAAACAAAATTTAACTAAATTCTTTTCCCCTTTCCTACCTTGAGAAGATGTTAAGTGCCACATGAGAAAAAAAAAAAAAACTTATAAAGTAACTTATAAAGAAATGAGTTTTTTTTTCTTAATGTCTTGTGACTTTTAAGTTGGATATAAGCATTTATTTATAAAAATTAACATGATATCATAGTCTAGATTTTCCCTTGGCACCATTATGGACTTAGGCAAGTCAAATTTATGCACAAAGTGATGCTACAATTTAGATGTCTAAACTTATATTGTGGTAAGGAGGCATGTTATGGTATAGGTGTCCATCCTACATTGTTAGAGAGTCTATTGAGAATTTAAGTTTACTATTCCACTTTTTTGCTCATGAGCAAAGACCCATATAGAAAATGTTGCCTCATGCTTGGAGTAAGGGAGTCTGTTAAGTCCCACATGAGAAAGAGATAAAATTGAATAATAATTTATAAACTTCTATTTAATGTCTTAAAATTTTAACTTGGATACTAATATTTATTTATAAAATTTAACAAAAGATATAAACCTTCAAGAAAATTGTTTCAAACATCATTTATATTTTTCACTTTGTCATTAGGTGTACATGAAACAACCAAAACAAAAGAGAGAGAGAGAGAACATTTTTATTATTTAAAAGACATTGTTGGCCACCTTCACTTAAATAAGGGTAGGGAAAGACTAAAAAGCTTGCTTATGGAGATATCAAATCTCTCTTATATTTGTTAGATGCTACAAAAGATTTGGAGGAACTCAAAAGATTAAAAATGCAATTTTTTAAGTGCAAATATTCTTTTTTGACTTGTATGAATGGTGAACAAGCTCTAATACTCACCACATTCATTTTCAAAAGGACTAAGTTCTTATAAAATTCGTAGGAGTACCCCTAATTTTTAAAAGATTCACTAACTTAGATTGCAAACTTTTCACTGAAAAAATGTCAAGGAAAAATGAAGTTTGGGAGGCTAAGTATATAAGCTACAGGAAAAAAAAACAACAATTAGCAAAAATTGTCTCGTTATTTTTGCAAATTTATTGATTGCCAATCTTTCTTTTATCTAAATGGACACTAAATGAAATTGAAAGGAGAATTAACTTTTTTTATTTTTTTATTTTTCCCTTATTAGCTAATATATGTATTACAAATAGGGCCTACATACATGCAACTTTCTTACATGAAAGTAACATATGAATACCAAAACTTTTCCAAACCCTTCAGTTTTCCCATAGTTACATTTCGAGACACATCAAGGAAAGAAAAGAAAAGAAAAGAAAAAAAAAACTAAGCAGAAAAATAGACAGTGAAAACCCAACCTTGAAATACTGAAACTCGCACCTAGAGGGCCTTTGAAATATTTACGGGGAGGCGGCGGGAAAACGATGACGTCTCGGAAGAAGAGGAGAATTGGAAGGGGCCATTTCAAATGACGACGGAGCCAGGCTTGCTGTAAAGCGAAACAACAGTCAGCAAGGAGTAAACGAAGCCGCGATATGCAATATCGTAATAAAAAGCTGGAGTTTTCTTTCATTTGCATGTCTATGAGCGAAAGAGTGACAAATTTATACCAATTCTAGAATCCAAGGAGTGGAAATTACGGACTTGTTTGATATACTTATTGAGCATCATTTTGCAATAAGCCATACAAAGAGGAGTGCATTCCAATAACTCCGTCCAACTCTTCGCAGTGTGGCACCTTTTCATACAGAAGGAACCACATTCTTTAAGGCTTACACGTTCACCACGGCCAGAAACAGGATCCTCAGCCTGCGCTGCACGAAACGCAATAACAATCAACACCATCGTCCTCGTAAATGATCTCCACTTTCCACTGTCAAACATAATCGCCTTCTCTCTGTTGCACTTCTTTTAAGTTTATATTTAAAGCCTCATTTTCATCTTTTTATTTTTGACTTGTTTTTTTTTTTTTTAAACTTGTTTGCTCTTGAAAGATGCCCCATACATTCAAGTTTTGAAAAGGTAGAATCCCATTGTACGAAACATTCATTTGGACGCAAAATGGATAGCATCCTATGGCGTTGTCTACGAGCCAGGGCAGCTTCCTCCACTTGGAGAGAAAGTTTGTCTTCTTCAAACTATTTACTTTAATATGCCATAGGAAGTGGTCTTTCGACTGCCACAAGATGCATTTTCCGGTCCTCCACGCACGAAAAGACAACTTAACAGTGCTTTGTTGGGTTACACCCTTTTCTTTCTGTCTCAGTGAAAGCGGCCCCCTCAAGTGTTGGGAGAATTCAACCAAGTCGCATCAACCACAAAGAGATCGAACACACAAATATAAGAACGCACACACCCAAACACAACAGATTTAAGAGGTTCGGAACATCATAATGTCCTACGTCCCCTGTAATCTCTTCTCATTAGATTTTCTCATACATTCCCTTTCCTCAAATAGGTATCTCATGAATTCTCTCATCAACTAGAATCCATAAGAGGGGCCATCTTCAACAATTAGCCCCCCATGGGGACTCTCTCAATTTGCCCACTAGGTTTCTCTATACTTCTCCTATTTATAGAGAAATCCGAAAGGAATCCTAGTTGAATACTACTAGGAAAACCTACTTCCACATAAGGATAAGAATCCTAATCCAACACTACTAGGAATAAGGATAAGAATCCTAATCCAACACTACTAGGAAATCCACTACATCTAGAAGATATTTTCTAGTTCCACAATTACATAAAGACCCCTGATTGTAATGACAACCATACCCTTTAACTTAATTGTTCCACCAATCCTAACAATCTCCCCCTTGGAACAATTTAGTGCAACATCCCTGCACCATAGGAAATTATAGAAAATCTCTTCAAATATATCAACTACACAACCACAATCTTTGGAAAGAGAAAGATTGGAGAAACTCTCTTCAACTTCCACAACTATAGTCTTTGGATAGAGAAAGACTAAGTAAACTCTCTTCAATCACAATCTTTTGAAAGAGAAGATTGCAAAAAAAAACTCTCTTCAACTTCTACAACCACGATCTTTTTAATAGAGAAAGATTGGACAAAACTCTCTTCAAAACAAGCCCGCATCAACTATGCCATCTTGCCTTTTCTTTAAACCACGCCTTTCTTAGGTCATACCTCCTTAAGCACTTCCACTGCAGCCTCTTCTAGGTTACACCTCTCCTAGGCTGTGTTTCTCTCCAGGCATCTGCACATCATTATGGGCTTCTTCCATCTAAATGTGTCCTCCACCATGAGGCCCTCAATAAAAGTAAAAATCATAGGACTTCCACAACAATTGAGATTACTCTTCAAAATCCCCAACGAAGAGTACATCTCCCATCCAAAATTATTGGTGCTTCCCCGGAATCAACCATCAGAGTCTCAATACACCTCATCTGGATATTGACAAACTTGAAAAATCCTAAACTTTTACTTCATCAATCACATAAACATAGGAGCATCACATCAACATAGGAGCATCACTTGCTCCCCCTCAATCAACAATTCATCAACAACATCAACAAAGTGCTCCCCCTCAAACATCAATATCTCTACCATTCTCTGTCATCTAACGCCACAACTTGAGCCAAATGCTCAGATATAGACAGAGAGACATAGATCTGCACTTTGCAAACCTCAATCCACAACTCCAATAACGTATTCCGGTTGATCTACATCAATATCATCCAAAATAAAACCGGATTTAGGGAAAGAGAAAATCTCACCTCAAAACACATCAATCTGCTTCTTCAATTGCGTTCATTATATTCGATCCATCATCTTTGGTCCCGATCTTCCACGGTCCATGCTCACTGCACCACTTGTTAGAAACCAAGCTTATCTCCCATACCACTTGTTGGGATCCAAACCTGGCTCCGATACCACTTGTTGGGAGAATTCAACCAAGTCGCATCAACCACAAAGAGATCAAACACACAAATATAAGAACGCACACACCCAAACACAACAAATTTAAGATGTTTGGAACATCATAATGTCCTACGTCCCATATAGTCTCTTCTCATTAGATTTTCTCATACATTCCCTTTCCTCAAATAGGTATCTCATGGATTCTCTCATCAACTAGAATCCATAAGAGGGGCCATCTTCAACAATTAGCCCCCCATGGGGACTCTTTCAATTTGCCCACTAGGTTTCTCTATACTTCTCCTATTTATAGAGAAACCCGGAAGGAATCCTAGTTGAATACTACTAGGAAAACCTACTTCCACATAAGGATAAGAATCCTAATCCAACACTACTAGGAATAAGGATAAGAATCCTAATCCAACACTACTAGGAAATCCACTACATCTAGAAGATATTTTCTAGTTCCACAATTACATAAAGACCCCTGATTGTAATGACAACCATACCCTTTAACTTAATTGTTCCACCAATCCTAACATCAAGACACCCGACGCTGCATTGGCGATAACGACAAGGGTTAACAGAGCAGAAATGAACGGCATTGTATAAGTTTCTCTTCTTCAGGCTATTGATTTTAATGGTGTTTTGTTGGCTTTCTCCATTTTCTTTCTGCTTAAGCGAAAACAGACCACCGAAGATGCAATTGGCCGGCAATTGCTCCCCGTACAAGGTGATCTAGCCGTACTAAATCGCTCTTTCCCTAAAACCACCCCACATAATCAAATGTTGCTCTGGAGACATTAGTCGTTTCAGCTTTGCATTTGTATTGGGATTTCAGGCTTTCAAGAACCGTGATTATGCTTTCAAATGCCTTGAGTTTTCTAGCTTTTAGCATATTTCTGTGACCTAAAAGGTTTTAAGCATCATTATACGGATAAGTAATGTATTAGGTCTTTGTGTATCTCTTCTTTCTCTTTGTAATTTTGATATTCTTTGGGAGCTATGTCACATGATTGATAGATTTATTGCAATAGGATAGTGAAGGCATGTGTTGAGTGTGATAGACAATGCTATTGCCAAGTGAATTCGTTTCTCCCTAGCATGCACAACGAAAGTAATCGGGTTTTTCTACTTATTTTTCTTCAAACTCTCTATTAAGTTTTAACCCCTGTTTTCCATTTCATCTCAATTTTGTACACTTAAAACCTTCTTTTTATGCATAATGAAGTTGAATAAAGCTAACTACGGCTTCATGAAGGTATAGAATAACCCTCATAGGCGCATAATTACGTTCATTTAATTCTTGAATTAGGTGTTGGTTCATAATTTAGTTCTTTCACGACGATGTAGATTAGATTACTTAAATTTCACCATTGACGAATGTAAATTTGAAAGAACAACTATGTTCCCCAAAGAGTTATATGGGTATACAGTCAATTTATTTGTAAATTTTTGTCAATGAAATCCTACTTATGCAAAACGACGAATATGCCATCAAGCATCTCCAAAATATTTGCATCATACTTTTCAAATCAAACATTTGAGGTCTCCTAAATGTTTTGGGGGGATCGAGATTGTCTCATTCAATAGAAATAGGTTTTAAAAATCACATCAAAAGTTAGCTTATTAAGATGTAAGCCAACTATCATCCCAATTGAGCAAAATGTAAATTGGGAGCATTGACATTAAATAAAGATCCTCACTCAAAGATCAATCAAGCTAACATAGATTGATTAGAAAGCTCCATTATCTTATCATGATTAGACTAGACATATGTTATGTAATTTATCTAAAGCAAGCTTGATATTTTTAACATCTATAAGTTGTTAGCTTGAAGAAGGAATTTGCTCGATTCTTTTCCCTAGTTTCCTCCACGATAATATCTATGATTGGACGCACAATTCATTCTCTACGCATCGAGTGCTTAATTGTAAAAATCATGATATTTTTGGAAACTATTTAAAGATGCGATACTCTTTTGTAAGTAGAAAAATATTTCACTTATTTTTTCATATATTGTTTTTTTATTATCTTGCACATGTATTATGAATGAGACATATATATATGTAACGTTCTGATGTGAAAGCATCATATAGATACAAAAAAATTTCCAAACTCTCTCCCATCGTTACATTTGGAGACTTATTCAAAGGAGAACACTAGACAGAAAATAGACACAGAGAGAAAGCCCAACGTTGAAATAGGAGAACTCGCACCTAGGGGGGCCTTTCCAGAGGTTCCTGGGGAGAGTGCTGGAAAAAGGTGACGTCTCGGAAGAAGAGGAGAATCGGAAGGGGCCATTTCAAATGACGACGGGGCCAGGTTTGCTGTTTAAGTGAAACAACAATCAGCAAGTAGTAAACAAAGCCATGTTATGCAATATCGAAATAAAAGCTGAAGTTTTCTGTTATTTGCTTGTCTATGATCGACAGAGTGACAGATTTATACCAGTTCCGGAATCCAAAGAATGGGAATTACGGAGTTCCCCGATAAACCTCTCGAGTATCATTTTGCAGTGATTCATACAAAAAGAAGTGCATCCTAATAACTTCGTCCAATTCCTCACCGAGTGACATTTTTTCAGACAGAAGGAACCACATTCTCTAAGGTTTATACGTTCCCCATGGCCAGGAAGAGGATCCTCGGCATGTGCTACACGTAACGCAATAACCATCAACACCATCGTCTTCACAAATGATCTCCACTTTCCACTGCCAACCATAATCGCCTTCTCTTTCCTGCACTTCCTTCAACTTTGAATGTAAAGCCTTAGAAACAATTTAAGGGGAGTAAAATTTACCTGTTTTGTCCCCCTTAACGCGGGTGGCCTTTTGAATTTAGTTGTTTGATTATTGGAACTTCAAATATAGAGTCTCATATAGTGTACGCAATTGGAAGAGTCAGAATTTTGAGCCTCGTCGCTTTACCCTCTAGTCGAGTGAATTTTGGCTACAGTTGCATGGACTGGCCAATGGATCGCGGACGAGGCTTTCGCTATGATTGGGAACGACGTGTTTCAATGATAATGTTCACGTCTTCTGTGCACGAAAAGACGGCACGGTGGTGTTTTGTTGGGTTTCTGCCTCTTCTTTCCGTCTGACCGAAAACGGCCCACCGTGCTCACGCTGCATCCGCGAAAACGACAAGAGTCGACAGAGCAGATATTGAGAGCTGCGTATGGCGTTTTCGCGTCAAGTGCCTGGCTGTACACAATTGGTCCACAAACGGGTCCCACACGTGTCAATGCCGTATCAATCCCTTACTCTACCGTGGCATGCACAGTTGCGGTATACCGCTTCGTAGCTAATCACTGCTTCGCGGGATCCCACTCCGTATAATTCAATGATCTCGTAAACAGTTCTGCCGCATTCTTGATCTAGACCCCACGCTGCCTAGACGGAGAAATCGCACGATCCAGAAAGGAATAGCCGCATTCGCCTAAAATACAAAGCGCAGCAGCGGATAGCTCCTTCTCCTGAAGCATTTCATATCACCCCCGTGTCCTACAAATTCACCTCCCAAACCGCTCACTTCACCCCACATTCTCACTCCCCTGCCTTTCTCTCTTTAAGTTTCTGTCGTTTTGTATATAATTCGATTGAAGCCTTCGATTGGGAACCGAGTCCCGTAGATCTTGAAACTCGAGTTCTTCAGATTCGCGCGCACTTCGGATCCGACAGCCAAAAATGCCGGCGGTGTACGGAGCTCGCTTGACGACGTTCGAAGACGCCGAGAAGGAGAGCGAGTACGGTTACGTCCGTAAGGTTCGTGCAATTCTTTTCCGATTGAGCTTTGCCTGAGTGAGTTTGAGTTGCTCTGGATCGGCTGTCTACACTGTAGATTGATCCGATCGTTAAAGTAGTATTGTTTTGTCTAAAACTTATGGCAATTATTGGTCTGTTATCATCTTGGGGAAAAAAATGATCCGATCCTAGCCTTTGAGAGATCTGATCATGCGGTTGAGAACAGGGGTATAGGGAAATGTACTATTTAGCGTGGAGGGTTTTGGAGATTTGTATGAACACTGGGAGAAGCATTAGTTTGGGTGTTAGAGCTTAGATGTTCGTCTGGAGACTTTAGTCGTTTCTGCTTTGTATTTGAATTGAGATTTCAGGCTTTCGAGAACTGTGAAAATACTTTCAATCGTGTCGAGTTTTTTAGCCTTTTGAACTTCAAATTCGGTGTTTGTCGTATATCTTCTTGACTGTATTCCCATGTTTCTAGTTCATTTGTCAACATATTCCTCTGACCTAAAAGTTTTTAGGCTTTTTACGGACAAGTTATGTATTGATGGATTGCGTGCCTCTTCATTCTCTTAGTAACTTTGATATTCTTTTGGGAGCTATGCAGCAAAATAAATGGGTTTATTGTAGTAGGATCGTGAAGGAATGTGTTAAGTGTGATAAACAATGCTTTTGCTAAGTGAATTCGTTTGTTCACACTATGCACAATGGTTTTAACTTTAATGCCTATGTTTTCACATTCAAAAACCAATTGATCAACAATGCTCAGTGTTTTCAAATTGATTTGGTTGTCATTGCTGCTATTACTAGCTCAGTTTCTTACAAGAGTCTTAAAACTCTCTTCTTCTTCTTTTTTCTTTTGTGGGGGGGGGGGGGGGGGGGGGGGGGGGCGCGGATTAAATGGTTCTGTTTGTGATTATTTGGGTTGGCTTGTCATTTGTCATTTATGTTGAAACTTTCTCTGAACATATATAAATGCACAACTGCCTCGGATAACTAAAATAATAGCTATTATGTGTTTCACTACGTAATTTTACAGGTATCTGGTCCAGTCGTCATTGCAGATGGCATGGCAGGGGCGGCTATGTATGAGCTTGTCCGTGTTGGACATGATAATCTGATTGGGGAGATTATTAGATTGGAGGGAGATTCTGCCACTATCCAAGGTAATGTTAATGCTAACTCATAATGATGTTCCAAAGCGCCCTAGTTTGCTTTTTATGCTATGTTGCAATTGTTTTTGTGCATCCAATAGTGATGGAATTTAATAAACAACAATACTGATAATGATAAGTGTGATAGTACTAAAATTATTCTCATCATTGTTGTCGTCATCATTAATATTGTCAATGGTGTACTGTCGTTGCTAGATGGTTGAAAGAATATATATCAGAGATTAGAATTGATGAGAAATGTTGTGCCTATTGTTGTTTCAGTTTATGAGGAAACAGCTGGACTGACGGTTAATGATCCTGTTCTTCGGACCCATAAAGTGAGTCTGTTTCGTTTTGGTAGTTTTGCGACTTTTCTGATGGTTATCTTGAAAGCATGAGCTAACATATGGGGTGTATTTGCAGCCTTTGTCGGTGGAGTTGGGGCCTGGTATTTTGGGAAATATTTTTGATGGCATTCAGGTTTTTCAGAGACCTATTTTCAACTTAAATCTGACATCTTAAATTACAACTACACTTTGGATTTAAGCACACTTCAGCACTCCTTTTGAATTTTAGCATTGCCAGAATAGAAACAGTTTTCATTCTTTGTTTTATTTTTGCTTCTAATTGAAACAGAGGCCCTTGAAAACTATTGCCAAACGATCTGGTGATGTCTATATTCCTCGTGGTGTCTCTGTTCCAGCTCTTGACAAAGATATACTTTGGGAGTTTCAGCCTAAAAAAATAGGTAAATTTGTGAAAATTCAATTATAGCTGTTTTATAATCTGGTTATAAATTATTGTTGATTTGATTCTGTTTTATGGTAAAATCCAACATCATCTACCATGGGCAGGTGAGGGAGATCTTCTAACAGGCGGAGACTTGTATGCTGTGAGTTTCAACGAATTAGTCTTTGTTTTGTGAAAGAACTGTTTGTAGTACCTGACTGTTTTCGTTTCCTTTTTCCTCTAAGCCTTTTGAACGATATGTTTCCAATGCAGACCGTCTTTGAGAACAGTCTAATGCAACATCATATTGCACTTCCCCCTGATGCCATGGGAAAAATTTCTTACATTGCACCACCTGGTCAATACTCACTGAAGGTGAATATTTTCTTGCATATTTTCTGTAGCAGGCTATCTTGTGTACCTTGGAGTCCACCATTTTGTAATGACTTCAAATTATTCAATGGCTCTTTAGGCATGCGATTTATTGGCTTTCTCAAATCTTAATGCAGGATACTGTCCTAGAACTTGAGTTTCAAGGTGTTAAAAAGCAATTTACCATGCTTCAGGTTTTAAACCTTGTATTTTGGATATACTTTCCTTGTTGCAGCTTCATTATATCATTTAACTAATAGATACTTTTTTGTACTTCACCTTTATGCAGAATTGGCCAGTGCGTTCACCAAGGCCTGTTGCGTCAAAACTTGCTGCCGATACCCCTTTACTTACTGGGCAGGTATACTGGTGTATTCTAAATTGCCTTGAACATAGACGTTAAATGAGAACTATGCATGTCTGATGAGGTTGTTTTATTTCAGCGTGTTCTTGATGCCCTTTTCCCCTCAGTTCTTGGTGGGACTTGTGCCATACCTGGGGCTTTTGGTTGCGGCAAAACTGTCATTAGTCAAGCCCTCTCTAAGGTAAATCTATCTTTAATCCATTGAGCTTCTCTGTGTTCATTCTTGATTCTTGAAAATATTTCTTCATCTGTTTAGTTTTTATTGTGCAGTAATCTAACTGATACTGTAGTTTATGTTGGTTGCGGTTTCTGTCTTCATTCTTGGTTCTTGAAAATATTTCTTCATGTATTTAGTTGTCTAATGCATTTTTCATTGTGCAGTACTCTAACTCTGATACTGTAGTTTATGTTGGTTGTGGGGAACGAGGAAATGAAATGGCGGAGGTTTGTGTTTCCCTTCCTTTGATCAATAACCAATCATTTTCAGTGTTTTGGAGTCTATCAACCCAGTATTTCCATTTCTTCAGGTTCTTATGGACTTCCCTCAGTTGACAATGACATTGCCTGATGGCCGTGAAGAATCTGTTATGAAGCGTACTACACTAGTGGCCAACACTTCAAATATGCCAGTGGCTGCTCGTGAGGCTTCTATTTATACAGGTATTCCTTTTGGCTTCCTTATTACTTCAACTCTTAACTTCTTGTTAATGTTTGACGCATTGATGACTTGTTCAAGAGGCCTCTATAATGATGCTAAATGCCTCTTGTATTAGTTCCCTCATTGGGTTAGTCTTATTTGTTCAGTCAAGGCCATCTCTTCCTAGAGGTGCTGGAATTTGTGAACGTGATGCCTATGTCCCTGTGAGATTTGTTCTGTACACGAAAATATATCAGTTTCCTAATGCTCTTTGTTATTTCTAGTGCAACATGCAATGTAAACTTATATGAATATAGCTTTCGATCATTTATCATTATGGATGGGAAGATGATGCTTGAATAATGTGAACATTTGCTCTTAAGATTATTAGTCCCTCTGTAGTTGTTACTTTGTTAGATTTGATCCTTACATCTTTTTGTATCACCGGACTCTTCATGTTTAAACATGGATGTGCTAGGTAAGAAAAAGGAACATTCAAAGTTTCATTTCAGTTGGCTTCTGTTGATGGTCTTGTAAAGGAAGTCAACTTCTTAAGGCATTTTCATGACAATTGTTCAATATGTCGTTCCAAATTGTCAGGAATCACCATAGCTGAATATTTTAGAGATATGGGCTACAACGTCAGCATGATGGCAGATTCAACATCTCGGTGGGCAGAAGCTTTGCGTGAAATATCTGGGCGGCTGGTTAGTTTTTTTTTTTTTTTAAACATATTTTTTGTACATGTTCTTTTTTTTTAATCTTTGAATTATACGACAGAGTTTACTGTGTTCGATTTTCGAGTTAGTGAATTCAACACTCTTTGGCACTTTCTCATGATGCTTTATTAATCCTGTGGCATTAATGCTGATTGTTGTTTCACTGCTGAGATCACTGATGGTCTTTGTTTTGGAATATCACTGCTGTCATATTCATGTATGTTCTCTTTTCAAAATACCAGAGATTATTCTCTTTCTCAAGATGGAGAGTGATCGGATACATCCTTTGTGCAAGTGAATCAAGCTTTATCTACTTCTTGTTACCACTTGATTGGGTTGAGATGTTCTTTTGTACCTAAAGTGTCATTCTGTTGGCAGCTATAACTTTTTACCCCACATTTAATGTATTAGATGCTGGATTTAGAGGCAGTTCCATCATTTAGCCTTACATTTTGGAGGCCGTTTTATTATCACCTTGTTAGTCTAACTGAAAGTATATTTATTTTTCATCAACTTTTGATTAAATGATTGTATCTGTCATCTCATTGTGTAAATGTAGTGGCCTTTTTCTGATATCATTTCTTGGAGGTTATAAATATGAGTATATAAGCATTTCTCTGTCTTAACTGTAATCTGTGAAATTGACTTAGGAGATGTGTTTTATAGTGTTCTATGCACTGAGTTGTATTTCCTTCTACTTTCTTGGCCTCCTTTAACAGTGCTTCTCTTGATCCCTCTTATAGGCAGAAATGCCTGCTGATAGTGGATATCCTGCCTATCTGGCAGCACGTTTGGCCTCATTTTATGAGCGTGCTGGTAAAGTAAAATGTCTTGGTGGTCCAGAACGTTCTGGTAGTGTGACAATTGTGGGTGCTGTCTCTCCACCTGGAGGTGATTTCTCGGATCCTGTGACATCTGCCACCCTTAGCATTGTCCAGGTAACATATTTTGATGTAGTTTTTGCATCGCTAATAATCCTTTCAGACATGTTACTGAAGTTTGGGCGCAGTAAATGTATTGAATCGACATTTATGCGACCATATGCAGCCTTAAGTAGTAGGGTTGCACTAATTGATTGAATTGTTGTTCCAACTATACCTTTTAGACTGAGGTATTGTTGAGACATGGAAACTGAGGTTGGCAAGATTAATCCTTTCATCTTAATGCACAAGCATGACTTTTTTGGCTTGACTATTATACTGCTGAATTTGGAATATTTTTAAGTCGATCTACTACATTTGGATTTGATTTTATTGGTTTTTGCAGGTTTTCTGGGGTTTAGACAAAAAGCTTGCGCAGCGGAAACATTTTCCTTCTGTAAACTGGCTTATTTCCTATTCAAAGTACTCATCAGTATGTTCTTAAACTGTTTGCTCTTCCCATACACATTTGATAATTCCTTATAGCCTTGTGTAAAATGGTGTCTGGGGTATCTTTGCTCAAGAATTTTTCTCATGTTTCAGGCTTTGGAGCCGTTCTATGAACAATTTGATCCAGATTTTATAAACATCAGGACAAAGGCCCGTGAGGTGCTGCAGAGAGAAGATGACCTGAATGAAATTGTCCAAGTATGTCTTATAACTGTCTCACTCCCTTTCTGGCGATCATGCAAATCTGAAACATAAGATTAGACATGAAGTCCTGTGCATATCCCTTTGGCCTCAAAAGAATTTTTTTTTTTTTTGGTAAAAAAAGAATTATAAATGAACTCAAGTAACTGTACTAGATTTCCAGAATAAATTACCTCTAAACTTGCGGAATATTCTCTGTTTTGCACGTCCTTCTATTATTTGGATGAGGTTCATTGTCTGCTGGTTAAGAAAAATGATTCTTTGATCGCTGAAAAAGCTTATTCTCCTTATCTTCAACCTGCTGTGAAGCCTGAGCTCTCCCTAAAATTTGATTGTTTTGCTCCATCAAGATTTCTTTTTATTTGGACAATAAAGAGAAACAGGCAATAGGACTTTTAACTGTTTGTAGACGTGATATTAAGTGTGGGATTCTGTAAAGCTACAAATAATGATGTTTCAGAAGTCCTTGAAATCTGAGATCTAAAATCACTAAGACATAGTTGACCGTTTACATTTGCACACAAAGTAGATTGAGTTGTGTACTTTATCTTGTTAGACTTGTATCGGCCAAAAAGTCATTTCGTCCTATCTTTTGGTCAAATCAAACAAAATATATACTGGTACTTTAATTTGGAGCAAAGCATAAACAAACGATTTACATAGTTTCTTTTAGTAGTCACTGAACACCTGTCACTCTCGCACTGTTGCAGCTTGTAGGAAAGGATGCTTTAGCTGAAGGAGACAAGATCACCCTAGAGACTGCTAAGCTTTTGAGGGAAGACTATCTTGCCCAGAATGCTTTTACTCCGTAAGTCCTGGTTTTGATAATTATCTTTTGAACATCTATGCTGAACAAACTTGTTCTGATATACATGTTTGCCTTATCTCTCATCTTGTGTGGGACCAACTTTATGGGTATCTACAGATATGACAAATTCTGCCCTTTCTACAAGTCTGTTTGGATGATGCGCAACATTATTCATTTCTTCAATTTGGCCAATCAGGTAGATTTTTTTCTTAATGTATTTATTTGCTATTAAAAGTTGATGTACTTCTTCAATCATGTTCTATAGATTGTGGTTTACTGAAGATTTTTTCAGCCATTTGCAAATGGATCCCTTTTGCCTTTGAATTATGAAGGAGAAAGATACCTCTGAATCATTTAATGTTCTTTCTCTGCAAAAATTGAATAAAGTGTGAATATTCGAGATATAAAATTATATGTTCGATCTCCCTTGATCATTCTAATATTCATGTTGTTCATGGTTATTTATTACTTCAAAAGGGGATCATCCCCTTTTTCCCATACCCTTTTAACCAACCCCCGAGATATTGAAGTGTCAAGGGAGCTAAAGCCTCTGTTATCCTGTGCTTGATTTGATTCTTGGGAGGATGAAAGAAACAATAGCATTTAATAGTCAGAACCGGACAGATTTTCTTCTCTCTTTCATTTGACACAAATGGTCCGAGCATAATTGTAAATGGGCTTTAATGAACTGCTCACAACATGCAGGCGGTGGAGAGAGCAGCTGGTATGGATGGACAAAAGATCAGTTACAGCCTTATCAAACATCGGTTGGGAGATCTCTTTTACCGCCTAGTGTAAGTAGTGATGGCGCTAAATAAAAGGATACTGTCTGTAAAAGTGTATTAGAGGTAGGTCTTAATCTGCTGATTATCAATGCCACAGGTCCCAGAAATTTGAGGATCCAGCTGAAGGAGAAGCAGCTCTTGTCGCCAAATTCAAGAAGCTACACGAGGACTTGACTGATGGTTTCCGCAACCTTGAAGATGAAACTCGGTAATTAGAATTATCAAGGATGGATTTTTTTGCTAGATTTTCCGAGTGTCAGTAGTTATCCCTGGGGTGACAACACTGGGTTTCGGATTTTCTCCCTTGCATGGAGAATCAGTGTTGCTAGCTTAATGTCTATTGCGAAGTGCGTTGTGGGCATCCTTTGCTTTAGGTGGGTTTATAGCTATTATGTATTGCGGTGATTCCCTTGTTATTTATTGATTAATAAGAAAACGGTACGCTGCTTGTTCCTACTGGGTTTTTCTGTTTAAGCAATAAAGATGTAGTATGGCATTAAAACTCTCCTCTATTTTTCTCTTAACCCAATTTTATTTGTGAAATTTTACACTGGAGCACCATGACATGGACATAAGAGATGACGCTCCATCCAGATTCGAAGAACTGTTCTCCTAAATAAATCCCTTGGCCCGGTTATCCATAATTCCACGGATAAAACTGGAACGGTAGACAATCGCAGAGCTGCTTGCAAAAATATTTCTGAAATGGTGGATAACTGAATTCGAGACCCAGTTTCTTAAATTTCATTTCTGCCCCTCAAATTAAAAAGCTTTCACGCACAGCCATTGAACTATGTTCGCGTGCCAGCCATCTTAATGTGCTTTGACTTCGATACAGAAGCTAAAAGCCATTGCATCACTGTCTCCTACTTCCAAACAACGAAACATTCTGTTAACTATTGCTGTATTATGTCCTTTGATGTTCATTACTCTGCATCGGTGCTACTTAAACATCGTTGTCTACAAGTGGAAAGGAAAAAGCAGGACGAACTCGCTTGGCATTTTCTTTTCATTTTATATAGAAGAGAGAACTCTTTTACCAAAGCATAACGGGTTCGAGTTTAATGTACTACACCTATGATTACAATTCTTGGGAAGTGAATGGAAAATGCCTCTCATCCTGCACTCTATGTGATAGTACACAAAAACAAACAGAGAATAAAGACATTTGGAGGGTAAAGAGTTAGGAGTGAATGTTGCTGCACCATCTTGAATTTCAATGTAAGCTGATGCCGTTGAATCCTTGAGAGCTACCAAGTGTATATAGTCATCATCATCATCATCCAAGCGCAAGGAACTACTTGGCATTAGAAACATGTGACAACAAAACTTTGGACAGCAACAATTATCCATATATAAATAGCAGGTTGTAATTAAGTTCCAACCACATGGAGTACACAGCACTGACATTAAAATGACAAAACAAAAGGTCGACCCTTCGTTCAAACTCATCCTGTTTCCTGAATCATCCCGGGCCAACTTTAGGAATGTCATAATGCTCACTCATATTTGCTAGATACTGGTTGAAGTCCTGAATCCTGTCACGGTGAGATTTGTTAGCTGTCTTCGCCAGCCTATGATCATCAATTCTCTCCCTTTGCTCTATATATCGCTTTTCTGCAGGAGTGAGATGCTCATCGTAACGAGGGGCCTTCCCATCCTCACTCAATTTGTTGTCTTCATTGGCATCTTGCTCATTAGGATCAGAGTGTTGCTCAGCACTTCCACCTACAACAAATGATAAAACCTAATGAGGATGGTGATCCAATCATGATATTCATCACTTACGATGGGAACATCGGAAATAGCCAGATCAAAGAGAATACTTGTATAATTCAGATGACAACCCAATTCCACAAAAGAAGACTCCCTTCTTTTCTCCCTTTGTCTTCTCTGAACAACATAATATGCTCCAGTTCTCAGAAAAATTCAACAT
Organism: Casuarina cunninghamiana; assembly: GCA_028551485.1. Classification (NCBI taxonomy): domain Eukaryota; kingdom Viridiplantae; phylum Streptophyta; class Magnoliopsida; order Fagales; family Casuarinaceae; genus Casuarina; species Casuarina cunninghamiana. The sequence continues at coordinate 8,127,282 of CM052364.1, forward strand.
TTCATCCAAATCAAGTATAAAAGGACAGATTCCAGATGCAAAAGAAAAGGCATTTCTAGCAATATTCAGCAGATCAAAATTATAGGAGTCCTAATCAAGACTCGACTGCAGTAACAGTGGATCTGTTAGGAGAGCATAAGACGCTGAATTATGATGTTCATTAATTATTACGATGTTCAGTAATTAGCTTTAGCTTAGAAATGCCTGCCTGTGCTAACTGGACATTCATTGGCAAGACCTGTGCTGAAGATGGTAAACCAACAATTACGCTAAGAACTGAAGCAGCTCTCACAGCTTTTCACCAATGGTTCTAAAGTTTCGAAGTTCTGGTTCCATGTCCCACTGCAATCCATATTGAGTGGAACAGAAACTATGTGCCTTTGCTACTATGCTACATAACACATCTGAGTCTTCCTAAGTTATACACCTAAGAGCTCTTCTTTTCCTCTCAGCAGATAACAGGTCACCACAGTTTCTTCAGATTATGCCAACAGGTAAAAAGATGCTGCCTTCTCATAAATACAGGTGCAGCGAAATCTAAACTAATAACAAGCAGCAAAGCAACATGAGCTATTCATCAACAAAAAACTTTCCTATATAAATTTCTGTACTTTCATTTCTAAACCACTAGCTATGTTTTTATGACTGAAACTTTCTTTACATGTCTGTCTCCATCCCTCTCCACCTTTTAACACCAGCATCTCAAAGGTTGAGCAAGTTTATTGATTACAAAGCATCCCTCCCTCCCTCCCCAACACCCCCCATCATAATCTACAACCTCAATAATAAAAAGACAAAAGGAGACATATAGATACTGCTCCCATCCAAATGCCAAGATCAAAATTGAGAAACCTTAACAGGGCAATTTAATGATTTCTCTTCATACCCAGGAATAGTTTATCTGGCATCACCATAACTTCTTGAAAGCCTGGTACCCACAATAAACACAGATGTTTCCCATTATAATCATAGTCAAAAAAGATGAAACGTCAGTTTCTGACCAAAAGTATCATATAATCAAGCATGGTTTGTCTTATCTTAAGTACAAATAATATTCGGAGTGAGAGATCTCCAAAGATCAAATAATGATATCTACATAAGTAGATTCTAAAATTAAAAAATAAAAACTATTATCTTAGCCACTAGGATACAGATACATGTGGTAAAACAAAGATGAGTTACAGAACTTCAGGAAAGGGGGAAAAATGAAGAAGATATTCCATGTTTCAGTTGGGGAAGAACAACTAACCTTCTTGAAGCTCGTTTTCTGTAACTTCAGAAATTTGATCCTGTTGTTTTCTATTTTTCTTTTTCTTCCTCACCCCTCCAGCCTTGACATCCAGAGCTTTTCCCTTAAGCTTCAGTTTACCGCCAACAACGTTGTCATAACCTGACATCTTCCCCCTCAAAAGATCTAAATTCCAGAAAATCATGTCATGGATTTGAAATTTTGAAAAGGTAATAGATGTCTTGAAACACAATGCTTAATTTCATTATGTCACTCAGTATACTGCCAGAAAATGATCGGGCAATCAAACAGACACAATGCTTCTTTCATACTTTTTGTCCAATATTGGTAAATGATGGATTAAGAGGTGGCATCCCAGGACAGATCAATTTCCCTTCATTCATTCAATTTTTTATAGTGATAAGAAATTAAAGAGGAAAAAAAATCATATTTACGCCCTGCTTTCCTTACAGAGCACAGTGCACTGAAATAATCACGTAAAAAGCAGAAATACAATTGGCTCCTACCTGATAAAGAAGAAGAAGAAGAAGAAGAAGAAGAAAGAAGATAACTAAAAATTAATAGGGTTCACTAAACTTATCAAACTAAACGAAAAATTTTAGTTAACGGGTTGTGGTAGCCAGCATCTTGCCCTAATCACGTAGTACAAGAAAATTGCCCCAACTGCTAAAGAATTAAGTGAATCTGAAATCCAGAAGAAAAGGGGGGAAAACACAGCTCATCACCAAATATACCCAAATCTTGTGCCCCTAATTTAGACACAAAAGCTTATACACACACAAGAAAGCTGACAAATCGTAACTTCAACCCACTCATCCCATCCCAGTAATGTGAAATCCAAAGAGAGCAGGATCTGCCATATAACACACCCAACTGAAACAGATACTCGGAAACTGTAACACACGTCTCGATAATCAACAACACAAACAAATGTGCAGAAAACATAGAAGGCGACAAACATAATATGCCAACCCATAGAAAACAAAACAAATTTCAAGATCGAACCCTAACAATTTCACCTGTAAAAACCCGAAAATTGTCTCCTACCTCGGTCGCTTGTGCGCCCACGAGTCGGTCCTTTGGATTTTCAATTTGATGCTTCGTTCGGAAAGTTTGAGAACGGGTCCCGTTTATCCGACCCGGAATGCAGTTCATTGGTTATTTTCTAAACTTCTCATGCAGATTAAACGTAGTCTCTTTCCCAACCGTTCGTGTTAAATCACACATCCCTATTTTCATTGCATGACTAATGATAATTCTCACATTAAAAAAAGTAAAAACTTAGAAAATAACTTATAATGAGGCAAATTTTTCTACTTAATGTTTTAGAGTTCTAAGTTAGATATAATTAATGATAATTAATATGATATTATAGTCTAAATTCTTCCATAATATTTTTGTGAATATGAATAAGTCTAGAAATCAAATAAAAATCTTGAATTAGACTATTATGGTGAAGACATATGTTAAATAAATTTATCTTATTTCCTTGTGGATAAAGATCTTCATTAAAAAGTATTGTTTTATACATTCAGTAAAGGGGTGTGTTAAGTCTTAGTGTCTTAATATTTTAAATTAAATATGAGCCATATTTAATAAGGTGTGGTAATTAATAAATAATTGTTTACACTTCTTTTATATGTATTTTTTGCATCAAGTTCACAATATATTTTTTGACAAATCCGAAAATTGCGCTAGCAAAACTGGCTCAAGAAAAGAAAACCCTATTAAAGTTCTAATAAATTTAGAAGGCTTTTATTTTAAGATAATTTCGTCAATCATCCATATTAGTTTTATTTTTTATTTCTTTTTTGCATCTGGTACTTCCAGCACTTAGTTCCATGCAGAACAGCAATTGCTGGCTGTTTTCACAAAAGCAAGTCCTTCGCAACAGCCCAAGAAAATCAAAAGCAGAATTCAAAGCGTGGACGGTATTGGTAATAAGTCGATGTCGTACAATAGTTCCCAATAAAAACTGACATCTTTTCTAGTCTTTGGCATCTACATCATGCATTACCCCAAAGTGTTTTGACAAATTTATTATATTTCTTCAATGGTTGCTGCATAATTGCGACTTCCACCTTTTCTTCGGGATCAATAAGATCCCTGTGCAAAATAGCTACTAATTATTGGAGCAAATCCCCAATAGTCTCGTGCTTCGCCGCCATCTGCCATATGGGGAACACCCAAATTGATCTTAAGGACCAAAACACAAAGACATTGGTATCCGTGTTATTTGCATACCTATATGTAAATGTGCATAAGCATGTATTCTGGAAAGAAAGAGAGCTTGAGTCATACCCAATTGAAAATTGATTGTTACAGAATCCACACAATCAAGAACACAAATATCGGTGACATCATTGAGACTGGCAATGCACCTTCTCAAATTGATATGCATACAAATCCTGAGTCTGTCCAAATCATGTGTAAGTGAAGGAATGGCTGAAAAGCAGCAACAAGGAGACATAGCAAAGACGATGAAGGCCATATGGGAAAGCACCAACTGCTATGTATTCACACTTCTTTAAAGAATCATATTCTGTCTTTTGTATGTTAAGTATATGTAAGAATGAAGATTAAACTAAGTTGGGCCTCTGCAAAGGGCTTTGCCCCACAATAATATTACAATCCAAATGATGGCCCACAACACCACATTTCAACAGTAAGTCTACGCATACTAGGAAGACTTTCATGTAACAATGCACGACAAAGGAATAAGAAGGTGAAAGGTAAACGACGGAAGGAAAGGAAGGGAAGGATCAGAAGGAAGAGATTATTAAGAAGAGCCATCAGCTTGCACTATAACTACCAAGAAAATAAGCACTTTTAACATCTCCATAAGTAGACAATGATACCCTTTTCGTCCATATCTCCATCACTTTCTATAGAATTTTTTGGTTCTTTAAAATTTCAGATGGACATGTCTTTTGAGGTTTTGGGATCATGCTTACGTTAAAAAAATGTTGTTGCAATGAAATTATTTGATTTTCTAATTAATAGTAACTTTGGTATTTTGCTTAAGATGATAACTCTTGCCCAAGGATGTAGGCTTTTGAATGTCTTTCGGCCCTATTCATGTCTCACCGTAAGCATGTGTTGGCTTTTGACTAACTCTTGATCCCATTTATGTCTCATCGTAAGCATCATGAGTTTTCACAAGAAACATTATAAGATCTTCATCATAGCGAGGAAGTTTTCAACAACTCAAATAAAGAGAAAAATCTATAGTCCATGGTGAAAATTTGTAAGGTCGAGGCACTCATAAGGCAAACAATGGCTTTTAACCAGCTTTTGGTTCCGCTCATGTCTTGTGCTAAGGATCATGAGTTTTCAAAGGAAATAAAATAAAATCTTGATTATGACTACAAATTTTTCAAAATTTTGAATGAGGAGAATACATACATATATATAGGCATACAATTCTGATTATAATACGAGTTCAAGTAAATATTAACACTAATTGAGGGATACACTTGCTTCCAAATCAGCTATCTCAATTGGTAAAAACTATTTTGAATTATCCAAGTTTTTTATATGGATGCTTGAAATGGTCTCATCTTTACCAGTAATCAAATATCATCCATATAAATAAAAAGGTTAATGAAGGAAACACCTTGTGTTTAAATAAAGAGAGTATTGCTATGTTTAGATTGTTACAATCTAACATTAGTAAAAACTACTATGAAACCTGGTATTTTATTGTCAAGAGGATTATTTAAAACAATACAAAATTAATAGGTGAAAACCTGTGCATTATTGAAAAAATTATTTGATGAAATTTTACTTTACTCTAGTGCAGAAAATAATCATCACAAACATAACAAGAAATAAACTAAAATTCTTATTGATAGATAAACACCACCATGCAATAAACATATTCACAAATAACACAAAAAACATCATCCATTTATATGATTAGAAATAACAATCTATGCGTTAACAAAGTAATAATTCACTCCTTCTAAACTTTCACAAATTTGTAGTTCTTTTTTAAAGATTCTCATTCACTTGAGTTCTTTGATAGTTGAAAAAGTATTTTGCCTTCTACGTCTTACTTTTTAAAAAATGAATTTTTTTAAAGTAAGATATTGCTTCTATGAAGTCACATTTGAAAATTTTATATGGCAACTATGATATACAAAACTCAAATATTTGAAACGTAAAAATATGTTTCAAGGAGTTTAGTAAATTGGTACCAAATCATTTGCTTGTCTTCTTCTAAGCAATACAGAGAATAAGAAGCAAACTTACAAGGGTTCCTTGCTACGGTTCTACAGAACCTCAAGAAGCGGGAAACAAGGAAGAAAATACTACTTGAGAATAGGGGGAAAAAACCAAAAACCAAAAACCAAAAACCAAAAACCAAAAACCAAAAATCAAAAATCAAAAACAAAAAGCCGCATAAAATTTTAAAGATTATAAGCTTCTTGGAATCTGAGAAGCAGTCCAATTGCAGACAGCCGAGTGAGGAGAAAATGTCAGAATTTATGTGGAGATTTTCGTGTTGATAATGGAATACAAATGTTGAAGAGCAAGGATGGCAACTAATAATTCTTAAGCTAATTTGCAACTTTGGTTTGTTTAAAGAGGAGCATGAGCTTCCCCTTCATTCGAGCATTGTTATTGAAAGTTTCTCATCTATAATCTCTCGTACATAAACAGTGCATCTAGGCGTGCTTGTCTTTTTCAGGGAGTTACCCGACAACGCAAAACCACTCGTGAACGCATTTCTTACCATTGTCAAAGGTGACTGGGTGTTCTTTTTTCCTCTCCAAAAACAAAGAATTTCCATACCCATTAGAGGATCTCTACCTTCATATCGGACATTTTCCGACCATGCCGACCCCCATTTGCTACAGTTGAAAAGGTTCTTAGATAACCCACCTTCTTAATATCTCCTTTCCCAGTTGTTTCTTTGCCCGTGGAAGACCAAGAATCCATATATAGCAGATAAATTGACAAAAATGTGAAAGTTAACCATGAAATCAACCCGATCTAGATCAACATAATTCTCTATTCATGCAAGCCAGAGACCCAGGTTGTCGAAGCGAGAGGAACGCAGAAATTCCCTGCCTTTGCAAGGCTTAAAGAAGTCTGAAGGGAATAAAGAAGGCGGGTCAATGATGATGCTTTTCGTGTAAAATTAAGCATTTCCAGACCCAAAAAAAAGAATTCCATCTGCATTAGTAGTTCTTATCTCCTTCAGCAGAATCTGTGCGCAACTTTCTGGTAATGCAGCCATTAGGTGGGGCAGGATTTACAATTCCTCAAAACAAAGAGAGAAAATAGTAATTTAGTTTCTCTAATTTATCTATTTTATCAACTAAACATTAAACTGTAACCACTGCTATTAATTGAAGCACTAGTACAGATGTGTGTTTAGTTAATATTTCTTTGCAAAGACATAGAGAGCTAGCAAGTTATGGATTTTGTTGGACCAGAAAATATCGAGAATTGAAGTTCTTCCATAATCCCATATTCATGCAATGTTGCAAAGTTTGACATTTAAAATTTTCATGTAAGTAAACTTCCTCCTGAAATGATCAAGCATAAAAGATTTGTTCATCCAGGCCTATTTCCTTATCAAGGATATCACTTAGTGATATTTGAAGATCAGCTTCAAGGAAATACTGTGCAAACAATCTTTGGAAGAGATTTAAAACTTCAATTTCTATTCTTCTCTCACAGTCAGTTCTTCAGGTAATACCCTTATTTCTTTTGTTGTGATGCCATTGAGAATGTTCTCTATAACATGCTTCACTGTGGATGATGAACTTAAGATTGTAACTGTTGCTCATTTTTTGGTCAGCAATGTTGTGCCTACACTAGAAATAAAGCTATCATTGTTAGAATACTTAGAATGTTAAAATGCCGAAAGACAAGAGGAGGACGAGGAGAAAGAGAGAGGGGGGGAGGGGGGTGGGTGGCGCGGGCGGTGGGAAGGAAGGTCCACAAGATCAAGAAGGGATGGGATGGTCGATAGTTTGTTTCTACACTAGAAATAAAGCTATAATAGCCAAAATACTTATGTTAAAATTCCAAAGACGAAAAAAAAAGGTGGGTCCACAATATAAAGAAGGAATGGGATGGTCGATAGTTCCGAAAAGGGGAGAGATTAAGGGGGAGGTTGAGGGGGAAGGTTAGGGGGAAGGTTAGGGGGGAATATCTGAGACAAAGGAAAAGAAGTTACATTTTCAAGGGCAACATGCATTCTGATAAGAAAATGTTGGTGACAAAAGGAGAAGGAAAACAAGAAGAGCAGGAAGAAGGAGCATATCGAAGGGAATTATTATTGGTATTAGTTTCCTGAAATTAGTCACTCCTATAGGGTTTACCTTGCTTTTATTTTCTTTTGATGACACATATTGGGCTCAACAGGCTAACCAAGTACGTATTTCATGTAGCTCTAGTCTATTGCTTCAAGTAATTCCGTTGCTCCTATGAAAACCTACGAAGATATAACCTAGTCATAGAGAATTTAAATTTTTATATAGAACTGATGCAGTGGAGAGATAGAATACTGTTGAATACATTCCATAGGAACCCCATAAAAGAAGGGTGATCTTGTAAGGCGACATAGATACATTAAGAAGCAAGATGGAAAAATTACTAAAGTCACGGGATACCTGGACAAATTCTCTGCTTCCTGGCATCCTTTGATAGGTTAATAATCAACTGGTCCTATCAATAAAAAATCTTCGAGCACAGAGAGCACTCGTAAACGTAAACACGTTTCTAAAATTGTGAAATCCGCTACAAAATCTTGAAATAGAATTTTCTCAACGAAAATAACCCATAAAGCCTCAAAAGATGACACTGTATCCAACTTCATAGAAAAGGAAATGGAGTTCCACATTACTTCCCGGGCCAGATACAAGAGTATAAGTACACGGATGGAAGTCTAATTCATTCTCCGGATTAGCTCATTGATGTAATTCCCGCGATTTCCAGCATCTCCTCCTTCGACTTAGTGGTTCCTCTTTTTCTTTAGACCACCCAAGGAAGCCTTCAGCTTAAATGGCCACAGGAAATTGTTTGCCTCCCTAAAGTGAGGTCCAACTGTCATGATCTCATGGATAAGATCTTCCACAGATAATACCAAGCTTGCCCAAAGCCTGACATAACATTATAAAATTTAAGTAACAGTGCGTATTGGAGCATTCTAGAAACAATACTAGCAGGGAAATACAAACCTGTTCGATGGTGGAGTTGTCAGTCAAAGCAATTCTCTGCTTGTTCAATTTTCCATACCCTCTCTTATATGTCAGATCTCTCACACTTGCTTCAAGCTGGGTGAAGTATATGATCACGGGGATGAATTTGAACGCAAAATGGGACGAAAGTAACGTACTCGTATGTTCACATACGGCTCAACCCTGTGCAGCATATTCATCATAGCTTCGTTCACTTTACAAAAGACACCATGAAGATCTGTATTCATTTGAAAAATAAATAAAATTGAAAGTTCAGAATGAATAGCACTACATTTAAACAATGCATTCAATCAACCATGTAATCTGTTTTATGGACAAAGGAAAAAGGCAAACCAAAAGTTCTACCAAATTATCATCACATTACAACCTGTTCACAATGGTTGGTAATACTGGTTTCTATAATTTAATCATATTCCTTAAACGTTAAATTCATGCCATTAAAAGAATTGTTCAAGGAAATTCTAATAGAAAGTTATTTCATGCAAAAAACCACAGAACAGTGGTTGATTCGTTAACAGTTGAAAGACTATTTTGTTCAATAGCCCACAAGCATCAAAAGATCAACAATTCATTGAACAACCACCACACATGAAGGCACTTGTAAAATTCAAGAACATCTTCTGGAATCTATGTGGCTGGATGGAAATGGCATTCTAACTTACTGTGAAAAGATTCATACCAGGGTTTTGGGCAAAGAAGAAAGTACAAGTTAAGGCTATTCTCAAATTAGGTTATGCAACGCCTTTAGGTTTCGGCTGCACCTCAAAGGTTTCCAGTCATTACCTCAACTCTCTTGATCCTACACTAAACAACATTAAAAAGAAAAAACCTAGAACCAAAACTAACCAATTTGAAGTCTCAAGAAAGAGGAAAGAAAAAAGTTCTTATAGCAAAAGATGATTATTATGTTCAATCATTCTATGAAGTTTTTCTCCATATGAGTGAAAATTTCTATTTTCACTTTTTGTTATAGATCCCATAACACTTAATTATTTTAAATACTTTAAACAAGACCTTACCATACATTTCAATTATACTTAGTCTTGTCTAAAATTACATGATTTGTATGCTCAAAGGAAAAGATGCATGTGTATGCATATCTATACAAATTACAATGGTAATATAATTTTATGGAGTGAGGTATTGGAAATTAATAATTAAATATTGATAATTGATTCAATTGATATGATTAGTTAATTTTATTATTTTCAAATCATTAAAAAAAGTTTAGCGTTAATCCATATAAGCTTTTTTCTTTTTTGAATCGGTAGAAATATTAGTTTCTGATTTCCAATATATTAGCCAATTTTGATTATTTTAATATTTGGTGCAATCTTAAGTGAGGATATTTTAAGTTTATTCATAACTTTCTTCTTTAGTATAGTTAAATATTGTATTGAAATTTTACTTTAACAAATATTTTTTTATTTTCTTTGGTGTTTACGAGTCACCTATTTTTAAAGTCTAATTTTATGAAAGTCTTCGTAATTAATTTATTTATTCACTTACCCACTTTGCAATCGACCCTAGTGCATCTGCTTTTGCCAACCCCAAAAAGAAAAATAGCCAGTCTCTTTTTAATGCCCACCTGCTAATCTCTGCTTTTCACCCCTGCGAGTCTCTGCTTTTCGCACTGTACCTTGGACATACTGTCCCTCCTTCACAAAAGCAATCCTAGTGCATCTGCTTTTACCAACCAAAATAAAAAAGTAGCCATGAGACTCATTTTTTAATGCCCGCTTGCTAATCTCCGCCTTTCATGGCCTGCCACTCTCTACTTTCACACGGCACTGTACCTTGGACATACTGTCCCTCCTTCACAAAAGCAATCCTAGTGCATCTGCTTTTACCAACCAAAATAAAAAAGTAGCCATGAGACTCATTTTTTAATGCCCGCTTGCTAATCTCCGCCTTTCATGGCCTGCCACTCTCTACTTTCACACGGCACTGTACCTTGGACATACTGTCCCTCCTTCACAAAAGCAATCCTAGTGCATCTGCTTTTACCAACCAAAATAAAAAAGTAGCCATGAGACTCATTTTTTAATGCCCGCTTGCTAATCTCCGCCTTTCATGGCCTGCCACTCTCTACTTTCACACGGTACCTTACACACACGGTCACTACATCACGAGAGCACTCAAGTGCATCTGCTTTTGCCAACCCCGAAAAGAAAAATAGCCATTCACTTTTTAATGCTCCCCTGCTAGGCTCTTCTTTTCACCACCTGCTAGTCTCTGCTTTTCGCACTGCACCTTATCCCTGCGTCACAAAAACAATACAAGTACATCTGCTTTTGCCAACGCAGAAAAAATTAAACAGGAGAGTCACTTTTTAGTGCCTTCCTGCTAATCTCTGCTTTTGGCACTGTACCTTGGACATATATCCTGCATCACAAAAGCAACCCTAGTACGTCTACTTTTGCCAAACCCGAAAAGAAAAATGACCAGGGGAGTCACTTTTTAAGCCCGCCTACTAGTCTATGCTTTTTACAACCTGCTAGTCTCTGCTTTTCGCACTGTAGCTTATCCCTGCGTCACAAAAACAGTACAAGTACATCTGCTTTTGCCAACCCAGAAAAAATTAAACAGGAGAGTCACTTTTTAGTGCCTGCCTGCTAATCCCTGCTTTTCACCTCCTGCTAGTCTTTGCTTTTCGCACTGTACCTTGGACGTACTATCCTGCATCACAAAAGTAACCCTAGTACGTCTACTTTTGCCAAACTCGAAAAGAAAAATGGCCAGGAGAGTCACTTTTTAAGCCCGCCTACTAGTCTATGCTTTTTACGACCTCCTAGTCTCTGCTTTACGCACTGTACCTTGGACATACTGTCACTGCGACACGAAAGCAACCTGAAACATCTGCTTTTGGGAACCCAAAAAGGGTGAAAATTCTGGGGAGTCACTTTTTAATGGTCGCAACCTGCTAATATCTGTTTTTTCACCGCACCTTCGACCTTTCACACGAAGCGACAAAATAATTATGCTCTTTAACATTACAATGACAAATTTTTAATTAAATAAACAAACTGCCAAACACTCCGTCATAACAGATCATTCTAATCCATATAAGCTTTTGCTTGGTTCCTTTCACTTGTATAAAGCCACGAGTCAAAAAGCTTTTTCCACATACTACTATGGGAGAAGTGAGTCAAGAAAGTTCAGCCTTTTCCAAATTCTGCTCCTTGACGCAGAGAGCTAGGAAATTGATAACATGAAAAAATAACCATGCATGGCGAAAGTCTTGTTAAAGAAACTTAAAAAATAACCATGCTGAGATACAGGTCCCGTAAGGTTATAAATCTTGTGATGCCAGTTATTGAGAGCTTATGTATGATCTAATATGGTATGATGAGCAATGTTTTGCTCAATAGGTGCTCGATTTTTAGTCCTTATTTTATCTTTGTTTGTATTTTGAATAATAAATGGGAAAAACAAAGGAGTATTGTGTGTAATATTAGTGATTTTATCATCATAAAAATCAAAGCAAGTCGTAAAGACTGCAATTATTGATGGTCTTTGTCACTTTAAATATTTTGGCTGGCCGAAATATAAGGGCTTTGCATAGCACTAAAAATAAGAGGGAATGTTTGAATTTCACAATTGAAGTAATTTCGTAACACTTTGACTTGTGCCACAAAAAGAACAGAGAAAGTATATGTTTGCAGTGTTATAATACTCTATAGTGATTATTGCTATCATGGTTATATGGTGCAAAACTGTTAAGGTATGTTGATTTGATGTCGGAATAGATGCATTGAGATTTAAGAATTAATCATTAAAGATCGAACGAAGAGGTTGAAACCTTCCATTCATTCACTAGTTCCCTCCCTATGAATGTGGTTAACCAATATTTCCTTTCTATAACTGACGGCAATAAGAATACGATGATGAAAAATTGTCAATTCTACTTAACTAAATGGACAACATGATAAAGTTGCTGTAACAAATATACGAAGAGGTTGTTCTTACAAGTCTTAGCGAAAAAGTGATGTCTAAGATTTTGTACCAAGTTTTAGTTCAACAATAGCTTTATAATTAGTATTTACAAGCCATTTTTCATGAGAAGTAATTTCACAATAATTGATAGAACTAATTTATCTTCATAGAACGGTAGATTAGTAAAATTAATTATCATCCTAAAACGAAATCGTCTGATAAGTAAGTACTTTTATTTTTCGGAACAGTCACTGAGACAACATAAAAATAATAGTATGGTCATAATATCATTATTTTTAAAAAAATAAAAATTAACAAAATAAATAATGTAATTAATACGGTTCTTTGTTGTTAAAGCTCCGCAAACTTCAAAGAAAAATGTAAAAGAAGGTCACGTAATAAGGCCCGACTGTTCTGGCCCCACTGTCTTTCTTGTCGATTGCAACCTCGGACTACCCTTGTTGACCACTTTTTCTTAGGGAGGATCGAAGGGTTTAATGGACATTTTGTCAATTGGAAGAAGAAGAAAATATCTCTCTTTTGCTTTCCGTTGATTTCTACGCGTCTGATATACGCGTGACTACGCGGGCGGCGATCCCCAAGGAACCCTGTGAGATACAGCGTGAATCTGAGTTTCAGGACAGAAACGTCTTTAGTTTAATACAGGCAACCTGCAAGGTCTTTGGCTTCCACGGCACAACCCCACCGAAGCGTCCGAAAATTGCTCCGCGTGGCCCGCTTTTTGAAACTCAGACAAGCTCACTTTCCGAGCTTGGCAAGCACGGTGCGATGGAGCACACGACGGATTCCCTTTTTCTCGTCTTGCCTACCTCGTGACGCGTTACACTCGCATCAAACGGGTGCGGAATGCAATCGCCCCTAAAATAGAAGAAGGAGATTTCGTTGGATATTGGCAAATATGCCACTATCGTCTGCTCCATTTGCCTTCCCCGACGACTTCGAATATTTAGAAATCTGAACGCGGAAAAGCCGGGGAGGGAAGTCAGTAACCCAGTCTTCCGTATCTTAATGTCAAGCATTAGTCTTAACTTAAACAAGCCTGTGTGAGCCTCCAATTCTGCAAATAAGTCTCACGCTAAACAACCTTGTGAGTCTTCAAAGATGTCTTTGAGCATGCACAAAGCCGCTTCTTCCTCGTCTTCTCTTTCAGGAGCTAGTGGAACTTATGACGTTTTCCTCAGTTTTTGTGGCGAAGAGGCCCCGAAGTTTTTTACCGACCATCTATATGCTGCACTTAAACGGAAGGGCATTTTCGTTTATAGAGATGATGGAAAACGTGCGAGCGGACAATCCATCAGTGGAGAGTTGTTGACAAGCATTAAAGAATGTCAATACGCGATTGTTGTTTTTTCACAGAATTATGCATCCTCTGCCCTGTGTTTGTCTGTGCTGTGTGAGATTATGAAATGGAAAAGAGAGAGGGAGCTAACAGTTTTACCTGTTTTTTACCGTGTCGATCCCTCTTGTGTACGAGAGCAAAAGGGATATTTTGGATATGCTTTTGCTGCACATGAAATAAACTCCAAGGTTAGCAAAGAGCAGTTGGAAGCGTGGAGAACGGCTTTGCAAGCAGTTGCTAATGAGTCTGGATGGCTCGTAGGTTACAGGTACCACTGATATAATTTACTTAACTAATTTTGACTTTCTCTAGCAGAATTCTTTTGATAAATTTAACTCACTTTGCTAGTTGAATTTTAACTTTGCCTGCTCGACTTTAATCTTAATCAACATCTTTCAGCACAGTCGAAGCAGCCATTGTTGAAGAAATCTCTCGGTTTATATCAGATAGATTTAGTGTGTACTCCTCAAAGATGTTCGTAGATTTTGTTGGCATGGAAGCTCGAGTGCGGGAACTGCTGTCCTTACTTTGTTTGGGAATGGATGAAGTTCGGTATATTGGAATTTATGGGGTGAGCGGAATTGGAAAGACAACTCTAGCACAGGTTATTTATAACCAAATTTGTTCTGAATTTGATACTAGCTGCTTCATCTTTTGCACAAAAAATAATAGAAGTTGTGGCATAGAAAAGTTGCAACAGCAAATTGTTTATGAGATTTTCAAGGAAGATAACACAATGACATGGAATTATTTTTCTGGAGCCGACTTGTTAGCGAAGGGATTACGTGGAAAGAAAGCTTTGATTGTTCTTGATGATGTAAATCAAGAACAATTAAAAGCATTGGCAGGAAGCCCTTCTTGGTTCGGTCAAGGTAGCAGGATTATCCTAACGAGTAGAGATTGTCAATTTTGGAAGCCGTTAGTGAATGAAGTTTATGAGGTTGGGTTATTGAGTGAGGAGGATGCCTTCCAGCTTTTCTCTCGGAAAGCCTTCAACAGACCCGAGCCTAACGAAAATTCTGCAGAGTTAGAGACCTTGATTAGGAGGATTGTGTATTTCGCTGAACGCCTTCCTTTACTGCTTGAAGTTTTTGGTTGTTACTTGAGTGGTAAAGGAAAGAGTGAATGGAAGAGTTTCTTGATTCGTTTAAAAGCAAATTCTGATGACAAAGATGTTGTGAAGAAACTCAAAATCACTTTTGATGAACCAAGAGATTTGACACAAGAAGTGTTTTTAGATATTGTATTTTTTTTTGAGGGACAGACTAAGAATTATGTTATTTCTAGACTAGAATATTTAGGTTATCCTGCCATTCTTGAAGATCTGAAGCACAGGTCTCTTATAAAGTTTGGAGAGAACGAAGTATTGATTGTACATGATCTTTTAACACAAATGGGTCAAGAAATTTCCAAGCAAACTAGATTATGGCGTACCGAAGATATCGTTACTGCACTTGCGGGAAAAACTGTAAGTAGAAAAAAATCATTGTGATATCAGTTCTCCACGTATTTGTCTTTTAATTATGATATTAATTTGACCTTTCTCGGTTTCTGGAATGGTTGAGTTCAAATGCCTTTTCTCGAATCTTTCATTTCTCGATGGGGAGAATAGTGTATTGGATTATATTTTAAAGCTTTCTCAAATATTTTCGCTGCATTAATTTCACCTTTCTCTGTTCCAGGAACTTAGCGCAATTAGACTTGATACAGTTAGAGGCATTCTCCTTAAATTTCCTTCACTAGAAATCGGAAAGGTTATGTTATGATGCTTTTTCTTCGATGAAAACGTTACAATTGCTTGAAATCAACGTTCCCGAGGGCCTGATTTGGAGTAATTTGTGGAATGAATTCATTAAATTAAAATGGTGGGGAGATCCTCAAAAATTTTCGCTAAGCCATGAACTACGTATTCTAAGGTGGGATCAATATCCTTTACAATTTTTGCCTCCCAGCTTCCAGCCGGCAGATCTTGTTGAGCTCAAACTTGGTCGAAGTTGCATCAAAAAACTATGGACAGAAAATAAGGTAAGATTTTATCTGATTTTTGCTTTTTCCTCTCACTCTTATTACAGTATTTAATCATAAACTATCTACGACAGGAGTTTCACAAATTAAAGTACATAGATCTGCATTCCTCCAAAGAGTTGACCGAAATACCAGACTTGAACAAAGTTCCAAACCTTGAGGTTTTAGATCTTTCTAATTGTAGTAACTTGTCCTCCGTCCACCAGTCCGTTGGATTTCTCCAGCAACTTAGAGAATTGTCGCTGAGAAATTGTTTTCGTCTCGAGGGACTCCCAGACACGTTAAGTTTGCCGTCTCTTACAAGTCTTGATCTTTGTGGGTGTTCTAGATTCCGGAAGTTTCCAGGAGGTGTCCATGCTCTGACATCTTTGAGGACACTTAATTTAAACAACACTGCAATAGAGATACTACCGACATGGTTTACAAGCTTGCCCGAAGTGTTAGCGTCTGTGACTGGTCATCAGGCTTAATCTCTTTAGAAAAATTGGACTTGAGTTATCGCAACTTGGAGGGTGAAGCATTGCCTAGTTGTTTTGGTTTTCTGTCTTCGCTTGAGTATTTAAATTTATCTGGAAACAAATTTGAAAATGTTCCAGATGGTGTCCATCGACTTTCGAAGCTTCGTGTTCTCTACTTGAACAACTGTATCGATCTTAAATCTTTGCCGAGGCTTCCTTTGGGATTACGGGACTTGGATCTTGGAAATTGTCCGTTGCTGGAAACATCTTATAAAGACTTCCCCTCGTGGTCTTCGGATAAAGAGTCAAGGCCCTTTGATTGGATGGCTGCCTATTTTGGTGCTAATGGCGAATCTTTTGGATACCTAAATCTGCATCCTCGAAGTACCGTATGGAATAACGAGCATGTAAGTCTCTTACTTTGCTTTCTCTTCTTTTTAACGTCTATCAAGTTGTTGAAATAAGAAGTTAGTTATTGGTGCCTACAGCCTTGAAAGTACTGTCATTAACGTCTTTCTCCTCTCTCCTTTTTTTTTTTTTTTCCCCTTTTTGTTTTTGGTGAATCAAGAGGCATTCTGTACGTGGGTTGGCTTGGGGCCCTTGTCTTGGGGCTAAAATCCCGGAATGGTTCAACCGTAGAAACAAGAGTTTTTCTAGAGGAAATCCAACCCAACTGTTGAGGGAAGAAGAACAGAGTTCCAACATCATCCTCGAAGAAGCAAAAGGATATTTAGAATCAGATGGCGTTTTTGAAGATTTTGATTTTGACCTTATAGATGATCTGCAAGCAACCAAGGGATATGCTTTGTTTATTGTTTATGAAGTCTCTAATCCTGACGCTGAACTCTCCTTTGATTGTTGGTTGCAAATCGATGAAGATGGTCTAGGAGATCACTTGAGATTTGTCGCCCATGAAGGTTCTCGCGTTGGGCGAAATGGCGTCTGGATGTATATACCATCTCGGCGGTTGAAGGAGAATTGGGTTAGATGGGGAAAAAAGTTGTCGACTTCAATTGAAATAACAAGCGAGACTGTGAAGGTAAAGGAGTGTGGGGCGCGTGTAGTACGTGAAGGTGAAATCTCAGATTTCCTGGATGTTCTTGCGGCCATTTCCCCACTTACAGAGAGTCTTAGGGTTCCTCTTCTTCGGAGTAGTTTTTCCTCCATCGATGTTCATGGCCCTGTTAAACAGCCTATCGTACCTATTGATCCATCTTCTGAAACTTCTGATCTTCTGGTGATGTAAAGCCATGACAACGTCGAATTCATCAGACAATTAAATCGTGTTCCGACTTTCTCTTTGTTTCTTGTTTACTCTTATCTTTATTTTACATCAAAATTTGCTTGGTAGTACTTCAATGTTATGAGCGCCGTTCGTTAGTATTTTTCTTTCCTGTTTTCAATATCTAATTAAGTTAAAATTTTCTAAGTCTTGAAACAAAGAGTTGAAAAATTGACAAATTGTGAGCATGAAAAGATAAGTCAATTCTTCCCTATTAGTTTCATTTTAAGTTTCTAAATGCAGTTTACATTTGGTTTCCTACTTTAATAACCGACTAAAAAACCGCATGTAACAATCCAGGGTTCCATGTTCAATCTAAAAAATACAAGTAGATGTCGACAAATCACCTTAGAATTTTAGTGCTAGTGAAGTTAGTTTCATGATATTTTCTATGTTGTTTTTACAATTATTCAATGTGTTGCTGCGTGTTTTTCATCTATTTTCCATTTATTTTTATTTTGAGATTGCGTAAGAATATTTTTGTTCAATTCCATTTCTCTCGACGGCAGGCCAACCAAGTTGTAGGAGTTTTAGTGTTGTCATAGTAGAACCAAAGCAACCAGGCGTCGTTTGTGTCAAATTAAATTGAATCAGTAATTTGGATATTTACCCTACAATAAGCATGAGAGATAACTAGTATACATGTGACGTAGGGTTCCTACATAATTTAGTATAGAAGAAATAGGCTGAGATTATGTGAAAATATGTGAAATGATTGTTGAATTATAGACTTGATATGTGTTGATTACATTTAAAGATAAAGATGAGTTATAAATTAGAGATTATTTCATTCATAACATCTAGCCATTTTGATCGTCTCACATTGATAATTGACGTGTCATTTAATTGAAGAAAAAATTGTATGTATTTTATTATAGGACATTTTGGTGGAGCTTTTTACAGAAATAATATAATGTAAAATGCCAAGTGATTGATTCACTTAACTTATAATTGTTAAGGAATCCATTATCCAACTTAAAAGCCAACTTGATAGTTAGTAAAATCTATTATTATAAAAATAGAAAGTTCAATATATTTCATAGTAATAAAAGATTTATTGTTTAACATGCTCCCTTACCATTATGTCAAATCATAAAATCATTTTGATGTCAATGACAATGCATAAACTCCATTGATGGGAGCCCATAAGAGTATTAAAGAGGCTCCTAAGTTTGATACCACATTAAAAAAGTTATTATTTAATTCAAAAGTAAATTTAAAAGTTGATCAAGTCTATTATAATATAAATAAGAATTTCAATATACATGTAAGACTAATTATCTACAAATATTATTATCAAGGAAAGAAGAAGGGTAGCAAGAATTGTATATAAGATCTTGATACAAGAGAATACAAGAGAATCGGCCATAATGGGCCCCTATGAATAGATGTGGGCCTAGTTACAAATAGCAAGAGAACATCATTTACAACAACAATAATCCTTGATTTGTATTTCATTTTGTCATTAAATTGGATTTTTACCATCTTCCACCTCAGATCAGTTCCTTTAATATGATGTCAAAGTAAGGATTTCGATTCCTAGCTCATTCTTCCTTTGCTTTTATTTAATGCTATCTTGTTTCGTTTGTTTCTCATTTAGGTGTTTTATCAAACACTAGGTGTGCACCAATTATAGCTACAACCATGCTTCACAGCTTTGATTTGGATGGTCCACGATGGGTACAACGACATTGGCATCACTTTCGATGCCACTTCCAATATCACTTTAATCATTGTAGCCATGACAACTCACTTCTATAGCTAGAATTGAAGAAATTGTGAAAATGTTCTATTGTTTTTATTAATGGGATAAAAGTTTGAACAAAACCCATACAAGAGAAAGACGGCTTACTTTATTATAATGATTAAAACCCTATATTTATAGAATGTAAGAACTAATCTATAATATACAAAATAACATGGTAACATATACAAAATAACTATAATATATTAAGCCTTATTCTAGGACCTAACATGGTAACATGGTAGGTGTGATTAACACTTTTCCAATCTTTAATACCCTTCTTCAAGCTGAGAGTCGAAAGAAGTCCAAGACCCCAAGCTTGTTAAGGAGATGATATTGTTAATTTGTTCCTAAAGTTTTGGTCAGAATATCTGCAAGTTGGTCACCATTCCTAATATGTGTTGTGCTAATTGCACCATTACGTATTTTTTCTCGAATAAAATGACAAGAAACATCTATGTGCTTAGTCTTCTGATGAAAGATTGGGTTTTTTGTCAATTTTTGTACTTCCTCATTATCATAATAGAACAACATTGGTTGTGAAACATTAATTCTCATATCTTTTAAGAGAGCAACCACCTAAACGATCTCACAAGTAGTGGTTGCCATTTGTTGAAGAAAGAGTCACAACTGGTTGCTTTTTACTTTTCTAAGAAATTATTGAATGTCCAAGTGTAAGACAGAAACTAATAGTGAATCGACGTGTCATAGGGCATTTTGCATGGCTAGCATCACAAAAAGCTTGCAAGAGAAAATCACCATTCGAAGGAAAGAATAAACCAAGCCCTGTTGTTCCTTTGAGATATTTAATAATGCGAAGAGCTGCCTCCTAGTGGGATCACTTTGGAGCTTGCATGAATTGACTTAAAAGGTGTATTGGAAAAGCTATGTTAGGGCGTATCATCTCAAGATAATTTAGCTTACCAATCAACTATTGATAACTCAAGATGTTCTCAAATGGTGGATCATCTATTTGTGGATGAACTTGCTCATCATATTTCAAGCTAGTGGATAAGACATTGGTCTCCAGGGGATTTCCAACATACTTTACAATTGACAGTCCCAATACAAAAATCAATTCTAAGATATACTTACGTTGACTAAGATGCATGCCATTTGAATCTCGAAGGATCTCAATCCCAAGAAAATACTTGAGTTTTTCCAAATTCTTGATTCAAAATGTAGAATGAAGATAAGCATGCAAAGCCTCAATTCTTGTATGTCATCACCAGTGATTAAGATGTTATCCACATATATGAACACTAAAATAATATTACCATCTTGTCCTTTAGTGAAAAGAGAATAGTCGTACAATGATTGTCGATAACCAACAAACATTAAAGCTTCTATAAACTTCTCATTCCACTATTTGTGAGGTTTGCTTTAACCTATACAAAGATTTCCTTAACCGATATACTTTGGACCCCCCTTCAAAATAACTCCTAGGTGGTGGTTTCATATATACTTCCTTATCTAAGTCTCCTTGTAGAAACGTATTTGTGAGGTTTGCTTTAACCTATACAAAGATTTCCTTAACCGATATACTTTGGACCCCCCTTCAAAAGGACTCCTAGGAGGTGGTTTCATATATACTTCCTCATCTAAGTCTCATTGTAGAAACGTATTATGGACATCCATTTGTCGAATAGTTCATTTACGTTGTGAAGCAATAAATAATGTACTTCTGATTATCATAGATTTTACTGTAAGAGAGAAAGTCTTATGATAATTTATCCATTTTGTTTGACTATAACCTTTCGTTACTAGACAAGCCTTAAAGTGCTCAATACTCCCATTATCATAATACTTAATCTTATATACCCATTTACATTCTATAAGTTTTCTCTGTGATGGTAGGTTTACCAGTTCTTATGTTCAATTCGATTCTAATGCTTTCATTTCCTGATTCATGGCATCTTGCCATCTAGAATCCTTAACTGCCTCATGGTAGAACAAGGGTTCTATTTTAGGTGAAATGGCTGCTATGAAATGCTTATGTGGAATGGGTAAATTTGTAGAAGATACATAGTCAGAGATGCATGGATGGACTGATAACGTTGTTGCAAACATAATCTTGAGTCCATATGGGAGGTCTAGATATTTTGGTAGATCGTCTAAGGAGTGATGGAATGACTATGGGATTAGGCATGGTTGGCGAGGAAGGATCATCCTTTGTCTCATCATAAGTGAAAACATGAGGCGATGCAGAAGAAGGATCTGGAATCTCCAAGGCAGAATCATTGGGTTGGCTGCCTGATGTATTAGAAGTGGTAATATCTAGTGTAGTATGAGTGATAGTATCAGGAATGAGATTTGATTGTATAGGAGGGATTACCTGAGCAACTGAATTAGGGTTAACTTTGATAACTTGTTGTGCAGGCTCCTTATCTTGAGACAACATCATAGGAAATTCTAAAGAATGGGACCAGTCTCTATGTTTGTAAAAGGAAAAATATTTTCATGAAAGTGAACATTACGACTCATAAATTTTTTTTTTCTTTCCACGTCATAAATTTTATACCATTTTTGCCCAAAAGGGTTTCTCGTGAAAATACCAAGAATAGCTCGAGGGGCATATTTGTCTTTGTGTCTCACCACTAAAGCATAACAAAAACAATCAAAGACTCGAAGTCTAAAAAGGTTAGGAGCTTTCCTACGAATCACTTCATAAGGAGATTTTCTATGTAAGACTAAAGAAGGAATGTAATTGATAATGTGTGTGGTAGTGAGTATACATTCACTCCAAAAACGTGACTTTGAAATTTTAATACTTATGCAACATCCAATAAGTGACGATGTTTACGTTCAAACACACTATTTTGTTATGGGGTATATACATATGAACTTTCATGCATTATACCCCGCGATGAAAACAATTTGTCACATAAGAAATTAAAGAAATCAGTTGCATTATCAGAACAAATGTGTTTGATTCCAATGCTGAAATAATTTTTAATGGTGTTAAAGAAACATTCCAAATGGGATACCATTTCAATCTTGTGTTTCATGATAAAAGTCCAAGTCCCTCGTAAAAAGTCATCAAAGATGGTTAAAAAATATTTCAACTATTATGATTTAGGGCATCATATGGTCCCCAAATGTCCACATGGATTAAATCAAAAATATTTTTGACATTCTCAGTGCGAACACTGAATAGATCACGTGTTTGCTTAACAAGAGGGCAAACTGAGCAATGAAAATCAGAAGATGAAAAATCTTTGAAATCATTCAAAAATTTAAATTTAGATAAAAACATGTGACCAAGTCTCAAATGCAATAGATGAAAATTAAGGTCATTACATGTTGAAGTAATTAAAAGGGTCGGTGTAGTATCGAAAAATTGGTTAACATGCTTATTCCTAGGATGCAAGAAAAAATAAAGTCTATGTTACATTCTACCAATTCGTTTGATGTCACCCGTCAAGAGGTCTTGAAACACACACAAATTGGCATAGAAAACCACTAAACAGTTATTCTCAGTAGTAAATTTAGCTACGGACAACAAATTATATTTGAAAACACGAGAATAAAGTACGGTATGTGATTTCAAACCATCAGCTAGGGTTACGGAACCATCAGCATAGAAAACCACATATACATATAATGAATTAACAAACTAAATAAGTTTGCTTATCTAAACATATGATAAAAAATAAATTAGAAAGTTCTTTATCACATAGGTACTATCATTTTTACAAGTATAAACCATTGAAATTTATATATCGTCATTATGATGAAATCAAATGCTTTAATATATGGGCCTATTATGGCCTTTTCTTGTATTCTTTAGTTGCAAGATCTTATATATGGTTCTTACTTCTCTTCTTCTTTCTTATATCATTATATTTGTAAAGAACCTTTAATTCTTAATCCAAGTGGTTTTCATATTTAGTGGTTATGATGAAATTGAATGCTCTAATATATGGGCCCATTATGGCCAATTCTTGTATTCTCTTGTAGCAAGACCTCATATATGGTTCTTATGGCTCTTCTTCTTTCCTTGATCATCATATTTGTAAAGAACCTTTAATTTTTAATTCAAGTGGTTTTTGCCGTCTTCCATTCAGATTGGTTCATTTAATAATTGTAATCACCATTTTGTTTCTTTTCATATAAAAAATAATGTGCTGTCCAATTAAAAAGAAAGGTTCTATAACACATTTTTGTCTCGATGGAGTAAGTAGAGATGTGTTATCCAATCAATTTAAAAGAAAATTTTTAATGCTTTTAGTGGAGAAGGTGAACTTTTCTGCTTGTGTATATGTTTAGAGTTTCACTTCTTGGGCTGACAAACATGTGAGGGTTTCGCATACTACAAAAAAGATGTGGAAAGAAGAATTTTTATTTCTCAATAAGGAAATACATGTGAACCTTCGAGCTAGCACAGATGAATTGTACGGAATACATACAAAACGAAACCAACCTGCGAATCTCTACATTTCACGCTACAATGATGACCTGGATCATAGAAGCGTCATAAAGAAAACACATGTATATGCATTTGTAAATTAAATACAAAACAATGTAGTGGTGATGGAATAAGAAGAAATAGGTATTGGTTGGACATTCAACTAATCATGTGATAATTTGGATTAACTAAGAAATATACAGGATTTTAGTAGAACATTGAGGGGTAGGTTGGACTCCCCCGGCCCACCCCCGCCTGCTTTTGTTGGTTAGGCAAAAAGGGGCTTCAAAGGAAGAACCAGAGTTGGTTCAAAAGTAGGACCTAGGTCCGAGGCAACCAATAGCCAACCTGACTATTGTGTTTGGATAGTGAAGAACAAGTAAAATGCGAAGGTAGGATTTAATGTGATTACATATTAATTTGCTTTCAGTCTTTAGAGAGGAAGAACCACAGTTGGTGAGGTTACAATAGTTTATGTATAAATTCCAGTGAATAATATGCCTTCTTTCTATTGTAATCCATTGGGCATAAACAAAATTTTGCAATCCATATATCACGAGAAATTTTATGAGATTTTTTCTTCATTAATGATGCTTTTTTTTTTTGTCAAAATAAGTTGAAAAGAATGATTGTGGCCTATAGTAAACTGACAAATTTGAGAGTTCATAAACCAATAACACAAAATTGTAAGCCACAAAGATCTACTGATGTCATCGTGGTAGAACCAAAGCAACAAGATATTGTTTTTCATGAATTGAAATTGGCTCAATAAACATGATATTTTAACCTATGATAAGCGTGTGAGCTAAGTGGTATGCTTGTGAAGTAGGTGATGTAAGCGTAGCCATATTAGAATTTTGGAGAGTGGTTAGATATGGTGATAGCATGGTTTCTTTCACGTGGGTAACTCCAATGGTGCGTCATCCAGTTCAAAAGCTTTTCTCACATCTTTTAGTATGGGGATAACTAGTACACGTGCGAAGTAGGTGATGATGATCGTTGATACATAAAATTGAAGTGTGCTGATTTTGTTTAAAGACAAAAAGGAGTTATAAATTAGAGATCGTTCTTATAACCATTTTAATCCTACACTTATAATGATGTGTCATCCAATTGAAAATTTTGTATAGTATAGGACATGAGGTGGAACTCTTTTAGGAATTAAGATAATAAAAAATGCTAAGCAATGATTCCCTTGCCTTGCAATGATCCAATTTAAGGACAATAGAGGAGTTGTATATAACTGTTGTACTCAGTATCACCAAGCCATATGAATAATGACGTATCATCCAATTAAGAAGGAAGGTTCAAATAACCATTAGTCAGGGTGGAGTAGATAGAGATGTGTCCAATCTATTAAAAGAAAGTTTCTGATGCTTTCGGTGGAGAAGGTCAACTTTTCTGCTTTTGTATCTGTTAAGAGTTGTACTTCTTTGGCTAACAAAGGTACGACGGTTTTGGATACTGTAACAAGAGGAAAAGGAGAAAATGGGCCAGTGTTTGGGAATTGTATATTTACTTGCTCAAGTAATTCTGTACAAGACTCGTCCTTATATAACAGAAGGACCAAACTAACATGGAAAGAATATAGACAATGAATGGAATATTACATTAATTCATATACAAGTAATATCCATAATAAACCTATGCCATAAGGAAAAAGTATGGACCTATATTAGGAAAATATAAACTGGAATATGCGGACGTATCTCCAACACTCCCTCTCAAGTTGGTGGTTTGTAAACATCAAACACACCAAGCTTGCTCAAGAGATAGGTATGTTGTCTTTGACAGAGAGCTTTTGTGAAAATGTCAGCAAGTTGTTTCGTTGTTCGTATCTCTTGTGTCTTGATGATTCCTTCTTGAATTTTATCTCTTGTGAAGTGACAGTCGACTTCGATGTGCTTTGTTCTTTCATGGACCATAGGATTTGCAGCAAGTTTAAGAGCAGCATCGTTATCACAAAACAGAAGTGTAGGGCCTTTCACTAGAACCCCTAGATCCCCAAGTAGTCCCTTCAGCCAAATAACTTCACAAGTGGTTTTGGCCATAGCACGATATTCCGATTCAGCAGATGATAATGAGACAGTTGATTGCTTCTTGGTCTTCCATGATAGTAGAGAATCACCAATTTTGATACAAAAACCAGTCGTTGATCTTTTGCTCATTGGGCAAGTGGTATAATCGGTGTCACAATAGGCTTTCATTTCCATGTTACAATTTCTGGATAGAAGAATTCCCAAACCTGGACATCCCTTCAAGTATTTTACTACTTTGAGGGCTGCATTCATATGAGACTGTTTTGGATTGTGCATGAACTGACTGAGAATCTGGACGGCATAGCAAATGTCAGGTCTTGTCATAGTGAGATAGATAAATTTTCCAACTAGTCTCTTGTAACTAGAGGGATCCTTAAGTGGCGGATCCTCATCCAAAGGTGATACTCCATTGTCATACTCTGGGGTTGTGAGGCTCAAATTTTGTTCGAACGGAATGACTGCTGGTTTGCATCCAGATAGACCAGCTTCAGAAATGATCTGCATAACAAATTTGCATTGACTAAGGCAGATTCCTTTCTCAGAGCGAGCTATTTCAATACCCAAGTAATACTTGGGGGGACCAAGATCTTTAATGTGAAATGTAGAGTGTAGATATTGCTTGAACTGTGCAATAGCAGTTGGACTGTTGCCCATGATTAGGATGTCATCGACATATATCAAGAGAAAAATGGAAGAAGTACCTTTCTTCCATGTAAACAAGGCATAATCATGGCGGGATTGGCGGAAGTTCGCAGAGAGAAGTGCAGAGGTAAACTTGGCATACCATTGGCGAGATGCCTGTTTGAGACCATAAAGGGATTTACGAAGACGACAGACTAGAGACTCCCCTTGTCTGCGTAATCCCGGAGGAAGGTCCATGTAAATCTCCTCATCCAAGTCCCCATGGAGAAAAGCATTATGGACATCCATCTGGTGGAGAGGCCAATCACGAAAAGCAGCAACAGTAAGAAAAGAGCGAACAGTACCTTCCTTAGCAACAGGAGAGAAAGTGTCTTGATAGTCAAAGCCTTCCTTTTGAGTATAGCCCTTAGCGACGAGCCGGGCCTTATAGCGTTCAATGGAACCATCAGCCTTGTGTTTGATCTTATAAACCCATTTGCAACCAATGGGGTGACGATGAGGGGGACAAGGAACGAGATCCCAAGTGCGATTTGCAGCAAAAGCCTGAAGTTCAACGGCCATGGCCTGTTGCCATTTGGGATCTTGGGAAGCCTCATGATAAGAAGAGGGTTCCACCTCTGCAGAAATCTGACTGATACAGTACAAATGATCAGGAGAGAGGCGAGTGAAGCTGACATATGAGGAAATGGGATAAACCGAACCATGAGCAACCAAGCTGGAGCATATGTAATCTTAAGTCCAAGTGGGAGGCCTAGTAGCTTGACCAGAACGCCGAGGAGGCACAACGGGTGGTGGAGAAAGGGAGGTCTTAACCACGGGCGGCACATGAAGGACCACGGGTGGTAGAGAAGGAGAGGTCTCAACCATGGGCGGCACATAAGGGACAAGTGCAAGATAATCATCAGGAACTGCCATAGGTGATGGAGGAACCAACATGGGAGGAGCCTTTGGAGGAGAGGAAGTAGGAGCTGCTGGAGGCGAGCTAGTGGGGATAGTGCCAAGAGGTCCAACCAGGACAAAGGGAGCCAAAGGTGCATCAACATCATCGGGCAAGAACGGACGAGGGTTGCTCAAAGGCGCAGGTGGAGAATCTATAACCTGCGAAGACTGAAATGGAAAAACAGTCTCGTGAAAGATAACATCACGACTAATAAAGAAACGGCCAGTGGAGATGTCCAAAACACGATAACCTTTCTGGAGAGGAGGGTACCCCATAAAAACACACCGGGTGGCACGAGCCCCTAATTTGTCTCGAGGACCAACAGTGGCAGCAAAGCATAAGCAACCAAAGATACGAAGATGCCCAATATCAGGGGGCTTCCCAAAAAGCAATTCAAAGGGGGTCTTTCCACCAAGAACTCGAGAAGGCATGCGATTGATTAAGTAAGCAGCAGTGACCACACAATCACCCCAAAATTTTTCAGGAATGGTAGCTTGGTGTTTAAGGGCACGGGCAACTTCGAGGAGGTGGCGGTGTTTGCGTTCAACAACTCCATTTTGCTGGGGGGTATAGGTGTAAGAACTCTCATGGAGGATGCCGTGAGAGGAGAAGAAGGACGAACAGTCATGATTAAAAAAATCACAGGCATTGTCCGTACGAACACGTTGAACGGAGGTGTGAAATTGGGTTTTGATGATGTTAAAAAAACGGATGAGATGGGAGAGGACTTGGGACTTAAATTTCATGAGAAAGACCCAAGTACCCCGAGAATAGTCATCGACAAGAGTAAGAAAAAAAGGGGAACCATCACGATGGGGCATGTGGTAAGGACCCCAAATGTCGATGTGAAGGAGAGCAAAAAGAGAAGTGGTACGAGAAGAGCTGGAAGGGAAAGGGTTCCTGGATTGTTTAGCAAGGGGGCAGATGGGACATTGAGGGTGAGGGAAGGTGGCACTATGGCCTAAACATTGATGAAAAAGAGACATATTATTAATATTATTGGCATTACAAAAGGAGCCCTTAAACAGGGAATTACAAGAAGGGAAAATAAAATTAGCAGGAAAAGAAACCCAAAAATAGAGACCATGAACGACCCTACCCAAGCCCATCAGTTTGCCAGTCAAACATGCCTGAAAAAGACAAAATTGAGAATCAGAAATAAGGCGACAATTATTGGAAGCACAAACTTTGGAAACGGAAATGAGATTAAATTGGAATTCGGGAACAAAAAGAACATTATGGAGGGTGATGTGCGGGCTAAGAGTAACGTCGCCAATTTTGGTGACAGAGGTAATGTTCCCATTAGGGAGGCGGACGGTAGTGGAGGGGTGATTATTGTGAATTTTGGAAAAAAAAATTGGGTGGCAAATAATATGGTCACTGGCGCCAGAGTCAATAATCCATGCATGAGAAGAAATTGAGCTAATAAGACAGAAAGACGTACCCGTAAAATTGCTAATTTTGTCCGGAATGCCGACATTGGAAAGGGCCTGCACGATTTGTTTAAGTTGATTCTCGCTGAGAGGATGCTCAATTTGTTCCTCAGAAATAGCAGTAATTTGATTTGTGGAGGCTTCTTTGTCAGAGGTGTTGCGGTCTGTGGGCTTGCCATGAAGACGCCAACGCTGGGCCTTAGAATGGTTGGGCCTCTTGCAATATTCACAGACCACGCTGCTGGATTGCGAACGGGCTGAGTTCGGGCCGCGCGAGCCCGTAAAAGAGCGCGATGAGCGCACGCCGTTAGATCATTTTACGGCTGGGGCTGGCGTGGCGTCATGATAGGCGTCAGATCCATGTGCGCTTGAAGGGAAAAAAGGGCCGTCAGATCTAGGGTTATGATTTGGGTCGTCCGTCCCAAAGTGAGAAGGCGCAAGGTCACTTCCCGTCTGACCTAAGCGTGCCGCCTGGGCGATCTAGTCGCCAGGAGCAGAGCGACCAGCGACGAGGTGCGATGAAGGAGGAGCCCGAGTTGAGAGGACGACCATATCACCGACGCGAAGGTATTCAGAGGACGCGAGACGGTGATTTTCTTCATGAACGGCAAGATGGAAGACACGGTGGATGGACGGCGGTGGCTCCATGGTAAGAACCTGTGATCGTAAAGGTGAGTAAGATTCATTTAGAATCAATAAAAAATGGGTTACCCGATCTTGTTCTTTGATGGAGTGGTACTGCCGTATGGTTGCTTCCGGTCCGTCGAGTTTCTCTTCGACGTTGTCTAGTTCGTTGCAAATCGCGGCGAAGCGATTGAAACAAACAACCACGGAGAGGTTGCCTTGTTTTAATTCGGTAAGGGCTTGGTGAAGCTGGAAACACTTCACCCGATCGGCCTTGCCGTACATCTTTGTGATACTGTCCCAGAGAGTGTGAGCATCCTCCGTGGGAGGTAGGCCGGCAACGACGTCCGGGGCGATGCAGTTGCCGAGCCATGTGCGGACCAACTACGAACATTTTCGCCATTGCTTGGTGAGACGCTCATCGGAAGGAACGGGGATGGTTCCATCGAGGAAATCATCCTTGTCCTTGGTGACGAAAGCGCGACGGATGTCGCGAGCCAAGATAGTGAAGTTATCGGCGCCGGTGAGTTAACGGCCGATCAAACAGAGTTTCGGTCCGTCAAACGCCGTCGTGTAGAGGGTGTTGCCAGGCTCTAGGTGGTTGCGAATGAAGCCGAAATTGTGGAAAGGGCCCGACGGAAACACCGGGTAGGGATTCGACCCGAGCTGACCCGGAAAAGAATTGGGGAAATTTTTCGGGTTAGGGAACGGGTAGGGATCCGGCCCTGACCCGACGGGACCCGACCCATGGGAGGGCCCGAGAGGAGGCAAACTGGACCCGAGATAAGGCCCGCCCCCAGTTGGGGCAGACTCAGGGTGGGCCGCAGGCGATGGGTTCAGACCATCAGGGTTGACGTCGGGTAGGCCCAATGGAGAAGGGCCTAGACTCGGTTGCAAAGGCTGGGCGGGAGGCCCAGATAAAACATAAGGGTGGGGCATCATAACGGGCCACCCAGAGGAAGGTGCCGTGTAAGGAAACCAGGCCAGTGGATGAGCTGGAATAGGCTGAGGTGGAACAGTCGAGGTTGGGCCGTTAGAACCCAGGGCTGGTGTTGGGGTTTCGCCGGTAGGTGAAGGTGGCTCATACGTGATATCCTCAATGAGGGGAGCATCAAGGTCTTGACTGGCAGAAGGCATGATGAAAGGTAAAAAAAATCTATTTTTTTGTTGTGTATCGGATTATTGATTGCTACACCGGAGTGCTAATGTATTTTGCAGGTTAGAGCAAAAAAAGAGAGCAAAAAAGCATAGACGATCAGAAAGAGAAGCGGAAGTGGGAAGAAAATTTGGCTCTTGATACCATGTAACAAGAGGAAAAAGAGAAAACGGGCCAGCGTTTGGGAATTGTATATTTACTTGCTCAAGTAATTCTGTACAAGACTCGTCCTTATATAACAGAAGGACCAAACTAACATGGAAAGAATATAGACAATGAATGGAATATTACATTAATTCATATACAAGTAATATCCACAATAAACCTATGCCATAAGGAAATAGTATGGACCTATATCAGGAAAATATAAACTGGAATATGCGGACGTATCTCCAACAGATATCACTAAAAATCTGAGAAGAATAGTGTTAATTTCTCATTAAGGAGTATTGCATTTCAAGCTAGCCCAGAAAGTAATATACGGAGCATTGCATTTCATGCTAGAATGATGACCTTGGACATAGAAGCGACGTAAAGTGAAAACATGTATGCATATGAGTAGTAAATGCAAAACAATGTCGTGGCGACAGAATAGGAAAATTAGTTATTGGTTGGACATTCAATCGATCATGCGATAATTTGGATTGGTAAAAAAATACATTGGATTTTAGTAAAACATTGAAGGGTGGGGATTCTGTTAATTCTTTTTTTCTTTTTTCATTTTTATTGGTTGGGCAAAAAGGGGTTTCTGTTGAGGGTTGTTTCAATTACTTATAATTGAAAGTTTCGCAATTCTGGTATTTTTTTTTTCCCCCTTCCTTCCAACTCAGTTTACTGGATTTTCAGTTTAAGAATTAAATATAGAAGAAAAATATTTTTTAAATATCATTTCCACATGTAAATAAAAGACCTTCTTGCAAACTAGAAGCTTCCGCTTTTGACATTATTAACATGCTGAAAGTATGAGTAATTTTCTACTCCTTAGAAGAAAAAAAAGAGTAATTTTCACGTGTGATGGAAAATTCTTTCCTCCATTTTTGTTGTGTCTTGAAAATTTTGAAATTTCATATCTATTAGAAGGTTGTACAAACATTTTTTCTTCTTCTTGATTCCTACCTCTATTTTGTTTTCCTTCATTTTCTTTGTCTATTTGTTAATCCACCACAAAGTTTTAACAAATTTAAATATATTGTTGTAAACTTGCTCAATGCTAATGGAAAGGTCCTAATTAGGGTGCATCACTTGAATTAACATATAATTCTGCTACTTGCATCCATATTTCTTAATTGTACTCGTATTTATTTATTTCCTTATATGGCTGATTTCTATATAAGATAGACTAAGCTTAGGCCTATATATGTAAGGGTAGCGATGTGTGGCTCATGAGTCAATAGAATTGAATACGCTCATCTCATTGGCTCCTTCTTTTTGATCTAGTCTCGTGACAAGGTATTAAAGTAGGTTTTCCTTTTCCAAAGAAAATTTTTTCCCTCACACATTCTTTGTAGCCATAAAACAGTAAAAGAACTCGAGGTGCAAAATCAAAGCTTTGCAGTAGCCTTTCTTTCAAATTGTGAATCAATAAAAATGGTTTTTGGTTTTCAATTACCATTTTACCTCCTAGATGAATCCTAAAACTATGAAAAAACCCCTAAAAAACTAGCCAACACCCTCACACCAAAATTATGAAAACCCCCCTAAAACCCTAGCCATCACCCCATCGTCCCTAATGGCCCAAAGCACCTTGCTGCCTGCTCTAAGCAACCCACCACAAGAACCATGGCCGGTTTGAGTTCATCACAACTTGCAATTGCCACCACCACATCCTTTGGCAACTCCTACCATCTCATGGCTATAAATTTGCAACTAAGAGCTTGGTCTCATGCAAACTCACCAACAAATCAAACTATAGCTTGTGGTCCAACAAGATTTGGACCATCTTCCTTACACAAAACAAGATGGGGATCTTGGTGGGCTCCTTTTTACATCTGGTTGGTGATGGCAAAGCCACATAACACTGGGACCAATGCCATGTCACCATCAAAACTTGGATTGTTAACTCAATCGAACTTGAGCTCAAAAACTTGGTTTCCTATATAAAGAACATGATAGAAATTTGAATTGTCCTATAGAAGTTGTTTGATAAGGTTAGTAGAACCCAAAAATATGGCCTTAAACAAGCCATTAATGATCTAAGGTTGTGTAAAGGATGTAGTAGTGTGGACATTACAACCTTTTTTGTTTGATTAAAGGACTTGTCCATTACTAATGTTGTAATTGTTCTCTTAAGGTGAACAAGTAACTCAAAGAATACAATCAAGAGGAATAATTAATGAAGTTTTTGCTTAGGCTACCAGCAACATTTTAGATTCTACAAATGCAAGTGTTGTTGTTAGAGGAGCTTATGTTGCTAGAAAAGATCTACACGATGTCAAAGCAAGAGTTCCATTAGCATAGAGGAGGGGTGAGGCGGTGACATTATGGGTTTTGCAGTGTTGTGCTAGAGTAATGGCAGTAGCAAAAATCCTAAGAGGAAGGGATAAGGTGATTGGGTCCATTGTTTGGGTTAGGAATAAGTCTTGGGTTAAGCCAATTCAGCCTAGTGAATGGTGTTAAATCTCAACTTGGACAAAAGCCCATTTGCAATCATTGTGAAAAATTAGGTCATTTTAAATAAGCATGTTTTTTACTACTTGGGTACGTTCCTAGTTGAAAGCCCAATGGAAAGGGCGGAAACAAAAGGAAGTCTATAGGCATTAGGTCTTTACCCCCACAATGCTACTATAGATCACACTGGCCCCCTAAATCCAATTAGGTATGGGCTACTAAAACACCTAGGCTTTATCAAGCCCATGCTACCAACCTATAGGTAGGACTTTGTATTATGTTGGCCTATCCTGGCTTCCTTACTCCACGCTTATTGGGTTACATGCCACCCACTCCTACAAGCATTTGTTGGAATATATTACTATTTTGATGATGAAAAATAGGAATTTATAATATGAAAATATTATAATTAAAATCATTGCTTGTTTATTGGGTTAAATAAGAAAAATGATATTGGAATACTTTTGCTGGAAATGGGTCAATTTTGTGCATGATCCCAGTTCAAGCCTAGAAGCATAAACCCATGAAATCAAGTATCAAATCTAGTTCACGCAACACGTGTGACCCAAGAGGGTGAAGCCCAGCATGCACCCAAATCTAGCAGTCTTTGTGTGACCCAACCCAGTGTGAACTAGACCCACAAGCCCGCAAGCTTATGAGCCCATGATTTAGAAAGCTTGGATGCAACCCAGAGTTTTGTGCCCATGACCCATAAGAAATGCATGACCTGAAAGCATTGTGCAACTTGCAAAGCAATGTGAATTGTATGACCTATTTAACCCACGAAGCAATTAGACCCGCTCAACAATGCATGTGACCTAGAAATCAAATCGGCTACCATTGACTACTCAAATGACAACAAAAAAGGCACCATTTTGAAGATATCAAAGAGGCGAACACTTTTATGAAGAAAAATTAGTGACCCATTCACTTGAAGATCAAATTGAGACAATCTAAGGTGTTTTTCACAACTTATGACCTAGCTAATTGAAAGAGCAATTGGAAACAAATTAAAGCTTTTTAGAAACTAAAATCATGGGGGTTTGTCAAGTAAGAAGTCAATCTATTAATATGTGAAGTACCCATTAAGATTTGCTTCAAGATATTGAGGAAGATTCGAAAGACATTCAAAAGTCTGACCCATGACTCGTTTTGCCTCCACAAAGCTCCGAAGATTAACTTATGAAATGGTAGCATTTAAGAGTGCGATTTTGAACAAAATTGAGACAAAAAGCTAGTCTTGTCTACCTTTTCTCATACAAGCTTAAAATTAGGTGAAGAATGAGGAAAGAGAAAGCTCTAATGGGAATAAGATGTGATCTTGCTTAGAGATGTTAAAATAACTCTTTAGAAGTGAAAGGTTAGTCTTTTTAATACTATTTAAGAGCATAATACTTATTGGTAGTATGGGAACAAAAATCAGAGAAAGCAAGCTTCATTCAAGAAACTCACATTCTTCTCAAACTCATTAAGCTCACGAAATCGTTCTTCATTTTGGTGATTCTAATATGAGCTCATTATTGTTTTGATATTCTTGTTAGAAAATCACTTTGTACTTCAATACAAATTGTTATTGAGTTGATTTTTTGTAAGTAAACAGTGCTAGGATTTGAACGAAATTTGGGGTTTTGTTCAAATCATTTTGTAATAACTTTGTAGCATTTGTTTGAGGCTTCTAAACTAAATATTGTATATCTTGTAGAAGCCTAGTTTCAAATTTGTAATATTTGGGAAAGAACTTGTAATTGGGACTAAAGGATTGGTTGTCCCTTGTAACTGGGTTTGAAGGATTGGTTATCCCTTGGAAGGGATTGGAGATATCTTATAATTGATTGTTGAATTGATTGGAAGAGTGACTCTAGTGGAATGTTAGAGTGGAGTGGAATAGGTGCCGAGGTGCTTGAGCCGAACTACCTACAAAAAATCACTTGTCTTTGTATGATTGTGTTTTGTATGAATGTTTTATTTGCTATCCCAGAATTACTAATTGCTTCACATAGCAAAAACAAAAGAGACAAGAATTTTTTAGAAACCTAATTCACCCCCTCTTAGGTTGCTATAGGATCCAGAAACAAAATACATGGAGTATCTATTAGGTTTAATTTGTCAGTGTATTGGTAGAAAAAGCTCATTAACTTTCTCAATAATATAAGCCTAGTTGAGCCAATAGTGAACTTTACAAGTACACTCCCCTCACATAAATTACTTTTTTTTTCCACACTACGCTCACCTAAAACATTAAATTTTTTTATCCATATGCATTAACCACATTCGTCCAATTTACCTGACAAATCTTGTAGTTGTGTTATTCACATTAGGATCTATAAGCCTAATCCCAAGTTAAGCCTTATACACATACTATATGCTCAATGTTTTAAGTATAATCTCTTATCTATTTGTAAACTTATTCATGACAATAATTGTGTAAATTTTTTTTTTACAATGATTTTTGTGTGTTTTAGAATTGTTGACTAGTTTTTTTATTAGGTTAAACAAGACAAAGGAAACTCTATTTTCTTTACTCTTTCATTCAAGTTCATTTTCATTGTCTTTTCTAGTTTTTTTTTATTGTCTTCAATAAGAAATAATTTTTATATTTTCAAGCATATGCGTGCTTGTAAATTGGTTTTTCATAATGCTTATGATATTTGGCACAAATATCTTAGACATTCTTCCTTAAAGTCTCACTTTATGCATGGAAAATCCATAACATGTCTAGATTCTTTCTCACGTTCAATTTGTACATAACTAAAAAAAATGTGCGCTATTTTTTATTTTCCCTTGAGCCATATAGTGAAAAAATATAACTTTGAATTACTATACATGAATGTTTATGGGATCAATAAGACACCAAACATGGTAGCAAGTGTTAGTTTTAAAAAATTATTGATGATTGTTTTCATGCTATTTGTACCTTCTTTCTTCATTTTAAAAGACAAGCTTTTACAAAAATTCAACATTTTCTTTTCATGGTTCACACTCACTATGGCCTTGTTATGAAGTGTATCAGCTTAGGTAATGAAACCAATTTCTTCTTCTTCTTTTTTTTTTTCCTTTTTTTTTTGGCTTTGGATGTACAAATGTTCTCTCTATGAGAGGAATCATTTATAAGAGTTCTCACGTTCATACTTCACAACAAGATGGAGTTTTTAAATGCAAACATTATCATTTATTAGTTTTGGCACTAACCTTAATGTTCTTGGCTCATATTTTTCATTTTTGGGAAGAATGCATTTTCACTACCATTTATCCCATTAACTACTTGCTTTCATCTTCCTTTGGAAAGTGTTCAAAACACTTTCCTTCAATGTGATCTTTTTTAGGAGATTTGTATAGAGCTTCCCTTGGACTTCACAATTAGGAGAGAATCTAGCATAATGATTAAGGAAGTTCTTATAACGGTTAAACTAGGCTTCTTGTTAGGGGAACATGAAGTTCAAGAGGCACTTACTTTGCATGGCTTTCATTAGTCATGTCATATTTATTCTCTTTTCACAAAAACACAACGTAGTTCTTTTGTTACTTTACTTATCTATATTAGTAGTATCTTGAACATAAGAAACAATTAGGTTGCCATTTTAAAAAATTAAAAGGCTATCTTCACTCCATTTTCCTTATGAAAGATCTAGGATAATCAAAGTTTTTCTTTTGGATCAAAATTGCTTACTCTCTAGAAGGAATTTGCTTGAGTTAATGAAAATACACCTTAAAGCTACTTTTACAATCACAAGAAACAATTGGGTTGCCATTTTAAAAAATTAAAAGGCTATCTTCACTCCATTTCTCTATGAAAGATCTAGGACAATCAAAGTTTTTCTTTGAGATCAAAATTGCTTACTTTCTAGAAGGAATTTGCTTGAGTCAATGATAATACACCTTAGAGCTACTTTTAGAATTAAGTTTAGTAGGCTCTAACCCACCATTGATTCTTATGGAGCAAACAAGAAACTAATAAGCATTAAAAATGATATTGGCTAAAGGGACAAGTAGCATGACAAGGCCCTTGAAAATGCCTCAACCTATTAAAGATTAGTTAGCAGGTTGATTTATTTAATCATGACCAAGCATGACATTACTTATTCAATATAGCTTCTTAGTCCGTTCATGGATTTTCCTAAACAATCCCACAATGAAAGCAACCATGAAAGTGGTTAGACATATTGAAAGCTATTCAATTATTAGTCTCATGTTTTCATCTTCATTCAAGTTAAATATGAGAGCTTATTATGACTGTAAGTATAACACATGCCGTTTAATGAAGAGTTCCATTACAAATTTTTATATTATGCTTAGAAATTCTCTTATATCCTAGAAGGCAAAGAAACAACTTAATGTCTTACTTTCATTCATAGAAGCAGATACCATGTAATGCAAGTTATTATAAGTGAAATAGTGTGGGTCATAATATTGCTAAGAGATTTTGGCTTCTACCTTAAGCAATTGACTTTGCTATTATGTAATAATGAGACAACAAAAAAATTAGTGGCAAATTTGATTTTTCATGAGTGAAGAAAATACATTAAGGTTAATTGTCAATACATGACAAAAAAGCTACAACATAGAATCTTCGCAACATGTCACATCTCAATTAAGAAGCAACTTATCAATCTATTGACACCTTTTCTTTCTAAACTTATAGTATTTAATTTATTCAAATCTTTGGCTTGAGAGAGAGTATTTATGGAAAGAACCCAACTACAATGTATTGCTAGAATTGACATATGATTCTTTTTATTGCATTTGTATTTCTTGATTGTACTGATGTTGTTCATCCTTGCATAGCTCACTACCATGTAAGGTAGACTAGGCTTAAACCTATAAATAAAGGTAGTTGTGTATAGTTCATTAACATAGAGGAATCAATATAATTAAATTTGCTCATCTTATTTGCTTTTTTTCTTTCATCTTATCTTGTGACACTCAGCAAACTTGATTAAGAATATACATGTTACCCAAATCACAAACCATGAGATATTAAAACTTTCAAGCTCGTACAAATTTGTTTAGGGACTATCTATCAATCCCATTTCTAAATGGTTAATAGAGTTGTTTTAGACACGACAAAAGTGTTTAGAGACTTTCCAACAACTTAAACTTTTGAATGTCAAAGATTTAATACATTGATTTTTTAAGGCTTAAGAAATTCCCAAAATATGGAGGTAATTATGACTCCCTTGTAATGCTTTAATTTAGGGGGCATTAACATAAAAAGAAATTATCATTATCTCAAACAAGTGAGTTATAAACCTACTTTTTTATTTTATTTTATGAATATGTGTGTTTATTCATTAAAAATAAGAGAGTATAAAAGTTTTCGAATATACCTCATTTAGAATTAGCCTCAACGATGATGATGATAAGAATCGTGAATTATGGGGGCGGGGTGTTGATTGTGGGAATGAACCAATGGGAGGGTATAGAGATTCTCTAAGTTTCAAGTTAAATGGCGAGTTGCGTCTTATGGAGTGGTCAGGGTATCCTTTAAGATCTCTGTCAATTGAGCAGAGTTCGAGGTTTCTGGACCTTGTTGAGCTCAATCTAAGATACAGTCTCATCGAACAACTGTGGGATGGAAATAAGGTAACATTTTGGCTTCTACGAGTCTATATCCTATTTTTACTCATTTTTGGCTTTGTTTAACTAATTGTTTGTCTACAACAGAATTTTCGGCTATTAAAGCATATTGACTTGAGTTCCTCA
The DNA here is from genome assembly GCA_028551485.1 of Casuarina cunninghamiana. NCBI lineage: Eukaryota > Viridiplantae > Streptophyta > Magnoliopsida > Fagales > Casuarinaceae > Casuarina > Casuarina cunninghamiana. The sequence continues at coordinate 8,166,102 of CM052364.1, forward strand.
AAAGAGCTGATCAAGATTCCAAACTTAAGCCAAGCCTCAGCACTTGAGGTACTTGACCTGTCGTTCTGTAAAAGTTTGAAAGAGGTCGACTCATCGATTGGAGGCCTCAAAAACCTTAAGAAATTGTTGCTATCAGGTTGCCATGAACTTAGAGAACTTCCAGAAAAGCTTAGCTCAAAGTATCTCGAAGTTCTAGTTCTTTCCAAGTGTTCAGAGCTAAAAAGGTTTCCAGATATTTCATGTAGCTCACACTTTTTGAAGAATCTTGATCTTAGTGAGACTGCTATAAAAGAGTCAGCTTCCTCGAATGTGAAATTTTCGTCTTTAGAAGTCCTAAATTTGAGTTGTTCGGGTATATCGGATGAAGCAAAACATTTGGATTTTAGTGGCTTAAATAGACTCCAAGCTTTGGATCTATGTGGAAATTCTATTACAAAATTACCAGATACTCTACGGGGTGCTAGCAATCTTCAACAACTTTCACTGGATGGTTGTAGTAGCCTCAAAGAATTGTCAGTGTCTTTATTCTTATGTTTAAGATTGTCCAAATTGAGTCTGAGTAATTGTAATTTATCGGATGACTCAATTCCTGAGTCTATCAGTTGCTGGTACTCAATCTCAAGTTTAGATCTTAGTAAGAATAGATTTACAAAATTACCAGAGAACATGCCTGAACTTTCCAAGCTTGAAAAGCTTACTTTGGATGGTTGTAGGACCCTTCGGACATTGCCAAAACTGCCTCTGAGTTTACGTTCCTTACATTTAAAAGGTTGTCCGTTGGAAACGTCTGACTGCAGCAGGAACTCGCCGATTTTGGGATATACGCTGCAGAAAAGTTTTCGTTTCTGTACGATCGCTTATGTTGGTTTTGGGGGCAGACCCTATAAGATACTCGATCTGCATTCACAAAGTCCTCCATATATGGATGATAGGGTGAGTTTTTTTCCTTTCCTTTTTTATGTACATGATATTTTTTTACGAAATAAACAACGTTATTCCTACTTTATTAGTTGAAAGAACTATAATTCACGTTTTGTCCTTCGTGGTGTATTTCGACAGGAACACTTGATCGAACCTCGCGCAGTATGTGGCCACACGTTCAGATATGAAATCCCAAATGAGTTCATCCAAGAAAGGGACAGATCCGATAAAGAGGCTTGGATTCAAATGGATTGGCAATCAGACGATGAGGGACCGTCGGCATGTGCTCTGTGGATTGTTTATTTAGTCACAGGAGAAAGCCAAAAACGAAAGCATAAGGAGCTTGGGAGTTCAAATGTTGGAGCATGTGAGGACAATAACCATATTTTTCCTGAGTTTTTTTGTGAATTACAACTCAATGAAACAAGTCCAGAACAGAATCCTCAGCTTCCTTATCAGTCACAACCCAGTGAAGAGAGTCCAGTGTCCTTCGTCATTCGTGTACCCAAAGTGGCTCGCGTTGGGCCATCATATCGAGCCTGGGTGTTTATAGTTATACCAGACTCCATCCGAGGACGGAAATATAAGAAAAGAAATATCCCAGAATCCTTACAAGAGTCCGAAGCAATGAAGAGATGGAGCTACTCGGCTTCAGTTAGAGCCTGTAGTGAGAATGTGGGCTTGATGGAGTGCCGGGCACGTCTCTTTGGTGGGGATGCTACTAGCTCGTTCTCTCAATTTAAAACTAGTATTAGTTCAGGTACTTTGGATGAACAAAGTCCTAATCATGCTCTTGAGGTCCTGAGTGTCACTGGCCGTATTCGAGTAGTATCTGAGTCGGGTCAGTTGAATGGCCATGGCGAAGCAGAAAGCGGACAAAAGCGGACGAGCCAACATCTAAGCAAAAAGCAGAGGAGGCAATGTCAAAGCAAAAAGCAGAGGAGGCAATCTTGAAGCAGAAAGCGGATGAAAGCAGATAAGACAATATCGAAGCACCAGGCAATCTTGAAGCAGAAAGTCTACCAGGAAACAGTGAAGCAGAAAGTGTACGAGGCAGTATTGCAGCAGGAGTAAAAGACAGCCGGTGCAAATGGTTTTGCTTTTTAGAAGCAATATTGACGCAGAAAGGGTAAAGGACAGGCGGTGCAAATGGATTTGCTGCATCTCAAGCAGAACCGTGTAAGTAATAGTCTTCCGTAATATTTTCTTTGCTTGGGTGCAGATTGAACAAGGTTTGCTCCACTGAGGGGAGAACATGATGTTACCGGGAGAACACCTGAGTACTTTCTATTATACTTGCCAAAAGATAGTAAAAATCAGTTAGTATCAAACTTAGATTTCATAGAAAACACAATATAAATATATACATATAAAACCATTTCTTTTCTCTACAAATTCTTGTTAAATTTTCATCATTTCTTGTCAGCAGGCAGCTCACGTCTCAAATTTTATAAAACGTGCAATGTAACTTATGAGTGGCAGGGATATGTTCTGTTTATTGTTTTGAGTCCCTATTCCAGGCATTCCTCTTATTTGATTGTCAGTTTCGAGTCAATAAACGTGGTGTAGGAGTTCAGTTAAGATTTTCGGCCTCTGAATCTTCTTCCGCTAGGCGAAATGCAGTTTGGATGTATATGCTATCTCGGTGGTTCGTGGAGTTGAGGAAGGATTTGGTTAGAAGGGAAAGTAATCTGTTGCCTTCAATTGCAGCAACAAGCAAGACTGGTTGCATTCACATGCGAGTGCATCTTATTTCATATTATTACCAGCTCAGTTCACACGGACTTAAATTTATTTGTTCTTTTGAAGTTGTATTTTCTTTGCTTTACTTCCGAAGCAAGCAAAAATTCTGCCTTGAGTTGAAAAGGAAAAAAAGGCCTAATTAACTTAGTTGATATTCCTTGTACTTGCGCATGATGTTGAATTCAAATAGGATTCCATATTTTAAGGTATTCATAATAAACTGAATCGTCTGAGTCATTTGTCCCAACACGGAGAATTCAAAGAACATGTCAGTGTCTTCAGTGGGAGCACTGTGGCTGACATTAGGACTTACATCAATCACTACTAAGCCTAGTTGAAAGGAGTTGTTGTCATTCAAAGAACCCGTATTTAATTTGGCGGTGTTTGATTTCTTAGACAAACTTGGACTGGATTGCTAATAAATACATTTATAGGCTCATTGTTAGTCAAAAAAGTCATTAGTGCACGCTTTAGTCAATTCTGTAGAGCAGGAAGAGAAAATTTTATATAAAGATAAATGGTGATTCCAGCTATTTGGTCTTCAAATACCATGTTCATGAAATTCCCAAAAAATGAAAAACAGAGACTTCAATGCCAATGGAAAATTTGAGAGGAAGTGTTAAGAAATTAGAAATAATCTAATGTGCTAACTGCTGTGCTTGCCAGCTATTTAGTGCTTGTGCATGGTGGTCCATATTTGTTATTATTCTATGAAAAGTCCCAAAAAATGCGAGTTAGGTGGGAATATCCATCCACATTCAGGTGCAATAGATGAATACGAGGCTTCTAAAGGCTTATTATTAAGATCTTTTTCACGAAGGTTGTTGCTGAATATTAAGTTAATCTAGTACATGAACGAGAAAAGCTCAATTAAGGATCAAAAGATTGAAAGATCAAAGGTGATAGCAAGAAAGAGAGAAGAAAGAATAAATTTATTGATTGGATCCTAAGCGTATATATAAAATATAAAGAAAATCATTTTATATAAGATTTGTGAATGACTAATTTTAGTAATAATTAATGATTGGATTCTCAGGCGTGGTTGGTGTAAGAAAAAATATTTAATTTAAAGAAGTAAATTTTGATGAACATTCTTAAATTTGATTAGAATAAACAGATATAAATGGAAAAATGATTCATATCCTTAAATAATACAATTGTTTTTCTTTAATAAAGATAAACGGAAATATGAGAAAGAACTGCGGCTAAGAAAAGCAAGAACTAAGGAGACTGCTTCTATGAGCAGGCCATCTAAAAGACGTGGTCAGTGTTTTGCAAAGTTGAAGCAGGCTAAAGACTTCAAATTACATTTCCATGGTCTGGGGTTTAATGTCAGACACACGTATCCTTATTTTTGCATGAGAATATCACCAGAATAAAAAGTTAAAAGGAAGATCTTTTTCCTTTTAAAAATTTTCTAACTAAGATTTATGCTTATGTTATACTATTTTTAACACGTCTATATAAGAATTTTTATCTATAAATCAAATGCTGCTGTAAATACATCTAGGTATGTATTATGATAAAAGGCTCAATCTGACCTAAGACTTGACTCAAAAGTAAATGAGACTTGTTCTTCTATAGATAATTTTTCAACAACATTTAGGCAATGTGAATCTAAATCACATTATTTTAACACATCTACATTGTAATTATGCATTAAAATCAAGGAATAACAACCCAAAATATATTCCTGGGATGAACAGCGATGGAAGAAGAGACTTCTCGGAATCCAGCCTCGAGCTTTTCGAAGAGTTGTTGCACACGCAGATCATAAACCCGAGAATTCTTTCTCGTTGAGGTGGAAAAGATGGAATGAATAGCATTTGAACCCTGCCGAAACCAGCAGTCCGTGCAACTCGAATGGAATTCTTTATTTTTTTTGCGTATGCTTCATGGGGAGCTGGTACGGAAGAACACATCTTGATTATATTCGTTTTTGTTTTCTGGGGACTGGGGCATGAACGTTTGGGTATTAGATATGAATGTGACATTCAAAGGCTCATTATCACGTCACAATTTTTGCAGTTCCGTTCCAGATTAAAAAAAAAAGAGCAACTTTTTAGAAAATCACTCTCACTTGAGCACCTTCATTTCTTTAGATACCTATCTTATGCAACAAACTTAACCTAGAATGACAAGTTAAGATACATGTCCATCCCATCTATATTCATAGGGTTCCTTTTGCTCAAAAGGGTTACCATCTACTTGATCTTGATAGTAGCAAATTTTTTATAAGTCATGATATTATTTTTTATTAGTCCATATTTTCATTTAATTGCTCATCTCTTTCATGTCCTGACACTATCACCACTACCGGGCATTCCCCAACTCTAGTTGCTCATTTGGAGAATCTTTATCCACTCACCATCGTTCCCTATACTAGACCAACCATGAAGTTTGATTCACCCCCTATACTTCCAATGCTTGAACAGTCAACTTCTCACAAATGACAGTTAGGTAGAATTCTCAAACCACATGAGTATATCTATTCCCACATTGATACATCAATACCTACATCTATTGCACACTTCATTTCTCTTGTTATATCATATCATAGGTTGTCCAGTGAACACCAGCACTTTGTCAATTCTATATTTGCTATAGTTGAACCCACTTCGTATCATGAGACTAACAAATCCCAAATGGCGAGAGGCCATGACTGAAGAGATTAGGGCACTAGAATCAAACAACACATGACAATTAGTTCCATTGCCTACAAGTCGTAGAGCCATCATAAAAAAGTGGGTGTACAAGATCAAATATAATACTGATGGGAGCATTAACCATTATAATGCTTAGCTTGTTGCCAAAGCATACAACTAAGGAAAAGTTGTTGACTATAAAAACAACTTTGCATCAGTTGAGAAGTTGTTAACCATGAATCCTTACTACTTTAGCTGCCATTCATCATTGGAACATGCACCTAATGGATATCCACAATGCATTCTTACAATGTGACTTGGATACGAAAATCTAAATGTGTATTCCCAAGGGGCTCTATGATAAGGGGAGATCAAAAGTATGCAAACTAAAGAAGTCATTATATGGGCTCAAGCAAACCTCTTAACAATTGCACCAAACATTTATTGACACATTTCTTCAAGTTAGGTTTTGCCACTCCTCACATGATTCACTCTTCCTTAAGTAGACACATAAGGGCCTCATAATCGTTTTCATTAATGTTAATGACATAAATATTACAAAGGGTGATAAGGAAGAAATTAAGTTGTTAAAAGAATACCTATGTTGCAATTTTCAAATGAAGGACCTTGAATTGATAAAGTATTTATTAGGAGTTGGGATGGCACATTCCCATTTGGTATCGTGATGAATCCATGGAAATATGCTCCTAATCTAATATTTCAATATGGATTTTTTGAATGCAAACTAGCTGATAACCCCATGGAGCAAAATGCCAAATATAATAGTTTAAACTATGATGAGTTCTTAGATAAGGAAGGGGACCTTCCCCTAAAGGACATCACAAGCTATCAATGAATGATGGACATGCTAATCTGCCTTACAGTCACGCAACTCAACATTTTCTTTGTTGTACGATTATTGAGTTAGTTCATGCATGCTCTGAAAAAGTCCTATCATGAAGTAGCTCTTCGGGTCATTAGATATGTCAAGTGTTCACTAGGGCAAGGGTTGTTGATGAATTCCAAAAACAACCTTAAGTTACAGGCTTAGTGTGATGTCACTTACAGGTTATGCCATATGGGATGTCGATTGACAATAGGATTTTGCATCATGCTTGGAGATTTCCTTATCTCATGGAAGAGTAAGAAACAATCTATAGTTTCTCGTTCCTTCATAGAGTTAAAGTATTGTACCATGGCATCGACAACTTGTAAGATCATTTAGCTCCTTGGCCTCTTTAGAGACTTACAAGTACCATTGATTAGATCGATAAATCTATTTTATAATAATGAGTCTATAATAAAGATTGCTACTAATCTTGTGTTCAATGAGAAGACCAAACATATCAAAATTAACCATCATTTTATCCATGAGAAAATAACTCTACGGATCATTTGTACTACTCATATCTTGACACAATAGCATCCAACCGTTTTGTTGACTAAGGCATTAGCTTTACAACAATAGCGTTTTCTCTTGATCAAGTTGGGTGTCTATGATTTATATGACCACCAATTTGAGGGGAATGTTAGAAAACATGTGTTGTTACATTGTGTAGGGGTCCATGAATTTAGGAAACGTGTGTGTGTGTAGGACCAACTCTTTATTTCCATTCTTTAAGAGCATCCCATGTGCTATTTACCATTCTCATATTGGACTTGTATACAAAACACACAGATTACATTTATACTCGCTGTTTTCACCGTTTCTGCTTAATGAAGTCTCGATCACTCAGTAACTACATTTTCAACAATCTTCTTATGATCACAACAATTGGCTTTCTCTTAGTCCTTTGTTTAGCTTACAACTAAAAAGCTCATTGCATATCATTCCGAAGTTACAAACACAAGGAGAAAGTCAAACTTCAGTCTAACATTCTAAACGAAACGTAGCCCGATAACATTTTTCCATAATCACACCCTTCACTTGTAACAAAAAAATCAAAAATCAAAAATCAAAAAACAATGGTCAAGTCGAAAGCCGAGTTCATTAGTGTTGAGAATTAGGAATATAGAAAACCCATTAATGATAAAGCTGCAACCATGAACCCCATACCGGTATTCACCGATAACTCAAACCCAAGAGGTAAAATTCAAGAAAGACGTGATCACAAAATACTAAACAAGCTAAGACAGAACGAAATGGCAGAAAGACAATGAGAAGCGAAAGAGAAAAAGAAAAAAAATTCTTGTAGTTTCTGGAGGGTGTGGAGCAGTTAGAGTCTCACCAGCGAACAACATCAGCCTTCTTAAGTTTGGAGCAGAAACCAAGCCTCATGGGTGCTCTGCAGAGGTGTGGAAACACGACGTGGAGCTTACATCACATACTAACATCAAGCTAACATTAACGCCTACATCAGCCCTTCGACTACTACCGAACTTACTTACAAATTAGCTAAATAAATTAAATTGTGACTAAATATGAAAAACTACTTATATTCTAACTAAATAAAAATAAGTTCTTGCTAACCTAAATTTACTTATAAAATGTCATTTAGTGGGCTCTTTACAACATAGATGTACTAAATTAGGCTTAATAGATTTACATTCGTTACACATTCATGATATGAATTGTCTTAGATTATTTTAAATGTCAATTAAATATTATTTTATTCTTTGCATAATATTTTAGTTTTTGATGTAAGACTTGGACTTTCCAACATTTCTCATATACCTTAATCTAAAAGAAACAATGAAGCCGCAGCTGTCATATGTGTAAATCGATCCGAACTTGCTGCATGGGCAAAATGGGTTTAGTTGGGACGTCTCACTACTGAACAATCAGATTGAAAATCAACGTTCGTTGCGCCGTCCATCGTCCACTTGTCGTTCGTCGCTGCCTTCTTGGGGGGGACACACCTTGACTCATTTAAGAGTGACCTGCTGTCGTTGACAACGGGTGCCTAAACGTCACTGCCACTGTGGGAGTCGTTTCACTTCATCGGGAAAGCAAAGAAGAAAACCCAAGCGCTTCTATCTCGGACGGTAACCCGCCATTGTTTTTCTACTGGGAAGCATGGTTTTATCAAACAAGAAGCTGAAGCAGAAGCTAAAAGCCCGGGTAGCCAAGGCGTTAGCGAAATCAGTGGCAAGAGAAGATCCGAATGTCCAACACCCAGTGTTGCTGAACCAGCTCCGGAACTCCTTAAAAGTACTTGCAATGCGTTTAAACCCGCAAACCACGCTAATGTCAAGGGTCTGGTGGGATGCTGAGTTGAAACTTCTTCACTTAGACCCATATGATCCACGTACTTGCTCGCTAAAATTATCAGAATTAAATTAGTAGGACTCCCATTTTAAAAAGATTATTATTCGTGGAATTTGTAAAACAAATTGCTGCCCCGCCAGCCACTGTTGCGTTAATTAACATCTTCTTGCGCCTACAGACGGGCTTTGAGAACTACAACTGAGGCCCCCAAATGGTCTTAACAAGACCATCTGGAAATCCTGGCCCATTGGCGGCTACCCATCCCACGCTAACTCATTTGCCTTTTAATTTTCGATATAACTACTCTTTTGATAAATAATAAATGTTTTATATTTTCACTAAAATTTATGAGGTGTTCAGTTTTCCTGGAAGAAGATTCCTATAATTCCTTTGAAAAAATGCGCAAGTAAAAGACTACAGCCTCCACTTCCCAATTGTAGGTTTAAGCCCCTCCACTCCTCTCACTTGTAGCCTCTATTGATTATCTCAAATGCGTCTCGCCACGTTTGTGTTCGCTTTCTTCAATAACAACAACAATTGATTTCCCACCCAAACCAAGGACAACTCAAGAAGAAAAAGAACTGCATCAACATGTGATCTAAACAAAACCCTGAAATCTCAAGACATCTTGACTAACTTGGCTTAGTAGCAAGTCTTGGGAAAAACAACCTAACCCACAAACGTGTCTACGTCATATGCTCTCCAAGACCGGCAGGAATTAATCTTCCCAAGGTTAGAAGGGGATAAAGAAAGAGGAGAAACTAAAATACACGTAAGCATAGTAGAAGATGACTGTCACTAGATCGCATCAAAACTTAAATATAAAGCAAAACAGTGCAGGACTTTATAGATTCTCTAACCATCACAAGACGCCCATTAGGAACAGGTAGCCAGAGCAAACATGGGGCCATTCAGTAAATTCCTGGAACGATCCTGTAGGGAACCTTCTCGCAATATAATTTCCAATACTTCCCATACCTGCAATAAGGAACTTGTCAAAACTTTCATTCAACTTCACCTAAAATGCTCGATTTCAATCTTATGTTATACATACAAATAATACATGGATATTTGCTCATCTGCACATAAATATCCTAAAATTAGTGTAGTTGGGTTTGTCTCAAAGCATTTGCGAATCATGGGCTGGCAAACGCCCACAGCTTATAAGTAATAGTATGCAGTAAGGGGGAAGCGCATTAGTTCAGCCAAAACACGGGTTAGATTACTCCAAAGTTATTTCATTTGGGTGAAACGGTGGTCTGGCCACTACATCACAGTTAATGCTAAACTATACAGGGCAGCATGAAGTTAGCTTAAGACTGCAGTCACCAGAAATCTCACTAGACTACCAAGTTCCAGAAAATGTTTAAGAGGGATAGCCGCATAAAAAAAACAGAGGCTTGTGTCTACTTACTTGGACCGACATCGATCATCATCCCTTTTAGCTCGATCAAAAAGAAGGATGGTAAGAAATATCACATAGAAGTAAGGTAGAAACTGCAGAAAAGGATAGAAAGGAATAGATTCAGTAATGTGTTCTACATTACATGCATGAAAAGAAAAAGAATTAAAAAAAATAAAATGAAGGCTATAGGGAGAAGATACGTGATTAAAGAGAGCTGGGACAGTCCAGAAGAAAGCAGCTAGTATTTCCGGTACATAGTGGAAGTGACGAGACAATCCCCACCTGCAGGAGCCACAGAAAGTATCTCAAGGTGACTTTGAGTCAAAAGCCTCAATTCTCAGCGTATTTTTCCTCTATAGGAAGAAAAGTACGATTATGCTACAGAGAGAAGAGTTCCAATCTATAGAGCATAAGCATCCCGTGACTACATCCTTAATGTATACAGCAATATTAGTCTACAAACAAAGATACAAACTTCCGGAGGACATTCCATAGTTGCAAATTTTAATATTATGAGTTACTAAGATCAATCCAAGGTTAGCTTCAACCCCATTAGAATGGTGGTAAGGAGAAACAGCCACTTTGCAGTGAAATAGTAAACTCACCATCCTGAGGTTAAAAGTAGGCTGTTTTTTGTTTCTCCAGACGTTGTAGTGTATGAAGCAACTATCTGTAAAGCAATTGAATGAATTATGTCACTATCTCAGCGAATAATTGTAGCAAATTTTCTGATCTGGCAACCACATATCTCAGAAAATGTACACACTTATAATAAATCATGTAACTAAGTGCCAAGAATTAGCACCTTTGAAGGAGCCTTCCCCCAGACGAAGCATTTTCCATTTGTTCTGCGAAACTCTTGCCTTTGCCTGTCACAATCATAGTTGATATATATGCAAAGAATGCCTGCCACTAGAATATAAAGTGCTAGCTGAAACAAGAGAAGAGCACTGTCAGAAAGGCATCAGTAAATGCTCAAGATGTCAAGCACAGCGACTATAGGCCTTTTTTCACTTTCCCAAAAGAAAAAAAAGAAGGAAACTATTAAAAAAAAAAAGTGAAATCTACGCAAAGTTAATTTTGCATCTTGTCAAAAAACAGTAGCAAGCCTTAACCTAAAGGCTAAAGAAATAAAACAAAATGTGTTTTGAAATTCTAATACATACTCAAAAACAACTGAAAAGAGGAAGCAGTACCTGGGTTCCAAGGTTTACAGGATGGTTGACTAGGTACATGCCCGGAGAAGTATAGATAGATGGAACCCATACCAAGCAACCCCAGCAAATATAAAATCCAGCTGCCAGAGATATTTGCAATAAACAATATTAAGATCGAGCATCAATAACACTAGAAGCCAGCCACGTGAAGAGAAAATCATAAATGAATTAGACCCACAACTACAAAATATTCATGAGTGACGACTGAGTATTGAACACATGTTTCACACACACACACACACACACACACACACACACACACACACACATATAAAAGACAAACAGAAGAGAACAAATAAATACATCTGTCGTACATTAGAGAGCAAAAAAAAGCCAAAGAATTAGGTTTCTATCCCCATTGTAAGGCTGTATTATGAAAAAGCAATGGCTAGTTCATAGTTTGCTAGAAAGATTAGTAGGACAATAATCTCATGGATCATGTATAAGAATTATCAAATCAATAATCTCATGGATTGTGTATAAGAATTATCAAATCAATAATCTCATGGATCTTGTAGGACCTATATTGTGACTACACATGAAATAATATAGTTTTCTAGGTCAACTCCATTTTATCATATTTGGATGCTGTCTGGTAGAGCCTGACAGAGGCTTTGTATCAGCTTCTCTCCACCAAGAAAAATGTAAAGAGTTTTGAAATTGGATTGTTAATTGGAGTGACCTCCTTGACCACAGAGTGGGGTTATAATGGATGGTGCAAAACTAAAATTTAATAAAGGCGGTTGAGACACACCAACATAACAAATGGCAGCATCGATAAGAAGCAGAGCTATTAATATGTCTAGTTTGGTATCATCCATTCATCTTCATAAAATAGGGTGGAAGCTAATTGTTGTGGAAGGTAAAGAACATGCCTCTGAGGTGCAAGATGATTCCTCATCCTCCACAATATCACCCCTCACCCCAAGCAATATGAGAAAAGAAAATGCAAAAGGGAGCAAGGCAAGTCAAGACGCCAAAGACAAGATTATAGCTAAATGATAAGAATGTAAGAAAGGTTTCAGATGACATGCCCTCACCAAATTGAATGTGATATGCTGAAATCATATTTTCCGGAGAAAACACATACACTTATTTATAATATAAACACGTGTCCGTGTTTTCCAAAATAGTTGGGATAAGTCAATTTCTAAGAATAACAGAATGAAAAGTACTACTCCGGAATTTCTTATGGGTGGCTTTGGAATTTGACGTCTTCATTTATCCTTGCATTTTATTTTAAATATACAGATCTAGCAATACCTTTAGACTTCACAGCAGGTGACATTCATTCAAACTCTAGCATTCTTTATCGAATTCAGTTTGGAGCTAGAATGTCTTTAATTCGTGTCCAACAGGAATATGATGCAGCCATGAATAATGGACTTAATGCCAATGTGTAATAGTTTCCAATTTCATCAATTTCAAGATTTTTTTTTTTTTTGAGGGAGCTCATGTGCCTTTTCCAATTGAAGCATTGCGTTGTGAATGACAAGTCACTGTGGTCTAGGGTTAAAACATACAAGCTTATGTTTGGAATTACTGGTGCTCTCGTATTCTGTTGCAGCATCACCATTTTCTAAAAATGCTGCATATATTTTATATATCAAGCTTTTTCAGGATATTTTCTTAACTGAGCTTGTTTGATGCTTTTCTAATCTTAGAAGGGTATGGAAGAGCCAAGAACCTTTATGGATATCAAATAGCACACAAGGATTTCAAAGCATGTTTTCCTTTTTCCTTTCGTTAAATCATACACTCCTTCACATCCGGTAATGAACAGAACATTAGCAAAAAAAGAAAAAAGAGTAACACGCTAATGGCAATGAGGTGCTGTACAGAATCAATTTCCAAGTTCAAAATCTACATAACTAAGTGATGTTGCATGGTAAATGCACTAGTCATTATTTGTAATCACCATGCTTTCTTAATGCATATCAAAAGAGCAAGAAAAAAAAAAAAAGCATGTAAAAACAAACAATAGCACTTATTTATACCTCGATCATGTGCAATATCCATGGTGTTCCAGTATCCAGCTTCCCACCAAAAAAACTTTGTGACATAGATCAGCATCAATGCAGTATTGACAAGCATAGAATCGGCCACCACCCCATTCTCTTCATACTGGTAAAGGAGATGGCACATTAGAGAAAAACAAAAGAGCAAATGATCATGTCCTTGAAAATTTAGGACTTCAATAAGTTCTTAATTTTATAGCTTCAATGATTTTTCTCCCTCTTTGTTCCATCACCTCACATAAAATTGAACACATCATCTACAATGTGCAACACTTCCAAAATAAATTAAGAGCACCCAAAAAGGGAGTACTTCTGCATCTTCAATTTTAGTCTTCCAACATCCTATCCTTCTTCTTCAACCTCAGCGATTGGAGCCGAGGTTGATTAATTCAAACAGTTGATCAAATACTGAAACCTAACATGAACCTGTACTAGGTTCACAAATGCTTCTAAAAGAATTGGAAAACTTTAACCAAAGCTTGAGATTAAACTAGAATAGAACACATGCAGCCAAAAAAAAAAACAGAAAGAAAGAAAGAAAAAAGAGAGAAGTCAAGAAATAAGCAAGAACAATTCAGTCATACATTTGCAAAAATGTCGAGACAAAAGTGAATCTTTGAGATTCACGTAATGACTCATAGAATAGTCATCTCACAAACAACCTCAATAGTAGCAGACCAGAGAGACAGTTTGCGAACCACCACACACCGGAAACACACCAGGGTAAGGGAAAAGTGAACATAAGAGGATTTTTGGAGCAACTGCTGAACCAAGAATAGCAAGAGTTCAAGAATAATAATGAACAAACAAAAATATATATAATACATATACTGTTTATTGGAAATAGTATATCCCCACGCCCAGAAAAACTAGAAATTTGACCAAAAATCTCTAATCCCACACTACATCAAATCACAAGCAAAGTTTAACTTCAAGGATTTAGGTTTAAACTACAATCCTTTGGACACAAATATATACTACTCTACTGTTTTTTTTTTTTTTTGACATAATTATCATGATGTGAGAAATGATACAGCCCCCCTAATTGATCGCTGCAACAATATCAACTAGGAAATCCACTAGCTTTGCGGGATTTCACTAATATTCCTGGTTTTTCTTGCTTTCTATGTGCAGTTGACCGCACAGATTGGAAAGAAGAATGCTGGACAGGCAGTACCTGCTGTTTCCTCTATCCCCTCTCCCTCCTTCATTCTTTTTCTCTCTTTATCTTAATCCCTGTCTGCAAGCTGCTCGCGTTGCTGTTCTGTCTTGCAGGTTCTTCCTACATTCTCCATTTTTGCTTCTCCTCTTCTTCCATACAGTTAATGTTTGCAGTTTTTCAGTGGCCATTTGGGGAAGTCTTCAAACAACATTCAAGTATCAATATGGAACATTCTGTTGATTCAACAAGATCCTTCCCTTCTAATGTTTTTGATCACATCATCATTTTCAACATTTTATCCTTTTCAGCATTCTCCCAAACCTTATTTCACTACTTTCCTCTTTGCCATATTTCATATGCTAGTGAAAATTTCAACAATTTCTCACAACATTGATCTGTTATAAATTCTTTGACACATTTATTCCGTAGTTAAACTAATTGCTGCAAGTATGCTTGCCATGTAAGCATTTTTTGCATGATGCTTCTCTTTCTATTTTAAGTTTCCCTCTGATGAAGTTCTCTAACTTCAGTTCAGGTGAAACTTTGAATTCTAGAGTTACATCACTGAAGCTCTATGGTGTAACAGAAGGGATAATTTAGTGAGGAAAGTGTTTTATTACCAAAGGATATGGATACATCATTCTTAAATATGGTAAAAAGAGAGACAAATTCAATGATTACATTGCAAAATTCACAGATAAAGAATACATAATCTTGCAAAATTCACAGTAAACACTTCACACTTTTACCAAACAATTGTCTCAAAATACATAATCATGTAATTGAAAATGATAATATGGGTTTTCTCAACGTATTCAAGAATGCAAAAGAATTAATAAATCGTAATAAAAACCCATCCTCCTAAGAGATAACTACATAGCCATGAGATTTGGAGCTTCAGCCACTTTACCCAAAAATAAGACAATCGTCAAAGTTCTGGAAGTTATTTCCAACAGTGAAATTATGCGCAATCAATATTTAGACTGAATAGGAAGGATTCCCACCCCAAAATAATTTAAGAGTGCTATAAGCTAAATTGGCATTACACTACTGGTGCCACGATATTCCCATACTCCTTTAACTGCACAAACCACCCCTAATAAATGGGAAAAGGTCAATTCTTTTCATTTCACGTCTTGTTGGAATAGAAGAATTCACCAATGGATTTTTTGTGTTTAATTGGTGGAAACGTGGATGCTAATCAGACACCATGTAATACAAACAAAAAGCAAGTTTCCGATACACATGGAACATAATTTCTCAACATTTTCTCTCTTCCATTACCACAAAAGCAACTTAACTTTGACAATATTAATTTTTCAGGGACAATTTGTTCTTTTTGTCTACTTGGATCTCTCCCTGAGCTCAGCACTCAAAGGAAAGACTAGAAGGGGACTAAACTTTGGTAGCTTAATTGAACTCTGTTTATACTACACCACACTAACAGAAATAAAGAAATTTTAGCAGATTCAGGGCACGCACTTCTTGGGACTTTTAATATCCAGGTAAAATGGTTTGGCATTGATCAATCCCACCAAACTGTCTAGAACCTCATATATATCAACAAACAGAATTTCAACTTTAGACCTTTCATGTCATATTAGTATATTAACCAACAGAAACTTGGCTGCCATCTTATAAATTCATATGCAGAGTCACCCTTGAGGCATTTACCTGCTTTATGCAATACGTCACAGCAAGAACAGCCCAAGACATCATCCCAAATCTGCAGTTTGTGAAAACTTTAATATCAAAATGTTGACCAATTCGAGGGTAAAGCTCCATACCCTGCAAGAATGACAAGGGCACTGTTAAAGCAAAACCTAAACTAACAAGTTCATTTTTGTCTCCAGTAATCTTGCAACGAGAACAACAAATTGGAGTACTTCTAATTATGCAGAAAGATTTAATGGCAGTAATTGAAAGAATACCTAACAGCAAATCCCACAGAATCGTAATGGAGATAAAACTTTCCCTTCTTGCACAATCGTTAAACAGATGAAGAGGAATATATAACAAAAAGTGCAAGAGAAGGGGCACAAAAGAATTTCTATGTTACACACTTAGCGTAGACCCTGGCTGATTTTTTCTTCTGTTTTGTTGCAAATACATATTACTTTTAAGGTGATGCTGATAAATAAAATAAGAGCCTCAATTGACCCTTACTTTAGTATCAACATGCAGTTGCAAATGTTAATGATTAAAAGCATGGAGATGATAGGTAGAATGAAAGGATACGAAAAAGAATTCATTTTGCACACATTGAAAACGACAATAACTTTTAAAAGATAAGTCACACGAAAGCAGAATTTATTTTGCACAAATTTGCGGAAGGAAAATGAAGAAAATAAGAATTGTTCAGTATTACATAAGGTATTTATATGATGGCATAACTCATAATTCATAATCATAAATTGAGCATAATCAGAATGTTATAGACACCTGAAAATACTCACCCAGTAGAAATCGATTATTATGTTCCCAGATGAACCAGAATCAGTGGAAGATGGTGCAACATGTCCCTTGAATACATAAAATAATTAGTGATTGAATATAAAGCGAAGTTTTACTTGTTGCAAAACTAGTTGTCCATAAAATTAAACCCTTACTTTTATGTACAAGAAAACACAAAAGACAAGGCTTCCAAATATGAGGGCCGAAAATATTTCCCCCAGATGATCATACACAACTGAAGGGTTGAATATCCCAAACCTGAATAACAATTATAGTAGAAATATCAAACACACTCACAATTTAGGTGGCATTTATGTGATATGAAATGGAATACAGATACCGTAGCTAAAAATAGATACTACAAGGCATGAAAAAAGGAGCAAAACAAGTACCCAATTCTAAAAAGTTGTACACAAGGATGTCAAGTGGAACATGAAGTTGAGATTTGCATAAGAGAAAAAAGCGAAAAAGTCATTTCTAATTTGATTACTACCCTGACCTCCTAGCTTTGCTCAGATACTTGATGCTGTTTTGATTACTATCTTGATAAATTAGAACACTCAGTTTTTAGCCCATAAGCGGGAGAGTTCCTCATCTACAGCTACTTTTGTTTGGTCAGTATTTCACCTTATGTTGTCTCTCCTCCACTCTTGCTGTTGCTTACTATCATCATGATGATTTATCCTGCTAATAACTCCACTCCTAAAGTTGCAAGCTTGGGAAACACAAACCAGCAATTGGACGTTGACTATATTACCTATATTGCATGTTCCTATTTAAACTATTTCCTATTAGCAATTTATGAAAGCTCTTTATTATCATATAATTTTTAGCCTTTTTCGTGTCTATTTCTAGAACTCCAAGTATAGCAGAGGATTGAAATAAAACCGGAAGCTGGTGGCCTTTAACTTGACTTTGCATCAGTCTCACTACCTCAAGCACTTCATTCATCTTCATCTCTCTTTCCTTAGCACTATTGTCTTGGTCGTCCTGTTTGCCAAATCTAAAGCATCAAGTTCTGAATTTTACTGTCTTATTTCAATTGTGTATTTTGTACATTTGGCAAATCTTATCTCGTTCTTCCCCTCTAGGATTCCTAGTGGGTATCTAACCCATTCTTGAGTAAATGCATTCTGACATGTGCAGATCACAATATGTCAGTTCAAATAAATTCCATATCTTGTGACATAAGTAAATGATCCTCCTTGCATGTCCTACTTATTGCTTATTCTCTATATTTTGGATTAATAAAGGAAAGCAAACACTCCATTTGGACAAAACATCAGCTTTTTCCACTCTTATAACACTAAAAATAAGAAGTCCACAAACTTTGCTACCTATTTGTACAGTGGAGGTGTTATCCATCAAAAATCTCTTGTTTACACTGCACAACAGAATGGCATCACCAAGAGCAAGAATCATCCTCAAAAATTACCCAATCTCTCAGGTACCACATGCATGTCCCCTAATATTCTGGAATGATGTGGGTTTTATTGCATGTTGTAATAACAATTGCAGGTTTCCCTTTGCTTTAGATGGCACATCCCCTCTTCCTCCATCTCTTTCATCTTCTCCACCTCCAAGAATTTTTGAGGGTACTAACTAACTCAGGCCTATCTCCTCTAAGCTTGATACTCACTCTACCACATACGTCTTCCTTCTTAGCTATTTTGAAGCCTAAAAAGGCTATTATTCTCGTAATTTTATTCTAAAACAATACTTGTTATTACATTCATTAATCTTGGTTGTGATAAGTTAAGGGTGTATTTGGTCCAATGAGACTTATACAACATATATGCTCCAACTTAAACCTTAATCAAGTAATT
Organism: Casuarina cunninghamiana; assembly: GCA_028551485.1. Classification (NCBI taxonomy): domain Eukaryota; kingdom Viridiplantae; phylum Streptophyta; class Magnoliopsida; order Fagales; family Casuarinaceae; genus Casuarina; species Casuarina cunninghamiana. Next base: position 8,184,701 of record CM052364.1, read on the forward strand.
AATTCATCATTCATTTTGAACCCATAGTTTTTAGAAAAATTAGTGATTTAATAGACAGTAACTCTGTCAAATGGCACATTATCAACAAATCAGAAACCAACCATACCAAAGTAAGTGTGAACAATATCCTGTCATTCTATTGTCAAGAATAATACTATGACACTCAAATTACTAGTTAAATTAAGATGTCTCAATGCTAGTATATTGTTTCATAAGTTTTATTAACCTATGGATAAGAATACTACCATTAATCTGTTTCTACTTGATAATCAACTCATCCACCCGAACGAGCCATGAACCCACAGCCTGGCCCAGAATTTCATGCACTCAAGAGGCTGGAAGTGCCATTAGGCCCAACAGTCACTAGAAATAATAATACCACTTGTTTCAACTAAACTTGAGATGTTAATGAAACTAAAGCACTCACAAAAGCTCACTATGCATTGTCAGAATATGAGAACAGCATACTATGTCTGAAAGTAGCTCTTATTTCTAAAATAAATACAAGCCATGGGAAGGAGCTTATGCATGAGGCAAGCATGAGGCTTCACAACTTCCATACCCTAGCACACCACTCATTCAAGACTTCACACAGAAAAGCAAACAAAGTATATGTGTCCCCCATGAATGATCAGCAAAACCACTATATCTGCACTTCCTAAGAAGAGATATCCCAACCATTCAAAGGAGCCAACATCACATACTCAAAACCATATTGGCAAAATCATATACTTGATTAGATGAGAAAGTCTCACCACCAAAGACCCAGATACGTAACCAATGTCACTGCATATGCCGCCACACCATTTGCCTGCACCATGCACAATGTAAAATTGGAAACAATTAGTTTTAGCACAAAAGTGTTGGTGTGGAGAAATTGACAAATCAGTATGAAATGTACAAAATTCAGTATTAAGTACCTTGTAAACAGGACGATTTCCTGCCGGAGATACTGGGCCCTCAACCCTTTTTCCAGGAAGAAGAAGTTGAAGTGCAGCCTCAAAGGCAGCATAACAACCAATAATTTTCCACGCAGTAGCAGTAGGTCTAGGCCATATATCTATAAATCCTTGAAGCCCATGCTGCTTCAGGTAATCCCAAGTTTGGGAAATAGAGCCATCAGCATGTACCATTGTGTACCATCTGAGTGAAATACAAATTCAGATATCAGATACCCATTTAAGAATATTGCTTTATATGAATGAAGCAGGACTTAGGAACCAGTTTTCAGAATAGGCGTATCATCGCCCCTAAAGAATTCAGTCATTTAACTAAATTTATTGGGCATAAAAAGCTCACCAAACTTGTCAATTGACAACTCTTTTTCCTTTTGCATTAATGGCTAGCATTAAGATGATTTCTTTGTTTTCTTTTGGTGCTTGGTTAGGTAAAGGATATCTCAAGATTTGAAGAGCTGACCCAAGTCCCATTCCATCTTGGTGATATGGAAATGAGTAGGAGCAATTCCTGTGTCAGCTTTTCATTTGTCTTCTAACAGAAGTTTCAAAAAGGAAAAAGGATATCCAATTAGCTTCAAGTTTTCTTTTTTAACTCGCACACTTGGGGGAGGGGGAGTTGTCGAACCCCTGACCTGTTGGCCTGGCAGATCAGGGGCTCCATTGGCTTCAATTGAACTAAATCCCCAACCTTAATTTTTTTTTTAAGTAATGCACATGCATATTTAACCTGATACAGCTGCTATCATTTCTTCTCTTTGCTAGGTCAGTTTGTATCTGCACACAGCGAGCTGTCTAGAAGGGTTTTCCACCAACTAATCTCCTCATCTATACAATTACTAAACGAAATTAAGTTTTCTCAAGGATGATTTTCTTTAAATTGAAATAAACTTATTTTAAAGGTAAATGGTTGTTTAAAGCTGAAACTCAATGTAACTAATCTGTTTATAGTACATAATATTCTCAAGACAATCATCTTTGAGAAAACATTGTCTGCTAAAAAAGAATTCGCAGTGGGAAAAAAAGATACAAAAATCCCATCTACAAAACAATGGATATCACAAACGTTTAAAAACTAAATACTAAATACTGAACATATACATCAAAAAAACATGTTCGATAGAACTATAAATAGTTATGAGCTTAGTTAGAAAAATCAAGTGCCAGACAACCTTTTCCACTACTTGGTCCTTGAGAAAAAGAAGAAAATTGAAAGAAAAAACTTTCACACTTCTGCTTTACATTTTCTTCTAGCTTCAACAATATGGAAAAGCTAACGTTGGAATAGGCAAAGGACAGTTTTATAGATGGGCTTAGCTGAGTTAGTGCGTTACTCTGCTAGGTTTTAGACGTCAAAGATCAGAGAAAAGAATTCATATTTCTTTTATTTGTCTTGCTTCTTTTTGTCAGAATTCCACAGGCCATAGTGAAAACCAACTTCTTCTCTGGCATCCGTGCACAGAATAACATAAACACAATTATCGAAGGGCCAATTCGATGGAAGTCAAACTCTTTCTGCCCCAAAACAGGAGGTATTAGATTTCAAGTACCGGCATTTTCTTATCTCATTTCTTTTGCCATGCAGAGACTAGATAAACACTAGAGGGATAAATTCTGATCTTGACTTCAAATTCCTCCCCCAGGTAATGAGTCCTCATGATCCAACATTTCGATATTCTTTCACTTTCCTACCCTTCAAATTATAAAAGAAGCATTCTGAAAATTGACATGGCTGCGTTACACACGGCCGAATGCTTATGTTTCGTCAGATCTCAAATAACATTACCTATACGACAAACTATTTGTCCTTTTGATTTCACCCACATTTCAGAGGAATCAAAAGAAGCATATCGAAAATAAATCCAACCAAAAGCAAAATAAATAATTTGAATAATTGTTTTCAGGTCTCATCGATGGGCAAGAGGTCGTTTGTGCTTCAACGGCAGTATTTTTGAAATCCAAAACTAAAATATAAACGCAATCCCGCTCACTGATTTTTACGTTAAAAGGCTATAGCCTTTTAAACCTTTAAACACTCTACGGGCGTCGATTCTCTGAAATCCAAAAGATCACATTCTTGGAGAAACGATCACAAGAAAAAGACAATAACAAACACGAGGGAGGGGCTTACAGTAGAATCACGAAAGGAGGACAGAGAGTCAGCAAAGAAAGCATAGAAGCATATGTCACCAGCGGTGAGTGTACAGTCTTGGACTCTGCCATTCTCTCTCGATCTCTGCGTCCTCCGAGAGCAAGCAAGTATATCTCTCCACTCTCGGAACCGCTTTTCTTAGCTTGACCGCTCGCACAGAGACGACCTGTGTGGTCGACGCGACTTTTCCTTGCTGATTTCCAGCGATGCCACTGACGCTGAGAGGCTATTTTTAAGTCCGACCCACGTGGTCCGACGCCATTTGTTCCTGCACGGACTGAAAGATTTTCCAATTTTCAAACCCTTAGTTGGATGCCATCTGAAGCTCACTGTCACGTACAAGCGTTAACGGAGGGAATCAATCGGTACTCCTTCATTCTCGTCTTTTCCTTTTAAATCGATAACAATCCTTGTCTACAGACGTGTTCTATCCCACAATAGCCTTCTAAGGTAATTATATTTAGTTTTTAAACCATATATACGACTAAATATATAAATCAACCCATCTCTAGTCATTTCATTTTCATGCATATTGGTCCAATATGTTCATTCAATCTAATTCAGTCCCACCAGTCATGAGTTCGAGTTCCCTCTTCCTTCTTTTTTGGTATGTGTGTAAAAAAAAAAATTAATCTAATTCACTTTCTAATGTTTTTATCAACAAGCAATCACAACATTAGGAAAATGGTGTAACAAAGTGCCACGTTATTTAAATTGGATTAAGAATTATCTTTATAAGGAGAAAAACTATCTCATGTTTTTTCAAGGCACATGCGGATACACAACCATATTGTAGCGGTACAAACATTTAATGGGATCCCCAAGTAATATTTTAGGAAAAATTCTACGCCGGCCGTTTGCTAAGATCATGTACAGATTCAATATTATTTGTTTAAAAAAAGTCTTTGCTCGAGAAAAATTATTCATACTACTGATAGATAACTTCGGTGAGTTCAAAATAACAAAAAATTTGGATCTAATCAAATATTATTTTTCAATATACTTGCACGAGAAAAATAAATAAAAATAACCTTTAGGAGAGGGAAGAGAGGCATATGTTTCTTTCTGGAGCAAAAGAATACCTTTATATAATTTCATGAGTTATGCCCATAATGAACAGGTACCACACCCATCACGCATGAGGTAAACTTAACGCTCATAAATCGTGATTCTGCATTCAACCCACAAATACAGAGGGATATGAAGGAGAGAATGAAAAGAGCTGTGGATGAAGACTATACAAGGAGACTTGTGAGGATAAACATAGTGTTAATTCTGTACGTCGCAGCTGCAGTGAAAGCCTCTCCCCTTCTCCCTCCATCTCTCTTCCCCACCGCACTTCCTCGTGACCGGAACCTTCGCCCTCCCCATGCCGATGCTTTCACTGTTGCAGTTTATTGCAGTTTCTTGTGTGAGCCAGTGTGCAGATTGCAGGTACACTCAGAACATAAGTATATGAGTTTTGTAGCTAAATGTATGAAACGCTGTCTTCTTCCTCGAAACAGACGTCGTCCGTGATTGCCATCTCAACTGCCTAGAGTTCAGAGATCAGAAGTTTGATGTATTACATTCAGATACCTTACCATGCAACTAAATGTTGTATTTAGTTTCTTGGCTGTTAATTCATTTGGTTAAATGTGACGATATAGGTATGTTGTGATTATTTATGCTTCTTCTTTTTTCCTTTTCTGGAAAAGTGAATGCTGATATCCCAGATTCTCAATTAACCTAATACTGGAGAATATGGGGATGTATTAGAAATCAATAAGATTATATTTTTAATTGAAAAAATTTATGATCACAATAATATTACATTTAAAAAGTGTTATGTGGTGATAAAATGTCAGCTATTTGCTATAAGACCATCATTTTTTTTTTTAATGCAAATCGTGACAACCATATGATTTAGTAATGGTAGTCATGCTTAACGTTCATAGGGTTTTGATTTCATGTGTTAGATTGGAACATAATCGTTCAGAAATCATGGTTTTACCAACTTGTTAATAGAAAGCATGCGCAGTCTAAAATCTCCAAAACATAATATGTGATCATAATAAAGGGCGTTGATGAATCAATTTTTTTTTTTTTTGGTTATAAAAAGTATAATTAACCTATTGATATAAAGAATGTTATGTACCTTGGCCAAAATGAGTATTAAAACCAGTTATACTACTAAATAAAAAATAAATAAAATTTTGATTTGTGACAATGTGTCTTCAATCTCTAATTAATATTGCTTGATTACTCATAATTTAAATTTAACTTGTTTAGCGCTTTTGTCAATAAAATACGTAAATCATAAAAAAAAAATATCAATCATGCAATGAGAAAATATGATCTTTACCATTTTCCCTCTATTAATCTTGTAGTAAAGACAACAATAATAAAAAATAACCAATACATGATCCTTGAAACCACAAAAAAGAAGAAAAAAGAAAACATACTTTGTATTTGTTACTTATCAAAACTTCATAGGGGCACTAACCAGCGTTTCATGAGTATCAATTTCTTTAGTTTCTCCTTTTTATTACGAATACATGTTACTTGTCAACTGGAGCACCAAGTCATAAACATGTAAAAGTATTTAAAAATTATAATCATGACTTTAGATTACCAATAAAATCATTCTTTCCCCTTGGATTTATTAGACCATTGTGTCATTATTTTTTCTCCTTTCTTGCCACGAATGACATAGGGTTATGTTATTGGACATGAAATCAAGACAAATAGGTTTCCAAAAATTTTCTTCGAATCATATAGCAATTATTTCTATTACACAATTAGAATTATTAATAGAAGAAGGGAAATGCAAAGAGAAAACATATGCTTTGACGGCCGAAAGAGATTGTAAGTTTGAAAAGATTCATGGTACTTTTCTTTAATCTTAGCATACTCCCTAGCTGCTTTTTCTTTTCTATTTTGTTGCAAATGCGTATTATCATGGATATGATAGAAAGAAGTGATATGAAAAAGAAAATCAGAACCATGAGTGATATTTAAATAAAAACACATAAAAATCCAAACACAGGCAAGATACAGCGAAGCCAGGTAGTCTTGCCTGTACAGACCTGGAAAAGATCCGCGAAGACTAAGATAACTTTTTAAAAGATAAGTCACATGAAAGCAAAATTCATTTTGCACAAATTTGCAAAAGAAAATGAAGAAAATAAAAATTGTTTAAGATAACACAAGGTATTTCTTTGATGGCATAATTCGTCATTCATATTGCAGATATGTGATTACCTAGAATATTACATTTCCTACTACAATATATAATCGTCTGGAAAAGTATACGTTGTATAGATTAGAAATTATTCTTTTGCATTATTTGTGGAAATAAACACTCCATTTGGATAAAACCTCAACCTTTTCCATTATGATAACACTAAGAATATACCTATCCGTATAGTAACAGCACATATAACTGTTAAGAGCCTCATCGGAAAATATGGAAGAACATGTCATAAGTATCAACTTCTTTATTTATTGTGGTGTGCATACATGTCACTTGTCAACTACAACAATAATTCATGAAAAAATAGAAAATTTAAAAAATTATGGCAATGACCTTAGTTTACAAACAAAAGCATTCTTTTCTATTGGATTTATTAGTCCATTGTGTGTCATCCATTTTTTCCTCTTGTCCCATTAAATTGGCCAAGGGTTATCGTATTGGAAATCAAAACAAGATGATGATCACATGGATTGTTGAGCTTTGTAAATAATTACATGTATGACATCTTAAGGGAGGGAGACCACATTTCATTAAAAAGAATTCCTACTAAAAGAAGCTATTTATAACTTTAAGTTGACATCCAATAACTAATTAACCAAACTAATTTAGTAATTGTTGGCATGCGCTTAACTCAATTGTAGGAAAATCCTGCTTGAAATATTTTTCTCAAATTTGACATCAAATGCAATATGTAAATTAAAATAATAAATAAATTAACTGCATAGACAATTATTATTTCACTGGTAAAATATCAAAAGTCGAATAGTGTATATAGAAGACTTTTGTTGATGGTATTTGGATTTTTGGTTGATTTAAGATTGATAATTGTATCTTAACCTTTATTGTACTGCAATTTTCTCGCTATTTCTCTTGTAAGTTTCATTGCTTTTAAAGATAAATATAGCAAATATTTTTCTCATACAAGTGGAATCACCAAGAGAATAAAAGGGAAATGCAATTTTTGAAGGAAAAAGGATAAAATATTTACTCGAGAAAGGGAAGAGTTTTTTGAGAAATGCATTGCAAGTTTCATAAAATCAGTGGTACAACTGTTAGATAACTTTGTTAATATCAAAATAATAATAATAAATTGGATCTAATCGTATATAGTCTTCCAATGTACTCACCGGAGACAAATTAATGAAAATAATCTTCACGAGAAAGGGAAGAGATGCATTTGTTTCTTTCTCGAGGGGGTAGATAGCAACCTATGAGTATAAGAGACTTTTGACATGGGTAATAGAACAACCTATTGTTGTCATACATTTATTTAATTCAATGAGTTATGGCCATGACTAAAAGGCACCGTGCCTACCATGCATTACGTAAAGTTAATGCTTATAACTCGTGATTCTATGTAGGTTCGACTCCAAAATATAGAGGGATATGATCAAGAGAAGAAGGATAGCAATGGATGGAGACTGTAAGGCGAGACCAGTGAGGATAACCTTAGTGTTAATTCTGTATGTTGTAGCTGCAGCGAAAGCCTCCTCTCCCCTGTATCCTCCGTCCCTCTCACCCACCGGATTTCCTCGTGACCTGAACTTTCTTCCTCCCGATGTCGATGTTTTCTATGTTGTAAATTTTTGCAGTTTGTGGTGTCAGCCAAAGTGCAAACGGCGAACTCGCTCAGAATTCTTGTTCATGAGGTGTGCAGCTCGATGTATGAGACTCTGTCTTTCTCCACACTAACGTCGTCTGATCAACGCCGACGAACTTGATTGTTTTTTCGTTAAGTCGTTTGTTTAAATGTGACGATAAATGGTATGTTCAATTACACAAGAGCAACACAATTTTTGTGATTATTTATGCGATTTCTTTTCTTTTTTGACAAATGACGAAGGGTTATGTTATTGGACATGGAAACAAGACAAAAAAGGTTTCCCAGACTTCTTTTCATATCATATGTTTCTTTTAGTGATTTAAAAAAATGCAGAAAAAGAGAGAGACATTTGTTTCTTTGTTAACCTTAAACAATATAGTTGTCTATCTATTCACTTACGAGCAATGGCCACGATGAGAAGACACCATTCGAAGTCCTCAATTCAAGCAATTTTTTTCTTCTTAAATGTCAAGGTTGTGTAATTAAGAATCCTTCTAACGGACTTTCTAAAACTGATTCGATGTGACTACTGGTGAATGTGTCAGAGACACGTTTGGTGAGAATAACTCTCTTCCTTCATCCTTATCATTTTCTCTGCCTCCAAGATTTTTTGTGGGCACTGACTACCTTGGTCCTATCTTCGCTAAAACTTGATACTTACCCTACCATATATGTCTTTCTTGGCCATTATGGAGCCTATAAAGGCTATGGTTCTCATAATCTGATTCTGCAATGATACCTCATCGATGCTGATCTTATTTTATTATGTCTACCCGATATTTCTCTAATATTAGTTTACCTGCTGACTATTTTTGAGTCACCTTCTCCCATTCCATTTCCTATTCCAAGAACCTCGTCCTCCTAATTAGAACCGCAACTATGCCAGAAAACCAGTGAACTAAAAACCAAGAAGACCGACAAAAGGTCAGAGCTAATATATTGATAAAATTGTGATTCACGAGTGAAACGAAGAACCTCACTCATAATCCTAGGCTAATGAATACAAAGAGAAAAGAACAATTAGAATTAACACCTTGAGATTTGTTACGAATTTTTGCATAGTTCTTCGATAATGAATTAAAGCATACGTATGTATACATATTAACACAAGAATTTTTAAGGAGATTTGGATTAATAAGGTCCTATGTATCTTGTTTCTCTAATAATTCAACTATTACAACTTTAATGTTTTGAATGAAAAAGACTAAAAAACTCTCATAACCTAAGTATTGTAATACTCTTTACATAACCCAACAATTGTTATTAGAATCACTTAAGCTTTTGGTTCTCAACTTCCATTTATTTACAACTCAAAAGCTCATTTATAGGCCCTTCAACCCTTTGAAAAAAGGATTAGATTCTCAACCCATGTGAGACTCCTTCGGTATAGCTCTTATTTATAGGGCTATAATTAAAAGAGTAGATTAATCTAACAATCCTAAAAGAGCAAACAGATCAACGTAAAAAGCCTACAAGAGAGATCTTAATTAATCATTAAAGAAAACCTTAGTTGTTGTCAAAATTGGACGCTTTCAAAGCTCACATCATTTGATGAACTAATGTTACCATAGCGAATCAATTGATCTCTACTCCTTAATCTACTTCATCTCCTTTTGAATATAAAACACACTTTTCTACTAAAGTGTATTAATCATTGTAGCCCACCACAACCTCCTAAGACTATCATATTTAGTTCTTAAACCATATATATAGTTAAATATATAACTAAATACACAATTTTTGTGGTTGTATTTTCATGAATTTCTACAAAATATTTTTAACTTTCATTTAATCTAACCTATTTACTTGAGAATTCAACTTAAAGTTCTAATATTTTGTGAACAATATATGCAATCACAATGTAAGGAAATATAAGTTAAATGTTAAATAGTGTGCCAAAGTTTCACATTGTTTAGATCCTAGTTATTAATCATTTTTATGATGAGGAAAGACTCTTTTTTCTTTTTATCTAACTTTTTTTGGTATAAACGAGTTTCCTAATAAAATAGCAAATCTTAGCTTCAAGTACGACACCCCTTTATCTACCAACAAAGATTCACAAAGGAAGCATTTCCCCATGTTTTAGGTGATAGGTCAAGTTAAAAATCATGTAATTAAATCCCACATTGCCTAGATATTAGTTGAAAATCATCTATTTATGTAGGAAATATTCCCTTACCCTTAAGTTTAGTTTTATATATGAATTGAAATTCCCAACAATTTTGAACAAAGGTTCAAGAGTCTATGTTTCATGCATAAAGTTCACAATTCAAATTGGTTTTGAGTGGATATATGATTCCAATACAAAACTCACAACTACCTTAACTATAGGAAAATGTGTTAAGAATGGTGTGACAGTGTTTTACATTGGCTAAACCTTATTTGAGAATTGTATTTATAAGAAGAGAATACCTCTTACTCTTTAGCTGTTTTTTTTTTTAACATGAATGACCTTTTTAACATAACATATATATATATACGCATGCACATATATGAATATATATGTGTATATATAATGTGGTCAATGTCTTAACACAATCTTCTTTTATATAAAGGTATCATTTTTCTTTTAACCATCACTTTTAAATTAATGTGTGACCTTTTTTATAAATATAATGCAAGAACTATAGTTTTAAGTAAAACATCCTGTTACTAATTAACAAAGTTATTATGGTTTTCCCATACAAGTTAAATCACTACGAGAATAAAATGGGAAAGCAATATTTGTTTGAGAAAGGGAAGAGAGTTTTGACAAATGAACTGCAAGTTTAGTAAAATTAGTGATACAACTATTAGCTAACTCTTTTACTTTCAAAATAATAATAAAAATTGGATCTAATCTTATATGATCCTTTAATGCACTTACCGGAGACAAATTAATAAAAATAATCTTTACAAGAAAGGGAACAGATGCGTTTGTTTCTTTCTCGAGAAGGTCCATAGCGACCGAAGAGAATTTTAACATGGGTAATAGAACAACATATTGTTGTTGTACATTTATTTAATTCCATAAGTTATGGCCATGACGAAAAGACACCATTCCTACCATGCATGACGTAGAGTTAATACTATAAATCATGATTTTAGGTTCGACCCCAAAATGTAGAGGGATATGATCAAGAGAAAAAGGATAGCCATGGATGGAGACAATATGGTGAGACTTGTGATGATAAACATAGTGTTAATTCTGCATGTCGTAGCTGCAGCGAAAGCCTCCTCTCCCCTGCATCCTCCGTCCCTCTCGCCCACCGCACTTCCTTGTGACCTGAACTTTCTTCCTTCCGATGGCGATGGTCTCACCGTCGAAGTTTTTTGCAGTTTTTGGTGTTTCCCAAGGTGCAAACATTGGGATCGCTCAGACATCTTATTCACGAGGTGTGCAGCTAAATGCATGGGACGCTGTCTTTCTCTGGACGCAACTCGTCGGTGACTCCCCTATCAGTTGCGTAGGGTTCAGAGATCCTAAGTTTGATGCGTTATATTTAGTTTTATGCTTTATTCCTGATCAACGCCGAATATGTTATTGCGCGATCAAAATGTTGTATTTAGTTGTTTTCTTGTCAAGTCGTTTGGTTAAACGTGAAGATATATGATATGGGTTGTTTCGATTGCATTAGAGCAAGACAATTATGGTGATTATTTATGCTATTTCTTTTTCTTTTCCAAAAAGCTTAATGTTGATTTTCTATTGTAAAAGAGGGGATAAATTTTATTAATACTAACAAAGTTAAGGACATGGTGAAATGCCTACATATTAAGTTACCATATAAAACATAAAAATAAAAGTAATAAATACATTAGAAAATTTTTAATTAACTAAATTAAATTTTATTTTTTAATTAACCAAACATTTGAAAAAATTTTAGGTAACACAATTTTCTATGGTGAAGTATTGCAAATCAATAAGATCATATTTTTAATTGATTTTTTTATATTCACAAATCATATTACATTTTTAAGAAAAAAGTCTTACGCACCATCATTTTTGCTTTAAAGCCAATTTGTAAAAACCATGTGATTTAGTAATGGTAGTCTTACTTAATCTTCATGGAGTTTTAATTTCATACGCTAGATTCGAACATAATGACTAAGAAATAGTAGTTTTACAATCTAAAGCATACAAAACGTAATACAAGAACGTAACAAATGCCTTGATCAGTAGATATTTTAATATTTTTATTTTTTAATTAGAAAATATAATTAACCTATAAATATGAGCAATCTTATGTTACGAGCAAAATAACAACTATATTACCAAATAACTAATGCATGACTCTTTAAACCACAAAAAAGTTACTTTTGTATTTGCTACTAATCAAAAATACTTAAGGACACCAACGAATGTGTCCCGGAGTATCAACTTCTTTCATGCTACTTGTCAACTACAGCACCAATCCTAACACGTAAAATATTTAAAATTTATAATAATGACTTTAGCTTACAAACAAAATCAATATTTCCAATGCATTACTCTTTCTTCTTTCTTGCCACGAAAGGGTTATGTCACTAGACACGGAAACAAGACAAAAAGGGATGCCAAACTTCTCTTCGTATCATATGTTTCTTTTCGTGATTTTAAGAAAAGGACATTTGTTTCTTTGTTAACCTCGGACATGCGTAATATGATTGCATTCCTTTTTTTAGGGGGATTTGGCTAGTTAGAAATTTGACAAAACACAAAAGCAAAACCATATCCTTACACAAAATTGACAAAGATGTCAGCTACTAAGTGTTCCAAGTATCCACCCCCATTCAAGGTAAGGTACAAACAAACATTTTTGACTAAGTCTCGGTAACTGTGTTAAAAGTGCTCGTGGATCATCTTCCATTCTTAATAGAAGTTTTGGTCGGTAGGCAACCTTCACCGATGGGACAATACAAGTTAAATATGACGGTTTAGATATCATGAAGAATAATGTTGAAAAGGGGCACTTAAACATCATCATGACTTTCTATGTTAAGTTGACACCTAGTAACAATGTAGATATTAGAGTCTACACTTTGTTTAAATGTCTCAAGATATATGAATAACAAAACCAAGTACCCCACATTATTGAATTAGACTCGTTTTATTTAGTCTAATGCTTACTTAAAAAATTGAGAAATTCTTAAAAACTATAGTATGTCATTTGCTAGTATTGGTCAATAATCCCTACATATGTGATCATGTGATGAGTGGAATGCAATTGCATATCATCTTACCAATCATAGGTACATAGTTTAAAATGTGAGACTTTTTGACTAACGTAGCTCATTACGTCACTCATGCTTAGTTACTTTTGTGAATAATCAATTATGTTTAAGTAATTATAAGTATCACAAGGCTAAACACATATATTGCCCAATGTATTTAATGCTTTTATCTTTTATGTTTTTATGCATTAACTTGATATGTAAGTGATTTATCATTTTTTAAGGGTATGATTATACACTATTTTTTGTATTTATCTAAGATATGGTAATATAATTAATGTTATTTTTATTAATAAAGCTTGTCAGAGTCCCATTTTTATTTTCATATAAAAAAAATGTAATATGACTACAATATTGTTATACAACTATTCAATTTATGTAAGGTTTATATTCACACAAACTTGACATTTAAGAGAAAATGATTGCTTGAATTTATGACTTTAATGGAGTTGAAATGTTTGAAAAAAATACGAGTTCTAAATTAAAAAAGTTATTATTAAAATTTATCTTTTTAAAGGAAAAAGAAAAAGAAAATTCAAAGCTGCCTCTGGTCGCTGGAACAGGATACAGAACGGGGCCTAATTCGGAACGAACAGAGGATTAAAAAGTAAACCGGAGTTTATCCGATCGTACTCCCGCTCCCCCGTGTCTCTCCCTCCAATAACTCACGGGCCTGTTCCCATACAAACCCTAGCGAGGACGAGAAAATTTGTTTGCAACGACTACGAAGAAGCGGGGAATAGAAGTAAACGTTGCTGCAACAGGAAAGCCCTAATTCTGTAAGTATGTTCGTTTGGCAATTGAGGCAGTTACTGTGATTGACGTTAATTATTGCTTGAAAATGGATGCATTTCAGGAGCTGGGGGAGTTGGATGCCCTGAAAGTCTGTAATGGTGGCGAGAACGACGGGAGAAGGAGATGAGTAGGTTGTCGTTTAGGCCTCGTCCGCTTGACATTCACAAGAAGCTTCCGATCGTCAAGAACGTGAAGGACTTCGAAGATGATGATGCTCCCACCACCTCCTCCACCCGCAATTCCCAGCTCCACCGTCTCGTCCCTGATGTCGACAACGACGTACGATGTGTACCCTTCTCTTCTTTTCTGTTTATTATTGATGGTTTCACTGAGACATTTTATCAAACAGTTCGCACGCGTAACCTCTAGTAAGATTTTTGTGATTTAGCTGGTAGGGCACTTTGATTTCTTCCATGACATGTCTAATTAAGATGCCTCCTTCTTTTACACCAGTGGTTGTTTGATGCTTTCTAATTTTATGAAGTTCTTTTTTGGGCTGCCAACTTTGGTCTGCAACTGTTGTGTCGTGGAACCACCCATGCAGCACTCTCCGAGGGGAGAGTTGCGTCTTGGGTTAAAGCTCATTGGGACGATTATTTGTTGAAACACAACTTAACAAACTCTGCACCTCAAGTGTTGCTCATTGAGTAATTTTTCATTAGCTTTGTTCTAGGCATTTAGAACTATTAGGATTCAAGAAATTCCTACAGCGTACTTGCTGTGTCTTTTCGCATGTATGACTGAGCGGTTAAAGTGCTGAACCTTTACCAACCCAATAAAGAGGCAGTTCTAAGATTCAGTTCTATGAATTGTGGTCTGGAGTTGGAGCATTGCAGGAATGGGGCAGTATTGGTCCTTTTTATGGGCAACATTACCATATTTCTAGTATATGTGTAGAGATTGTAATCCTCATGTTGTTTTTGTTGGGCATTGTGTGTCGAGAGGATGCTCTGAATCTTCTGCCCCTGACATCTGTCATTAATCTCTTACCCTTTCAATATCATCTTAGGTAATGGTCTTTCCTCTAGTCTTATTTTCTTTGTGACTCCATCTTTTTCTTCCCTTACTCTAGGCAGATTAATGGAATTGATGCCAAAAATTGTTTTCTCTCTCCCTCTTGGTTGGTTTGGTGAGGACTTAGGTGGATGCAAAAGGCAGAAAGCATTTGGAGAGTGGGCAATGAAATAGTACATTAATTTGCCTTGTCTCTCTCATAAAAATTAATTAAAAAATAAAAGAGAAAATGGTGAGGAATGAGACATATGTTGTATTAATTATAATAGTACTTCATTTTATTTCATCATATTGTTTGGGATAGGAATGGACTGAATGCATAAAGTTATCGGTGTTGAGCCTACCGGGTTTACTTCTCTTGAAAAACTGGAATCCCATAAAATTTCCAGATGTTGATTCTATGTTACCACTATGATACGCTGAAGATATCTCTTTTATGAATTTAGTACAAGCGGCCCAGACACCTTGAGGAAGGTGGCACAATACTTTGGGTAATCTCTATTTGTGTAAGAATACTTGTATATTATTGAAGGTAAAGCTCATCGCTTCCTCCTTTTCCACAAATAAACTCTTTGGTTTGGAACTTATTTGCTGCATGACCATTCCAATTCCGCATTGCAATTATTGTGCAATGTTTTCATAATAGTCCATGCTGCCAAATAAGGCAAGAGATGCGAATTTGTCTTAAAGGGAAGTTGTACTCCTAGTCTTGTATTTCTGTAGATGTTTTATACTAGTACCAATAAAAACCATACAAGACAGCACTTAGTTTTACTCTTCCACTATTTGTATGGTGTTGCTCTTGCTAAACATCCATAGTTGCTTTCAATGTCTATTTCATCTGCTTTTGTATGAAGGTTGATATTTCATGTCATGGACTTTGCAAAGGATATTTGATGTTTGTAATGGTACCATATGTCTTATCTTTTATTAATTTTATAATGTTACATTTTTTGGTAAAAACAAGTCTTTTGGTTTCCCTATATTTGTTCAATTGATAATGAAAGGATTGGACCGTGAATTGGGTTTCTTATTGCACCTTTCCTTGACTCAAGCAATTGTTTCTCTGTGATTTTGTCCCTCGCTCCCTCCTTTCCTTTTGGCCATCTTTGTTACAACTGTATATTACAAGTTTGAAATTGTTCATTTCTTTGTCAATCATAACGCATATCCATCTTTAAGTTCAATTGAGGTATCAATCCATCTCCTATTTGAGAAGTGAAAATTATTATTGTAATTTGTTGATTTTAGACTCTTCTTCATATTGATAACATGTAAAGTAAGACCTTTATCATTCAAAAAGGAAAAAGGTGGTGTTCTATTTATATAAATGTAAATGTAATTGCAGATTTTCATAACTTTACTTTAGCCTAAAACAAATTCCTAGCTCCCACCATTGTTTGATACTCTTTCCAAAGGCATACTGTAGCATAAAATATGTTTTATCTTTTTCAATAGTATGTATGAATCTTGATGAAGTTGAACATGCAATTGTGTTATGGATGGGGAGGTGTCTAATATTACTGTTTAAACTAATCTTAAATATGCATCTTTGTTAGGTGCATCAAATCCCTACCAAGAAAGTGTCTTCTGAGATACCTACCCCTCAGTTTGTCATTGTGGATACATATGAAAGAGATTACTCCCGCACTTTTGTTCAACCAACATCTTACTTACGTGGAAGAGGAGGTTTGCGGACCATACGTGTTCTTTGTTGATGTTTTGCGACTATGATGTTCTCTTAAGTTGTATATCCATTATAATAGCCTCCTTAAATTATGTTCATTGATTTTCAGCTCGATCTGAGCTTGGAGAGTTTGTAGAGTATGACCTGGACAATGAGGATGAGGATTGGCTTCATGACTTCAACAAAGAAAGGAGGAACCTCACCCCTGAAAAGTAATCATATAAACATTGTTATTGTATGAATTGCCTGGTTCTTTCCTTTGTTTGATATTAGTTGGTTTCATTCAGTGTTTTCATTTGAACACATTTTTTTAGAATTTCTATTTGTATGAAAATTGGTGGGAAATAGAATAAGCTTTTGTGATCGTTAAATGAAAAATATCTTCTTCACCCCCCCCCGCCCCCCGCGAAAAAAAAAAAAAATAGACGTGGTATTCAATCATTGTTCTAGGGCCCTATCAATACAAAATTTTCCATCTTCTATATGTAGAGTATTTAAGATGTGAATGAATGAACTTGTTATTTTTCTGTCTTTACATAGCAACCTAAAGGCACAGTATTGTGTGACCCTCTCCCGGAGATTCAAAGAAGCAGTTTGTATTCATTGTTGATGATAGTTAAATTTTATACCCTTTTTTTTTATAGTTTCTGGCAGAGTATAGGGTTTATCATTCATATTTTAGTGTTTGGTAAATAAATAGGGACCCGTTCCATTTTTCTTTGTACTATTTATTTATTTATTTCATTTGTTATGAGAGCAGACTTCATTGAGAAGAGGATACAACATCACTTTGTTATAGGAATATTTCTCCTCTTTAAGTGAAAGTGCAATCAATAAGGTTTTGTGAGAACCATCAGACAGCTATACTAATAATTAAAAAAAAAAAGAAAAAAGAAAAAAAGAGAACAACATAAGAAGTATGTTTCTCTTTCACCTCAAACTTCATAAATTTTGTAGTTCCATGGGCATTATCCATTGAATTTAGGCATTTGCACTGGTGAATCTCTCTTTCTAAGGATTTGTATGAACTGGAAATTAGAATGCCTATAATTAAATCTACTTAAAATTACTGCATCTATTGCATTTTACTATCAATTGTTTGTATCCAATTTCTGTGGTCTAGTTTGATTGTCGCTAATGTGAAATCATTGGATTTTCCTAGAAGCCACTAAACCCAACTCTGGGGTCAAGTAACAATGCAGAATTCCACAGAATCTGCTGGATAAATAGTGATTCTGGTGAAAATATGGACACTACTAAGATATATATTATTTTGTCACCCTGGCTGGAACATTCAGCAGTTCTCTTTGGAATTCATGCATGAATATTGAAGCATACATGTTAATCTGAAAAGAAAAGATTGAGTTATGCCTATTAATGCAGGTTTGAATTCCTTCTTTTTAAGTTGGAAGTATTGGATCATAAGGCTCGAGAAAGAGCTGGAGTTATTACACCTACTCTTGGTTCTCCAATTCCTGTACTTCTACAACTGGATGCTGCTATTGAGGTGAAAATTTTATTCTGGGTTCTCATGAATGAAAATGCTAGTCATTGCTTTCTACTACTTCTTCCATCAAATAGTTGTGTCATAGAAAATCCTAAGGGGGATTTATTTAGTTCTTGATAAATTCCTTCTCTGAACAGAAAGAGGCTGAAATTTAGCTATCAAAGAAATTTTAAGGTAGTCCTTAACCTCCTTGGGTTAGATAAACAACAAGGAACTTAGGCTTTGAAATCAGAATTTAACTTAACACAAACTAAATGAAAGCTATCAACAAATCTTGCCTACATAAGCACACTTTATGGGATAATGGGACATAAACTGCATGACTTATAATAAATTCTTTTTTAATGACACATTGGGCAAAGGTCAACCACCTTTTGGAGATCACTGTGATGTATTTTTTCCCCCAAGGATGGCCCCTTTTCTGGGGTTTGTTGTGGGGGGGGGGGGGGGGTTTTGTTGGTTATGAGGGCTTATTATCTATCTAATTCAAAGGCCTCTTGTGCAAGGAAAATAAATCATCTCTCAAAGTACATAAAATATTTTTCTTCTGCGGATTAATGTTTGTCATTTATAATGTGATTTATTAAACCATTTGTTGTGCGTATGACTGGTCATATCTCTTGTTCTAACTTACTTTTTTCTTTCTCTGGATCTTAGACACTACCAGCTCAAACTTTCAGATATCCACTTATCCAGTTTGTTTACAATTATTGGAAAGATAAGGTACGTTTTAGATACCATTATGAAAGATGCGAGAGGTTTGCAATCTTGGGAGTGAATGAATGAATCTGTTAGAAACTGCTGTCACCATTCTGTTTTGTATGATAGCTTTTTTTTATATAACGTTTATTCTGCTTCACCATCAAGTGTCCTGTTTCATTGGAAGAATTAGTGCAAAAGATTAGGAATTCTAAGTAGCTTCTTAGAATGCATTTTATTTGATTTTCCACTTTCTTTTCATTTAAGTAAAATTCTAAAAGGGACCTAATAACTACTTGTAGTCCCTAGCAACATATGAAATGAAAGAAATCATTCAAGGTAAGCAATATATACTCCAATAGGCCTACGCTTCATTAACTGAGCTGCATCCATACATGTTGCTGCCTATGTTCCTATGGGATAGTTGGAGACTGATATTGTGCAAGATGTTCAACACGGTGACGCCAAGAGATAGAAAATGCTAAGGTGGCTATGTTTAGTTTGAGGTAACAGAAAGGAAATGATGGCCTGCTTCAACATAAGCAGACTGTTTATCTCCTTTATTAATATTAGCTTTTTTTTCATTGGCTATTTAACTGGGGTTTGAACCAAAGTTTTACCTTTTTGGTCTTTTCATTTTGTGAAATGTGCAAATTATATGCCAATTAGTTAGCTTCATTTTGTGAATGACTTTCCTTATTATGTTTGTAATGTGGTGAATAGAACATGTTGCTATAGCGATCTCTTGGTAACTAATATTTGTTGTAACTATGTAAATTGGTACCATTGTAGTATTCATGTATTTACAGTCCAGTCACTGAACCAAATAGGAAAAGAAAGCAGAAAAATGGTAGAAACTTATCATATATTATTGAAAAAAATTTATTAACCCATTTACATAAGCTAATAATAAGATACCCTGCTTATAAGTTTCTTCTGCCAATCAGGAATGAGTGGCCTTTGTTCAGTCATGAATAACTATGCTCCTTTTCTTTTCTTTGGTCAGCGTGAAAGATGGCAAAAACCTATTCTACGGCGTTTGCAGGTCAGTTTCACCCCTTTGTACTTAGATAGTCTGTTTCAACTACTTTTCTGGATTTTTCTTGGATGTATTCATTTCTGCAGTAGTTATTACAAGTGGAAGGCGACTTCCATCATTATTATTCTTAGTTCTGCTTATTTATTTATTTATTTTTCGGGGATTTTCATTTTTTTTGGGCAATTGGAGAATGCTTTCCTAATTGTTGGTTTGGTGTGGAATTTATTTGAACTGTCTGTAGACTAAACCATAAAGAAAAGCATCTTTGATAAATGAAGTTAAAGGGCAGTAATACTTCGAAGCACATAAATAACAAATAAATTTGCAATTTTTTTCATTGGAGAATGTATTCAAGACCTAACAAAACCTGCTCACAAGCCAAACCACCCGCAGCCCCCTCCACCCCCTCCTGCCTTTTCTTTTGGCCGCTCCCAATCCCCTTTTCTTCTAACCGTGTGGTCCAAAACCAGAAAAAGAAGCCACCCCCCCCACCCTTCCCCTCCATAAACGCCAGAGTTTGCTGAAATAATCTTCTTTTATCAGGCTTAAATTTGTCCTTTATGAACATTTCAGGCTTAAAAAAAATAAAAAAACTGTTGGACTTGTTAGACTTGCTAAAAAACCCTAACAAAACCTTCGCACAAACCCAAATCCCAACCCTCCCATCTTTTTCGGCCTCTCCCAATTCCCTTTTATTCTTCCCCTGTGGCCCAAAACCAGAAAAATAGAAACCCCCACCCTTTCCTTGCCCTCCTGGGTTTTATATGCAACAAACTAAACCCAAGAGTTTAGACAAATCATCTTCTTCTCTCAGGCTCAAACTTTTCCTTTATGACCATTTCATTCTTTTGGAAAAAAAGGAATAAAAACGAAAACGCCCGATGGACTTCTTAACTTGATAAAAAACTGCTTTAGTAAACGTTCTGAGAAAGTTAGCGTTATCTTCTTTTTTTGTTCCTTGTACTAGAATTTGCATGAAATAATTTGTTCTTACTGCACATTATGTTCTACTATTGATAAGCTCAAGTACATTTTCTTTACAGCCTCCTCCACCTGTTAATGACACAAACCCATACAATGTCTTTAGGCCAAGGGAGAAAGCTCACAGACTTCACACAAGGAGGGTAGGTATCGAATTTGGTTGTCTATTCACATTTAACTACGTTTTTAGCGAAAGATTCTCTTCTTAGACCTTAGAGTTCGTAAAGGTTATTCTCTAATATGCCTCGTGGTGATCTTTTGTTTAGATGCAAAGGAGGGAAAACAATGTACAATCGTTTGAAAAGCTTCGTCAGGTTTGCACTATTTGATTTATTTCTTTGTGCTTACTATAATGTTATTTATTTCTGTGCTGTAGAGTCATGCTTCTGTTCACAAGCATGAGTTCACTTGTTAGAAAATTGGAACGGTCCAGGTTGGCTTAGTTTATTTGGTTTGCTGAGCCCAGGCATGGCACCAGCAAATGTGTAACTTATGATGTACTGATTCAGTTTGTGCGTGTCTATACAGTACAACATAGGTGTTGTTTTGTATCGTCTATGTTAACAAGCTTGTGCTTTTGATCTTGTCTACTGACAAGCTTAAGTCTAGGCTGGAGTTTGACTCAACCGTTGAAAGAACTGAGTTAGCAAGATATGACTTTAATTAAGTAGCTTCTAACAGCTGCAACCATTCGTGGCCCTAGTTATTACTAATATAAAACTAGTATTTCAAAGCAGCTGTGCTTTTTAAACTCTGTGCAATGTAGACAACAATGTACTTAATGGCTGGAATAGAGCACATATGGCCGATCATTGAATTGTGAGAGAGATGGCATCACATGTATGAACTTAGGGTTATTTCTTTTTCTTATAGGAGTAGCAGTTATCATCAGAATACCTGCTCAAAACTCATTGGTGTGTTCTAGAGTTAGAAAAATTCCTGCACATTAATGTAGTAGATGGTTGACCTAAAGAGGTGTCTTAGCTCTGCAAGTCTTACTTTAATAGCACCTTGTGCGTCTGGCCACCTGTATGAAAATTAATAATCTGCAAAGTTGGAGATTAGTGAGACAGCGAGAGTTGAATCCCTTTTTCCTCGAGTGTAACCATTCTATATTGGAGGCACACATTTTCAACTCTTGGTACCCAACAAATCCACCTTGAAACTGGCATGACCCAGTATTCTATGGAGAGAGAAGTTGATGATCCAAGACTATGGACTACCAAACAATGTAGTGACAACTAATCAACAAAGTTCTAGTCACGCCAACTAATATAATTTCTTTGACAGACTCAGAGCTGCTGCCCACTTGTGAAGAGAGAGATTACTTCTTAAGCATTGTCAAATGCCAAGTGCTTGTCAAAGGAGAGCTCCTTCCCCTTGTGCCGTACTGCCACATTGGGATGTCCACACTTAAAATTTGTTGGACCTTCCACTTTGATTTAATGAACCTTAGCTGCTGACAAAGATGAAAGAGGGTGTCTACTGAGTTTATATCTGAATCTTATGGACTTGTGTGAAGTCCTTAAAAGGATTATTGTCTGTCTCATTGTATCTGCCTTCTAAACAAATTTAGGTAGTGATTTAGCTTACTTGAAAGGGGTATTTTGGTCATAATTTAAGTTGTGCTGGTTCTTGTAAATTATGAGAACAATTTTCAACGAAGGGATCGAAGGTTCATGGCAGCAGAAAGCTTGACAGGCACCCGCCAGTAAATCATGGGTGAGTGGAGAGAAGTATGTTTGTTAAGGTGGTATCTAGACTATAGTTGACCTCTGGACCAAGATACCGTTAGTACAATCAATAAAAAACAAAATCCCCAAGTCAATCTGGGCCTTGGAATGAACCATAGAAAAGGTGTGGTAGCATAGCTTTGACTTTTCTGCGTGTGAATTATGCTGTTTGAATAGTACTGATTGCCTGAGGTAACTTTTATCCTCTGTTAGATGTTAGAAGAAAAAAATGCATATCATCTATCAGTAGCATTTTTCCATTTCTGCTGTCTTAGTAGTTTATTTATTTATTTATTATTATTTTTTGGTAATAGACATATAATCAAGATCTTGTACCTTTGGTTTCACTACTTCAGGTTAGGCGCAACCTTGACCAAGCCAAGACCATTTTGGAGGCCTTAATTAAGGTTGTTCTTTTTGAACATGACTTCTAGAGTTTTCAACTAATCTGGCAATGCAAATATCCTGTATTGAGTTGCAAGAATCATTATTCAGCATTTGATTTTGTGCAGAGGGAGGAGATAAAGAGAGAAGTAATGGAGACCGAAGTTAACCTTCAAAGGATCCAAATTAAGTTCAAGGTATGCATATAATTAATATTATTTTCTTGGATCACATGTTCAGGGATGAATCGAGTATTTTTCGGCCTTGTGTATGACTTTATGTAGAAAAATTACTTTGTACATTGATTCAATTCATTTGCTATGTTGCTTTGTGATTAGATTGAGTGTACTTCCCCCATAGAAAGCATCAGCTGTACTAGAACTCCTTCTGTGTCTGTGTGGACCATTGATTTAGGTTGCAGTTCATGGGCAAGAACCTTTTTAGGTGCAAGGATAGGAATATCATTCTTAATTGCTTCTATGTGTTGAAAAAGGAGGAGAATGAACGGTTTATTGGGTTCTCCAGTTTTGGTGCCGCTATCTTTCTTTGCAGCTCATTGGGTTTCATCTACTTCATTAGCTCAGTGATTGAGTGGTGGGCTTGGGGCCTTGGTGGATAAAGCCCATTTGGATGGAGAACAACTGATTCCTGTTTTATGTGGGGTGTACGGATGGAGAGATTTTATGGCACTTAGAAGTTACGTAAAGTCACTAGGTAGGAGAGAGAGAATTGAGTTTTCTTAATGTTCCATCATTTGGGTTTTGATGCAACAGTCTTTTGGTTTTCTTGGTCATTCTGTGTTGTTTTGATGATTTTAAGCTTTGTCCCTGTTTTGGTATTACACTTCTATTTTCCGTTTCTATCATGTGGCCTTTTTCTTTTCCTCCTTACGAAGCACTTCAGTTGCATTCCATTTGGCATCTTCTGAACTTGGAGTATCGATTATAAAAAATGGCAAGAAAATAAACATTCTTAATCTTTCTTGAAGACTTGAGTGAATACCCGAATTTAGGTGAGACCTTGGACAGATAATTATTTGTTGTAATGAGTGAGAATGCTTGAATGTGCTGGTTCTATGCAGGGAAAAATTATGCCTAAGTGGGATATTCAATTAAAGATTTCATTATAGGGGCACCCTCTACATATGCCTCCTGTTGGGCTTGATGAGGAGCATGTAGAGATTCCTGCCCGGTTTGGTTTAAAAAGATATCTTTTTAATGTGTGAACTGTCCTCTTCGTGTTAATCCTTTAGTCCTTTGCATGTACACAGCGTTTGAATGACATGGATTTAATCCAGCATCTGTTCACTTTGCCATCTTATTAATCATAGGCAAGTGATTGATGGCTGATTATTTGAGGGGCATGTTATTGCGAGTTTGATTTATCTGAAATCTGTTATCAATTTTTGACTGACTTTTTGTTGTCTTTTAGCATGAAACTGAGCTCCTGGAAGATAGCTTGGCACTTCCTGGTTTTCCACCCTTCCCATGCAAGTTTGGTTCTAGTGAAGAGGAATATGTGGATTCAGATGACCTTGCAAACATCCGTCCCCGTACACGGCCTTCTGCAACACAGAATCTGCCTTTGACAGACTCCAACTTGGTGACAGTTCCCTCAGGAAACATGAAACAAGAGTTTAGGAGGCGACATACGCCACACGGATGGCTTCATAGAATGGTACTTGAGTAGCTCTCCTGCCCAATCTCATCCTCTTCTCCTTTCTCTATTTAGTCCCACTTCTCTTTTTCCCCTATTTTGTCCTCTGCCAGCATGGAGCCTGAATCCAAAAGTAATTGCCGAAATTTTTGTTAGTATGATGGATTAAATACCAACTAGACCATAATATAACTTAGGGATATAAAAAATGGTTTGTAGAAAATTAACCATGTAAAGGGTGGCTGCATATACTTTTTCTTGAGGAATACAACTCATTACTATGTATGAATTTCTTATGCGTGGTGACATGATGCAGGATCCTCTTGAACCAATTTTTCTGTTCACAAAACCTCTAGTCCCAGAAAAGTTGGCAGCTGCAGGCATTGTACCGCCTTCTGATTCGTCAACAAGAAATAATGTCTCTGCACCGCCTTGTAAATTTCGGGGACGAATGGGCCGCGGGGGCCGAGTAATTTTTGATCGATGGAATCCATTGTTGCAAACTCCAATTGACTGTGGTAACTCTTATTATATACCACCCAAACCCCGGTCGTCGACATATAATTGATTTGGTTACCTGCAGCTTCCAAATCCTCTACCCGGCGTAGGTGCCTGCTGAAATCAGACAACTGACTTTTATGTGGAAATATGTTGGGATATTGGGCCATTTAGAGTTGAAAATCGTCATGTCAGGCTTAGATTTGGGACATTTGATGTGGGACAGGAAAGTGAATTCACTGTATTTCTTGACCTCCTTTCTAGATGTATACTTCAAATGTATTCCTGAGCCCTGTCCTTGCTCATGTTAATTATTACATTACTTCTAAGACATGGTCTCTTCCCTTTTCTTCTCTCTCTCTCTCCCCCTCCCCGCTACAAGGGCCAACGCAAAGTTGCAGAAACCATTCATCATACGCCAATCCTTATACTATTTGTATTAAGGAAAGAGAAATTAAAACTGTATGCCAATTGTCTGTATCGCATTTCCTAGTTCTTCACTATTGTAGCAAATAAATGTTTCTTTGGGGATAAAGAACAGAAGAAACAGAAAAAAAAAAAAAAAAAGCACTTCACATCTTAGTTCTTTTGCTTTTGATTAGTTTTACAATGATTTTGTATATCTGGGTTATTATATTGTTATGGTAGAATAAAATTCTTCATCAGACCAAGCATAAGCCTGGTTCATTCAATAGTTAACTTTTAGGTAGGGTGATATCTAAACTACACGGAGTTGAGCTCTCATTACACCCAACTGGCTATAGTGGCAGGGTCTGATTGCGTAGTTTAAGGGAATAGTCATCAGTGAAGAAAAACAATTAACGGATCTTATGACATACCGATGTATTTAACTGTTGACGCTTACAACAACGACAATAATTTATAATACAATTGGACACGACCATGCTGCTGGATCGGACGATCATCGCCAACGAGCCCTTAGGGAGGGCCCAACCCAGCTTGCAGTTTCGACATGGCCTGGCCCGTCTAATGCTATTTCCAGCTAATATACTAGTCCAACCCAATCCAGATTCCAACAAATATAACGAGCAAAAAAGAAAATTAAAAAGAACTTGTCACTTCTGGAAGAAAAAAGAAGAAAGAAATACGGGCCCACAAAAGATAAATCCACAGGGGTAGATTTGTGGCTTAATTGAAGGGCAATTTGGTAAGTTGATCCTTATTTTCTTTATGAAATTTTTTTTTCACTTATTTGCGCTCTCTGAAAGAGGAAAAATAAAAAATAAAAAAAATATTAATCCCCAATTACCCACACGAAATAATAATTCAGGTTTCTCTCTCTCCTTCTCCCTTTCTCTCACTGACTTTTCGTTCCCTTCGATTCTGCCCCCTTTCGTCCTCGTGCTGCCTTCTTCTTCTTTGCTTCCTCTTCTTCCTCCGACCCTTCTTCCCTGTCGAATTACCCGCACGTAAAAAATTCTTGCGCTCTCTTTCCCTACGACTTCCTTCGATTCTTCTTCCCTTTAATCTCATCGAACCACAATCCCGATCGTCGCGTTTCTAACTCCGGAATTCGTCGACCGATTCCTTCCGATCGCCGCGACTACTACCCCCAGGTTGGTTCTAGGGTTTTGTCTCGCCTCATCGATTCGATTCGATTCCGTATCTTCGCCTAGGGTTCATTCGCTGAAATTACGGGAAATTAAGCCGATTTCCGTAATTTTGTCAATTACTTAATTGCCCCCCAACAACGCCTAGAATTACAATTCGCATCAGCCTCCTTCATTTCCTCTGAATTCTCACTATCTCGAAGTTACTGATGGTTCGGAATACGATTCTTGTTTGTTGGTCAGCATGGAGGAATGATCTCTAGCGGGGGGAAAGGCGACGACTTGAGAGGGTAATGCGGTACTTGGTGGTTGCGAGATGAATGTGCAGGCGCATATGTCCTCGGGGGCGGGCCAGGTGCCCAACCAGACAGGGCTGCCGCAGCCCCAGCAAAACGGGAGCGCGCTCGCTCAGCAAATGCATAGCCTTGCTGCTGGCACTGCTGCCAGTGGCGGTGGCAGTGGTGTTGGCTTCCGCGGCTTCGGCGCGGAGGCGGAGATGATCAGAGCACGTACCTATATGCAAGAGAAGATGTAAGACTAGACTCCACTTTTTTGGTCGCGTTCTTGCTGTTGTTCTACTTTTATTTTCTTGTGTAGGGTGGTTTTCCTATGCGCTGGGTTGTGTCTGAGTAAGTGTACTGGTAGTATTGAGTACTTTTTTGTTCTTTTTCAGTTTGTTGATAAGATGGTTTGCTTGTCAAAATAGAAAAGAGGACGATAGTGTTGATGCCTTATCTTTTTACCGTTAATTTTGAACAAAAGCACCCGGGTTGGAAGTTATATGCAGTTGCAAGCATACGTATACTATTCCTAAATTTACCTTTTCCATTCTTAGTGATTGTGATTTGTGATACATGGTATGCCTTGTGTGTCCTGGAACGGAGTTGCCTTGGACTACGGTTGGAATTTGCAAGCGATACTTGGATGCTTGATTTTTGAATCTTGTCTTTGCCTTTTGTTCTGTTTCAGCTGGAACATTCGTATATGATAGTATCTTGGTATGGTTGAATGAATGGACAGTACTCAGTGGTCTCAGTCACCTTATATACGCAGTCTCTGTTTTTAGACTCTGTGTTTGAAGTTAATCCTCAAGTTTTTTCTTATTTTATTTTATTTTTATTTTTACACTGGGTAGAAAGTAAACCTTTTTTTTTAGAGTGCTGGGGGTGGGATTTGATTGTCTGCAAACTGCCTGGGGTGGCTTTAGCACCGTTGCTGATATCATTCTTATATTTGTCAAGCTCTTACTTTATGCTTGTGATGTAACTGATCCTTCATATTTATAAATAAGCTGCTTTTTATGTGTGCAATTTTCTGATTACTGAATCCCGACGAATGTGTTATTTTGTTGTACAGCTATAATATCTTATTGCAGCGGCAGAGACAGCATCCACTTAATGAACATGACAGAAAGAAGTTTAAGGATATTGTGAAACGTTTGGAGGAGGGTTTATTTCGGCATTCTAGTACCAAGGTTTTTTTTTTTTAATTAGTTTTTTTGCCCTTACCTTTGTTTAAGCATTGGTTGTCTTAACTGTTTCTCAAGGTCATACTAAAAGCATAGAGCCCCCTCTCCCCCCCCCCTTTCCCCTCTCTCTCTCTCTCTCTTTTTTTTTTTTGGGGGGGGGGGGGGGGGGGGTTTCTACTGTGATAATTGGTTTCCTCTAACTAAAGCTGGTTTAGTTTCTCTGATTATTCTTGGGATTTTCAACATCTTAATTGTCAATATTTATTCCCCCGTCTAATGTTTGTCAATCATCCTATCATAGGAGGATTACATGAACGTTGACACTCTAGAGACCCGCTTGCATGGTTTGATTAGGCGCTCCCAAATGAGTAGTCAGAACCAACAATATCCACAGCTTGTTAATTCTTCCTCTCCAGTTGGTACTATGATACCAACTCCTGGTATGTCACATGGGGGGAATTCAACTATGGTTGTTGCCTCTTCTGTAGATACTTCGGTAATTTCTGCCAGTGGACCTAATAGTATAGCACCTCCGACCATAAACACTGGAAGCTTATTGCCAACAGGTGCTGGTGGCATTCATGGTGGTTCATTCAATAGATCTGATGGTAAGTGAAGTTGCTAAGGCCCTTTGAACTAATGCTGCTCACTTTGCTTCGTTCCAACAACATCACAGATTCTGTTCTTGCAGGTACTCTTTCTAATGGATATCAGCAGTCTCCTGCAAATTTTTCTCTGAGTTCTGGTGGAAACATTTCATCAATGGGTGGTCATTCAATAACCAGCCAAATGATTCCTACTCCTGGATTTAATAGTGCTAGCAATAGTAATAACAATAACAATCAGTCTTACATGAACTTGGAATCTGCTAACAATGGTGCTGGGTTTTCCACTGCTGACTCAACAGTGGTGTCACAACCGCCACAACAAAAGCAGCATCTTGGTGGTCAAAATAGCCGAATATTGCACAGCCTTGGTAGTCAAATGGGCAGTGGGGGAGTTAGGTCTGGGTTGCACCAGAAAGCATATGGCTTTACGAATGGGGCTCTAAATGGTGGAATAGGGTTGATTGGGAATAATTTACAACTTGTGAATGAATCTGGAACCTCTGAGGGCTTTCTTCCTGGTGCTTCTTATGCTAATTCACCAAAACCTTTACAGCAGCATATTGATCAACATCAACGACCATTAATGCAGGGTATCACTCTCCAGTTTATTCTACAAATTTATTATATTTTATACATGAAGATGTACATGTATTCCTGTTTGTAGAAATCAGCATTGTCACTCTAACTAGTTATTTACAGGTGATGGATATGGGATGAGTAATTCTGACTCTTTTGGGTCTGGAAACTTTTATGGTGCTCCAACATCTGTGGGATCAATGATGAACGCTCAAAACTTGGGTTCAGTTAGCTTGCCATCTATATCCAAATCTAACTCTCTTATCAACCAATCAAATTTGCAAGCGGTGCAACAAGCAGCCTATATGAAGCCTCAATCAGTTGATCAACCAGAAAAGATGAATCTGCAAGCTCCAATGACTTTGAGAGACAATCTACTACATTCTCATCAACAGCAGCAATTTCAGCAACATTCTCATCAGTTTCAACAAAGACAGCAATTTGTTCAACAGCAACGTCAGCAGAAGCAGCACAGTCAGCAACACCAGAATTCGATAAATAATGAATCTTTTGGTCAGTCTCAGATTACCCCTGATCTAGGTAGTCAAGTGAAGCGTGAGCCTGGAGCGGAACACCACAATGAGGTGATCCATTCACAGATGTCTGAACAGTTCCAGTTGACTGAAATGCAGAACCAATTCCAGCAGAATTCTGCTGAAGACCGATCGACTGCTGCTTCCCATCTCTCTGTCCCATCTGCCCAGCATGATATCTGTTCACCACTGTCTCAAAGTACTCAACAGATGCAACAATTGCTGCATCCCAACCAACTCACTACCGATTCTCAAAGTGATTTTAATCACCTCTCTGTTGGGGTGCAATCGGAACCTGTAATGCAGGGTCAATGGAATACACAATCGCAAGACAGGAATCACACACCAAGGGGCATGTCACTTGAGCACCATGTACAAGAGGATTTCCGTCAGAGAATATCTAGGCAAGATGAAGCTCAGTGTAATAATTTGTCATCAGAAGCATCTATTGCTGGTCAAAGTGCTGCTTGTAGAGCCACTTCTGAGCTGCCTAGTTCAAGTGGTGTCACAAGCAGATCTGCTAATGCAAACCTTGAACGAACATACAAAAATCAACAAAGGTGGCTTTTGTTCTTGCAACATGCTCGTATGTGTGCTTATCCTAAAGGGAAATGTCCAGCACTACAGTGTGTAACTGCTCAAGAATTGTTGTTGCACATTAGTAAATGCAATTTGGCTGTGTGTTCACATCCTCATTGCCGTCAAACCAAGGACTTGATTGAGCATAACAAGAAGTGCCGAAACCAAAGTTGCCCTGTTTGTGTTCCTGTAAGAAACTATAGAATACGTTCAAGATTGTTGAAGGCACGTTCTCGAACAGATTCTGGATCTTATTTGCCGAGTTCAGTTAGTGCATCCTGTAAATCTTATGATAGTGGAGATTCTTCAGCTAGATTGATCGCAAAGACTCCCTCAGTTGTTGAAACTTCGGAAATGCTACAACCTTCTCTAAAGCGCATGAAGATAGAGAATCCATCCCAATCTATAGGTCCTGAGAGTTCTGCTGTATCAGTTTCTGCATTGGGTGAATCCCACGGGGTGCAGGAAGCTCACAACCTCAGTAAGCAACAAAGTGAGATAAGTATACCTATTAAGTCTGAGTTTCCAGAAGTGAAGATGGAAGTTGCTGAAAATCGTGGACAAGAAAGTCTTTCTGAGATGAAGAATGATGATTTGAATGATAACTGCAGTCAAAAGTCTGCTGTTCAGCCTGCTGTATATGATGAGCCTTCTTCTTTGTCTGAGCAAGAAAATGTCAAGATCGAGAAAGATATGGATCCAGCTAAGCAAGAAAATGCAACACAGCCCGTGGAACATGCAGCCGGTACCAAGTCTGGGAAGCCAAAAATAAAGGGTGTATCATTGACTGAACTTTTCACTCCGGAGCAGGTTAGGGAGCATATCACAGGTCTCAGGCAGTGGGTTGGCCAGGTAACATTTTGGCTTGTACTTTTTTTTTCTCATGCACACTTTTGAATGTCTGGAACGTTCTTTTACCCTGAGATTTGTAGAATATTATCTTTAGTTTGATTTTGATTTTTTTTCTTTTCAGATCACTAAGAAATGTAATTTCTCATATGTTACTTCAACTTCGCTTCTAAGTTCTCTCTTAACTTTTTGATACCATCCTTTTACAATGATGTAAAAATGCTGGGGTTATTTTTTGTTGGTTTGTGTTCTTTCCTCTTTTTGGTAGAGAAGGTTGACATTGCCATCATTTATGCAGGAATTTTCAGAATTTAATTGGTATTTGTATGTGTTAGACATAAAATTTGTGTCTTGCAAGACTGTCAAATTCTGACTTTTGTATAGCCTCCATTGCAAGAGAACGTATCCTTACCTTTTTAGTTGCCTGTCTTATTGGCATTGGAATATGCATCTTTTATGTCCACCCCTTCGCTTAAAAACTTGTCCCACAACCTTGTATTTCATATATATGTTGCTTTATTTGCGGGATTTCTGATTGTTAATGTTGATATACTTATTTAATGCAATCACGATCTTCTGCCTTCATCTCAATGGTTTTTCTTGTGTATAAATCTTTTCTTTACTTGTACCAGAGAAATATTGTGCTTTTTTCCACCTTAAGCTGTCAGCATCTCCACATACCTGTCATGAGACTTATTTGACATTGGTAATAATTGGAAAATTTGAGCAACCACTGCAGATATTATGTTTGGTTGCTGTGATCTTCCTTCAAAACACTTGCTTTTTTCTCACTAGCTGAGATTGATGGATTTATCCTGCTCATTTGCAAAGTGAGGCATGAAATTATCACTTTTTCCAAGATAATTTCCATTGTTAAAGAGTTTTCCATGAAGACATGTGGGGTACTATGAAAATGAGAAATGATAAATGATAAATCTTGTATGAAGATATGCTGCAAGCAATAAGTTACTCTGTCTTGGTTAGGCTTAACGTGATTGAAGTGCATTTATGCTTCTGGACAAGCTAATTTAAAGTCAGTTGTGGAAATCTTTTAAGATACAGGATACTGCTCTATTTGGTGTCATGAATTGGTGTCCGAGGTCTTTTTTGACTAGGAATTTGACTTCTAATGGTCATTTGTGGTAGCCTTCTACCTTTTTTCTTTTTCTTTTTTTCTTTGTATGTTTCTCCCCCTCCCTGACACAACTAGATGTTGGATGATAATTCATTTCTTTCCTATTTGCAGAGTAAAGCAAAGGCAGAAAAGAATCAAGCAATGGAGCATTCAATGAGTGAGAACTCTTGTCAGCTGTGTGCAGTTGAGAAGCTCACTTTTGAACCACCACCAATATATTGCAGTCCTTGTGGTGCTCGCATCAAGCGAAATGCTATGTATTATACCATGGGTGCTGGTGATACACGACATTACTTTTGTATTCCATGCTATAATGAGGCTCGTGGAGATACTATAGCTGTTGATGGTACTGCCATCCCAAAGGCAAGACTAGAGAAGAAGAAAAATGATGAAGAGACTGAAGAATGGGTGTGTTTTCTTTGCTTTTTCAATTTTA
This sequence comes from Casuarina cunninghamiana, assembly GCA_028551485.1. Lineage (NCBI taxonomy): Eukaryota > Viridiplantae > Streptophyta > Magnoliopsida > Fagales > Casuarinaceae > Casuarina > Casuarina cunninghamiana. The sequence goes on from CM052364.1 coordinate 8,217,588, forward strand.
TTTGTCATTTTATTGTGAACTTTGTATTGAACTTTCAATGATTCATTTGCAGTGGGTTCAATGTGATAAGTGTGAAGCTTGGCAACATCAAATTTGTGCTTTATTTAATGGTCGAAGAAATGATGGGGGACAAGCTGAATACACCTGCCCTAATTGTTATATACAAGAGGTTGAAAGAGGAGAGCGTAAGCCCTTACCACAAAGTGCTGTGCTTGGGGCTAAAGATCTGCCAAGAACAATTCTTAGTGATCACATAGAGCAGAGGTTATTTAGGAGGCTGAAGCAGGAAAGACAAGAGAGGGCAAGGCTTCAAGGGAAAAGTTATGATGAGGTGATTGCACATAACCTACTCTCATTTAAGTGTTGTGGTGAATGTGATTTAGTTGCAATATGTGTAGTTCATCAAGGCTGAGGAATAAGTAAAAACTATGAAGTTGTTTTTATGACATCGAATTTTGTTAGCTTTCATTTTTGATGGCCAACCTAGCTAGTGCATGTTTACAAGATTCCCTTAGAAATATGAGTCTAGGCTTCTGTGTGGCAACAGTATGGAGGTGTCTATACGAATGCAACATTGAATATGATCTGAGGTTCTGAATTGAGAACTCTATGAAGGTTTGATCTAGCTTAATGCATGAGGGAGGTAAGTGCAAGTGTTTTAGTTAAAATACAATAAAAATTAGAGTCTTGTTAGATTCAATCTAATGCTTGATTACTTGCCAAATACCAATCAGCTTGAGCTCTTTTGCTTTCTTGGAATCTTTGTTCCAGATATTCACTGATGTTCTTTTTTTAGGAATCAGTTTTGTTGTGCATATTTGCTGTCTATACTTAATTCCATATTTCATGTGGCTTGCTTGGTCATTATGGTTGAATTATAAATCATGAAGTATTATATTTTTGTTCTCAAGAGATGATATCTATAGACCTTTTACGAAGGGAAAATCTCAAAGATACTTATTGTCAAAATATCATGTGTTTTTAACTAATCTCTAGAACTTGATGTTGCTAGGTTGCGGGAGCTGAAGCACTTGTAATTAGAGTTGTCTCATCTGTGGACAAAAAGTTGGAAGTGAAACAACGGTTTCTTGAAATTTTTCAAGAAGAGAATTATCCAATAGAGTTTCCATACAAATCAAAGGTATAAAATCTTTACTAAGTTTGATACATTTTGTATTTGTTGATTAAGGTTTGTGTAGTTACACCCATTCATTATTGAGTCTCTTGTGTTCTAGGTAATTTTGTTGTTTCAAAAGATTGAAGGTGTGGAAGTTTGCCTCTTCGGCATGTATGTTCAGGAGTTTGGATCTGAATGTCAGTTTCCAAATCAGCGTCGTGTTTATCTCTCGTACTTGGATTCTGTCAAGTACTTTAGGCCGGAGATTAAAGCAGTTACTGGAGAGGCACTTCGCACATTTGTTTACCATGAAATTCTGGTAGGTTTGAGACTCTTAAAGGGTTACACTAACTTTGAGTATACTTATTTGCAATTCTGTTTGATTGTGATTTTCAAAATGGACATGTGCCTCAACTTCTTGTTCTCTTTTCAGATTGGATACCTTGAATATTGTAAGAAACGAGGTTTCACAAGTTGCTATATATGGGCTTGTCCTCCATTAAAGGGTGAAGATTACATTCTATATTGTCATCCTGAAATACAAAAAACGCCTAAATCAGATAAGCTTCGGGAATGGTAAGCCTTGTAACTTTTAGAACAGAACTTTTGGCAAAATTTTTTACTAATGGGAATCTTAAAGAAAATTTTGCTCTTTTTTAACACTTTGTTTGGAATACTTGCTGTTTCAGGTACCTCTGCATGTTAAGAAAGGCTGCTAAGGAAAGTATTGTGGTTGATCTCACTAATTTATACGACCATTTCTTTGTCTCTAGTGGTGAATGTAAGGCTAAGGTAACCGCAGCTAGGTTGCCATATTTTGATGGTGACTATTGGCCTGGAGCAGCGGAGGATTTGATTTATCAGATGCGCCAAGAAGAGGATGGCAAAAAACAGAATAAGAAAGGAACAACTAAGAAGACCATAACAAAAAGGGCTCTAAAAGCATCTGGTCAAACTGACCTTTCTGCTAATGCATCAAAGGATTTGCTGCTCATGCATAAAGTAATCTTTATATCTCATATCTTTCCTGCGATTCTTTTTATAAGGTTCTTGGGCTTTTGGTTTTAAAAATACTTTCCTCTTATGGCAAGGAAAAAGAAAAAAGAAAGAAAAAAACATGTTGAACTGAAGTTAATTCCTGGATTTTTGGGTTTTTTTATTTGTTGTGAAATGATTTTGTTTGTTCTTATGACACTTTTTTTAACTTCCACAGCTTGGAGAAACCATTTGCCCAATGAAGGAAGATTTTATCATGGTTCATTTACAGCATGCTTGCACACATTGTTGTCTTCTAATGGTATCTGGGAACCGTTGGGTTTGCAACCAGTGCAAAAATTTTCAGCTCTGTGATAGGTAAGAATTCTGGAATATTTAGCTGCAGTATTGCCACAATGGATGTTAATTGTGCTTTAATATTTGTAAATATTCATGAGGGTGCTCTTATATATAAAATATCTATGATTTTGTCCACAAGGAGAAGGTTTGTAATAAACTTTCAGATGCATTAGATTCCAAGATATTGATATAGTTAGAACTAGCTTCATAGATTTTTAATAAAGTCTTGGCACAATCTTTTTCTGGATAAGGAGTGGGAGAGCTGGTGTAATTTTATTTTATTTTATTTTATTTTATTTTTTGGTACTAGGATTTGGATTTTTTAAACAATAATCGGAGTCTTAATTTTGAATCTGCAGTTCACTTTAATTCTTTTGAACATGGAAGTATATGATCAGGAATTTTGTCTGTAATTCTTTTTGAATGCTTCATTGTTGTGTTTTTACTTTTTAATGTTCTAATTTTCTTTGTTTGGAGATGTATATGTGTGTTTTACATGTTGATCTAGTTCATCTCTAGTATGTTATGGTGGCGGTGGATATAACTTCACATTTTCTAAATACGGGTTTTTTTCTTTAATTGACATTGTATGGATTTTGTTGTTGGCCTATGTCATCACAGGTGTTATGAGGCTGAACAGAAACGTGAGGAAAGAGAGAGACATCCCATCAATCAGCGGGAAAAACATGCCCTCTATCCAGTAAGTTGCTTTACTGTATTTTAATACTGAACCTTTTTTAGTGAATTCTTAACTGAAAAATGCAACATTTTTAATCCTGCAGGTTGAAATTACTGAGGTACCTTCTGATACAAAGGATAAAGATGAGATTCTTGAGTCTGAATTCTTTGATACTAGACAGGCATTTCTTAGTCTTTGTCAAGGAAATCATTATCAGTATGATACTCTACGCCGAGCTAAACACTCCTCAATGATGGTTCTTTACCATCTTCATAATCCAACTGCTCCTGCATTTGTGACAACATGCAACATATGTCATCTTGATATCGAAACGGGTCAGGGATGGCGATGTGAAGTCTGTCCGGATTATGATGTATGCAATGCTTGTTATCAGAAGGATGGGGGTATTGATCATCCTCATAAGTTGACAAACCATCCATCCATTGCCGACCGTGATGCTCAGAACAAAGAAGCTAGGCAAATGAGAGTTGTACAGGTGCTCAATATATTTGTCTTACTTGGAATTATATCACCAGCTTTTGATAATCTTGTGAGATGTCATGTCATTTTTCAGTTCTGTTCCAGTCACATTAATCCAAAGTATATTAAAAGAGGTCCGACTTATTTTTTCTTCTTTTGCCTAGAAAAAGCTGCAACCTCTAACGCATCTATTTGTCGATAACATTATTTTGTCTTTGGATTACATTACTGCAAGTTTCTGTGTTTATTTGTCCATAACTTTTCTTAAGAAGTTCAATTGCTATTTTGTATCCATTGAATATATTGAGGGAAGATGTTTCATGACCATATTTTGGATATATGTGAATCTTTTGTAAACTGGGTTTGAAAGCATTGCTTGTTTCTCGTTGCAGCTAAGGAAGATGCTTGATCTTTTGGTGCATGCATCGCAATGTCGTTCTGCACTTTGCCAGTACCCAAATTGTCGCAAGGTGAAGGGGCTTTTTCGCCATGGAATTCAATGTAAAACGCGTGCATCTGGTGGCTGTGTTCTCTGCAAGAAAATGTGGTATCTCCTTCAACTTCATGCTCGAGCTTGCAAAGAGTCTGAATGTCACGTGCCACGATGCAGGTTTAAGGATCAACCTTTTGTTGTTCATAAATAGTTGTCAATTTTAGTCCTTCTCTTTTCCTCTCTCCAAGTTATGTTTTAAGGTTAATATTGTGAATGTAATTGGTTTTCTTCAGAGATCTAAAAGAACACTTGAGGAGGTTACAACAGCAGTCTGATTCCCGCCGAAGAGCTGCAGTGATGGAGATGATGAGACAGAGAGCTGCAGAGGTTGCTAGCAATGCTGGATGACCAACTTGTACATAGTGATATGGAGTTTTGAAGAGAATCGTTTAGAGAAGGGGAAGGTTAGAACGATAGTTTTGTGCTGCTCCACTAAGACATTGCTGGGAAGTAGGCAGTGATGGCTATAAGTGGTGGATTTTAGACGGTTGGAAGGGGATAAGCACGGAACAAACAATTAGCAGACTGATTCAGATTCACTTGTGAAGAAAACATTCTTTTCCATTTAATATCTCCACGACGACGACGGCTCAATTGTCCCGGAGCAAGTGAAGGTGTATCGATAGTAGCTGCCCTCTTCAACCACCACTAACAGTGCTGCTCGGGGTATTAGGGTACTGATGCGTGTCTCACTCTGGCCCAATTTGGTGATTCTTTGATTTTACAATCCGCTTTGTATTTGTAAGAACGTCATCCTTGGGTGGCTAGTGTACTATAATTGTTCTAATCTTTCTAGAAAAATACTTGCTTACAAAGGAATGTAAGAGGGAGTTTAGCTTCAGTGCCCTCTTTTGTTTTTTGGCTTTTTTTTTCTCGTTAATTGGTTCTTTCGTTGTTATATTGGCCGTTTTTGTAGAATGTCTTATTTAAAGTTGGAAAAAAGAATATGTAGAGAATTTCCAACGCTGCAGCAATTCATTTTGATCGATACTTCATTCCTTGTCTATAGTGGACAGACCACTATGTGTCAAACAAACGCCGCCGTTTGTATTTCTTTTTTCCTTTCATCTATTCTACTGTAGGTTGCTGCCCAGCAGGAAAAATTGGTTGTACTAAAAGCGGTGGAGTTACAGTTTATCTTTTAGGCCGAAAGGTACCCTCTATCTGTCTTGAATTCTCCATGGATGATTAATAGAGCCTGCGCTCCTATCATTCTACGATGAACATCTTGCTTCACCACAATCTAATTGCGTAGAAACTAGAGGAAAGCGAGTACTCTACGTGGCGCAGCCTACTTTCCCTTTTCGTCTCTCTTCTCTTCTCTTCTCTTTGAAGCCACAAATCACTTCGTGTGGTCGACATTCCATCTCGGACTGTCCGCTTCCTTTCTAGACTTGGTTACCATCTTTTGAACTAGAATTCATGAAAGGGATCTTTGTTGTGAATTATCCACTCGTAATACTTATTTCTTCTATATTCTTAAAAGGAGGGGAAGGTGTCAGTTGGGAATACGTCGGTGGGTGAATCGTCGTTTGTGAAACAACACTATGTCTGCTGCCGCTGCAGCGGCGGGCACTCCAACTGCCAGTTTCAGCAATCAGTACTATGGGACACACCACAGAGTTCCCTCCACTTTCCTTGGTACGATCTCTCTCCCCAAGTCCAGTTTCTACGACTGCGTAACCACCAGCCTTTCGGGCCGGAGCAACCACCGTAGCTATCAATTCCGGGTCCCCAGGGCTGCTGCCAGCACTCCCGACAAAGAAAACGATAACAAGAACAAGATCAAAACCAAGACCAAGACCAAGACCAAGCAAACCAAAAACAAGAACAAGAAAGTTGTTCTTGATTCTGCAGATGATGACGCCAGTGATAATGGTGATAATGGGACGGAGACCACGCAACTACAGCAACAAGAACAGCCCCCGTCCTCGATAAGTTTGGATGATGTGAACCCAGTACGACTGGGGCAGAGGTCCAGGCAGTTGTTTGATGAGGTATGGAGGAAGTTCTCAGGGTTGGGGCAGATCTCCAGGACTACTACTGATGAGGCCCTCGAGGCCCTCCTCATCAGGGAAGGTCCCATGTGCGAGTTTGTTATTCCAGGGGCTCAGAGTACCACTGTGCTCGTCGTTGGAGCCACCAGCCGGATTGGTCGTATTGTTGTCCGCAAGCTCATGCTCAGGGGTTACACTGTCAAGGTTTTCTTTCTTCCCTCCAACACATTCTTTTATTTGACGTTATTCATTGCTCTGGCCTTCCAATACCATTGACCTGGATATGTTATATACCGGTAAAGGGTGTGAAGGTTATCGCTTTTTGGAGAAGATGGGAAGGAAACCTTGACAATATAGCCTCTCACTACAACGGACTTGTTCAACTGATATACTAAATCATTCTCTCTTTTCTTAGCTCTCATTGCTGTCTCTTATTACGTACATTACAGCCCTTCCTGGTTTCAAAACCAAGTATGATGAATTTATCTGCCCAAGTCTAGTATGTTTATTATTACATACTTATAGGGTCTCCAATCATCCATGAATTCGAAGACCGGTGCATTGCGATAGTGTCACAATATCATATACTACTCCCTTATGCTTCCAACTCTTTTGGTCACTGGCACTCATAGTTTCAGACTCAATATGTGCTGAATATGAGTGACTCATTCAAGTTGGCAAAAAGATTCACTCTACCTATTTACTCATGTATTAAGGTTGGAAATGATTTTCCTGGATATCAAAATTCCTCTTAAGGTTGTCAAGACATTGATTGTTATTCTTGATCATCAGGCTTTAGTGAGGAAGGTGGATGAGGAAGTGGTGAACATGCTTCCAAGATCAGTGGAGGTTGTGATCGGAGATGTGGGCGATCCTTCGACAGTCAAGGCTGCCGTGGAAGGTTGCAACAAAATTATCTATTGTGCTACTGCTCGTTCTGCTATCACTGGGGATCTCTTCAGAGTTGACCACCAGGGGGTATACAACCTATCCAAAGCATTTCAGGTCTGATCCCATCCTGAAATATCCATATAACCTGTCTCTGGAAATTCTTTGTGTGCCAACTAGAGGGTGGATCTTCTGTAGTAAACTTTTTTGGTCTGACTTAGGTGTGCACTAAATCAGAAGGTTCTAGTCTTTTGAATATTAGAGTGTGAAGATTCATCTTAGGACCTTAATGCATTAGGTGAAAATACCTTAATACTTATAGGGCCAAAGATTCATTCTCTTGCTTCCGACATGGGATAATACTCATTTTTAATAGTGTAAATTAACTAACATGTTTTTCCTTGAATAATACATGATTAAAACATGCAATGTTGTGTTAAATATGCTGTTTTGTTAAATACGCTGATATCTTCATTTGTGAAACCACCACGCTGTTCAAGTTAAAACTGTACTTGCTCTGCTGATTTTGAAATTTCTTCAGACAGCTTGATGTCTAATACGAATTGCAGGACTACAATAATAAACTAGCTCAACTACGAGCAGGAAAAAGCAGCAAAAGCAAGCTTCTACTTGCAAAGTTTAAATCTGCAGATGCATTGGACGGGTGGGAAGTTCGTCAGGGAACATATTTCCAGGATGAAGTTGCTGCTAAGTATGACGGAGGAATGGATGCTAAATTTGAGTACACTGAGACAGGTGAAGCTGTCTTCTCAGGTAAGGGTTGTGGAGATAAGGAATGAACCATGACATATATTCAATCTGGGGCAGTTGGAGCAGAGAAAGGGTCTTCTCTCAAATTGTTAACAGATTTGCTAGTGCTACGAAGGGATGTGGGGATTAATTGTTAACTTCTGTGTTTTTCTGTAGGATATGTTTTCACTAGAGGAGGTTATGTTGAACTGTCCAGAAAGCTTTCACTTCCTTTGGGTCGCACTCTTGACAGGTGTGTGTGATACTTCCCTATGCAAATGAATCTTGCTCTGACTGGTGGCTACTTGCACATTCATTGCTTACTAAGCAATCCCTAATCAGAAAGGCTTTTCATGGTTCGGCAACACGATTTTCATGTTTAGGTATGAAGGTCTTGTTCTCTCTGTTGGTGGAAACGGGAGATCGTACATTTTAATTCTTGAAGCTGGTCCTTCAGCAGACCCAACTCAAAGCAAATTGTATTTTGCAAGATTTAGTACAAAAGCTGGATTTTGTAGGGTAAGGAAATCTTTTTTTCCTTGTTGAAATTTGTTTCTACTTATTCCACCAAACTTTCTTTCAGTTTTTCCTATATTATGCATTTTGAACTAGAACCAAGTTTCCATATGTTCCCCTATATATGTAATTGGCAGGTGAGAGTACCATTTTCATCCTTCCGCCCGGTGAAGCCAGATGATCCGTCGTTGGACCCATTCCTTGTGCATACGTTAACCATACGATTTGAGCCTAGAAGACAGGTTTTTAAATTCCCTTGACTGATTTTATGGGTATAATTTGGCTTATGTCTGCCTTCATTCTCTTCATCTTTTTCATTACCATGTAATTTCTACTTGCATTATTAAAATTGTTATAAAAATATTTTTTGCTTGCTCTTTTGCATCCATTTTTTAACTGCTATCACTTAATCTTCAGGTGATTCATCTCAGAACAGTGCAGAATAGGTTTATTAGCGTTTAATATAAAGCTTGGTGGAAACAGGAACTTAACAAAGCTCTATCATAACCATCATGAAATGGAAATTTGCATTATTTATTGCATCCTTGTAAATCCAATGCTTACTTTCCCGTAAATAATAGGCAACTGGATTATCACTTTTTCATGGTGATGTTTCAAGCCATTTTGGCCTCAAGTGCTTTTGCCATTTTCAACTTAGACTAATTAATTCCTTCTATAAAAAGTTTAATCTTCATTAAATTGGAGGAATTTTGTTAGTTAACTATGTAGCTCTCAGATTCTCATTATAGTTTCATTATCATAAATTTTCTTTTGTCCTTTAGTTTCTTGCACAAAACTTATGATATTTTCAGGACAATCGTAGTGCCAACTTGTTAAATATTTACTGAGATATTGTGAATAGATCACTAGCTACTAATATGGGAAAACCAATTATTGAAAAAAATCCAGAACATTCAACAAATTTGCAGATTGAATCCTTGATCAGAGTGTAAACGATAGTAAAAGGTGTTCTCTGTGGCAGAATAATTGTGAACCACTCCGAAATGAAACAACTATTATACTTCTTCGTTTTCCTTAATGATTGTGGATGAACTTTGGCATGCCATGAAATCTAAAGTTGCTATCAGTTAGTAAGGATCCAACATGGGGCGAACATCTGAATTATTCCATCTCCACCACCTGCTAATGTTAAAATTAGTTTTCAGGTGTTACTCATGGTACTCAGTATCTGTCTAGGAGTTTCAAGAAAAAAAGAACTGGTACAAAAGTAGAGGAGCAGTTTTTTTTTTTTTTCCTCCCACCCTTTAAAGAGACAAAAAGAGAATGCTTTTTCAATTTTGTGGCAATTTTAGAGTAAGCCACGGGATATTATCAAACTTTCTCCAATACAAGTTGTGACGAATTGGGAGTGTATTAACTATATCGATGCTATGCACTCTAGAAGTCTAGGTCACAATTTAGAGCTCTTCTTAAATAGTTATGTAGATTTGACTCCACAATATCTGACAATGCAGGACTTAGGACTTCATTATGTGAAATGGTTAAAAGCCAAATCCACAAATCCTTAGCATCTTTCATCATGAAATTATATTTCCCCAGTAGGATCAATTTGTTGTTCTAGAAAAAGTGCCTAACGAGTTCTTGATGCCATATACTGCAGTCTCTATGTTTAGGGCGAGAGGAACCAAAACTTAAGCTTTTCTTTTGTACTTTTTTTCCTTTGATGTAGCTTGAGCCTAAGATTTCGGAACTAGGACTTCCTTTCACATATGCTCCAGTACTTCATGATTCTGTTTCCTTTGTACTTTTGTACCAACTTTATGGTACTTTTTGTTAACATTATTGATTCTGCTTATTATTCTTGTTTCAGAGACCCATCGAAGGACCTGCAGGAACGAAGCAAGACCTGAGAAGCTTTAAGCTTATATTGGAATATATAAAAGCCTTACCTGTAGGTGCTGTTACTTGGTTTGATGTTATTTTCGATCATAAATGGAAATTTAGTTTTATGACCATAACTTGGGACATACATTTTATGGTACGCCATAGATTGAAAATCAATGCAGATCATATGCAGTGCATTTGTTCACCATATATTTTGGTATACTACCGACACCTTGTATAGTCTTCTTTTTTAAGTGATTTTTTAAACAATATTCTTCCTTTTACTTAAGAATCTAGTATAATGCTCGAAATTACTTTCACTGCTGAATGAATTGCACTCTAACCCCTTTCCCGCTCACAGTAACTAGAAGTAGCAAAATCTAGTTGCTTGTGGAAATCATGATCTGAAATTTCAAATAACATTTTCTTGGTTCTGGACGTGCATTAAATTTGACTATGAGGAAACACTATCCGATTGCTACTCTGGTTATATGTCCATTAATGGAAGTGTGTATTACCTTCTACATATGGAATTTCTGTTAAAATTCTGTTTCCTTTTTTTGAGTGGTGTATTCTATTAAATTTGTTTTTGCATCAAAGTGAAAGTGAATGTCAATGAGACAGCAAGAACAGTTTAAAAGAGGTGTCAATAACTGGACAACAAATGTCGACAGAATTGCCTATCGTTGACTTGATATGAAGACTAGGATGTATGCAATGTCTCAATCAGCTCATGCAATATCATAATTGATGTGTTGCAGACTGGGCAAGAAACAGACTTCATCTTAGTTTCATGTACTGGATCAGGAATAGAACCTACCAGAAGGGACCAGGTTCTTAAAGCTAAGAGGGTTAGTCCATTCTTTCCTTTAGTCTTTTTGCTTTCTTAAAGGATTCTTCACGTTTTCAATTTTACTCAATATTTAATTCTCCGTATCACTATATCTCTGCCAGGCTGGAGAAGATTTATTGAGAAGATCAGGTCTTGGTTACACAATTGTTCGTCCCGGTCCACTAAAGGTAAAACAATAGGTTTCTTACCCAAGCTTAGGCAGTTTTCAACTAATATTTAGACAAGGGTCTTTCATTTTTAATCTTTTATTTTTCAGATATGTGCCTAAATGTTGCATCTTTAGAAACCTTGTACACGTGCAATAAAAGACTGGCTTCCTCAGAATTTGTCATCTTAGATCATTAACACTGTTATCTTCTCGAAATTTACAACTTATTAGGATTCTGGATACTTACAAATAGATAACAGTGTTAATGATCTAAGATGACAAATTTTGAGGAAGTCAGTCTTTTATATACAATGTGAGAATTTTGAGTATGGTAATGCTAAAATATATGATAGTGTAAATGTTGCATATTTCATGAAGCATGTGTAATTTGTTGAGACAATTAAGTTACTACTACAGAAGTCTGTAAGTTATTGTTTATGATGCATCTACATAAACAATGGTTATGTGAGAAGTATTTAGAAACCTATAAGAAGGACTGATAATTCGTGCGTTTCTTTTTCCTGATATTCATTTGTGAGTTCTACTTAAGTTTTGTGATGCTGAGATGGTAATAATTCTGTTCATTTCTATTGTGAACGCTTTGCTGATTCCGATGGAAAACCTATGAACACTGCTGGTATTTGGTTCTTGCAGGAGGAACCTGGAGGTCAACGTGCACTCATTTTTGATCAAGGAAACAGGATTTCTCAGGTGACAGTGATTTGCTATTGCTAACAATATCTTAACTCGAACATTGTCATTTAACAAAAACCCTTCTTTTCCTTCCTCCACTTTCTTTCTGAGAATAAGGAATGTGGATCCTTTTCATCTAGCAAGAAAATTTTCCCTTTTTAGTCATAAGTAGCACAAAATGCCACTTACATTTCTCTGATGACTCTTTCTTAATTCAGGGCATCAGCTGTGCTGATGTGGCCGATATTTGTGTGAAGGCACTTCATGATTCAACCGCAAGAAACAAGAGCTTTGATGTGGGTATCACTTTTTGGTTTTTTTTTTTAAGTTAGTTTAAGTTGGTTGAATCTTAGGGTAATGCTTTTCATATATGCAGGTATGTTATGAATATATTGCTGAGCAAGGCAGGGAGCTCTATGAGCTGGTGAGTGAAAATCAATACCTGTTGGTTGACAATCGAAGTCTTTTTACCTTGGCCTCAAGTGGCTTAAAACTAGAACTACATTTCTTTCATGCCTGCAGGTGGCTCATTTGCCTGATAAAGCGAATAATTATTTGACACCAGCACTGTCGGTTCTAGAGAAGAACACTTGATCATTCTTTTAGTCCCCTTGTTGATCTTTGTTTCTTATATATAGGTTTCTTTTCTAATCCATAAAAAAACCATTTACATTTTCCAATATACCTGGCCTTCAATCTATGTATATCTCATAGTATATATATGTTATAGTTAATCCACCTGTAGAGGAACTACAATGTAATATCGGGAAATACAATCTTAATTGTGCTCAAGGGAGAAGCTTGTGTATCTTACAACGGGAGATGATGAATATGAATCACATATTAACCTATTACGCTTATTAAATGGTGTGGATGTAACCTTGGAGGTTTGGCAAACTAGCTTTCATCTAACCCTTGTCTAAAGATACTGAATTTACCATGACTTCACATCTGATTGGGAACTTTTAAATTTCAAATTCTGAACAGCTCAACTTACTCTTTACGTTTGGTGAATTACTACATTTATCATTTTCTTTCCTAGTTTTTGGCTCTAATTTGGTTCTAGGTTTAGTGTCTTGGTACTTCTATAGTTATCTCTACTTTTTATTTCCAGCCTTTGATCTAGAAGGAGAATTTTTATTTCTACTTGTTTAAAATTCGGCCATAGTCACCCTGGTTTCCCTTTCGGCCCAGGTATTTTGGGACATAGTCCTACACATGCTTAGACACCCAATTATGCTTCCATTAATTCTTACTGAATCATAGTGAGTTCAAGATATGACCCTCAATGCTCAAGTTATATTTGGTTGGGCTTCTATGAAGTCTAACAAATATCCCTTCAATTTAGGCCTTATGGTGAATATGGACCTTTCTGTGTCTGTCTTGGAACAGCTTCATTATAAATACTGTAGATTAGCAGCAACCCGAAGTTAAATTTCTCTGCTTTGATGTTTAGAAACAAACAGTTGGCGGCAAATAACACTTGTCAATAGATCTTTCCAAGATCTCAGGGTCTCATATTCATATAGTAGGAGTAATCTCCTTCCTGTCAAGGGCACTAATATCCTTCCTTTTTAATTTGTCCCGTTACTGTCATCCACACCACCTGATATTGTTGTTTTGGAATTGTAGTTGTGACTTACGGCTGTTTTTTAGATACCTGGTTATTCTAATGGCAAAAAGTAGATAGAAAATGTTCCCTGTACGTTGTAGCAGCACCCATATGGCAAAATCAGTGCACAGGACCTGAACTGTTGGTGATGTTGCTCAAAATTCAATTTTGCTTTTTTCTTTCCGTAGCAATAATTTAAGTTACTGGTAGTTGCTGTGTTGGACATGCTCTGTTTCATGCTTAAAACCCTCCAAACTGTATTTTGTTACAGATGTTATGTATTGATATACAAATGCCGTAATTAAAGCTTAAAGAAGTAGGGGCAAAGGCTGTTTAAAATGTAGTGCGAATATGGACCTCTCTTTATCTGTCTTGGAACATCTTCATTATAAATACTGTGGAAGAGCAACCCAAAGCTTAAACTTCTCTGCTGTATGTTACTTAGTAACATACGGTAGAGTGAATAACACTTGTCAATAGATTTTCCAAGGTCACAAGTCTCATATTCATAGAATAGGAGTAACAACATGGCAATATACAAGAGATTGCTCTATTGATGAATTTTCATAATTATAAAATCGAATTCAATCAACATATATACAATTCAAGATGGTAAGAATTGAAATCCTAACCTAATTACAATCAATTTACATAGAAACAAAAAAAAAAAGGAAAAAGGAAAAATTGCTATTAACGACAATCTTTAGTTTGGACGTGTTGTGGCAGGGTCAAGCAAAGGGCTGACGTGGCAAGGGGTGTCAATGCAGCTGCTAACGTGGTGCTTGCTAACAAACTTGTTACAGCAGAAAAGGAAGCCATAAGGAACAATTCAATGAACTAACATTGCAACTTATGTCAACAATAAAAAAAATCAAGAGAGTATTTATTCTTCAATTGCAAGCTCATTAAATGCATATAAAGGGCAATAACAATTATGAATGGACGGTTGTAATAGATTGAACAATGAAGGAATGAAGTAAACTAAATAATCAAAGCCACAAAAACCAAGTGTTGTAGCAACCCTAATTAGCATGTCTTTTAAAGCTTCAACTCACCATGTTTGGAATTAAATGAATAGAAAAAGATTTAATGGTCAAAGCCTTAAAAGTAAAACTATTATTACGAAGATAAAAAATGATATAAGAGTAATGTCTCATTAAGTAAAGGAATAAGACCTATAAACTATTATAAATATTTAGATGAGTTTTAGAAATTTTCAAAGACCAATTTTTAGCCTAGTTGATGATTGTTTGTTTAAAATTATATGTAATATAATTTTCATATATATACATGAAAATTGAAAAAAAAAAGAAAGTGAAACATCTTCTAGCTCTCATTGCTTTCTAGTGTTGAGAAAATGAGATTGGGGAAGAGAAAGTAAGAGCATACATTTGCTACCTAAGATCCATAAAAAACTGACTTGTAGATCAGCATGACGCGGGTGGCTTAGGACCACAAGAACTCCTGTCCAAGTGAAAAGATAAGAGAATCTGGTAAACAACACCTTTTTGTTCATCCGTTCTTTGATTTTGAAGCAGCAGAATGCTAACTTATTATAACCCATCTCCATTAATCCTTCATAGAACCTCAACATATCTTGGAGGAGTCAAGTGCAACATCAACAATTACACCAGCAGTGTCATCTGCAAGAACATTAGTAGCATCACAAAGAGCACTGCGCTCCGTCTTCTTGGTGCCTGCAGCGGCTGCGGCCTGGCAGTAACCGGCTTGCTTGCTGCCGTTGCAGTTGTAAGTTCAGGGGCGGCAGCAATAGCAATTGAAGCACCCCCTGAATCCGAGACTCTATCCAATATACCACAGACACTTTCTGGTGAGTGTGCTTCACCCAAGGATTGCAAGAGAGCTAGGATTCAAAAGCCCAAGTCGCGGAAAGCAGAATCTTGCACAACCAAGTGTGTTACCACTTGCATCCGGGGTGGTGACGGCTCCCCTGGTGAAGGTCCTCTGAATGTCAGAAGGTACAGAAATCATCCACAATATGATTTTTCTAAAAGAGCCTGGTGAATGTTTAGATTCAACAAAAGGTTTTAAAAAGATGGATCATTCGATGTGGTAAAGAGGCAGAAAGAAAAAAAAAAATTGAAGACATGCAATCGTCTTGTGCTCTATATGACAAGGGAAAAGAATTTCCACGCCATTGGTTTAGTTTTTTTCTCCATGACAGTTGATGAATGACTAGTCCATACGTTAGAGTTTCATTTTAATTTTTCATATATTCTTATTAAGTTTGTTATTACTTGTGCATGTTTACTGCCTTCAATATGTCACTTGGTTCGATGATACTGACTGTTACCCCTCTGTAATCTCTTTGCAGACCCCTAGTTGTTTTCAAGCAAGGGTTTCGAAGTCGTAAATACTGGTAAGTCTTTTAATCTTAACATCCAATTTTCATCGATGGCAGATGCTACCTAAGAAACCTTAGCCTGAAAAATTCAAAGTACATAAAGAAGTTTAACAAGAATTTATGAGCTACGCAGGCTTCTTGGTGCTGTAGATGATTATTATTAGGGGTATAATAAAGCTTATAGCAACTAGGAATCGGAAAATTTGTTTACTTTAAGCATTTTAGTGGATATCAAGACAAGCCCCACGAAACGATAACTTGAACTGTTAAGCTCCTAGTTGCATGAACTGTTTGTTCCCAGCTTCCGAGGTTAAGAAGCCTAGGTATACAACTCTTGTTATCTCATAAACGTATTCTTTTTCCTTCACTTTGGTCATTGCTTCGTGTGGGTCGAACATCAAATGCTGGAAAAAAGCAACCGAAACTTGAAACTGCAGCGGAAGGATAAAATGTTTCTGTTCCCTTTTTCTGCTCTCTTTTCGAGATGATACATCCTTATGCCTACAGGAAAAGTGTTTATATGTTAGTTGTGTTTGTGCAGTTTGGTCGAATGTTCCGATATTTGTAATTTGATTGGCGACGGTGATGATGGGCCCTAGGCTGTATGTGCTTTTTTTGGCAGCACCCGTGGGATCTTCATCTCCTTCTGTCTTGTTAAAAGTCATGTAGGTACGTTCTTTTTTTCCAGAATAACAAACACAGGTGGATAATCTGAGCTCTATTGCTTTAGCGTGCTCCTATTCTTTCGCTGTATTACAATCAAATGTGCTTGAGATCTTCAATGAATAGTCAATATGCGCGCAACACGATTGAACCAATTTCAGATGGCAAGGAACGTGTAGTTACTCCATTGTAAATGATTGAATTTATCTCGAAAGGCTCAGAGGCAAGCCCGAAGACTTGGTTGAGCCTCTGGCTTTTTGGGGATAAGGGTTGAGTTCTTCGAAAACAAGATGAAGCAATCGGAAAAAAATCAAGATCATGAAAACCTCGTCCATAAAAAGTCCAACTCCTTCCTTAAAATTGATTATAAAGAGAAGAAAATAGTTAAATATATATATATATATATCGTTTAACAAACATTAAATCATCTGAAATTCAATTGAGCAGCATTTTTCACAACTCAAAATGCGCCTCTTGATGGATGTCATTGGAAGTAAGGAAATCAAAGAAAATTAAAGAGAAGTTTCCAATATCGTAACACAAACAAAAAGGAAAAGATGAAGGAAAAACTGAAAAGAAAAAAAAAGTACTCATGACTCTCATCCTTGGCATTTTAGCGATCTTCAATGAAGCTTGATTTATTAGTTTCATAAACGTATATCTCATAGTTGAAGCGCTTGAGACCACAAGAAGTTGGGAAACAAGAACGATGGGACTACTCATTCGTCATTACAGCCTTGAGAATCGGGGAGAAGCAAACAAAGAGGACGCTGGTGACATGTATGGGGCCTTGCTGCCGTGTGATGGTTGATTATGGGTTCCTTCTTCTTTCCTCTCAGACCCTGTTTGATCTTCATTGACTTCCTTCTCCGCCTCATCTACCATCTGCTCGATGCCAATGTATGACGGTGAAATATCTATATATATGTATGGTGGGTGAGAAGAGAAAAGGGAACTTGTGTTGCATTTTCTTTCTTCTTCAAATGAGTGCAACTCTTGCTTTCGATTCCTCTGCATTAATTTCTTTATTTCATCACAGCTTAAACAGAACCCTCAGTGATGAATTTGGAAATTCAATTGGTTTTAGTTGATTATTGTTGGACCATGCAACTGAGAAGTCATCATAGACTAGTTAATGTAATATGATCATATCAAAATCCATGCACTTAAACTTAAAATTCCAGTAATATCTTGATATATTATACCAATCTTCACGAAAGATTTCACAAGGTGTTATTTTCTCTAATAAGCAGTATCTGATAATGATGTCCGCTTATGCAAGGTTATGCACCATGAGATTAAGCATAAAGTGCGTAACACGGGCATAGAGAGTTTCTGTGATCACAAAGACAATCCATATGACTAATAAAGTTCAGTCTCATTTCTAAGGCCATCTTTGCAATTATCAGTGTGGTTTTGCTTCAAAGTATTGTAATTTGATCTCAGAGCACTTCTCAAGTTGTTAAATCTCCCTAAAGATCACAAAACAATTGTCTTATTTGGGTTAAAACAAACATAATGGAATAATCATAACCTAAGAGAGGGTATGTGTAGGGCATTATAAATGGATGCTAAATTAACTATAAGGACATTACCAAGAGTTTGCAGACCTAGTCATTTTTAACTAGTTGACTTCTTTCAAGTATCTTAAGGTAATAATTGGACTGAACTCCAAGAGCCTGCTTGTTTTGAACGTTTCACAAGGATCAACCACAAACTTTAGTAATTATGAGCCTTTGTATCTTTTGATAAACCCAAAGAAAACTAAATGTGAAATCCTCCAAATGGACATAAAAAGTGGAATTGAACTTTCAAAACTCAAACTTCAAACAGGTGAAAATTTCTCAAAATGAATAAAGATTCAGGTAACTCTCTGTGCGTGGGGCCGCGTGTATCTGTGTGAGATAGAGAGAGCAGAAAGGCAGACCTTTTTGGTGATGGCAGGGGAGAGTGAAGGCAGAATTTCAACCAGATGAGTCTTGATACGGTTTAAGGCATCTTTGGTGAGACCCTGAGCGGCCATCGTGACATCTCTGACGACAGTCTCCAAGAAGTGGCGTGCGTTGTCCAAAGCATCAGCCGGAACAGCAGCAGAGGCGAGCTTCTCCAACAGCCTTTCCTTTACGGCACCAAAATTCCTCCTTATATCCGCGGCCACCCCCATGTCAACAGCCCCTTCTGATCTCTGCTGCTCCTCCTTTGTCTCTTGCTTCTTCAACTTTATTGCGAAGTCCGGAGAGTAGAACTTTCCCTGTCCCTCGTTGTCCACAAACTCGGAAGCCGAACCATCTTTGGTGGTGCTGGGGGCGTTGTTGGTCTTAGTGGTTGTGTTTTCTCCCATGAGACTTATCTAATTCTTGCTTAACTATTGTCGTCGAAGTGACTTGCTGTGATAGAGATGGTGTTGTCTGAATCCCAGCTTTCGGATGTGATTTGTGTGTCTTGACAAGCATTGCCACCACCTCTTGGCATTATATATGAGTAGCCATTCGTGAGATGAGGATGCCAAATCCCATTCTTTCCTTCTTGAACGACACGTACGGCGTTTCTCTTTATCTGTCAGTCATGTGGCATTGCGCGGGCGCACGGCACCACCGGACGTGGCATTGCTTGCATTTCCGTTGACACTTCTTCGGTCTTTTAGCTCGTTTTGCACTTCTCCAAGCCCCTGCAGATTTGCAAATATGCCACAACTTCTAAAAGAGTTCAAACCCTTTTCAAGTGACTTATGTTGATTGAACTTGTTTACAGAACAAGTCCAACTCCATGTCTGTGTTTATTGGGTCTTTGTGATTCTAAGTTTCAATAAATTCTTAAGTGGTTTTAAGATAATTTGTGAATTGCTGGCTATTTTTGCCATAATTTTTGAACATTTTATGCTTAAAGATTACTTTATTAGGGACATGTCTATTGAAATTTATGCACAATTACAAGTAATTAGTTAAAGATACTATATGTTATTATCAATATTAGATAACTGTTAAAAAATTTACTTCATCTTTTATAACATGTTGTTAAGAGATGATGATATTTTAATGTGGAAAAAGTATATCAAAACATTATTATTATTAGTATAAGTTATATATCTATATTGTTTTCAATATAGTCTTAAAACACCTTCTTTCTCTTCACTGTTTGAAAACTAAGAAAAATCGTTTAACAAGTGATGATATATTCCATTTATAACCTAAAATTTGATGTTCGATTGTTAAGAAAATAAAATATCTTAAGAGTGAGAGAGAGAGAGAGAGAGTAAGAGAGAGAAAAAAAGAATTAAGGAAGGGTGAATTCTCGGCGACCCATCTAAAACCCTCCTCAGGCCTCGAAAAGGGTTTTCCGCTGCGAGAGATAGTACAGCCCTTAGTTATACCAGGTAATTTCTTGCATCCAATTCTTCATCGGGTTTGTGGGTGATCGAAAATGGTATTGAATCGAATGAGTTTATGTGTCTGCTTGTGCGAATGGGCAGCGAAGAAAGGAAAGAAGGGAAGATGAACAAGGACAAAGTACTGAAGTTAGCCAAGGGGTTCAGGGGCAGGGCCAAGAACTGCATAAGAATAGCGAGGGAGAGAGTGGAGAAGGCCTTGCAGTACTCCTACAGGGATCGCCGAAACAAGAAGCGTGATATGCGCTCCCTCTGGATCCAACGCATCAACGCCGGCACCCGCCAACACGGGGTGTGTTTTTCTTTTACTTGGTGCATACATTATTTCTTTCGTATAACTCTTGCTTTGGTTTATGAGAATGTTACTTTCTGCTTTTAAACGGCTTAAATTGGTTACACTTAACTTGGAATTATCTTCTCTGTACATGGTTTGCGGGTTGCTCTTTCATATTCCTCTGGGGGGCTAATCATGGTGCATACTGATTGGTCCTAGTTTGTGTTCTGTTTCCTAATCTTGTTAGTCTGCAAGTTTTTATTTGTATTCACTGGCACTTGAATTAGAGAATACCCTTTTTATGTGGAAATGAATGTGTTGTTTGTTGTGGTGTTAGTCTTGACCTTAAGTAATCTCAAAAAATTGACCATTGTTCTATGTGAGTGAACTTTGTGTACCATTTAACTGATGAATGGAGATAAGCTTATAGTTGGCTTACATAGTTCGTTTTACCGAAAGTGGTGATGATGTACCTTGTCAGAAAAGTTCTTGTGTCCTGTTTTTGCCAGAAACTTTTTAACCCTTGCGTGATAGTGATCTTGCTATCTTTATGGTGTTCAGAAAAAAGACACTTGAAGGAATGAAGAAAAGGCAATTTTTGTATTGAATTGGGGATGAAAGAGTACCATAGTTTGAAATAAATAATTCAGGATTGTGGCTTCTGAGCATCAGAATCAGGCAGCTCTTTATTGAGCCCCTGTACATATTTAATCGGCTTAATCCCTGGAGTGAAGAGTTCTAGACTATAAATTCCCACTGTGTTAACTGTTTTCATATATTCTATTTGTTTCCAGTTCTGCCATGGACTGGAAGTACAGCTTTTTAGATGTAAGATACTGAACAATTAGAGATGAAGAGAAAGCTGTCTTGCTAAATTTTATGTTTAGTAGTTGATTCTTCAGAAACTTCTCTTTCAGTAAATTAGTACAATTGGAACGAAGTTGACTTTATCTTGGATGTGATCATGTCATCTAATTAGTAGTGTCCTCTGTCTGCTTTTTTTCTGGAACAGGAGCAAACAGAAAACACTGAATAATAAAAAATGGTGATACAGGATAAAGATTGTAACCTGATTCTATAAGGAAAATTAAGCATTATAAATGGTGTCATCATGGACCCTAGGCCATGCTTGCAACAATAGCTAGTGTGGTCTTGTCAAATCGTCGGAGTTGGAAATGTTTTTGGTTGTACGCCCATGGTGACAAATCTGTGACAATGGCACAGGACTAATTGCAATGGTGGTAATAAGATCTTTACCAAATTGAAACAGTGCGACAGCAACTGTTTCTTGGAGCCAATTTGTGTAGTTTATGTGTTATTGGAAAAGCTTCTTTGGTATTTCTCACCCCCAAGGAGTATAATATCAATCCACTGCCATACTTAAGTTCTCAACTGCAAAGTTGGTAAGAGGTATGAAGTGATACCATACAGGAATATTATTGGAAGAAAGGGAGGAAAGTAGTGGTAAAATCAGTGTAGGCTGATCACAAAGGTGGTCATGACAACTTTGCCAAACATCAATGATATTGCAGTGTTGTTTTCATGGAGGCAAGTTTATACTGTTTGTGGATCATTGAGTAATTGGCCGTTGACTTTTTCCTCTCTGAGAAATAAAATATCAATACTGATTGCCATACATCAGAAAGATATTGAAAAGATATAGATATCTATTGCAGATATGTTTATAAATTTAAAAAAATATATTGGAAAGCTGTAACAAAATACTAGTTGCCTCTGGGAAAAACATGTGGACTAGTTATGAATAAGAGCCTATATGTTTGTTATGCAATCCATGAATGAATTATGTGTTTTAAGGTGTAAATATCAAGCGTGGAATAAAAGAAAATATAATCTAACTCCTCTTTTGCCCATCAGACTTGCTAAGTTATTTTCTGAATGAGTGGTTAGTTACTGATAGTTTTCCTGTACCAAAAGTTTTGGTAAGACTAGTTGTTATTTTACTAAAAACATGTGTCGATTCATACACAGACCAATTACTTACCAGTAGTTTTGCCACTGGGTAATGCTCTTCACCTCCTTTTCTGTTAATTGAATTCCGTTTATTTTAAGATAGTTGCAGTCACATGCATCCAAAACAAATCAACTATTTTAACCAATGTCAGATGAGGAGTAATGATCCGGTTCAAGAGACATCATGGCATTTTCAGAAGACAAACGCTTGAATGGATGTGGATTGAGGTTGTGATAGTGACAAAAGTTCTAATAAATAGATTCTAACATGGTCAAATCTGTTGGTTACCTACTTCCTAAAATATCTTGCCCTCCTATTAATTGTGGGGTTAGTCTCATACTCACCATGCATGCTACGTAGTTTTTAAGGGTTTGCAAAAAGGGTATTGCTCTTTGCTTAAACCTTTGAGCGTCATTCCAGTTGATCAAAGGTATTGTCAGCATAAAAGTTGGATGGTAAATGTGTTCTCGAATTTCCGACTTCACAAAGCTCTGTGGTTTACTTATAAGAGTTTATTCAAATTTATCGTTACTTGTAAGTTCTTCACTTATTGCAGTATTCTGTTTTTCAATCTGTTCTTTACTAGATACAGTTTTGTGGCACTAGGCATGCGTGCCTTCAACTTTAACATCAAATAGCCCATTGAGTTGGTGAAACTCCTTTTAATTTAAATAATTCTATAGATCCATATCTTAGCAATGTGGAATAACACCCTACACTGTGACATGCTTTTTTTCCATGATGGACAATTATTGGACTATCAATGGTGCCTTATGATAAACTCAAGATTTAGTCATATTCATAGGAGAGCCAAGGGAGAAACTTGGGTTTTGATTATATATTAAGAAATTTATTATCTAACCTACCAGTCAACTTGAGAGTTGGTGAAACCTTCTTTAAAAATTTTACAAACCCATATCTTAGTAATATGCGACAATTCTACAGAACATAATAGTATATATTTTCAGGAGAGAGTAATCATTTTGTTTCTTCTTTTTTGTGTATGTCAGGTCAATTATGGCAACTTCATGCACGGGCTAATGAAAGAGAACATCCAACTGAACAGGAAAGTTTTGTCAGAAATATCAATGCATGAACCATATAGTTTCAAGGCCCTGGTAGATATCTCTCGCAATGCGTTCCCTGGAAACAAGAATGTGGTGATTCCCCCCAAGAAGGAAGGTCTTTCCATTGTTGTGTAATTGATGATTAAGATCAGCCATTCGCTCATTGCCTTTTCAAAGAAAAGAGAAACATTAAGAGCTAGTTACTTTTCGTTTTCCGAACCCTGGATTCGTATGTTTCTTCCCTTCTGATTTTCTCCTTTGTTCACTTAACGTCTGCATAATGTTTTAGAGGGGCTCCAGAGACTAGAATCTTATTACAAGTCTTGAAAAACATCACTTTTGACAGTACAATATAAGTTGTATCCTTGTTTCTGTAGATTGATGTGGAGTTGCTGTTTCAGATGTGGTTGGGACTTCCTTTTTCTTCATAAAATTGCTTAAATCTTTGCTGTTTCTAGTTGTCATGTTGAACGGAAAGACTCATTAAGAGTAATAAAGAGTTAGTAGAATTTTAATTAATCTCCTGAATAAGAAAGTTGGGTAAGCTTGTTGTAAATTTTTTTAAAAAAGAAAAAAGTGATGAAGGCTACCATTAAAATACTGCATATATAAATCCATAAAATAAAACTAAAGGAGATGCAATACAGCAACTGTCATTCCTGAGCAATATTATTCAAAAAGAAAAGAGTATTTGTACTAATAAAGAAAAGGGAATCAACGAATCTCCCAATAGATTCATGGATTTTCGTGGTCCCCAATAGTTACAATCTTAACACCGACAAAGAAAAAGAGGAGAGGGTAGCCATTTGCGACGCAGGTTCCCAGTCCCGGTGAAGAGGCGAAAGGGCGATCTCAGAAATAACGCGCTCAGAGCGAGTCAAATCCACCGCATATATAAGCAAACGACCAACTCGTCAAACAAAAAATAATGAAAAGCGCGTGTCAGACCAACGACCGAAACCTCCTCCAACGAACTCTGAACCAGATCGGAAGCCACCTGCAGCGGAAACCTCCTTCTTCTTATGAGCCCCACGATTTCTGAATCAGATAAGACAGAAATGATTTCCAGCTCCTGAAAGTTATCCTACGCTGAAAAACGGTATTCTACCCTCGTCCTTTTCCATGCCTTTTGAGCTCCATTCAAATCAAGGAACATAAGAAGAAGAAGAAGAAAAAGAAGAAGGTCCCAGTTTTTAAGAGGTTAAACTTGTTCTCTCAAATTCGATGCTTGTTTCTGGGATTTCATTATAGGGTCTATCTATCTGGCATACTTGTGTTGCTTTCGTTTTCCTTTTTATGTTCTATAAAAGTCAACGAATGTCTGTTACAAGTAGCTCCCTCATTTACGTTCTTCAGTGGATGTGAGATAGGATAACTTGACCATCTGGCTACTCAATGCTACCTTTGGAGCTAATGCCTTCGATTCTTCTCATTATTTCTTGAGGGACTTGGTGTCTGCGTTGAAAAGGGAAAGGACTCGCTTCAAAATCATAAATCCAAGCCTCTTTCTTTCTACCACACCATCTCCCTCATCCTAATTTTAGTATACAATCCTGATAATTGTTTACTAATTGCTGTCTTTTCTGGTACCTGTCCTGCTGAAATTACAAATTCCATTCCTCCAATGCCGGGAGTCTCCACCTAGGTCGCTTTTCATTTACTTCAGTTCGATTTGCTAACAAAGAACCTGAATTGGTTGTAATGTTGCTCAAAATTCATCGTTGCTTTTTCTTTCTGTAGCAATAAATTAAGTTACTGGTGGTTGCTCTGTTGGGCATGTTCTGTCCCATGCTCAAAAACCTCCGAACTCTATTTTATTACTGATGTTATCCATTGATACATAAATGACGTGATTATCGCTTTAAGAAGTAGGGGCCAGGGGGTATTGTTTAAAACTTATGATGAATATGGACCTCTCTGTATCTGTCTTGGAACATCTTCATTATAGATACTGTAGATTAGCAACCCAAACTTAAATTTCTCTACTTTGATCTGTTAGAAGCAAACAGTAGGGGACTAATAACACTCGTCAATAGATCTTTCCAAGAACACAAGTGTCTCATATTCATAGAGTACGAGTAATTCTCCTTCCTGTGAGGAATACTAATCTCCCTCCTTTTAATGTGTCCCGTTACTGTCATCCACACCAATTGATATCATTGTTTTGGAGTTGTAGTTGTGGCTACAACTGTTTTTTAGAAATCTGGTTATTCTAATGACAAAAAATAGATAGAAAATATTCTCTGCACGTTGCAGCAGCACCCATATGTCAAATAACCCTCAATCATATACTTGTAGGCAACTTCCATGTGCATTAACTGTGTCAAGTTAAATCATATGTTTTCTCCTTACTTGTAGATGGGAAATGAAGTCGAGAAGTATACTGTTGATGAAGCTCTCCTTTCTCTGGGTTTTGGAAGGTTCCAGATTCTGGTGCTTATTTATGCAGGCATGGGCTGGGTTTCAGAAGCAATGGAAGTGATGCTACTCTCTTTTGTGGGACCAGCAGTTAAGTCTGCATGGGGTCTTTCTTCTAATGAGGAGAGCCTAATAACTAGTGTGGTGTTCGTGGGCATGCTAATAGGAGCATATTCATGGGGCATAGTTTCTGATAAGCATGGAAGGAGGTTCTTCTTTCATTTTCTTATTCTTCATATTTTATATCTGCATTATTCAAACCGTCTTCTTTATGGAATTTACTTCACAAGCACCTTTAGTCTTCCAAAGTTAATGTATTCCTCTAATGGTTCTTCATTATCCTGAAGACGTGTTACATTAAATTTATATATCCATTATGCAACATGATTCATGGTCTCTTGTCTTTTTTTTATTTATTTTTATCGGTTGTTGGTGTTTTGGGGGGTGTGGTGTGGTTCTTGGATTCCGAGTATAGTTGGACTGCGCATGAAAAACCTTGCTTGGACACTCTCTACCGAGTATAGACTAATTACTTATGTGCAGCCTAGATTCATCAGAACCTTCACCATCTCTCTCCTTTTTTTCTTTTTTTTTTTCCCTCTTCCACTAGGTTGTTGGTTGAAACATTAGGTTTTGTTGCCACAGAAGGAAAATAAGAGGTGGCTTGAGGGGGAGAGGAGAGTGCTGCTCTCCTTTTGGAACGAGATTCAAGTTTCTTTGAAATTTCCTGTGTTTGTTCCAAAATTTGTTCTTTAACATTCTTCTTTTTCATCATACTAGTGTATAATATTTCCTTTCACTGTCTTTGTCACTTCTGTCAAGAAACATGCCTTTGGCCCTCTCTTGATCATCACACTGGGGATGTGGGATCCAGATCAACTTTTGCTGGGTGGAATTTTGAGGGATAGGAGGCAGAGGCTAAAATCCTGCTATATAAAGCACCGGCAACATCTGTAGCTCCAATACCATGCTACCAAATTTTCCTGACCAAATTTTTGGGTTATGCTGACCTAAAGCCGGGGACAGTCCCACTTCCCAGATTTTGTGTTCTCAAATTTATCTTTTACAATCTAAGAGACACCAACACAAAACTCGAACAAGGTGTTACACTTCTCAGTCAGCCGTGAGCTTGTATGGTATCACTAGGAATAAGAATTCTTTTTCGTATGAGGTACTAAAAATTGCTAGGGACTCATAAGCTAATGATATGCGAAATGAACGGTAACAAAATATTTTATCTGCAGAAATTATTAGTACACACCACTGCTCGAGTGAATTCTTTAGCCATGTTTTCTTTGAAGTGTGCAAACCACAATTTGGAAAAGTATTTGTTTATCATTACTGTCCAGTAACTCTTGGAACATCCTTTTCTAGTGCTTTTCTCTCTGCTATTTCATGCGTCTGCTTGTCTATCCTGCTTTCCAGATATCCAAAATTCCCCAATCGTTCCAGTTAATTCAGTTTTTCCAGGCTGGATACTTTGATTCATTGTTTTCCAATCGCTACCTGTTATTGTCATATTAAATACACTTTTTTAGTCACTTAACAAGTGTTCCTGGTATCGTTTTTTGACTTGGTCCCTTTTATTCCTTCAGGAAAGGATTCCTTGTTACAGCAATGATCACTGCTGCATCAGGTTTTCTGAGTGCTTTTGCTCCTAATTATATATCACTGATCATTCTTCGTTGTTTGGTGGGGATTGGTATTGGAGGTGGGCCTGTACTCTCATCCTGGTTTCTAGAGTTTATTCCTGCACCTAGTAGAGGCACTTGGATGGTTGTTTTTTCAGCATTTTGGACGGTTGGAACGATTCTTGAAGCTTCACTTGCATGGGTAGGTATGCTTTGACTAAATTCTCATTTTTGTTCCTGTACTCAACATTCTACGTGTGGATTCAGGACTTAAAGGCAAATTCAGGGTACTTAATCTATGTTTATGCGGTTTTGGAAGAGACTTGAAAGAGGTTTTAGGACCTATGTAGAGAGTTGTGTCGTACTACCTTTCAGTTTCCTTCCGCATGTTAAATCCTTTTCTCTTCTGGCCATCAATTTATATTAATGAAGACTTTTTTATTCTTTTGTCCGGCCTTGTGACAGTTGATCTTATATATTCCACTTCAAATGTATGCAACGATCCGTGCTATTTTCATATAAAAGTTTGACCATTTGGGTATGTGGGATATAACTTGTTGGTAATTGTTCATCATTGTTGTTATAACTCGGGAAATCCTGGGGTAGTTGGGCTTCTGCGGTTATAATGTGGCAAGCTAATCTCCATATATTCTCTTATTCAGTGCTTTCAATGAATTCAGCTATATTGCACTGGAAGAATTGTATGAAGAAAGCCTTTTTGTTAACTTATTCTCGTTCCAATACTCGGGTTTTCCCAAGTTTGGGATTGTGAATGGAAGGAGTAATTGGTGGCTATCTTAATCTCTATGCTATTTGTTTGCAGTTTATTATGCCCCGGTTGGGTTGGAGGTGGCTACTTGCATTTTCTTCTCTCCCTTCAGCACTCCTCCTTGTCTTCTATAGAGTTACCCCTGAATCACCTAGGTACTTGTGCTTAAAGGGTAGACTGAACGATGCAACTACTATCTTGGAGAAAATAGCAACCATGAATGGAACAAAACTCCCTTCTGGTATTCTTGTTTCTGAGAACCAAATTGAGCTACGAGAAAACAGTACCCCTTCAGAAGATACAAATTTGCTCTCACCTGGAAGAACTGAAAATTCAACCCCTAAGCAAATAGTGTCTAATATACCGGGCATCTCATCACTGTTAATGCTTCTTTCACCAAGATTAGTTAAATCCACCTTGCTCTTGTGGATGGTATTCTTTGGGAATGCTTTTTCGTATTATGGACTAGTATTGCTGACATCTGAGTTGAACAATGGACGTAGTAAATGCATGATGACGAAATTGCAGCATGAGAAGTCCCAGGAAGTGAACTACAGAGATGTCTTCATAGCAAGTTTCGCTGGTAAGCTGGTCTATGTATGTCAATACTATCTTTCTCAGTTATGAGATAAAAATAAGAAGGAAAAGAATTTCGTACTAATTCAAAGATTGTCATCTAACATTTAACCATGACTTGAATGAAGAGTTTCCCGGGCTTCTCATAGCAGCTGCTACAGTAGATAAACTGGGTCGTAAGCTTTCAATGTCAGCTCTGTTCTTCTTGTGCTGCATTTTTCTACTCCCGTTGGTACTCCATCAGCCTGAGGGTTTAACAACGGCCCTTCTGTTTGGAGCTCGCATATGCATCACAGCAACGTTCACAATTATATACATATATGCTCCTGAGGTAAATGATAGAATTAGTTTATGATCATAAGACTGCATGTATATCATTATGTCCTAATATTGCCTGAGAGAGAAAGTGAGATGCAAGCCCAGTCTTCATTAAGTTTCTCTGCCATGTTACTGCTTGGACCATATAATTTAATGATGTTTAAGCTGGGTGAAATTTCTGTCAATATTAAAAGCCCTATGATTTAATTCATTATGTGTGGGAGTCGACTGCTGCAAATATAGCAATTTCTATTTAGAAGAGTTAATAAAACCTTAAACTGGTTCTTGAGGGTTAAAGATTATATATCTACCTTTAATAGAAGTCATACCTATAAGGCATGGAACTGTAGGACTTAGACCCTGAGACATGTAGGTAAGGTGCAGTTCATTTTGGAGAATTTTCAGTAATTGTTGCTTAAGAAATGACTTGGAATTACTTTACGATTTTTGTTCACATGGATTTGATTGAAGTGAATGCTAATAAGAGGTGTAATTTCCCTGACTGATACTTATTTCCACTGATAATGCAATTGTTTCTTTTTTCTTCTTATGTTGAGCATCACCACCTTGAGAGTGGAAACCAAATCCAGTTACCACATCTAGAGAATTTTGCTTCTTATGATTTTGCTTGAATTGCAGATATACCCAACATCTGTCCGAACAACCGGCGTCGGAGTTGCAAGCTCGATAGGAAGGATAGGTGGAATAATATGTCCCCTTGTCGCAGTTGGTTTGGTACAGGGATGTCATGAAAGCGCAGCCATTGTTCTTTTTGAGGTTATAATTTTCCTTTCAGGGATCTGCGTAGTGCTCTTCCCGTTGGAGACCAAGGGTCGAGAATTGAGTGATAGTGTATCCGATTTAGAACATAGTAATGAATCAGGATGAATTGGACGCAGAAATGGGGCTCTTCCCCCTCCTTTCCACAACACATATTCAAATAAGATGATTGACAAAAGTATAACTCTTACCCTTCTCGCCTTTACTATGTGCTATGTTTTCACTTTTAGACATCTAAGCTAAAGTAATGGTGGAAATGTGGAGGCTCTGCAGATGACTTTCAAACCAAATAGTGTGAAGGTTGATGCTATTGGTGACAGACACCACATGATTCTTGACATGTTGCTACGGGACATTTATGATGTCCACAAGATGCTTGATTGATTGGAGATTGTATGGTCGCTCGGGTCTATTGGTGGCCAAGCATGATCAACTGCATGGGCATTCTGGATCTGTGTGGCAATTTCAAAGGACCATCAAGTCCGCAGGGTGAAGACAGCATAGCCGCTTGGAGTCATGTGATGGCTAACATATAAAAGGCCTTTGACAATTTAACTTATGAAACAAATCGAACAATTGATAGTGGTTGATGGCCTTTTGGCGATGGTTTTTGAATAATTTCCCTTTAATGAGTCGCTTTTTGATGTAAAAAATTGGATTTTGTTGCATTTATATAGTTAAAACTCCTCCAAAATAAATTTTAAAAAAATGCCGCTTGCAAAGTGAAGAAGGCAATTGGAGACGCAGAATTTCGTATAATTGTTGATAAAACCTGCGATAAGCCAATGAATCTTACAAAATTGATGATTTTCTAAGATTTGTTGACAAAAGCGGCTTTGTGTGAAACTCTTCTCTGTTCTGGTTTCTTCGTGTCCATACTAGTAGATTCTATTGTATTATATGTTATCTCAAATATAATCTGATTGTTCAAAGCATTAGACGACAAAGATCCAATGATGCAAGTAACATGTCAAGAGGGTTGAAGTTGTAAAATTTGGTTTCTAAATATTGTCGATATGGGTATTACTGGTAGCATCAAAAGTTATTACCCTTGTTTACTAAATTGACTTCTATTATCGAAGATTGTTGGTACTTCACCGTCTTTGTCAATCATGTGAGTGAAAATTGCCGAGTTTTGAGATTGGAAGCCGGGTCTTGTCAAAGTAGTACTTTTCATTGGGCTTAGATACTTGTTAGAGTTCTTATTTGAGAATCTACTTTTAGCTTAATAGAAATGTTCACTTCAATAGATTTGGTTATTTTCAGATCACTGTCGAAGGAATTGCTTTGAAAGTCATCTTATCGTGGAATGATTTAATAGAAATTGTCTTCATCTTGCATCCAAAGGAAACTAAACAAAGACCAGTGTTTTACCAAGTCAATCTTTGAGATTCCCAGCTTAAGACATTTCAATTGTGATTACGGCACTCACCTAACATGCTAGAGCTAAGCATAGCATATGTTTACTTACAAATGTGAAAGCACCTCAACCTTTTCATTCAATGTCACTTCCTATATTTATTTTTGTTGCCTTATTTGTGTAATTGATACCAAAAAATAAATAATAAAGAAAACCATAAGACTTAGTAATCTCATGCTACGTATTTTAAGATTCTATAAACTAATATGTAATTTTTAAAAAAGAAAAATATAGGAACTCATCCAACTTATTATATTATGTTATGCCACATTAAGTAATTTTTTTTATCCTTTATATCGAAATTAATATGCTCACAAACTAAAAGTAATTATCAAATATATACTTCAAATACGTAAAGCAAAACTTAGGAATTGGTTACCCAATAAAAAACTTATTCGATTTTTTATGTAAGAGATCTTGGAAAGAAGCATATAGGGTTCAGATCTCCTTAATTACATTTCTAATTAAATTTTTCTTAGTTAACCTATCGAATAAACTTTGGTGAGGATTTTATGAACAACCTAAATGAAACAAAGCATTTATCATGAAACATTTGAAGCGGTCGAGCGCGTGCCGACACCCACAACGACAAACGAATCTCTCCACGTGCCCACGTGCCCACGTGCAGTGGTCGCTGAACGGAAAAGTCGGAAACTGAAGCGAGATTTCTTGTACAGTTCGCATACAAGAGCTTTCGCATCAAAATCTTTAGGAGAAAAGGATACACATCGACCGAGTGAAGTTTAATGGAAGAACAGTAGATTACCAAACAGGCCCTTAGAAAAGTTAAATCCCCCTTTACCTTTTCATTTGATTTACATTAATGTCTGTCAAAATTTACTGGAAAATATTCTAATGTTTATAAAAAATCTGCGGAACTAAACTAAATCAGAAAGCAACAAGGTTCGTCTTGTCACCGCAAAAATATATAAACACGATTCTGTGAATGTATAAGGTCATAATTATAGCTACAGATAGACGTAGATACTACCATATCTTTGTGCTCTGTCCTTTCCGGGGGTTCTCGTGTTAGTGTCTCGAAGATCCTTGCATCTTCTTAGTTCCATGGCGGCATCTCCAGATCGTACCCCGGGTACTTGTTGAATTTGGTTCTTTTTTCTTTGTCTCTTTCAGTTGGCTATAGTCTGATCATGGCGTGGTTGCAATTTTTGTTATTGCTTTTGTTATCTGTTGTTCTATGTGTCGCGTATCGAGTCAATGAGTTATGGCCGGTTATGCAGGACTAAGTTGTTCGCGGAAAGGTTGATTTGGGACTGGGGATTATTGTAGAAGTCTGTATTTTGTGGTTTGTTTGATGGGATCTTTGGCGCTTTGGGTTTTTGTGTGGTGGGGTTGTCGGTGAAGTCATTTCTTGGTCTGTTCTGCTGGGAGATAACTCAAATTGAGATTTGGGATCTGTGTGTTGTACCCCAAATCGAGATTCGGGATCTGCGTATTATAAGGTGATGGGAATTATTCGAAGTGTAGGTGTTTCTGATCATATACGAACCTCTTCTATTTTTAATTTTCTGGAGTCCTTTGAAGGAGATCACTTCATTTAGAAAATTGTTGTTGCGTTAGGTTAAGATTGAGGTTGAACACTTTCATTCATCAGTTTCAAGATGTAGTTCGAATTAAGAAAATTTGGAGTTATTACGATTATCCCTGGATTTACAACAAATGTTCGACATAAAATGTAGCCGGAGGAAAAATGATGCTGTATTATAGTTGGTGTACGCCTGAAAGTTACGGAAAGCATTTTGGATGTGTAATTGGATGTTAAAACTCTGTGTAGTGGAGTTAACATGGTAGAGAATAGTTTATTTTTTGTTTTGGGGCAACTGCATGCTGCAAATCATATGGTTGCCAGCGGTCTCCTTCACTATGATAAGTATCTGCACAATTGCTGTCTTCAATGGCAGATGGATTTTATGTGACGGGAGGGAGGGGATCCATTCTGTTTATTGTATTAGTATGAGATAGATAAAGTGGGGAACTCTTTAAGTGGCATGTTTTGTGGAGGTTGAGTCTTTGGTGCATCATGGTTGCTGAAATATTTGCATGAAAAAGGAGCTGTGGATATCCATTTGTGTGTGTGCTGATGCATACCCTGTACACTGGATGTATAAGATTTGAAGTTGAAACTGCTAAAAGATGTTTGAAAGGTCAAAAAGTATGTTGGTGAAGGAGGCGATGAAATGAATCATGATAATGGAGAGTTTGTTGTTATGGAAATTTCTTTTCCATGTTATTCAACTGCATTGATTTTACCCACCTTTCTTAAAATCAGATATCTTTTGATGGTTGTTGTTATTCTTATGTGTGTGTATATTAGATATGTATATGTCATGTATTTAATTACACTCTTCACTACATATGAGATGAATGCAAACTTTAAGCTTTTCTGGTTTTGGTAATCATACAATACCTGCACATCTTCTGCAGAGCTTCAGTCATCTAGTAACGTAGTTTACAAAATATCTGTTGCACATGGTGCTCAGCAATTTCCCTTCACTAACCAACCCCCAGGGCCCAAAAAGCAATGCCAAATATTGAGTAGATAGGCTAACTTTCTGTAGTTTTAAGTTTGACTAATCGAAACCCAGTGGTTTGTTGTTTTTTCACTGGAAACCAGGTTAAGTTTTGTAAGTTTCCACATTCTTGAACATTAAAATGCAGGAAAACAAAGGGATAAATAAAGAACATAAAAATCATGGAAGAGTGGCATTTGGCTTATTTGAATCTTTGTTTCTTCAAGATCAATTAATTTTAACCAAGTACCTGCCTCCTTTGTATTCAGAAGGTCTCTGCCTCTTCATAGTTTTTTCTATCTCTCTCTCTCTGCTTTTTTTTTCCTCCTTTAATTATAACAGTAGTGAAACTAATGATTTATACTGACTGCTTTTAACATAAAAATATTTATCTTCTTCATTTATCATGTGTGCATAGGTGTGCACGTGTGGATTTGTGCGCACATATTTATAGCTTCAAGTTGTCCTATGCGAGAATTTTGCTTTGGTTGGTCAATTCTTTGAACTGCCTATGTTTCTAAGACTCTACTAAGTCACTGAGCATACTGATCATGGATGCAGAAGAGAAACCTGCTGAACCAGATAGCAAGAAGGAACAGGTAATCAGTTACTTCAATCTATTACATTTTGTGGGCTTTTCTATCAAGATGAAGTTGGAAGAAGATATCTTTAGTGATATATTTCATCTTTTTTTTGTTCTCAGCCTCACTCAGTGAACAATGAGAAGTCAGTATCTCCTAACTCTTCTCAGGATGCTACCACATTGGTCGCTCAAAGGGATGGTGCAGGTCAAGCAGGTTCTTTTGGTTCAGGTGGAGATCACTCTGTTTACCCACCTAATATCTATGCTCCTCAGGCCCAGCCCTTCTACTATCGAGGTTAGTTTTTCCTTCCTCTTGATCTTGAAGCCGTAAAAAGAGGCTACTGGTGGTGATCCCAGCCTGAAAGTTTACCACATAATGATGAACACGTTCCTCATTTATGGCCTTCAAGGTTGATTTAGGAATTCCTATTTTGCAGAGTAGTCCAATGAGTATCCTTTTTGTTTTTGTAGGAAGGATTATACTATATTTATTTGTTGCATAACTGGGATTTGCTAGGTGCTGTGTATATCTAAACTCAACCCAAGAGATTCTTTGGAGAAAGGATAATACGGAGTTCTTTATTACAAAGAGGAATTAATTATTCTTTGCAAACTAAGGCCATCAAATGAATCTTCTTTACTTTTCTAAGTGGGCCAAAGACTAATGCAGAGTTCTTTTATTACAAAGAGGAATTAATTATTCTTGGCATACTAAGGCCATCACTTCTTTCCTTCACTAAGTGGGCCAACAGCTTATATGCTCTACTCAGTTTATCAAATTTTCTTTTGTTTTCTTCTTTAAACTGGACAATGAAAATCAGAAATACTGCTTCCTTTGCTTCTTTCTTTTTCATATTCTTTTTTCTTTTTCTTAAAATCATCTCTATAATGAAAGCAAATACTAAGTACTTGTGCATCCAGATGTATGTAAATTTAGACGCAGTTCAAAAACCTTGAAGTTTAACCATTGAGGTTTGGGAAGTTAAGTTTATAAATTCGTATCCTTACGATCTAGACCTAAGCGGTTGGTAGATGAAGAAGTTTCTTGTTATGGCTAGAAACTCATTGGCAACGTGGTACTTTTATCTTTCTGACACTTTTAGAATAGAAGGTTCTATTTCTTATCTGGGTGGTGGAACTCCAGGTTATGATGGTGCCAATGGTGAATGGGATGAATATCCTCCATACGTGAATGTTGAAGGACTGGAAATTGGATCTCCTGTAAGTGTCTTTTTTCTTTCTTCCTCATATTGGTATTGTGTGTCTGCAGATTGAACTTACTGCTTTCTTTCTGTTTTCTCGAATTTAATTAGGGTGTCTACAATGACAATCCTTCTCTATTGTTCCATTCTGGATATAGCTACAATCCACAAATGCCATATGGACCATATTCCCCAGTCACGACACCTTTGCCTTCTGTAGGTGGAGATGCACAGCTGTACTCCCCCCAGCAATTTCCATTCTCTGGGCCACCTTATTTCCAGCAGTTAATTCCTCATAGCATGCCATACCTTACTTCACCAACTGCTGTTTCCCAGGCAGAGCTGACCAGCTTAGTAAGTGTTGACCAACAGAATGATAACATGATTTTTGGACAAAGGCCTGCTTTTCCTCCTGTAGGATCCTTCAACAGAGGCAGCTTTCCTGGTGCTCTAGGTTATCATGATTCTCAGCACGGAATGGATGGGTTAGGATCTGGAGGACTTTGGTCAGAGTGGTCTAAACCTTCAGACAGGCAGAGGTCTTTGATGCCATTCTCTCCAGCAGTATCTCCACAGCCTATTGGCCCACATGGGTCGTTTGGACAGAGTATTGGAATGGTATGTTCTCTTACATGGACAAATCTATTGGTGGACATTCTATTTAAGATCTAGTATTACTTCCTTTAAACTGAAAATATGGCCGACTTTGGTTCTGCTTCTAGAACTCCCCCTGGAAATGACAGATCCATCACATTCCAGAGTCCATAATGACCATTCGGTTCTGTCTAAGCGAGAATTTAGACACTGCTCTCGGTGCAAATGTTCTATTCTGAATGGACAATTTCTCAAGTCCTTATAACTTGCATCAGGGTCTCAGTTTAAAATTTACTTCAACCATTTACATTAGAAGCTACAAAGGCATTTTGGCAAATTATCTTCATAGAATAGAAAAAGATATTTGCTATATAGTGCGGAAATAATGTTTTGGAAGGTTATGCTTGTTTTTTTTCTCAGGATGCAAGTCGGACTACATGCTTTGGAATCAGTAAACAACTGATAATTTAGTGCTTAACCTTTTTTTTATTTTGACCTGTCTTCGTTGCAGGAGAATGATGAAAAAGTTTACTTATTAAAAATAAAGGACTGACAGAAATTATTTTTATGAAACCATCTTCGTTTGTATTGCCATGAGATTCAGGTTACATAAAACCTTGTCATAATTTTCAGGCTCCAAAACTATAATTATGTGAATGTAGTCCTTGTCTTTAGAAGTTGATAGGAGAAAATAGCCTTTTGGGCTGGATGGCCCTTGCTCTGTCATAAGAATGAAGGGGAGGATGAAGTCATGCGTATAAAGTTCCTTAGGATTTCTGGATCATTTGCCCATAAAAAAAAAATTGTAATGCCAATTATAATGTAGTTTACCGGTCACATGCAACCCCCATATAGAACGAGTTCCTCATGTATGCCTCATTGGAGTTGCCACGCATAAATTTGAGTTGAAGAGAAAGAAAACAAAATTGAGCATCCAGTGTTTGTGGGAGACTTTTGGATCTTTAATAAATGCTCCCAGAAATAACTATCCGCATGTGCTTTCTTTGTTTACTTTTATTGTTCAGATGGAAAAAGAAAAACACATGTGCAACGCATAGAACTGAAGAATGTAAGATCAAACATGAGCCTTTGTAGTAGGATGTTCATTAAGGCTTTGATACGAACATTGTGTTTCTCTATGATGGCAGTGTTTGCTTATCTTACATTGACATTTGTACCTAGATGAAATATGGATAATCTAAGTGACAATGCCATGCAATTTTCCTCAGGCTTCTCAACAACAAAAGCCATTATATGGTTTTGGATCTGGCTCAAACTCATATAATAGAGGTTATTTGCCCAGCGGTTTTAATCAAAGCTCCAACTTTGGAAGTGCATCCATCTCCAGTTTGGGAGCAAACAATCGGAGCTGGCTTTCAGTTGAAAATAGTAGAAGACATCTCAGGGGTGGTGGTTCTCTATGCAGTTGCAATGGTACTCCTGATATACTGAGTGAGCAGAACCGAGGACCAAGAGCCTCAAAGCCAAAGAGTCAAATCACAGCTGACAATAGTTCTTCCATCGACAGTAATAAGAGGGGCACCTCCAATGCCAACATTCGTGACACTTCGTACAATCAGCCAGATTTTGTCACTGAGTACAAGGATGCTAAATTCTTCATCATTAAATCTTATAGTGAAGATAATGTCCACAAGAGTATTAAATATGGTGTCTGGGCCAGCACACCAAATGGGAATAGAAAATTAGATGCTGCTTATCGCGAAGCCAAGGATAAGCAAGATACTTGCCCAGTGTTCCTTTTATTTTCGGTAAATATCTATCCTTGTTGGACAAGAACAAAGCTTCGTGTTGTTTTGCATTAGTGTTTTTTGAAATAACTGCCATCAATTAAGGCTGTTGAAGAACCACTGAAATGTCATCAGGGGGTTACTGGTGATGGAATAAGTTAGGGGTTACATATTACATTTCTCAAGCTTCCTTTCTTTCCACTTAAGTTTTATAACTGACCTTGATTTAGCTGGCCTCCTTGTAGGTAAGCCCAATTTCAGTTGCTCATTCCAACTAACCTGACCTGGAACTTATTGTATAGGATCTAATTGTCATGGTCGGTGCTAGTTTTGAGGAATACTTTCTGGAAGATATGTGACAAGGCTATGTGGTCCACCTTTGTCAAGAACGTTGAGTTCTGTGCTTATTATTTGAGTTTTTCTAATTGAACCTATGGTTTATCATGCCCCTTCTGAGGAAAGGATTCATGTCCAAGAAATTGGAATCTTTGACCTTAATCGTTTTTGCACTGAAAATAGACAATGACATTGGTCCCTAAGTGTGACTTGTATTGTGATTCGAGGCATGTTGATCTGTCACGTGGTCATTTAAAATCAATGAATTGCCCAACAGTATGCTAGTGTTGGTGCCATGGAGTGCTTGACTGAAAGTTTTTGTTGCATTTGTTGTACTTTTCCGAGTGTTTTCTTGATATGCCTAAAGGCACCAACATATTTCTGGCAATTATTTGCAGGTGAATGCCAGTGCTCAGTTTTGTGGTGTGGCTGAAATGCTTGGACCTGTCGATTTTGACAAAAGTGTGGATTACTGGCAGCAGGATAAGTGGAGTGGGCAGTTTGCTGTCAAGTGGCATATAATCAAAGATGTTCCAAACAGTCAGTTCCGTCACATTGTTTTGGAGAATAATGACAATAAGCCTGTAACTAATAGTCGAGATACCCAGGAGGTAGGCGTTTTGCAGAACTCTTTTAATGCTTAACAATCTAGGCTTTCA
The DNA here is from genome assembly GCA_028551485.1 of Casuarina cunninghamiana. NCBI lineage: Eukaryota > Viridiplantae > Streptophyta > Magnoliopsida > Fagales > Casuarinaceae > Casuarina > Casuarina cunninghamiana. The sequence continues at coordinate 8,256,285 of CM052364.1, forward strand.
TATTGTTGCGATTGGGCTGAGAGTGGAATAGCTCTAAGGGCACTTGAAGTGTGTTTATAAATAACAAATTGTAGTAAAAGGTTTTAATATTGCCTATGTTTTCTCAAGTCCCACAACAATCCCAACCCATTAGCTCTGGAAGAAATGTTAGTTCTCATGTGAAATCCCATTGAAATGGCGAAGGAACTGGAATGATACTCTTGAAACCGGGATCATTTCCCAAAAAGATGGGTTTAGAATTCTAGTTACCGTCACAAAAAGCCTTTTTATTTATCCTTTTCAAGTTAGTAACTAACAGCTAATGTTCTGTTGGAATCAATGCATTGCAGGTGAAATTGGAGCAAGGAATTGAGATGTTGAACATTTTCAAGAATTATGAAACTGATATGTCTATTCTAGATGATTTTGATTTCTATGAAGACCGGCAGAAAGCCATGCAAGATAGAAAGGCCAGACAGCAAGGGGGCCTGATGGCTGTTGGAGTTGTCGGAGAGAATGAACACAGAAATCCTGTTGCATTATCTGGTGATTTGATCAAGCAGATGTCTAAGAGTTTCGCACAAGTTGTTCGCATGGATGACAGTAGTAAAGAAGTAACTCTTACAGAAAGAGCCAATACAACCTCAGACGGGACGGCGGGGACTAGAGTCAAGCTTGAAGACTCTCTCTCAGCAGCCCTCTCTCCTGCTCATACCAGCTAGGACAACGTACCAATGCTGTGTGCTTGCTGGTGAGCTTGCTGTACTCAATATGTGATTACGACTGGGATTCTACTCCATTTAGTTCCAAAATCATTTTGCTGAAAGATAAAGGTTTGCTGATGTCGAAATGAAAAGGTCTTATTAGGTTGACGGAGCTGATCGGCTTCCTGTATGATATTTCCCTCTCGAGTGCTTCTTTTCAATTGTAGTCATCAGCTCTACACTTCCCCTTATAAGCTCTTGCCTTTTGGTTGAGACTAGTCTTTTTAAGATTCTGACGTTCTTCATTGTAAAGTCTCCCCATAATTGCAGGCACTTATGAAAAGCAGTGCAATAAAAGACCTCAAAAAGAATACCTTAAAGTAGCCTGGACGTCTTTGTTTGCTTTCCTTTTTTTTTTTTTTTTATACCTTTCGGCATGCCGGGGCAAGAGACTTCTCAGATGTGGTGAATTTCTTGCTGGGTAGCTTCATATGATCTTTTTTTTTTCTTTAACAGAATATGGTAAAATGTTGCACCTCTTGAAGTTTTAGCCAATTGATTTGTATAAGTAATTGCCAATATAGTGCTAAAACTACCTAGTAGTGAATAGCACACCCAATCAGCCATCCATCCATGCAATCCAAATTAAACTACGACTAGAGTATGGATAACTATTATATTAACATGTTTCTTAGTATTGATAAGGTGTTGTACTCAAATCTAATGTTTGATATGAATATAATTTTTATCTTCAAATTGATCATTAAAAGAGGATGCTTAAAACATATAATGAGGATATCATAAATATAAGGTTAAAACTACCTAGTAGTAAATAACACAATTCAGCCATCCTTCAAATCCAAATTGATATGGGGTGGTAGCTGAAGAGTAGTAGATCAAATGAAAACCGCTCTTCAGACTTACGGGTCCACTTCAGACTAGTGAAGTCTAATGATCTTCACTTGGGTTATGGGAGGGAGTGGTACCCAATGCATGGGATCATCTGGCTAAGCAATGTATGGCGTGGTGAGAGAGAGAGAGAGAGAAGTTGATGCATATCTTCCTATCCATCCACCACATCGATCCCCATTTGCATTTTATTATTTTATGTTATCGGGAAGCGTGCATACAATCGTTTTCTAACATTTTTTTTAGACATAATTCGGCTACATACCTCCACGCGGGGGACTATGAAACCGCCAAAACTCAAAATGTTTTATCACCACAATTATTTATAAATGCCTAGAATACCCTCTCTTACGGTGGGCCGGATCTTATCTGATCCATCTCGTAGTGACTCTTTGTTGTCCCTTTCGAAACCCCAAGTCATCGATTGTCGCCAACCGACGCCTTATGAGACCTTGTTCGTCGCCATCAAGTAAAAGAAAGTTAGATTCGGAGTTCGTTTTACGGATCTTCCACTAACGTGCTAGAAACACGTTAATAAGGGAGGAGAACAAGCATGTTCAAGGTCTGGGATTCGACCGCCGGTTCCTTTCGTAGTATATTGATTCAGGGGTCGTTGGACGAGCTTTGGCGGGAAAATCGACGTAGTGGCTGGGCCACATTTTTTGCTTTGATTTTGATATTGGTTTGGCACTGCCGCAAGAGGTTCTACTTTCGGTCCTTGCGTTCCAATCCCACAACCACTGGTTCTGCCTCTAAGAGTCAACCCCAATTCAGGCATGTTACCTCGTTTTCCTTTCTGGTATTTGTCTAACTTCGCTTTGGGTTAGTTTTGTTTTTCTACATTTTGTTGCTTATTCATTGAATTGTGATAAATCCGGTGACGGAATGTTCACGAAGTTGATTTTTTTCTTTGAATTGTAGACAGAAGAGGATACGATTGCTTCAGTCTTACTTTTGTTTAGTTTGACGGTTACGTACTGAAGAATTGGAATTTTTTTTTGTTGATGAATTAATAAATCTCAAATTTCAGATGTTTGTTGACAACTTGTTTTTGTTAAATTCACATTGCCTCCTGGTTAATTCCTTGTGATTGTATTTGTCATATCGAAGTTATTTTTCCTCCTGCAGAAACTTGGAGATTGTCTCAGATGCCGATTTGAAGTTTTTAATAAAGAATTTGGATCAAAACGAGAATGAGAAGTGGGAACATGTCATAGACAAGAGGAATAGTTTTCTATCCTACAGTGCTAAATGCTGCAAGCCTAAGGTACAGTTCATATCTGCCATTAAGAGAGAGTGAACTATTTTAAAGTGATATTCTTTCCATAATGGCTTCCCTAGGCATTCAGGTTGAGTTGTATTCTGTTACACTAAAATGTAATCTTGTAATCGTTTGATGAAATCCGTTACTTGTTGTATGAGTTGGCTTCAAGAAAAATGTTACTTCAGGTTTGATCTTCATTCGGGGAGACACATAGCTAAGGTATAGAATATCTCTATCTCAGCTAGGGATGCAACATTTACATCTTCCATACCCTAACCTGGAAATTATCTATTCATCTCACATTACCTAGGGATATTAAGGAGAAATAGCAGCTTGTTTCAAGTGATTAAAACCGTTTTCTCTCTGTGTGTTTAGTAGTGTTCATTTCTCAGAGCTTTTTCTTTTTGCAAACTATTTGTGATTCAAATTCGCTGCCTGAATTTCCAATCTATTTCCTTCCTTGCTGTTTCATGAGTTCATTACGTTTAAAAGGGCTAACACTTCCTTTGGAAATGATATTCATATTGGTATGTGTGTCGCCGTTATGATATTGAATTTGTATTTATTTCTTGTGATAGGATGGTCCCCTAAAATATGTGAGTGTGACAGTGTTTGAGAACTGTTCACCTGAGATGTTAAGAGACTTCAACCTGGATAATGCTTATAGAAAGCATTGGGACAAAACAATGATTGAGCATGAGCAGCTGCAGGTGGATGAAACTAGTGGAGTTGAAATTGGTCGCACAATAAAGAAGTTTCCACTCTTGACACCTAGAGAATATGTATTAGCTTGGAGATTATGGAAGCGAGAAGATCAAGTCTTCTACTGCTTTACTAAGGTAACTTTGACCAAATGTGGGTTGCTCGGTGCTAATAAATACCTAAAGGAATTGTTGAAATGGTCTTGTGATTGTTATTTTGAGCATATTCATCCTTGGATGTTCGTTGGCACCCATAATTGTGCATCTCATTGACGTTGCATTTCTTTCCAACCCTTCCGCTGCCATTGTAATGTGAAAATAATCAAACAACCCCGCCACGCCGCCGCCCCCCCCCCCCCCCCCCCCCCCCGACTACACCCCAACCCAAAAAAAGCAATAGGGATCACACTCAAAATTTATTTCAATGAATTGTTGACCTTGCTTCAATTGGTTCTTTTTTCTTACAAAAAGATGGATAACAAATCTAGTTTTTACTAAGATTTTGAATTGAGTTCAGATTGGTTAACTTTTATATAGTTAAATTAAATGCAACTTAAAACATTTGAGGTTCACAAGTTGTACGTATGGATACACTACGTCAAAGATAATATCACAAAATAATATGTGAAAGAAGGTTGTTTGGGTGACTATCATTTGGTTGACTGAAATTTAAAATCTGTCCCAGTGTTTGACTATAATATTGATTGGATAAGATATTTCAGTCAAATAATGTGACAGGCGATTTTAATTATATTATTTTTTTGGTTGCAAAATTTAATTTTTTCTTGTATTCTTGCACTGTTTTATGTGAAGAAATATTTCCAGGAGAATGAGACATTTCTAGGAGAGAGTTAAACTAGACCAAAGAGAAAAAGCTCCATCTCTGCCCTTCCCCTTTCACAAAGGTGGCTGCATCGATTGTAGACCTTGTAGAAGATTCTTTGAGAAAAGAATCATTGTGGATATGATGCTTTTGACTTGCACTGTTATGTTTTTGAGGGACATGAAACAATTTCTTCATTGTATAGAAGAATATGATCCTTTCTGCTTGTCGTGCACTTAATTCTGTTTGAAACTTTCTGCTATATTTTATTCATTTGGTGAAGTTCATTGTTCCTTTTTTTTTTTGTTTGTTGGAAAAAAAATTTCTGACGACAGGATTGTGAATATCCTTCTGCTCCACGACAGAAGAAGTATGTACGGGTTGAATTTTTCAGATCAGGTTGGCGAATCAGGAAAGGTGAGTGCCTATTGTATCTCCTCTTCTTTTTTCGTTTTATCTCTTAAGCTTATTCTGTCAGCCTTCAAAAACTTGATGAATTGCCCCGCACTGAACCTGCTTTCGTGCCTGGCCAGAGACTTGGTGCTAAACTGAAATATGGACAATGATGACCTATTAATGTGATCATATTATTTTCGGCCTTTTTTCATCTACCTATGGTGGATAACCATCTACTTAAGCACCACTTATACTTTATTTTGAGCTTGTTGTCAACCTAGGATAATTACACTGGTGAGCTTGATGTTTTATTCTTTAAAAGGTAAATTGATATTTCCATTGACACTCAATTATCTATTGCAGTACCTGGTCAAAATGCTTGTGAGGTCAAAATGTTTTACCAAGAAGATGCTGGTTTGAATGTTGAGATGGCAAAGCTGGCTTTTTCAAAGGGAATATGGAACTTTGTGAGCAAGATGGATGCTGCGCTGCGCAAATACTCGATGAGCAGCCATCCCCGATTAAGTCCTGCTATCAGTGCAATCACTCTAATACAGAAGGTCTGTACTATATTTTTTCACATTCTGCTGCCGGTTTTATTCTCTTTTGATCCCTTAAGTGCTTTATTTTAAATTTTTCACACTAATGTTCATAGCCATAAGTCAAAGTTTACCAAATAGTTGGTTGAGGTAGATATGATATGCTGATCCTGATTATGAGATCCTTTTCAAGTTATCCTTTGCACTGTGTTTTATAGCCGTGAATGCCTACGAACCCATCTGATTTTGATTCGTACCCAACATGATCACCATTTTAGATATTGAGAGCATTGAAAAATCATGTTTGACAAATTTGGTCTATCCATGCCTTCGCGGAAGGAAACTAGTGGTTTCAGTAAGTTCGAAGAAAATTGGTTTAATTTGGTAAAGTAGATTGATTAGTACATGTATATGGTTTTGGCATTGTTCTCAGCATGCTGACAGTGTTTATGGCTAACTTTTTCCTCATAGATTCCACCTGGATTAGATACCATGGAAGCCATTGAGTCTTCAACAGCCAGTGCTATGACTACTAAAGCTAAAGAGAGGAAGCTTTCAAGAAGACCGTCGAGAAAAATGCTAGAAAATAGTTTACTTCTACTTGGGGGTGCATTCTGTCTGTCTCGTGGCCACTCTAGCCTGGGTGCTAAAGTTGCCATGGCGTATATCTTGACAAAGCTCAGTAAGCGTAGTGCTGCATCAGACCAAAGCGGGGAAAGTCGAGCTTGTAGTTGATGTATCACAACTGAGTTTGTTACCCCATAAATTTATATATACATCATTAACTCTTATCTTGTAGCATACCATCAGAGGGGTTAATTTAGTGGAAAAATGAATTTAAGTTCAAGCTTCAACTTTGTGATGCTCAAGGGACTAAAGTCCTGCCAATCCCCGCTGGTGATTATACAACAGTAGACAGTATACACTTTCTCGTCGTCTTCCGGAAAAACGGAAAGTATAGCATGGAGCGTGTAAGCAACATAGGTATCATTTGGAGTTCTAAAACCCATTTACCTCTTGCACAGACAAGGAATAATTTTGTGTGTTGGAGGCAGGGTGTGGGGTGTTTGTTGTGTAGATATTTGTATATTAGTTAATTTGTATGAGTGGTGTATTTCAACATGTATAATCAAGACCCAATTTTAATGATTTTCTATCTTGCATCCTTTTATGTGATGTCACCGAAAAAGCTCAGACAGAATTTGAATATTGCGTCTCTAGTAAATTCTATAGCCCTAGCATATAAAGCTAGAGGCTCATAGGAGCGTAGAGCCCTAAAGAAATTAAGCAAATTGGTGGACGTTAGGGAATAATAGTTGGAAGTACTATTGGGTGAGCCCACTGCCCACCTCACACTAAGGGATAGTGTAAGCCCATTGAGTTAGATTGTAGTTTGGCCATGATATCATTTTTTTATGAACTTAGATTTAATCCTAAAAGGTTAACTTTAATTAGAAGGAGTAATCAAGTTTTCTTATATGATCAGATCATCTTCTTTTCTAATGTAGAACCTTTCTAATGTAGAAGAATGAAGTCTATTACATATCCACCTTAATACTATAAAGGAATCCATAATTTGGTTACAACATGGTTGATTCTCCTAATTAAGAGTGACTTGGGCTTGAAATTGGCAATAACATTTAAATGGTGAGTGTGTTCTACACTTTATTTTGCCAGGCAACATGATTGGTGCATATGTTGTCATGCAAGTTCTTGAATCCTAAAATGGTTGTATACTATGATGTAGATATTGAACTCTCAAGTTTATGTAATGCTTTAGTTTATAATACAAGCCTTATTTTCATTGTCAATTGGAAATGTATGCCCTTAGCCTTGGCTTAGACTTGAGGCCTTGTTGACTTACACAAATTATGATAGTGTAAGTTGATGGTGGCATTTTGATCCCATTTGACAGGTGCTTTGCACAATAGTGATGGGAAGTTTCTTAACTCATGCAGACATGGATTGGTAATACTTTGTCCCTCAAGGCCACCATTGGCCTCTTTCTAACTGACAATGCCAAACCTATTTAGGATGGGCTTTGCAAAATGTATGGCTAGACTGATTGTGTTCGGTATACAACCGAACAACTTGAAACAATACATTTTCTCAGTTATTGTAGTCTACAATTGCTTCTTTTCTTTTTACAATGATCTCAATTAGGCCAAGGAACCTTTTCCTGAACATGATTCAACCTTGCAGCAATATCATTAGATTTGGGAGGACAATCATGTGACTTATTTTCTACTCATCCTTAATGAATCTTTCTCTATTTTTAGGTCTCAAATGTTAGCCATGGACCTAACACCTACCCTTTGTCAACTATTCTATCTCACCATTCAAGAGGAGAATCAACATCTTGCCTCTTCAGAATATCTTTGCATGGGCGAGAACATTCTGGCTACTTGCATGATGGCAATGCAACATGCCCTTGCTGCTCGTAGTAGTAGTAGCGAAGTTGCCTTATCAATGCTGTTAATGTTCTTTAACCACCATGCAAATTCATTCTTTTTTTTTGGGATGGATGGTCTAAATCAAAACCTTAGATCTTATGACTCCTATCTTATCTTGAGCAATCCTAGACATGAAAACTCTTATGTTATCTCAAGTGTGCCCACATTTGATGGCCTCTGTTTTACTCTTGAACGCCCTTTAATTTGATGGCCCACATTAAGCAACGACTGCACTTGTAGTATGCTCATCCAATGGTTATCGATCTTTTACATTTTTTTGTCAATCCAATGACCAAAATTCATTTGGAGGCCATTCTAATGGTATTTTTTTGCGATTATTTCAAAAAACCTAATCATACTAAAGATTGTTGTTGCCAATTACATGGTACACCTATAGATAAAGACACTAGTGAGAAGGCTACCACGTTTAATTTTAGAAGCACTTCTTTATGGTCTATGAGTTAAATTTCATATACTGTATTGGTTATTGATTCATGTGTCAGTGATCACATCATTTACGACTAATTTTTTTTCTTTCAAAAAGTCATAACTCTAGTCGCTCTATGGTAGTGTGTCTCCCTACTAGAAATGTCACTTCTATCATGACAAGAGGTGATGTCACACTTAACACCACCATCATGCTAAAAAATGTCTTTTTTGTCTTGAAGTTTCAATTTAATCTTATTTTAATTTCCAAAGCTTGTGAGAACAATGATTGTCATACCTTTATGAATCCTAACTTTTGTTTCTTTTAGGTTCATTCGATTAGTAAACTAATGGGCTTGGGTAGAGTTCAATAAGGCCTTTATTTTTGAATTTCTTTCCTTATGCATTTTGATTTTATCTTCTTGTACTTCCTTTACAAATGGCTTCTTTTGTAATGCAAATCTTAATGATAATATTTTTCTTTGTTATTAATGATTTGGTTATAATGCTTTTTTATGCATCTCAAATGCCCCATTTGCCCCTAGAAAAATAACCTCCCACCTTTTTTCCAAATAGTGCCTTTAAGGCCATATCCTTGTTTTTCCTCCACATCAACATTTTGGAGCCCTACCATATACCTCATTGTGATCAGTATATATTCTTCCTCACTCTTGTTGATAATTTTTCTTAAGGTACTTGGGTTTTCTTGATGCAATCAAAATCATAAGTTCTCTCTCATCCTTTCTCATCTCACTCATTTTTTTACTCTAATTAATACCTAATTCCACATGCCCATTCAACATATTTGGATTGATAATGCTCGTGATTTTTTTAACCATGTCATTTTTCATGAAAGCTCTTGCACTTACACTTCACAATAAAATATAGTTGCTGAGTGTAAACATTATCTTATAGAAGTCATTAAGGCTCTTAAATATCACACCTCTATTCCTAAATTTTTTTAAGGTGATGATGTGCTTACTGTAGCTTACCTAATCTATCACATGCCAACTCAAGTTTTTAATGGAAAGATACTTTTAGAGCTGCTTTTTGGAGGCATCTCGACTAGTCATCTTCATTTTTTTTTATTGCCTCTACTTTGTTAAACAATTGGCCTTTGGGACAAATTGAGTCATTGTGTAACTTATTGTGTCTTTATGAGTTATCCTCCATTACAAAAAGAATATTTTATTTATGATTCATCCACTAACCTCTTTTTTCATTAGCCACGATGTTGTTTTCCATGAGAATATTTTCCTGTTTCAAATTAACTATTCCTTAGCTGTTCCTCTTTTGCTTCCTATGCACCATTAACCATTTTTATTTGATAATGATGTACTACTATCCCCACCTTTGGTCCCTCTTGTGCTTTATGTTGTTCCTTTGCCAAACCCACAACCTTGCTTAGACTCCTTAACATGCTTTCCATTTGTCCCTATGGAAGTCATTCCTGCCTTGGTGGATGCACTAGTTGCTCTAAACTCCATTATGAATGAATCTTTAGCCATTGTCCTTTACATGCCGCCTCCAATGCCTTCAACTCTAGCTCTTGCTCCTCCCGTGTCACCTTTGGCTTCCAATATGACTCCTCTTCTGGTGCCTCACCATTCTAGTTATATCATTTGGCCACTTACTTGGATAAAGAATTTTATTTGCTCTAGTGTCGGTCCTCTAAGCTTTCATTATTCGATAAGCTCTTATGTCTGTTTTGATCACCTTTCCCTAGATCATCTCTATTGCATTAGCCAAATTTTTGCTAAAGTGGAACCCTATTCTTATTTTGAGGTGGCTAAGGACCTAAAATGGCAACAACCCATGGAGGTTAAACTTTGAGCTTTTGTTGACAACTGTATATGGGATGTCGTTCCTTACCTTTCTCATCGCTGACCAATTAGGAATGCAAATGGATTTATAAGACCAAATATTATACTAATAATTCCGTTAAACACTACAAAGCTTGTCTCATGGCTAAGAGCTATACCCAAAAAGAAGGCTTTAATTACTAGGATACTTTTTATCCTATGGCAAAGGAGGATACAATACATTCCTTCCTTATCATGACTACTTTATGCAATTGGTCTCTACATTAGATGGATGTCTAATACCTTCATGGTGATTTGGATAAAGAAATCTACATAGATCTTCCTCTAAGATTACACAAACAAAAGGAGTCTTGGGTTTGTCATCTCTATAAATCCTTGTACGAGCTTAAGTATGCCTCTTGTAAATGGTATGCCAAGTTTACTTCAACATTGCTTTTGAAATTTTTTTGACAATCTCATTATTATTATGCCTTGTTTATTTGTAGACATGGTAGTTATTCCATCTATTTGGTCATATATGTGGAAGATATTTTAATTATAAGCAATGACGTCTAAGCTATTGACTGGTTCAAGAAATATTTACACTTTACCTTTCATATTAAGGATTTAAGGTCTCCTAAATATTATTTGGGTATTGAGATTGCATGATTAGATAAAGGAATTTGTCTTAGTTAATGCAAATTTATTTTGCAAATCATTTATGATGTTGGTTTTTGGGAATTTAAGCCAACAATCATTCCCTTCGAGCAAAACCTATCTCTCACAACACTTGAATATGATGAAAAGGTGTCGCTACTAGATAAAAACTCCTTACTCAATGACTCTTCTAGTTATTAGAGATTAGTTGGGAAGTTCATCTACCTTACCATGACAATAATAGATATTTGCTAGGTTGTCCAAATCCTCAGCTAGTTCATGTATGCCTTGAAACAATCTTACACGAACATTGCCTTGAAAGTTGTGAAATACTTAAAAGGATGTCCAAGACTTGAAATTCTTCTATATTGAGATTGTAACATGGTGATAATAGCATATTGTGATACTGACTATGTCACTTGTTCCATGAGTCATAGATCAACAAGAAGTTTTTGTGTCAAACTGAAAAATTCTTTTTTATCAAGGAAAATGAAGAAACAATCAATAGTCTCATTATCATACACCGAATCTAAATATTGAGTTATGACCAAAACTACATGTGAAGTTATTGGGTTGAAAGGGATACTTCAAGATCTTATAGTCTTGGTAAAGGGTTCTACGTTGCTTTTTTGCAATAATGATGTACTTTTGAAAGTAGCAACAAATCCAATAATTTATGAAAGGACAAAACACATTGAAGTAAATTGTCACTTCACCAAGGACAAATTCCAATAAAGAATTATCAAGACAAAAGAGATACAAACTACATAAAAGCTGCAGACATCTTTTCCAAAGCTTTTCATCATCAAGAATATATGTATCTATTGAACAAGTTTGGTGCATTTGATGTTTATAAACTACCAAAACAGTTCGCTTGAAAGAGTATTGGAGATATGATTATATATTCTTCATTATATTTCCCTAATATGAGCTAATATTCTTTCCATGTGGTGTAGCTAATTTGGGTAATTATTTCTCAATATAGTTAGTAGATTATTTTTATTATTATTATTATGTATACTTTTTATTATGGTTAATCCTTACATTATAAAAAGGACATGCCTTGTATACTTTTTCTTCAAGAAAGCAATATGCAGAATTTCCCGCATCCTACGCCTTCACTTCATTATTACTTTGTGACATAAATCGCTCATTTTTTTAAAAACTTGCAACCTTAGGTGAAAAAGCAAGAGTGACAAGCTGTCGCAATAGCTTAGTGTGACAAAGAAATTTTATTCCTCCTTTGTTACATTTTTATTTTTATAAATGTAAGTTCCCTTCACTTTCTCCCTTTTCTAGTTCCAACACAAAATAGACTCTTGACATTGCTCTACTGAGTTCAGTTGAATCCATATACGAAACAACAGAATCGAGGAATTAATCAAGGCGAATGCATACAAAGACACAGAGGTGGTGAAGGCCGTGGGAGATACTTGTTCGTACAGTTACTAACGTACGAGCTACAAAAGAGCCCCGACAAATGAGCTAGCCCTAGGAATGAGTGAATAAATAAAATCATACAATGGGCCTAAAGACCTTACGTGGGCCTAAGTGGCAAGGATCGTAAAACAATTGATTACCGAGCACGGATTGGGGAAATTAAACCAGGGCGTTTTTTGGGGATTCGCTGCACCGCCTCGCCGCTTACTGGGTTTATATTACCAAATTAAAGTGAATGGGGCTCGTGTTTCCGCAAAACAGATAGACGAAAAAGAGCTAATGCCCCCTTCTGGTATTTCGATTAAAATACCCATCCCGTAAATGGTATTTTTAGCAAGAATACTATTCTTGCTTATTTTGATGACCCTCAATACAGAAGAATGAATTCAGGAATTAAATGTGTCCTATACTTTTTAGAAATCGAAATTCTTGATCAATGGAGGAATAATATCACCATTTTTGTTCAATAAGATACCAAAGTGGTGGATGATTAACTCATTCGATATTACAAATAATTACAGGAAATCTTTTGATAACACGGATTCTAATTTGTCAATAATATTCCACACGAGTTCGATGTCACGAAATCCCCGGGCTCATTCAAGACTTACTAGAACACACACGATTGTGTGAAATATTTGTGGACTGTCCTTTGCAGAGGTTCTCGTGTTTCTTGGTTTTATGTCGGCAACCCCAGAACGTACCCCGGGTATCTGTTGAATTCAGTTCCTTTTTCTTTTGTCTCTTTCAGTTTGCAATATATTGATCTTAGTGTGGTTTCAATTTTTTGTTTTTGGTTTTGTGATGTGTTTTTGCATTGATCGTGTATATGTGACATGTTTTTGTTCTGGGGAAGGTTGCTTTGTTGTTAGTCTGTTTTACTGGGAGACTAAGTTGTACCTCAAGTTGAGATTATTGCTAGGAGCTGAGGATTATTGCAAGTTTGAAGTGTTTTCTGTCATATACAAACCTCTTCAATTTTTAGTTTTCTGGAACTCTTTTCAAGCTCATTTTTTATTTTATTTTACTTTTATTTTACGGGGGTTAAGAGTGGGGGAGAACTCTAGGAGGATTTGTTTGGGATGGTAGTGTCTGGGACCCTTACCACTCAGATGGTAGCCCCTAGGTACCACTGACTCACGAGGGCTGGGACAAAGATTGTTGAAGGTCACTTCACTTAGAAAATTGTTGTGAGGTTAGGTTAAGATGTCCCACCCAAAGAATTTTATATGGTCCTCTCCTATTCCTCCTATGTCGTGGGTTTAAAACCATAAAACAGTTGTTGCTTTCTTGATGTCTCCATACATTTTAATAAAACATACTCTGCACAGTATTTTAACAAGGTTTTTGTTGATGTTTGTAGTTGCTATTTGAACCAATCCCTTTCTATTCATGTGCGCAATGTGTATACAAGTTATTATACAAGCAATAGTGTGTTTGCCCATGATAAACTAAAACTATTGTTGCGCTTTTTCTATAAAGATATATTACTAATCGATTTTATCTATTTTTCTATAAAGATATTTTTTAGTTTTGATTCAAGTACTGTAACTATATTATGGTCTTATCTTTCTTATACTCATAGTACTTCAGGTGCTAATAAAAGTATTTTAGCGAGATTCAACCTTCCAATTCCGAATAAAATAGTCCTAATTCGTTAGTTAAAACAACTGGGTTTTGTATGCCCAAAATCACTGGGCTCTTAATAAAATAAGGTAAAAAACCGAATTATTTAATAAGCCCAATAATAAAGTAAAAACCTAACCATCTAAGTGTATGCACAATTGCTGTCCTTAATGGCCAATAGATTTTATTTGACAGAAGGAAGGGGCTGTATGCTGTTTGTTGAATTAGTATGAGATAGATGAATTGCGGACTCCAAGTTGCTTGTTTTGTTAGGGTTGAGTCTTTGGTGCATTATGGTTGCTGAAATATTTGTACTAAAAAGGAGTTGTGGGTGTCATCATATGTGTACGTGATGTTGCATACCCTGCGCGCTGGTTGTATAAGATTTGAAGTTGAAACTGCTAAAGGGTGGTTGAAAGGTCAAAAAAGAATTCTGGTCAAAGAGGTGTTGAAGTTAATCATAGTAGTGGAGGATTTGTTAGTTCTGGTAACTTCCTTTCCATGTCATTCAACTGCATTGATTTTTCCTGCGTTTCTTTTTTCAGGTTTAAGCATGAAAATCAGAGATATCCTAATGGTTCTTGAACACTAAAAATGCAGGATAACTTAGGAATAGATAAAGAACATAAAAATCATAGAAGAGTGACATTTGGCATATTGAAATGTCCATTACTTCAAGATCAATCAAGTATAACCAAGTGCCTACCTCCGTTTTGTATTTTAGAGGGTCTCTACCCCTGGGAGTTTTTTATTTTTTATTTTATTTTATTTTTTCTGTTTTATCTTTCTGACACATCAAGAAACAAAGGTTCCATTTCTCATCTGCATGATGGAACTCCAGGTTATGATGGTGCCGACGGTGAATGGGATGAATATCCTCCTCTAGATGTGAAGTTTGTTGGATTGGAAAGTGGATCTTTTGTAAGTATTTTTTTTCCTCCTCTCCCTTCCCTATGCAATATATGTCATCTTGATATCAGAACTGGTCAAGGATGGATATGTGAACTCTATCTTGATTATGATGTATGTAATTCTTGTTGTAAGAAGAATGGAAGCATTGATCATCCTCATGAACTGACAAGCCATCCATACTTAGTTGAGCATGATGCTGAGAACAACGAAGCAAAGCAAATAAGTGTCTTATAGGTGCTTAATATACTTATCTTGCTTGTAATTAAAGATAGTCGGTTTTATGACCTGCTTTGTGGGAATCCAACATCAGTTGCAGAAATCTTTTAAGAGAAAGGGAACTACTCTTTTTTATTAAAAAATAAAAATAAAAAATAAAAATAAAAATAAAATAAGCGGGGACAGTACCTGCAATTTTATTTCATGATAAAACCAAGCTGGACATAGACCATTCTTGTTACATTACAAAGTGCAGAAATTGCATCTACACTTATCGCATTGCATAAAGAAAAAGAAAGGAACACGGCTAAAACCCCAACTTTAACTCTAGTCACATTTCCCTGGTCAACATCCTATGAGAACTGCTCTATTGTGGTGTTGTAAATTGGCGTCCTGCGTCTTTTTTGACTAGGAATTTGAGTTTTGTGTTCTTTTGCTGTGACCTTATGCTTTTTATCTTTTTCTCTATCTGTTCCTCCTCCTTCCCTACACAACTAGGTGTTGGATGATAATTCACTTGTTTCCAATTTGCAGAGTAAAGCAAAGGCAGAAAAGAATCAAGCAATGGAGCCTTCAACGGGTGAGAACTCTTGTCAGCTGTGTGCACTTGGGAAGATCACTTTTGAACCACCACCTTTGAATTGCGGTCCATGTGGTGCTTGCATCAAGCGAGATGCAATGTATTATACCACGTTTGCTGGTGATACACGGCATTACTTCTGTATTCCATGCTATAATGAGGCTTGTGGAGACATTATAGCCGTTGATGGTGCTGCCATCCCGAAGGCAAAACTAGAGAAGAAGAAAAATGATGAAGAGATTGAAGAATGGGTACATACTCTTTGCTTTTTCAATTTTATTTGTAGTTGTATTCTCGACTTTATATTGAACCTTCAATGTTGTCATTTGCAGTGGATTCAATGTGATAAGTGTGAAGCTTGGCAACATCAAATTTGTGCTTTATTTAATGGTCGAAGAGATGATGGTGGACAAGCTGCATACACCTGCCCCAAGTGTTATATACAAGAGGTTGAAAGAGGAGAGTGCAACCCCTTACCGCAAAGTGCTGTGCTTGGGGCTAAAGATCTGCCGAGAACAATTCTTAGTGACCACATAGAGCAGAGGTTATTTAGGAAGCTGAAGCGAGAAAGACAAGAGAGAGCAAGGATTGAAGGGAAAAGTTACGATGAGGTGATTGCTCATGACATACTCTTGTTTAAGTGTTTTGGTTCGTACGATTTAGTTGCATATGTGTAGTTCATCAGAGCTGAAGAATAACTAAAACCTGTGAAGTCATATTTGGAACAAATTTTGTTAGCTTGCATTTTTGATGGCCAACCTAGCTAGTGCATCTTTACGAGAATTCCTTAAAAATATGGATCTAGGCTTCTATTTGGATTAGTATGCTCTGAGGTTTTGAATTGAGAAGGTGGTACCATCTTTTGGCTTATTGTCTCGAGAGAATGAAGGAATTTGATCTAAAACTGATGAAGGTCCTATCTTGCTGAATGTATGCGGGAGGTAAGTGCAAGTTTTTTGGTTAAAATACTATAAAAATTAGAGTCTTTTGTTATATTTAATCTAATGCTTTATTACTTGCCAAATGCCAATCAGCTTGATCTCTTGTGCTGACTTGGAATCTTTGTTCTAGATATTCACTTATTTTCTGTTTTTAGCAATTAGTTTTTTTGTGTGCATATTTTCCATCTATGCTAAATTCCGTATTTCATGTGGCTTGCTCAGCCATTCTGGTAGAATTATAAGTTGTGAAGTATTATATATTTGTTTAAGGTGATATCTGTGGGCCATGTACAAAGGGAAAGTCTCAAATATATTGATTGTCAAAATATCATGTGTTTTTAACTAATCTCCTAAGAATTGATGTTGCTAGGTTCCAGGAGTTGAAGCACCTATAGTCAGAGTTGTCTCATCTATTGACAAAAAATTGGCAGTGAAACAACAATGTTTTGAAATTTTTCGAGAAGAGAATTATCCAACGGAGTTTCCATACAAATCCAAGGTATAAGATCTGCACCGAGGTTGATAAATTTTGTATCATTTGATTAAGATTTGTGTGGCCACAGCAATCATGCACTGATCTGTTTTGTTTCAGGTAATTTTGTCATTTCAAAAAATTGAAGGTGTAGAAGTTTGCATCTTTGCCATGTATGTTCAAGAGTTTGGATCTGAATGTGCATTTCCAAATCAACGTTGTATTTATCTCTCGTACTTGGACTCTGTCAAGTACTTCAGGCCCGATATTGAAGCAGTTACTAGTCAGGCACTCAGCACATTTGTTTACCATGAAATTCTGGTAGGTTTGTGACTTTAAAGAATTATACCATTGTTGAGTCCACTTATTTGCAATTTTGTTTAGTTGTGATTTTGAAATGGACCTGTTGGCCTCGACCTCTTATTCTCTTTTTAGATTGGATACCTTGAGTATTGCAAGAAACGAGGTTTTACAAGTTGCTATATATGGGCTTGTCCTCCATTAAAGGGTGAAGATAACATCCTTCATCATCTTCCAGAAATACAAAGAATGCCAAAATCAGATGAGCTTCGGAAATGGTAAGGCTTGTAACTTTTAAAACAGAACTTTTGTCTCAGTTTCTTACCAGCAAGAATCTTAAAAACCATTTTTGCTCTTTTTGATACTTTGCTTGGAATGCATGCTATTTCAGGTACCTATCCATGTTCAGAAAGGCTGCTATGGAAGGTATTGTGGTTGATATCACTAATTTATATGATCATTTCTTCTCTAGTAGTGAATGTAAGGCTAAGATAACTGCATCTAAGTTGCCATATTTTGATGGTGACTACTGGCCGCGTGCTGCCGAGGATCTGATTAATCAGATGCACCAAGAAGAGGATGGCAAGAAACAGAAAGGAACAACTAAGGAGTCCATAACAGAAAGGGCTCTTAAAGCATGTGGTCAATCTGGCCTTTCTGCTAATGCATCAAAGGATCTGCTACTCATGCATAAAGTAATCCTTCTATCTCATATCTTTACTGCTATTCTTTCTATAAGTTCATGGAGTTTGGTTTTGAAAATATTTTTCTTATGCCCAGGAAAAGAAAAAAAAAGAGTCAAATTGATGTGAACTCCTGGATTCTTAGGTGATTCTTACCTGTTGTGAAATTATTTTATTTGTTCTTATGAGGCTTTTTGCTACTTCCCCAGATTGGAGAAATCATTTGCCCAATGAAAGAAGATTTTATTTTGGTTCATTTACAGCATGTTTGCACATATTGTCGTCTTCCAATAGTGTCCGGGGAGGTCTGTTGGGTTTGCTTCCAGTGTGAAAATTTTCAGTTTTGTTATAGGTAAGAATTCTGGAATATTTAGCTTGCAATATTGCCATAGATGATTGTTAATCGTGCTTTAATATGTGTGTGTGTGTGTGTGATCTTGTCCACAAGGAGAAGGTTTGTGATTAGGTTACAGATGCATCGTATTCCAATACATGGATACAACTAGCACAGACTTCTTAAATTTTTAATGAAGTCTTGGCACAATCTTTTGCTGGATAAGTAGTTGGAGAGCTGATGTAATTCTATTCTATTTAATTTTTTGGTACTAGGATTTGGGTTTTTTTTTTTTTTTTTCAATGATAATTGGCTTCTTAATTTTGAATCTACAATTGACTTCGATTTTTTTGAACATGGAAGTTTATGGTCTAGACTTTTGCTCTTAATTCTTTTCTAATGCTTCAATGTTGTGTTTTTTTTTTTTTTTTCCTTTGTTTGTAGCTTTTCCTTGTTGGTACAGTTTATCTCTAGTATGTTATGGTGGCGGTTGATGCCTCTTGAATGTTACTTTACATTTTCCCCATATGTTTTTTTTTTCTTTTTCGTTTTGTTTTTCTTTTTAGTTGACAATTTGTGGGTTTTGTTGTTGGTCTATGTCATCACAGGTGTTACAAGGCAGAACTGAAACGTGAAGAAAGTGAAAGACATCATGTTTTAGTGAATTCAGAGGAAAAACATACCTTCTTTGTGGTAAGTTGCCTTAATGCATTTTTAATACTTAAACATTTTCTAGTAAATTCATAACTGAAAAATACATCGTTTTTAATCTTACAGGATAAAATTACTGATATACCTTCTGACACAAAGGATAAAGATAAGATTCTTGAGTCTGAATTCTTTGATACCAGACAAGCATTTCTTAGTCTTTGTCAAGGAAATCGTTATCAATTTGATACTCTGCGTCGAGCTAAACATTCCACAATGATGGTTCTTTATCATCTTCACAATCCAACTACTCTTTCATTTGTAACAAGATGCAATATGTGTCATCTTGATATCAAAACTGATCAGGGATGGCTATGTGAACACTGTCCTGATTATGATGTATGTAATTCTTGTTATCAAAAGAATGGAGGTATTGATCATCCTCATGAATTGACAAGCCATCCATCCTTAGCTGACCGTGATGCTGTGAACAACAAAGCAAGGGAAGTAAGTGTCTTACAGGTGCTCAATATACTTATCTTGCTTGTAATTAAAGATAGTCTGTTTTATGGCGTGCTTTGTGGGAATCCAACATCAGTTGCAGAAATCTTTTAAGATGAAGGGAACTGCTCGATTTTGGTGTTGTAAATTGGTGTCCTGGGTCTTTCTCGACTAGGAATTTGAGTTTCAGTGTTCTTTTGCTGTGGCCTTAACACTTTTTATCTTTCTCTCTATCTGTTCCTCCCCCTCCCCTACACAACTAGATGTTGGATGATAATTCATTTCTCTGTGATTTGCAGACTGAAGCAAAGGCAGAAAAGAATCTAGCAATGAAGCATTCAATGAGTGATAACTCTTGTCAGCTATGTGCCGTTGGGAAGCTCACTTTTGAACCACCACCTGTAAATTGCGGTCCATGTGGTGGTTGCATCAAGCGAGATGCAATTTACTATACCACGTTTGCTGGTGATACACGACATTACTTTTGTATTCCATGCTATAATGAGGCTTCTGGAGACACTATAGCTGTTGATGGTGTTGCCATCCCAAAGGCAAAACTAGAGACGAAGAAAAATGATGAAGAGACTGAAGAACAGGTACATTCTTTGCTCTTTCATTTTTATTTTTAGCTGTATTGTCGACTTTATATGGAACCTTCAATGTTATCATATGCAGTGGGTTCAATGTGATAAGTGTGGAGCTTGGCAACATCAAATTTGTGCTTTATTTAATGGTCGAAGAAATGATGGTGGACAAGCTGCATACACCTGCCCTAAGTGTTATAGACAAGAGGTTGAAAGAGGTGAGTGCAACCCCTTACCACGGAGTGCTGTGCTTGGGGCTAAAGATCTGCCGAGAACAGTTCTTAGTGACCACATAGAGCAGAGGTTATTTTGGAAGCTGAAGGAAGAAAGACAAGGGAGAGCAAGGATTGAAAGGAAAAGTTACAATGAGGTGATTGCACATGACGCTCTTGTTTAAGTGTTTTGGTGTGTATGATTTAGTTGCATATTTGTAGTTCATCAGGGCTGAAGAGTAAGTAAAAACTGCGAAGTTGTATTTAAAACACCAAATTTTGTTCGCTTGCATTTTTGATGTCCAACCTAGCAAGTGCATGTTTACAACAATCCCTTAAAGACATGGCTGTAGGCTTCTGTTTGGCAACAGTATGGAGATGTGTGTACTAATGCAACACTGGATATGGTCTGAGGTTTGTTTTCTTGAGAGAATGAAGGGAGTTGATCTAAAATTGATGAGGGTCTGATCTGCCTGATTGCATGAGGGAGGTAAGTGTGAGGGTTTTGGTTAAAACACCATAAAAATTAGTCTTTTGTTAGATTTAATCTAATGCTTGACTACTTGCCAAATGCCTATAAGGTTGGTCTTACTTGGAATTACTGAGCTCTTGCTCTAGGTATTCAGTGATGTCCTATTTTTAGCAATCAATGTTTTTTTTTTTTTGGTGCATATTTGCAGTCTATACCAAGTTCCATATTTCATGTGGCTTGCTCAGCCATTCTGGTAGAATTATAAGTTGTAAAGTATTATATATTTGTTCTTATGAGGTGATATCTATGGACCATGTGCAAAGGGAAAATCTCAAATATACTAATTGTCAAATATCATGCGTTTTTGACTAGTCTTCAAAAATTGATGTTGCTAGGTTCTGGGAGTTGAAACACCTATAATTAGAGTTGTCTCATCTGTTGACAAGAAGTTGGAAGTGAGACAACGGTTTTTTGAAATTTTTCAAGAAGAGAATTATCCAACAGAGTTTTTGTACAAATCCAAGGTATAAAATCTTTGCTGAGTTTGATGAATTTTGTATCTGTTGATTAAGATTAGCGTGGCTGCTGCAATTGCATATTGAGTCTCTTTTTGTTCTAGGTAATTTTGTCATTTCAGAATATCGAAGGTGTAGAAATTTGCATCTTCTGCATGTATGTTCAAGAGTTTGGATCTGAATGTCAATTTCCAAATCAGCGATGTGTTTGTCTCTCGTACTTGGACTCTGTCAAGTATTTCAGCCCTGAGATTGAAGCAGTTACTGGAGAGGCCCTTAGCACATTTGTTTATCATGAAATTCTGGTAGGTTTGGCATTCTAAAGAATTATACTAATGTCAAATATACTTGTTTGCAAATCTGTTTTGTTGTGATTTTCAATGAAACATGTTGGCCCCAACCTCTTATTCTCTTTTCAGCTTGGATACCTTGAGCATTGCAAGAAACGAGGTTTTACAAGTTTCTATATAAGGGCTTGTCCTCCGTTAAAGGATGAAGATAACATCCTTCATTGTCTTCCAGAAATACAGAGAATGCCTAAACCAAATGAGCTTCGGGAATGGTAAGCCTTGAAACTTCTAGAACAGAACTTTTTTCTGAGTTTCTCACTAGTGAGAATCTTAAAAACCTTTTTTGCTCTTTTTTAATGCTTTGCTTGGAATGTTTGCTATTTCAGGTACATATCCATGTTAAGAAAGGCTGTTACGGAAAGTATTGTGGTTGATGTCACTAATTTATACGATCATTTTTTTGTCTCTAATGGTGAATGTAAGGCTAAGGTAACTGCTGCTATATTGCCATATTTTGATGGTGACTACTGGCCCAGTGCTGCGGAGGATCTGATTTATCAGATGCACCAAGAAAAAGATGGCAAAAAACAGAATGAGAAAAGAACAACTAGGAGCATCACAAAAAGGACTCTTCAAGCATGTGGTCAATCTGGCCTTTCTACTAATGCATTGAAGGATCTGCTACTCATGCATAAAGTAATCCTTCTATCTCATATCTTTACTGCTATTCTTTCTATCGGGTTTTTGGAGTTATGTTTTTAAAAATATTTCTCTTATGTCCAAAAGCAGAAAAAAATCTCAAATTGATGTAAACTTCTGGATTTTTGGGTGATTCTTATTTGTTGTCAAATTACTATTTTTTTTCTTATGAGGCTTTTTCCTACCTCCCCAGCTTGGAGAAGCCATTTGCCCAATGAAGGAAGATTTTATTTTGGTCCATTTACAGCATGCTTGCACATATTGCCGTCTTCCTATAGTGTCTGGGATCCGTTGGGTTTGCATCCAGTGCAAAAATTTTCAATTCTGTGATAGGTAAGAATAACAGGAATATATTTAGGTGCAATATAGCCACAAATGTTTGTTAGTCATGCTTTAACATTTGTAAATATCTATATATAAATCTATGATCCTGTCCACTTGGAGAAGGTTTTTGTGATAAATTTGTAGATGCACCAAATTCCAATACATTGATACAACTAGCACAAGCTTCTTAAATTTTTAATAAAGTCTTGACACAATCTTTTTCTGGACAAGTAGTGGGAGAGCTAAGTATTTTTATTTATTTATTTATTTTTTTAGGGTGCTGGGATTTACATTTTTTAAAATGATAATTGGCTCCTTAATTTTGAATTTGCAGTTGACTCCAATTCTTTTAAACATGGAAGTTTATGGTCTGGACTTTTGTTCTTAATTCTTTTCTAATGCTTCATTGTTGTGTTATTTTTCTTTGTTTGTAGATCTATATGTTTTCCATGTTGGTAGAGTTTATCTTTAGTATGTCACGGTGGTGGTTGACAGCTCTTGGATATTACTTGACATTTTCTCCATTTTCCCCCCTTTTTTAGTTGACAATGTGTGGATTTTGTTGTTGACCTATGTCATTGCAGGTGTTACGCGGCTGAACAAAAACGTGAAGAAAGAGAAAGACATCATTTTTTGGTGAGTTCAGTAAAAAGGAGAAAGAGATCGTGGGAAAATCATACCTTTTGTGCGGTAAGTTGCTAAATCAGACTTTTATACTTAATCTTTGATATTGAATTCAAAACTGAAAAATGCAACATTCTCGATCCTGCAGGTTGAAATTACTGATGTACCTTCTGATACAAAGGATAAAGATAAGATTGTTGAGTGTAAATTCTTTGATACCAGACAAGCATTTCTTAGTCTTTGTCAGGGAAATCATTATCAATTTGATACTCTACGCCGAGTTAAACATTCCTCAATGATGGTTCTTTATCATCTTCACAATCCCACTGCTCCTGCATTTGTGACAAGATGCAATATATGTCAACTTGATATCAAAACTGGTCAGGGATTGCTATGCACGGACTATGATGTATGCAATGGTTGTCATCATCCCCATCAGTTGACAAACCATCCATCCATCGCTGCCCGTGATGCTCAAAACAAAGAAGCAAGGCAGATAAGATTATCACAGGTGCTCGATATATTTATCTTGCTTGCAGTTAAAGATATTATGTTTTATAGCATGCTTTGGATGATCTTGCGAGATTATTACTTCATTTTTCAGTCATGTTCCATTTACGGGAATCTAAAGTATATTTGAAGAGGTCAAATTTGTTATATATTTTGTTCCTCTCTTGCCTAGAAAAAGCTACAACCTCTTGCAAGTTTTTGGATTACGTTACTGTAAGTTTTTGTGTTTATTAATTCATGACTTTTTCTAAAAAAGCTCAATTACTATTTCCTATATTGAGGGAAGATATTTATGATCATATTTCTAATATCTGTGCATCTTCTGTACCCTGGGTTTGAAAGCATTGCTTATTTCTTATTGCAGCTATGGAAGATGCTTGATGTTTTGGTACATGCATCACAATGTCTTTCTGCATTCTGTCAGTACCCAAATTGCTTCACGATGAAGTGGCTTTTTTGCCATGGGATCCAATGCAAAACGCATGCATTTGGTGGTTGTGTTTTCTGCAAGAAAATGTGGTGTCTTCTTCGACTTCATGCTCGAGCTTGCAATGAATCTGAATGCCACGTACCCCAATGCAGGTTTAAGGATCAACCCGTCTCTCATTAATACTCGTCAACTTTGTTCCTTTTCCTTTCCTCTCTCTAAGTTATGTTTTGAGGTTAATATAGTGAATATAATTATTTTCATCTAGATGTCTAAAAGAACGCTTGAAGAGGCTACAACATCTGTCTGATTCACGGCGAAAAGCTGTGGTGATGGAGATGACGAGGCAGAGAGTTGCAGAGCTGTCAGCAATGGTGGTTGACTGACTTTCTGATGCTGATTTTGGGTTTTGAAGAGAGCCCTCCAGAGAAGGGGAAAGTTAAGACCATAGTTTTGTACTACTCTTGTAAGATATGGCTGGGAGGGGGTAGCTGACTGGTTTAGATTCCCTTTTTCTTTTTCGTTCAGTGGCCACTCAATTCCCCTCGAATGGCATGGTTCAGGCGACACCTGAGTACCTTGCTAACAAATTGCTTCCTCTTGGAGTTCGACCAGTCATCATGAAAACAGTCCACTCATAACGTAATTCTTCCTAATTAGTGATTCATTCTTTATGGAGTTTAAAATTCTTGTTTATCAATTTAGGCCTTCCAACAATCCACCCCAGAGCCGAAAGTTTTGAGTCCTCTCTAGAAGTTTTAGGTGTATCTAAGGCCTGCCTAATGGAGCATTGCAGGACCGATCTATGAAGGGTTCATGTCTTCAGAAAGGATCGACTTGAAAACAAACTAGTGGGGTAAAATCTATCATACAATTTATACTGGGAGCCTGGCTGGGGATCCCCTCTTAAAAGTCCTGGAGGCTTCTGCTAATAGACTAAAAGATGTCGTGGTTCATTTTGATATATATGTTAATCAATATAAATATTATATTCTAAGTAATTATATTGACTTAGTAAAGAAGATACAGGATCTTGATGACGGTCATTTTTGAGTTTCCTTAAAGCTGGCTGGAAAACCAAATCTCTGTAGAGAGAACTACAAGAATAAAAAACCCGGGGCCAACCGCACTGATGCACGCTGATGTCGTATATGAGGGCCCCGTGCAGGGATCCCTTCGTCAAAACAATCTTCTAGACTGTTGACGGCGGCATAAAAATCTAGTGACATTAGCATAGAAGTATGCTTCTGAAGAGTCCAAATATATTGGGAAGCATCAAATTAAACGAGTTACCGCTCTTCTGTCCGTTGGAGATGGATTTGTCTCCGTTTGGTGAACTCCATCGATTTACAATTGGAAAACTGTCTTTGCTTCGTAGTAGGATAAAATAACTAGTATAAAAAGTGATACATCTTCTAGTTCTGTCTTCTGTTGCTCGGAAAATGAGTGGAGGGAATGTGAGAACCTACATTTGCTACCTAAGATCCACAAGAAGCTGACGTAGATCAGAATGACGCGGGTGGCTTAGGACCACAGGAACTCTTCCATCGATGTGAGAAGATAGGGATAATTTGGTGAAGATGACCTTTTTGTTCACCCGTTCTTTGATGGTAAAGCAGCAAAACGCTAAGTTATTGATAATATGGTGAAGACGACCTTTTTGTTCATTCGTTCTTTGATGGTAAAGTAGCAAAATGCTAAGTTATTGTAACCCTCGTCCTGTAATCCTTTCATAGAACCTCAACTTATCTATCAACAATCTCCTCAATAGTATCACCTGCAAGAACATTAGTATCATCACAAAGAGCACTTCGCTCCGTCTTCTTGGTGCCTGCAGCTGCTACGGCCCGGCAGTAATAGGTTTGCTTGCTGCCGTAGCAGCTGGAAGTTTAAGGGCTATAGGATAAGAACTCAACCATCATGTGCCCTTGTGATCATCAGATAGGTGAGTCAATAGGAAATGGAAACTCTATGTCATGAAAAGTGATGTTACAATTGGTGAAAAACTTACTTGTGATGTGAATAAGTAAATGATATCCCCTTTTTGTGGAGGGACATTCTACGAAAATGCATAGAGTGGTTTTGGAAGCGAACTTACCCTTGGGGTGGAGAGAAGTAACATAATATCAACACACAAATATTTTAAGATGGTTTAAAACCGAAAGTCTTCCATATAGGATCTCAAATGTCATGCGATGTGAAAGGATTGACAATGCAAGGTTATGACCAAATAAGTAGCCGTAAGGATTCATTCTCCAAAATTAAGGAGGAATGTTAGCATGAAACATTAGTGCTCTAGCTACTCCAACGAGGTGCTAATGCTTACATTTCACTATTTCATTTTGTTAAGATGTGTAAATGTAGTCACTTTCTTAAATAATTATTTGTGAAAAAAAATGAAGAAAAAAGAACTGAAAATAATTCACTCCCATTATCTAATGAATGCCTTAAATCTAACAACCAAACTAGCTAAGAACCATATAGATAAACAATTTCAGAATGGGAAAACCTTATGTCTTTAAACCAAAAAATGAACATTCAAGTGACATGTGAAAATTGTCCACAATGGTCAAGAAATAACATGATTTACCATGATTGGAGACTTAATGTGGTATCCAAAAGATGCATGTGGATTAAGTGAAAAAATAGCAGTTGTATTGGTTTGACTTTGTGGAAAGGCTAATCGAGTTTGGTCAATGAGCATATGGAAGATTGGCTTTGGAGGGATGTTTAAAGGGGTAATACTCATTCCCTGGAAATCTGCTTTATTGAAAGTAGCAATTACCTCATCTGTCATCAAGCGTCATGACACTAGTTTTGAGTTCTGTTGCTCTGGTTTAGAATGCGTCTCTTAAGCATGAAAGATGTAAATCTAACTCAAGAAATGCGCTTCATGTGAACACATATTGGCTAGCCCTTTCATCTTAAAAATCTACATCATTGCTGGTTGGGTTTCTTGAAAACTGAAGGCTTTTAATGTACAAAAGAAATTCTGGGTGTCTATCCGTTCAGCTAAAAGATCAGCAATATCAGGGGTTGAGGTATGGCGAAGACCTCTTGGTGGACATCGGAGAATGAGCACCTATACCAGGAGTTGGAAGCAGGGGTGCATGTTTCTTGGGCGCTCTTGGAGAAGATATTCCTGTATTTTCTTCTCGGAGACAATCAAAGGTGCTACTGAGTGAGAGTTTCTTGATCTATTCCACGAATCAATTCTGCCAAGTTCATCGAGCTCTCCTACTATGCACCCTACTTGGTACCGGACGAGAACCTTAAGGTAAGCAGGCCGAGCGGGGCGTGATGTAGAGAGGATCTTGATCCGGTCCCAGGTTTGAGATGATAAACTCGTGGATATAGGGAACAGGACTATGGTTGTGGAACTGAATCTTAAGATCTACTCCTGAACCAGTATAATCACAGAAAAACACGCTCGAGGAGAGGAACTTCAACCTTACGACACCCCCGAAGTACCCCGAGCAGGAATATCTAAGGCTTTATCTGCTTAAAAGGTGTTGGGCTCTATGAAAAACATTCCAAGGTGGAGTGGGAACAATGGGCAAAGGAGCATGGATTCGCTACTTTCTACTCGTAAGTTTGCTTGTTACAGTAGTTATCATGCAAGTGCTAAGATAGCACCTTGTGAAGCCTCGTACAGTTGGTAAATGTCGGTTACAAGTGCATATCCACCGCTGGTGTTTATTACAATTGTTACAAGGTTTCAAGGATAAAAATGGCTTGGGGTGTTTACCCGTTGGGTAACTTGGGATAAGCACGGGTTCAAACTTCATAAGTAAAGCCCCTTGTCATTCTTATGGAAGGTAACGGGCTGTTATTATGTGATTTGCCAAAGAAGATATCAAGATGACATCAGGGTGAGCACATGACCGATAGGTTTAAGGGTTCCAGCGGGCATTACATTCACACTTAAGGACACTAAATCCTACTCCGAGCAGGCCCCGGGGTGTAACACCCCCGAAGGGATGATGCTTATAAGCTTTCATTAATGTGAACTGCCCTTATTAATGGGTCTTGGTTTTCTTTTGTAAACAATGGACGTTCGTTTATTCTGTAATGAGTGATATCTACTATGGGGCACCATCTCCACAAATGATACATATTTGGAGGACACCCCAGAATCACTGAGCAGCTGCAAGTGTAAATTCACAGCTGTTGATAGAACTAAGAATAAGAAAGTGCGGACAAGTTCTTCTGAAGTTCAGTAGCTCCTAATCTGATGCTTCTACTCCTCATAAAATGGGAGTACCAATGAGCAGAAAGCTTGGGCACTCTTTTCAAATCTGGATCATCCAAATCAATGAAGAATAGGCCGTAGCTCGACTCATAGCCATCCAACAACTCGAACAAATCCAAGAACGACCATGTGAAATAACCTCTTGCATTTGATCCATTCCTTCCAAGGTTGAAGAATTCAATAACATAGGTTATAAACAAACAAAGCAAATAAATGTTACCTTTTTCTAGACCAATTGAAACAATTACATCCTCGCAGCTGTCTAGATTATAGAAAGGTTTCTTTATAGAAGAAAGAATATTCAGATTAGACTGTGTTAGCCATCAAGTAATCTGATTGTTCATAATCTTGACAGAACAAATGTCTGGAGTTTGATTTCCAGGTATGCAAAATTATGCGACATCCTAATTGATGTGTTAGGCTTATGAGTTCTGTATATGTACCTCAACGCATCAAGCAAACTCCCAATGTACCCATGCAGATATTCTACTCTTGGCCAGTCTTCCAATGATGAATTTCGTCTTGTACGTTGACCTGCAAAGACTTGCACATGCCATGCTTTAGTTATTATATATGGTGTGACAATAAGTTTAATAATGTAACTATTTTTTAGATCCTTCTAACATAAAGTCGCGATAATGGTTGTGCTCAATGAATGAACATTTTTCAAAAGAACAAACACATTTTCATTCATCAATTGACCAAATGTTCATGATAAACCTCTTCAGTAAGCAGGATAACACAATATTTTCCTACATAAAAACGGTGTTCTACTTTCATAAAGAAATTTATAACACACTTGAAACTTAACACTCGAAATGATGAGAAGAAGAGACCAATGCTTTTTCTATGCATGTATGTCGCAGGTTAATATCATCCCTAGTTCAGAGACGCTGTACTTTCAAAGATTTTAACCATAGGGTTCCCTTTACCAATGGGTTGGGATGTCTACGAGAAAGCAATGAAGTAATACTTGAAAATTAATGTCGGCCTATATTGACAAGCACCATAAGTAACAATGTTCCAAATGTGCGAATTATTAACCATTATTCTAACATATCTAATGTTGCCCTACGAAAAGAATAGCAAGCCCCAAAGAATAACAAGTAACAGTCGATCTGCCTACGAGAATCACAATTTGCAACCTCTGGTAGTTGCTTTAGGTTCTTATTCGCTCATCGATCATTCCTAACAGCTATTTATCTCTAAGGGTGAGAGATAAAAACTTAAAAAAAGTGATGCAATCATTCAGTTTCCTAAAACTAAACAATCCGGGGCAAGATTTTTTTTTTTTTTGGGTCTTTTTCTCCCTCGAAACTGGTCTTTAGCCTTCTCTTTAACTGCTGTTTCCTTGATGATTTAATATCCAGATATTCAGTCTTCGAGTAAAAAGTAGCATAAATTCTTTAGAAAACCAAAAAGAGGTTATACTAAGGGCAAGCAATATAAGCTCAATTCATTCAAAGGGATTCTGCAGCTTGTACTCTAGACTCTGCAATGTAATTTTGCATCCATATAGTAGTTTCCTTTATATATAGTCATTCTGAAATAAAACTAGGACTATTTAGTTCAAACTGAGGAATCGATAGACCACTGTACAATCATTAAAATTCTCATAGAAAGCAGAAGTTCTAATAAAAGTAAACTATTATATGTTTGGCTACTCCTCTGCGCCTGAAACTGAATGAACTTCACTGCTACTATGGATGAATTATCATTGTTAAGGAAGAAGCCAGATGCAGCAAGAGACAGACCATTTTCATGAATGTAAACAGGAGGGTTGCCATAAACTTCCTTGATATACTCCAGAAGTCCTTGCAGGCCCCATGGTACAATTGGAAACTGAGTAAAACAAGCTAGTTAATAATTCACCAAAATAACCACACAGCATAAACCAGCTCCAAAGCTTTATTGCTACTCTTACCTCAAATGTGGATGTACCATTTCGGATGCCTGCCACAAGCAGAAATTAGTTAGCGAGCTATTTTAGTGTCTTGGCTCTAAATTAACCCAAGTTGAACACAAGCAAGTCTTCATTGATCAAGAAATACAGGACAGGGATTAATTTCATCAACTATAAACAAATATCTGAATTAAAGCCTAGTTCTACAACGGCTGAGCATTTCTAGTTGAGTTTATATTTCAACATACTTCCACAGTCCACTGCCATGTCAACGAAAACGTCTCTGCCTTCCATCTTCAGGCTGTTGGGATTGTCCTTGGCCCACAACGTCGAGTAATGGTTCAACCCCAGGAAGTCAAATGAACCCTTAACCAGATTGGATTCAACACTGGTAAAGACTGGCATTCTTGATCCCACATTCTTTTTCATTGAAGCGGGATAGTCTCCAAAAACCAGAGGATCTGCAAACCTGCAGAACAAAGTGGAACCATATGGTTACCAAATGGCAGCCTACTTAGGCAACTGCACATTTACCTGCTTTTACATGATAGAAAGAAATGTCCAAAATGTGCGAGAACTGTTCCTTGCTAAACACACACACACACACACACACGAAAGCCAAAAATAGATCCACAATTGGATAAATCTTTTGACTTACCAACCAAAGTAGAAGTCATGGGCTCTTTGGGTAGCAGTTCTATCTTCGGTGCTACTAGTTAGAGGAACAAACCAATAACCAAAGAGATTAAGCCCTATTAGTCCACGCTGCTTGTCCTGCATTGCCGAAAGTTTTCAGAAATTACAACATTTTATTTTCTATCAGTATTCATGAAGTCATTTCAAACATGGACGAAAACAGCATGCTTATCTAACCAAAGACAACAATCAGATAAAAACCAAAGAATTTTTGTGGTTCAGGATAAATCTTCCTTAATTCATAAAGAAGCGATCCTCTCACTATTTGGGGGATTTCCTACATTAAGAGCCGCAAGAAAATTTCTCCTCTTTGTCGGCTCTCTTTCTTTGGTCAATTTAACAACACAAGGTATGACACAACACACATGGTTTCTCGAATTTGATATCTACATGTAACATGAGAGAAACTCCAGTTGACAAAACTACTGTTTCGTCTTTAATCCTAATTTTGACTTCATATCTAACAATTTCCCTGTATGAGTCAAATTTTGATACATCACTTCTACACCAATTGATGAATAGCTTATGAAGATCCACTTGTTTCAAGGAGACCATATACCCTTGTTCATGAAATGCTTCTACTTGGAACCTTGTTTTCAATTTCTACAGTTTCCTATTAGATATTTGAAACATGTCTTCCTCTTGGGCATCTTTTGCCCCCTTTGGACCTCTCGCGTCTTAGGCCTCTTGCCTTTGGACTTTGCTACTTTTGGCTGAAAACGAAGACTAAGCTCAACACAAGAGAGCAACTAAAAAGGCAGTTCACCATAAGAAGGTAAATAACCAGGAAACCCAACACAAAATAGCAGTTATATACGAAGGCCAACATAAGAGGGTAAACAAAGATTAAGCCCAATACAAGAGGATGATTAAACATGAAGTCCAAAGCAAGAGATCAAAATAAAGATAAAGCCCAAAACAAAGGATCAAAGTAAAGATTAAGCTCAACACAAGAGAATGATAAAAGATGAAGCCCAACACAATAGGGCAGACAAAGATGAATTCGAATACAAGAGGGTGAATAACGATGAAACCCACAAAAGGGGAGACTGAAACCCATCGTAGGACTAATTATATGGCTGTTCCTAGAGTATGAAATATCCCCCAAATAATGTCAGAATCATTTCCATGTGGACGTTGGGATTGTTTCTCCTGAATCAAGTAAATCTTAGATGCTCTTTGGCTCTTTTATTCAGCATCAAAAACACAAATAATAACTAGAAAAGAGCATCTAATATTTACTTGATTCAGGAGAAACCATCCCAACGTCCACATGGAAACGATTCTCACATTAGTGGGGGGATATTTCATACCCTAGGAACAGTCATATGATTTTCCCTCTTTGATCACTATAATAGCTCACCAAACCATACTAGATACATACATAGAATTTTCCAAACCTCATATTTATAGGCTATATGGCAAAAACATAACAAAGAGGAAAAATTAGCTGCTGTCAATCATCAGTACAAAAAATTCTTTTCTGATCTTGAATTCAATTAACAAGTACAAAATGAGATAAAACGAAAAAACTGAAAAAGGAACCAATCTGAAAGAAAAGAGACTTTTTAAAATTTAATCAAGTGCATAAAGCAATTGTAAAAATAAAAGTTACTTTATTTCAGTAAAACATTTACTCACATTCACAAAAAAGAAAAGAAAAGAAGAAGCTATGTTCACACCAAAAGAATTCACTCAACTAACACAAAACTGAGTTTTGAGAAATAATAATTTGAAATTTTCTCTTCCTTACATAATGAATTAAGGATATGAGGTTTTAAATCAAATTAAACTAAAGGACTAACATTGACAAGCTAAGTCCTATCATATATTCATTGAAAATCTGAGCCTCATATTCAGAGCAATAGTTTGATAATTGTACAATCTAAATATTTATCCATTTATTTATTCTTTATTATCTTTGGGAGAGAGAAATGAAATTTCATTTTTTTTATTTCTATTCTTTTAATCCAAAATCCCTATGCCTCATAGATCCTTCCAAGCGTTCATAGCTCTCAGAACGCTTGTCCGCGATAGTATAGAGGAAATTAAGGTAAAGACTTGTTTAGTTCATCGAATTGATCAAACGCTTACTATTAGCAGTTAATTTCGTACCTCGTACTTTTCTCTGTACAATCTAACAGCTGATGCATGTGCCAACAAGATATTATGAGCTGCCAGATATGGCTCGGTGGAGGAGTTGCCTTTGGTGCAGTTAACTCCGTATGGAGGAGAACATCGCTGAGGAGGTAGTAACCCAGCATCATAACCACCCATTACAAACACATTGGCTTCATTGAAAGTAGTCCAATGTGAAACCCTGTCACCGAACTCCCTGAAGCACACATCTGCATACGCTGTGAAGTCTTTCCTGCATCCACATCCACCATTCAACTGCATTTCTGTTGTGCAAGAAGCGTACATACTGAAAGCACAAAGGAGTTGATTATGGTGGGCAAGGCTTGAGAAACATACACGATCTTTCGACTAAGCCATCCTTCATACTCGTCTTCAAGAATTTGAGGAAGATCATTGTGGTGTAAGGTAACATGTGGTTGTATTCCTGCTTATTCATGTAAGAAATCTCAGCCAAAGAAAGGACTTATCTGACTGGCATCTTGGCAAAGAAAGACACCTTCTATGCTAAGAAATGAGATTATCATAATCTATGAGAGTAAACTGGCTGTAACCATGGCTGATCAGTTCATTGATGAGATTGTTGTAATATTGTAAACCCTTTGCGTTCACAGCTCCTCTTCCATCTGAAACAGAGAATATTGGCATTTAAGGTTGAGGAAAAGAACGAGAAATCACTTATTTCTTGTTTTGTTAACAGCAAGCGTGAGCCAGGATCGTACTCGGCAGAAGTCTAGACCAGGATATGGAAAACCTATAGGCCTCTAAGCCAACGTCCACCATAAGTTTTACATCCTCCTGAAAGAGTTCAACGTTCCTAGAATTATCAGACACAGAATAGATGTACTTTAAAAAGAAAAAGAAAAAAAGAAAAAAAAACAACACAAATGATTCCATTGCCTCAGAATAGTGATTTCTATCTATTTTATTTAAGGAAGGCTCAGTTTACAGACTGACCTTATATTTATGATACTCATCACATGCTATGTCTCCAGTGGCTCCGTGCATGTTCCCTAGAAAAGATGAAGAAGAAAACAGAGAAAAGAATTAGAACTAGAAGAGAGAGAAAATTTATATAGTAACTCTTCTTTTGGCTTAATTACTCAAAAAATGTGTCATTTAGAACTTCTCATTTATTTCTTCTATAGGAGAAGAGAAAGAACCAAAAAGAAATTTGGGGCAAGAGAGGGAAACCCGAACTGTCAATTGAGAGAGAAACCATCATATGGGTATTGCTTATCCAGTTTTAGTAGCTCAAGCCAAGTTCCCGAGGAAGTCCTGGCTTCACCACTAAGTAATAAAGAAAGCAAACTAACTTAACTATGCTTATTGTATAGAGTCTGTTAGAAAACAAACCCGTGAATCTAAACTCACGGAATCTCTCAGGATCTCACCGCACACACAAAGAGAATAATAGTCAAGTAAAGAACACACAGAAATTACGAGGTTCGGGATAATCCCTACGTCCCCGGCCTAAGGAGCAATTCTTCACTATGATGAGGAGGGCTTACAGTGCTTACAGAAAACCTCTGTTTTCTCTCAATCTCTCTCAACCTCATACCTAGGTTTCCCCATAAGGTTTCCTTTTATACAAGTACCAAGGAAACCCAAATAGAATAGGACTAGGAGACCTAAATAGAATAAGACTGGGAAACCCATATAAACTACCCACAATACAAATATGGTAGTTACAAAATTACCCTTACTAAT
This sequence comes from Casuarina cunninghamiana, assembly GCA_028551485.1. NCBI lineage: Eukaryota > Viridiplantae > Streptophyta > Magnoliopsida > Fagales > Casuarinaceae > Casuarina > Casuarina cunninghamiana. Next base: position 8,290,945 of record CM052364.1, read on the forward strand.
TTACTCCAAACCTAACAATTTCCCCCTTTTGGAGTAACATTAGTGCAACATCCCTGCACCATAAGAGAAAGAACATTGCTCCCTAGACTTGACTCTACTTGGAGTCTATTCCAGCAACCCGCTGACAAATCTCTAGCTTGTCTCTTGTCAGCGGCTTCGTCAACATGTCTGCTCCATTATCATCAGTGTGAATCTTCACAAGATCTAACTGCTTGGATTCTAATACATCTCTAATCCAATGATATCTGACATCAATGTGCTTAGACCTTGAATGAGATGACGTGTTCTTACTGAGGCGGATGGAGCTTTGGTTGTCGCTATAAAGGATAACCATCCCTTGTTTTATACCAAGTTCTTGAAGAAACGTCTTCATCCATAGAACTTCTTTTCCACCCTCAGTGATTGCTATATACTCTGCTTCTGTTGTAGACAAAGCAACACAATCCTGTAGCCTAGACTGCCATGAAACTGCTCCCCCTGTGAAGGTGAGCATGTACCCTGTTGTAGATCTCCTCCCATCATGGTCACCAGCCATATCTGCATCTGTGTATCCAACCAATACAGGCTCATCATTACCAAAACACAAACACAACTTAGGAGTTCCTTTAAGGTACCTGAGTATCCACTTCACAGCTTCCCAATGCATTTTACCAGGATCTGAAAGAAAACGACTAACTACTCCAACTGCATGAGCAATATCTGGTCTAGTGCTTACTGCTGCATACATCAAGCTACCAACCGCAGATGCGTAAGGTGTTTTCTTCATATATTCAACATCACTCTTACTTTCAGGCTTCTGCTCCTTACTCAGCTTGAAATGACTTGCAAATGGAGTACTTACTACTTTTGCCTTGTCCATGTCAAATCTCTGAAGTATCTTCTCTATATACTTCTCCTGAGATAGCCATAACTTTCCATGTTCTCTGTCGCGTTTAACTTCCATACCAAGGATTCGCTTTACCGGTCCCAAATCTTTCATCGCAAAAGACTTGCCTAAATCCTTCTTCAGCTCAGCAATCTTCTTAATGTCCTGGCCAACAATCAACATATCATCAACATATAGGAGTAGGATGACAAAATCACCACCTGGAAAGTGCTTCACAAACACACAATGATCTGAGCTGGTCTTGTTATAACCGTGCTGTAACATGGATGACTCAAACTTCTTGTACCACTGACGAGGTGCTTGTTTTAGACCATACAAGCTTTTCTTCAGTCGACATACAAGATTCTCCTTGCCCTTTTCTATGAAGCCCTCAGGTTGCTCCATATAAATCTCTTCCTCCAAGTCTCCATGAAGGAATGCAGTCTTCACATCAAGTTGTTCTACCTCCAAGTTTAGTCTAGCAGCCAAACCAAGAATAACTCTGATTGAAGACATCCTTACCACAGGAGAGAAAATCTCCTCAAAGTCAATACCTTTCTTCTGACCATAACCCTTCACAACTAACCGCGCCTTGTACCTTGGTAGTGGATTATTCTCTTCTGACTTCAACTTGTACACCCACTTATTTTTAAGTGCTCTCCTACCCTTAGGCAACGACACAAGATCATAAGTGTGGTTTTCCCGCAAGGAATTCATCTCCTCTCGCATAGCTTTCTTCCACTCTTTCTTGTGCTCACATTCATTAGCTTCCTCATAGCATTGCGATTCTCCCCCATCAGTTAGCATCAAGTACTCATGTGGTGGATATTTCATCGAAGTTTGACGCTCTCTACTAGATCTTTTCACTGGGGGCTGGGTTGATGGCTCAACTGAATGATTATCAACATGTCCTTCAGATTCTTCAACAACTGGAGTTTTAGGAACTTCTTCACTTGCTACATCCTCAAGTGGCTCTTCCCGTGTAGTTCCCCCTTCATGTGCACTTACTGGGGAAGAAGAAGGTGGGATTATATCCTTAAGACTTTCATTAACAACTCTTGGCTTTTCAGTCTTCTTAAGATCTTCAATAGTCTGATCTTCAAAGAAAATAACATCTCTGCTTCTAATCAGTTTCTTTTCAGTTGGATCCCACAATCTGTATCCAAAAGCATCATGTCCATAGCCCAAGAAGATGCAATCTCGAGCTTTATCATCAAGCTTGTTCCTCTCGTCCTTAGGAATGTGAACAGACACCCTGCAGCCAAATACTCTCAAGTGCTTGAAAGAAACCTCCTTACCAGTCCATACTCTCTCAGGTAGATCACCTTCTAATGGAACTGAAGGAGACAAGTTAATAAGATCTACTGCAGTACACATAGCTTCACCCCAAAATGACTGAGATAATCCAGAATGTGAAAGCATACACCTGATCCTCTCAACTATAGTTCTGTTCATCTGTTCTGCAACCCCATTATGCTCTGGAGTTTTAGGAACTGTCTTCTCAAGCCTGATACCCTGAGTTTTACAATATTCTTCAAACGGCCCTCTGTATTCACCTCCATTATCTGCACGGATGCACTTCAGTTTCCTTCCAGTTGCTCTCTCAACCATAGCATGAAACTGTTTGAAGACCTCCAAAACCTGATCCTTAGTCTTCAGTGCATAAGCCCATACCTTTCTAGAATGATCATCAATGAAGGTAACAAAATACATAGCGCCACCAAGAGTTTTCACCTTCAACATACACACATCTGAATGAATCAAATCAAGAACATGTTTTCTTCTAGACGGGGGTCCTCTCCGAAATGAGACTTTACGTTGCTTTCCAGCCAAGCAATGATCACAAGGCTTCAACTGCAAATCAGCACCATTGACTCCTGATATGATTTTGTTCTTTATCAAATACTGAAGTCCCTTCTCACTGAGATGTCCAAGTCGCTTGTGCCATAACTCCATGTGATTATCTTCCACCACATTTACCTTGCTTTTCTGAATACTAGCTTCAGTCTTATAGAGAGTACTGACCTTATGTCCTTTTGCAAGTATAAGAGAACCTCTACTAAGTTTCCATTTACCGCCACCAAAGTAGTTATCATATCCCTCATCATCAAGGACACCAGTAGAGATCAAGTTGAAACAAATCTCAGGGACATGTCTGACATTCTTCAGAACTAGCTTACATCCAACACTAGTCTCCAAGACTACATCTCCAATGCCAACTATCTTTGCCTGTGCATTATTTCCCAAGCTAACACACCCAAAATCACCACCTGAATAAGATGTGAAGAACCTTTCATGTGGGGTAACATGAAAAGAGGCACCTGTGTCAACAATCCAAGACGAAACCTGACATGAGATGTTGATATGAGAATCACAAAAGATCATAATATCCCCAATACCGGATGTAGTTGCCACTGTATCTTTTTCAACTTCCTTTTCTCCATTTCTTGATTCTTCTCCCTTGAGTATTCTGCAGTCTCTCTTATAATGGCCAGACTTACCACAATGATAACACTTGACATCTTTCCTCGAACGTGAGACTCCACGTGATCTATCAGAATTTGGTGCTCTACTCTTGCTTCTACCTCTACTCTTGCTTCTGTCTCTATTTCTGTCTACATATCTGTTTCTCCCCCTCCTTTCTGTAACCAATACTTCTGTATGTCCATGTGCTCCTTGCTCAATTATTCTAGTTTCTTCATTAAGCAAACCTTCATGGACTGACTTCATACTCAGAATGCCGCCCGGAGCTGAGTTGGTGAGAGTGACTACCAATGTCTGCCAGCTATCAGGTAAGTTACTCAACAATAACATTGCTTGCAATTCATCTTCTAGAACAATTTTTACCGTCGCTAACTGATTCACCAAGGACTTAAACTCACTCAAGAACTCTGTCATCGGCCGTCCTACCTTGTATTTCAAGTTAATTAACCTCTTAAGTAGGGAAACCTTATTTTGAGGAGTCTTGCGTTCATAGAGAGCCTCAAGCTTCTTCCATAACTCACTAGCTTTAGTCTCGTGTGCAATATGGTGATAAATACTATCCTTAACAAATTGTCTAATTTGAGAGACAATTTTCTTATTTAACTTCTCCCATTCTTTATCAGTCAGCTTCTCAGGCCTGGCAGAATCTCCTTCCACAGCATCATACAAATCTCTACTAATCAAGTAATCTTCCATCCGCGGCTTCCAAGTTTGGAAATTAGATGAATTTAACATGGTCATACCTTTACCAGAAGTATTCATATCATCCATCACAACAAAATAAACTCTCCTTTGACTTCCCCCTCAAATAGGAATCAAAAGTGCAAAATTACCAAAATACCCTCAACAAATGCCAACCAAATTGACCAAAATACCCCTCTGATTATGCCCAAAAACAGTCAAATATCTCCCAAAAATTCACAGAAAAATACTGCAAAAATCGGCACAGAAATCACCTGAAAATTCTGTCCGGTCAAAGTCAACGGTCAACAGTCAACGGTCAACGGTCAACACCTTACGGTCAACGGTCGGTCAACAGTCAACGGTCAACGACCCCTCCGGTCAACGGTCAACGGACAGCTGGACCGGGTTGACGAATCGGGTCTGGATCTGGGCTGGGCCGGGTCTTCGGATCCGGTCAACGGTCAACGGTCAGCAGGTCAAACTTTGACCGGGTCAACGGGTCAAACTTTGACTGGGTCAACTCTGGGTCAAAATCGGGTCAACAGAACCCGTTTTTGCTGCTGCAGCCGCGTTTCTCCTCCGATTACCGCCGTTCCAAAGCGGTTTCCGACGAAATAAGAACACCAATCAATAGATCGGCTTCCAACGAGTCTATAGAACTCAAAATCGCTCCACAAAACGCTCAAACGAAAGAGGAATCGCAAATTCCCTTTCCGGGCTTACAGGTTCAACGCAACCCGCAGTACTCCAATCGATTTTCCGGTCACAAAGAAGGCGGAAATCACATAAACGAAGGCTAGAAAAGAAAATCCGTACCTCAAACGCCGATTTTAGCTTCTCCCTTCGTGCGTTACACACCAAGTGTTCGACAAAAGGCTTCTTTGAATAAAGCCTTGTTGACAGCTTCCCTCTTGTATGCGGTGTGCTAAATACACACCAAAACAGTCGTTTTTCCGCTAACTGCCTGACAAAGAACGAGCCTTGGCCCTAATTTAGGAACCTGGCTCCGATACCAGTTTGTTAGAAAACAAACCCGTGAATCTAAACTCACGGAATCTCTCAGGATCTCACCGCACACACAAAGAGAATAATAGTCAAGTAAAGAACACACAGAAATTACGAGGTTCGGGATAATCCCTACGTCCCCGGCCTAAGGAGCAATTCTTCACTATGATGAGGAGGGCTTACAGTGCTTACAGAAAACCTCTGTTTTCTCTCAATCTCTCTCAACCTCATACCTAGGTTTCCCCATAAGGTTTCCTTTTATACAAGTACCAAGGAAACCCAAATAGAATAGGACTAGGAGACCTAAATAGAATAAGACTGGGAAACCCATATAAACTACCCACAATACAAATATGGTAGTTACAAAATTACCCTTACTAATTTACTCCAAACCTAACAGAGTCCAATTATCCTTTGGATAATGCTACGTGCATAGGCATAGAGCAAAAAGGAATGCATTAATGTTATGAAGGGCCCAAGGACATGGAGAAGTTCCTCCTTTTTCTAGTTTTTCCTTCGGATTATGCTACCTCAGTGGGGAACCGAGATTACTCTTGTTAGCAATAAAACAATGGAAAAACAGAGAAATAAATTTCTAACCAAATAATTAAACATATGGCTAATATTAAGGAGGAAAATTAAAAGAAAGCAATTGACCTTCTTGGGCAAAAGTATCCCATATGCTGGGAGTCCTTCCATCTTGGTTTGCTGCACCTTCAATCTGTCACAACGTTCATTATAAAAAAAAAGTTTTAAATTTGAGAGGAAACCCAGAAGGGAAAATGGAATCGTCAACGACAGCGCGTTTGTTTTCCTTGAACCAAGAATAGTAATTAAGGCAGAAGAAACGAACAATAAATAGCTAAATATCATAGGAAAATAAAAAAGAAATAAGTAAGCACAAGTCACCTGGTAAGCTGAGCTCGAGGCACCAAAAACAAAGTCAGGAGGGAAGTCATCCCTGCTAAACTTATCTGCACTAAAAACGAGTACTGCTAAATTTGCCAGCAACACGAACCTCAGCATCCGCCACTGCTTACTGAGGCAACGCATTTCCAGGCTCGAACTGCGACCTCACAATCCGTGGCCTTTCGTGCATCATCCCATCCTCGGACTAAGTGCTTCAAGAGTGCACCGAAAAGACGAGAAGGACCCATTTGAAGAAAAATCAGCAGAAGAGTAAGCGAGGGGCCATTGTGGTTAATCTGTAATTGACCATTTTGGCGTCTTATCATGTTTTCTCTTCAGTTTATATGGGGGTTACTTTGGATAGACGGGAAAAATAATTTTTAGACAAAAAATAAAAATCATAATCATTTATGTATCATTTTGATTGTTCTTATTGTTCCGTTGCTTTGACTTTTCAATACCTTTGTAGGACTCGAGTGTTAAATAAGGGACCCTACTTAAGGTAATGGCATCATGAAAACTATGAGACATATATCTTGGCCAGATAAATGCCCTTACAAAATAAATAAACTCATTGATTGATAGGCTCACAATATATATATATTTTGGATAATATTCTGACATAAATTGGGAAGGAATTCCAACATAAGCTTACAAAAGGTGCAAAGAGTGCTTCAAGTTCTAAGAGAAAATAAACTTCATGATAAACTTAACAAGTTTGTGTTTGGCGTTGAATTTTGGCATAATCGCGTAAGAGATACGATAGTCAATTTGGGGTTTACGAGTTGCAAAGTTTCCTAGGCGTGGCCAGTTATTCTCGGAAGGTTCAACAATGGCTTTTCAGCTAGATACGCCGTTAACCATTACGTATGAAAGGTTTCAATTTTTTTACTTAGACACCGATTGAGCTTGAATAGTTTGTTATCAGCAGAAATTCTTATAAGCTTTTGATAATGTGAACCGCGCTCATTAAGGGCCTCCGTTTTCATTTTTAAACACAATCTACATACTATTCTTCTATATAGAGTGATGTTTGTTATGGGGCACCATCCCATAAGATTACATGTTTGGAGGAACAATAAGCAACAATGATAACACCACAGAAGATTGAGCAGCTGCAAGTGTGAACTCACAGGTATTGAAAGAACAGAGAATGAGAAAGTGCAGAGAAGTTCTTCAGAAGTTCAGTAATCCCATTTAATATGATGATTCTACTCCTCAAAAAATGGGAGTACCAGTGAGCAGAAAGTTTAGGCTGTCTCTTCAAGTCTGGATCATCCAAATCAACGAAGTATGGGCCATAGCTCGATTCATAGCCATCTAACAACTGGAACAAATCTAGGAATGATCATGTGGAGTAACCTCAATACTGTCTAAATTTCAGGAAGGAAGAATATTAAGATTAGAAAGTTTTAAACCATCATGTAATCTGATTGTGCATAAAAGTTGACAGAACCGAACTGTAGAGAGAAGTTGCTGTGTTAGGCTTATGAGGTCTATACATCAAGCAAGCTCCCAATGTACCCATGCAAATATTCCACTCTTGGCCAGTCTTCCAATGAAGAATTCGGTCTAGTAAATTGACCCGCCAAGACTTGCATATGCCATGCTTTAGATTTTAACATATGCCGTGACAAGAAAATTGTGTTTGAACTTTATAGATAGAAGCAGTAAGTTTAATGACATAACTATTATCCAAGGGAGCTTCACACCGTAGTTTTCTTAATATGCCAAGAAGTTTCTTTTGTCTATTCAGAAATGTTATGAAAAGAATTCTGCAACATCGGTAGCAGGCTACTGAGCCTTACTGTAAGAAGGATGTGGTGAAAAAAAGATATGTTTCCTGTTTAGGGACTATGCTATCCCACGTACAGATATTTGTCAATGACTGAATATAAAATAAATGATCTTGTTGCTTACCCATGCTCTGATGCAGATTTTGCCGAAACAAGTTGCAGCTGAGTTGTGAATGTAAATAGCTTGCAAGTCTCCTTCCCCCATGATGGCGTTTTGGGCCGAGTCCATAGTCATCTAATGATTACGTTCTGATTTTTTATATTCATTCCTTGGGTTCTCCTTCCATTATTTGATAAAAGCTTGGGCTTTTTGTTGCAGGTATGAATTCTGTTTCACCCTTTTGTTATGCTTGAGTCATGTTCATAAATATAATTGTTCTATTATCATTATCTGACTCATAGTGTTTATTGTATATGTGGACTTCGTTCACCTGTGTGGATGATATTCTGATGACCACGCTTAAGTCATTGTATTTCTTGTGACAAAAATAGAGCCTCTGGAGTTTTCACACTCCTTCTCGTTGGATCTCTGTCCGGATATTCACAAGCAGCCTCCAGCTTGCTGAATGTATCATCGGAATGTTCCGCATTTTCACTTTCAACTTTCTATCAGTAACTTCGCGACAGGCCGCTTACTTGGTAAGGGATCTGCTGGACGTGTTTACTGGGCTCAATATTGTAATGGGAAGGTTGTTTCTGCTTGCTTACTATATTTGACACGACTGGTATTGCTTCCAACTAGTATGCTTTTCTCGGCATTTACCATGAGTGAGAAGCATTAAGTTTATGTGCATGCTTCCTAGACACTGGGATCACCCTAAAGTTTTTTCAGTTGTTTGATTTTAGGGTTTCGCTATTCTAACTTTCTTGCTACGTTTAGTGTCAAAGAAGTTTATATTGTCTTCCTTTCTGGAAAGAAATGGCGTTGGTGGTAATATTTGTCTGTACTTAAGTATAGGAGATAATCCTCGTTTGGTCCAGTTCTGGCTTTCTTGTACTGCATATTCATTAAAGAGTCATTACCTAATCTCCAGAAATGAAACCAAGGACAAGGAAAGAGCTTGCGTGGAATGTAAAAATATCTATACATTATGTAAAGGATAATTGTCCTCCACGGGCAAGCGCTCAGCTTATTGGGCAATTGGTGCTATCTAACACCAAAGAAGTACTAGGTTTGATACATAACCCCCTTCAAAAGTTAAAATTGAATTATCAAGAAACAAACACTCATGCAATTAACTATTAATTTTGGATGTCGGGCTTCTCTTTCTAAATTTCATTTATGCAACCGCGTTTGATGTTTTCATTAGTCCCAGTATGTCATCAAAATTCTGTTGTAATTGATGAAGGAGTAGTATGAGGGATCCACCTTTGCGCACTTAGTGCAATCATCTGGGCCTTAGGTACCTAAATCGTTTTTAGGCGTATTTCTTTTTCTTGGTGTCGTCGTTTACCTAGATGGTTCTTCTCTAATCTCATCCAAGCAAGTTAGTGTTTCTTGTTTTAAGCTGACGTGCTTGGTGCTGATTGCTGGATCGTGTTTGCTTGAAAATTCTCAGTAATTGGTCGTAGTTGACCTATTTTTGCTTAATTGTTGGAATGGCCAAAATTTAAGAGCAACGTGCACTAAGCAGAAGGTAAGTTTAATAGTTTAGTAATTAGATATTGCATTTCCTTTTTTTTTTTTTTTTTTCTGTTTTTTTGGTAACAACACCGCAACCGGCCGGCGGAATGCCGTCACGTGCAGCGGCAACCCAAGACGTTAGCGATCGGCGATTCCAGGCCTTTGACGGCTGCTTGGGGCTTTTTATATGCTTAGCACTCAGAAGTTATTTTTCTAAACTCATATCTTGCTAAGGTGCTGTGTGTGAGCACAAGTATTGATTAAAAAGTTGTTTACTCCATTCTTAGTGCTCACGGCTTGAAGGAAATTGAATATTTTCATCTTTGTGTGTGCCGCCTGCTATTATACAAATCTTTATACACACTTTGAGTTGCTGAAATATATGGTCACGTGGTTCATATTAACTATTATTTGAACATATATTTGATTGGTCCTGGTACAACAAGTTTATATTTAAAATATCTTCCTTGGCTATCTAAAAAACTGAGGGTAATACCTAAACAAGTACTTAAATTGTATATCATTATTCTTTAGCTTGTATACTAAGAGATCAAACTAAACTTGTAACTATTTGTAAATCCTTTGTATTAGAACTAGTTTTTCTCTTGTTGAAGAGAAAAACTCCTTTGTGATTGGTGTGTGTTACATGTATCATACATGCATGTATTAATTAGGCCATAGGTTTACATTAATTGCAAATGACTCTTTGCATGCCCCATTGTTGGGCCTAAGGAATTCTCTAGGCTTTTTCTAAAAGGGATTCTTGTAGCTAGTTTAGGGACACCAATGAACAACCTTAAAGCAAGAGAAATCCAATGGTCAGTTTTTTTTTTTTTTATATTTTATTTTATTATTATTTTAAAAAAGGTATTGTTTCTCTTTTATAAGAACAGAGGTCTTTCTATCTCTCTAACAATGCAAAAATCCTAAAATTATCCAGAACACCTCTAAATCATCCCACATGAACATGAATCCACCTTTTCAAGGATCCGTTGTGTCCTGATTGTCAATCTCATAACAAGTGGTACAAGATTAGTCGATGTTATGAAACGAAGCCACCTAAACACGACATAGACAGATCCAAAAAGGACAGATTTGCCGGAACCCATTCCATCGGCGACTGAAGCAATGCCAAAGACAATGAAAGTGGTAGAAAACCAATCGCGTGGTTCAATCAAGGGGGTAGAGGGGACGGAAAGTCTCATTGCATGAACCGCCATCTTCTTCGCAGGTTAGACAGATCAGGTTGTAGGTGACATAGTCTTCTTTGTGGGCCACATAGATCAGATTGCAGGAAGGTGTGGCAGCTTCGAAGATGCAATCTCCGTTGTGGGCTGGTTGTTTTAGGTAGTGGGAAGACAAAACCCCTGCCCCTGGCGAGCTAATGGAGTTTGTCATCAACACCTAAGGTGCCACTGACAACGCTTGGATTGTCTTTAGTCGAGGAAGCCAAGGAAAAACTAGATCCGACCATGTGCGCATGGGATCAGTTCTTACCCATTTCAGCCAACCACCGAAGCGTCACTGGCCACACTTCAGTCACCGGGGATGATCACTGGAAAACTCTTTTGACTACTGGTTTTGAAGGGGCAGGAATGATACGATTTGTCCCTTATGCCTAAGGAAAGAGAATTTTGTTATTATAGGATTGACCCAGCTCAACCTTGGGGACAAATTATTTTGTAAGGGTGGAAGGGATAATACATGCATGTATTAATTAGGCCATAGCTTTGCATTAATTTTAAAGAACATTTTGCAGGCCCCTTTATAAGGCTTGTAGTAGTGCCTTACCAAGGTGTTAGGACTTGGAAAGTCTCAAGTGGGCTCTTTGAAAAGGGGATTCTTGTAGCCAAGATATCAAAGAACGATCTTAAATTAGGATAAATATGAGGATTTGTTTTCCCTTAATGAAAACAAATGCATTATTATCCGTTTGATGATACAAAATCCCAAATTATCTAGAAGACCCAAAAATCCTCCCACATAAGCAAGAATCTATCAATTCAAGACTCAATTACGTGTTCTGATCGTCAAGCGCGTAACACAAACTAGCCACTTGTGATACATTAAAAACAATTAACTTGTGAGAGACACAAAGAAATAATACAGCATAAAAGTTTGATATAAAAGTACCAAAGAACCAGATAAAGATATGGTGGGAAAGGTCAATAACTTACCAGAGAGAAAAAGAGTAATTAATATAAATAAAATATTGAAATAAGAGTACCAAATAACCAAATGAAGGTACGGCGAGAAAGGTCAATAACTTACCAGAAGGACAAAGAGTAAACAATGAAAAAGAAAAAACTGAATATGGGTACCAAAGAACCAAATGGAGGTAGGATGAGAAAGGTCAATAACTTGCAGCAGTGACCAAGAGTAAATAATGAAAACTAAAAAATTGAAACAAGAGTAACAAAGAAACAGATGAAGGTAGCGTGAGCAAGGTCAATAACTTAACGGAGAGACAAAGGGTAAATAATAAAACATAAAACAATTGACTCGTATTTTATGTAGGAAGTGTCGGTAAAGTTGGTAGACGATGGTTAAGTTTCCGACATCCATGACTTTCTAATATTGTCCTACGTGTGATGTAAGAAATCGGTGATTATCTAAGTATTAAGCATTGTCTCTTTCCTTGTTTCTTTCTTTGGGCATAAAGGAATATAAGATAAGAGGACAAATACTTTGGCAAAACCAGTCAGAGGGTTCACCTCTGCATGGTCCTTCAGTTTGTATACTGTCCTTTTCTCTTTCGTCTCTACATGCTTCTTTTCTTCTACTCACGATCGTGCTTAGTGTATCCTTTCTGACTATGCTACTCTTTCTTGTTGTATTCTGATGAGGTCGGATGGGATCTTCAACACGCACAAGTTTTTACGAAAACAGTACTGAAAGTTTCTATTCTTGGGATTATTACAAGATTGAATATGGTTTGATACCAACTAGTCTCCTTTTATAATGAAAGAATAAATCTATACTTGTACTAAAAAATCTTTAAAAATCTTAATAATCTTTGTTAATTCCAGCTGTCATCAATTAGATAACTTGGGACATCTTACAGAAGCACGTATGGTGATTCCTTTCATATCTTAACCATGATCTTTAAGACTTGACAAGACGAGCCACCTCTTAATGTCTAGGTATTCCTTTGTTTGTATGGTCTTCAAGCATAAATAATGTGGAGTCACTTTTATTTAATTCTCTTCTAAAACTTTTTACACGTATCTTTCTTCCTCTATTACTCCACCAATAAGCTACACTTATTTTTTAGCTTGGTTTGTCATGTGGGAAGTATTATATACAAAATAATTTGTTACATACCATTTTTTATTGTAAATGTCTTAGACTTACCGTGCTTTATGGGAGCATGTCATTCCACATACATTTAATATTCAAGCATTTGGTAGAACAAGCTTTCTTCATTCTAGCTGTCTTCTAGTTATTGCATGGTCGCAATGACTTTTGTTAAAGGCACCAAATCTTTTGATAGATTAGTTTCTTTTCTTGTTCCCAGATTCTCAAGTAATTCTTCTAGAGTGTTACTTCGTTGTGTATGATTAATGGATTGATAACAAATTAACAAATCAAACTAGTAACTTTTGAGAGAGCTGCGTTGTAGTTTTGCTATTTGTTCAACAATTTTGCCAATAAGGCCATTTAGGTGTTGCCTAGATCATCCTCTTTGATTTAAAGTTTAAGATTTCTACACTTCACTAAGTTTTCATATAGTTCCTTCAGAATTTTTAAGTTGTAAAAATCTTTAATTTCTAAAAAAAATTTATATTGTAGTTGGACTTGCCTTGATTCATTGAGTCCTTTTTGGATTTACCTTGCCTAGAAAATACCAAAGGCATGTATTTGCCAAAAGCTTGTTTAGCTTTCTTTGTAGTGTTATGTATATCATAGAAAGCTCCTATGCAACTATTGATTTGGTTGTGGCATGCTTACCTTAATGTATAGACTCATAATTGGAACCCTAAACCAAAGAAATCTATAATAAGATTGTTAGTAATTTTTTAAAGGATTCAATTTCAAATGAATAATTGGCAATAAAATTGTATTATTTCAATATTCTACTTTAGACTATATCTTTTTTATTAATTCAAAGTCTTCAACAACCTTATTATATGTTATGATAATAAAGTCTTCGGAAGTAGCAAAAATATGAAAAATCTTTGATAGCTAGTTTTATAGCTAAAATTTCTTTTTTAAAGATTATCTAATTTTGTTAATTTGGTTTGAACTTTTTAGAATTATATCCACGAATTAGTTCTTTCTTTTGAATCTAGTTAGGAATAGGATCTTTCCTAGACCTAATTCCTCTATGATCATTTTATTCATTCTTGCCAAAATCTTTTAGGAATAGTTTCTAAACACATCCCTAACAATAATATGGAGCATAAAATTTAATAATAAGTTTATTTTATTGTTGAAGAGAATAAATCTCTAATACTTTATCCATATATATTTTTATTTAGATTTGGCTTTCCTAGTACTTTCAAATAAAGAAATTATTTCCTTGGCTAGAGGAGAAGATAATTCAATATATTTGACAACTTTTTATTTCTTCTTCTTTTTCATATTTGTATTGGACTTATTAGAATTTGAATATTTTTTTATAGTAATCGTTTCATTTTTACAGCTACTATTTTTAGTTTCTTCACATTTGGTAGTTTCTTTTGGAAAACTAAAACTCATTCTAGCAAAATTTTTCCAAATATTTTCTTCATAAGGGAAATTGGTTTTCATTTATGTGACCTATTATTTAAGAAATACAAGTTTTTGCTTAAAGCTTGTATAGTAACTTAACTAGAGTCTTGACATTGTGTTTCAGCAATGTCAATTAAAAAATTGTTTAGAACTTCTAAATCTTTCTAGTCAATTTGTTTTGGATGATTTTACTATCAAATGGTGGAGGCTCAAAGACTTCAACAAAATTCTTGTCTAGTTATTTTGTACAAGTTTGAGGTGATGTTGTCAATTCAAGGATAGCTTTCAATGAATTTGAAAGTAACGAGATCTAGGTTTTATGTTCATGCCTTGGTTTTTATTGAAATTGAGTTTCACTTATAATAGCTTTAGTTGGGTTATTAAATCTTTTATCAAGTACAACTACTAAGATGAGAATATTTATTCCTTTTCTAAATCAACCATAATTTCTATTTGAATTAGGCCTATATGAACAAATCTAATTTCTAGGTATTTCTTTTTCCATCTTGCTACCTTTTTTTTTTAATCCAACAAAGTAAGGTCTATTTTGCCTTCACTTGACAATTTGGTAGTGATGTTTCACTGAGTTATCCAAATACTCTTGCAAAGAAAATCTTAAATGCAGACATTTTATAAATTTTCTCTATTTTAACTTCTTGTTTCTTTATTATTTCTTTTAACTATTCTTTGGTGAATCTTATTTCTTTTCTTATGACATCTTTTAACTTAAGATTTTCTATTTCTTCTCTTGGGCTCTTTAAAATCTATTTGAGATCTATTTTCAGCATGAAGACAAGTTCTTCTGAAGAATTCTTCTTCTTTAGAAGAACTATTTTCATAACTTGAAATCTTATGGACAACTCAAGTTACGTGAACTTGTTAATCATTAGGATCGTTTCAACTACTTCTTGTACTGCCCTTGGGCCAGTAAAATCTTGTGAAGGCTAATCTGCAATTGAATTTTCAAAACCATGAAAAATATGCCACTCAAAGGAGAGCAGAAAGGGTCAACCAAGAATGTGATCCTTCGCCTTTTGACTACGCTTACTCACCCTTCTAATAATACCATTCGATAGAAAAATAGACTAATGAACATAAGTTTTACATGTCAATCTTATTAGGCAGATGATGGGTGCGTTACTCTACAGTTTCGCTGAACAACCAAACCAAATAATGTTGTTAATTGGCTGAGTTCCCGTGGTACAGTATGACATGCAAAGTAATTTGCCAAAAATGGAAACTGACGGCAATGAGAAACGTGTCAAACTCACGTATTTGCTGTGGCTCAGTTGGAGCACATGACATCCGAAACCAAAGAGGTTTCAAGTTTGATATTCAAATTTCTCACACCCCTTTACTTGAAAAATGAGGATAATAATAATAATAATAATAATGTTATTGATGGCTAAGTTCCAACCAAAGCAAATAATGATATTCATGGCTGAGTTCCAATAGTACAACATAATATACAAAACAATTTGTTTAACATACAAAATTTTATGTTAAGTTTCAATGAGATATATAATTTATTTTTCATTAATGGTTATGCAGTCATATTAGTTGTTTATGTTTTTATTTCCAAAAACTTTTATACATGTTCATTGGATTTATGTAATAAAGGGTTATGTATTATGCCTTGTCCTATGTATTTTTCTAACAAGTTTAACACTTAGTTTACCTGTATTATTAATATAAATGATAAGGGTATTATCTTTATTTCAAAAAAGAAAAAAAAAGAAAAAGAAACCGGCGACAACGAGAAACTTCAAACTCACGTATTTGCTATGGCTTTGGCTATTTGAAGGGTGGGTTTTATCCTACTTATTCACAGAACTACTCTTCGAAGTCGAGGCGTGTCCATACCCGACCAACGCCTTCTCCTTTTGTTCCTCTTCCGAGTCAGTTCTGCATCGGAGGGAGGATCTTAACTGAGACCACCTTCTTCCGGAGAGCCCTGTCTCACGAAGTTGTTCGCAACTTCCTGACAGAGAAGTTCACGACAACAGGCATTGAAGGAGGCCTCGTTTTACCCATCATAAACTCTTGTAGATCACCATTCACTACCTGTTAAGTTTAACGCCTGCCCAACCCAACCCAACCCAAAACTCTCCTTTGATTCTTCTTCTCAAGACAGAATTGGTGGGAATTTCTGACACGAATCAGTTGTTCAGCTTTCATATCAATCAAACTTTTCAGCTTTATCGTCTCGTAGGTAGTCCCATATTCATCTCTCCCTCTCTGACCCACTAACATGTTAGTCGGAAAATTGGTCTTTGGAGATAAATGCCAGTCTCTTAACATATGAGCCATCTAACTATTTCATTCAAGTGATTTTTTGCTATACGTGTCAAATTATGGTCTTGTTGGCTAAAAATAGTATGACTCGACTTGGTTTGGTTTAACTTCGATTTTAACCATATCTGTGATTTTTTTTAATCATCACTGACTACAGATAGCTGTACGAAACAGAATAGAACAGGGAAGTGTAACGACATCATCAGTCTTGATCAGCACCAGCAGTAACAGTTCAATTCGGTTGAAAGAAACTGAGGGAAAATGTGGAAGCTCAAGATAGCAGAGGGTGGCAACAGCCCTTATATCTACAGTACAAACGACTTTGTCGGGAGGCAGATATGGGAGTTTGAGCCTGAGGCTGGTACCCCAGAAGAGAGGGCTGAAGTTGAAGAAGTTCGTCAAAATTTCTACAAGAACCGCCATCAGGCGAGGGCTAGTGCTGATCTTCTCTGGCGAATGCAGGTACGTTCATTTTTGCTGTCTTTCTGCATTAAATATCTTTCCCTCCACAGTAGAAACAGAACCCTTCCTGCCATGTTCACAACCTTTGTCATCGCATCAAAACCAGTGCTTCATAACTGATAATTTATTCATCTAATTCATTTCTCACCATGCTCAAGTTGAAGCATCCCCTGGGTTCGAAGGTTTTGAAGTCTTTACTTGGTTTTGCTCCAAAATTTCATCGGCGACAAAGGAATAAATACATCTGACAGCTCCTTCAAGGATTTTTTCCCCCTTTTGTCCCTTAACTTGTATTTTGGTCTTTTGTTAGTCTTCGTGGAATGCTGGAAAAAAGAGTTTCTTGATGAGTACGATAAGAATTAAGATTTATTTTTCAAGGAAATTTGGTATGACGTGCACAGAGAAAGAAGGAGAGGTGAAGAAAAGGAATGCTTAGTGCATAGCAGGTTTGGGTGAATGGCGTTGCACATGTCACCGTCGAGTGTCCGCTACCGTGCCTAGCTATTACATGTGGTTTCTGTCATTTTAACACCAGAAACACTGGTGGAGAAGCGCGTGTAAATTCACGCGCCACAGGGTTGTCATCTTTTTATCCTTTCTTTGGAGGCATTCTTTTACGTTTTGTAATGGCACGGAAACATAATCACCCAAAGAGAGAACATAAACCTTATATTGATTATTTATTTGCTAGCCTCAGATATAAATGGCTGCCGAAGATCCCAACCGACACTAACATTTTCAGAACACGTTTTGAGGAAAAACTCCTTGTTCAATCGAGTGATTAGCCCACGCTCGCATTCTTGCCGTTTTGGGAATGCCTATATTATTGTTTATTGCAAGAGTCTTCGTGCGAGGTTGAGAAAACAAATGAAAAGAGTGAGTAATGCTTCCGACAAAAGCTTTTCCCAAAGCAAAACATCATCCACATGCCATAGTTAGGTGCATGTGCAGCGCATTCAAACTTGACATGCAAGCTGAAATCTGTCACGAAACTTGGCATTAGAAGGCAGATCCTGATTGTCTGAATACTCTTTTGGCTGTTGGTTTAGACAATGAAATTCTTAGTGTTTTAGTTGGTGGCGATAAGGCTTCCAGTTCTAATTAAATAGGGATTATGCAGCCTTAAGTTCGTGTCACGTTTGAGTACACGCTAAGCTATCTAGTGATGCGAAAACTGTTTGCAATAATATGCTTCCTTCTTTGTGAAAATGACTGCAGTTTCTAAGAGAGAAAAACTTCAAGCAGACGATTCCCCCGGTAAAGATTGAAGATGGAGATGAAATCACATATGAAAAGGCCTCAGTTGCATTGAGAAGGGGCGTCCATTACTTTTCGGCCTTGCAGGCCAGTGATGGCCATTGGCCCGCCGAAAACACTGGCCCATTGTTCTTCCTACCTCCGTTGGTAAGACCCAACATTGTCATCATGTTTTAATCTGTGATATTTATATAATGGGAACCTTTAGAAATGCTAGAACAAATCATGCAGAAAGTTACAGCTCTTACAATGATATTTACTAATAGAATAGCAAGTTTTGATAATAAAACATCTTGTAGAGATGAACTGCAGAGTGAATTCTAAGGTTGGATTCGTGAAATGTTGCTTTTGGCTTGTTTTGATTTGAATCTTGTTTTGGCTGCTAATTTTATTCTTTTTAACCCAAAAAAAAAAAAATGCAGGTAATTTGTACGTACATTACAGGACATCTTAATACAGTGTTTCCCCCTGAGCATCAAAAAGAGATCCTTCGGTACATATACTATCATCAGGTGTTTAATTCTTTCCTTATTTTTTTTTATTAATTATTAATTTTGTATGATCGAACTGTAATGTTGAATAAGTATCCTATAAAATTTGCATATTGTAGAACGAAGATGGTGGGTGGGGATTTCACATAGAGAGCCATAGCATCATGTTTTGCACCGCTCTCAACTACATTTGTATGCGTGTCCTTGGGGAAGGACCAAACGGTGGTCAGAGCAATGCTTGTGCAAGAGCACGGGAGTGGATCCTTGATCACGGTGGAGCAACGCACATGCCTTCTTGGGGAAAGACTTGGCTTTCGGTATGACCATGTTTCAAGAATATTAGGATCATTATTATTATTATTACTACTATTACTATTATTAATATTGAGATTATTATTATCATACGCCTAAAATGATGTTTGTTGGAACCTAAAAAATCTAGTCACACTGCTTTATCAGTTCAGAAAATGACCCCAAATATATAGGTTTCAACTCTTTAATATCCGCGACAACTATTTACTGATAATTACTCTGTTATATGTTCTACCTTTATCTAGATCTTTGGTGTGTATGAGTGGATAGGAACCAACCCGATGCCCCCAGAGTATTGGATGCTTCCTTCATTTCTTCCCCTGCATCCAGGTTAGATTTCTTGAAATTGTTAGCGTACTATAGACCCTCATTGCATAATGAACTGTTCTTAAAATTAATTTGTGGAGTGTTGAAACTAAATACAATGTTTGATTGAAACATGGCTATCACCTTAGTTTGAAGCCAGTGCTAATACATAGGTCTTTACTTTCTTCTATTATATTATTAAACATTATTTATTGCTTATTCAGTGGCTTTTCCTCGTAAATACAGCCAATATGTGGTGTTATTGCCGAATGGTGTATATGCCCATGTCATATCTATATGGGAAAAGGTTTGTTGCCCCAATCACACCTCTTGTTCTTCAATTGAGGCAAGAGCTCTATAATCAACCTTACAATGAAGTTAATTGGAAAAAAGCACGTCATCAATGTGCAAAGGTGAGTTTACCTTAATTTTATCTCACTCATTGCTGGATTTGATTCTTAATATTTTTCAAAGGCATTAAATGTGCATTATTCTTACAGGAGGATATTTACTATCCACATCCTTTTGTACAAGATTTGCTTTGGGATAGTTTATACACAATAACTGAGCCTCTTCTCACTCGATGGCCTTTAAACAAGTTAGTTAGAGAAAATGCTCTTCAACTCACAATGAAACACATTCATTATGAAGATGAGAATAGTCGATATATAACCATTGGATGTGTGGAAAAGGTAATGTGACCATGGAATTAAGGGTAGCAATAGAGATCATCAATTTATGATACAACAATACTTCTAAAGCCATTTGCATTCAACAGGTTCTTTGCATGCTTGCTTGTTGGGTTGAAGATCCAAATGGGGATTATTTCAAGAAGCATCTTGCTAGAATTCCAGATTACTTATGGGTTGCTGAAGATGGAATGAAGATGCAGGTTTAAGCACTTATTATGCAGAAACAATTTTTATTTTTTCAATTGAAAATTTAAATAGCATCTCATATCAACTCATGAATGGATAAACTCTAGTAGATAAATTTCTTTCTAGAGTTGACTTCGCAAATAGAATCATTCAAACTTGATTATAAATGGATAAACTCTAGTATCTCTTGTTTTCTTGATTCAAGTGTACAAGTCTTGAGGTGTCTTTGCAAGAAAAAAAGATTTTTGACTTAAATGTATGCCATTTATGTCCAGAGTTTTGGTAGTCAAGAGTGGGATACTAGTTTTGCCCTTCAAGCTTTACTAGCTTGTAATTTCACTGACGAAATTGGATCTACACTAGCAAGAGGACATGACTTTGTAAAGAAATCTCAGGTATTATTTCCATTTTTGAGGCCATCTCTTTGTCGCAATCATCAAATCTACATCTTTCTTCTCAAAGAATGATAAATATTGTGTACTAGTCAATTAGAATAATATTGCATTTCACTTACAATTTGATAAGGTCAAGGACAACCCTTCTGGAGACTTTAAAAGCATGCATCGTCACATTTCTAAAGGAGCATGGACTTTCTCTGATCAAGATCATGGATGGCAAGTTTCTGATTGTACTGCAGAAGGTTTGAAGGTATTAAATCGTTTGAATTCTTCATTGGGATAAGTTGTTATAACTTCTCCATAATTAATGCGTTTCTCGTTGAATTTATCTTGTATTTCACAGTGTTGCCTCATTTTTTCCATGATGCCACCTGAAATTGTTGGTGAGGAAATGGAACCTGAGCGACTTTATGATTCTGTGAATGTCATACTTTCCCTTCAGGTGAGGGTTAATTGTCACTAGCATTGCATTTGTAAGTAGACAATTTGGCAACTCTTTCCATGAATGGTTAAACCAAGATGCATTTTGTTATTTTAAGAATCTTAAAATGTTCAACTACAAGACAAAAACTTCTCCATATCTATTTAGTTTCTTTTTCTAAACATTCTTTACTTGATCTATTGCCATTTCAGTAGTTGCTTTCTTCATTACTTTTAAACTAGCTTAAATGTTTCCTTCTATTACCATAGTGTTTTACGTTGTATATACCTTACTGCATTTATTTCAATATGCTTTATTGTATGGCTTAATGCAGAGTAAAAATGGTGGCATATCTGGCTGGGAACCAGCAGGTGCTCAAAAGTGGTTGGAAGTACGTACCTTAAGATCCCCAACTACTCTTGAAATATGCTCAGGGAAATATAAAAATTTTTTACAGCTCCTAAGTTCACCTTTATAATTTTGCATTCATGGACAAACTTTCTCTTGTGTTTATGGTTTTTCTTTTCCTTTTCCATTAGCTGCTTAATCCCACAGAGTTCTTTGAGGATATCGTCATTGAATATGAGTATGTAGAGTGCACTGGATCAGCACTTCAAGGCTTAGTCCTTTTTAAGAAATTATATCCTGGGCATAGGAAGAAAGAGATAGAGAATTTCATTAAAAATGCTGTTAAGTTCCTTCAAGACATACAAATGCCTGATGGTTCTTGGTACGTTCCTTTGTTGGTTCATTAGACATTTTTCCAACAATATCTTCTTTCTATAGAAGCATCAAAGAGATCAATCACATGTTAAATATTTCCACAGGTATGGAAATTGGGGAATTTGCTTCACATATGGTGCATGGTTTGCACTTGGAGGTTTGGCCGCAGCTGGTAAGACTTATAATAATTGTCCAGCTATTCGCAAAGGCGTTGATTTTCTACTTCGAACACAAAGAGAGAATGGTGGTTGGGGAGAGAGTTACCTCTCATGCCCAAACAAGGTAATATTTTCAATAAGCATAATGTGGGGAGCTTCTTTTTTCAGTTGATCTTGTGCTCAAAGCTTCTTTCTTTTAACTTGAATAATGCTTAATGCTCCTAAATCCCTAATTTTTTTTTCGTTATCTTTGTTTTCTAACATCATTAACACCTTTCACTCTCTTTGACTCCAAACATTGTATACAATAGTTCTAAGAACTGATTAATAGCATACATCCTATTCCACAAGTTATAGCTAAAGGTAGAATTTTCGTTGATGAATCTTTTTTTGGATCAATTGTCAAAGAAAACTTTTTGTGTTTAAACATACAGGAATATGTACCACTTGAAGGAAACCGATCAAATTTGGTGCATACTGCATGGGCAATGATGGGTCTCATTCATGCTGGACAAGTGAGTTTGTGGTTCAAAAATCTAGCATTGTTTTCACTTGTATTATCCTATCCTATGTTGTTCTAGCATATTATGATATTGGATTGTGCCTATAATAGGTTGAACGAGACCCAACACCTCTTCATCGTGCAGCAAAGCTAATAATTAATTCTCAACTAGAAGATGGTGATTTTCCTCAACAGGTACTTCCTCTCTTTAGCATTGCTTCAAATTAAAAGAGGGAAATGGATAGAATAACAAATAACAAGGACAATTAACTTAGATTTAGGCTTCATGATGAAACAAGGTTTAGCCTCAAGAACTTTCCAGTGGGCTTGCAATGGAAACACAAATCTGATTCAAATAGCATAGAGAAAAGCAATATAACTAAAAATTTTGCCCCCAAAGCTGTCTAACCATTCATCATCTTTGTGTACAGGAAGTTAATGGAGTCTTCATGAGGAATTGTATGCAGCTCTATGCATTATATAGAAATACTTTCCCTTTGTGGGCTCTTGCAGAATACCGCAAGCATGTCCCATTGCCATCCGGAAAACTCTAAAGCAAGTAGTTGACTATACAAACTCAATCACTACACATAGGCCATGGATAAACGAAACAAATTGTTAATTTTCTTACTGTTCTACACTTTTATTGTATCTTTAGTGGCCATATTGAGGCTTACAACTTGTTGTTTCACTAAATACTAAAATAAATGAGAAGTTTTTGTTGAGAAATCAAAGCAACAAAACACCAAACCAAGCAAAAACACCAGAAAAACAATTAGGGAGAATAAGGGGGGAAAACATTTAGTTATGTGGTTTAGGATCACCCCTACATCCATGGTGCAAGGAAGCAATCTTTTTCTTTAATGAGAGGCTAAAGAAGATGGATTTGCGTCACTTAGCTCTCATAGTGGTTTTAGCCTCACAAAGATCTTGCTTTTTACCTAAGATGGCCCTCAGAGAACTAGAGAATATGATGAAACCTAGAAAATGATTAGCTCATCACTTACAATTACATAAGGCATATCTACTTCTTTACTAATTTTACTCTAAAGCACAACAAACCTCCCTTGTTGAGTCAAATTAGTGTAACATCCTGCACCATATAATAATAATAAAAAATTGTCCTTAGGCCTATAACTCTTTGGAATCCATTTCAACAATCTACCGACAAACTTGCAGCGTATCCCTTCTTAGCAGTTTCATCAGCATACACAATCCGTTGATGTCAATATGAATCTTTATAAATTGTTTACAAAACATACTATATAACAAAACTCTGAAGTTCTCTTTTAGATGAGTGTAAATTTTTGACTCTAAACGTTTGAATATTATTTTTGACCCCCACGTTTACACAACTTTTGTGTTTTAAGTTGTACAAATATGGATCTTTATACGCTAGATTTTTTCTGTCAAGAATTGTAAGTTTCTCTGGAAGGATAGACTAGATAACAACTTTCTTTTAATAATCAACTGTGACTCTAAACCTACGTCTCTTTGAGTTTTGAGCTTTGTAGAGAGTTCTCTCTCCTATGATGTCAGCCCATGAGGGATGAGATAGACAATTCATTCATCTTTCCACCATCAAGTCAGAGTTATCATATCATCTTCGTGGTCTTCTCTATCCCGAACGTGACCTTTTATGTCTTCTCTAATACCTTAGCCTAACAGCTTGTTAGGAAGTCCGTTCACTCGCTTATGTAGAAATCCTTCTACAAAACATGCAGTCCCAATTCTTCGATCCAAGAAGAATTTAATATACAAACAGCAATAGGACCTCGTGCTATGTCCAATTGTGCAACAACACGCCAAAAACCAAGGACAACACTATTGTCCCTTTTAATCGAAGAGACGAGCCCAAGACCAAGTGCAGTGGGTGGCAGTTACAAGATATTTTGTAGAATATACACAAATTACAGCTTAATTGACAAGCCCCCAAACCTAATATAATTAGGGTTTCGGGTAACCCAAATCCCGTATAGAGTTTCTGCTCAAATAGTTACAACAGAAGCTGAAATCAGAGAAATAGCGTGTAATTGTACATATAAGAGCTTGTTTACACAAATCCCCAATACAATTTTCAACTAGGGTTTACTTGAACAATGCACCAAATTCAATTCGTGTGTTTGATAATGAGATTTTTACTGCAATGTTCTATCAGTTAACCAAGAAAGCTTATTGAGATCTCTGTTTCACCAGACATTCAATAATAACAGAGTTGGGTTGAAATATTTCAAACCCCAGAGCAGATGGTATCATGGGTATAGTTCAGCATTCACAATTGCTTGAATAACCTTATAGTTGAACGAGTAGTGCGACATATATAAGTTGTCGAAGTTTGAACACTTCTTCTCTTTTTGATTTTTTCCACTGCACTGAGGTCGTCACTTTGTATGTCGTCATCTGCAACAGAAAATTGAATAGCACAAACCAAAATAGATGATCTTACACTTTTCTGACAGTTAGCTGCTCGAAAACTAGCAGTTTCTTTTGGTTTGTAGCAGATTGTGAATATAAATGTGATGAGAATATCTGAATATGCATGGTTTGCAAAGTGATCACATATTAGATTATTTTGATTACCATACTATTCACATGTTGCTTTATGGCAGTTTATAATTTTTCAAAACAAAAGGAACGTTTTGTTTACATCGTTAAGAATTGAGCGTGAGATATTTTTAAAACATTCCCAACCATTTTATCAACATCAAAACATGTTGTTGACATCAAGGGTTCCTTTTTAATTATGGTCCAAATATCAGAGCCTTGACTTCTGATGAAAAATCTCATCATTTATTTCTAATGTCTAATTAATGACGCACAAAATGGTAGCTTGTTATATTCTATAAAAGCATCTTGGTTTCTTGCCATAGCAATATTTTCTAGATTGTTCGACTTTCTAATAGTGCGCCTTGATTTGGTATCAATTGGGAGTCTACTTGTAAACCAAGAAGCGGGGTTGAACGGGTTTGTATGATTTTCTAAATTAACTTTTTCCCGTCCACTTAGTTTAATTCTTAAAAACTGATTTTCATGCAAAGCCAAGTAAGTAATAGCAATAATAACTAAAAGTAAGCACAAGTAGGGAAGAAAAAGTACGCAACAAGTTTGAGTGGTTCATTTCAAGACCTCAACTTGAAACTTACGTGCACTTTCCTTTATGGAAAAAGCTTGTCTAGTAACGTCATACCAGGGTAAACAAATCCTTGCCAATTACAACCAATTTTTCTTCAGAGAAAGATTCAGTACACACCCCTGTTTATAGGAGGCTTCAATATCCTCCAGTGGAGTTTATCACAAATCAATTGCTTCACAAAATACCCACAACCAAAAGCCCCACATTATAAAATTTAGGGTTTCCCCAAGCAAAACACAAACCTACTGTTTTAGGCACAACAGCCTTTTAAATAACACAAATATGAATAATATTACAAGCAAAAATAATATCCCCATTTTCAGCTCACTTAGGTTTTGAAAGCCAACAACTCCTAACTTACACAATAAATTTCACTTAAATAGAGTATAAAGTGATAATAATGAATGTACAGTGTGACCGAAGCACAACCGACCAAATATTACACCAGTATATCAACTTTAATTGAAATGCTTCAAGATAGTCGCAAAAATCATGTCCTTCACAACATACAATCTCAAAATCGTAAAAGGTTTGTGAGATACCACTGCAGCTTATTCCCACCAAGCACCGCCCCCCCACCCCCCCCCCCCCCCTCCAAACCCCACGGCGAGAAAAAAGGAGAGGGATGTCCTGTTTGGTCTCTCCTTTATGCACATCAGACGCAGAAGGTGTACAATCCAGCCGAAATCCATATACATAGCATGTTCATGCCACACAAAGTTTGGACCATTTCTTAACTGCAAAAGACAGGGAGGTGATGAAAATCATACCAGGTCAAATAAAGCAAATGAAGATGCATAGCGCCTCCAAACATAGGTTTCCAATAGTTAAACTTGAACCATGTTCAAAGCAAAAGCATGCAGAAACATAACAAAAGATGGTAACACGGTGAACTATTTGGCAATTTCCAAGCATGTTAAGTTTGAACCAAATTGGAGAAGTAACGTGAAAAACTAAACCTCTTTGAATTTCTGGACAGAAGAACTAGCTGGAGTTGTTTATTCAAATTTATGCATAAAAATAACATTCTTTCAGAAATCATCTAAAGTTTTATTTATTTATTTATTATTATTACTACTTTTGTTTTTGTTGTTATTATCTATTTATTTATTTGGTCTTTGCTACCACCCATTAAGAATTCAAGCTTCTGTTAACAACTCTCCCAAAAAATGTGCCAATAATCACTAATATTTTGATCAGGAAACTCGGATGAAGTTTAATTGTTTGAGGCCAAGTATGCAATTAAATACTGGGTATCTAAACTTGACCAATCCACATCAAGCACACTACAAACATAAAGTGTTCCCTAGCTAACCAGAAACGAGCTAAGAAGTTAGTGAATCAATCTATGAAAACCAAGCCCATACCACCACGATCAATTATAAAACGATTTACAAACACCGACAGAGAATCCTCTGGAACCCCATATATACAAGATCCTCTTGAATGAGACTAACACAAATAAAATTAACAACTCATACTGTGGAGTTGTATCACTAAAACACAACCAAGACTAAATCAGAAAGAGAATGAATCGTTTCAGGATTCACAAATGACAAACTCGAAACAAAACAAGGAACCAGAAACGAACAAATGGATAATCTAAAACACTACAAAACAACATATATCTCTATACACAAAACAAAAAATTGAGAGAAAGAGATTGCATATCTTTTTGGAGTGATTGGTAACACGAGACGCGTAAATCATTTTCTGTATCTCGCACCAAATTATTCAACGAAGAAGAGAAGAAAGAAAAAGTAGGGCAAAACCGATTGGGTAGCAATGAGCTGACCAGCTTGAGATTCAGAGCTACCACCAGGGGTCGGTTAGATGGAACAATTGTACCTTCATGTTTAGGTTGGAGTTGCATAGTCTAATATAGTAGTAAAGTGCATATTAAATCTATTCCACTTTGTACAATCTTAAGCCCAATATCATTCAGCATTTGAAGGCATATGTGTAAGACAATAATCCCATATTGAATATGTTATCCCTTGTAGTGAAGGTTAAATGAAAAAAATTATCCATTCAACTTTGAACTAACTTTTGAAATGAGCTTGAGTTTTTTTACATTTTTTTTTCCGTATATTGTACTTAGTAAAAAGATGCTTTAAAACATATTTTTGATATTTCAAATTGCTGGTGTAAATAAAATTAATCAATGAAACTTATTCAAATTTTAGTAGAAAATAATAAGTGTGAATATTTTTCATATAATTCATCAAATGAATCTATTATCAATATCATCAACAAATACCCCCACATTAACAAAACAATAAATTTTTTCTAGAGTCATTTATACATGATTAATTTTGAAACTAATTACTAGATTGACCTTCTATTTTCTCTATATTACCTTAGTTTGTAAATGAAACTAGTTACAACGTAGCTAGAACTCATGAACTGAAGGTTCAACTATAATTCTGGTCCTTTTGAAAATAGATATTTTTCAGCCCTGTGGATTAGAAAAAAAAAGGGGGAAGAAAATTTTCATTTGGATTCGTGTTTGTTTTGGTGACCATGGACTTGCATGCAGCCAGCCAAGACGGACTGCTTCTTCGGTCTCTAGAAGCCGGAGAACTCTCTCACTCCCTTCTTTATTTCTCTATGAATTTAAAAGGAAATAAAGGGCCCATTAGGTGTTCGGTACTACACAAATTGAAGAGATTATCTACGAGTGAATGATAACAAGCCATGATACATGTATCAATGTGTCGCCAGGATTATGTTATAACTTTGTATCATTTCAAAACTTTGAAGTAATAACACGTCTCGTGAATAATAGTATTTATTAAAATCATAACTCAATCTGAAATTTAACCATTACGATAGAAAATGGTGGATTGGCTGCAAGTGTTGAGGAAGAAAAAGGCCTTTTATTAGTATGGATTTTCTTTATAAGTTTTTAATGTTTTATAATAATTTGTGATACTTATGTATCTTATATATCACTTGTAGAATGTAGTTTATCTTTTCTTTTAATCATTACATTGTTTTGGTATTTTCTCATATTTTTGTTGTATATTTACAAGTTTTCTAATGTTTTAGATATCTATATTTACAATTTTTTTTAAAGATGTTAACATCATTTTTCCATGCTTTGATATGACAGCACATCTATGAGAGTTTTAATCATGGCATGGGTTTACCTAAAGGTACATGAGTTTCGTTTGGTAAGGCTGAGACCAAAAGTTTGAGAAAAGGTGTTACAATTTGATTTCCACTAAAAAATTAACAATTATTTATTTATTTTTGTCTTATGTGCCATACTACTAGATCAATATAATCCATCAACCATGATGAAGTCTATTTCCAATATGTGTCTTATGTCTCATTTCTTGGCTCCAAGATGCACAATTGATGGGACCAATGTGTTTGAAGTTGATAATAGAGACATACCATTAGTATCTCCAATGGGAAGATATAATAGGTCACTATAGTCGGTTATTTGAGGAATTGAAGGGACCTATTCATGCTTTCCTTCGATTGATAGAGCATTTTACAATTGTCATAGTCTCTTTTGAAGTATAGAATTATTTGTAGTACAAACTTGTGGGCTTGTTGTTTTGTAGCTTTGTGCTTATTTTATGTTGCATAAGGCCATGTAGTAGGATGTTTAGTGTGAGTGCTCTAGATCTAGGCTATGACCAGCCTAAGAGAAAGGCATAATTGTAATGCTCTATTCTCACCATTGATTTGGGGAGAGAATATCTTATTGAACACTTAGAGTAAAGGTTATTTTGGAGGTTGAAAGAGGATAAAGAATATCAAACAATGCTTATAGGGCAAAGATACAATGAGGTGATTTGCACATGGTGTACTTTCATTTAAGTGTTATGTTAAAATATCATATGATTTTTACTAATTTAAAAAAGTTAATGTTTCTAGGTTGGTGGAGTTGAAAGAACTTGTAATTAGAGTTGTCTTATTTGTCGACAAAAAATGGGAAGTGAATTAGTGGTTTCTTAAAATTTTTCAAGAAAAGAAATATGCAATAAAATTTTCGTACAAATTCAAGGTATAAAATCTTCACTGATATTGATATATTTTCTATCTACCAAATAAGGTTTACATACCTATAATACTTAGGAACTGTGTTTCTTCTTTTCCAAGTAATTTTGTTGGTTAAAACAATTGAAGGTGTAGAAGTGTACCTTTTTAGCATGTATATTTAAGAGTTTGAATCTAAATGTCAACTTCCAAATCAACGTATCTCTCGTACTTTGACTCTGTCAAGTATTTTAGACCAAATTGCATACACCTACTCTTCTTGTTGTTACAAGTGTAAAGCTTGCGAACATCAAACTTGTGCGTTGTTTAATGTTTAGAAAAATAATGATGGCCAAGCTACATACACCAACCCTTCTTGTTGTAGATGGGAGGTTGAAAGAGGAATGTGCAATTTCTTACCATAGAGTATTGTACTTGGGCTAAAGATTTGCCAAGAACATATTTTAGTGACCATCTAAAGTATATGTTATTGTAGAGATTGAAAGAGGATAAAGAGTCTTAGGCAAGGCTTCTAGAAAAAAGTTACAACGAGATCATTGCATATAATTTATTCTCATTTAGGTGTTCCATCAAAATATCATGTGCTTTTAACTAATTTACAAAATTTTATGTTTTGAGTTTGGGGGAGCTAAGAGAAGTTGTCACTAAAAATCATCTCATTTGTTGACAAAAAGTTGGATGTCAATCAATGGTTTCTTGAAAATTTTCAAGAGAAGATATTTCTAAGAGATTTTTTTGTAGAAATTCAAGGTATAAAATCTTCATTGAGATTGATTCATTTTCTATCTATTAATTAAGATTTGCATATCTATAACAATAAGCCATGAATCACTTTTGTTTTAAGTAATTTTGTTGTTTCAAAAGATTAAAGGTGTAAAAGTGTACCATTTCAGCATTTATGATTAAGAGTTTAGATCCAAATGTCAACTTCCAAATCAATGGTGCATTTATCTCTCATACTTGGACTTTGTCAAGTACTTCAGGCCAAACTACATATGTTTACCTTTTGATAACTCTATATTTTATAGAGTTATTAGTAGTATTTTAGATAATGTTTAATATAGTTTTTGTTAAATTATATTTGTATTTAATTATATTTAATTATATTTTTTTATTTTATGCAACAAAAGCAAAAGAGAAGAAAAAGAAGAAAAAGAAGCAATAAATCATAAAAAATGTTACCATTTATCACACCATTTATCACGTGATATCCTTGACAAAGAAAGAAGGAAAAGAGAGGAAACAATTGATGAAGGTGAACGTGAATTATCAAGGAACAATAAGTCAAAGGAAGGAAAGAGAAAAGGGAAATGCTTTTATTGAGAAAACGGTCGGCAAGTGGGTCACGTGAGTGGAAAACAGAGAAAGAGAAAACAAGTTGTCGGCCAGCCAATGAAAAAGGAGAAACGCGTTAGTGAGAAGCGGCTTTTATCTGGAGACCGAGAGGAGTCGGATCGGAGGAATAAGAAAGAAGCGAAAAGAGAGAGAAAGTCGAAGCATCGTGTGGCTTCTCCCTCGCCGGAAAATCAGAATCCACGCGCGACAGCGCGGGACTCTGTGACGTCGGACGGAAGTGCGAACGCCGACCGTACGCACGTTCTTTTCCGGCGAGGGAGCTTCATATTATCTCGACAATTTCTAGCCTTATTTTGTGTGTTTTCCGACGAGGGGAGACCGAATCTGCCTTCCTTGTGCAATTTCCGACAGATCTGCAGCAGTTGCGTGCGATTTCCGGCGGTTTTCCGGCGAAGAACGGCGAACGCCTTCGAAGCCTTTTCCGTCAGATCTACACACTTCTACGGTGGATCTGGGCAATTTCTTTGCAGATCGACACTCTAGGGAGCTCGATCTACGTTTTCCGGCAGTTTCCGTGAAGAACGGTGGCGGCGCGTGGTAGCTCACGGCGGCGCGTGACCGAAGACTGGCCGGCGCGTGGAGGCGCGTGGAAGCTTATTTTCTCCCCGTTTCTTCGGACAGAATCTTCTCCTCCCCCTGATGTGCAGATTTGTGCAATTTATTTTGTGATTTGAGCAGATTTGTGCAATTTATTTTGTGATTTGAAGACATTTGGTGACAGCTTTAATGTTTTTAAATTCCAGAATGTTTTGTTCACGTTTTTGCACTGATTTAGTTTGTGTAAATATTATGCTTTAGTTTATTTTGTTAGAGCTACAATAGAACTTAATTATAACGTATGGATGTTCTGATTATTTATGTTTTGTGAGATATTTTATGAATGTGAAGTTGCATGTTACTGATCTTAATGCATTTGGGTGATTAGCTACCACTTAATTGATATGATTTGCATGTTTGAGACCGACAGGAGATAGCATGCAGTTGCTTCATGTAATATGCAACCATAAATTAATATGGATAGACATATACCATATGATTTGTGTGGCTTTAGGTGCAAACTGGAATATTCACAAATCTTAATGCACTTAGTTTATTTAATTCATATACAGAGTCACAATGAATTAATAAGCTAAGTAGGTTCGCTATACCTAGACATAGAATAGTGAATAAATTAGGAAATTTCGCCGTCACATGAGTAGAATTAATCTTGCTAGCATAGATGATCGACATTTGTATTTAGTAATTAGGTGAAATCGGACGCTCTAGCATCTTCGTTAATCAAGTTTAGGTTAAATTTAGTTCTTTAGTTAATGTTTTACCATTTCGATTTGCTAGATAAATTTTAGGAACTATTCACCATTAGTAATTAATTAGTTTAGTAAACCCCAGTCCCTGTAGGACGATACTCATTCTCATCATCATATTACTTATTCGACATGTACACTTGTATGTAGAATTTCAACGAACACCTTTCTTGTGGTAGACATGAGGTCAAAAGAGAAGCGTGCAAGATCTTATTATTGAGTGTTGTGCTTAGGGCTAAAGATTTGCCAAGAACATGTCTTATTGAACACCTAGGGTAGAAGTTATTTCAGAGTTTGAAAGAAGATAAATAGTACTAAATAATGCTTTTAAGGAAGAGTTACAATGAAATGATTGCACATAATGGGTTTTCATTTAAATGTTACGTCAAAAGATCATTTGCCTTTAACTAATTTATAAAAATTGGTGTTTTGAGCTTGGAGGAGTCCAGAGAACTTGTAATTATAGTTGTCTTATTTGTTGACAAAAAGTTGGAAGTAAATCAATGGTTTCTTGAACTTTTTCAAGAAGAAAAATATCAAAGAGTTTTCGTATAAATTTAAGGTATAAAATCTTTGTTAAGATTGATTTATTTTGTATTTTTCAATTAAGGTTTGCATACCCACAACAATTAGGCATTAGATCTCTTTTGTTCCAAGTGATTTTGTTATTCAGAAGATTAAAGGTGTAAAAGTTTGTCTTTTCAGCATGTATGTTCAAGAGTTTTAGACTATTGAACAATCAATAGTATTCTATACTTTGAACAATCGACTAAACCAATAGTATTGAATAGTATTGAACAATCGATTGAACCAAGAAGTCGACTATACAAATTCAATCACTACACACAAGGCATGGATAAACAAAACAATTTGTTAATTCTTTTACTATTCTATACTTTTATTTTATCATTAGTGGCCACAAAAAATACCACAAAAATAATAAACAATTAAGGATAATACGGGGGAAAACGCTTAGTTATGTGGTTTAGGATTATCCCTACAACCATGGTACAAGGGACCAATCTTTTCTTTAATGAGAGGCTAAAGAAGACGGATATGTGTCATTTAGTTCTAAAAAACAAGCATACTACATAACAAAAGTCAGAAGTTCTTTTTCTAGATGATTGTAAGTTCTTGACCATTAGATATCTCATCGCTCAAAGGTTGGAAAGATAATTTTTTCATTTAAACTTCACCTTAAGGATCTCATATTTTGATATAGGACTTTCATATTACGCGCCCTTACACATTGAGTGACAACTCAAAAGTTAACTTAAGGATTGAAAGATCCTTTTTTAATTTAAACTTCACTTCAAGGATCTTATTGTTTGATGTGAGACTCATCTTGTACATATTGTCAACTTCTTTCTCTAGAAGGATAGACTGCAACTTTTAACAATCAGCCCCATGAGCGACAAGATAGACCATTCATTCATCTTAGTTCCATAGCAAGATTTCCACCATCAAATCAGAGTTATCAAATCAGATCATTAATGAAGCCTTCGTCCGTTCTAATCCATCATCGTCAGTAGCTGAGGTTCCTGTTGGATATAATGGCATGAAAGGGAAGAAAATTGAATTCGGTTGCTTTCTTTCTGAAAGTTTGTTGTATATTTATCAGACCGTGAGCTATGTGATTGGTTGCTCCCAATTCAGTTTAATCAATAAAACCAGGATATAGTAACAGCACAATAAACAAGGTAGTGCAAATAGATATAAAAGTAAAGTTGAGAGAGAATGCAATTGACAATATTTAAGTGGTAAGGTGCGCACAGTTAGCCAACTACATCCAACTTACCTTAACAACTTGTTTGGAAGTCCTTACAGTCCAAATTGTGACGGAAGAAAGAGAGAGAAAAAGGAGAAATATTGAAAAGGATGGGCGTCTTAATTTATTTCAGTTGCCTCCTCTAAACGACACCGTAGAATTCAAGTTCTTCTGTGTTGCCGTTTTCTCAGTTTTCAGGCGCGTTTTGGTTTGCCGCACATCATTTGTCTTAGCACATAAGTTTTCCATATTTGTGCATTAATATGGATTAAGCTTCGGTGAATGACACTCATGTACATATTAGATTACTTATGAATATACATGTTTTCCAAAGTAATCACATATTCGATTATTTGGATTACTTTGCTATTCACATGTTGCTTTATGGCAAGTTATAATTTTTCAAAAGAAAAAGGAATTTTTTTGTTTGCATCATAAAGAATTTGAGTGTGAGATAATTTTAAAACATTCCCAACCATTTTGTTAACATCAAAACACTTTGCTGACGTGATGGAAACTCTCATCATTTATTTTCGATATCTATAATTAATGCTGCAAAAAATGGTTGCTTGTTATATCCTATAAAAACATCTTGGTTTTGGCCATAGTGATATTTTCTCGATTGTTAGACCTTCTAATAGAGCGCTTTGATTTTAATATCAACTATAAGTCTAATTACAGACTAAGAAGGGGTCTGAACAGATTTATAAGATTTTATAAATTAGTTTTTTTTTCTCTCCACTAAGCTTAATTATCAAAAATTGATTTAACTACATGTAAAGCCAAGTAAGTAAGCACAAGTAGGGAAGAAAAATGTATGCAACAAGTTAGAGTGGTTCATTTCATGATCTCAACTTGAAACTTACATCAACGTTCCTTTATAGAAAAAGCTTGTCTACTAATCTCACACAGAAATAAACAAATCCTTGCAAATTACAACCAACGTTCCTTCAGAGAAAGATTGAGCATACACCCGTGCTTATAAGAGGCTACAATAGCCTCCAATGGAGTTATCACAAATCAATCGCTTCACAAAATACCCACAACCAAAAGCCCCAAATTATAAAAATTAGGTTCCCCCAAGCAAAACAGAAACCTACTCTTGCAGGCACAACAGCCTTTTAATCAACAAATATATGAAGAATATTACAAGTTAAAACGATATCTCCATTTTCAGCTCACTTAGGATTTCAAAGCCAACAACTCTAAACTTACACAGTAAATTTCACTTAAAATAGAGTATAATAATGCATATAGAGTGTGATTGAACTTCAACTGACCAAATATAGCACAGGTATATCAACTTTAATTGAATCGCTTCAAGAGAGTATATCGAAAAAATCATGTCATTCACGACACAGTCTCAAACTCGTAAGAAGTTTGTGAGGTACCGCTGTAGCTTATTCCCTCTCTCTTCCCCCCTCCTCCCTCAAAAGAAAGGAGAGAGATGTCCTGTCTAGTCCTTTCTTTATGCACATCCATATACAAAGCCAGACGCAAAAGTAGTACAATCGGGCCAAAATCTGTGGTTCTTTAAGTTCACCAATCTCTACCGAAAGGAGTTTTTTGAAAGATCAAACTGTTAGCTTGACTTTTAGCCTTCTTCCTGTTGCCATAGGATCAGAACACAGTCAGATTTGTGCTAAGCAGCAGCCGCTAGGGCCAAAAGAGAGACGACATTTGGAATCTTGTGATTTTGTCAGGCTTATGCACTTCTCCTTCGGTCCTAAAGTTAAACGGCATTGCATGCTATAGGTCTAAGACTTCCATCCCAGCACAATGTCATCTTGGGCAGCCCACTCACTTCTAACTTCACTGATTCAGAGCTCGAAGTCATTTGTGGCAGTCTACTCACTTATTATAGAATTGATTCATAGCATGACATGTTTTAAACAGAAACTAGTAGCTTCATTACAATTCCATCATAGCATATCTTGGCAAGTTCAAAGCATTTTTAACTCACAAACTAATATATCACGTGGTCTAATTTCACGTGAATACATATCATTCCCATCTGCCGCAATAAAAATACGCAAACATTTATATGGTGCAGGTAGCTTTGAAAAGAAACCTTTTTTATTTTTTTATTTGTTATTTAAGTTTCTCAGGATGTAGAACATTTGTTTTCATTTAGTGAGACATTATGTATTTAATAAAAATATTACTTCTCAATTTGGCACATCTTATATCAAATTTAAAGTTATTTAACTAAATTGAAGAAGACTTTTGAAGTTATTCAAAAAAATTTCCTCACCCTTTTCTGGAATCATCTACGCTTGTCATTATAAAAATTACACACTTACAGCTTTCATGGTGGATGACCCGGTGGCTTCCCCGCGAGGGGAACTACATCCCGTTAGTATCTAGACTAGCTTGCCGTGCATGGGAAAGCTAGCAACCTATTTTCCCGCAGTCGCTTGGTATTTCACAGAGATGGTCGAGGCTACTATAGCCATTGACTGGACCCTGGGGACTAATCAACCAGAAAAGAGATATGTCGACAATGGAAGGATTTTCCTTGTGTATAAAGATCATAGGTATAATCATTATAATGTGAGATTTTATTGTTTTTTTATTAGTTTCATTTTAATCTTTGTAAAGTTTAGTTGAACAATGAGATTAGCAACCATTCAATCTCCAACTGTGTGTCTCATTGCAAAAAAATCAACATGTTATGAGAGTGGGACAATTAATCTTGCCGGCTTATCTCCAAAAAGCTGTAGCCGTTTTCGATCTATAGTCTCTCAGCTTTTTACTCTCTTTTTCATCAAATTGCGGCTCAATCTCTGATTCAACAAGCACAGGCGACGTTATACCGAAAAACCAAGCTTTTGCTCGTTTTTTTAATTCAATAGCCACCCTGCTAGCTGTTTAGAATTTGTTCTGCCAGCACTTTTGGCTCCAAATTGATAAAAGGAATGTTGCTCTATTCTACGTTCAACTTCAACGGAAATGTCGTAGGCGACTGAAACTCCAACCGGAAGCACACAAGGGAGGACTACATATGTTGCCCTGCCGATATAAGGTATTGGACAAAACCGACAGCAGGTATTGTTCAGAGACCCCCACTTGAGGACTATACTCCGCCTATCCCAGAAATTACTGATTTCCATGACACACTATATTTGCTACATGGAAACACCAACACAACAATGTTGGCTTCCATCTGAAAACAGTGAACACTTAGCCACGTCACATGAACTCAACTTACAGTCAGCCTCGTTAAACCACTGCATGTCTTTATGCGAGACTCGTCATCTTCCCCGAAGTCTCACACAGCCTCTGATCGATAGAGCACGCACTTTGGTACCCATCATCAAATTTGTGCTCAAGACCATAGGAACTGCACCAAGCATTAAATCTTCTACAGAGATTATCTAGAGGTATTTGGTGTAGCAAACTTTGTCTGTGACAGATCTTGAAACTTTGAACAAACTAGTCTGTTTGTCCATTTAGGTGTAGCGAAGGGTATACCAAATTGCTTGGAATACCATAATGCTTAATACTTGGTACCAATGGCAAGTTCTAAAGATGATTTTTCATATTTACATCTGAATACATTTTTACTAAATTTGTGAATGATACTTCTGTTAGATTGAAAAAAAAAAAAATAGAGTCGAGCAATGAGGATTTCTTTATTAACAAAGAACAAGTTCCTGTTTGTTGACCGTAGGTACCCAAAACACGACCAAATTTGTTATATTACCTACTGTGGAAGCATGGCAGTGTTGTCTATCTTTCATGGACAATGAAATGCCCTTTTTGAGCATTTGCATGAGTAACTAATACACACTACAGATGCAACAGACTTCTGAAGGAGCTCCACACTCCCATTCAGCCAAGTTGATCCTTTCTAGCTTTACAAACTTTTGAACAAGCTTAGCCTGGATCTACAAGTGGGGGAAGTTGTATCCGTGTATTTCAACTAATTGTGGTGGTTGTGAGATGAGTGTGCTCCACTCATGGCATTGGACTTGCTAGCAGTGGCATACACCGAAACTTGGTTCGTCCATCAAGAAAAAATGTCATTCTATTAGTTCTTTAGCAGCCTCGATGATGCTAATGCAAACTTGAGAGATCAGATTTTTATGATGAGGTTATTACCAAACGTTCTTAGGGTGTATGCAATCGTCAACAATACTAAATACAAAGAAGGGAACGTTGGGAAGAAGATTTTGGGCTTGATCTTTCATCTATCAACGAGAATGCTGACGCAATAAGTCAAATGACTTCATTTGGAAAACCTAGAAGACTTGTTAAGGCGATAGGAGATATGGGGTTGCTTTCGAAAAGAAGTGTCATAGATTAATGGTTTTTCTCTGGAACATAAACATTACAAAGGAGATGCTTTAGAAAATTTGGAAACCGGGAGCGTGGATCCAACCTTTGTCACCAAGGGGATCCTACGCTACCTCAAGGACGGCTTTGATGAGGATTATCATAATCATATACTTGATGATTTTGAATGCTTATATTCACCTGATTCATCTACATTTAGACCTAGATCAATTAGATTGCCAAAGGTGACGATAGCGTAGTAACAATGAAAATATTTTCATACCTCAAGACCTGAAATTACATAAAATTTAACATTAATGGATTTTCAAATTGAATTCAGTTTCAATATCAAAATTTAGCTCAAAAAGTAAGTGCTTACTGGTTTTCTATCTTTCTTCCCTTTTTTTTTTTTTTTTTTTTTTTTTTGTGTGTGTGTGTTTTAGAGCCATTCAACATATGAGGTCAGAGGTATGGCTAGAATGAGACAGATTTTATTATCTTTTATCAGACCTCAAAGGCAAAATTGTTAACAATTTGTCTAAGCCTGGCTGGTTTTCTTTTGTGAACTCAAACATGACATGTAATAATTTTGACGTGACTTTGTGGCATTGGACACCTAATACTAAATTTAAATTTATGATTGATTTTTTATGTTTTCATGTGCCTCATGACAAAAATTATTTGATTGGCCAGACAAATATGATATTGATTTGTTTGGTTCTTTAAATAGATGGGGCATTAATTTGTTCTAACCAATATGTATTAATTGCTCAACTAACATTGGTCCATTTCTTAGCTGTAGATAAGTCAAGCATTAATGCATTAAAATCAATATGCGTTTGCCATTGCCAATTGTTAGTCCATTTGCTCAACTACTTGTGAGGCATTAATGGGGCTTGTGGTCAACGAATTGTTAAGCATTAATGTCCTTATTGAATTTCAGCAATGATGTCTATAATAGATATGCATTAGAGACCAGCTTTTTCACTGGAGGTAAGAGGAAGGGCTTTTGGCACAAGTTGATAATTTAAGAAAAACAATTTCCTCAAAACCAAATTTAAAGAAAACGGTAATTTTCATATATAAAAAATATTTTGATATGTGAGACATATATTTTTTAAGTACTTTTTCACATTTCAAGTGACAAAATTTTATGAGTATTTGAGCTATGATATTATGTAAAAAAAAAAAATCTATTTCTCAAAATTAGATTGTAATAAAGAGATAATTTTTTCTCGTGTAAAAAAAAAAACTATTTTCTCCTCAAATTCTATTTTATTTATCTCTTTAAGAATTCTAGATATCTTTATTTTCTGTTTCCATCCTAAGGATTAGTTAAGTTATTGAAGACTTTCTAACTAATGTGTTTTTTTGGAGGGTCTACTAAAAAATCATAATTTTTAAATGTTGAACAGTTTCTTTCAAATTGACTTATATATCTTGGATAACATATAGTTGGTATCTTCTTGTAAGAAAAGTTCTTGTGAATCCCCGTAAAGTTGTTCTTTGAGAATTTTGCCAACACTCTAAGGATGTCATCAAATCTTAGATAGTTTCCAAGTAAAACAGTCTTTTTTTTTTTTTTTTAAGTTTCTATCATTGCTCCAACCATATTAAAATATCTCCTTGAAGGATACGAGCAATATAATCTCAAAATTTTCTTTTGCCCATGTGTTTCGTTAGTTGAGTGCTACAATTGATTAGGATTGTGGCTAATTGTTTATGGTTTTGTGTTGATCCTTAAATAATACAACAAGTATAAGATCTAAATATTTTCCATTTTGGATCACTTTTTTCTTCATATAATCTCTTTGGTCATATGAAGGAAGAAGTGTTTCCTCTTTTTACTCCATTAAAATATGCTCAAGTTTTTATGTCTTCTACATTAAATTCATTATCGACACAATCAATAAAAGATTCTGGATCTAATGGATCATCATTTTTTTTTGTTTCTAGATTTGTTTTTTGCAAATTTGGATTCATTATCTACGTTGTCACTTACTACATGTGTAGTGTGGTTGTTTAGTATGGTCAGACTTTTTGAACCTACGTTCGACACAAAGTGGGTGCATGGATGTGTGTGTTTAAAAAAGAAAAAAAACTGTGGTCAGAATCAATATTCAATATAATTGGTTCTTATATTGTCTGTAATCTCATTTCTTTCCTTGACAAAAGGGTTAAGATATCTATACAATTGCCTTCAATAATCCAATATTTTTTTTTTACATTTTCATATTGTTGCTGATTATATTTAGCTTTTGGTTGAAGCATTCTAATCTATTATTTATTGTAAAATAGTCTAGGATTTTATTTTGTTAATCTATTCATATCATCCAAATTTCTTTCATCTAGTTTGTTTACTAGGTTTTTTATTGTGTCTTTTTTGAGATACAAATTTGTTATCAAACCTCGTGGACTTAAATTATTTTTATTTTATTATAAATTGTATTTATAATAATTAATGTAGATTTTACATAAATTTTTATTAAATTTTTGGATTTTAAAAAAATTTTCTTACATCATAATTATATACTATAAATTTTGCTATTAAGTCTAGTATTAATATCACCTAAATATTAGTATATTTATCATTATCATTATTATCTGAGTGCCTATACAATCTTTTCTTTTCCTTTTTTCATTACTTGATGATACCATCTTAGACTTATGTTGGTACGAGAAACAATCTATATACTTTTAAATGCCTAAAACTAGAGTTTCGTAAGTGTCAAACATGCCACTTATATGAAGATAAAAGCTTTGAAGCAAATATAAGAACATATGTTTCATAAAAGCAAAAAAAAAAAAAAAAATAAGGTAACAACAAATGAAAAGTGAAGAACTTAAATTTTTTTGATAAATTATAAATATACTTAATTACAAGACTTTCAAAGCTCCAAGGTTTTGGCCCACTTAAAACAACACACTAAATGTTTTACAAGATACTCAAAAGTTTTTATAGAAACAGCAGGAAAGTTGTCATTCTAAGTATTAGTACGAGATTGAGTATGGTCTGATACCAATATAATGAGAAGGACGCTTCTTTTATAATGAAAGAGTAAATCTATCTGCTTGTTTGCTATTTATTTATTATTTTTCAGATACAGTGTACTGCCCTCCAAATTTACCATTTTCGATCGCCATTTTCAGTTTGAAGGCCACAAAAGACTTTATGGGTTATACTAATTCAAATCCTTTCCGTTAACTCTAGACCATATTAACAAAGAGTCGATTTAACAAGTCCATTTATCCAATTTTGATTTAGAATATAATGGATTTTATTTGATCACCTAAAAATTTTGCTTCCGTCTTCCCATATTGTAGAAGCAACGCTTCATGGGTGCTCAAATAGTATTTGTCTGCAAGAAAAAAGAACATTTGGGACAAAATTTAAAGGAAATGAGAAGGAAAGTATCAGTCCGAAGAAACTTATGGTGAATTGGTTGATGAATAAATGGAGTTTACAATAGTCATGAGTATTGGGAATTCAGGTTGTTGGTTGAGTAAAGAAATTCCTTTTCAACTCTCGTACAAAAACCTTTCAAACTTCTTTGTCAACTTGAACGTGACATTTTCTTCTCTTTTATGTACGTACTCAAGTTCTTACATTTAAACATTAAATTCAAAATTAAGAGATGTTAGACTTTATCAAATGGTTGTTGGTTGAGTAAAGAAATTCATTTTCAACTCTCGTACAAAAACCTTTCAAACTTCTTTGTCAACTTGAACGTGACATTTTCTTCTCTTTTATTACGTACTCAAGTTCTTATATTTAAACATTAAATTCAAAACGAAGAGATGTTAGACTTTATTAACTGGTTGTTGGTTGAGTAATAAAATTCCTTTTCAACTCTCGTACATAAACCTTTCAAGCTTCTTTGTCAACATGAACGCGACATTTGTCTCTTTTATGTACGAACTCGAATTCTTACATTTAAATAGTAAATTCAAAACTAAGAGATATTAGACTTTATTAACTTATCATCGAATTAAGAGCTGATTAACCTCAGCTCCAGGGGCGGGGCCCTACTAATTAGCTCTAGACGTAAAGTAATTTCGGGAAAGGAAAGTCATTGTCTCTGAAACAGCTTTTTCATTGGCCGCTGGTTCCATCGCAACTAATTCTTGATGTTTTCCATCAAACGATACTAAACGCTCATTTTCAATGACATAACAGAACTTTGACAAAAACCACATACTTACTGTATATTCAAACTTACAGCATTCTCATAATCTCATGTCATGTAACACTATCCTCCTCTGATAGGTTAGAAGAAGTCTGAAAGACAATGAAGAACTTGTTTTCAGTTTATGATATCAGATCGGGCTTGTAAAATGTGCCTGTTAAAGTTGTAATATTATGGGGTGAAACTAGACAGCATAAAGCTTTGAAACATTAGTTTACTTGTCTAACTTTCCCGTTATCTCGCTAACGTTTCCAGGTCATTATCAACGCACCAAGTTTTTCCAACCTCAAAGCGCCTTCTCCAAACGTCATCTAAACTTTCCGAGCTCCAAATTCCCTATGGGTCGGGTATGCCTGCTGATCAACATGTCTCCATTCCAATTCAAGGGGAAAACCTCCAGTCCATGCCTTGTTTTCCCCTATTGATTATGTCATGCACGACGAGCGATTTGCTCATGCGAAAGGCAAGGGAATTAATCTCAATTATCTAGCTCAAGTAGGTGAACCATGAGATATTTCCCTGGCTCTTCTAGCTACTAGCAAGGCACGGCTCTCTCCAGGTCCTCCAGCTTCCAACATGGCTCGGATGCAATGCTAAGAAGCAAGCCTTTGTCTCCACCCTCACGTGAAGATGGCGACCTCTGCTCATCAACCAGGCTTGCTTTGAATGGCTATAATGGAAACTTGACTGAGCATATGATGGCGCAGGATGAGTCAGACCAACCAGCCCAGCATCATCCATAATATGATCTTCTCAACTTGGCAATTTGCACACTTGCCCACTTGCCCACTTGCAACAGCTTGCATTAGCAAGCCATATGTTTTGTATTGAATAACAAATTTGAACCACCTATAAGTAGATTAGTACGTGCGCAGTGGAGTGAGCTAAATCTTTTGGAAGCTTTGGCTGTTTATATTGTCTTTGGATGTTTGCGAATTGCCAAGCTTAGCTTAATTCTCGGTCTCTTTAGATCCAAACTCAATTTTCTTCTGTTATTGCATATCATAATCAAGCCGACTTAACCTGCAACTAAAATGACCATTTTCCAAAACTTCCACAGTTTCGCTGAACAGACAAAGTGAATAATGTTGTTGACAGCTGACTTCCAACCAAAGCAATTAATATTGATGATGGCCTAGTTCGGAAACTGCTATCAATGATTCACATGGAATTTGAAGGAGCAGCAACTGTACTCGACTCGCCGTTTGAAAACCGATAACCAATATCATACTCCAGAAATCATTTCAGATACCTCCAATGGATGTTATATCAATAATCAGTCGTAAAGCACACGCGAAATGAAGGTCCACGGCTTACAAGGGACTTCATTTTGTCTACAAAACTTTAGGTGCATTGCCTAAAAATGCCATAAAACAAGATGGTTGTGATGAAGAAGTAAAAAGATGGTTGCGTGCAACTCTCTGCCATCAATGAGAAAAGTCAGACTGACACGTTTCAGACTGACATGGTTGCTATGGCTCTGGCTATTTAAAGGGTGGGTTTGATCATACTCATTCACAGAACTACTCTCTGAAGTCGAGGCCTGTCTATACCCGAAAAATGCCTTTTCCTTTGTTCCTCTTCCGTGTTAGTTCTGTTCAGGAGTATCTTAAATGAGACTACCTTGTTTCAGAGCGCCGTATCTCACGAAATTGCTTTTAACTTCTTTTCTGAGATTGTTCTCTACAACAAACCTTTAAAGGCGGCCTCGTTGTACACGTTGTAAACTACTGTAGATCACGATTTACTACCTGTTAAGTTTAGGGCTTGCCCAACCCAACGCAAAACTTTCCTTTGGTTCTTCCTTTTACGACAGAATTGGTGGGAATTTGTGACGCGCACCACTTGTTTTCATACCAAGCAAAATTTCAAGCTGTATCTTCTCACAGGTAGGCCCATATTCGTCTGTCTCCCTCTCTGAGACACTAACATGCATATCGTGAAATTGGTCTAGGGGATAAGTAGCGGTCTTAAAGTATGAGCCATCCAACTATTTCATTCAATAAATGTTTTGCTATATATGTTAAAAAGTGCCTATGTTGGCAAAAAATAGTATGACTCGACTTGGTTTGGTTTAACGTCGGTTTTACCCATGTCCGTGATTTGTTTATCATCACTGACTGCAAATAGCTGCAAGAAACAGAAAAGAGAACGTGGAAGTGTATCGATATTGTCAGTCTTGATCAGCACAAGCAGTAACAGTTCAATTCGGTTGAAAGAAACTCAGGAAATATGTGGAAGCTTAAGATAGCAGAGGGTGGCAACAACCGTTATATTTACAGTACAAATGACTTTGTCGGCAGGCAGATATGGGAGTTTGACCCTGAGGCTGGTACTCCAGAAGAGCGAGCTGAAGTTGAAGAAGCTCGTCACAGTTTCTATGAGAACCGCCATCAGGTGAAGGCTAGCGGAGATCTTCTCTGGCGAATGCAGGTACCTTCATTTTCGCTGTCTTTCTACATTAATATCTCTCCCTACACAATAGAAACAGCTCCCTTCCTATCATGTTCACAACCTTTCTCATTGAATCAAAACCAGTGCCTTGTAACTGATAACTTGTTCATCCTTTTCATTTCTCAACATGCTCAATTTGAAGTGTCCCCAGGGCTCGAAGGTGTTGAGGATGTGTGTCTCA
This sequence comes from Casuarina cunninghamiana, assembly GCA_028551485.1. Classification (NCBI taxonomy): domain Eukaryota; kingdom Viridiplantae; phylum Streptophyta; class Magnoliopsida; order Fagales; family Casuarinaceae; genus Casuarina; species Casuarina cunninghamiana. The sequence goes on from CM052364.1 coordinate 8,335,903, forward strand.
CGTCTGTTCCGAAAGGATGGGCATCTAGTTTTATATTAGGTTGGGTTACCTTACTTATAACTTAAAAAAGTTTTAGAATAGACCCTTATATAGTATTAGAACTCAAATTGAGCTCTACCTCCAATTTATTCAGTGCAATTCCTAGTTATAGAATTACTTATCTATATGCAATACTTGTATTAACTTACACATAAAAGGGGTATTAAAAGTTGTATATCCCATATTGGGACCGAGAGGATTGACACCTAATTTCATATTGGGTGAAGTGGTTTTACTTATTATCTTAAAGTTTTCGGATAAATTTTTACAAAAGATTATGAAGACTTTTACCTGGTTTTAATTCTAAAATATCATAGGCAGTAATGGAATAAACACATCTGCCATCCCCTTCAAGGAATTTTTTTTTTTTTGACAAGTACGATAAGATTTAAGATTTCTTTTCAAGGAAATTTGATATGACCTGCTAAGAAAGAAGGAAAGGTGGAACTTATTTCACAAATATGTAGCACTATTGCCGTGCGAAGAAAAGGAATGCTTAGTGCTGGCAGGCCTGGGTCCACGGCGTTGCACATGTTACCGACGAGTGTCCGCTGCCCTGCCTAGCTATTACATGTGTTTCTATCATTTTAACACCAGAAGCTCTGGTGGAGAAGCGCGTGTAAGTACTGCCGCGCCACTAGAATGCCATCTTCTTATCCTTTCCTTTAGAGGCATTCTTTTATGTTTTGTATTTGAACGGAAACATACTCACCCAAAGATAGAACAGAAATCTTCGATTTATTTATTTATTAGCCTCAAATAAAAATGGGTTCCAAAAATCCCAACCACATACATTATTAACATTTTCAGAACACGTTGGAGGATAAACTTCTTGTTCAATAGGGCGATTATCCCATGTCCGCATTCCGAACGTTTTTGGAATGTCTATAATTTTGTTCCTCGGAACAGTCTTCGTTCGAGGTTGAGAAAACAAATGAAAAGAATGAGAGCGTGGAGTTGATGAATTTGGAGGCAGACTTTGGTCTCTGTCCACCGTAAGGAGTGCTTCCCACAAAAGCGGTTCCCAAAGCACGGCCACCATCCACAAGTTATAGCTAGGTGGATGTACAGCGTATTCAAACCCGACATACGAGCCTGAATGTCTGAATGCTATTTTGGCTGTTGGTTTAGGAAATGAAATTATAAGTATTAGAGGCTGATCGTGCATCTTTAAAGTTCAATTACATTTGACTACATGCTAAGATATTTAGTGATGCGAAAACTGTTTGCTGTAATATGCTTCCTTCTTTGTCAAAAATGACTGCAGTTTCTAAGAGAGAAGAACTTCAAGCAGACGATTCCCCCAGTAAAGATTGAGGATGGAGCTGAAGTCACAGTTGAAAAAACCTCAACTGCATTGAGAAGGGGCGTCCATTACTTTTCGGCCTTGCAGGCCAGCGACGGCCATTGGCCAGCTGAAAACACGGGCCCACTGTTTTTCCTACCTCCCCTGGTAAGAACAAATATTGCCATCATCTTTCGAACAAATCAAGAATAAAGTTACAGCTTTTAGCATCGATATTTACTAGTAGAATAGCTAGATTTGATCGAGTAAGACATCTTCTACAGGTCCACCCCACAATGAATTCTATAGTTAGATTATGAAATGCTTGCTTTTGAGTTGTTTTGGTTTAAATCTTTTTCGGCTGCTAATTTTTTTTTTCTCTTTTAACCCAAAAAAATGCAGGTAATGTGTACTTACATTACAGGACATCTTAATATTGTGTTTCCCCCAGAGTATCAAAAAGAGATCCTTCGGTACATATACTATCATCAGGTGTATATCCTTGGAATGTTTAGATGTTCCTTGTGTAAAGAGGATTAGAGTTTTTGCTGGATTGCTTACTTCTAACCTTGTTCTTTTTATTTATTGTTGAATAAGTATCCTGTAAACTTTGCATATTGTAGAATGAAGATGGTGGGTGGGGATTTCACATAGAGAGCCATAGCATCATGTTTTGTACGGCTCTCAACTACATTTGTATGCGTATCCTTGGGGAAGGACCCGACGGTGGCCATAACAATGCTTGTGCAAGAGCACGAAAGTGGATCCTAGATCATGGTGGAGCAACACACATACCCTCTTGGGGGAAGACTTGGCTTTCGGTATGACCAAGTTCCATGAATATTACGATCATCAGTATCATACACCAAAAATGATTTTTGTTGGAACTTAAAAAATCCAGTCATATTGCTTCATCAGTTTAGAAAAGAAACCCACGTATAGGCTTCAACTCTTCATTACACATGAAAACCGTTTGCTGATGATTTACTCTATTACACGTTCTGCCTTTGTCCTAGATCTTTGGAGTGTATGAGTGGATAGGAACCAACCCGATGCCTCCGGAGTTTTGGATTCTTCCTTCATTTGTTCCCATGCATCCAGGTTAACACATTTATGCTTATTGCTTCATTAGACTTCCTCAAATTGCTAGTGTACTTAGACCCTCGTTGGATAATGAAATGTTCTTAAAATTAGTTTTTCGAGTGTTGAAACTAAATCTAATGCTTAATTGAAACATGGCTATTACTTCTTTTTGAAGTCGGTGCTTCTATATAGGTCTTTACTTTCTTCTAATTGATTATTAAACTTTATGCTAATTTCTTATCAATGGCCCCTCGTAAATTCAGGCAAAATGTGGTGTTATTGCCGGTTGGTATACATGCCCATGTCATATCTATATGGGAAAAGGTTTGCAGCCCCAATCACACCTCTTGTTCTTCAATTAAGGAAAGAGCTGTATAATCAACCATACAATGAAATTAATTGGAGGAAAGCATGTCATCAATGTGCAAAAGTGAGTTTGTCTTATTTTTATCTTACTCATCGCTAGATTTGATTCCTAATACTTTTCAAATGCATTTTTTATGCATTATTTTGACAGGAGGATATCTACTACCCACATCCTTTGATACAAGATTTGCTTTGGGATAGTTTGTACATAATAACTGAGCCTCTTCTTACTCGTTGGCCATTAAACAAATTGATTAGAGAAAAGGCTCTTCAAGTCACAATGAAGCATATTCATTATGAAGATGAGAACAGTCGATACATAACCATTGGATGTGTGGAAAAGGTAATGTGATCAAGAAATCAAGGGAAGCAATAAAATGTTTCTATTTATGATACAATAGTACTTCTAAAGCCATTTGCTTTCCATAGGTACTTTGCATGCTTGCTTGTTGGGTTGAAGATCCAAATGGGGATTATTTCAAGAAGCATCTTGCTAGAATTCCAGATTACTTATGGATTGCAGAAGATGGAATGAAGATGCAGGTCTACACACTTACTATGTACAAACAACGTTTTTCAATTGAAAAATTAAATTGCATTTCATTCTAAGCCTTGAGTGAAGAATTCAAGGAGTTGGCTTTGTGAATATAACCGTTCAAACTTGAGTATAAACCAAAGCTCTTGTTTTCTATCTTCAAGTTTATAACTCTTTGAAGGTTTTTGCAAGAAAAAGGGATATTTGACTTTGATATACGCTATGTAGAGTTTTGGTAGTCAAGCATGGGATACAGCTTTTGCCCTTCAAGCTTTACTAGCTAGCAATCTCACCGATGAAATTGGACCTACACTAGGGAAAGGACATGACTTCATAAAGAAATCTCAGGTATTTTTTTGAAATCATCTCTTCATCATAATCATCAAATCTACTTTTTTTTTTTAATAAAATCATAAATATATAATAACAACCATTCAATTAGAATAATATTCCATTTTGCTTAAAATTTTAAAAGGTCAAGGACAACCCTTTTGGAGACTTTAAAAGCATGCATCGTCACATTTCTAAAGGAGCATGGACTTTCTCTGATCAAGATCATGGATGGCAAGTTTCTGATTGCACTGCAGAAGGTTTGAAGGTAATGAACTTTGTTTAAATGCTTCACTAGGATAAATTGTTCTAGCTTTTCCATAATTAATATAATTTTCATTTAAATTATTTGTATTTCACAGTGTTGCCTCCTTTTCTCCATGATGCCACCTGAAATTGTTGGTGAGAAGATGGAACCCAAGCGACTTTATGATTCTGTGAATGTCATACTTTCTCTACAGGTGAGGATTAATTGTCACTATCATTACCTTGTTAAGTATCCGATTTGGCAACTATTCCCATGAATGGTTAAACTAGGTTGCATTTGGATATTGTAAGAATCTACAAATGTTAACTAAAAGACATAAACTTCTCTATATCTTTTTAGTTCCTTTTTTAAAACCTTCTTTACTTGATCTATTGTCAATTCTAGTAATTGGTGCCATTATTACTTCCTCTAAAACCATCTTTAATGTTTCCTTCTATTACTATAAGGTTCATTTTTTATGTACCTTAATGCATTCATTTCAATAAGCTTTGTCTTATGTCTTAACACAGAGTAAAAATGGTGGCATATCTGGGTGGGAACCAGCAACAGCCCAAAAGTGGTTGGAAGTAAGTACCTTAAGATCCCAAAGTAGTCTTAAAACATTCTTAGGGGAATATCCAAAAACTATTTACTGCTCCTAAGTTCACCTTTATAATTTTGAACTCACGTAAAAACTTCCTCTTGTTTGTATTTTATTATTTCTTTTTTCCCCCTTTTGCTTTTCCGTTAGTTGCTCAATCCTACGGAGTTCTTTGAGGATATTGTCATTGAACATGAATATGTGGAGTGCACCGGATCAACACTTCAAGCCTTGGTTTTGTTTAAGAAGTTATACCCCGGGCACAGGAAGAAGGAGATTGAGAATTTCATAGAAAAAGCTGCTCAGTTTCTTCAAGACATACAAATGCCTGATGGCTCTTGGTACATTCCCCTTTTGGTTCAATAGACTTTCTTATGAAGATATCTCCTTTCTACACAAGTAATAGAAAGATCCATTGCATGATTAAATATTTCCATAGGTATGGAAACTGGGGTATTTGCTTCACATATGGTGCATGGTTTGCACTTGGAGGATTAGCTGCAGCTGGCAAGACTTACAACAACTGTGTAGCTGTTCGCAAAGGTGTTGATTTTCTACTCCAAACACAAAGAGATAATGGTGGTTGGGGAGAGAGTTACCTTTCATGCCCAAACAAGGTAACATTTTCTACGAGCACAATGAGAGGAGCTTCTTTTCTCAACATGCATAGTGCTAAAAGCCTTTTATTTCAAGAGGCATTGCACTAATAGCTTCTTCTTTTTTCAACAAAAAAATAAAAAATAAAAATAAAAAAGTTGGTCCATAACAAGAGGAATTTTCATTGATTAGGTTCTCTTATTTTTATTTTTATTTTTTGGATCAATTTGTCAATGCTTGATCATACAGGAATACGTGCCTCTTGAAGGAAACCGATCAAATTTGGTACATACTGCATGGGCAATGATGGGTCTCATTCATGCTGGGCAAGTGAGTTTATGGTTCAAAATTCTAAGATTGTTTTTCACTCGTATCATCCTATTCTATGTTGTTCTAGAATATTCTGATACTAAATTGTTCTTGTAATAGGCTGAACGAGATCCAAAACCTCTTCATCGTGCAGCGAAACTGATAATTAACTCTCAATTAGAAGACGGTGATTTTCCTCAACAGGTACCTCCCCTCTTTAGCATTGCTTCAAATTAAAATAAGGATATAATACCAAGTAACAAGGAAAATTGGCATGAAAGCTACCTTTGACCTTCATTATGAAATGAGGTTTAGCCTCAAGAACTTTATAATTAACTTGTAATGGAGACATGAATTTGATTCATATAGCATACACTAAATAACATAATGCAATGTGAATTATAAGTAAATTTTATTCTAAAGCATTCTAACCATTCATCACTTTTTCTACAGGAAGTTAATGGAGTCTTCATGAGGAACTGCATGCAACTTTATGCATTATACAGAAATACCTTCCCATTATGGGCTCTTACAGAATACAGCAAGCATGTCCCATTGCCATCCGAAAAAATCTAAACAAAGTAGTTGATTATACAACTCAACCACTACATAGGAGGCATGAATAAAGAAAGCGTGTTTTTAATTTTATTACTATTTTGTACTTTTATACTTCTTTAGTAGTCATGTTAAGGCTTGTGGCTTGTTGTTTAACTACATACTAAAATGAATCAAAAGCTCTTCTTATTAAGAAATCAAAGCAACAAAGCTCCAAACAAAGCAAAACACTATAAAAATAATAAATAATTAGGGAGAATAAAAGGAAAAGCACATAGTTTATGTGGTTTAGGATTATTCCTACACCCATAGGACAAGGGAGCAATCCTTTTCTTTAACGAGAGGGAATAGAAAATAAGTATGTGTCCTTTAACTCCCACTCTATTTTTAGCCCATAACTCTATTTTCAAAGTTTATCTCAACAACCTATTGACAAAATTATAGCTAAACGGGATCAAACTGTTTTTCAAACTTGTGCTGCTAGTGTGGTTTGTAGGGATCTATTGACTATTTCCCACAAGAATTCCATCTGTTCTAGACTAGTAGTAAGCAATTCTGAGATAACAACAATGTTAGCAAAAGAAAATCATAGTGTATATTGGGTTATTCAAGTGGCAACGTATAACTTTAGCTTATAAGTTATGAGCAATTTGATTAGATGAGCAAATCGAATGGAGGAATGAATTGATTTGTAACAAAAGGTAAAGGAGAGATAACAACAAAGCAATGACCAAAAAGTCACTGAAAAAAAAAATGTGGTTAAATTGTAATGAAAAAAGTGAGAAAGAGAACACTAGAGTGATGATAAAAAAATTTACATTGAAAGTATAAAACAAAACCCTAAAAGCAATAAGTGGATCCATATTAATAGAAAACATTGATAGGTAAGATTTATAGTAAGCTAAAAATAAATACATCAAAGATAGTTTGAAAACCATAGTCGTAAAGCCTAAATGTCTTGTTACAACTCTACACAAAAGAAAACATATTTGAAAAGAAGCCGATCATACTTCAAATGCTTTCTCACTCTCTTATTTATAGACTATCCTACATATAGTTTTTTTTATTACTATTATAGGATGGTTGGGCAATGAAGATAAGATTAATGGAATCAACCACCCATGCTACTCATGAGGGCTTCTTGCATGGCTTGAACTTGGACAATCCTTAATCCCCCTTGGTGGGTAGAGAACATAATGATGCCCATGTGAAGCCTAATCTCTCCATTAGATGTGTGGGTCCAATAGATATTAAAGTGCAAAAACTCATCCCAAAATCTAAAAGCATTAGGTGGGAAAGGTTAAACACCTATAAGGTTGAAGGTCTATCTTCTCGCTTCTAATATGGGACAACACCCACTTGTAACACTTTCTCTCATGTGCATGCTAGTACAAGTACTGCATATGGGTAAAAGCCCAACTTCAAGGCATGTTTAAGGCATGGAGGATTCAAAGCAAAGGCACATCTCTAGCTCTGATACTAAATTAGAATGTGAAAGTCTATACCAAGCATGGCCATTTCAACATCCATGCAAACAATGACATGTCACCACTATTGTTCTTTACTTATAGCACCAAGTTTGCCTCAAGGTCCACGTTGTCAACTTCCTAGACTTCCCTACTCCGATGATATCATGCCTTTGTTCTAGGGGTTGATTCTACTGGAGTTGGACTCATCATTTAGTATCTCTCTAAAACCCTACCAAATAGCACTTAATGTCAATTAGGCATTGCAAACCACCCTCTCAATGCTTTCCAAATAGTTGGGTTTCTCCATCAATAGCAACTTCAAGTGCTTCATAAAAAGTCCTACACCAAGTTATAAGGCTCAAAGCCCAACCCAAAAGCTATGTCAAGAGTTGGAGCTACATTTTCTTTATTTAAGCTTTATTACAAAAAGTCGTGTTTCTCACATTTCTGGTGTAGGGCTTTCGCCCTTCACACATAGCCCCCGCACACTCAACGGCATTACGCTCAAGGTTGCATGGGCTGAAGCATATTCAACCTATGCTTCAATACCAAATTAGAATGTCTAAAGCTTGACAAGAGTTATACATGCACTTTCTTTATTTAAGCTTTATTATAAGAAATCATACTTCTAGTTTGTAACTTTCATCCTTCACACAGGTGATAGATCACTTCAATTGTAATATCTCTGCAACATGACGTGTGTTTTTTTCATTTTTTTTTTCATATTAATTACTCTAACATCAACCACATAGGTTGTGGCTCGTGTCGAGTTCCCATACTTCATTAGCAAGCCCAATCAGGTTAAGAGTAGCAAGAGATTGTGGTATCTTGTGTGCTTGAAGCACATGATTGAACCTTTTAAAGCGTTAGAGCGTATGGCATGTCGCAACCGTATGACCACCACTAGAATTTTGAGTTGGCCCTTGCGATTGCTGCTTGTGCTGGCGATTTTTATTGGTATGTGGTGACTGGTTAAACTGAACCCTAGGAGGAAAAGCTTAAAAAGGCACCACGTCCTCTACAATGACCTCCTCATTGGTTCCGTTGGGTAGTAAATGTTACTTTTTTTGTTAGGAGGTTTGGGGGGTAACGACTCAACTAAGCATCAAAGGCTTGCAATTGCAAAATCACACCGTTGAAGGCTAGAGTAGGACGCTTGAACACTGTTGTCCTAAAAGGTTCAAATTCCTGCCAAGACCTTCAAGAAGATGAAACAATTTTACTTACTCTGATAAAGGCTCACCGATCGAACTCAATTGATTGCTAAAGGCCTTAAAGCCATTGAAGTACACAACCAAGGGCTTGTTTCTTGTTTCAAGATGATATATCTAAGAAAGGAGATCCTTTGCTTCTATGTGCAAAGAAAATTGATTGCATAGCTCATTCCAAACTTGAGCTAAAGTCTCAAGCTTGAAAACGTCTCCCAAAAGTTCCCACAAAAGTGTTCCCATTATTAAGTTAAAGATAATAATAATATTTTGATGTTAGATAACATAAATATTTCAAAATTTTTCAAATTTTGATGTTCCTATTATTAAGCTATTGCCGTTTTTCTTGTTTCTACATGATTTAGAGGATATGCAGCTAGTACAAGGAATGATTAACCGATGATTTAGGATAAGGGGCTTCCCTTGGCATCTCTTTAATCAAAACTGTTTTTCCTCAATAATCATATTCGGATTTGCGCAAGACAAAGTTTTTCATGTATCACGAAAGCAGTAAATGCATAACCAAATTTTGCTATATGTGTATTTCAAATGAACTGATGAGTAACATCCCTTCATCTTTGGTGTTATCATTGCCGTTGATCAATCATTTCTCTGTATCATGGGCAACTTTAGGAGGTTCTTGCAGTAATAGGCCATGATCCTTACCTTGGGCTTGTGTCCGAAGATCATGTATTTCTTGTCCCTGAAACAACAAATACAAAGGGTGAACTTTTTTTTAACTCCTAAAACTATTCCAAGGTAAGAAAACCCAGTGCATATATCACAATCCAATGCATATGGATTTGGATTCTGAAGCACCTCATAACTACAAGCATAGGAAAACATTACCTGCTTGGCATTATTCTGACGCTTTTTGAGTAAAATATTCCGAAAATACCTGTCTTTCTCATACCTCTGCAAATCCAGTGGCGCAACACTACATCACTAATGGGATATAGCAACAACAAATCAAATAAGAGTTCTGACATCCTTTCGAATTAAAGTGTACCTGCTTATTCAGGGTCTGGATAAACTCCTTAGGCCCTGCAACCATGCAACAGCTTTGCTGGAATGGCTCCAAATATCCTGGATTTAATTAGATATCTCCAACAAGAGACAAAGCATAGATTTCATTAAACAAGTGCTTGCCTGTATGTATGTCGGTAGAGGGCGACCTTTAGCTAAAAATATCTGATCCACTCCAAGAGCATTCAGCAAATCAATTTTCCTTGTCGTTATGATGATTTTACTTCCCATTCCAAACCAATTATGATTTCCAACTAGGTAATAAAGGTGATCCAAATTATTTACATTGTCAAGAATGAACAAAACATGTTTAAAGCACAACTTTTCCTTTATCATTTCCACTCCTCTGATAGGACTTGTTATTCTTATATTTTTTTTCTGACAGCACATCAGACAGAAGTTTTCCTTGTGCACAAACTAAACCATTGGGCTGCTTTGAATTTTGTCCCACATCTTTGAGGAAGCTACTACCTTCAAAAGTAAAAGAGATTTGCTTATAAATTGCTCTTGCAATTGCTGTCTTCCCCATTCCCCTGGGTCCAACGTTGTGATCCCAGCCGCATAAATTGGCTGCTTGCGTAAGAGCATCCGTCCATCTTCTCCGCCAGTAACCTCCAGCCCTTTGAATGCCCACAATCTTAGCGGCATACCCCCTTTGTTTTCTAACGTCAGAGGGATCCACATTATAGAAAATAGGCAAGTCTATCATCCCCAATCTCTTCCTGCACTCTAAGATCGTCACCAGTTCTTCAAGGCACCAACTGGAGCAAACATATTCTGTAGAGAACAAAATTATGGAGATTTTTGACATCCTAATAGCTTCTTCCAGCTCCTCTCCAAGATTCGTTCCTCTTTGATTTCTCCGGAGTCGCTTGTCGTCTTTGAAGGTGGGCACTCCACGGTAGCCCAGAGATTTATCTACCGTGTCTGTCATATACTTGTGGGGGTCTTCGCGCTGAACACTAAAATTAACAGCATGCTGTCGAGCAGAGGTGGAAGATGCTGAGGAAGAGGATGAGGCCATCGAAGACAGCCGAGAGAGCTGGCTGGTAGGCTACCAGAACTCAATAATGGTCATGGAAACAGGAAGGCACTCCCCCACCTTTCTTTACTACTTCTCCATTTTGTTGTTTATTAATTTTCTAGATTCAATCCAGCTCACTTTCCGGCCTTGTTCGTTCCAGCTTTACGCGGTGGTGATTTGACCTTTTTTTTTTTTTTTTTTGAGTGCTGTCACGGTCGTCGACATTGCCTTGGCATCCGATAAATTGAATTCGTACGGAGAAACATATAAGAGAAACAAGACGGGCCACAAAACGCATGCACAATGCTAATTTGGTGGATGATGTCTGTAGCTCAAGTGACAACCACAACTACCCTCTTTATGTCGAACGTTGAGCTCGAAGCAGGGAAAGTGGAATTTCATTTCTGACCCACTTCTTGTGACACATACTAGCTTATTTATTTTGGACGAGAGTCACATACTAAGAGATATAATTTTTTTTATTTTATGAATATGTGAGTTTATTCATCGAAGAATAAAGAAATACATAACCTTAGGGGCATACCCCAGCATTACAATTCATCTAGGAGAAGATAAAATTTGGAATTCTCCAACTGTGACTCAACAAAACATTAGCTTGAAAGAGTTTAATGTTTCTAAATAAGGAAGCTCTTCCACGGACTACTCTCCTAATTTTAGCTAACAACATTGGAATATCAATAAACTTATTCTAAAAATGTCTACGATTTCGTTCTAACCATACACAATAAAGACAAGCTAAGAAAGAGAGCTTGAGAAGCTTTGCGGCTAAATCCTTTCCTTTAGTTGCTTCAATCATCCATTGCAATTCAGATTCTCAATCGTAGATGACCTTACGAATGCCTTGTTGAGCTATAATAGTTCTCCAAACCTGGTTAGTCCAAGTGCATTGAAAGAACAAGTGAGATCTATTTTCATATTGAGAGCCACAGAAATTACAGTACAAATCAATTGAGGGGAGCCAGCGAGAAACCACTGCTGCTGTAGGTAGTTTGTCTCGACATATGAGCCAACCAATGAAGTTATGTTTGTTGATTCCTCCTGACCATATCAAATTATACCATTCAACCTCAGTGCTCACTTGACGTAATTCATTGTACGTTTCCTTACAGCAATAAGAAGGTTTGGATAGTGTAGAGGTTAAAGTATGTCGTAACTTTAGAAGACCTCTCCAACTCCATGCCATATTTCCTTTGATGTCAAGATCCATAATTGAATTTCTCCTGCATTTAGTACTATGAATCCACTTACTCCATAAGGATGAATTAGGGCAATTTATGAGATTCCAGAGAGATCGCCCCAACAAAACTTTATTCCATACTTTAAGGTTTAGTAGTCCAAGACCTCCTTCTTTTTTTGGTGAACAAACAACTTGCCAAGCAACCTGATGAGTTTTATTATCTTCTGAGTGGCCTGCCCAGAGAAAGTGCTTTATTTTCTTCTCAATCTCATAAATGGTCTGTTTTGGGAGAAGGAACATTTGCATCCAAAAGGTACATATAGAAGTGAGAACTGATTTTGCCAATTGTAGTCTTCCTGCATAGCTTAGATGTTTCATTTCCCATCCATCAATTCTTGCCATGATTTTCTCTGTCAAATCTTTGCAATCAGTGTAGGTAAGCCTTCTTGTAATAAGAGGAACACCAAATGACTTTTGAATTGAATATTCCTATGCCATTTTGTTTAATCTTTAATAATGATCGCAGTTAATGGAATGCCTGCATGTTAAGAATCTTATATTGAAATATAGGATTTTTAAGATAAAACTTAAATAAAAAAACAATCCTATAGTCGTAACCGTTAAGCTTTCAAATCAAATATATGAGCTTTCCGGTCATTATAAGCTGGACCAAGTTGTGTAAAATATTGTATGCATCAAATTTAGTACAAATTGTTTATAGAAAATAATTGAAAGTAACAATCAGATACTGAAAAATCAGTAACATGGGAGTTAATCACAGTACTAAGATTTCTTTTTCTTCCAGCTGATAATTTTTCATACTTATGTATGGATCCGTTTTCCTTTTCTGTGTGTCGGAATCTGCTGCTGGGGCGAAGAAGCATGTGGTTAGATCTAGCTGAAGTAGAATAAATTAACAGAACTCACATAAACATATGCTTTCCTTATTGGGATATTTTAAATTATAGCCCCTTTCTCAATAACAAGAAAGGAAAGAATTGTAGTTTAGCGGGGCCGATAATTGTGAAATAAATCGCGCTGTAAAAAGGAGAAGACCAAACGATTTGGTTGCATAGCCATACTGAAAATCGATTGAATCTCAGGTGCTTCCATAAACAGTGTGATTGAAGCAGATAGCTTATATGTGGATATCATGTACACCCCAAATCTATTGATGCAGTGTTGCTGTTGTGGCTGATCCGTTGAAAGAGATTGTGAAGCATGTTATGGGAAGATATCAATGGATTCTGGTGCAGAGTACCTGAATCTCTTGTCAAGTGTGATATCAAATCACGTTCTCATAATAGGCCTCTGTGGAATGGGCAAAACAGCGATTGCTAGAACTGTTTATAATCAAAATGTGTGAGATTTGATGGTTGCAGTTCCCTTGCCAATGTAAGCACGACTGCAGAAAAACCAGATGGTCTACTTTCTTTACAAAGGCAGTTTCTTTCTGATATCCTGAGGGGAGATGGTTTTAACCTAGACAGCGTTGAAAGAGGATCTGAAATGATAAAGGAGAAACTTGGCAGCAAAAGGGTCCTAGTGGTTCTTGATAACGTAAATAAGTTGGACCAATTAAATGCGCTTGCTAGAAGGCGTGACTGGTTTGGTTCAGGAAGCAGAATCGTCATAACAACGAAAGATGCTCGATTGCTCAATGTACTTCAAGTCGATGATATCTATGGAGACGAGGGCATACAGATGAGACCCTTCTTTGGGTTAATTGGCTGAGCAAAGTTATAGACATTTCAGAGAAAAATTGTGGTATGCAGGTAATAGAGAATCAGTTAAAGCAGAACCTTCAAACGATTAAAGATCTCTGGGAATTTAAACCGAGGTTCGAAGCCGAGGTATAGCTTTGCTTCGATATGTAAGGCTGTTTTGAAAATATATAACCTTCGAACCTGATTGCTTCGATATGTATAACGAGGCGAAAATGTCCCTCATTGCTGAGATAGAAAGAGAACGAAGCAAAAGCATTGCCCAGGTACGATTCTCTTTTCGTATCAGATCTAAGAAGTTACAAAGTCTTACTTGATTTTGTACTTCGTAGGCGCAAATAATTGTTGACTTACGAAATGGTGTGGATCGAACTTTGTCAACAAATATAGAAATGAAGGAACTGAAAAGCCAGGGTTTTGGGCATGCGGATTGCGATAAGATTGTTGTTGATTTTGAGCACGGAAAGGAGATTATAATTGGAAGTGCGGAAATGAGGATGCCTCTCGTTATGGCCTCCAAGGACTTGGTGGAAGGATAGAGATGAGAGCAGAAATGGACTCGCAGGTCATCATGCATGGCCACAGTCTTGAATGTGCGAGAAACATTGGAGTTTTTGCATGGATGGTTGGAGATACACTCCATTCAATTATTTGTATTGTTCTTCACGTTTAAAACAAAGGTTTAAGCTCTTAGAGCTTAATTACTTTTCGTATATCCTAAAATACTGACAATGACAACTTTCTCAATACTCAATTTTCCATGATGCTTTCAGTCTAACTTGGTCTATCTTCCGCATTAAGTGTTTCATCTTGCAGGATTCCCACTTCTTTGTTCTACGTAAAAACAAAGTATTTACTTTCTTCACAGTCTTGCTTGTTTACCAGAGAAATTTCATGCAAGAAAATTTTTTAATCTTAAGTTCTTTCACACTGAACCAGTGGCACGAAAGTGTACTGTCTTGGCTAAATTACATAACAATATTGGGCACAAGCGTCCTAAGTATTTTAATCAATGGCATGTAAACATGGGACCTTATGGCTTTAAGATCACTGCGGGATAGCATGTGGGATTTATCTGAGGGTTTTTTTATTTTTCTGTTCCATTTTAGGTTGAATGCCTTGTCAACAAATGAAAGAGACTCAATGCTCGTGCATTTACACGTAGGGATTTAGAGAAAAGGCTTAGTATATGATCGGTCCTCACCATATGCTACCATTTATAACAGCAAAATATATAATTATAAAGAAAGGAAATCAGTGCAATAATCTAGAAATAGGATACTAATAGGAATTTAGAGGAAAGGCGACATCTAGGAAGAACAGGGCACATGGTTCTTTCACTATTCTATAAGCATTTCCCTTATTTACTAACTATCCTCGAGTTGGAGTATATATGGCATATAAGCACAACTTGAACAGATAAACTAAGAAACCAGCAAGTTGGTTTTCTAGATTTGTGGAAATGATGTTTACGTTCACAGCATGAATTCCCGTGGGATACAAAAAATGCCTATTATTTCCTAACAGAGGAGAATGTGATTGGTAGGAGAAGAAGGGGCCAAGAAAGAGTTAGAAAAGAAAGAGAAGGGAAGGGAGAGAAAAAAAAAAAAAAAAAAGAAGGAGGAAGGGGGTTTCAGCCAAAACGAAAGGAGAACCCGAAACAAGGTATATTTAATTTGCGGTGCATTAAATTTGCATGTTAAAATTTATTAAGACGTGGATTTTTGTTGGTCAAATTTTAGATGGAAGTTCAAGTTCAAGAAAACTTGTACGACGTTGAATTCTGAACGTGCATGCCAGGATTTCAAGGCCACCTTGATTTTAACGCATTTCAAGGGTTAAACTCAGTAATGTATTTTTTTTCTCTCGTGATCTGCATTTCCCACTTTCGTACATGAGATCCAAGAAATAAAGAGAAGGCTTGCAGCTTCCGGCCATAGAAGGAGCTTTGGAAGATAAGATACATAATCTTCCCAAGAAAGCCTTTTTCCATTTGTCTGTAGTGAAGATTTATGTTCTAAAAGGCTTAGGTGATTGAATGACTACAATTCCTTCAGTTCAACATGATGGTTTCGAGCATGCTCAATATGTGCTTAGATGATAACTAGTTTCCTTGTCTATATTGTCTAGGAGTTTCTAGACGATTGGTGTTATGTGATAAGGTTTATCCTGCCCCCAATACTTCGGCTTTCAAACTCAGAACATCATTGTCCCTAAGTACATCTACAGTAAATACATTATTATCAAGCCAACACATCAAAGATGTTATTCTCCTATTACATATTTGTTTTACAGTTTATTCAGGCACCACTGGCACACCTTATGAAACTGTGAAGGGAAGAAACCATTGAGAGAATTAAGTGTAAGAAATTGCAGACAAATTCTTCTCAAGTTCTACAAACCCATCTGTGCTGACGCCTTTGCTCTTCAGGAAATGCGAGTACCAATGAGCAGAGAAAGACCATTGAAAATAGGCCAAATCTCGTTTCGTAGCCACCCAATAACTCATGAATCCAAGAAAGACCATTGAAAATAACCCCTTGCTTTTGATTCATTCCTCCCAAATCAGAAAGAGAAAAAGAAAACCAAAATATGGAGTTAGGTCACATAAACAATGACTAGAATGTCCATGCAAAGAAAGATTTATCCAATTCATTTTTATGTTAAGTCACTGTAGTAGGATCAAGACGTCCAGATTTGTAAACACCAAATTGTGGCGAATGTATTATTTATGGTACTTGGATGATATCTTAAGATTGAAAACAGATATACTTTTGGATGACTATTTTCGATTGTCATTTGTAGTTTGAATACAACAAAAGACTTTATGGGTTATATAATTCAAATCGTCACCGTTAACTATAGACCACATTAACAAAGAGTCGATTTAACAAATCCATTGATCCAATTTTGATTTAGAATATAATGGATTTTATTTGATCACCTAAAAACTTTGCTTCCGTCTTCCCATATTGTAGAAGCAAAGCTTCATGGTGCTCAAAATAGTATTTGTTTGAAAGAAAAAAGAACATTCAGGACAAATTTGAAGAAAATGAGAAGGAAAGTACCAGTCGAAAGACATTCATGGTGAGTTGGTTGATGAATAAATGCAGTTTACAATAGTCATAAGTATTAGGAATTCGGATTGTTAGTTGAGTAAAGAAATTCATTTTCAACTCTCATACATAGACCTTTCAAGCTTCTTTGTCAACATGAGCGCAACATTTTTTTTTTCTCTTTTATGTATGTAATCAAATTCTTACATTTAAATATTAAATTCAAAACTAAGATATATTAGACTTTATTAACTTATCAGTGAATTAACAAATGATCAACCTCAGCTCCAAAGTGGGTGTGGGTGTTGAAAATTCATAAATGCTAAATCGTGTTGTTGGTTGAGTAATAAAATTCCTTTTCAACACTCGTCCAAAAAACTTTAATACTTCCTTATCAGCTCCAGGGTCGGTGTCGAAAATTCTGTAAGCATTTAAGACGAGGGGCATGGAACAACATGTGAGTGAGGGTAGGGATTGATGGTCAGGAAGCCGTTGATGCCGCACAAGACGTTGTCGGAGAACACTTTACCGTTCACTCTTTTTGCTCTCTTTGCTTTTAAAGAGTAGAGTAGCCGTTGTTTTGCTCGTAAGTTCATGTTATAGCTTTGTTCTTGAGATGGGCTTACGGCTTGGCTCTTGCTGTGTACCAAAAAAAAAAAAAAAGTCCTTTGATTTTTTTTTTAGTTAGGTCGATTCTACTTTGATTTAATGCAAACATCACCAAATTTTTACCAATATTACGTAATTCTACAAAAACCATGAAAAATTTGCCACCCAAAGGAGAACATAACGACTCATTCAAGAATGTGATTCTTTATTATGTGAAAACTCTTACTTTTGCTTACCCTTTATTTGAGTGATATCATCAAATAGAAAAACATATTAATGAAAATAATTTTTGCATCTCAATCTTTTTAGCTGGAGGATTGGTACATTATAAGGATGTAAAGGGTGAAGCTCTAAGAACTCTATGGTCCTACTAATTAGCTCTTAAACAGAAAGAAATTACAGGAAAGGAAAGCCATTGTCTCTGAAACAGCTTTTTCATTAGCTGCTGGTTCCATTGCAACTATTTCTTGATCTTTTCCATCAAACGATACTAAACGCCCATTTTCATTGACATAACAGAACTTGGACAAAAAACACATACTTCCTGTATATTCAAACTTACAGCATTCTCATAATCTCATGTCTTGTTACACCATCCTCCTCTGATAAGTTAGAAGAAGTCTGAAAGACAATGAAAAACTTGGTTTCAGTTTATGATATCAGATCAGGCTTGTAAAATGTGCCTGTTAAAGTTGTAATATTATGAGGTGAAACTAGACAGCATAAAACTTTGAAACATAAGTTCACTTGTCTAACTTTCCCGTTATCTCGCTAATGTTTCCAGGTCATTATCAACGCACCTTCTCCAAATGTCACCTAATCTCTCCGAGCTCCAAATTCCCTATGGGTCGGGTATGCCTGCTGATCACCATGTCTCCATTCCAATTCAAGGGGAAAACCTCCAGTCCATGCCTTGTTTTCCACTATTGATTATGTCATGCGCGACGAGCGATTTGCTCATGCGAAAGGCAGGGGAATTAATCTCAATTATCTAGCTCAAGTAGGTGAACCATGAGATATTCCCTGGCTCTTCTAGCTACTAGCAAAGGCACGGCTCTCTCCAGGTCCTCCAGTTTCTAACATGGCTCGGATGCAGTGCTAAAAACCAAGTCTTTGTCTCCATCTTCACGTGAAGATGACGACCTCTGCTGGCCCCATATTCAACCATCAACCGGGCTTGCTTTGAATGGCTAAAATGGAAACTTGGCTGAGCATGATGGCGCGGAATGAGTCAGACCCACCAGCCCAGCATCATCCATAATATGATCTTCTCAACTTGGCAATTTGTTCACGGGCAACAGCTTGCGTCAGCAAGTTATATGTTTTGTATTGAATAATCAATTTGAACCACCTATAAGTAAGTTTAAACGTGTGTCGTGGAGTAAGCTAAATCTTTTGGAGGCTTTGCTGGTTATATTGTCTTTGGATGTTAGTGAATTGCCAAGCTTAGCTTAATTGTCGGTCTCTTTAAATTCAAACTCAATTTTTGTTCTGTTATTGCATATCATAATCAAACCAACTTAATCTACAACTAAAAAATGACCATTTTCCAGAACTTCCACAGTTTCGCTAAACAGCCAAAGTGGATACTGTTGTTGATGGCTGACTTCGAAGCAAAGCAATTAATATTGTTGATGGCTTAGTTCGGAAACTGCTAATCAATGAGAAACGTCAGATTGACAAGGTCCCCAACCAAAATCCTTATACAAATCTACCACGCTTTGAATACAACTCGTCAAGAGCAATTTAGTTGGTAGAATATCTTCCACTTGAAATATAGAAATGAGAAACGAGAAACAAATTTCAGTATGACGACAAGTGATTCACATGGAATTTGAAGGAGCAGCAACTTTACTCGACTCGTCGTTTGAAAACTGATAACCAATATTATATTCCTGAAATCATTCAGATACCTCCAATGGATGTTATATCAATAATCAGTCGTAAAGCACACGCGAAATGGAGGCCCACGGCCTACAAGGGACTTCATTTTGTCTACATAACTTTAGGTACATTGCCCAAAGTCCCATAAAATAAGATGGTTGTGATGAAGAAGTAAAAAAATGGTTGCGTGCAATTCTCTGCCATCAACGAGAAAAGTCAGACTGACACGTTTCAGACTGACATGGTTGCTATGGCTCTGGCTATTTAAAGGATAGGTTTGATCATACTCGTTCACAGAACTACTCTCGGAAGTCGAGGCCTGTCTATACCCGACCAATGCCTTTTCCTTTGTTCGTCTTCCGAGTTAGTTCTGTTCAGAGGGAGTATCTTAAATGAGACTACCTTGTTTCAGAGCGCCGTATCTCACGAAATTGCTTTTAACTTCTTTTCTGAGATTGTTCTCTACAACGTACCTTTAAAGCTGGCCTCGTTGTACCCGCTGTAAACTACTGTAGATCACGATTTACTACCTGTTAATTTTAAGGCTTGCCCAACCCAACGCAAATCTTTCCTTTAGCTCTTCTTTTTAAGACAGATTGGTGGGAATTTCTGACGCTCACAGCTTGTTGAGGTCTCATACCAAGCAAAGTTTCAAGCTATATCTTATCATAGGTAGGCCCATATTCGTCTGTCTCCCTCTCTGACACACTAATATGTACGTCGTGAAATTGGTCTAGGGAGATAAATAGCAGTCTTAAAGTATGAGCCATCCAACTATTTCATTCAAGAAATGTTTTGCTATATATGCTAAATAATGCTCCTGTTGGCAAAAAATAGTATGACTCGACTTGGTTTGGTTTAACGTCGGTTTACCGATGTCCTTGATTTGTTTATCATCACTGACTGCAAATAGCTGCATGAGACAGAAAAGAGAACGTGGAAGTGTATCGATATTATTAGTCTTGATCAGCACAAGCAATAACAGTTTAATTCAATTGAAAGAACAGTTCAATTCAGCACAAGCAAAGTTTCAAGCTATATCTTCTCATAGGTAGGCCCATATTCGTCTGTCTCCCTCTCTGACACACTAACATGTATGTCGTGAATTTGGTCTAGGGAGATAAATAGCGGTCTTAAAGTATGAGCCATCCAACTGTTTCATTCATGAAATGTTTTGCTATATATGTTAAATAATGCTCATGTTGGCAAAAAATAGTATGACTCGACTTGGTTTGGTTTAACGTCGGTTTTACCCATGTCCGTGATTTGTTTATCATCACTGACTGCAAATAGCTGCATGAGACAGAAAAGAGAACGTGGAAGTGTATCGATATTATCAGTTTTGATCAGCACAAGCAATAACAATTCAATCCAGTTGAAAGAAACTCAGGAGCTATGTGGAAGCTTAAGATAGCAGAGGGTGGCAACAACCGTTATATTTACAGTACAAACGACTTTGTCGGTAGGCAGATATGGGAGTTTGACCCTGAGGCTGGTACACCAGAAGAGCGATCTGAAGTTGAAGAAGCTCGTCACCGTTTTTATGAGAACCGCCATCAGGTGAAGGCAAGCGGTGATCTTCTCTGGCGAATGCAGGTACCTTCATTTTCGCTGTTTTTCTGCATTAATATGTTTCCCTACACAATAGAAACAGCTCCCTTCCTATCATGTTCACAACCTTTCTCATTGAATCAAAACCAGTGCCTCGTAACTGATGGCTTGTTCATCCTTTTCATTTCTCAACATGCTCTATTTGAAGCGTCCCCAGGGCTCGGAGGTGTTGAAGACGTGTGTCTCAAATCTGTTCCGAAAGGATGGGCACCTAGTTTTATATTAGTTGGGGTTATCTCACTTATAACTTAAAAGTTTTAGAATGAACCCTAACCTAATATTAGAGCTCAGATTGAGCTCTACCTCCAATTTCTTCATTGCAAATTCCTAATTGTAGGATTACGTATCTACATATAATACTTGTATTAACCTATACATAAGAAGGGCTGTTAAAAGTTGTATATCCTATAGTGGGACTAAGAGGATTGACACCTAACTTTATATTGGATAAAGTAATTTTACTTATTATCTTAAAGTTTTAAAATAAACTCTTACAAAAAGTTTTGAAGACTTTTGCTTAGTTCAAATTCTAAAATATCAGCAATGGAATAAATACATCTGCCATCCCCTTCAAGGATTTTTTTTTTTTTTTTTTTTGACAAGTGCGATAAGATTTAAGATTTCTTTTCAAGGAAATTTGATATGACATTCTCAGAAAGAACGAAAGGTGGAACTTATTTCACAAATATGTACTATTGCCGTGTGAAGAAAAGGAATGTTTAGTGCTGGCAGGCCTGGGTCCACGGCGTTGCACATGTTACCGTCGAGTGTCCGCCGCCGTGCCTAGCTATTAGATGTGTTTCTATAATCTTAACACCAGAAGCTCTGGTGGTGAAGCGCGTGTAAGCACTGCCGCGCCACTAGGATGCCATCCTTTTATCCTTTCCTTTGGAGTCATTCTTTTATGTCTTGTATTTGAACGGAAACATACTCAACCAAAGATAGAACAGAAACCTTAGATTTATTTATTTACCCTCATACATAAAGGGGATCCAAAGATGCCTACCACATACATTAACATTTTCAGAACACGATGGAAGATAAACTTCTGGTTAAATAGAGCGATTATCCCATGTCCGCATCCTGACCGTTTTTGGAATGTCTATAATTTTATCCATTGGAGCAGTCTTCATTCGAGGTTGAGAAAAAAAATGAAAGAGTGAGAGCGTGGAGTTGATGAATTTGGCAGCAGACTTTGGTCTCTGTTGACCGTAAGGAGTGCTTCCCACAAAAGCGGTTCCCAAAGCACGGCCACCATCCACAAGTTATAGCTAGGTGGATGTACAGGGTATTCAAACCTGACATACGAGATGAAATCTGTCACGAAACTTCGCATTAGAAGGCAGAGCCTGAATGTCTGAATGCTATTTTGGCTGTTGGTTTAGGAAATGAAATTATAAGTATTAGAGGCTGATAGTGCATCTTTAATGTTCAATTACATTTGACTACATGCTAAGATATCTAGTGATGCGAAAACTGTTTGCTATAATATGCTTCCTTCTTTGTCAAAAATGACTGCAGTTTCTAAGAGAGAAGAACTTCAAGCAGACGATTCCCCCAGTAAAGATTGAGGATGGAGCTGAAGTCACATTGGAAAAGGCCTCAACTGCATTGAGAAGAGGCGTCCATTACTTTTCGGCCTTGCAGGCCAGCGACGGCCATTGGCCAGCTGAAAACACCGGCCCATTGTTTTTCCTACCTCCCCTGGTAAGAACAAATATTGCCATCATCTTTCGAACAAACCAAGAATAAAGTTACAGCTTTTGAGAACGATATTTACTAGTAGAATAGCTAGATTTGACCAAGTAAAACATCTTCTACAGATCGACCCCACAATGAATTCTATAGTTAGATTATGAAATTCTTGCTTTTAAGTTGTTTTGGTTTGAATCTTTTTTTTTTTCGGCCGCTAATTTTTTTTCTCTTTTAACCCAAAAAAATGCAGGTAATG
This sequence comes from Casuarina cunninghamiana, assembly GCA_028551485.1. Taxonomy (NCBI): domain Eukaryota; kingdom Viridiplantae; phylum Streptophyta; class Magnoliopsida; order Fagales; family Casuarinaceae; genus Casuarina; species Casuarina cunninghamiana. The sequence goes on from CM052364.1 coordinate 8,358,610, forward strand.
TGTACTTACATTACAGGACATCTTAATATTGTGTTTCCCCCAGAGTATCAAAAAGAGATCCTTCGGTACATATACTATCATCAGGTGTATATCCTTGGAATGTTTACATGTCCCTTGTGTAAAGAGGACTAGAGTTTTTGCTGGATTGCTTCCTTCTCTCCTTGTTCTTTTTTATTTATTGTTGAATAAGTATCCTGTAAAATTTGCATATTGTAGAATGAAGATGGTGGGTGGGGATTTCACATAGAGAGCCATAGCATCATGTTTTGTACGGCTCTCAACTACATTTGTATGCGTATCCTTGGGGAAGGACCCGACGGTGGCCATAATAATGCTTGTGCAAGAGCACGAAAGTGGATCCTAGATCATGGCGGAGCAACACATATGCCTTCTTGGGGGAAGACTTGGCTTTCGGTATGACCAAGTTCCATGAGTATTAAGATCATCAGTATCATACACTAAAAATGATTTTTGTTGGAACTTAAAAAATCTAGTCATATTGCTTCATCAGTTTAGAAAAGAAACCCACGTATAGGTTTCAACTCTTCATTACACATGAAAACTGTTTGCTGATTATTAATTCTATTACACGTTCTGCCTTTGTCCTAGATCTTTGGAGTGTATGAGTGGATAGGAACCAACCCGATGCCTCCGGAGTTTTGGATTCTTCCTTCATTTTTTCCCATTCATCCAGGTTAATACACTTCTGCTTATTGCTTCATTAGACTTCCTCAAATTGCTAGTGTACTTAGACCCTCGTTGGATAATGAAATGTTCTTAAAATTATTTTTTTGAGTGCTGAAACTAAATTCAATGCTGAATTGAAACATGGCTACTACTTCTTTTTGAAGTCGGTGCTCCTATATAGGTGTTTACTTTCTTCTATTTGATTATTAAACTTATGCTAATTTCTTATCGATGGCCCCTCCTTGTAAATTCAGGCAAAATGTGGTGTTATTGCCGACTGGTATACATGCCCATGTCATATCTATATGGGAAAAGGTTTTCAGCCCCAATCACATCTCTTGTTCTTCAATTGAGGAAAGAGCTCTATAATCAACCATACAATGAAATTAATTGGAAGAAAGCGTGTCATCAATGTGCAAAAGTGAGTTTGCCTTAATTTTATCTTACTCATTGCTAGATTTGATTCCTAATACTTTTCAAATGCATTTTTGGTGCATTATTCTGACAGGAGGATATCTACTACCCACATCCTTTGGTACAAGATTTGCTTTGGGATAGTTTGTATGTAATAACTGAGCCCCTTCTTACTCGTTGGCCATTAAACAAATTGATCAGAGAAAAGGCTCTTCAAGTCACAATGAAGCATATTCATTATGAAGATGAGAACAGTCGATACATAACCATAGGCTGTGTGGAAAAGGTAATGTGATCAAGAAATTAAGGGAAGCAATAAAATGCTTCTATTTATGATACAATAGTACTTCTAAAGCCATTTGCTTTCCATAGGTACTTTGCATGCTTGCTTGTTGGGTTGAAGATCCAAATGGAGATTATTTCAAGAAGCATCTTGCTAGAATTCCAGATTACTTATGGGTTACAGAAGATGGAATGAAGATGCAGGTATGTGCACCTATTATGTGCAAACAACATTTTTCAATTGAAAAATTAAATTGCATTTCATTCTAAGCCTTGAGTGAAGAATTCAAGGGGTTGGCTTTGTGAATATAACCGTTCAAACTTGAGTATAAACCAAAAATCTTGTTTTCTAGCTTCAAGTCTGTTAGTCTTTGAAGGCTTTTGCAAGAAAAGGGATATTTGGCTTTGATATACACCATTTATGTGCAGAGTTTTGGCAGTCAAGCATGGGATACAGCTTTTGCCCTTCAGGCTTTACTAGCTAGCAATCTCACTGATGAAATTGGACATACACTAGGGAAAGGACATGACTTTATTAAGAAATCTCAGGTATATTTTTGAAACAATCTCTTCATCATAATCATCAAATCTTCTTTTTTAATAAAATAATAACAACCATTCAATTAGAATAATATTCCATTTTGCTTAAATTTGAAAAGGTCAAGGACAACCCTTCTGGAGACTTTAAAAGCATGCATCGTCACATTTCTAAAGGAGCATGGACTTTCTCTGATCAAGATCATGGATGGCAAGTTTCTGATTGTACTGCAGAAGGTTTGAAGGTAATGAACTTTGTTTAAATGCTTCACTAGGATAAATTGTTGTTGCTTTTCCATAATTAATATATTTTCATTTAAATTATTTGTATTTCACAGTGCTGCCTCCTTTTCTCCATGATGCCACCTGAAATTTTTGGTGAGAAGATGGAACCCAAGCGACTTTATGATTCTGTGAATGTCATACTTTCTCTACAGGTGAGGATTAATCGTCATTAGCATTGCCTTGTTAAGTACCCAATTTGGCAACTATTCCCATGAATGGCTAAACCAAGTTGCATTTGGTTATCGTAAGAATCTAAAAATGTTAACTAAAAGACAAGAACTTCTCTATATCTACTTGATTCCTTTTTCAAAACCTTCTTTACCTGATCTATTGCCAATTCCAGTAGTTAGTGCCATTATTACTTCCTCTGAAACCATCTTTAATGTTTCCTTCTGTTAGTATAGAATTTATTTCATATATACCTTAGTGCATTCAATTCAATAAGCTTTATTTTATGTCTTAACGCAGAGTAAAAATGGTGGCATGCCTGGGTGGGAACCAATAACAGCCCAAAAGTGGTTGGAAGTAAGTACCTTAAGATCCCGAAGTAGTCTTGAAAAATTCTTGGGGGAATATCCAAAAAGTATTTACTGTTCCTAAGTTCACCTTTACAATTTTGAACTCATGGAAAAACTTCCTCTTTTTCTTAATTTTTTTCTTTTTCTTTTTTCCCCCTTTTGCTTTTCCGTTAGTTGCTCAATCCTACGGAGTTCTTTGAGGATATTGTCATTGAACATGAATATGTGGAGTGCACTGGATCAGCACTTCAAGCCTTGGTTTTATTTAAGAAGTTATACCCGGGGCACAGGAAGAAGGAGATTGAGAATTTCATAGAAAAAGCTGCTCAATTTCTTCAAGACATACAAATGCCTGATGGTTCTTGGTATGTTCCTCTCCTAGTTCATTAGACATTCTTATAAAAATATCTCCTTTCTACACAAGTACTAGAGAGATCCATCGCATGATTAAATATTTCCATAGGTATGGAAACTGGGGAATTTGCTTCACATATGGTGCATGGTTTGCACTTGGAGGATTAGCTGTGGCTGGCAAGACGTACAACAATTGTGCAGCTGTTCGTAAAGGTGTTGATTTTCTACTCCGAACACAAAGAGATAATGGTGGCTGGGGAGAGAGTTACCTTTCATGCCCAAACAAGGTAACATTTTCTACAAGCATAATGAGAGGAGCTTCTTTTCTCAACAAGCGTAGTGCTAAAAGCCTTTTATTTCAAGAGGCATTGCACTAAAAGCTTCTTTTTTTCCAACAAAAAATAATAATAAAAAAAAAAAAAATTGGTCAATAACAACATTGGGTTCCACAAATTCTAGCTAGGGAAGGAATTTTCATTGATTATGTTCTCTTATTTTTAGTTTTATTTTTATTTTTTGGATCAATTTGTCAATGTTTAATCATACAGGAATATGTGCCTCTTGAAGGAAACCGGTCAAATTTGGTACATACTGCATGGGCAATGATGGGTCTCATTCATGCTAGACAAGTGAGTTCATGGTTCAAAATTCTAACGTTGTTTTTCACTTGTCATCCTATTCTATGTCATTCTAGCATATTTTGATACTAAATTGTATTTGTAATAGGTTGAACGAGATCCAACACCTCTTCATCGGGCAGCAAAACTTATAATTAATTCTCAATTAGAAGATGGTGATTTTCCTCAACAGGTACCTCCCCTCTTGAGTATTACTTCAAATTAAAAGAAGTATATAATACCAAGTAACAAGAAAAATTGGCATGAAAGCTACCTTTGAGCTTCATTGTGAAATGAGGTTTAGCCTCAAGAACTTTATAGTTAAATTGCAATGGAAACATGAATTCGATTCATACAGCATATACTAAATAACATAATGCAATGTGAATTATAAGTAAATTTTATCTAAAGCATTCTAACCATTCATCACTTTTTTCTACAGGAAGTTAATGGAGTCTTCATGAGGAACTGTATGCAACTCTATGCATTATACAGAAATACCTTCCCATTGTGGGCTCTTGCAGAATATAGGAAGCATGTCCCATTGCCATCCAAAAAACTCTAAACAAAGTAATTGACTATACAACTCAACCATTGCGCAAGAGGCATGGATAAAGAAAGCCTATTTTTAATTCTATTACTGTTATGTACTTTTATACTTCTTTAGTAGTCATGTTAAGGCTTGTAGCTTGTTGTTTAAGTACATAATAAAATGAATCAAAAGCTCTCCTTGTTAAGAAATTAAAGCAACAAAGCTACAAACAAAGCAAAAGCACCATAAAAATAATAAACAGTTAGGGAGAATAAAGGGAAAATCATAGAGTTTATGTGGATTAAACCTATGGGTCAAGGGAGCAACCCTTTTCTTTAATGAGAAGGAATATAAGATGAGTATGTGTCCTTCAACTCCCACACAATTTTTAGTCTATAAGCCTATTCAAAGTCCATCTCAACAACCTAGTGAAAAACTTATAGCCAAGTGGGATCAAACCACTTTTCAAACTTAGGTTGCTAGTTTGGCTTATAGGAATCTATTGACTGTTTCCTTCAAGAATTCCATATGTTCTAGATTAGTAGTGAGCAGTTTTGAGATAACAACGGTGTTAACAGAAGAAAATCATAGTCTATTGGGCTATTTAAGTGGTAGCATACAACTTAGCTTGTAAATTGAAAGCAGTTTGATTGAATTGAATAGAGGAATCAATTGATCGATAATAAAAGGTGGAGGAAAGACAAGAATAAAGTAGTGACCAAAAAGTCACTAAAAAAAAAAATGGTCAAATTGTAATGAAGAAATGAGAAAGAGAACACCAAAGTGATGATCAAAAAATTAAAAGTATAAAATAGAACAACCCTAAAAGCAACAAGTGGATCTATATAAACAGAAAACATTGACAAGCAAGATTTATAGTAAGCTAAAAATAAATACATCAAAGATAGTTTGAAAACCATAGTTGGAGGGCCTAAATGCTGTGTTACAACTTAACATAAAAGAAAGTATATTTAAGAAGAAGCAGAGCATTCCTCAAATGCTTTCTCACTCTTTTATTTATAGATTATCCTACATATATATATATATATATTTTTTATTACTATTACATGATGGTTAGGCAGTGGAGATAAGATTAATGGAATCAACCACCCATCCTACTCATGAAGGCTTGTTGCACGGCTAAAACTTGGATGGTCTTTAATCCCTCATAGTGGATAGAGAACATAACAATGCCCATGTGAAGTCTAATCTCTCCATTAAATGTGTGGGTCCAGTGGATATTAGAGTACAATGACTCATCCCAAAATCTGAAGGAATTAGGTGGGAAACCTTCAACACTTATAAGGCCGAAGGTCCATCTTCTTGTTTCTGATGTGGGACAATATCCATTTTTAACAATCTTCCTCATGTGCATATTGGTACAAATATTGCATGTGGATAAAAGCCCAATTATTTAGCATGTTTAAGGCATAGGGGATTCAAAGCAAAGGCACATCTTGAGTTTTGATACCATATTAGAGTGTAAGAGTCCACACCAAAGGTGGTTGTTTCAACATCCATGCAAACAATGATGGGTCATCACTATTGTTCTCCGCTCACACCACCAAACCTGCCTCAAGATCCATGTAGTTAACTTCTTAGACTTCCTTACTATGATGATATCATGCCCTTATTCTAGAGGTTGATTCTACGGAAGCTATCCTTGGCATTTAATATCTCTCCAAAACCTTACCAAGTAGCGCTTAATGTCAACCAAGCACTACAAACCACCTTCTCAAGGCTTTCCAAAGGATCGGGGTTTTCCATAAGTAGCAACTTCAAGTCCTTTATAAAGAGTCTCGCACTAAGTTATAAAACCTAAAGATGAACCTAAAAGTTAGGTCAAGAGTTGGAGCGACACTTTCTTTATTTAAGCTTTATTACAATAGATCATGTTTCTCACACTTTTGGTGTTGGACTTTTGTTCTTCACTCATGGCCCCTGCAAGTCAAGCGACATTATGCTTGAGGTTGCACAAGGTGAAGCAAATTCAACCTATGCTCCCATAACAAGTTAGAAGGTCCAAAGTTTAACTCAAAAGTTAGCTCAAGAGTTAGAGAGGCACTTTCTTTATTTAAGCTTTTCTTATAAAAAATCACACTTCCAATTTGAAACTTTCATCTTTCACATAAGTGGTAGATTGCTTCAATTGTAATATCTCTACAATTTGATGTTTGTATTTTTTTGTTATATTAGTGACTTTAACATCAACCATATAGGTTTTGGCTCTTGTGTCGAGCACCCATACTTCATCAGCAAGCTCAGTCAGTTAAGAGTAGCAAGAGATTGTGGTATCTTGTGTGCTTGATACGCATGATTGAACCTTTTAAAGCATTAGAGCATATGGCATCTCGCAACTGTGTGACCACCACTAGAATTTTGAGTTGACCCTTGCGATTGCTGCTTGTGCTGGCCTTTTTTATTGGCATGTTGTGACTGGTTAAACTGAACCCTAGGAGGAAAAGCCTAAAAAGGCACAACGTCCTTCGCCATCTCTACAATGACCTCCTCATTGGTTTCGTTGTGTAGTAAATGTCACATTTTTTGTTCGGAGGCTTGAGGGGTAACGACTCAACTAAGCATCAAAGGCTTGCAATTGCGAAATCACACCATTGAAGACTAGAGTAGGACGCTTGAACATTGTTGTCCTAAAAGGTTCATCTTCCTGCCAAGACCTTCAAGAAGATGAAACAACTTTACTTACTCTAATAAAGGCTCACTGATCGAGCCCAATTGATTTGTAAAGGCCTTAAAGCCATAGAAGTACACAAGCAAGGGCTTGTTTCTCGTTTCAAGATGATATATCTGAGAGAGAAGATCCAACTCCCTCGCTTCTATGTGCAAGGAAAATTGAGCTCATTCCAAACTTGAACTGACTCACAATGCATCCTTCGGAAAGTAAATAAATTATGGTGAAATTCTCATTAAATTGCTGCATCATCAATTGTATTAGAAATTGAAAAGGTAGCAAGGAAGGGTTAGTTGGTAGGGGAATTGAAGAGTACTTGGGTCCAACGCTGTGATTCCAGTCGCATAAATTGGCTACCTACGTAAGAGCATCCGTCCATCTTCCCCACCAATAACTCCAACCTTTTGAATGCCTACAATCTTAGCAGCATAGCCCCCTTGTCTTCTAACGTCAGAGGGATCCACATCATAGAAAATAGGCAAGACTATCATCCCCCCTCTCTTCCTGCACTCTAAGATCGTCACCAGTTCTTCAAGGCACCAACTAGAGTAAACATATTCTTTAGAGAACAAAATTATGGAGATTTTTGACATCCTAATAGCTTCTTCCAGCTCCTCTTTGATTTCTCTGGACTTGCTTGTCGTCTTTGAAGGTGGGCACTCCACGATAGCCCAGAGATGTATCTACTGTGTCTGTCATATACTTGTGGCGGTCTTCGCGCTGAACGCTAAAATAAACAGCATGGTCTTGGGCAAAGGCGGAAGATGCTGAGGAAGAGGATGCGGCCATGGAAAAAAAGCGAGATAACTGGCTAGTACGCTCCCATACCTCAACAATGGTCATGGAAACCGGAATTCACTTCCCCCACCCTTCTTTACTCCTCCATTTTGTTGTTTATTTATTTTTTCAGGTTAAAGCAGGTTCACTTTCCAGGTTTGTTCGTTCCAGATTGACGCGAAGTGATTTGACCGTTTATTTTTTTAGTGCAGTCACGGTCGCCGACAATGACTTGGCGTACGATGAATTGATTTACAAACGAGTGGACCCAAAACGGATTTCAAAGCTCATTCAGTGGGAGCCGCCGTACAATTTCGGAACTCTGAATGCCGAGTGTTCTGAACACGGAGTGTTGTTATGTGAGCAGATTTGTAGCTTCACGTGTCATCCAATCTTCTCCAATTGCATCAAAATCCAACTCCATTTTTGTTATAACTAGAGATAATACGTTCACGTCTATGGCCTTTGCAAGAGTGTATTCGTCATCCTTCTCCTTCTTGGTCCGCTGTCACGAGGTGTCGGCACGAGTGTTCTTGAGCTTCAAGGGGGAAGACACCCGCTGCAACATCACACCACAGCTACACAGGGCCTCGGTGGAGGCCGGGATTCCGACCTTCAAAGACGATGTGAACCTCGACAAAGGGGCGAGATTGCGTCCAAGCTTCTAAAAGCCATCCAAATGTCCATGATTGCAATCATTATCTTCTACAGAAACTATGCTACTTCTGGGTGGTGCCTCGACGAGCTGGTGAAATCATAGAGTGTAAGAACAAAGGTGGCCAGGTGGTGACTGGTTAGACTGAACCCTAGGAAGAAAAGCCCAAAAAGGCACCACGTCCTTCCCCACCTCTACAATGACCTCCTCATTGGTTTCGTTGGGTAGTAAATGTTACACTCTTTGTTCGGAGGTTTGGGGGGTAGTGACTCAACTAAACATCAAAGGCTTGCAATTGCGAAATCACAACGTTTAAGGCTAGAGTAGGACGCTTGAACATTGGTGTCCTACAAGGTTCAAATTCCTGCCAAGGCCTTCAAGAAGATGAAACAACTTTACTTACTCTGATAAAGGCTCACCGATCGAACTCAGTTGATTGGTAAAGGCCTTGAAGTACACAACCAAGGGCTTGTTTCTCGTTTCAAGATGATATATCTGAGAGAGGAGATCTAACTCCCTCGCTTCTATGTGCAAGGAAGATTGATTGAATAGTTCATTCAAACTTGAGCTAAAGTCTCAAGCTTGAAAACGTCTCCCAAAACATCCCTCAAAAGTGTTCCTATTATTAAGTTAAAGATTATAATAATATTTTGATGTTAGATAACATAAATATTTCAAAATTTTCATATTTTGATTTCCTATTATTAAGCTATTGCCGTTTTTCTTGTTTCTATATGGTTTAGAGGATATGCAGCTAGTACAAGGAATGATTAACCGATGAGTTAGGATAAGGGGCTTCCCTTGGCATCTCTTTAATCAAAACTGCTTTTCCTCAATAATCATATTCAGATTTGCGCAAGACAAAGTTTTCATGTATCACAAAAGCAGTAAATGCATAACCAAATTTTGCTATATGAGTATTTCAAATGAACGGATGAGTAACATCTCTTCATCTTCGGTGTTATCATATCCGTTGATCAATCATTTCTCTGTATCATGGGCAACTTTAGGAGGTTCTTGCAGTAATAGGCCATGAACCTTACCTTGGGCTTGTGTCCGAAGATCATGTATTTCTTGTCCCTGAAACAACGAATACAAAGGGTGAACTTTTTTTAACTCCCAAAACTATTCCAAGGTAAGAAAAGCTAATGCATATGTCATAATCCAATGCATAAGGTTTTGGATTCTGGAGCATTTCATAACTAAAAGCATAGGAAAACATTACCTGCTTGGCATTCTTCTGACGCTCTTTGAGTAAAATATTCCGAAAATACCTATCTCTCTCATGCCTCTGCAAATCCAGTGGCGCAACACTACATCACTAATGGGATATAGCAACAAGAAATCAACTAAGAGTTCTGACATCCTTTTGAGTTAAAGTATACCTGGTTATTCAGGGTCCGGATATACTCCTGAAGCACTGCAACCTTGCAACAGCTTTGCTGGAATGGCTCCCAAATGTCCTATACATATGAATTTAATTAGATATCTCCCACACGAGACAAAGCATAGATTTCATTAAACGATTGCTTGCCTGTATGTATGTCGGTAGAGGGCGACCTTTAGCAAAAAATATCTGATCCACTCCAAGAACATTCAGCAAACCAATTTCCCTTGTCGTTATGATGATTTTACTTCCCATTCCAAACCAATTACGGTTTCCAACTAGGTAATAAAGTTGGTCCAAATTGTCCACATTGTCAAGAATGATCAAAACACGTTTAAAGCATAACTTTTCCTTAATCATTTCCACTCCTCTGATAGGACTTGTTATTCTTATATTTTTTTCTGACAGCACATCAGACAGAAGTTTTTCTTGTGCACAAACTAGACCATTGGGCTGCTTTGAATTTTGTCCCACATCTTCGAGGAAGCTACTACCTTCAAAAGTAAAAAAGATTTGCTTATAAATAGCTTTTGCAATTGCTGTCTTTCCCAATCCGCTTGGTCCACATAACCCAACTATGAGAACATCTCTCGACCCTACTTGCAAGAAGAGATTTAGGTACTGGTGGATTGTGTCATATCTAAGGGGATAGATGGAAATGTTCAGATTCGTAGGAATTCGTTTGTTTACAATATCTTCAACAACTTTGCCCACCAACACAGATTCAATCCTGGTTGTTGACATCAAGACAAAAGTTTTAAGCAAAGAAATATCCAAGAGCGAACAAATTAGACTAAAAAAGAGCTATTAGGTAGGATGACATAATTGAACAATAGTTCTACTATTGTGAAGAAAAGGAAAGCTGACTCACAATGCATCCTTCGGAAAAATATATAAATTATGGTGAAATTCTCATTAAATTGTTGCATCATCAATTGTATTAGAAATTGAAAAGGTAGCAAGGAAAGGTTAGTTGGTGGGGGAATTGAAGTACCTGTCTCCAACGCTGTGATCCCAGCCGGCATAAATTCGCTGCCTGCGTAAGGGCATCCGTCCATCTTCTCCGCCAGAAACCTCCAACCCTTTGAATACCCACAATCTTAGCAGCATACCCCCTTTGTTTTCTTATGTTACAGGGATCCACATCATAGAAAATAGGCAAGACTATCATCCCCACTTCTTCCTGCACTCTAAGATCGTCACCAGTTCTTCAAGTGTTGAATTTTTACATATAGGAGAGGGCCCACCACACTTACAAAACCGGCTCATAAGTGGGAGATTCTCTCTCCTATATATACAGCGCTTTTTTTGTTTTTGTGCCCGATGTGGGACTTTTTCCAACATCAAGGCACCAACTGGAGTAAACATATTCTTTAGAGAACAAAATTACGGAGATTTTTGACTTCCTAATAGCTTCTTCCAGGTCCGCTCCAAGATTCGTTCCTATTTGATTTATTCGGAGTTGCTTGTTGTCTTCGAAGGTGGGCACTCCACGGTAGCCCAGAGATTTAGCTATAATGTCTGTCGTAAACTTGTGGGGGTCTTCGCGCTGAACGCTAAAATAAACAGCATGGTGTCGGGCAGAGGCCGAAGATGCTGAGGAAGAGGATGCGGCCATGGAAAACAGGCTAGAGAGCTCGTTGGTACGCTCCCAGAAGCTCCCAGAACTCAATAATGGCCATGAAAACTGGAAGGCGCTCTGATTCGAGTGTATGGTAGTGAATTTGACTGACTGGTGAATAAGACAAGAGTTTGAACAACTTTGTTCAAGGGTTCTACCGTAAAGGATACAGAACCACATTCTTTTGTATGTACACGGCAACCCGGACTCCAAACACTCCCCCTCCCTTCCTCTTCTTTACCTCTCTATTTTGTTTTTAATTTATTTTTTTAGGTTAAAGCGAGTTCACTTTCCGGATTTGCTCATTCCAGCTTCACGCGGTGTAATTTGACCTTTTTTTTTTTTTTTTTTTTTTTTTCAGTGCAGTCACGGTGGCCGACAGTGCTTTGGCGTACGATGAATTGATTCGTACTTAGGAAAATAAAACGACGCACAAGTGGTGCCAAAACGTATGTGACAAAGCTTATTCAGTGGAAGCCGCCGTACAATTCCCGAACTCTGAACTCGGAGTGTTGTTATGCGAGCAGATCTGCTGCTTCACATATGTCATCCAATCTTCTCCAATTGATTCGAAACCCAACTCCTTTTTTGTGATAACCAGAGATAATACTTTCACGTCTATGGCCTTTACAAGAGTGTACTCAACCTCTTTCTCCTTCTTGTCCGCCGTCACAAGGTGCCGGCACGACGTGTTCTTGAGCTTCAGAGGCGAAGACACCCGGTACAACGTCACGCCGCAGCTATACAGGGCCTTGGTGGAGGCCGGAATTCCGACCTTCAAAGACGATGTGAACCTCGACAAAGGGGGCGAGATCGCGTCCGAACTTCTAAAAGCCATCCAAATGTCCAGGATTGCAATCATTATCTTCTCCAGAAACTATGCTACTTCTGGGTGGTGCCTAGACGAGCTGGTGAAGATCATAGAGTGTAAGAACGAAGGTGGGCAGGTGGTTCTGCCGATATTTTACGACGTTGATCCTCGTGACGTTGGGCAGCAGACTGGAAGTTTTGCGGAAGCGTTCACCACACATGAAGAGCGTTTGAGGTTGGGGAACTTGGCGGAAAACAAGTTGGAGAAGTGGAAGGCAGCTTTGACGGAGGCGGCCTCTCAATCTCAAGGGTGGGATTTGCGGGAGGTTTCCAGCTGGTATTTTTTCATACTTATGTATGGATCCATTTTCCTTTTGTGTGTGTGTCGGAATCTGCTGCCGGGGCTAAGAAGCATGTGGTTAGATCTAGCTCAAGGAAGTAGAATAAATTAACAGAGACCAGATAAAGATATACTTTCCTTACTGGGATATTTTAAATTATAGCCCCTTTCTCAATAACAAGAAATAACATATGCAACGCTTTGGTTGCATAGCCATTCTGAATTGATTTTTCAATCTCAGGTAGTTCCGTAAATAGTGTGATTGAAGGAGATAGCTTATATGTGGATTTCATGTACACTCCAAATCTGTTGATGCAGTGTTGTTGTTGTGGCTGATCCGTTAAAACCAATTTAGAGTTCCTAATCCTAGATGCAATGTTCACAGTGTTTTCGTTTTGGTCATGTTTGGCAGGCATCGGTCAAAATTCATAAAAGAGATAGTGAAGCATGTTATGAACAGACATCAAGACGCGCACATGAGTGCATCGATCTTCCCACCTTCAATGGATTTTGGTGTAGGGTACCTGAATCTCTTGTTAAGTGTGATATCAAATGACGTTCTCATAATAGGCCTCTGTGGAATGGGCAAAACAGCGATTGCCAGAACTGTTTATAATCAAAATTGTCTGAGATTTGATGGCAGCAGTTTCCTTGCCAATGTAAGCACGACTGCAGAAAAACCAGATGGTCTACTTTCTTTACAAAGACAGTTTCTTTCTGATATCCTGAGGGAAGATGGTTTTGACATAGACAGCGTTGAAAGAGGATCTGAAATGATAAAGGAGAAACTTGGCAGCAAAAGGGTCCTCGTGGTTCTTGATAACGTAAATAAGTTGGACCAATTAAATGCGCTTGCTAGAAGGCGTGACTGGTTTGGTTCAGGAAGCAGAATCGTCATAACAACGAAAGATGCTCGATTGCTCAATGTACTTGAAGTCGATGATATCTATGGAGACGAGGGCATACAGGTGAGACCCTTCTTTGGGTTTATTGGCTGAGCCAAGCTATAGACATTTCAGAGGAAATTTGTTGTATGCAGGTAATAGAGAATCAGTTAAAGCAGAACCTTCAAATGATTAAAGATCTCTGGCAAATTAAACAGAGGGTCGAAGCCGAGGTTAGCTTTGCTTCATAAGGCTGTTTTGAAAATATATAACCTTCAAACCTGATTGCTTCGAAATGTAGGCTTACGAGGCGGAAATGTCCCTCATCGCTGAGATAGAAAGAGAGCGAACCAAAAGCATTGCCCAGGTACGATTCTCTTTTCGTATCAGATCTAGGAAGTTACAAAGTCTTACTTGATTTTGTACTTCGTAGGCGCAAATAATTGCTGACTTACGAAATGGTATGGATCGAACTTTGTCAACAAATATCGAAATGAAGGAACTGGAAAGCCAGGGTTTTGGGTATGCGGATTGCGATAAGATTGTTGTTGATTTTGAGCATGGAAAGGAGATTATTAGTGGAAATGCAGAAATGAGGATGCCTCTCGTTATGGCGTCCAAGGACGTAGATGAGAGAAGAAATGGACTCGCAGGTCATCATGCATGGCCACAGTCTTGAGTGTGCGAGAAACATTGGAGTTTTTGCATGGATGGTTGGAGATACACTCCATTCAATTATGTATATTGTTCTTCACGTTTAAAACAAAGGTTTAAGCTCTTAGAGCTTAATTACTTTTCGTATATCCTAAAATACTGACAATGACAACTTTCTCAATACTCAATTTTCCATGATGCTTTCAGTTTAACTTGTTCCATCTTCCACATTAGGTGTTTCATCTTGCATGATTCCCACTTCTTTGTTCTACGTAAAAACAAAGTATTTACTTTCTTCACAGTCTTGCTTGTTTACCAGAGAAATTTCATGCAAGAAAAATTTTTAATCTTAAGTTCTTTCACACTGAACCAGTGGCACGAAAGTGTACTGTCTTGGCTAATTTACATAACACTATTGGGTACAAGCGTCCTAAGTATTTTAATCAATGGCATGTAAACATGGGACCTTATGGCTTTAAGTTCACCGCGGGATAGCATGTGGGATTTATCTGAGGGTTTTCTATTTTCTGCTCCATTTTAGGTTGAATGCCTTGTCAACAAATGAAAGAGACTCAATGCTCGTGCATTTACACGTAGGGATTTATTGAATAGGCTTAGTATATTATCGGTCCTCACTATATGCTACCATTTGTAACAGCAAAATATATAACTATAAAGAAAGGAAATCAATGCAATAATCTAGAAATAGGATACTAATAGGAATTTAGAGGAAAGGCGACATCCGGGAAGAACAGGGCACATGGTTCTTACACTATTCTATATAGCATTTCCCTTATTTACTAACTATCCTCGAGTTGGAGTATATATGGCATATAAGCACAACTTGAACAGATAAACTAAGAAACCAGCAAGTTGGTTTCTAGATTTGTGGAAATGATGTTTACGTTCACAGCATGAATTCCCGTGGGATACAAAAAATGCCTATTATTTCCTAACAGAGGAGAATGTGATTGGTAGGAGAAGAAGGGGCCAAGAAAGAGTTAGAAAAGAAAGAGAAGGGAAGGAGAGGAAAAAAAAAAAGGAAGGGTGTTTCAGCCAAAACGAAAGGAGAACCCAAAACAAGGTATATTTAATTTGCGTACATTAAATTTGCATGTTAAAATTTATTAAGACGTGGATTTTTGTTGGTCAAATTTTAGATGGAAGTTTAAGTTCAAGAAAAATTGTACGACGTTGAATTCTGAACGTGCATGCCAGGATTTCAAGGCCGCCTTGATTTTAACGCATTTTAAGGGTTAAACTCATTTATGTATTTTTTTTCTCTCGTGATCTGTATCTCCCACTTTCGTACATGAGATCCAAGAAATAAAGAGAAGGCCTGCAGCTTCCGGCCATAGAAGGAGCTTTGGGAGATAAGATACGTAATCTTCCCAAGAAAGCCTTTTTCCATTTGTCTGTAGTGAAGATTTATGTTCTAAACGGCTTAGGTGATTGAATGACTACAATTCCTTTAGTTCAACATGATGGTTTCGAGCATGCTCAATATGTGCTTAGATGATAACTAGTTTCCTTGTCTATGTTGTGTCTAGGAGTTGCTAGAGGATTGGTGTTATGTGATAAGGTTTATCCTGCCCCCAATACTTCGGCTTTCAAACTCACAACATCATTGTCCCTAAGTACATCTACAGTAAATAATTATTATCAAGCCAACACGTCAAAGATGTTATTCTCCTATTACATATTTGTTTTACAGTTTATTCAGGCACCACCGGCACACCTTATGAAACTGTGAAGGGAAGAAACCATTGAGAGAATTAAGTGTAAGAAATTGCAGACAAATTCTTCTCAAGTTCTATAAACCCATCTGTGCTGACGCCTTTGCTCTTTAGGAAATGCGAGTACCAATGAGCAGAGAGCTTTGGTTGTCTTTTTAAATCAGGGTCATCCATATCTACATAGTATAGGCCAAAGCTAGTTGCATAGCCGCCCAATAACTCATATAAATCCAAGAAAGACCATTGAAAATAACCCCTTGCGTTTGATCCATTCCTTCCAATTCAGAAAGAGAAAAAGAAAACCAAAATGTGGAGTTAGGTCACATAAGCAAATACTAGAATGTCCATGCAAAGAAAGATTAATCCAGTTCCATTTTTATGTTAAATCACTGTAGTAGGATCAAGACGTCTACGGTTGTAAACACCAGATTGTGGCGAATGTATTATTCATGGTACTTTTGGATGCTATCTTAAGATTGAAATAAGGTCAACAGAAAACAGATATACCTCAATGCATCAAGCAGGGCCCCAATGTGTCCATGCAAGTACCTTACCCTTGGCCAGTCTTCCAGTGATGAATTACGTTGAGTTTGTAGTCCTGTAAGAAAATTACATATATAATTCAAATATATGAACATAAAGAATGATTGGTAGAACGGATCTCAAACGAAGTACATGGGAAAAATGCCCGGAACTTAACAAAGGTGATATCTGAAAATGCAGAACATGCAGGATTAGACAAGTTCCTTTGCAGCTAATTTGTCCATTATTTGATCTCTTTAACCATAAACGGTACCTTCATTTAGTTTATGAATAAGCAGGAAGTCAACGCTTGTTATTTCTAATCATCTACTGCAAAATGCAAAAATGTTTTTAGTAATACAAGTCTAATTGCTTCCAGGACAGCAAAAAGCATTTTTCCTGCATTAATTCATCTTCTGTCATCCGATCTCATCACCCCTTGAAGTTGATTCATATATTTCCACAACCATCTATCAAGTCATTATACTTAAATGAGAAACTGAGTTTACAAAATCTAAATCTGAGGATAATTTAATACAATGAATCTCATTGGCAACCAAGTTTACATAACATATCTGTGTACTTGCCAGTTTCTTGTTTCCTAATTCTGGGGATTCACAATGAGCAATCAAGGGTTCCTCTGGAAAACATGCAAGTTATCCAAGGACGACAAGAATCATGAAAAGAAAGTTTTGTGAAAGTATTACTACAGATGATTTGGCACTGGAAATGCTCTCTAGCACTACACTGACCGATTTTTCACTACAAAAGGAGCTAGCATGCCAGATACCTGCTTGAAGGATCTAGCATGCCTATTACTGGATTCAGCATACTTTCATCTGTTGTGTCCCTATAATTGACTATGGCTGTAGGCATGTGTGTCATTGCAGGACGAGAGAGGAAGAGAGAGACAGAGAGAGACAGAGAGACAGAGAGAGAGAGACAGAGAGAGACCATTCTCATGAATGTAGATAGGAGGATTTCCATAAACTTGCTTGAAGTACTCCAGCAGCTCTTGCAAACCCCAGGGCGCAATTGGAAACTGAGTAGAACAGACTATTTAGACTGACATAACATTAAAAAATAAATAAACAAACAGCCTTCTCAACAATTGAATTTTCATTTTCTCACCTCAAATGCCGACGTATTCTTTTGCGGAACTGCCATAGTAGGGAAAACAACAAACTAACTCAGTTTCATCTCCAAAAAACTAGGTAACAAAAGGGTGAACTTGTTGAGGACATCATGAACATATACTAGAAGTCGGAGTAATGTGATAGTCACTTTAGAAATACGTACATGCAAAATCTATTGCCATGTCCGCATCAAAGTTTCTGACCTCCATCTCTAGTTTTCTGGAGTCATCCTTAACATACATAGTGTAATAGTAATTTACTCCTATGAAGTCAACTGAACCCTTGACTTGATTAGATTCAAGACTCGTGAAGGCCGGAAGTCTTGTTCCTACATTCTTTTTCATTACGTCTGGATAGTCTCCGTACACCAACGGATCCAAATACCTGCAATACCATGCAAGCCGAGGATCAATGAACTATGGAATTCAAGATAGCTTTTCAGTGAAAAAGTGGAGAAATCTAAAAAACTTCTTTTGGTTATTTGCCTTTGAGGCTATTATCGGATTAGTCTTAGAGTTAAGAAGAACAACGCCACTCTATTTTTGAATGTATAACTCACCAACCAACCAGAAAGTCGAAGGCTCTTTGGGCAGCAATTTTATCTTCGGTTCTGTTCGTTACAGGAACAACCCAATAAGAAAAGACATTGATTCCTATAAGTCCGCGCTGCTTGTCCTGCATTGGCCATAGTCTAAATTCATGAATATTTTGGTCCTGTTCCACAGTAATAAACCAATATGGCATTCTTCTAAGACGATAGTGCATTTTTTAAGCTGGCATACTCGGACAAGATCCTCATTATGGGACATCAAATGATGAAGACTTTGTTGGAAAATTAGAATCAAAGGTAGCCTTCATAAAATATGAAAGGTTTTCATGAGTAGATATAATATTACAAGCCAATAAATTACACCTCATGAACAAGGATGAGATATGTACTGAACTTATCAATTGTAATGTCCACCAAAATCTTAATGCACAATCTACGAATTCTACAAACTATGTATTGGATGTTCCCAACGGATAGACTGATAAGGGTAACGTTTGCCACAGAAAGTTAAGACGCCCATAATGGGTGGGCATGCAGATTAAATGGAAGCCTCTTAGTTCCTCTCTTCATCCATTACAGAAATATTTGTGGCGTTTTCGACCACTAACAAACAAATATAAGGAACAAATGAAGAGGGAGAAGATCAAAATACTCATCTAACCAAATTTCATCCAGGTTAAGGTATAAAGATGATTTAGTCTCTCAAAAAAGTAAGCCAAAAGTCTTAATTTGCTATTAGACATAGATAGAACAAGCTAAATTGACCCAACTGCTTCGTATGAATAGATTACATGGTACCTGGTACTTCTCCTTGTACAACATAGAGGCTGATGCATGGGCCAATAAGATATGATGAGTTGCCAGGTAAGGTTCAGTTGAGGAATTGCCTCTAGTGCAGTTAAATCCGAATGGGGAAGAACAATGCTGAGGTGGCAGATATCCCCCATCATAACCCCCAATCACAAAGACATTGGCCTCATTCAAAGTTGTCCAGTGGGAAACCCTGTCACCGAAGTTCCTGAAACACACGTCTGCGTATGCCGTGAAGTCTTTCCTGCATTCAAATCTCGGTAATTCAATGACATGCCTTGCCATGTTCTGCCCCTTGGGCACAGAATGTGCATGTGTACCAATTTCAATGATATCTATGATAGATTTACGTTGAGAAACATACACAATTTTCCGATTAACCCATCCTCCATACTCGTCTTCCAGGGCCTGTGGGAGGTCGCTGTGGTGTAATGTAACATGCGGTTGGATTCCTGCTTGGTTAACAAATAAAAGAAATGACAGGAGGAGGAATTAGCATATGGGAAGCACTCTTTGTTGCTTTTAGATTAGAAGTACTCTTGCAATGCTGAGAAAGTTTAAATCTCTTCATCTATGATAGAAATAGGCAGTAACCATTGCTGGTTAGTTCGTTGATAAGATTGTTGTAATATTCTAGTCCCTTCGGATTAACAGGTCCTCTTCCATCTGAAAGAGCAGAAAAGGAGCAGCTTAAGTGTGAGGACAAAACACCAGAACTGACTTCTTCTTTATTTAATGTCTGCAAGAGATTTGTGATCCTACTTGGAATAAGTCTCGACCAAGAGATGGAAAATCTGTAGGCCTCTAGGCCAGTATCCACCATGAGCTGGACATCTTCCTGCGAGCGTGGATTAGTCCTGATCATACATGAACCATGGTTCTAATACAAGACGGTTTAAATAAACTAATATCCAATTGGTTTCTTGTGTCATAGTTATATAATTGTTACAAGAAATATCTCTCATGAAGAAAAGATTCATTCCTTTTCAACCGATCCTTGGCCAAATTAAATCAGTAGTCCTTCTCTTACAGTCATATAAAGAGACTGTCATTTTACCTTGTATCGGTGATACTCATCACATGCTATGTCGCCGTCGCCTACATACTGATTTCCTGAAAATTTAAGGTTGGAGATTAGCCTCCCAGGTCATATCACATCTAAACACAGATAAATCGCAGAATGTCTTATCTGCTACATTTGTGCTTGTGCTGTCTAACTGCTGCCAAGGATCAAGTTTGATCATCGACATGAATCAAATACACAAGAGACCAAGGGAAATGGATAGACATGCTCTTTCCCGTTATCAAGAAGCCTAGAGCTCATGCACCTTACATTATTTTTGGCAAGTGGTAGTCCTGCCATTTTTGATAGAGTTCAAGATTTTACACTTGGTTTCAGTGGAATGAAATACTTGGTGATAATTTAAAGCTAAAGAATCTTAGTTACAGACAAGTTAGATTTAACGAACTCTTCGTTTTCCAGAGCTAAGATTCTTAGAACGCGAAGATGAAAAGCAATCCCAAAGAAAAGCTTACCAGCATGGGCGAAGGTGTCCCATATGCTGGGCGCCCTTCCGTCTTGATCTGCAGCACCTTCAACCTATCATCAGAAGATACAAAGAAAAAGCCGATCATCTTCATAAGATTGTTCTCATATGTATAACGAAAAGCAACGTAAAGAAATTCGTTATCCATCAGAATCTTTTATTCATTTTTACCGTTACAATTACCTGGTATGCTGAGGTCCCGGAACCAAAAACGAAGTCCACAGGGAAGTCATCTCTGCTAAATTTATCAGCAGCTAGAACTACTGAAGCTAAGTTTGTCAGAAGAAACAGAGAGAAAAAGAGGCTCAGCATCCTCCCGACGCGCAGAATGACAGCCTCTGGTGCACACACGATTTTATCCTTTGAGTTGACTCAACTGAAAGCATCTTTAGTTGTTTTCGGGAATTGACAATCCGGTCCCCCGGTTACAGTCCCCGCCATGTTGCGCGTTTTCCAAGTTTATGGGTTTTATGTAAAGAACAACATAACGGCCAGGAAACAGAGAATTGTTTTTTTTTTTTTTAATGCTTTAAGATACTTATAGAATATGCCTATTTAACCAAGCTTACGTACTTTTCTTGCAAATTTTAAGCTTATTTATCTTCATTTAAATGTTAAAAAAAGTGAACTTTAATATTTTAAAAATTCATTTTAATGTAACATATATATATATATATATATATATATATATATATATATATATATAAATGTTAAAAAAGGTGAACTTTAATATTTTAAAAATTCATTTTAATGTAACTGTGGCAAAATTTTTGTATTTTCTCAACTAAATGTGTCGCATAGGAAATGTAAGAATAAGTTCAACATAAATTAATTGAATTTCGGTCGTAGTATTGCCTCTTTCTTTCTTTTCCAAACACGTCCTTAGAAATCGGTGGAAAAAGGCGGGCAAGGTAAGCGGGGAGAGAGTCCGGAAAACGTTGGGGGGCTCTCATTCTCTCCTCGCCTTTCGCTTTGACAGTTGCAATGCCGCTCTGTCATTCTCGACCATTGTTAACTGTTAATGTGTTGCTTCTCCTTCCTCTGGCTCCTAATTTTAGCCTCCAGAACCAACTCGAAAAAACACACCAAAGCTTCCACAGATGTATCTTTGGACGTTTCTATACATGGATGAACTATCATCATTTTCTCTGCGAGGTTTACATTGTTTTTCATAGCTTTCTGTATTCTGATTCTTTTCTGTGTGGGAAAGATGTGCCACAACAGAATTGTTGTTTTCTGGTATCTCGTCTTTGGGGTCCTGACGACTACTGTCCATTCCAAGACTGCTCCTCCGGATGGTACGTTTCCTTATTTCATGAAATTCTATTTCTAGCCTTTTTTAAATGTCTTGAATCTCGATTATGATGTATTTTTGTTATGTACTTTTGGGATGTTATTGGGGTTTCATCTACTTTTGATGTTTGTGTAATTTCAAATGCGTAAGTTGGAGATTATGTTGAAATTGTTGTAATGCAAGGTGTTCATTCTGCTCTCAGCTTCATATTCATTTTTATTTTTATTTTTTATCACATGGTTATACTTAAGTTAGCGTGGTTGTTATATTGCCCCAATGATATAGTAAGCTATATGATCCTTTAGTATCTTGGTATAAGGTCAAAGCTGAGTTTTCTAACGAATAATTTCCCTTGTTTTAAAGCAACTTATGGGAGCAATTTCTTCCCCAATTTATTTCTTTTTCATATTTTGTTTTTCATGTCTTTCTAAGATGACTTAGGGCTCAGATTCACATGATATATCTAGTTGCATCTTGAAATTTCAATAACAATATGATCGATGATTACTTTGAATAAATAAGGAAAATATCGCAATTGGTTTTGATATGAAGATAGAGAAGAAGTGAAAGAGTTTCAACCTATTCCTATTTTATGTACCAGTGCACTTTGAGCTTGCCTGATAATCATTTTTTATGGAGGTTATACAGGTTATGAAACCTATAGGCCATTTCCCAGATTTATGCAGTGCTTATTTGCAGGTTATTGAATGAAAACTCGACACTTCTTTGCTTGAATTGCCATCATATGTATATGTGCATGTGTGAGAGAGAGAGAGAAATATTTACAACTTGATGGAGTCTCACTTCTTTGTTCTACGTAAAGACAAAGTATTCATTTTCTTTACAGTCTTGCTTGTTTATGAGAAAAACGAGTTTTTCATACACCAGAACCAGTGCACAAAAATGTACATTTGTTGGCCGATTTACATAACTGTACGGGACACAAGTGTTGCAAGTACATTAATCTATGGCATGTAAAACATGGGGCTTTATAGCTATTGGATCTTTGCACCACACTATAGTAGGTGGGATTTTTCTGACCTTCGTTATCATTAATTTTTTTTCCCCTTTTAATAAGAAGGCCTTGTACAAATGTGAAACAGATTCAATGCTTGTGAATAAAATGTAAGGATTCACAGAAGAGGCATAGTATGTTATTGGTCCTCACAATATGTAACCGTGTATAGCAGCGTAATGCATGATTATAAGGGAATGGAATTTGGTACAATAATCTAGAGATAGGATACTAATAGGAACGTGTAGGGGAATAGAGATATTTGAGAAGAACAGGGCACCTGGTTCTATCACCTTTTGTATAGTAATTCCTTATTTACTAACACTCCTTAAGTTGGACTGTTTATGTGATTTAAGCTCAACTTGAACAAACGCAGTACCTAATTATGACATGTATGTATTTCTGGCTCATTATCTCATCTAAGATGGAAGCGTCCTCATTCCAATATTTTTAGTCCTTTTGTGAAACAGAAGATTGAATGCACTATGTAGAATAGCTTAGTAATTGAAAAGCAGTCTAATTGGAGTAGGAGTTAGAAAGCCAATTTCCTGAAGAAAATATTTTAACCAGTCAACTCACTTGCAGTATGGACTGTAGCACTATACTCAGGTTCCACACTTAATCGTGCTTCTGATGTTTGTTTCTTGTTCTTCCATGTGATCAGATTACTTTGTTTTTTCTTGTGTTGTGGCAATGTTTTGAGGTGGCTCATCGTTTTTGCAGCTGGTTCTTACTGTTTGTTGGCTGGTTCAGTTTGTTTTTTATGGATACAGTTGTTTTACTGCATGCTTCCCGGGCCTTTTTCATTGCTTATTCAACCAATTTGACAGTATTTAAGCTTGACACAAGTGTTTGCAATTTTTTCTTTTTTTTGGGTCTATGATAGCTCTCTAGTTCCAATATGACCTCATATGATGTCATAAGCCAACTTGTGGAGAAAGTGTAAGAAAGTAAGGGAATGTATCCTAATTTTTAAGAAAATGAGGTGTCCCTGTGAATTTTTGTATACTGAGATATTTTCTGTGAGATTTCATAAGGTGAAGGTGTCCATACTAAGAAATGTTGTACCTATTCTTCTATATAGGAATATGCTATGAAGGCCAGATATAGATTTTGCACGCCTCTCTTTTGTGAAATGCCCTACTTTATACTGAAACACTGATCATCTTCTCAATTCTGGTTTGAGAATTAGTGGCAGCAACAAGGTCTTGCTAGCAACCACCACAGATACAAGAGTAGAGAGAACCAAAAATCTAATGAAGTTACAAACAACTACCAAGGAGACTGAAAGTTATTTCAGTCACTGGTCACTACTAAAACGACAACAATAACAAACAGATATCACCAGCTTCCACAACGAGCACAAGAGCAGTCCTTTATAATGATGGCAGTGGTGCTGGCATCTCAAAAATTCCAGTGATGATGCTGTTTCCACCCAACTCATGGGAGCACCTGAAGCTTAGTTTCCCAGTTCTGTTGCAGAACCAGCCAATAGAAAGGAAAAAGAAAAGAAGGGGAAAAAAGAAAAAGAAAAAAGGAACAAGGTGGACCTTGCATTAAATTTTAGACGCTGATAACATATCAAGACAGGGATTCACATACAAGGGTCCAATGCTGGCCTTCGAAAAGTACTGGTATTTATAGAAAGAAATACATCAGCGGAAATGAAATCTGCTCCCATATTTTAGAAATAAGGACACCTAATGGGCGACACATCTGGTCCAATAGTTCTTTCCCTTCTTACTTCAACATTAAATTCATTTTTATAACATTTAGGATAGTTCCTAATCTTTCCTTTATTACTATGGTGACTTAATTTGTGGCGTTATATCTGCTACCTTGACTCTTGGGTTCTGTACACATAGATATCCCTTATGTTGTAGGGTTATGTCAGAGGAGTTTCATCTATTTATTTAATTTATTGTCACTGGGACCAAATTTCTTCTCTTGAAATGAATGAGCGTAGTGATGTATGCTAACTCTGTTTTGCAGTCTCCGCTCTTAATGTAATGTATAACAGCTTAAAATCTCATTCACAACTGGCTGGATGGAAATCAAGCGGGGGTGACCCTTGTGGTGACTCCTGGAAAGGGATCAAATGCTCAGGCTCATCTGTAACTGAAATGTAATATCATTATATAATTGGTCTTATCTAAACTCATCTGGTTTAAAATTATTCAATACGCAATGTGCTGAAATTTCTGAATTTGAACCTTCTTTCTGTCAAAAATATGCAGAAACTTATCTGACCTTGGGCTAACGGGATCCGTGGGCTACCAGCTGTCAAGCCTGACATTTGTCACTCACTTGTGAGGCCTCGTTCTAAAAGATAAGGAGCTTTTTGTGTTAAAATTCTCCTTTTCTCAGACATTGTTTGTTTGTCAAGTACAGTGATGTAAGCAAGAACAACCTCAAGGGTGACATTCCATACCAGCTCCCTCCCAATGCAGTCCACATGTAAGTCTGCGGATGATTGCTTCACATACCCATAGTAACATACGCTGAAGAGAATATAGCTGTTAATAGATGATGCGCTTTTCTTTTAATAAATAATATTGAACTTCACAGAAAAGGGAAACAGTTATGCTTACTTCAGTCAATGGATTAGGTTGAATTTCTTGAGCAATTCTTTGATATTGCTTAAAATTCAAGACCTCCATCTTTTTAAGTGTTTATCTTGTGGCTTCTGACGGGTATAGGGATTCCATTTGGTTTCAAGTATGGAAATTAGACTTTGCTTTAAGATATTATATAGGCCTTTAATGAGTTCTGCTCTAGACGTCAATCTTTTAGAACTTTCTTCTGAATAACTGGTTTTTCTGTTATCTTCTTGATATTCATTTTCTCTAGGTCTCTTTTTATTTTCCTTGAGGTGTCATACTGATCTGATGAGCTCAATGTACAGAGATCTTTCTCAGAATGGCTTCACTGGAGGTGTTCCTTATTCAATTTCTCAGATGACTGACCTTGAGTACCTGTATGAAGCTTTTCCTGTTTTGATATAATTTGTTTCTATTGGTGTCATTTCTCATTTGTTTCTGGTGGGTTCAGAAATCTTGGTCATAATGAGCTGAAGAACCAGTTGAGTGATATGTTCGGAAAACTCTCGAAACTGAAAGAGCTGTAAGTATTAGTAAAATGGCAGAAAAGTCCTCTCTTTTCCCTAATTTATCTTCTTGTTCTTTCTTTCTTTCTTTCTTTTTTTTTTTTTTTTTTTTTTTTTTTTTTGTATTGCACTATCTTATTTGCTGCATCCAAGTGTACCACTTTTTCACTGAATATGAATTAAGCTGGCTTCTGGCTTTTCATGCGAATTTTTTGAATGTGCTTTAGTCTTTCTATTCATTCATTAAATAACATGTTATTTTAAATTGCAAAGGGCTATTGAAATTTATCAAATTTGTCGTAAGAGTGAACGCCTCCACAAAATTCAAAAGTATTTTCTTACACAATAAGTTATCATTAACCATGGATCACATGATTAAACTTGAAATTTGATGCAGCGTGTTCTAGGATTTGTGGGTCGTATGTTCTTAACCATAAATCTACGGCTTTAAGGAAAAAACTGCTGGGGAAAAGTTTCTCACAACTGAGACCTTGATTGGTTGAAGCACATGAAATACAAAAACACTAGGGCTAAGAAATGACCTGGGGACAGCAGTATCACTAGCATGCTAAACCTCAATAAAGGTTTAAATCTGAGATTAGAAGAAAGATGCTTAGCATTCTCAGGTAGATGTCTTGTATAAGGACATGATACCATTTATTCAAGTGCAGTTAGTTAGCTTGAATGATATTACACCTGTACTTCTAGGTTTGAAGAGTAAAAAGGAAGTGAGAAGATAGAGTTGCAGAATGAGTAGATTGGTGCTCTAGCCAAAGGAAATATTTGAGTCATTAAAGGAAATATTATCTTGATATGGTTTGTAAGTAAAGATTTTAACTAGGGTCAATAGTTGAGTGGCAGAGCCATTGGCTTCTGACTTTAAAGTCCTAGATCAAATCCCTTCATTTCCATTACCTATAAAAAAAAGAGAAGAAAAGAAAAGATAAGTAGAGATAAGAGAATACATTTTCATATTTTTTTTGTTGTCTTTGTTTATGTGACATATGATAGATGAAAAGATCATAATGGCAATGCTCCCTTGCAGTTGGTTGATATAGTTTATCTGCCCAAAATTTTGTCACATAATAAGTGTTATAAAAATTTTGACTTATCATTTATTTTTATGAGTCAATAAGTATTGTTCTATTCTAATAGCTTTTTTACTAGACTTCTTTGTTAAACAATCAATTATCTTAAAAATTAACAAAATGGGAAATGGCATTTTTAATTGTTTGATTAGATTTAGTACTTTCCTTTGAATGTGAAAAACTTTCCTTTAACAAATAAACTCAACAAATAGAATTGTCATTTGGAATGAAGCATTAACTTCAAATGAGGGTCTGAATTAAGGACTTCTATTTCGATATCATATGAAATCACTAATTATTCAAGATATTGCATTGATAGAAAACTAAGAAACCATCTTTTATTAATATTAAATACACTTTAGATCCACTGTACCATTTATGGAACATATAGAAAATGACAAGGAAATAAATATAAAGGCATACAAACATTGCCCAAACAATTGCAGAAATTTTGTTTGGACAAAGATATTACACTCTGAAATGTGATACCGTCATGGACATTTGATGGAGGTTTGATGTTTTCTCATATGCAATATCTCATTTTAGATATCAGTGCCCCTAAAAATTTAAGTACTAACCATCGTGGACTACCTCACAGGGATCTCTCCGACAACTCATTGTCAGGAAATTTACCTCAGAGTTTCAAATCACTATCAAGCCTTCAAAAATTGTGAGAAGCAGTTTACTCCAATTTTAGATCTTTGAAATTCATTGTTGCTAACTCCTTATATTCTCATACAGGAATTTGGAGAACAATCAATTTAGTGGTTCGATCAATGTTCTTGCAGATCTTCCCCTCACAGATCTGTAAGGAGAGCTCCATTTCATTTTTGTTACTTATGATGGTTTCATGAAAATGATAAAAGAATTAGTAATCATTCTGTTCTATTTTTTGCATTGTTTAGATCTAGTTAGTTCTTTTCTTGTTCAATTTTTCTTTCTTTCTTTTTTTTTTTCCCAATATACCTTTACCTTTATTCCAATACTTACTAAGACCATATTGTATATCTTTTATTTGTTGAAGTAGTGGAAGGAAATTCTTTTGGAGTTACTATTTTCTAATACCAGATGGGGTGTTCAAATTTGTTGTTGTTTGGCTTGTACCGAACTATATTCATTTGCATGGTGCAACTTGCAAACTCCATGGCAAGAGGGCTCAATCTCTTCTGCTCATAGAGCTTGCCCTTTCTGTCTTCTCCCAATTTTTTTTTGTTTTCCTTTCAACAATTAGTTCTCCGTTTTGCATGCCTTGTCGAACTATTGCATGCATAGAATCATTTGATGTAATATTAAGCATCTTTGTTAGAAATTGGCTTGTGTTATGGAGAATGCATTATGGGCCTTACTTGAAAAAGAAGTTATATCTGAATGGTCTTTATACAGCTTCAGTATTGAAAACAGATTTTCACCACATTGTACTTGAGAAACAGTAATACTCATCGGAGAATTTAATAATATAGTGAATAATGTTTCAAAACTCAACATGGTGTTCAACATTTTCTGTATTGTCATTTTCCAGTTGGGGCAATTGATCCATCCTAATTATCTGGTCTGACAATGCAATGTACATGTATAATTAAAATGGTGAATTGAAATGTCCTGCCCAAATTTATTTTGGAATCTATGCATTATTTCGATTGTTAAGATAGAATCCTGTACAATATGGCTAAAGAGAACTAGCCTTAAGAACCACAAGCCTTCATAGATTACCTTGCATCTTGGAAGCTCCTTAAACTAATGGTTGTAGGTCTTCTTTTTCAGTTCTGTTGTTCGAGGACCACACTATGAACTTGCAAGTTCCATGTGTAACTGCTGAAGTTGGTGAGATATACCGATACCTAACTCATTATAATATTTTCAGGAATGTAGAAAACAACAAATTTACTGGCTGGATTCCTGAGGAATTAGAGAATATAAACTTAAAGTGAGTGTTCTGTTCAAATTAAAATTCTAGTTTATGGATGCAATGCTTAATCTTTTTCCTCACATTGTGATTGTCTATATTGAAGAACTGGAGGGAATTCCTGGTCATCTGGGCCTGCTCCTCCTCCTCCCCCTGGTGCAAAACACCATGTTAATCATCACTCTGCTAGTAAGGATCATGGGAAGTCTGTCAAAAGTGGAGTGGCAATTGCTGGAATAGCGTTGGGTGCACTGGCAGCAATGGGTGTTCTAATTGCTCTATTTTCAAGAAGAAAGTCTGCACATTCTTCACATTATCTAGAAGATGTGAGGCTTAGCCAGCGTAGAACTTTAACCCCCCTTGCATCTCAGGAATTATCCCAAGACTTGCATGCTGATATAAGCAAAAGCTTCAGAGGTAGTTTTCCTTACCCAGCAATTTCTTGTAGGGAGCTCCATTATAGTTTTCTTAATATGCCAAGTAGTTTCTTTATCTATTCAGAGTTGTCCTGGAAAGTAGTCCGAAACATCTGTAGCATGATAATGAGCCTTTGTGGTTAGAAGGTTATGGTGCAAAAAGTATATGTTTCCGTTTTAGGGGTATGCTATCCAAAATACAGATAGTTGTCATTGACTGAATATAAATAAATGATCTTGTGGCTCACATAGCTAGTTATCTATAAGGCCTGAGATTTTGCCAAATTAAGTTCCGAATGTAAATAGATCGTGTCGCATTTCTCCTTGATGGTGTTTTTGGCTGAGTTCATTGGCATCTAATGATTAGGTTCTGATCTTTTGTATGCTTCCTTTAGGTTCTCCTTTCATATATGGTTAAAGTCAGTTCTTTTCACTGCAAGTGTGACTTCTGCTTCTCCTTTTTGTAATGTTTGAGTCATTTTCCTAAAGATAATTGTTCTATCGTCATTGCATGCATCATAATGACTATGGTAAATGTGGACTTCGTGCTAATTTAACCGTATGGATGATATTCTGATGTCAGAGCATAAGTCATCAGGTCGATCTGCTTCAGTTGATTTGAAGGCTTTGCAAAAATCTCCTTCAATTGGTCTCAACCATCCACCTTCTTATTTGAAGCAATCATATGATGAAAATGAGTTTGCAAACCGTCTAAATGCCCGACGGAGCACCTCCATTCATGCTACTTCTTTCTTGTTGTCTGATTTACAACTTTCTACCGGTAACTTCGCAACAGGCCGCCTTCTTGGCGAGGGATCTATTGGACGTGTTTATCGGGCTAAATATCCTGATGGGAAGGTAGTTTCTGCTTGGTTATTATATTTGCTACTTGGCTGGAATTGTTTTTCGACATTTGTCTTTTTCCTTGCATTGACCACGAGTGGAAAGTATTAAGTTTATGTGCGTACTCCTTAGGTAGTGCAACCATCCTAATTTTTTGTCAGATATTTCATTTAA
Organism: Casuarina cunninghamiana; assembly: GCA_028551485.1. Lineage (NCBI taxonomy): Eukaryota > Viridiplantae > Streptophyta > Magnoliopsida > Fagales > Casuarinaceae > Casuarina > Casuarina cunninghamiana. The sequence continues at coordinate 8,388,793 of CM052364.1, forward strand.
GGGTTTCACCATTCTAATCTTCTTGTTTGGTGTCAAAGAAAAGTCTCTTGCAAGCACCTCATGCAATTGACTTCTAATTTTGCATGTCAAGTTCTTCCCTGTAAATGTCATTGTGTTTGATGTTTGCAGATTAGAATCAATTTCTTACAGTTTTCCTATTATGTTATCATATTACATTTTTTTTCTTTTGGCAGTTTGGTAAAGGAGGGTGTGGGGGATGGGGTGTCGAACATGAGACCTTTGGGTCTCATGCCGGTGGTAACTCCATTAAGCTATACCGTGTTTGACAAGTAGCATATTACTGTTATAATTGTTAAAACTACATCTGAAGAAACCTCCTTCACACACTTAATGCAATTATGTGGCCCTTAGACACTTAAAATTATCTTTTGGTGTATTTCTTTTTTCTGGCATAATCATTATCTAGATGGCTTTTCTCCAATCTTATCCAAGCTATTTAGACTTATCTTGTTTTAAGCTGACATTCTTGGTGCTCGTTGCTGGATAATGTTTGCTTGAAAGCTATCAATAATTGCTTATAGTTTGATTTATTGTGCTGAATTATCTGAGTGACCAAAATATAAGAGCAATGCCCACTGAGGAGGAGGTAAGTTTAAGACTTTAGTAATTAGATATTGCACTTTCTTTTTTCAGGTTCTTGCGGTGAAAAAGATTGACTCATCACTTTTCCAAGGAGCGCGATCAGATGAATTTGCTGCAATTGTTTCAAACATCACCAAGCTTCGCCATACAAGCATTGCTGAGCTTGTCGGTTATTGTTCAGAACATGGTCATAACATGTTAGTATATGAGTATTTCAGGAATGGCTCACTCCACGAGTTCTTGCATATGTCAGATGATTACAGCAACCCACTAACTTGGAATACAAGAGTTAAGATAGCATTGGGCACTGCCCGAGCTGTTGAGTAAGTCAACATAGATACTTCTTTTTGGATGATTTATATTCTTTTTTATTTTTATTTTTATTTTTTCTGGAGGAAAGAAGAATAATATTTATTGATGATCACATTGAGATTCTATTGTATATGCACATGTTTCTTCTCTAACCAGGTGTGCATGCCATGAATTTGATTGTTTCCTCATTATTCATACAGACCATTAACAATAAAAATTCCGTTTTCCCTTTCAAAGTCAAGCCATAAATTTCTCTTTGAATAGTTGGTAGCCTCATTGTATTTAGCCTTGTGAAGATTTGAAAGTCCATAGTGGAATTTTAGATCTATGCCTGTCTGCAATTTTTTTTAATCCAGTTTACCCCATATTGCATAATTTCTCAGCTTTACATTCTTGCTGTCAGCCATAAGAAACGCTTTTAGTTTACCATGAACGGTTCAAATTATCTTCAACTAATTCTTTGGGTATCATTTCTCCATGCAGGTATCTCCATGACGTCTGTTCTCCGTCCTTACTCCACAAGAACATTAAGTCATCCAATATATTGCTCGACACAGAGCTCAATCCTCATCTCTCAGACTGCGGTTTGGCAACCTTTCATCAGGTCTTTAACTCAATTAAAGTACATTAGATCTTCTTATTTTAATAATGTTTATTTAAGATTTGCTTTGGACTCTTAAAGTACACTATTTACCAATTATACCTGATGTTGGTTTCGGTTCTGAGCTAAAAGCTAGGCTCACCAAAGGAGTAAGTCATGATTTCAATTCGATCAGTTAAGCTAGACCTGTTGCAGCATTGTGATGCGGTGATCTGTGGATTCTGAAATTGCATACCTGTTTGAATATTGGAATAGTTCTGCAAGCACAACAGGTGTCACCACTTATTTTTTTACTTTATTTCTAGACATGGGATATGGGTTAAATTGACTGGCTGTTTAAAGATCTGATCCATCTATGTCATTCGATTGCATCCAACTTGGAACGTTTCTCCAGTGACTTAGAATAGAACCTGCTGATCTTTTCTAGAGTAACCTGACTGAGTGTTATATGATCATATCCCTTGCATCAAACTTGGAAAGTCACTGTAGTGATCTTAGAACAGAATCTGCTGATCTTCTATACGGTCAAACTCTTCAAGAACTTAGTTGAAGATGTTCAGCTTGATTACTATCTACCCTGTATTTGGTCCTTATAACTGTACCTAGTTTTGTGCTTCTACCATCATGCTCTTATGCGTTATCAATGAGGAGACAGAATCTACGGATCATATCTATCTGTGTTGTGTAACACTGCTGTCATGCTCTCAGCTTGACTGGGGTTTATGGAGACCATTCTAGAAAATGAAATAAAGCCTATTTTTCTAACTTTGGCTGGAAGGAATATATTATGTGTACTGAAAGGTGATCAAGAATAAAAGAAACACGAACTAGAAGAGAAGGAGAAGGCCTTTCCATTCCAGCGGCCTATGTATTTCGAGCTTTGAGATTTTTATAGAACTTTAGGGATTAAAATTATTTTTAACTTGGAAGTGATGCTCACTTTATGTAATGCTATAATGATTTGGGTAAGAACTTGTAAATCAAGAGCAGATGAATTATCAACAACCATCACAGATGCAGCAGGGTAGCATTGTTTCTGAGTAACTTAAGCTAACTATCTCTTGTCCGAGAAGCCATTAGATTTGGTGAAAACCTCGAGTGGAGAAAGAACGTTTGAAATTGCTTACATCAATTTGAAGCAAGTCCTGTTTGGTTTGACACCAAATTTCCACGGGTGGTCATTAAAAACTGTGGTTTCTGTCAAAACTTGTATTTCATGCACTGATTTTCTAGTTTAGATCATCAAGTAAGCAGAGTTCATTAAGGTCCAAGTATGGCTTTGACCTACAATGCCAATCAATTGAAATATTTTATTCTGCTTCAAGAAAATTTTGAGTTGTTCACTATTTCAAGTTACTGAAATTCATTCCACATTTTTCACTCATCTGAAACTGAATCATCATTAGATCCATTAGGAATCACTTTGCCTCCAGGTTTCCCAAGGTATAACTGCCGCTTGCTTTCTTAAAGCAAGAAATAAGTTTCACTATTTATGTTGATTTCTTTATGAAGAAGTACCTTTTCTTTTCAGCGCACGAGCCAGAACCTTGGGATTGGATATAATGCTCCAGAGTGCACAAAACCTTCAGCCTATACTGTGAAGAGTGATGTTTACAGTCTTGGGGTGGTCATGTTGGAATTATTGACAGGGAGGATGCCTCTGGATAGGTAGATTGCATGGTTGATTTAATTTTTTATTCACAAAGATGATTACAATCCTCTATCTGAAGTAAAATTATTGATCCCTTCTTTTAGTTCAAGACCAAGATCTGAACAATGCCTTGTTCGGTGGGCCGCCCCTCAGCTTCATGACATTGATGCTCTAGGAAAAATGGCTGACCCAGCACTGCGTGGATTGTACCCACCCAAGTCGGTCTCCCGATTTGCTGATATTATAGCCCTCTGCATCCAGGTGAGGACCATGGCTTCCCACTCCAAAAACCTGTTCATCAAGAAAGAAGATATACTATATACATGTCAATTCGTTTGCTTCTTAATGAAGCCAAAGTTAGGCAGAAAGATAGAAATGAGAACCAAACATGCATGGGTCTTCTGTCATTGTCAACCTCTACCAAGGTGTTGGTAAAGGATTAGACATCCTACAGGTCCTAGTCTGGCTTGCTCTGGCCGAAGTTGTATTCTATGTCATCAAGCAATCATAGTTTGTAGGCCTCACGAAATAAAGGCTCGACATCAGATGTCATGTCGATTTTCACTAAAAGAATCCTTAACATTCGGTTGTTGGAAATGACAAAGGGGTGATGAAGATGTAGCTGCATCTTTTCTCATGATCATTTTATTTCTTTACTGTTCTAATATCTTTCGCTTCATTCTTGTATTAGCCGGAGCCCAGTTTTCGGCCACCAATATCAGAGGTGGTGCAGTCACTGACGAGGCTAGTCCAGCGGTCAACTGTGAACCTGAGAGATGATCTTGGTACTTCTCGTCGGATGGATGACTATGACTATTAGCGATTCATGCTCAAAGTTTTGTATATATGTCTTAGTGGACAGATTCAGGGAAGGAGAATATTTCTCTTCTTGTATTTCCCTCTCATTGACATTTCTGGTAATAGATACTTTCTTCAGAATCCTCCGGAACTCTTGCATTTCAGTTTCTTTGTTTTGAAGTTCTAAGAAACTAAACTGAGCAGTCTATGAAATAAAAATATGTGGAAAACCCCGTACAAGCTTAATCCTGTGTGAGGTTACAGAGGTAAAAGTCCAAATTGGGTGCGTTTTTGAAGCTGAAACAGACTGACTGCTTAAGCTTTATAACATTCATTTTCTTTTGATCAGCAAATTTCCTAAAAATAGACTGTCGATGTCGGTTGTTAAGTAGTATTTCCACTTCTAATATGTGGAGAGTACAATAAACAAACTTCTGAAAAATGGCATATCTTATTAAACAAGCTTTTTTTTTTTTTACTGTTGAACCACTCGGTTCAAAGCTTTTTTGGTTCAGGCTCCAGTTGGGCAGTTTTAAGATTACATTGTTAAGTCTGCTATGCCGATCATAGACGTTGGACTTTCCAGGCTCATAAGGAAATCTTCTCTCCCACTGCGGAGCTGGAGGTGACTCATAATCCCTGAATGCCTACCATCAATTTCATTACCAATAACTAAAATGGGAACACGATGAAAGAACAATTCAATCGATGGCATACAGGAAGATATTGAGCTGCCCAAAGCTCAATAATCTGTTAAAGTTCAAATTCAGAACCAAAGGGTCTCCATGATCATGCCAACCCTCCTAGCTCACAACATCTATGCGGATGATCTTCACTTCCCACTAAAGTGTATAACCCTTAAGTTGTGGGATTTTGTCCCTAAGTGCTGCCTCTAAAGTAATGCAGGAGGTATACAGAAATATGAACCCATAATGGGTGTTCGGGTGACTTCTAGCATAAGCCAACAAAATGAAAGGGGATCCATCACGGAACACTGTATTACTAGGACCACATTCCAGTCATTCCATTTCTTGGATCACAAACTTCTTCGGTACCCTCCAGGAAGATTTTGGCAGCCTCTGCTAGCTCTTTGATCCCACTTTTCGGTTGCTTCTTCTTCTTGGGACGCTAAATTCATTAACTACTGTTATGTTGTTCTTGTTTGTCCACCTTTGATTTTGTCCATGATTGGCTGCAAATCTCTTATTTCTCTCTTTCTTCATTATCTTGCCCTCATCAAACTACGGAACAAACGTATTCCCTTTTTTGTCGCAATAAGAAGAATATTATGGTATCTACACCAGTATACGTCCGAACAACCACTTGTGCTATATACGAATGAACTACTGAAACTTGTAGTTTAACTACGCATTGACGCATTAAAAACTAACACGAACAAAAAAACATATTGACGAATGTCGTTTCCCTTTTCTGTTCTAGTCCGCCAAGATGCTTTCTTTTCCAGCCTTGTCATCTCTTGGAGAGAGTCAGGAATCGAGGACCCATTTTCATGCTTGATTTCATTAAGGCACGAAAGGGACTTGTCTCCGGTAGATGCTTTTGTTGCTATCAAACAGGTAGGCCTTAAAGCAAAAGATAAGGTCTATAAACGACTTCTATAGCGACAAAGTTATATCTCTACATTGCCCTTTATGGCTCCGCAAACAGTTAACTCAAGTTGAAATTTCTTAAGGTTTTAGGTAGTACAACATGGCATGAAACATGTTCGTTTCCACTCATCGGCGTATGCTGCACTGGTAGGTGAATTGCTGGCTGGGAATCCAGCTGAATAAAGAAAGAATGTCAAGTGTATATTGGATGAAATAAAGAAGACTACTCATGCCAAAGTCAAAGTCGGTAGATGTTGGAGCAATTTCTTCGAGTATATTGGAATGGGAAAAGCAAACAACAAAAGTTAAAAAACTAATTTGGACCCGCTACCTGACGTCTTTAAGAGAGATCTTGTGTTGGATGTGTTAGGCGATCTGGGAAACTCAGCGATTTCTGGTCAATCTCATTTTCGGCTTCCCCACTATGAAGTTTTACACCAGCCTGCACCAGCCCTTAACTTAAGTTCTTGGGGTAGAAAAGTAAGCGTCGGAGCCAAGCTGGCTTGACACTGTTTTCCGCTCCGTCAAAGACTTTTGAAGTCTCATTTTTTAGAGGACAGGGAAGAAATATTGAAGTATGCCATCAGTGTTTCGAATTTCTTCTGGCATTCATTACAGAGAGAGTTAAAGATCAGTTAGGTTGCCGTATTAGTGGGTGAGACAAGGGTCGTATATTTCATTCTAGGGTTGTAGATGTAAATAGAAAACAAGGACTTCTGATCAAAAACTCAGTTGGGAAGGATGGATGCGTTTGCATGTCAACTTACACTTTGGAAAAAATTTCATCAATTTTTCTAGGTCATTATCACAAAGTATAATTAGAAATGCTAATGCAAGCTAGATAAAAACCATACAAAGGAAACAACAATGCCACTAGCTTTAAATGCTAACTACGCAGTGGTTGCCAACTTTTTATACAATTAATGTACTATAACAACTTTTCAAACTAAGCTTTCAATTTCTCACACTTCTTTATTAAATCACTTTGGCTTCAATGTTTAAGCAAGATTGAAAAGGTTTTATTAAGAAGAAGAGTTGTTCAAGCTTATAAGATATTACAAAGAGAGTGAGAGATTAGCTAAGGTGTTATATCTGTGTGAAAGACAAGGGTTGTATATTTCATTCTAGTGTTGTAGATGTAAATAGAAAACAATAACTTCTAATCAAAATTTAGGGGGGAGGGATGGATGGGTTGGCATGTCAACTTGCACTTTAGGGAAAATTCATCAATTTTTTTAGGTCATTGTCACAAAGCATAAGTAGAAATGTTAATGCATGCTTGATAAAAAACATCGAAAGGAAACAACAATCCCATTGGCTTTTCATGCTAACTATGTAGTGGTTGCCGACCTTTTATATAATCAGTGTACTATCGACACTTTTCAAACAAAGCTTTCATTTTCTCACTCTCCTTTATTAAATTACTTTCGCATTAAATGTTTAACCAACATTGAAAAGACTTTATTGAGAGGAAGAGTTATTCAAGCTTATAAGACACTACAAAGAGAGTGAAAGATTAGCTAAGGTGTTATATCTGTGTGAAAGGCAAGGGTTGTGTATTTCATTCTAACGTTGTAGATGTAAATAGAAAATGATAACTTCTAATCAAAAACTCAAGAGGGAATGATGGATGGGTTTGCATCTAAACTTGCACTTTGAGCAAAATTCATCAGTTTTTCTAGGTCATTATCACAAAGCATAATTAGAATTGTTAATGCATCTTGATAAAAAACATAGAAAAGAAACAACAATGCCACTAGCTTTAAATGCTAACCATGCAGTGGCTGCCGACTTTTTATATAATCAGTGTACTATGGATACTTTTCAAACTAAGCTTTCATTTTCTCTCTCTCCTTTATTAAATTACTTTCGCATTAAATGTTTAACCAACATTGAAAAGACTTTATTGAGATGAAGAGTTATTCAAGCTTATAAGACATTATAGAGAGAGCGATAGATTAGCTAAGGTGTTATATCTGTGTGAAAGAAAAAGGTTGTGTATTTCATTCTAGTGTTGTAAATGTAAATAAGAAACAATAACTTCTAATCAAAAACTCAGAGGGGAAGGATGGATAGGTTTGCATGTCAACTTGCACTTTAGGCAAAATTCATCAGTTTCTCTAAGTCATTACCACAAGGCATAATTAGAAATGCTAATGCATGCTTGATAAAAAACATAGAAAGGAAACAACAATGCCACTAGCTTTAAATGCTAACTATGCAGTGGTTGCCAACTTTTAATATAATCAGTATAACGTGGAGACTTTTCAAATTAAGCTTTCATTTTCTCATACTTCTTTATTAAATCATTTCTGCTTTAAATGTTTAAGCAAGATTTAAAAGGTTTTATTAAGAAGAAGAGTTGTTCAAGCTTATAAGATATTACAAAGAGAGTGAGAGATTAACTAAGTTGTTGTATCAGTATGAAAGACAAAGATTGTGTTTTTGGTTCTAACATTGTAGATATAAATAGCAAACAAAGACTTCTAATAGAAAACTCAAAGCGGGAGGATGGACGGGTTGGCACGTTTACTTGCACTTTGGGCAAAATTCATAAGTTTTTCTAGGTCATTATCACAAAGCATAATTAATAATGTTATTGCATGCTTGACAAAAAACATAGAAAGGAAACAAAAATGTCATTAGCTTTAAATGCTAACTATGCAGTGGTTGCCGACTTTTTATATAATCAGTGTACTATGGAGTCTTTTGAAACTAAGCTTTCATTTTCTCTCTCTCCTTTATTAAATTACTTTCGCGTTAAATGTTTAAGCAAGATTGGAAAGGCCTTATTGAGAGGAAGAGTTGTTCAAGCTTATAAGACATTATAGAGAGAGTGATAGATTAGCTATGGTGTTATATCTATGTGAAAGAAAAATGTTGTGTATTTCATTCTAGTGTTGTAAATGTAAATAAGAAACAATAACTTCTAATAAAAAACTTAGGGGGGAAGGATGGATGGGTTTGCATGTCAACTTGCACTTTGGGCAAAATTCATCAGTTTCTCTAAGTCATTACCATAAGGCATAATTAGAAATGCTAATGCATGCTTGATAAAAAACATAGAAAGGAAACAACAATGCCACTAGCTTTAAATGCTAACTATGCAGTGGTTGCTGACTTTTTATATAATTAGTATAATGTGGAGACTTTTCAAATTAAGCTTTCATTTTCTCATACTTCTTTATTAAATCACTTCTACTTTTAATGTTTAAGCAAGATTGAAAAGGTTTTATTAAGAAGAAGAGTTGTTCAAGCTTATAAGATATTACAAAGAGAGTGAGAGATTAACTAAGGTGTTGTATCAGTATGAAAGACAAAGGTTGTGTTTTTGGTTCTAACGTTGTAGATGTAAATAGAAAACAACGACTTCTAATAAAAGACTCAAATGGGAGGGATGGATGGGTTTGCATGTCAACTTGCACTTTAGGAAAAATTCATCAGTTTTTCTAGGTCATTATCACAAAGCATAATTAGAATTGTTAATGCATGCTTGATAAAAAACATAGAAAGGAAACAACAATGCCATTAGCTTTAAATGCTAACCATGCAGTGGTTGCCGACTTTTTATATAATTAGTGTACTATGGATACTTTTCAAACTAAGCTTTCATTTTCTCTCTCTCCTTTATTAAATTACTTTCGCATTAAATGTTTAACCAACATTGAAAAGACTTGATTGAGATGAAGAGTTATTCAAGCTTATAAGACATTACAGAGAGAGCAATAGATTAGCTAAGGTGTTATATCTGTGTGAAAGAAAAAGGTTGTGTATTTCATTCTAGTGTTGTAAATGTAAATAAGAAATAATAACTTCTAATCAAAAACTCAGGGGGGAAGGATGGATGGGTTTGCATGTCAACTTGCACTTTGGGCAAAATTCATTAGTTTCTCTAAGTCATTACCACAAGGCATAATTAGAAACGCTAATGCATGCTTGACAAAAAACATAGAAAGGAAACAACAATGCCACTAGCTTTAAATGCTAACTATGCAGTGGTTGCCAACTTTTAATATAATCAGTATAACGTGGAGACTTTTCAAATTAAGCTTTCATTTTCTCATACTTCTTTATTAAATCATTTCTGCTTTAAATGTTTAAGCAAGATTTAAAAGGTTTTATTAAGAAGAAGAGTTGTTCAAGCTTATAAGATATTACAAAGAGAGTGAGAGATTAACTAAGTTGTTGTATCAGTATGAAAGACAAAGATTGTGTTTTTGGTTCTAACATTGTAGATATAAATAGCAAACAAAGACTTCTAATAGAAAACTCAAAGCGGGAGGATGGACGGGTTGGCATGTTTACTTGCACTTTGGGCAAAATTCATAAGTTTTTCTAGGTCATTATCACAAAGCATAATTAATAATGTTATTGCATGCTTGATAAAAAACATAGAAAGGAAACAACAACGTCACTAGCTTTAAATGCTAACTGTGCAGTGGTTGCCGACTTTTTATATAATCAATGTACTATGGAGTCTTTTGAAACTAAGCTTTCATTTTCTCTCTCTCCTTTATTAAAGTACTTTTGCATTAAATGTTTAAGCAAGATTGGAAAGGCCTTATTGAGATGAAGAGTTGTTCAAGCTTATAAGACATTACAAAGAGAGCGATAGATTAGCTAAGGTGTTATATCTGTGTGAAAGAAAAAGGTTGTGTATTTCATTCTAATGTTGTAGATGTAAATAAGAAATAATAACTTCTAATCAAAAACTCAGGGGGGAAGGATGGATGGGTTTGCATGTCAACTTGCACTTTAGGCAAAATTCATCAGTTTCTCTAAGTCATTACCACAAGGCATAATTAGAAATGCTAATGCATGCTTGATAAAAAACATAGAAAGGAAACAACAATGCCACTAGCTTTAAATGCTAACTATGCAGTGGTTGCCGACTTTTTATATAATCAGTATAATGTGGAGACTTTTCAGATTAAGCTTTCATTTTCTCACACTTCTTTATTAAATCACTTCCACTTTAAATGTTTAAGCAAGATTGAAAAGGTTTTATTAAGAAGAAGAGTTGTTCAAGCTTATAAGACATTACAAAGAGAATGAGAGATTAACTAAGGTGTTGTATCAGTGTGAAAGACAAAGGTTGTGTTTTTGGTTCTAATGTTGTAGATGTAAATAGAAAACAAAGACTTCTAATAGAAAACTCAAAGGGGGAGGATGGATGGGTTGGCATGTTTACTTGCACTTTGGGCAAAATTCATCAGTCTTTCTAGGTCATTATCACAAAGCATAATTAAAAATGTTATTGCGTGGTTGATAAAAAACATAGAAAGGAAACAACAATGTCACTAGCTTTAAATGCTAACTATGCAGTGGTTGCCGACTTTTTATATAATCAATGTACTATGAAGTCTTTTAGAACTAAGCTTTCATTTTCTCTCTCTCCTTTATTAAATTACTTTCGCGTTAAATGTTTAAGCAAGATTAGAAAGGCCTTATTGAGAGGAAGAGTTGTTCAAGCTTATAAGACATTACATAGGGAGTGAGAGATTAGCTAAGGTGTTATATCTGTGTGAAAGACAAGGGTTGTATATTTCATTCTAGTGTTGTAGATGTAAATAGAAAGCAATAACTTCTAATCAAAAACTTAAGGGGGAAGGATGGATGGGTTTGCATGTCAACTTGCAGTTTAGGGAAAATTCATCAATTTTTCTAGGTCATTGTCACAAAGCGTAAATAAAAATGTTATTGCATGCTTAATAAAAAGCATATAAAGGAAACAACAATGACACTAGCTTTAAATGCTAACTATGCAGTGGTTGCCGACTTTTTATATAATCAGTGTATTGCGAGACTTTTCAAACAAAGCTTTCATTTTCTCTCTCTCCTTTATTAAATTACTTTCGCATTAAATGTTTAACCAACTTTGAAAAGACTTTATTGAGAAGAAGAGTTATTCAAGCTTATAAGACATTACAAAGAGAGTGAGAGGTTAACTAAGGTGTTATATTTGTGTGAAAGACAAGGGTTGTGTATTTTGTGCTAGTGTTGTAGATGTAAATAAGAAACAATAACTTCTAATCAAAAACTCAGGGGGGAAGGATGGATGGGTTTGCATGTCAACTTGCACTTTGGGCAAAATTCATCAGTTTCTCTAAGTCATTACCACAAGGCATAATTAGAAATGCTAATGCATGCTTGATAAAAAACATAGAAAGGAAACAACAATGCCATTAGCTTTAAATGCTAACTATGCAGTGGTTGCCGACTTTTTATATAATCAATATAATGTGGAGACTTTTCAAATTAAGCTTTCATTTTCTCACCTTCTTTATTAAATCACTTCCGCTTTAAATGTTTAAGCAAGATTGAAAAGGTTTTATTGAGAAGAAGAGTTGTTCAAGCTTATAAGACATTACAAAGAGAATGAGAGATTAACTAAGGTGTTGTATCAGTGTGAAAGACAAAGGTTGTGTTTTTGGTTCTAACATTGTAGATGTAAATAGAAAACAAGGACTTCTAATAAAAAAACTCATGGGGGAAGGATGGATGGGTTTGCATGTCAACTTGCACTTTGGGGAAAATTCATTAGTTTTTCTAGGTCATTATCACAAAGCATAATTAGAATTGTTAATGCATGCTTGATAAAAAACATAGAAAGGAAACAACAATGCCACTAGCTTTAAATGCTAACTATGCAGTGGTTGACGAGTTTTTATATAATCAGTGTATTGTGGTGACTTTTCAAACTAAGCTTTCATTTTCTTACTCTCCTTTACTAAATTACTTTTATGTTAAATGTTCAAGCAACATTGGACATGCCTTATTGAGAAGAGGGGCTGTTCAAGCTTATAAGACATTACAAAAAGAGTGAGGGATTAACTAAGGTGTTATATCTGTGTGAGAGAAAAAGGTTGTGTTTTTTTATTCTAACGTTGTAGATGTAAATAGAAAACAAGGACTTCTAATCACAAACTCAAAGGGGAAGGATGGATGGGTTTGCATGTCAACTTGCACTCTGGGGAAACTTCATCAGTTTTTCTAGGTCATTACCTCAAGGCGTAATTAGAAATGCTAATGCATGCTTGATAAAAAACATAAAAAGGAAACAACAATGCCACTAGCTTTAAAAGCTAACTATGCAGTGGTTGTCAACTTTTTATATAATTAGTGTATTGTTGAGACTTTTCAAACTAAGCTTTCATTTTCTCACTCTCCTTTTTTAAATTACTTTTGTGTTAAATGTTTAAGCATGATTGGAAGGGCCTTATTGAGAAGAGGAGTTGTTCAAGCTTATAAGACCTTACATAGAGGGTGAGAGATTAGCTAAGGTGTTGTATTAGTGTGAAAGACAAAGGTTGTGTTTTTTGTTCTAACGTTGTAGATGTAAATAGAAATAGTGTTCTCGAAATAGTGTTTCTTTTATTCTTGATAGAAATGTTAATGCAATCTCACAATTCCTTTTATGTTCAAGTTTGATGAGTATTGTCTTCCATTTGGCATCTGCAAATCCCTTTAATATCTTGAAGGTGTTTTGGATATGCATTGAATTCATTAATCATATTCTTACTAGTAATTATAGAAAATCCTAGTGAAAAATCAAGGCACCTAACATTTTTTGTGATAGTTTAGACGAAGCCTTCAACATGCACATTCGATCAGCAAAGGAGGAAATATGCAAATTCTATGTTCATATATGCCGAATATACTTCAGCCGATCCGACCTTTAGCCTTTTTGGATCAAAGAACGCAACTATTAGTTCCACTGTTTGTGTGAAATCTCTATATTTGGTGTGCACAGATATTTTGAGAATTTATGACGGCAGGAGTTGGTTGTAGTAGGTTGGTGGTTTTAATCCTCCACTACAATGTTGCAGCGCGTTCTTTCCTTCAGAGAAATTTTAGTAGTGTTAATAACTTGCATGACCTTGAGAACTTAGTTGAAGTCAACACAGCACAAAGGCGTGATTTGATGATTCCAGAGAGAACGTGGAAAAATTGAGTCTAAGGAAGGAGAGTTATTACGACGACTAAAGGAACACTCCACGAGTGTACGAACAAGAAGAAACGCGAACTAGAAGAGAAGGACCTTTCCATTCCAGCGGCCTATGTATCTCGAGCTTTGAGATTTTTATAGAACTATAGAGGTTAAAATTATTTTTAACTTCGAAGTGATGCTCACTTTATGTAATGCCATAATGATTTGGGTAAGAACTTGTAAATCAAGAGCAGATGAATTATCAACAACCATCACAGATGCAGGGTAGCATTGTTTCTGAGCAACTTAAGCTAACTATCTTGTGTCCGAGAATCCATTAGATTTGGTGAAAACCTTGAGTGGAGAAAGAACGTTTGAAATTGCTTACATCAATTTGAAGCAAGTCCTGTTTGGTTTTGACACCAAATTTCTAGGGGTGGCCATTAAAATCTCTGGTTTCTGTCAAGACTTACATTTCACGCACTGATTTTCTAGTTTAGATCATCAAGTAAGCAGAGTTCATTAAGATCCAAGTATGGCTTTGACCTACAATGCCAATCAATTGTAATATTTTATTCTGCTTCAAGAAAATTTTGAGTTGTTCACTATTTCAAGTTACCGAAATGCATTCCACATTTTTCACTCATCTGAAACTGAATCATCATTAGATCCATTAGGGATCACTTTGCCTCCAGGTTTCCCAAGGTATAACTGCCGCTTGCTTTCTTAAAGCAAGAAATAAGTTTCACTATTTATGTTTATTTCTTTATGAAGAAGTACCTTTTCTTTTCAGCGCACGAGCCAGAACCTTGGGATTGGATATAATGCTCGAGTGCACTAAACCTTCAGCCTGTACTGTGAAGAGTGATGTTTACAGTCTTGGGGTGGTCATGTTGGAATTATTGACAGGGAGGATGCCTTTGGATAGGTAGATTGCATGGTTGATTTAATTTTTTATTCACAAAGATGGTTACAATCCTCCATCTGAAGTAAAATTATTGATCCCTTCTTTTAGTTCAAGACCAAGATCTGAACAATGCCTTGTTTGGTGGGCCGCCCCTCAGCTTCATGACATTGATGCTCTAGGAAAAATGGCTGACCCAGCACTGCGTGGATTGTACCCACCCAAGTCAGTCTCCCGATTTGCTGATATTATAGCCCTCTGCGTCCAGGTGAGGACCATGCCTTCCCACTCCAAAAACCTGTTCATCAAGAAAGAAGATATACTATATACATGTCAATTCGTTTGCTTTTTAATGAAGCCAAAGTTAGGCAGAAAGAAAGAAATGAGAACCAAACATGCATGGGTCTTCTGTCATTGTCAACCTCTACCAAGGTGTTGGTAAAGGATTAGACATCCTACAGGTTCTAGTCTGGCTTGCTCTGGCTGAAGTTGTATTCTATGTCATCAAGCAATCATAGTTTGTAGGCCTCACGAAATAAAGGCTCGACATCAGATGTCATGTCGATTTTCACTAAAAGGATCCTTAACATTCGGTTGTCGGAAATGACAAAGGGGTGATGCATCTTTTCTCATGATCATTTTATTTCTTTACTGTTCTAATATCTTTCGCTTCATTCTTGTATTAGCCGGAGCCCGGTTTTCGGCCACCAATATCAGAGGTGGTGCAGTCACTGACGAGGCTAGTCCAGCGGTCAACTGTGAACCTGAGATATGATCTTGGTACTTCTCGTCGGATGGATGACTATGACTATTAGCGATTCATGCTCAAAGTTTTGTATATATGTCTTAGTAGACAGATTCAGGGAAGGAGAATATTTCTCTACCTGTATTTCCCTCTCATTGACATTTCTGGTTATAGATACTTTCTTCAGAATCCTCGGAAACTCTTGCATTTCAGTTTCTTTGTTTTAAAGTTCTAAGAAACTAAACTGAGCAGTCTATGAAATGAAAATATACCGTACAAGCTTAATCCTGTGTGAGTTTACAGAGGTAAAAGTCCCACATTGGGTGCGTTTTTGAAGCTGGAACAGACTGACTGCTTAAGCTTTATAACATTCATTTTCTTTTAATCAGCAAATTTCCTAAAAATAGACTGTAGATGTCAGTTGTTAAGTAGTATTTCCACTTCTAATATGTGGAGAGTACAATAAACAAACGTTCGAAAAATGGCATATCTTACTAAACAAGCTTTTTTTACTGTTGAACCACTCGGTTCAAAGCTTTTTTGGTTCAGGCTCCAGTTGGGCAGTTTTAAGATTACATTGTTAAGTCTGCTATGCCGATCATAGACGTAGGACTTTCCAGGCTCATAAGGAAATCTTCGCTTCCACTGTGGAGCTGGAGGTGACTCAATCCCTGAATGCCTAACATCAATTTCATTACCAATAACTAAAATGGGAACACGATGAAAGAACAATTCAATCGATGGCATACAGGAAGATATTGAGCTGCCCAAAGCTCAATAATCTGTTAAGTTCAAATTCAGAACCAAAGGGTCTCCATGATCGTGCCAACCCTCCTAGCTCACAAAATATTTGCGGATGATCTTCCCTTCCCACTGAGGTGTATAACCCTTAAGTTGTGGGATTTTGTCCCTAAGTGCTGCCTCTTAAGTAATGCAGGAGGTATACAGAAATATGAACCCATAATGGGTTTTCGGGTGACTTCTAGCATAAGCCACTAAAATGAAAGGGGATCCATCATGGAACACTGTATTACTAGGACCACATTCCAGTCGGGTCACAAACTTCTTCGGTACCCTCCAGGAAGATTTTGGCAGCCTCTGCTAGCTCTTTGATCCCACTTTTCGGCTGCTTCTTCTTCTTCGGACGCTAAATTCATAAACTACTGTTATGTTGTTCTTGTTTGTCCACCTTTGATTTTGTCCATGATTGGCTGCAAATCTCTTATTTCTCTCTTTCTTCATTATCTTGCCCTTATCAAACTACGGAACAAACGTATTCCCTTTTTTGTCGCAATGAGAAGAATATTATGGTATCTACACCAGTATACGTCCAACCAACCACTTGTGCTATATACGAATGACTACTGAAACTTGTACGTTAACTACGCGTTGACGCATTAAAAACTAACAAGAAAAAAAAAAACATATTGACGAATGTCTTTCCCTTTTTCTGTTCTAGTCTGGGAACAAGTCCGCCAAGATGCTTTCTTTTCCAGCCTTGTGCATCTCTTGGGGAGAGTCAGGAATCGAGGACCCATTTTCACGCTTGATTTCAGTAAGGCACGAAAGGGACTTGTCTCCGGTAGGTGCTTTTGCTGCTATCAAACAGGTAGGCCTTAAAGCAAAAGATAAGGTCGGTCCATAAACGATTTCTATAGCGACAAAGTTCTATCTCTATAATGTCTTTTATGGATCCGCAAACAGTTAACGCAAGTTGTAATTTCTTAAGGTTTTAGGTAGTACAACATGGCACGAAACATGTTCGTTTCCACTCATCGGCGTATCCTGCACTGCTAGGTGGATCGCCGGCTGGGAATCCAGCTGAATAAAGAAAGAATGTCAAGTGTATATTGGATGAAATAAACAAGACTGTTCATGCTAAAGTCAAAGTCGATAGATGTTGAAGCAATTTCTTCAAGTATATTAGAATGGGAAAAGCAAACAACATATTTTATGAGAGAGATTTTGTTGGATGTGTTAGGCCGTAATCTGGGAAAGTAAGCGATTTCTGGTCAATCGCATTATCGGCTTCCCCACTATGAAGTTTACACCAGCCGGCACCCGCCCTTAACTTACGTTCTTGGGGTAGAAAAATGAGCGTCGAAACCAACCTGGCTTGACACTGTTTTCCTCTCCGGCCAAGACTTTTGAAGTCTCATTTTTCAGAGGACAGGGAAGAAATATTGAAGTATGCCATCAAGGGTTCGAATTTCTTCTGGCATTCATTACAGAGAGAGTTAAAGATCAGTTAGGTTGTCGTATTTGTGTGAGAGACAAGCATAGAATATTTCATTATAGCGTTGTAGATGTAAATAGAAAACAAAGATAAAAAAAAACTCAGGAGTGAAGGACAGACGGGTTTGCATGTCAACTTGCACTTTGGAGAAAATTCATCAGTTTTTCTAGGTGATTATCACAAAGTATAATTAGAAATGTCAATGCATGCATGATAAAAACCATACAAAGGAAACAACAATGCCACTAGCTTTAAATGCTAAACATGCAGTGGTTGCCAACTTTTTATACAATCAATGTACTGTAGGGACTTTTCAAACTAAGCTTTCATTTTCTCACTATCCTTTATTAAATCACTTTCGCATTAAATATTTATGCAAGATTGGTAAGGCTTTATTGGGAAGAGGAGTTGTTCAAGCTTATAAGACATTACAAAGAGAGTGAGAGATTAGGTAAAGTGTTATATCTATGTGAAAGGCAAGGGTTGTGTATTTCATTCTAGCGTTGTAGATGTAAATAGAAAACAATGACTTCTAATCACAAACTCAAGGGGGAAGGATGGATAGTTTTGCATGTCAACTTGCACTTTGGAGAAAATTCATCAATTTTTCCAAGTCATTATCACAAAGAATAATTAGAAAGGTTAATGCATGCTTGATAAAAACCATACATAGGAAACAACAATGCCATAAGCTTTAAATGCTAACTATGTAGTGGTTGCCGACTTTTTATACAATCAATTTACTATGGAGACTTTTCAAACTATGCTTTCATTTTCTAACTTTCCTTTATTAAATCACTTTCACTTTAAATGTTTAAGGAATATTGAAAAGGCCTTATTGACAAAAGGAGTTACTCAAGCTTATATGACATTACAAAGAGAGTGAGAGATTAGCTAGGGTGTTGTATCTATGTGAAAGACAAAGGTTATGTATTTCAATCTAACGTTGTAGATGTAAATAGAAAATAAGGACTTCTGATCAAAAACTCCAAGGGGGAAGATAGATGGGTTTGCATGTCAACTTGCACTTTGGAGAAAATTCATCAGTTTTTCTAAGTCATTATCTCAAAGCATAATTAGAAATGTTAATGTAGACTTTACAGAAACCATACAAACGAAACAGCAATGCCACTAGCTTTAAATGCTAACCACATAGTGGTTGCCAAATTTTTATATAATCAATGTACTATAGAGACTTTTCAAACTAAGCTTTCATTTCCTCACTCTCCTTTATTAAATTATTTTCCTGTTAAATGTTTAAGCAAGATTGGAAAGGCTTTATTGCGATTAGGAGTTGTTCAAGCTTATAAGACATTATAGAAAAAGTGAGAAATTGGCTAAGGTGTTGCATATGTATGAAAGACAAGGGTTCTGGATTTCACTTTGGTGTTGTAGATGTAAATAGGAAACCATGACTTCTAAGAAAAAACTCAAGGGGGAAGGATGGAATGTTTTGCATGTCAACTTGCACTTTGTAGAAAAATCATTAGTTTTTCCAAGTGATTATCACAAACCAAAATTAGAAATGTTAATGCATGCTTGATAAAAACTATACATAAGAAACAACAATGCCGCTAGCTTTAAATGCTAACCATGTAGTGGTTGCTGACTTTTTATATAATCAATTTATTGTGGAGACTTTTCAAACTATGTTTTCATCTTCTTACTCTCCTTTATTAATCACTTTCGCTTTAAATGTTTAAGGAATATTGAAAAGGCCTTATTGACAAAAAGAGTTACTCAAGCTTATATGACATTACAGAGAGAGTGAGAGATTAGCTAGGGTGTTGTATCTATGTGAAAGACAAGGGTTATGTATTTCATTCTAACGTTGTAGATGTAAATAGAAAATAAGGACTTCTGATCAAAAACTCCAAGGGGGAAGATAGATGGGTTTGCATGTCAACTTGCACTTTGGAGGAAATTCATCAGTTTTTCTAAGTCATTATCTCAAAGCATAATTAGAAATGTTAATGTAGACTTTACAGAAACCATACAAACGAAACAGCAATGCCACTAGCTTTAAATGCTAACCACATAGTGGTTGCCAAATTTTTATATAATCAATGTACTATAGAGACTTTTCAAACTAAGCTTTCATTTTCTCACTCTCCTTTATTAAATTATTTTCCTGTTAAATGTTTAAGCAAGATTGGAAAGGCTTTATGGGGAAGAGGAGTTGTTCAAGCTTATAAGACATTATAGAAAGAGTGAGAAATTGGCTAAGGTGTTGCACATGTATGAAAGACAAGGGTTGTGGATTTCAGTTTGGTGTTGTAGATGTAAATAGGAAACCATGACTTCTAAGAAAAAACTCAAGGGGGAAGGATGGATTGTTTTGCATGTCAACTTGCACTTTGTAGAAAAATCATTAGCTTTTCCAAGTGATTATCACAAACCAAAATTAGAAATGTTAATGCATGCTTGATAAAAACCATACATAAGAAACAACAATGCCACTAGCTTTAAATGCTAACCATGTAGTGGTTGCTGACTTTTTATATAATCAATTTATTGTGGAGACTTTTCAAACTATGTTTTCATCTTCTTACTCTCCTTTATTAAATCACTTTCACTTTAAATGTTTAAGGAATATTGAAAAGGCCTTATTGACAAAAAGAGTTACTCAAGCTTATATGACATTACAGAGAGAGTGAGAGATTAGCTAGGGTGTTGTATTTATGTGAAAGACAAGGGTTATTTATTTCATTTTAAAGTTGTAGATGTAAATAGAAAATAAGGACTTCTGATCAAAAACTCGAGGGAAAAGATAAACAGGTTTGCATGTTAACTTGCACTTTGGAGAAAATTCATCAGTTTTTCTAAGTCATTATCTCAAAGCATAACTAGAAATGTTAATGTAGACTTTATGGAAACCATACAAATGAAACAGCAATGTCACTAGCTTTAAATGCTAACCACGCGGTGGTTGCCAAATTTTTATATAATCTATGTATTGTAAAGACTTTTCAAACTAAGCTTTCATTCTCTTACTCTCCTTTATTAAATTATTTTAGTGTTAAATGCTTAAGCAAGATTGGAAAGGCTTTACAGGGAAAAGGAGTAGTTCAAGCTTATAAGACATTATAGAAAGAATGAGAGATTAGCTAGCGTGTTGTATATGTGTGAAAGACAAAGGTTGTGTATTTCACTCTAGTGTTGTAGATGTAAATAGGAAACCATGACTTCTAAGAAAAAACTCAAAGGGGAAGGATGGATTGTTTTGCATGTCAACTTGCACTTTGGAGAAAAATCATCAGTTTTTCCAAGTCATTATCACAAAGCATAATTAGAAATGTTAATGCATGCTTGATAAAAACCATACATAAGAAACAACGATGCTACTAGCTTTAAATGCTAACCATGTAGTGGTTGCCGACTTTTTATATAATCAATTTATTGTGGAGACTTTTCAAACTATGCTTTCATTTTCTTATTCTCCTTTATTAAATCACTTTCACTTTAAATGTTTAAGGAATATTGAAAAGGCCTTATTGACAAAAAGAGTTACTCAAGCTTATATGACATTACAGAGAGAGTGAGAGATTAGCTAGGGTGTTGTATTTATATGGAAGACAAGGGTTATGTATTTTATTCTAACGTTGTAGATGTAAATAGAAAATAAGGACTTCTAATAAAAAAACTCCAGGGGGGAAGATAGATGGGTTTGCATGTCAACTTGCACTTTGGAGAAAATTCATCAATTTTTCTAAGTCATTATCTCAAAGCATAATTAGAAATGTTAATGTAGACTTTAGAGAAACCAAACAAATGAAACAACAATGCCACTAGCTTTAAATGCTAACCACATAGTGGTTGCCAATATTTTATATAATCAATGTACAGTAAAGACTTTTCAAACTATGCTTTCATTTTCTTACACTCCTTTATTAAATTATTTTAGTGTTAAATGCTTAAGCAAGCTTGGAAAGGCTTTATTGGGAAGAGGAGTTGTTCAAGCTTATAAGACATTATAGAAAGAGTGAGAGATTAGCTAAGGTGTTGTATATGTGTGAAAGACAAGGGTTGTGTATTTCTGATAACTCTATTTTTATAGAGTTATTTTGACTATTTTAGGATATAAATAATACAAGTTTTATAAGATAATATTTAAGTTTTGATATATTTATGTAAATTGGTGTTATTTATGCAGCAAACTCCAAAAGAGCAAAAGAGCAAAAGAAATAAAGGAAGAGAAAGTTACAAAAAGGCACGTGAAGAAGACAAGGAAAGAAAAAGAAGTCAAAAGAAGAAAAGAGGAGGCAACGTGTAAAGTAGCAAAAGAGGAGGAAAAGGACAAAAAAGGACAAGAAAGGAAATAAAGGAAAAGGGGCAAAAAAGTGAATTACTAAGGGAGAATCTTAGGGCACGCGTCCCAAGATAGCATAAAAAGGCAAAGGAACGTGAATTAAAAGGGGAGAGGGCGCCGCACAAGAGAAGAAGAGAGAGAAAAAAGAGAAAACCAAGAAAGAAAAAGAGAAATAGAGGCGCGAAAGCTTCCCTCTACTTCTTATCATTCTTGAATTGTAGGAATTCTGTAAAGAATTCTTAAAGAGAAGACAGTGTGGTGACAACTTTCCTGTTTTTTTATTTAAGATGTTTTACTTAATTTCTACTATTGCTTTGGTTTGTTATTTTATTATGTTCTAAACTTCTTTTGTTAGAGCGAAGACGTAGCCTAACTATGATGATGTGAATTTTATAAGTTTTTATGTTTTGCAAGATATTTTATTTATGTGAGTTATATATTATTATGCTTAATGCTTTTAAGTGATTAGCCACCACTTGAATGATTTGATGTGCATATTTGAGACTGAGAGGTAATCATATGCAATTGCTTCTTATAATATATAACCATGAATTAAATGTGGATAGACATATACCATGTTATTTGTGTGGCTTTTGGTGATAAGATGATCGAAAGATTTATTGTAAACCAGGAATATTCACAGATCCTAATGCATTTGGTTTGTTTCAATTCACATATAGAGATATAGTGAATTAATGAACTAAATAGGTTTACTATACCTAGACATAGGATAGTAAATAAATTAGGATGTTCCGCCATCACATGGGTAATATCATTCTTGTAGGCATAAACTATGAAAATTCATATATAGTAGTTATGGTGAAATCGGAAGCTCTAACATGTTTCTCATCTTGATTTTTCTTACTTGGATTCAATTTTAATTAGTCTTGAGTTTTCGTTTTGAAAGTTTTAAATTTTAATTCATCATCAACAATATTTTGATTTGCTAGATAAATTTTAGGATTAATTCATCATTAGTACTTAATTAGTTTAGTATTCACCAATCTTCGTGGGACGATACTTTTCTTATCATTATATTACTTGTTCGACATGTTCACTTGCATTTAAAATTCACCGAACAAGTTTTTGGCGCCGTTGCCGGGGATTGGTTGTTTTACTACTCATTAATATTAATACCGAATAATTCTAAGTTTAATCTAGTTTTTATTTTCTTTAAAAAAAAAACGATTTTTTTTGTTTTGTTAGATTTTATTTTTGCTTTATTTTATTATTGTTATTTTTACATTAAAAAAATTAATTAAAAAAAAAATCAATCATTTTTTTTTAGTTGCTACTTTTCAGGATTGTTATAGACGTGCATGACCCGTAGCCAAAGAGAACAACTTGTTAATCTTGACCCAGAAATTGAACGCACAGTCAGAAAGCAACGAAAGGAGCTAAGAGAACAAAGAAGTGAAGCTACAAAAATGGCAGAGAATGATGATCCACGCAAGCTTCTAAAAGAATATGTTGCACCAACAGTTCAAGGTGCCACATCAAGCATCAAAAGGCCTGCAATTCAAGCAAACAACTTTGAAATCAAGCCAGCACTCATTCAAATGCTTCAAAATTCTGTGCAATTTTATGGGCTACCAAATGATGATCCAAATGCTCACATTGATGCTTTTCTTGAAATCTGTGACATGATTAAATACAATGGAGTCACAGATGATGCTGTTAGATTAAGGCTATTCCCATTTTCTTTAAGAGACAAAGCTAAAAGTTGGCTTTCTTCTCTTCCTGCAGGATCAATTACAACATGGGATGGTTTGGCTCAGAAATTTCTTAGTAAGTTTTTTCCTCCAGCAAAATCTGCAAAAATGCGTAACGATATTACCGCTTTTATGCAGATGGACAATGAATCATTGTATGAAGCTTGGGAAAGATTCAAGGAGCTTTTAAGAAAATGTCCACAACATGGACTACCCATATGGTTACAAGTACAAACTTTCTATAATGGGTCTAGTACAAATCTTCGTTTTATGCTTGATGCAACTGCAGGAGGGGCTTTGAACAATAAGACACCAGAAGAAGCATATGATCTTTTGGAGGAAATGGCAAATAATAGTTATCAATGGCCTACTGAGAGGTCACCAGTGAGGAAAGCTAGTGGAATTCATGAAGTAGATGCTTACACTGCAATGTATGCACAAATTGAAAAACTCAACAAGAAAATAGATAACCTGAGTGCTCCAGTCATGAGGATTCAGAACATATTATGTGATCATTGTGGTGGAGGACATGCAAGCATAGAGTGCCAAGTAGGTAACACCTTTGCACAGGGTAGCGAAGATGCTAATTATGTTGGAAATTCAAGTAGGCCACAAAATAATCCATACTCCAACACATACAATCCGGGATGGCGTAACCACCCAAATTTTTCATGGAGTAATTCTAATGCAATGAGGCCACCACCAGGGTTCAGGCAACTAGAAGAAAAGAAGCCTAACTTAGAGGAAATGGTTACCAAGATGTTACAGAATAACGAAACAAGAATGCAAAACCAAGAAGCTTCAATTCGAAATTTAGAGGTACAAATAGGTCAGTTGGCTAATATGATTTCTGGAAGACAACAAGGTTCATTGCCAAGTAGCACAGAGAAGAATCCTATAGAAGATGCAAAGGTAATAACCTTGAGAAATGGCAAACAAGTGGGAAAAGATAACGTTGAGAAGGAAAATGTTAGGGATAAGGAAGATGATGTTAGCACGCAGCCTGAGGAGGCAACCAAGAGGACATTATTCCCTGATAATCCCAAGCCTTATGTGCCTCCAGTTCCATTTCCTCAGAGACTCCAGCAACATAAAATAGATAAGCAATTTTCTAAATTTCTTGATGTATTTAAAAAATTGCATATTAACATTCCTTTTGCAGATGCATTAGCTCAAATGCCCAGTTATGCAAAATTTCTTAAGGAGATATTGAAAAATAAAAGGAAGCTAGAAGAGTATGAAACCGTGAAGCTAACTGAAGAATGCTCAGCCATCTTACAAAACAAACTGCCTCCAAAATTAAAAGATCCAGGGAGTTTTACAATTCCTTGTACTATTGGAGATTCTCACTTTGATAAGGCATTATGTGATTTAGGAGCTAGTATTAATCTAATGCCTTTTTCTGTTTTCAGGAAATTAGGATTGGGTGAAGTGAAGCCAACCACAGTGTCCCTACAATTGGCTGATCGATCAATTAAATATCCAAAAGGTACTATAGAAGATGTATTAGTAAAAGTTGACAAATTCATTTTTCCTGCAGATTTTATAGTACTTGACATGGAGGAAGACTTGGAGGTACCACTTATCTTAGGTCGACCTTTTCTAGCAACAGGAAGAGCTTTGATTGATGTACAACAAGGGAAGTTAATATTAAGAGTTCAAAATGATTCTGTCACTTTTAATGTTTTTACTGCTATGAAACATCCATATGATGATAGTTCTTGCTTTAGGGTTGAGACAATTAATAAGTTTGTGAATAAGATCTTTCAGGAAAAAGCTTTCAAGGATCCACTTGAAGCATGCTTGGTTCACCCAAAGAATGAGGAAATTGAAAGCGAAGAGATACAGGAGTATGCCAATCTCATGGAAGCAAATCCACCATATTCACAGCAAAAGGCAACAAAGTTTGAGGAGTTGGGACAACACATGACAAAACTTAAGCCATCAATTGAAGAGCCCTCAACTCTTGAACTCAAGCCTTTACCTTCCCATTTGAAATATGTTTATTTAGATGACGTTTCTACTTTGCCAGTAATCATATCTTCTTCTTTGACAGAATCAATGGAAGAGAAATTACTTCAGGTGTTGAGAGAGCATAAAGGAGCAATTGGATGGAAAATAGCTGACATCAAGGGAATTAGTCCTTCACTATGCATGCATAAGATTTTGATGGAAGAGCATTACAAAGCTATTGTTCAACCTCAGAGGCGATTGAATCCAAAGATGCAAGAAGTGGTGAAGGCTGAGGTAATCAAGTTGCTTGATGCAGGGATCATTTATCCTATCTCAGATAGTCCCTGGGTAAGTCCTGTGCAAGTTGTGCCAAAGAAGGAAGGTATGACTGTTCAAAGAAATGACAATAATGAATTGATTCCAACTAGGACAGTTACTGGATGGCGTGTGTGTATAGATTATAGAAAACTAAATGATGCCACTAGAAAAGATCATTTCCCTTTACCATTTATTGATCAAATGTTAGAAAGGCTTGCAGGACACGAATTTTATTACTTTCTTGATGGGTATTTAGGGTATAATCAAATTCACATTGCACCAGAAGATCAAGAGAAAACCACTTTCACTTGTCCTTATGGTACCTTTGCTTTTAGAAGAATGCCCTTTGGTCTTTGTAATGCACCAGCCACTTTTCAGAGATGCATGATGGCCATTTTTTCTGATATGGTTGAAAAATTCATTGAGATTTTCATGGATGATTTTTCTGTATTTGGTTCATCATTTGACATTTGTTTAGATAATTTAGCAAGGGTCTTACAAAGGTGTGAGGAGACTAACCTTGTTTTGAATTGGGAAAAGTGTCATTTTATGGTGTAGGAAGGAATAGTGCTTGGGCATAAGATATCTAAAAAAGGATTAGAGGTTGATCGAGCTAAAGTGGAGGTCATTACAAAACTACCCCCACCAACATCAGTGAAACTTGTTAGAGGCTTTTTGGGGCATGCAGGATTCTATAGGCGGTTCATGAAAGATTTTTCTAAAATTGCTAGACCCCTTTCAAGTTTATTGGTTAAAGATGTGAAATATAACTTTTCCGATGAATGCTTGCAGGCTTTTAACACTTTAAAGGAAAAGTTAATATCAGCACCAATCATGGCAGCACCAGAATGGGACTTACCTTTTGAGCTAATGTGTGATGCTAGTGATTTTGCAATAGGAGCTGTTTTGGGACAACGAAAGAATGGAGTTTTTCAAACCATTTACTATGCCAGTCGAACCTTGTCAGGTGCACAATTGAATTATTCAACAACAGAAAAAGAACTTTTGGCAGTAGTATTTGCTTTTGATAAATTTCGTTCTTATCTAATTGGTTCCAAAGTTATTGTTTATTCTGACCATTCTGCTCTCAAGCATCTACTTGAAAAGAAAGAATCAAAACCTAGGTTAATCAGGTGGATTCTCTTGCTACAAGAGTTCGATTTGGAGATCAAGGATAAGAAAGGGACCGAAAATCTAGTTGCAGATCATTTGTCCAGAATTCCCAATCTAAAGGAAGAAGATCAACCGATTATGGAAGAATTTCCCGACGAAAACATTTTTGTGCTCCAATCCATCCAAATTCCCTGGTATGCTGATTTTGTCAATTATTTGGTAAGTAATGTTCTTCCTCCTGAAATGTCATATCAACAAAGAAAAAAATTCTTTTCTGACCTCAAACATTATTTTTGGGAAGAGCCTTTCTTGTTTAAAGTATGTGTAGACCAGGTTATAAGGAGATGTGTTCCTGAGGAAGAGATGGCTAGTATCCTACACCATTGTCATGCTAGAGAAGCTGGTGGTCATTTTGGTGCCACCAGAACTGCAGCTAAGGTTTTACAGTCTGGATTTTATTGGCCTACACTTTTTAGAGATGCATATTCATATGTAGTTGCATGTGATCAGTGTCAAAGAACTGGGAATATTTCTAGGAAACATGAGATGCCTCTAAACAATGTTGTTGTGTGTGAGTTATTTGATGTTTGGGGTATTGACTTCATGGGACCCTTTCCACCTTCTTATGGAAATATGTATATTTTGGTGGCTGTTGAGTATGTGTCTAAGTGGGTAGAAGCAATAGCATTGCCTATAAATGATGCTAAGGTTGTGGTTAAATTCTTAAAGAAAAATATTTTTACCCGTTTTGGCACTCCTAGGGCAATCATAAGTGATCGAGGGACCCATTTTTGCAACAAACAATTTGAAGCACTTTTGGGTAAGTATGGGGTTACCCATAAGATTGCTACCCCTTATCACCCTCAGACTAGTGGTCAAGTTGAGATATCAAATAGGGAAATTAAGAGAATTTTGGAAAAAACTGTGAATGCCTCAAGGAAAGATTGGTCAATGAAACTTGATGATGCACTTTGGGCCTATAGAACAGCATTCAAAACACCAATTGGAATGTCTCCTTTTAGGCTAGTGTTTGGGAAGGCTTGTCATCTACCAGTAGAATTAGAGCATAAAGCATATTGGGCTTTGAAATTTTTGAACTTTGATATGCAGTCTGCAGGTGAAACTCGATTGTTGCAACTGAATGAATTGCAGGAATTACGAGATGAGGCCTATGAAAATGCCAAAATATACAAGGAGCGGACAAAAAGATGGCATGACAAACACATATTAAGAAGAGAGTTTGTGGTTGGCCAAAAAGTATTACTTTATCACTCTCGTCTTAAATTGTTTCCAGGTAAATTGCGGTCTCGATGGTCTGGCCCTTTCATAGTCACTAAGGTATTCCCATATGGAGCTATAGAAGTTGCAAATGACACCCAAGGCACGTTTAAGGTGAATGGTCAGCGTTTGAAGCCCTACTTTAAGGGAGTCAATATGCAGAAGACTACCATTGATCTTCTTCCTCCTTGAGTAGCAACATTGAAGATAGTTTGGCTGAAAACTATAAAGCAAGCGCTTCTTGGGAGGCAACCCAAGCATTTTATTGGTTCTTTTGTTGAAAATTTTGTCACCACCATCTCCTCAAAGCTCTCTATGGCTATCACCTACAATCAGGGGAGTTTTCTCATTCCTATTTTACCTTTATTTTTGCTTTATTTCTTTTTACATTGAGGACAATGCTCCATTCAAGTTTGGGGGTGGGAAAATAAATGAATCTAATTGAATTTTTTTTCTCATGTCATGATTAAACCCTTTGTTTTGAATTCTTAGCGATTCTTAGGAAGATGTAGATTCTGTTCAAACCTACAATTGTGATGTGAGTTAAGTGTGATTCTGATTATGTTGATCCATTTATTAAACACTAAAAGTCCTTCATTTTTGAAATTGTGTGTATTTCTAGAGAACATTCATGTGAAGTATGTGATTTTCTTAGATCTCACCCGGATCTTAGAATTTGCTTGATTTCCTCTTGAGGCGAAATCCTAGGCTGCATCTAATTGAGAAAATGATTTAGGCCATTCTTTGGATCGTTTGAGCCTTTCAAGCCAACCCTATTTATTTATCCCCAGTCACCCCGCTGTGCCTTGATTTATATCCATTTTTTTTATTTTGACACCCACATATATATACCTTTGAGCCTTTGATAAATTATCTTTTCGTCCCGCACCCTTGAACATGTTGATTTTTAGGATATAAGTCTATTTGAGTGAAAGAGAAGTCGAGGGGAAGGATGTTATATGGGAAGGATATTAATTGCAATGATTATGTAGCATAATATGTTGCTTTTGTGAATGCAAAAAAAAAAAAAAAAAAAAGAAAGAAAGAAAGAAAGAAAGGAAATGCAACATTTGTCTAAGAATGGAATTCTCTTATTGCTTATTGTCAAATTCAAGCCACTCAAGGTTTAGAAATTGGCTTTTGCATAGTAGTTGGATGTCATCAGCAAGATAAGATTATAATAGTTACATTTCTAGTCCTACTACTTGCTTTATTATTGCAAGCATGATTGTGA
Organism: Casuarina cunninghamiana; assembly: GCA_028551485.1. Classification (NCBI taxonomy): domain Eukaryota; kingdom Viridiplantae; phylum Streptophyta; class Magnoliopsida; order Fagales; family Casuarinaceae; genus Casuarina; species Casuarina cunninghamiana. The sequence goes on from CM052364.1 coordinate 8,418,100, forward strand.
CTTTTGTGAGTGTCGAAATCCAAGTGAAATCAAGTATTTTTGGGAAGAAATAAATGAGAGAAGTGGTGATAGAAAGATCATCTGAAAAAAAAAAAAAAAAAAAAAAAAAAAAAAAAAAGAGAAAGGAAAGAAAGGAAGTGACAAAAGCTCAAATTAGATCCTAGAAAGCAATGTGTTCATGGGTGAATTTAGCCTAAATGACTTTCATCTTACCCCTAGCCCAGCCTTACATTACAAGCTTATAAAAGTCCTATTGATTCTTGGTTAGATGATTGGCCTACATTAGTGGAGAGAGGAATGAAAAGCAAACCTATGAGGTTTGGTTAAAGATTTTGAGAGATTGCATATTAATGTGGATCTATTTAGAGTGCATATAGTTGAAAAGATAAGGACTCACACTCACACATACGAACATGGTCAACATAGTTAAGAGTCTATCTTATCTTATGAACAATTGTTGTGTTTGGATGAAAGCTATATTTTTTCTTTGAATTGTTAAGTTGAGCAATTTTAAGTGAATTTCAAGAAAGGGTTTTGTCTGAAACATTTATTATCTTTTACTTTTGCTCAAGGACTAGCAAAATGTCAAGTTTGGGGGTCTTGATAACTCTATTTTTATAACTGATAACTCTATTTTTATAGAGTTATTTTGACTATTTTAGGATATAAATAATACAAGTTTTATAAGATAATATTTAAGTTTTGATATATTTATGTAAATTGGTGTTATTTATGCAGCAAACTCCAAAAGAGCAAAAGAGCAAAAGAAATAAAGGAAGAGAAAGTTACAAAAAGGCACGTGCAGAAGACAAGGAAAGAAAAAGAAGTCAAAAGAAGAAAAGAGGAGGCAACGTGTAAAGTAGCAAAAGAGGAGGAAAAGGACAAAAAAGGACAAGAAAGGAAATAAAGGAAAAGGGGCAAAAAAGTGAATTACTAAGGGAGAATCTTAGGGCACGCGTCCCAAGATAGCATAAAAAGGCAAAGGAACGTGAATTAAAAGGGGAGAGGGCGCCGCACAAGAGAAGAAGAGAGAGAAGAGAGAGAAGAGAGAGAAGAGAGAGAAAAGAAGAAGAAGCCGTGTGTTGCCGCCGAAACCAACCAAGGAAGAGAGAAAAAGTGAGAGAAGAAAGAGAAAACCAAGGAAGAAAAAGAGAAATAGAGGCGCAAAGCTTCCCTCTACTTCTTATCATTCTTGAATTGTAGGAATTCTGTAAAGAATTCTTAAAGAGAAGACAGTGTGGTGACAACTTTCCTGTTTTTTGATTTAAGATGTTTTGCTTAATTTCTACTATTGCTTTGGTTTGTTATTTTATTATGTTGTAAATTTCTTTTGTTAGAGCGAAGATGTAACCTAGCTATGATGATGTGAATTTTATAAGTTTTTATGTTTTGCAAGATATTTTATTTATGTGAGTTATATATTATTATGCTTAATGCTTTTAAGTGATTGGCCACCACTTGAATGATTTGATGTGCATATTTGAGACTGAGAGGTAATAGTATGCAATTGCTTCTTATAATATATAACCATGAATTAAATGTGGATAGACATATACTATGTTATTTGTGTGGCTTTTGGTGATAAGATGATCGAAAGATTTATTGTAAACCAGGAATATTCACAGACCCTAATGCATTTGGTTTGTTTCAATTCACATATAGAGATATAGTGAATTAATGAACTAAATAGGTTTACTATACCTAGACATAGGATAGTAAATAAATTAGGAAGTTCCGCCATCACATGGGTAATATCATTCTTGCAGGCATAAACTATGAAAATTCATATCTAGTAGTTATGGTGAAATCGGAAGCTCTAACATGTTTCTCATCTTGATTTTTCTTACTTGGATTCAATTTTAATTAGTCTTGAGTATTCGTTTTGAAAGTTTTAAATTTTAATTCATCATCAACAATATTTTGATTTGCTAGATAAATTTTAGGATTAATTCATCATTAGTACTTAATTAGTTTAGTATTCACCAATCTTCGTGGGACGATACTTTTCTTATCATTATATTACTTGTTCGACATGTTCACTTGCATTTAAAATTCACCGAACAATTTCACTCTAGTGTTGTAAATGTAAATAGGAAACCATAACTTCTTAGAAAACACCCAAGGGGGAAGGATGGATTGTTTTGCATGTCAACTTGCATTTTGGAGAAAAATCATTAGTTTTTCCAAATCATTATCACAAAGCATAATTAGAAATGTTAATGCATGCTTGATAAAAACCATACCTAAGAAACAACAATGCCACTAGCTTTAAATGCTAACCATGTAGTGGTTGCCAACTTTTTATATAATCAATTTATTATGGAGACTTTTCAAACTATGCTTTCATTTTCTTATTCTCCTTTATTAAATCACTTTCGCTTTAAATGTTTAAGGAATATTGAAAAGGCCTTATTCACAAAAGGAGTTACTTAAGCTAATATGAAATTACAGAGAGAGTGAGAGATTAGCTAGGGTGTTGTATTTATGTGAAAGACAAGGGTTATGTATTTCATTCTAACGTTGTAGATGTAAATAGAAAATAAGGACTTCTGATAAAAAACTCCAAGGGAGAAGATAGATGGGTTTGCATGTCAACTTGCACTTTGGAGGAAATTCATCAGTTTTTCTAAGTCATTATCTCAAAGCATAATTAGAAATGTTAATGTAGACTTTACAGAAACCATACAAATGAAACAGCAATGCCACTAGCTTTAAATGCTAACCACATAGTGGTTGCCAAATTTTTATCTAATCAATGTACTGTAGAGACTTTCCAAACTAAGCTTTCATTTTCTCACTCTCCTTTATTAAATTATTTTCGTGTTAACTGTTTAAGCAAGATTGGAAAGGCTTTATTGCGATTAGGAGTTGTTCAAGCTTATAAGACATTATAGAAAGAGTGAGAAATTGGCTAAGGTGTTGTATATGTGTGAAAGACAAGGGTTGTGTATTTCACTCTAGTGTTGTAGACGTAAATAGGAAACCATGACTTCTAAGAAAAAACACAAGGGGGAAGGATGGATGGTTTTGCATGTTAACTTGCACTTTGGAGAAAAATCATCAGTTTTTCCAAGTCACTATCACAAAGCATAATTAGAAATGTTAATGCATGCTTGAGAAAAACCATACACAAGAAACAACAATGCTACTAGCTTTAAATGTCAACCATGTAATGGTTGCCAACTCTTTATATAATCAATTTATTATGGAGACTTTTCAAACTATGCTTTCATTTTCTTACTCTACTTTATTTAATCACTTTCGCTTTAAATGTTTAAGGAATATTGAAAATGCCTTATTGACAAAAGGAGTTACTCAAGCTTATATGAAATTACAGAGAGAGTGAGAGATTAGCTAGGGTGTTGTATCTATGTGAAAGACAAGGGTTATGTATTTCATTCTAACGTTGTAGATGTAAATAGGAAATAAGGACTTCTAGTAAAAAAACTCTAGGGGGGAAGATAGATGGGTTTGCATGTCAACTTGCACTTTGGAGAAAATTCATCAATTTTTCTAAGTCATTATCTCAAAGCATAATTAGAAATGTTAATGTAGACTTTAGAGAAACCATACAAACGAAACAACAATGCCACTAGCTTTAAATGCTAACCACATAGTGGTTGCCAATATTTTATATAATCAATGTAAAGTAAAGACTTTTCAAACTATGCTTTCATTTTCTTACTCTCCTTTATTAAATTATTTTAGTGTTAAATGTTTAAGCAAGATTGGAAAGGCTTTATTGGGAAGAGGAGTTGTTCAAGCTTATAAGACATTATAGAAAGAGTGAGAGATTAGCTAAGGTGTTGTATATGTGTGAAAGACAAGGTTTGTGTATTTCACTCTAGTGTTGTAGATGTAAATAGGAAACCATGACTTTTTAGAAAAAACCCAAGGGGGAAGGATGGATGGTTTTGCATGTCAACTTGCACTTTGGAGAAAATTCATCAATTTTTCCAAGTCATTATCACAAAGCAAAATTAGAAATGTTAATGCATGCTTGATAAAAACCATACATAAGAAACAACAATGCCATAAGCTTTAAATGCTAACCATGTAGTGGTTGCCGACTTTTTATACAATCAATTTACTATGGAGACTTTTCAAACTATGTTTTCATCTTCTTACTCTCCTTTATTAAATCACTTTCGCTTTAAATGTTTAAGGAATATGGAAAATGCCTTATTGACAAAAAGAGTTACTCAAGCTTATATGACATTACAAAGAGAGTGAGAGATTAGCTAGGGTGTTGTATCTATGTGAAAGACAAGGGTTATGTATTTCATTCTAATGTTGTAGATGTAAATAGAAAATAAGGACTTCTGATCAAAAACTCGAGGGAAAATATAAACAGGTTTGCATGTCAACTTGCACTTTGGAGAAAATTCATCAGTTTTCCTAAGTCATTATCTCAAAGCATAATTAGAAATGTTAATGTAGACTTTACAGAAACCATACAAATGACACAACAATGCCACTAGTTTTAAATGCTAACCACATAGTGGTTGCCAAATTTTTATATAATCAATGCACTGTAGAGACTTTTCAAACTAAGCTTTCATTTTCACACTCTCCTTTATTAAATTATTTTCCCGTTAAATGTTTAAGCAAGATTGGAAAGGCTTTATTGGGAAGAGGAGTTGTTCAAGCTTATAAGACATTATAGAAAGAGTAAGAAATTGGCTAAGGTGTTGTACATGTATGAAAGACAAGGGTTGTGTATTTCACTCTAGTGTTGTAGATGTAAATAGGAAACCATGACTATTAAGAAAATACTCAAGGGGGAAGGATGGATGGTTTTGCATGTCAACTTGCACTTTGGAGAAAAATCATTAGTTTTTCCAAGTCATTATCACAAAGCATAATTAGAAATGTTAATGCATGCTTGATAAAAACCATACATAAGAAACAACATTGCCACGAGCTTTAAATACTAACCATGTAGTGGTTGCCAACTTTTTATATAATCAATTTATTGTGGAGACTTTTCAAACTATGCTTTCATTTTCTTACTCTCCTTATTAAATCACTTTCGCTTTAAATGTTTAAGGAATATTGAAAAGGCCTTATTGACAAAAGGAGTTACTCAAGCTTATATGATATTACAAAAAGAGTGAGAAATTAGCTGGGGTGTTGTATGTATGTGAAAGACAAGGGTTATGTATTTCATTCTAATGTTGTAGATGTAAATAGAAAGTAAGGACTTCTAATCAAAAACTCCAAGGGGGAAGATAGATGGGTTTGCATGTCAACTTGCACTTTGGAGGAAATTCATCAGTTTTTCTAAGTCATTATCTTAAATCATAATTAGAAATGTTAATCTAGACCTTACAAAAACCATACAAGCGAAATAGCAATGCCACTAGCTTTAAATGCTAACCACGTAGTGGTTGCCAAGTTTTTATGTAATGAATGTACTGTAGAGACTTTTCAAAGTAAGCTTTCATTTTCTCACTCTCCTTTATTAAATTATTTTTGTGTTAAATATTTAAGCAAGATTGGAAAGGCTTTATTGGGAAGAGGAGTTTTTCAAGCTTATAAGACATTATAGAAAGAGTGGGAGATTGGCTAAGGTGTTGTATATATGTGAAAGGCAAGGGTTGTGTATTTCACTCTAGTGTGGTAGATATAAATAGGAAACCATGAGTTCTTAGAAAAAACTCAAGGGGGAAGGATGGATGGTTTTGCACGTCAACTTGCACTTTAGAGAAAATTCATCAATTTTTCTAGGTCATTATCTTAAAGCATAATTAGAAATGTTAATGCGTGCTTGATAAAAACCATACCAAGGAAACAATAATGCCACTAGGCTTTAAGTGCTAGCTATATAGTGGTTGCCATCTTGTTATATAATCAATGTACACCATACAAAAGAAACAATAATGCCACTAGGCTTTAAATGCTAGCTATATAGTGGTTGCCATCTTTTTATATAATCAATGTAGTATAGAGACTTTTCAAAATAAACTTTCATTTTCTCACTCTCCTTTATTAATTCACTTCCACTTTAAATGTTTAAGCAAGATTGAAAATGCCTAGTTGACAAAAGGAGTTGTTCAAGCTTATAAGACAGTACAAAGAGAGTGAGAGATTAGCTAGGGTGTTGTCTTAGTGTGAATGACAAGGGTTGTGTATTTCATTCCAGCATTGTAGATGTAAGTAGAAAACAAGGACTTTTGATGAAAAACTCGAGGGAAGGATGGACGGGCTTGCATGTCAACTTGCATTTTGGAGAAAATTCTTCAATTTTTATAGGTCATTATCACAAAGCATAATTAGAAATGTTAATGCAAGCTTGATACAAAACTAAACAAAGGAAGCAACAATGCCATTAGGCTTTAAATGGTTGGTATGCAATGGTTGGCATTTTTATATAATCAATGTACTATATGGACTTTTTAAACTAAGCTTTTGTTTTTTCTCTCCTTTATGAAATTAGTTTCGTTTGAAATGTTTTAGCAAAATTCAAAAGCATTCATTAAGAAAAGGAATTGTGTTCAATGAAATTCTAAATGCAAGTGAACATGTCAAACAACTAATATAATAATGAGTAAGATATCGTCCCACAAAGATTAATGATTACTAAGCCAACTAATTACTAATGGTAAATAACTCCTAGAATTTATCTAGCGAACCAAATTAATGGAGAATAAATTAATAAACTAAATTTAATAAAAATAAATACATGAAACAAGTTAGAGTGTCTAATATCACCATAACTACGAGGTACTAATTTAGATTATGTATGCTTGCAAGAAGGATAATATTTATGTGATAGTAGAATTTCTTAATTTATTCATTATCCTATGTCTAGGTATAGTGAACCTATTTAGTTCCTTAATTCACTATATCTCTATACATGAATTGAAACAAACCAAATGCATTAAGATCTATGAGCATTCTCAATTTACACTAAAAGCCATACAAATAATATGATATATGTCTATCCATATTTAATTTATGGTTACGGATTGCAAGAAGTAATTGCATATAATTTTTTATTTGTCTCAAACATGCAAATCAAATCATTTAAATAGTAGCTAATCACTTACAAGTATTAAACACAGTAATATGCAACTTCACATAAACAAAATATCTTACAAAACATAACAATCATAAAATTCATACCATCATAATTAGGTTACATTGTAACTCTAACAAAAGTAAACTAAAACATAATAAAATACTAATGAGGAATAGTAATAGGAATAAAATAAGGCATATTGAATCAAAGAATAAGAAGTTTCTCACTCTTTTTATCTTCTCTTCAAGAAAACCTTGAATTCCTAACATTTCTCTTGAATTGTATTGAATTTCCTCCCCCTACTTTTGCCCTTTCTCCTCTCTTAAATAGAATTTAAGTTTAGACATATCTCTTATCCTAGTAGAAGTGGGTTTTGGAGACCCAAACAATTGGGTTTTGAACTCTTATATTAATTAGGATTTGAACTCCTAGGTTTTCTAATAATTTAGAAAACCCAACAACAATAAAAAAAAATATAATAACAATCATCCAAAAACCAAGCCTATCTTGACTTTCTTGATCTTGATATTTTGACCATATTTTGTCATATAATAAGCATCAGGTTCTCTATGCTTGTTCTTTTTCTCTATGTCTCCTTATGCTACATAAACAAGACAAATTTAAGTAAATAAAAAGGAATTCAAATATTTTCTCACAAGCATTAGATTATTTATTGCTTATATTAGGTAAAATAACTTTATAAAAATAGAGTTATCAAATTGTCCAAGCTTATAAGACCTTACTGAGGGAGTGAGAGAGTCGCTAGGGTGTCGTATCTTTATGAAAGACAAGAGTTGGAATATTTCATTCTAGCAAGGTGGATGTAAATAGAAAACAATGATCTAAAAATTAGGGAGGAGGGTAGCTTATCACGTTAAAAGATGGATGAGTTTTCATGTCAACTTGCACTTTGGAGATAATTCATCAATTGTGAAGCGAATTCCAATTTCAACATGCGAATGACATTTTAGGATTATGATTTCTGCATTAAAATCAAATTAAAAACAAAAAGATGATAATAAAACCTTAGACCAACTGCAGGATGAGACAAGCTAAGAGGTAACTTCATAATCAATAATTGGCCGAGTTGCTTTCACTAATGGAATCCCGCGTGCTAACACCTGTGCTCAGATCTTATGGTAAGGAAAGCGAAAGAAATCCATGGTTGTTGGCTACCATGGACGTTAAGATAGCTGCGGGTTGCCTCTTTTCCACGTCAAACTTTCTTTAAAACGCAACATTAGAGAAACATTTACACGCCAGACTAACAAGATGAACGCCGTGAGAAAGGGTCAGGGCAAATTGAGGACAAGAGCTTTGTGTCCCTGTACCTGTCAATAACTTTACATGAGGAACCTTTAGATAAGGTCTTGAGAGTATTAATTATATGTGACTACATAAGATATGGTGCACTGAAAATCTTTCCGATTCTCTATATATTTCTGAAGAGCTGTCTTTCCAATTCTTTGTGTAACAAGTTGTTGTATATTTTTCCAAAGAGTCGAGTATTGAATATGCAACTATCAAAACCAGTTAGGGGGTTTACCACTGGATGGGTGTTGAATGCTGACATTTCGAGGACCCTAGAGTGTGATTGTTGGCTCATTGTATGAGTCCATATTATGTGGGCTTATATCAATGAGCATAAACTAATATTCCCTACCGGGGCTGTCTAGTATGATTTGTTGGTCCGTCATGGTTGTACACAGAGTGTACACATTTGTGTAGTCCTCATTGTTTGTTTCCCTTATTTGGTATAAGCCTTTGTCTATCTTATAGATTGTGATGAGTCGATCTATTTGTATGGACACAATTCATTATTGGCTAAGTCTCCTCTCTAGCTCTTCTTATATTCATATTACAGCTTGCTGCAGGGAGAAAATAACACATGTGGGGTGCATTTATCTATTGCTCTTTATGGTGGGAAAATGGCCCACAGGACATTTTCGCCACGTCATCAAGCTCCACCCAGTTAAAAGGTAAATCCTTTTCACGAACCACACACGCACTAACACTTTCTCTGAGCTACTGGAGTGAGTGAGATCTGAGCAGTGCACGAACCCCCCTCCCGTTTTTCACCAGCAAGCTTGGCTACCTCATCAAGCTTAGAAGAGCATAGAGAGGAAGACTAGGGCCTATCACTGCTGAAGAAAGATGGAGAAAAGTGGTATGCCTTTTTGCTACTTCACATATTGTTCTCAAAACCCATTTTCTTATCTCCATGATCGGTGCTTTGATCCATAAAATAGCCTTTGTTGAGGCAAGATTTTCTAACATGTGAAAGTGGGGAAGATTTAGCATATACATCCTGATCACGATAAGGGGGCCTCTGTCTTTTCATTCACGATCCAGCTTCGCCTATTTTTTCTGACCACGTTTCTGTATCTTGTCATATTCTGAAGATATTAGGACTGGATCTTACAGTTGAAGTTTGATAAGGTGATTGACCTTGACATGCTTGGGACATGAATGGATTTTTCATGCTATACATATCTGTGTAAATAGCAGAAAAATCATATTTCGACTTGACTCAGAAAATAATGTCCAAAAAAAATGTGGGACATCTATATAAACTAAAATTTTTACCTTGGCCCAAAATATAGTAAATATTTAACTAAACTAAATGCTTAACATGATTTTCTAGTAGCAAGATAGAGCGATGGGTAGAAATATGGTTGATCATAGGAGTAACATGGTCGCCATTAGGAGTGTTTAAACTGTCCTTATGCTACTCTAATTAAATCTTTTCATAGTGAATTCCCCTGTTGATTGCTGAGATATGGAATAGTAGTAAAAAATAAACATGAAATTATGGAATTAAAGTGACTTTAACTTGGGACAATTTCGGCCATTGACTTTGAATTACATAGTTTAGATATGGTGGTACCTACCACGCATTGACCTTGAATTACATGGTTTACATGATTTAGATCTATTGACCTTAAAAAGTATTAGAGTTTGGATCCAAAAAATAATACTAATATACGAAAAATTATGTCTTTGCGCATCTTCATACAAAAATTTATAGTAATTGACTAATCTTTAACTTTAAGTAGCTTTCCTACTTTTGTAATGCAAACCTAATGGAATACATATAAGTGGACTAATATGATTATTATCATGAAGATAACAACATTTTGGGTTGTGAACCATAGTAGACAATTAGCAAGTTTTTGTTATGAACCTGGTTGTCCATAATGATAAACGCCACAAACTCTTGTTTTACTGAGAAAATAGGGAAATAAAAATCATAAAGAAAATTATTTGATTAATTTTCTTCTCTCATTTTCATTGATAGCTACCGGATTTTAAGAGGCTTTACAAATTGTGAGAATAATAATCACAAAATAAAACAAAAAGGGAACAAAGTAAAACAAAAGAATAAGAAATAAATCTCGTTTATAGCCATTAAGTTTTCCAAATTAAATTAACGCTGATTATCAAAATATTCTCATGAAGTTGCTTGCAAATACACCCAATATCATCTAAGCGATGAGTATTTTTCTTAAATGGACAACATAGTGTTAACTTGCCTTTCACTCATCAAGTTAATGAGGATCTTCATCAATCTCATAATATATTCTCATGCAGTTGCTTGCAAATCCACCCATACCATCTAAGCAATGAGTTTTTTCTTAAATAGGCAACATAGTATTAACCCAACATAGTGTTAACTTGCCTTTCACTCATCAAGTTAATGAGGATCTTCATCAATCTCACAATATATTCTCATGTAGTTGCTTGCAAATCCACCCAATATCATCTAAGTGATGTAAATTTTTCTTAAACAAGCAACATAGGGTTAACTTGCCTTTCACTCATCAAGTTAATGAGGATCTTTATGAATCTCACAATTCCTTTTATGTTCAAGTTTGATGAGTATTGTCTCCCATTTGGCATCTACAAATCCCTTCAATATCTTGAAGGTGTTTTGGATATGCATTAAATTCATTAGTCATATTTCTTACTACTAATTAAAGAAAATCCTAATGAAAAATCAAGGCATGTAATATTTTTTGTGATAGTTTAGACGATGCCTTCAACATGCACATTCGATCAGCAAAGGAGGAAATATGCAAATTCTATGTTCATATATGCCGAATATACTTCAGCCGATCCGACCTTTAGCCTTTTTGGATCAAAGAACGCAACTATAAGTTCCAGTGTTTGTGTGAAATCTCTATATTTGGTGTGCACAGATATTTTGAGAATTTATGACGGCAGGAATTGGTTGTAGTAGGTTGGTGGTTTTAATGCTCCACTGCAATGATGCAGCGCGTTCTTTCCTTCAGAGAAATTTTAGTAGTGTTAATAACTTGCATCACCTTGGTGCCACCCTTAAGACGCTTCAACAAACTTTTTGTTAAATATGGACTTGGCTCCTTCGGTAACAGCGACGACGGGAAGCATCAGAGTCACGTACTTGCTGTAGCTTCGGCTATTTAAAGAGCAGCTCGGGCCTATTCATTTCACACAAAGCCACTCAGACAAGTACAAGGCTATCTATTCCCGACCCTCGCCTTCTCCTTCTTGCTCCTCTTCCCGGTCTGTTCTGCATCGGACGGAACAATTTCTCGCGAAATTGTTTGCAACTTCCTAAGGAGCTCACTACACCTTCAAACCTTGAAGGGAGGGCCCCTTTACGCTTTATAACCTATTGAAAATCACCATTCACTGCCTCTTAAGTTTAAGGGCTGCCCAACCCAACCCGAAACTCTCCTTTGAATCCTCTTTTCAAAACAGAATTGGTGGGAATTTCTGATACGCTCCTCTTGTTCTAGTTTTCCAAACCAAACGCAGTTTTCAGCAGTAGCTTCTCACAGGTCGCAATTTCATTGAAGAAAATCCTCAGCCATAGGTGTTAAATAATGATCTTGTTGGTGAAAAATAAATGATTGCACGACTACAAATAACTGCACGAAACAGAGGAGAGAAGAGTCAAGTGGCAGCGATATCATCACTCCTGTTGATCACCAGTAGTAACTCTGCAATTCTGTTGAAAGAAACTCAGAAAGAATGTGGAAGCTCAAGATAGCAGAGGGCGGCAACAGTCCTTATATTTACAGTACAAACAACTTTGTCGGGAGGCAGACATGGGAGTTTGACCCCGAGGCTGGAACACCAGAAGAACGAGCTGAAGTAGAAGAAGCTCGTCAAAATTTCTACGAGAATCGCCATCAGGTGAAGCCAAGTGGTGATATCCTCTGGCGAATGCAGGTACCCTTGTCTTATCTATCTATACAAACATCGTTTCCTCCAAAGTAGAAACTGCTACCTTCCTGCCATGATCATTAACCTATTAGACTAAACTCACCCGCAACCTTAACTTTCATTCACTTAGTCTTGGTCTTCGCCACCTTAGGCACTCTGTTTTGGTAGGCCTCGGAAAAGACTGCGAAACGAGATTCTTGAGGAGTATGATGAGATTTAAAACTTCTGTTCCTCGAAAAGATGGACTGAGAAAAAGGAAACGTGGATTTTATGTTGTATGATCAACAACCTCATCATAAAAGGAGATAGCGATTTCATTGACTGAGGTCATCGAGGGAAAGCGGCCTGGCCTTGCCAAGCCAGTCCATGTGCTTTCTGGCATATCAGCACGGTCACGCTCCCTTCGCATGTCATCTTTTTGTTAGTTTTTATTTTGTGCTTTGTGTTCGCACGTAAACATAATCATCCAAATAGACCAGTTAAAACTGTGGATCTTTTTGTTCACTTCAAATATTACGGAGTTTCCTAAACTACGAACTCCATATATATATATATATATATATTATATATACATATTGGAGGATAAAGTCCACATTCAACATTCAACGATTTCCTTCTTGGCTTTCTGGGAACGTCTGTGGTTTTGTTTATTCCAAGAATCTTCGTGCGAAGTTGAGGAAACAAATGAAAAGAGTGAGGTAAAAACTTGGTTCCTGGTATAGGTTAGAAAACATAGTTATGGGATTCGTGTAATTGAAGGCAATCATTTTTTTTTAAGAAAAAGGAAGAAAGTGGGTTGAGCAACTTGACTAGCACAGGGGACGGCTTACCACGAGTACCTCGTGTGCCTCGTCTCTGTTATCAAGACTGCCTTTTCGTTTTTCTTTTTTTTCTTTTCGTATAGTATTTGAACTTGATATTAGAATGAACTTATTTCTTAAAAGTTAATATATCAACAATTGAAAACCATACAATAACTGTCTTTGTTTTTTTAAAGTAAAATTGGATGTGAAAAAATTAAGTGTCAATCTTGAAACCTTTTTAATCTCAAACAACATAATTTCTAGTTGAATTATATATTATGTGAATTGTCTCATCTTTGTCACTTCTTCTAATCTTCATGCTACATAAACATTGCACTTAACTTTAAGGTGTGAAAATTACAAAGTCAAGGTTCATTTTTTACTTTGATATTATATTATAATATAAAAGTCAATCCCAAAACCTTAAAAGTATTATATATAAAAAAAAAAAACTTTCACATTTATAAGCTTAGAGCTCATCATTTCATTTTTGTTGTTAAATAATACCCACCTTTAATGCTTATCTACCGACAACCGGAAGTGGTTTTGGAAGCAAAGCATAGCCACTTGTAATACTTAGGAAGATGTACAAGTGGCACTAAAACGAAATCTGTCCGTAAATTGTCATTTCATGTAGAGCCTGAATGTGTGAATGCTATTTTGGACGCTGGTTCAGGAAATGAAAATCTTAGGTGTCTTAATGGGGAGATATTGTTCTCTTGCAGCTTTAACGTTCATGTTATATTTGGCTACATAATTGTTTACAGTGATTGACTTCTTTGTCAAAATGATTGCAGTTTCTCAGAGAGAAAAACTTTAGGCAGACGATTGCCCCAGTGAAGGTTGAGGATGGAGAGGAAATCACATATGATAAAGCGTCAACGGCACTCAGGAGGGCCGTGCACTTCTTTTCGGCCTTGCAGGCCAGTGATGGCCACTGGCCCGCTGAAAACGCCGGCCCATTGTTTTTTCTGCCCCCCTTGGTAAGACTCATAGTTGTCGTCATTCTTTCATATGTGTGCTAATCACTTATCAAACTCAAATCATTCTGGGACACTTACATAATTGTAACTTTAAGAGAAACAAAAACCAAATTCTCAAGAAAGTGGCTTTTCATATTTACGAAAATAATGGCTTGATTTGATAAAATGAAGCACCTTCTGAAGATTGACCAAACCATGAACACTACAATTGGATAATAAAATGCCTGATCTTGACTTTTTTTTATAAAAAAAATTATTTTAATCTTGATGCAATTTCAAATTATAGTCTTTTTAACCCCCCCAAAATTGCAGGTGATGTGCATGTACATTACAGGACATCTTAATACAGTGTTTCCAGCAGAGTACCAAAAAGAAATTCTTCGGTACATATACTATCATCAGGTGCATATCCTTAGAAGCTTTCCGTACCAATCGTGCAAATAGGATTAGGATTTTAGCTGAATTCCTTACTTCTTTATGTTCTTTGGAATTTACTTTTATGATTGAACTGCTGTTGAAGAAGTATGCTGCAAATTTGCATTTTGTAGAATGAGGATGGTGGGTGGGGATTACACATAGAGGGGCACAGCATCATGTTTTGCACGGCTCTGAGCTACATTTGTATGCGAATCCTTGGGGAAGGACCCGAGGGTGGTCAGAACAATGCTTGTGCAAGAGCACGAAAGTGGATCCTTGATCATGGTGGGGTAACACACATGCCTTCTTGGGGAAAGACCTGGCTTTCGGTACGACCATGTTTCTTAAATATTAATATAACCAGTTGAGACACGACTCTGTGTTGGGTTTTAACTATTCAGTATGTATGACAACTGCTTGTTGATAGTTAACTCCAGTATATATTGTGCCTTTTTCCTAGATCTTTGGTGTGTATGAGTGGATTGGTACCAACCCAATGCCTCCGGAGTTTTGGATTCTTCCTTCGTTTCTTCCCATGCATCCAGGTTTGTACATTTCTGCTTACCGGTTCATTAGACATCCTAAAATTTCTAGTGGACTTTAGACGTTCATTACATAATGAAATGTTCTTAAAATGAGTTAGTTCATTCACGAAAACTGAATACATTGTTTAATTGAAACATGGCCATGACCTCTATTGGAAGCCTCTGTTGCCACAATGCTCTGTACTTTCTTCTTCTTTGATTATTAAACTTGCTGCTTCTTGCTTATCAATGGTCTTTCCCTATAAAATGTAGCCAAAATGTGGTGTTACTGCCGGATGGTGTACATGCCCATGTCATATCTGTATGGGAAAAGGTTTGTAGCCCCAATCACATCGCTTGTTCTTCAATTGAGGGAGGAACTTTACAATCAACCATACAACGAAGTAAACTGGATGAAAGCGCGTCACCAGTGTGCAAACGTGAGTTTACCTTAATTTTAACTTTCTCCTTGATATGGGCTCATTGCTGCTCATGATTTTCAATATTCTTCAACCTCATTGATTTCACAAAGCTGTTGGTACAGGAGGATATCTACTATCCCCATCCTTTGATACAAGATCTAATGTGGGATAGTCTATACATAATGACTGAACCTCTTCTTACTCGTTGGCCCTTAAACAAGTTGGTCAGAGAAAAGGCTCTTCAAGTTACAATGAAGCACATTCATTATGAAGATGAAAACAGTCGTTACATAACCATTGGATGTGTGGAAAAGGTAATATGGATATTAAATCAAAGGAAGCAGTAAAAAGCATCTATTTAGGTTACATGATAGTATTTCTAAAGCCATTTGCATTGAATAGGTCCTCTGCATGCTTGCTTGTTGGGTTGAAGATCCAAATGGGGATTACTTCAAGAAGCATCTTGCTAGAATCCCAGATTATTTATGGATCGCTGAAGATGGAATGAAGATGCAGGTTTGTGCACTTATTCTGCACAAATAATTTTTTCTATTGAAAATTTGAATGGCTTTCATTGAGCTACAAATGAAGCAAATTTCATAGATAAATTTTCTTTCTAGAGTCGGATTCTAAATACAACACTCATCAACTTGAGTATAAATCCAATCCAAGCTCCTTTCTTTTATTCAAGACTTTAATTCATAAGGATCCTTGCAAGAAAAGAGATCGTTAACTTTGATATATGCAATTTGTATGCAGAGTTTTGGTAGTCAAGAGTGGGATACTGGATTTGCGCTTCAAGCTTTACTAGCTAGCAATCTTTCTAATGAAATTGGACCCACACTAGCAAGAGGACATGATTTTGTGAAGAAATCTCAGGTTTTCTCAATTTTGAAACCATCTCTCTTCACCATAATTCTTATATCTATGTTTTTTTTCAAAGAAAAAAAATAAATCAACAATATTCTTGTTCCCTTTACTAATATTTCATTTCACTTTAAAATTAAAAAAGGTCAAGGACAACCCTTCTGGTGACTTTAAAAGCATGCACCGTCACATTTCTAAAGGATCATGGACTTTCTCTGATCAAGATCATGGATGGCAAGTTTCTGATTGCACTGCTGAAGGTTTAAAGGTAATAGACTTTGTTTAAATGCTTCACTAGGTGAATTGTTGTAGCTTTTCTAAATTTCTCTAAACGTAAGAAAGTTTGTCCTATATTTCGCAGTGCTGCCTCCTTTTCTCCATGCTGCCACCTGAAATTGTTGGTGAGAAAATGGAACCTGAGCGACTTTATGACTCGGTGAATGTCCTACTTTCTCTACAGGTGAGGATTGATTGTCACTTGCATTGCATTTGTGAGTCTAATGATTTGGAAATTATTAACATGATGGTGAAACTAAGTTGCATTTGGTTATTCTAAGGATTTAAAAATGTTCAACTAAAAGACAAGAACTTCTTCATATTTTATTTAGTTACTTTTTCTTAAGTTTATTTACCGAGTTTATTTCCATTTACAATAGTTGTGTCATAATCACTCTGAAACTATCTTATGTGTTTCCTTTTGTTAGTATAATGTTTCTTTCAAATGTATCTTAATGCATTTGTTTCAATAAGCTTTATTATGTGGCTTAACACAGAGTAAAAATGGTGGTTTAGCTGCATGGGAACCTACAGGAGCTCAAGAATGGTTAGAAGTAAGTACCTTAACGTGCCAAAGTAGCCTTGAAATATTTTAAGGGACATCCCCAATAATATCTTTTACTCTTAATTTACCTTTTAATATTATGTCTTAATGGAAAAAGTCTTTTTTTTTTCATGTATATGTATATACAGCTACTTAATCCCACAGAGTTCTTTGCGGACATTGTTATTGAGCATGAGTATGTCGAGTGCACTGCATCAGCAATTCAAGCCTTAGTTTTGTTTAAGAAGTTATACCCTGGGCACAGGAAGAAGGAGATTGAGAATTTCATAAAAAATGCAGCCCAATTCCTTCAAGACATACAAATGCCTGATGGTTCTTGGTATGTTCTTCTACTTGTTCATTAGACTTTAGTTCCAACAATGTCTCTTGTCTATCAAAGTACCAAAGAGATCAATCACATTATTAAACATTTCCATAGGTATGGAAACTGGGGAGTTTGCTTCACATATGGGGCATGGTTTGCCCTTGGAGGATTGGCAGTAGCTGGCAAGACTTACCACAACTGTCCAGCTATTCGAAAAGGTGTTGATTTTCTACTTAGAACACAAAGAGACAATGGTGGCTGGGGAGAGAGTTATCTTTCATGCCCAAAAAAGGTAACATTTCCAACAAGCATCATCCAAAAGGCTTCTTACTCCTTAATTTCTTCATCGTTTATATTTCCAAACAACATTAATGTCTTTTGAATCTTTTCCACTTTGGACATTGTTCATCACAATCCAAGTATTGTTTAATAACATGCCATGTTGTTCCACAAAGTCTAACTAGGGACAGACTCTAGTCAAAGTAAACATTTTCTCGTTTTGTCTTTCTAAGACATTGTACGTGCTAGATGATTAAATTATAAACTCTTTGCTTGAACAGGAATATGTACCCCTTGAAGGAAATAGAGCAAATTTGGTACATACAGCATGGGCTATGATGGGTCTCATTCATGTTGGACAGGTGGGTTCATGGTTCAAAAATCTAGCATTTTTTCATTGAATCATGTTATCCTATGTTGTTCTTGCATTTTCTAATATGAAGATTGTTCCTTTAATAGGCTGAAAGAGACCCAACACCTCTTCACCGTGCAGCAAAGTTGATAATTAATTCTCAATTGGAAGATGGTGATTTTCCTCAACAGGTACCTCCACACTTTAACATTACTTCAAGTTAAGAGAAGGAAACAAATAAACTAAATAATAAGGGAATGACATGAAAGCAACATTCATTCTTCACCATGAAATGGGGTTTACCATTGAGAACTTTTTAGTTAGCTTGCAATGGAAATACAAATTTGATTTAGAAAGCATGGGAAAAATAACATTACTCAAAAGTGTATTATGAATGAATTTTAATTCCAAATCTTTCTTACCATTCATCATTATTAATACAGGAAATTACTGGAGTCTTCATGAAGAACTGTATGTTACACTATGCAGCATACAGAAATATTTATCCTTTATGGGGACTTGCAGAATATTGCAAGCATGTTCCATTGCCATCCTAAAAAGTCTAAATTAAGTAGTAGACTATACAGCCCAACCATTATACAAGAAAGTGTGTTGTTAATTCTCTTTCTTTTTATTATATGAGAGGCATGGAAAAAAAAAAGGCGTATTGTTAATTGTCTCTCTTCTTTATACCTTTCACTTTTTCTTTAGTAGCCTTATTGATGTATGTAAGAAGTTTCTCAACCCACAGCAACCTAAAGATGGGATTAAGGCTTTCACATTGATGTACTATACATATTATATAGAAAATTAAAAGTTCTTCCTTTGTCTATAATCATCATTTTCTCCTAATTTTGTTGATCCGGATGATTGAAGTACTAATTACGCCTTTCTTTCTCTTATTGCCCTAAGAACGGCATAGCAAAGTCCTATTGCTTGCTTAAATCTTGCTTTTGCAGGAATCTCATTTCTTCCCTTCTTCCTAAAAACTATAACCTCACTTTCACCTTAAATTAGAATCTTTGGTGTGTTACTGTTCGGTAAATTTTAGAAGCAAGTGAACATGTCGACCAAGTAATATAATGATAAGAAAGATATCGTCTCACAGAGATTGATGATTACTAAGCCAACTAATTACTAACGGTGAATAACTCCTAGAATTTATCTAACAAACTAAATTGATAGATGATAGACTAATCAACTAAATTTAATAAAACTATAAGGTATAGACTACATGTTAGAGTGTCCGATTTCACCATAACTATGAGGTGTTAATGTAGATTATGTATGCTTGCAAGAGGGATAATATCTATGTGATAGCGGAATCTCCTAATTTATTTACTATCCTATGTCTAGGTATAGTGAACCTAATTAGTTCATTAATTCACTATATTTCTATACGTGAATTGAAACAAACCAAATGCATTAGGATCTGTGAATATTCTCAGTTTATACCGAAAGCCACACAAATAATATGGTATATGTCTATCCATATTTAATTTATCGTTACATATTACAAGAAGCAACTGCATATCATCTCTTGTCGGTCTTAAACATGCAAATCAGATCATTCAAGTGGTAGCTAATCACTTAAAAGTATTAAACACAGTAATATGTAACTTCACATAAACAAAATATCTTGCAAAACATAATAATCATAAGATTCATACCATCATAATTAGGTTACATCGTAGCTCTAACAAAAATAAACTAAAATATAAAGAAATAATGAGGAAGAATAGTAATAAGAAATAAATAAGGCATCTTGAATCCAAGAACAAGAAGTTTGTCACCCTTTTTGTCTTCTCTTCAAGAAAACCTTGAATTCTTGGCCTCTCTCTTGAGTTGTGCTCAATTTCCTCCTCCTCCTCTCTTTTGCCTCTTCTCTTCTCTTAAATATGGTTTAGGTTTAGACCTATCTCCTATCCTAGTAGAACTAGGTTTTAGAGACCTAAAACAATTAGGTTTTGAACTCCTAAATTAATTGGAATTTGAATTCCTTACATGACTAGGTTTTCTATCCCCATCCTTTGATACAAGATCTAATGTGGGATAGTCTATACATAATGACTGAACCTCTTCTTACTCGTTGGCCCTTAAACAAGTTGGTTAGAGAAAAGGCTCTTCAAGTTACAATGAAGCACATTCATTATGAAGATGAAAATAGTCGTTACATAACCATTGGATGTGTGGAAAAGGTGATATGGATATTAAATCAAAGGAAGCAATAAAGAGTATCTATTTAGGTTACATGATAGTATTTCTAAAGCCATTTGCATTGAATAGGTCCTCTGTATGCTTGCTTGTTGGGTTGAAGATCCAAATAGGGATTACTTCAAGAAGCATCTTGCTAGAATCCCAGATTATTTATGGGTTGCTGAAGATGGAATGAAAATGCAGGTTTGTGCACTTATTCTACATAAATAATTTTGTCTATTGAAAATTTGAATGACTTTCATATTGAGCTACAAATGAAGCAAATTTCATAAATAAATTTTCTTTCTAGATTTGGCTTCTAAATACAACATTCAACAACTTGAGTATAAATCCAATCCAAGCTTCTTTTTTCTTGATTTAAGACTTTAATTCATAAGGATTCTTGCAAGAAAAAAGATCGTTAACTTTGATGTATGCAATTTGTATGCAGAGTTTTGGTAGTCAAGAGTGGGATACTGGATTTGCACTTCAAGCTTTACTAGCTAGCAATCTTGCCAATGAAATTGGACCCACACTAGCAAGAGGACATGATTTTGTGAAGAAATCTCAGGTTTTCTCAATGTTGAAACCATCTCTCTTCACCACAATTCTTATATCTATGTTTTTCTTTTTTTAAGAAAAAAATAAGTCAACAATATTCTTGTTCCTATTACTAATATTTCATTTCACTTTAAAATCAAAAAAGGTCAAGGACAACCCTTCTGGTGATTTTAAAAGCATGCATCGTCACATTTCTAAAGGATCATGGACTTTCTCTGATCAAGATCACGGGTGGCAAGTTTCTGATTGCATTGCTGAAGGTTTGAAGGTAATAGAGTTTGTTTAAATGCTTCATTGGATAAATTGTTGTAGCTTTTCTAAACTTATCTAAACATAAGAAACTTTGTCCTATATTTCACAGTGCTGCCTCCTTTTCTCCATGTTGCCACCTGAAATTGTTGGTGAGAAAATGGAACCTAAGCGACTTTATGACTCGGTGAATGTCCTACTTTCTCTACAGGTGAGGATTGATTGTCACTTGCATTGCATTTGTGGGTCCAACAATTTGGCAACTATTAACATGATGGTGAAACCAAGTTGCATTTGGTTATTTTAAGGATTTGAAAATGTCCAACTAAAAGACAAGAACTTCCTCATATTTTATTTAGTTACTTTTTCTTAAGCTTATTTATCCAATCTATTGCCATTTACAGTAGTTGTGCCATTATCATTCTGAAACTATCTTAAGTGCTTCCTTCTGTTAGTACATTGTTTATTTCGAATGTGTCTTATTGCATTTGTCTTACTAAGCTTTATTTTATGAATTAACATAGAGTAAAAATGGTGGTTTATCTGCATGGGAACCTACAGGAGCTCAAGAATGGTTGGAAGTAAGTACTTTAGCATGCCAAAGTAGCCATTTTGAGGGGAATCCTTATTAATATCTTTTGCTCCTAATTTACCTTTTAATATTTTCTCTTAATGAAAAAAGTCTCTTTGTTTTCATATATATAGCTACTTAATCCCACAGAGTTCTTTGAGGACATTGTTACTGAGCATGAATATGTCGAGTGCACTGCATTAGCAATTCAAGCCTTAGTTTTGTTTAAGAAGTTATACCCTGGGCATAGGAAGAAAGAGATCGAGAATTTCATAAAAAATGCAACCCAATTCCTTCAAGACAAACAAATGTCTGATGGTTCTTGGTATGTTCTTCAACTTGTTCATTAGAATTTAGTTCCAACAATGTCTCTTTTCTATCGAAGTATAGAGAGATCAATCACATTATTAAATATTTCCATAGGTACGGAAGTTGGGGAGTTTGCTTCACATATGGTGCTTGGTTTGCACTCGGAGGATTGGCTACAGCTGGCAAGACTTTTAACAATTGTCCAGCTATTCGTAAAGGTGTTGATTTTCTACTTAAAACACAAAGAGATAATGGTGGTTGGGGAGAAAGTTATCTTTCATGCCCAATGAAGGTAACATTTTTGACATGCATCATCCAAAAGGCTTATTATCCTTAATTTCTTCACTGCCTATCTTTCCAAACAACATTAAGGTTCTTTGAATCTCTTCCACTCTAGACATTGTTCATCACAATTCAAGTACTATTTAATAACATACCATGTTATTCCACAAATTCTAACTAGGGATAAACTCTAGTCAAAGTAAATATTTTCTCGTTTTGTCTTTCTAAGACATTACAGATGCTAGATGATCAAATTATGAACTCTTTGCTTGAACAGGAATATGTACCCCTTGAAGGAAATAAATCAAATTTGGTACATACTGCATGGGCTATGATGGGTCTCATTCATGCTGGATAAGTGGGTTCATGGTTCAAAAATCTAGCATCTTTTCATTGAATAATGTTATCCTATGTAGTTCTTGCATTTTTCTAACATGAAGATTGTTCCTTTAATAGGCTGAAAGAGATCCAACACCTCTTCACCGAGCAGCAAAGTTGATAATTAATTCTCAATTGGAAGATGGTGATTTTCCCTAACAGGTACCTCCACGTTTTAACACTGCTTCAAGTTAAAAGAAGGAAATATGGGTTTAGCATTGAGAACTTTTTAGTTAGCTTGCAATGGAAATACAAGTTTGATTTAGAAAGCATGGAAAAATTAACATTACTCAAAAGTGTATAATGAGTGAATTTTACTTCCAAATCTTTCTTACCATTCATCACTTTTAATACAGGAAATTACTGGAGTCTACAATAAGAATTGTATGTTACATTATGCAATGTACAGAAATATTTATCCTTTATGGGGACTTGCAGAATATTGCAAGCATGCCCCATTGCCATCCCAAAAAGTCTAAATTAAGTGGTGGACCACACATCCCAACCATTATACAAGAAAGCAGGCTGTTGATTCTCTTAACCATTATATGAGTGGCATGGAAAAAGAAGGAATATTGTTAATTGTCTCTCTTCTTTGTACCTTTCACTTTTTCTTTAGTAGCCTTATTGATGTATGTAAGAAGTTTCTCAACCCATAGCAACCTAAAGATGGGATTAAGGCTTTCACATTGTTGTAACATATATACTATATAGAAAATTAAAAGTTCTTCATTTGTCGACAATCATCATTTTCTCCTAATTCTACTAACCTAGAAGGTTAAAGTACTAATTACGCCCTTCTTTCTCTTATTGCCCTAAGAATGGTATGGCAAAGTCCCATTTCTTACTTAAATCTTGCTTTTGCAAGAATCTCATTTCTTCCTCTCTTCCCAAGAACTATAACCTCATTTTCACCTTAAATAGGAATCTATGGTGTGCTACCCTTCAGCTTAATTACTCTTGCATCGTCTATAATGACCATAGTTATCAAAACTTGGATAATTTTCATAGTTTAAACTCTTTCCATCATTCATTACATATTTTAATTGACCATCCACATTCACATTCTTAGAAATATATGATTGTTAATTTGTCATGTGTCATAATAATTTATGTAATAATTTACATATCAATGTTTTGTCCTCCACAAATATTATTAGTCAAAGAATCTATCTACTAGTTGGTTAAAGATTTGAGAAGAATCTAGTTGTGTAGTTGAAAATCACTAAAATCCATATCTTCATAATTGGACATGTGTTAAATATTGTTATTCCATGTTTAGGCTAATTTAAAAGATCTTTTTTCCTTTTATGTGTGGTTCAACCTATTATTGTCATAGTTTGCTAGATTTCTTTTAATAAGTGGCCAGATATACTAGATAAATTTAATAAATAAATCTTTGGTTTGTGGATTTGTGGTGAACCAATTTGTTGATTGGTGGTTTTAATTTTCCCAAAATAATGCCTTTAGAAGGTGGAAAGAGGTGGAAAACCCTTAGCGGAAGAAATAAGTTGGCTTGACCTAATTTGACTACTATTTCTCCCAACCATTTTGTTACTCACACCCAAACCTATAGATTCGACCCAATTCTAAATGTTACTGAATAGGACACATGAGATGCACACTCACCTATGTGATGCACGCGGCTCATGTGGCCTACACATAAACTATGCCTGATCATCTCCTAGCCAAAAACTATTAGGTTGCTTACCATATGAGGGCCCATGCCTTACTTGTATATGCTTTTACTTTTATGTCCTCATTTAAGTTATATAAAGAACAATTCATGTAATCTTTATTCTTTTGAGCAAATGTGAATATCATGCCCCAAGGGCTTCCAATACGTTTGCTCCATTCTTGGTCATGAATTCCCGAAACTCAGTCTCATGTCTGAACATTATGTATAAACTAAGTTCACTCATCTTAGACTAGATCCTTTATAGTCTAGTCATAAAAAAGGAAACAAAGAGATTAAAAACAGATATGGCCGTTAAGCTCAACTTATTAAAAGAGAAAAATGAAAGATGGAGCAACCTCTTATATGGAGTTGATTTTAGAAG
The DNA here is from genome assembly GCA_028551485.1 of Casuarina cunninghamiana. Lineage (NCBI taxonomy): Eukaryota > Viridiplantae > Streptophyta > Magnoliopsida > Fagales > Casuarinaceae > Casuarina > Casuarina cunninghamiana. Next base: position 8,442,733 of record CM052364.1, read on the forward strand.
GCCAATGATACTGAATTACCAAAGGAAGCAAGAGCTTTAATTGCAAAAGTAGCAGCATGCATCATCACCATCTCTATCACTCTTAATAAGCCTGAAAGAAAAAGCCTTTGAATGTATTCTCTTCTACAATAATAAGAAGCCTCGAGCTCACTATTTATACACAAGAAATTGTTAGTGTAGTTGGTGCAATGATAAAGCAAGTTGAAAGAAATCAAAGAGAGATTAAAGAAAGGGCCATAGGGCTCTAACAATGTTGTTGAACTCTCTACCAAACCCAACACCTTCTCTGTAGAATTAAGGACCAATTGGAATATCACATGAGCCTATCCATGCACCATATGCAGCACAATATCAATATAACCATTCACCTAAGGGAAGCATACAACATGGCATCCAGAAGAGCAACCAATTAGAATTCAAAGCTTACTATCCAAGAGAATCTTCTATACAAGCAATACCAAGAGTGAATGCACCACCACTCCTTCATCCAAGGAACAAGATAAGGAAGGGATACACCGTCCATGGAAGATTCACATGAGAAAGTCAATAATACTTAGGAACGAAGATAGTGATGATGAGGTTGACCAACCAGCCATGGTTAAAATGTAAGGTGAAACTCTTTTCGATAGTGGGGTTAGTTGACTATATATATGTCAGTTGTATTTAGAGTTTTGTGTGCTTGTATTTTCTCTAAATACTTAATAGCTAAATAACAAAGCCCTTCTCCACTTGTGCTTTGTCCTACGTGCCTTAGTCTTATTATGTTTTTTCAAGTTGGTTTCAAAGCCAACACTATGGCACAACGAGTAAATACATATCCATTTCCCAATTCCATCAATGTATTTGTCATAATTAAGCTCGTTGAGGGAAATTATCTTTCTTAGATGACCCAAATCAAATCCCTGTTACAAACACAAAAACTCACTGGTTTTGTCACTAATGAGATACCTAAGCCAACACCTACTCTTACCAATGGTGAAACATCAAACCCTGATTATGACTCATGGACCCAAAGCAATGCATTAGTCAAATCATAGATCATAAGCACACTCTTTGAAGAAGCATTAAGGCATATCTTTGAGCTAGAAACCTCAGCTTAAGTCTAGAACGAGCTCTCCAATCATTTTGCTCAAAAAATGGAGACACGTGAGTTTGACCTACTTTTCAATTCAACAACATTGTTAGAGCCTTATGGCTCCTTTCTTCAATCTCTCTTTGATTTCTTTCAGCTTGTTCTATCATTGCACCAACTACACCAACTTGCTTTACAGACAAGAATTTGAAACGCATTTCATCTTCTTCCTATATAATACGTTTGCGCACTCCTAGAGGCAAGGAAGCCACTTCTACGCTACTTAATTACAATTTGGCCCTTTGTCAATCATTGACTACACGTTACGTAAATTACCGGTTAAGGGTTATTTATGACGAAAAACTGTAGGAATGACAACCTGCGACCTTTCTAGGATTCCTAGTTCAGAAGCAATAGAAACATGCTAATATACATTGACAACAAAAAAAGAAAAAAAAAAAAAAACAAATTTCACTATAAACCTTTACGTATTTTATTATATTTTCAAACGTTGAACCATGCCCGTTTCAAAAAATAATAATTTTTACAATTTTAGTAGATAATGCCTGAATACCTAGGACCACTCCTAAACTAGGTTAATAAACAAGAACGATTTAAAAAAAAAAAGTCATGAATATTACCCTTTAGTCATAGCAGATTAAAAGTGTTTGATAGGAAACATCTTATGCTTTTAATTTCATTGAGAGCTTGGTGTGCATAAAGAAATTTGACACTGAGTAAATATAAGCGCCATAAAATCTTGTGGTTTGCTAGTAGCATGGATTGCTAATCAAAAATTCTTTGTGAAAATATGGTTGTAAAACACAAAATTTTTGTTTAAATAACACTTTGTAAATGAAAATGATTTGATTCCTATTAGGCAACTAGCAATAACAATCCATTATTTAAAAATTGTGCAGGCCTCAAAATTTGCTTTGTATAAATATACAATCACATGGCCCATTGCAATTTGACAGCCATCTGCTCCACCCATGGTTTCAAGTGCAATTTGTGTTTGGCCTCTCTTCTATTATCATCGCCAATTATAGTGCTTGGGGCAGTTAGCACATTTGGTAAACCTCGATTAACAATAATTTTGAGAGAGAATAACTTTATTTGAACCTGCACCTACACCATTGAGAGGAGACCATGATGTGGTTCCTATCTAGTGGAGGTCTAGTCCTATGTTTTCATGGTTCCAGCATGATTCTTTTCAGTGGGTGTCATTTCCAATCCGACCATTAATTAAGGCAGTTTCCCCAATTCCCGCTTTCACTTTTCTTTCTCATGAGATGGCCGCTCCGCTCTACTATCCCCATCCTCACTCAGCACCTTCGTTCTCTTCTACGAGGCCTCGCTGCCTCCCCGAACTCTTTCCTACGTAATGTGCTACTTCATCTGTATGCAACTTGTGGGAACTCATGCTATGCACACACATTGCTCGATGGAATTCCCCGCCCGTACAAAGACACCATTGACTAGACTGCATTGATGGGATGCTATGCCCGCTTTGGTATACCCAGAACCTCCTTTTGTTTGTTTATCAAAATGGGGAAAGAGGGGGTGAGGGTCGACAACTTGACCGTGGTTTTTGTGTTTAACGCTTGTGCAAGGTTGGTGGAGGATTTGTTTGGGGTGCAAGGGCATGGTTTTGTGGTAAAGCTAGGTTTAGGTGCTAGTGTGAAGGCCTACAATGTGGTCATGGATATGTACGTGAAGTGCGGGATGTTGGGTGACGCGAGGTGGGTGTTTGAAGATATGGAGGAATGGAGTGTTGTGTCATGGACGGTGATTTTGGATGGGGTGGTTAGATGGGAAAGTGTGGCAAGTGGGAGAAAGGTGTTTGAACAGATGCCTGATAGGAATGGGGTTGCTTGGACAGTTATGTGGAGAGGGGGTTTACCCAGAAAGGTCTTTTGCTTCTCTGTGAGATGGTTTTTGGTTGTGGTTTGGAGTTGAATTATATTACTCTTTGTTCCTTAGTATCAGCATGTGTGCAATTCGGGGATGTGATGATGGGTCGGTGGATTCATGTTTATACCTTAAAGACGTTGGAAAAGGAGATGGATATTATGGTAGGCACGACTTTGGTGGATATGTATGTAAAATGTGGCAGGGCTGACATTGCATATAAAGTTTTTAAGTGCATGCCACAAAGAAATGCGGTGGCATGGAATGCTATGCTTTGAGGCTTAGCAATGCATGGGTGTTGTGATACTATTTTGAGTCTATTTCCTCATATGATCAAATAAGCTTGGCCAAATGATGTAACATTTGTGGCTGTATTAAATGCCTGCAGTCACTTAGGTTGAGTTGATGAGGGTTCTTGATACTTCCATGACCTTGAATTTGTATATGGAATTAAACCTAAGATAGAACATTATGCTTGCATGGTTGACCTTCTTGGTCGGGCAGGCCATCTTGAAAAAGCTGAAATGGTGATCAAGAAGATGTCAATGCCTCCGAACGAGGTGGTTCCTGGATCTCTTGTGGGTTCCTACAGTCTTCATGGAAAGCTTTAGCTGGGTGAGCACATTCTACAGGAGCTACTTCAAATGGATCCCTACAACATAAGATATCATGTCCTTCTTTCCAATATGTATGTTTTGGCCGGCAAGCGTGATAGGGCTAATTCCCTAAGGTAGATTTTTAAGAACAGGGGTGTCACAAAGGTGCCACAAATGACTTCAATTCATGTTGGTGCCCGAGTTCATCAGTTCAGTGCTGGAGATAAATCACATCCTCAAACCACAAAGATCTATAGCATGTTGGATGAGATGATTAGAAGGTTGAGATCGGCTGGTTATTCCCCAAACACTGTTTCCCAAGTTTTCTCTGGCTGTGGTGGTAGGGAAGGTAACATGGATGAGCTGGAAGAGATGGAGCAGGCATTGTTTAGTCATAGTGAGAAGTTGGTAGTCTGTTTTGGGCTTATAAGCACGAGACCTAGCTCACCTCTTTACATTTTCAAGAACCTACGTATATGCCAAGACTACCATTCCGCTATTAAGATAGTTTTTGATATTTACAACTGAGAAATTATTGTCATGGATCGCAGTCATTTCCATCATTTTAAGCATGGTCTTTGTTTTTGTTTTGACTATTGGTAATCAAGAAACCTCCTTCACACACTTAATGCAATTATGTGGCCCTTAGACATTTAAAATTTTCTTTTGATGTATTTCTTTTTTCTGGCAGAATCATTATCTAGATGGCTTTTCTCCAATCTTATCCAAGCAATTTAGACTTATCTTGTTTTAAGCTGACATTCTTGGTGCTCGTTTCTGGATAATGTTTGCTTGAAAGCTATCAATAATTGCTTATATTTTGATTTATTATGCTGAATTATCTAAGTGACCAAAATATAAGAGCAATGCTCACGGAGGAGAAGGTAAGTTTAAGACTTTAGTAATTAGATATTGACTCATCATTTTTCCAAGGAGCGCGATAGGATGATTTTGCTGCAATTGTTTCAAACATCACCAAGCTTTGCCATCCAAGCATTGCTGAGCTTGTCGGTTATTGTTCAGAACATGGTCATAACATGTTAATATATGCGTATTTCAGGAATGGCTCACTCCACGAGTTCTTGCATGTCAGATGATTACAGCAACCCACTAACTTGGAATACAAGAGTTAAGATAGCATTGGGCACTGCCCGAGCTGTTGAGTCAGTCAAAATGGATACTTCTTTTTGGATGGTTTATATTCTTTTCTATTTTTATTTTATTTTTTTCTGGAGGAAAGAAGAATAATATATATTGATGATCACATTGAGATCTATTGTGTATGCGCATGTTTCTTCTTTAACCAGATGTGCATGCCAGGAATTTGATTGTTTCCTCATTATTCATACAGACCATTAACAATAAAAATTTCCGTTTTCCCTTTCAAAGTCAAGCCATAAATTTCACTTTGACTAGTTGGTAGCCTCATTGCATTTAGCCTTGTGAAGATTTGAAAGCCCATAGTGGAATTTTAGATTTATGCCTGTCTGCAAATTTTTTTCATCCAGTTTACCTCATATTGCATAATTTCTCAGCTTTACATTCTTGCTGTCAGCCCTGAGAAACGCTTTTAGTTTACCATGAACGGTTCAAATTTTCTTCAACTAACTCTTTGGGTATCATTTCTGCATGCAGGTATCTCCTTGAGGTCTGTTCTCCATCCTTACTCCACAAGAACATTAAGTCATCCAATATATTGCTCGACATAGAGCTCAATCCTCATCTCTCGGACTGCAGTTTGGCAACCTTTCATCAGGTCACTAACTCAATTAAAGTACATTAGATCTTCTTATTTTAATGATTTTTATTTAAGATTTACTTTGGACTCTTAAAGTACAACATTTACCAATTATACCTGATGTTGGTTTCGGTTCTGAGCTTAAAGCTAGGCTCACCAAAGGAGGAAGTCATGATTTCAATCTGATCAATTAAGCTAGACCTATTGCAGCATTGTGATGCGGTGATCTGTGGATTCTGAAATTGCATACCTGTTTGAATATTGGAATACTTCTGCAAGCACAACAGGGGTCACCGCTTATTTTTTTACTATATTTCAAGACATGGGATATGAGTTAAAATGATTGGTTGTTGAAAGATCTGATCCATCTATGTCATTCGATTGCATCCAACTTGGAACGTTTCTCCAATGACCTTAGAATTGAACCTGCTGATCTTTTCTAGAGTAACCTGACTTAGTGTTATATGATCATTTCCCTTGCATCAAACTTGGCAAGTTACTGTAGTGATCTTAGAACAGAATCTGCTGATCTTCTATAAGTTCAAACTCTTCAAGAACTTAGTTGAAGATGTTCAGCTTGATTACTATCTACCCTGTATTTGGTCCTTATAATTGTACCTAGTTTTGTGCTTCTACCATCATGCTCTTATGCGTTATCAATGAGGAGACAAAATTTACGGATCATATCTATCTGTGTTTTGTAAGACTATTGTCATGCTCTCAGGGTGACTGGGGTTTGTGGAGACCATTCTAGAAAATGAAATAAAGCTTATTTTTGGAACTTTGGCTGAAAGGAATATATTGTGTACTGAAGGGTGATCAAGAATAAAAGAAACACGAACTAGAAGAGAAGGAAAAGGCCTTTCCATTCCAACGGCCTATGTATCTCAAGCTTTGAGATTTTTATAGAACTTTAGAGATTAAAATTATTTTTAACTTCGAAGTGATGCTCACTTTATGGAATGCTATTATGATTTGGGTAAGAACTTGTAAATTAAGAACAGATGAATTATCAATAACCATCACAGATGCAGGGTAGCATTGTTTCTAAGCAACTTAAGCTAACTATCTTGTGTCCGAGAATCCATTAGATTTGGTGAAAACCTCGAGTGGAGAAATAACGTTTGAAATTGCTTACATCAATTTGAAGCAAGTCCTGTTTAGTTTTGACACCAAATTTCTACGGGTGGCCATTAAAATCTCTGGTTTCTGTCAAGACTTACATTTCATGCACTGATTTTCTAGTTTAGATCATCAAGTAAGCAGAGTTCATTAAGATCCAAGTATGGCTTTGACCTACAATGCCAATCAATTGTAATATTTTATTCTGCTTCAAGAAAATATTTGAGTTGTTCACTATTTCGAGTTACTAAAATGCGTTCCACATTTTTCACTCATCTGAAACTGAATCATCATTAGATCCATTAGGAATCACTTTGCCTCCAGGTTTCCCAAGGTATAACTGCCGCTTGCTTTCTTAAAGCAAGAAATAAGTTTCACTATTTATGTTTATTTCTTTATGAAGAAGTACCTTTTCTTTTCAGCGCACAAGCCAGAACCTTGGGATTGGACATAATGCTCCAGAGTGCACAAAACCTTCAGCCTATACTGTGAAGAGTGATGTTTACAGTCTTGGGGTGGTCATGTTGGAATTATTGACAGGGAGGATGCCTCTGGATAGGTAGATTGCATGGTTGATTTAATTTTTTATTCACAAAGATGATTACAATCCTCTATCTGAAGTAAAATTATTGATCCCTTCTTTTAGTTCAAGACCAAGATCTGAACAATGCCTTGTTCGGTGGGCCGCCCCTCAGCTTCATGACATTGATGCTCTAGGAAAAATGGCTGACCCAGCACTGCGTGGATTGTACCCACCCAAGTCGGTCTCCCGATTTGCTGATATTATAGCCCTCTGCATCCAGGTGAGGACCATGCCTTCCCACTCCAAAAACCTGTTCATCAAGAAAGAAGATATACTATATACATGTCAATTCGTTTGCTTCTTAATGAAGCCAAAGTTAGGCAGAAAGATAGAAATGAGAACCAAACATGCATGGGTCTTCTGTCATTGTCAACCTCTACCAAGGTGTTGGTAAGGGATTAGACATCCTACAGGTCCTAGTCTGGCTTGCTCTGGCCGAAGTTGTATTCTATGTCATCAAGCAATCATAGTTTGTAGGCCTCACGAAATAAAGGCTCGACATCAGATGTCATGTCGATTTTCACTAAAAGAATCCTTAACATTCGGTTGTTGGAAATGACAAAGGGGTGATGAAGATGTAGCTGCATCTTTTCTCATGATCATTTTATTTCTTTACTGTTCTAATATCTTTCGCTTCATTCTTGTATTAGCCGGAGCCCGGTTTTCGGCCACCAATATCAGAGGTGGTGCAGTCACTGACGAGGCTAGTCCAGCGGTCATCTGTGAACCTGAGAGATGATCTTGGTACTTCTCGTCGGATGGATGACTATGACTATTAGCGATTCATGCTCAAAGTTTTGTATATATGTCTTAGTAGACAGATTCAGGGAAGGAGAATATTTCTCTTCTTGTATTTCCCTCTCATTGACATTTCTGGTAATAGATACTTTCTTCAGAATCCTCGGAAACTCTTGCATTTCAGTTTCTTTGTTTTGAAGTTCTAAGAAACTAAACTGAGCAGTCTATGAAATAAAAATATGTGGAAAACCCCGTACAAGCTTAATCCTGTGTGAGGTTACAGAGGTAAAAGTCCAAATTGGGTGCGTTTTTGAAGCTGAAACCGACTGACTGCTTAAGCTTTATAACATTCATTTTCTTTTGATCAGCAAATTTCCTAAAAATAGACTGTAGATGTCGGTTGTTAAGTAGTATTTCCACTTCTAATATGTGGAGAGTACAATAAACGAACTTCTGAAAAATGGCATATCTTATTAAACAAGCTTTTTTTTTTACTGTTGAACCACTCGGTTCAAAGCTTTTTTGGTTCAGGCTCCAGTTGGGCAGTTTTAAAATTACATTGTTAAGTCTGCTATGCCGATCATAGACGTTGGACTTTCCAGGCTCATAAGGAAATCTTCTCTCCCACTGCGGAGCTGGAGGTGACTCATAATCCCTGAATGCCTACCATCAATTTCATTACCAATAACTAAAATGGGAACACGATGAAAGAACAATTCAATCGATGGCATACAGGAAGATATTGAGCTGCCCAAAGCTCAATAATCTGTTAAAGTTCAAATTCAGAACCAAAGGGTCTCCATGATCATGCCAACCCTCCTATCTCACAACATCTATGCGGATGATCTTCACTTCCCACTAAAGTGTATAACCCTTAAGTTGTGGGATTTTGTCCCTAAGTGCTGCCTCTAAAGTAATGCAGGAGGCATACAGAAATATGAACCCATAATGGGTGTTCGGGTGACTTCTAGCATAAGCCAACAAAATGAAAGGGGATCCATCACGGAACACTGTATTACTAGGACCACATTCCAGTCATTCCATTTCTTGGATCACAAACTTCTTCGGTACCCTCCAGGAAGATTTTGGCAGCCTCTGCTAGCTCTTTGATCCCACTTTTCGGCTGCTTGTTCTTCTTCGGACGCTAAATTCATAAACTACTGTTATGTTGTTCTTGTTTGTCCACCTTTGATTTTGTCCATGATTGGCTGCAAATCTCTTATTTCTCTCTTTCTTCATTATCTTGCCCTCATCAAACTACGGAACAAACGTATTCCCTTTTTTGTCGCAATAAGAAGAATATTATGGTATCTACACTAGTATACGTCCAACCAACCACTTGTGCTATATACGAATGAACTACTGAAACATGTACGTTAACTACGCGTTGATGCATTAAAAACTAACAAGAACAAAAAACATATTGACGAATGTGGTTCCCTTTTTCTGTTCTAGTCTGGGAACAAGTCCGCCAAGATGCTTTCTTTTCCAGCCTTGTGCATTTCTTGGAGAGTCAGGAATCGAGGACACATTTTCACGCTTGATTTCATTGAGGCACGAAAGGGACCTGTCTCCGGTAGATGCTTTTGTTGCTATCAAACAGGTAGGCCTTAAAGCAAAAGATAAGGTCTATAAACGACTTCTATAGCGACAAAGTTATATCTCTACATTGTCCTTTATGGCTCCGCAAACAGTTAACTCAAGTTAAAATTTCTTAAGGTTTTAGGTAGTACAACATGGCACGAAACATGTTCGTTTCCACTCATCGGCGTATGCTGGGAATCCAGCTGAATAAAGAAAGAATGTCAAGTGTATATTGGATGAAATAAACAAGACTATTGATACTGACGTCAAAGTCGGTAGATGTTGGAGTGGGAACGGCAAACAACAAAAGTTAAAAAACTAGTTTGGACCCGCTACCTGAAGTCTTTAAGAGAGAACTTGTGTTGGATGGGTTAGGCGATCTGGGAAAGTCAGCGATTTCTGGTCAATCTCATTATCGGCTTCCCCACTATGAAGTTTTACACCAGCCGGCACCAGCCCTTAACTTACGTTCTTGGGGTAGAAAAATAAGCGTCGGAACCAAGTTGGCTTGACACTGTTTTCCTCTCCGGCAAAGACTTTTGAAGTCTCATTTTTTAGTGGACAGGGAAGAAATATTGAAGTATGCCATCAGTGGTTCGAATTTCTTCTGGCATTCATTACAGAGAGAGTTAAAGATCAGTTAGGTTGCCGTATCTGTGTCAGAGACAAGGGTCGTATATTTCATTCTAGGGTTGTAGATGTAAATAGAAAACAAGGACTTCTGATCAAAAACTCAGTTGGGAAGGATGGATGGCTTTGCATGTCAACTTACACTTTGGAGAAAATTCATCAATTTTTCTAGGTCATTATCAGAAAGCATAATTAGGAATGTTAGGAAACAGCAATGCCACTAGCTTTAAATGCTAACTATGCAGTGGTTGCAAACTTTTTATATAATTAATGTACTATAAAGACTTTTCAAACTAAGCTTTCATTTTCTCACTCTCCTTTATTAAATCACCTCCACTTTAAATGTTTAAGCAAGATTGAAAAGGCTTTATTGAGAAGATGAGTTGTTCAAGCTTATAAGACATTATGGAGAGAGTGAGAGATTAGCTAAGGTGCTGGCTTGATAGAAACCGCACAAAGAGACACACTAAATGCTAGTTATGCAGTGGTTGCCACCTTCATGTAAATAAGTGTACTATAGAGACCTTCTAAACTGAGCTTTCATTTTCTCACTTTCGTTTATTAAATCACTCCCACTTTAAATGTTCAAGCAGGATTCGACATAGTGCGATGGCAAACAATGTATTTGCATTGAATTAAATGAGTAAACATGGGCAATAATCAAAGAGCAGGGTTATTTTCTTCCCAGCTCAGACAAACGGAAAAACAAAAGCCACAAAGTGTTACAAATTATATTCTCCACCAACGTCTTTATATGAAAACTAAGGATCTGCACTTCCGTTGAGGCCGAAAAATCGCAGGCATGGTTGGGGTCCTTCTTTTGCTCGGGCAGAACGCAGTTTTCCTTTCTTTGTTTCGCTTCAAGCATAGCCAAAAGCTGACACTGCATGCCTCTTCAAATTGGTGTGGTGATTCTCTAGCCATGTACATTCATGCAAACCGTATTGTTCAATAATGGTGTGTTGCATGAGAACAACAAGAAGGTGCTACTTTTATTCTCAAATTGTCAAAGAAAATAGTTTATCTAACCGAAAATAAAGGACATGGACCTTTTGTATGCAAGATCTCTCCTAGAGAGTGTAAAATACTCAGGTTGTTTGCTTGATAAGTAATTACATAAGAGTTGCTTTAACAAATGTAACGCCAATTATTGCTCTTGCTCAAATTGTTCATCTTAACGTTGGACGGAGGGATATATGTGGTTAGCAATTAAGTCTTCATTAAAAAAGAAAAAGAAAGAGGAACTATTATTTGCACAAGAAATCAAATGCAAATTTTTTCACCAATTCGTGAATGACAGGAAGATTTTATGAACGCTTTTTTCTTCTGCTTTATCACTAAGCATTGAAAAACTCCAAATCCTGTCGGTAATCTCAGATTCGCTAAGGTGGGAGTCCAATCAAACCACTTGGCCAATTGTAGGAAAAGACAAATAGATGGGGGAAGTCCATAACAGTGAATGCCCCATTCTTTGACCACGAAACTCTGAAGTAAGATTGCGATTGCTTCAATTATTGCGTACAGACTGTAAACAAGATTTTTCATAAATTAATGACTTTGACAATCGTAGAATTCCCAAGGAGATGTATGAAGAGCTCAACGGAATTTGGAAATCTCAAGTTACCAATAATAAAACAAAGTTTAGACAGCATATGACTAGACTGAAAAGAAGAATTGCTAATCACATAGCAAAATATGTACAAATCAAATGCAGTTAGGTTGCACTTGTTTGTTAATCATTGCTTGTTTTAGATCCAAAAAGTTATGTGAAAAGATCTTTTTTCCGTTTCTTTCTTTGGCTGCCATGTGGACTACTTGGTCACCATAATTAGAAGCCAACGGCTGCCACTTAAAATTACCAAGAAGTACTAAGTACCACTACCAAGAAAAATATCTGACAACGATAGGGCAACAAACATTAAAGATAGAACCATTCAAATGGGTAGAAAGGATGAGGATTTACAATACAGAAAGGGACCGTAGAACAAATTTATAGAGGATGTCACAGAGGGAAGTACGGGGCTCTCGTCAATAAATAGCACAGTCGGGATGGAGTAGAATAAGACAGAAACAAAAAGAAAAACGAATGCCTTATGGCTTCTTGCATTGATGATCCTTGACAGTGACCCATGAGAAAAGAAAAACGAATACTGATGAATATATTATTAGCTTTAGATAGTGGCATCAGGACGGCTATTGATAACTTTGATGCATTGCATTGTGGAAATCAAGCCAACAATTATTTTGACTTGCCACAGGAGACCTAAAATCCCGTAGGATATGCTGCGTTGGTTTTCCTTGACTTAGGGCCTCATACATCGTTTCTCCTATTGTTAAATTTTGGTAATATTGGCTAGTAGCTGTTGAGAACTGTATTTTTTAATATAAGAACATTGACTAGAGCCTTGAAATAACAACAAATTCCATGTGTTGGGAGGCTGAATTAGTCATATGTAAGCATATAATTTCCCTATAAACGGTTTGTGTCTTTTTCAACTTATTATTTCCCTTCCTTTTTTTATTAGAAATAGTGAATGGGAGAGGCATGGAGGCCTCTAAGATTCTTGATCGATTAAATTAAGTTGTGACTTTAATTTGTTTATGAGTTTCCTTTAAACCAAATGAAATCATCGTGTTGGAAGCAGTCAAAGATCAAGGAAGCACGCCCGGAATATAAAAATATTGAAAAAGAAATTAGAGCATCATGTAACCATGATAGCACTAGTGGATAAGGGGTCAACAACTTTCACCAAATAAAAAATTAAAAAATACTCCTATTTGATATAGACAGGCGCTAATATACTTATTTGTGTTTAAAACAGGCTGGTTGGTTAGGTCCAATTTCAACATACGTATGACACTTTAAGATTAAGATTTCTGCATTAAAATCAAATTAAAACAAAAAGATGATAATAAAACCGTAGACCAACTGCAGGATGGAACAAGCTAAGAGGTAGACTTCATAATCAATAACTGGCCGAGTTTGCTTTCACTAATGGAATCCCGCGTGCAAACGCCTTTACTCAGATCTTATGGTAGGGAAAGCGAAAGAAATCCATGGTTGTTGGCTACCGTGGACGTTAAGATAGCTGCGGTTTGCCTCTTTTGCGAGTCACACTTACATGCCAGACTAACAAGATGAACGCAGAGTGACAAAGGGTTAGGGCTTTACCCAGAGAGAGAGAAGTGTCTAACAAAGAAATGAAGAATTGACTCGTTGCTTTATGTAGCAAGTCGTTGGTAAAGTTGGTAGACGATGTAATGTTTCAGACTTTAATGACTTGTTAATCTTTTCTACGCGTAATGGAAGAAACCAGTGGTTACCGACGCATTAAATTGCTGAATTCGACCTCTTAAGGTTGGCAGATTAGATGGGGAAATCATTAGCTCTTTCCTCTTTTTCTTTCCATGGGCACTCAGGAAAACAAGTTAAAAGAGGACAAATTGCAGGTTGCAAAAACCTGTCTGTATTGGTTGCAAATGAAAATTGAGGACAAGAGCTTTGTGTTCCTGTATATGTCAGTAACTTTACACGAGGAACCTTTTGATAAGGTCTTGAGAAAGGTCTAGGGTTGGTATTAATTATATGTGACTACATAAGATATGATGGACTGAAAATCTTTCCGATTCTCTATATATTTCCGAAGAGCTGTCTTTCCAATTCATCATGTAACAAGCTGTTGTATATTTTTCCAAAGAGACGAGTATTGAATATGCAGCTATCAAAACCAGTTAGGGGCTTCACCATTGGATGTGTGTTGAATGTTGACATTTCGAAGACCCTAGAGTGTGAAAGTCGGGAAGATGTAGCGGATACATCCCGATCACGATAAGGGGATCTCTGTCTTTTCATTCACGATCCAGCTTCGCCTATTTTTTATGACTATGTTTCTGTATCTTGTCATATTCTGAAGATATTGGGACTGGATCTTACAGTTGAAGTTCAACAAGGTGATTGATCTTGACTCAGAAAATATAGATGCCCAAAAAAAAATCTGGGACATCTATATAAATTAAAATTTTACCTTGGCCCAAAATATATTAAATATTTTAACTAAACTAACTGCTTAGCATGATTTCCTAGTAGCAAGATAGAGTGATATGATGGGTAGAAATATGGTTGATCATAGGAGTAACATGGTAGCCATTAGGAATGTTTAAACTATTCTTATGCTACTTTAATTAAATATTTTCATAGTGAATTCCCTTGTTGATTGTTGAGATATGGAATAGTAGTAAAAAATAATCCTGAAATTATGGAATTGAAGGATGTAATAATTAAAGTGACTTTAACTTGGGACAATGTCGGCCATTGACTTTGAATTACATGGTTTAGATCTGGTGGTACCTACCACGCATTGACCTTGAATTACATGGTTTACATGGTTTAAATCTATTGACCTTTAAAAGTACCAGAGTTTGGATCCAAAAAATAATGCGAATATACCAAAGATTATGTCTTTGCGCATCTTCATATAAAAATTTATAGTAATTGACTAGTCTTTAACTTTAAGTAGCTTTCCTACTTTTGTAATACAAACTTAATCGAATACAAATAAGTGGACCAATATGATTATTATCATGAAGATAACAACATTTTGGGGTGTGAACCATAGTAAACAGTTAGAAAGTTTTTTGTTATGAACCTGGTTGTTCATAATGATAAATGCCATAAACTCTTGTTTTACTAAGAAAATAGGGAAATAAAAATCATAAACAAAATTATTTGATTAATTTTCTTCTCTCATTTTCATTGAAAGCTACCGGTTTTTAAGATGCTTTACAAATTGTGAGAATAACAATCACAAAATAAAACAAAAAAAGGGAAGAAAGTAAAACAAAAAAATAAGAAATAAATATCGTCCACAACCATTAAGTTTTCCAAATATGGTTAACGCTGATTATCAAAATATTCTCATGCAATTGCTTGCAAATCCACCCATATCATCTAAACAATGAGTATTTTTCTTAAATAGGCAACATAGTGTTAACCCAACATAGTGTTAACTTGCCTTTCACTCATCGAGTTAATGAAGATCTTCATCAATCTCACAATATATTCTCATGCAGTTGCTTGCAAATCCACCCAATATCATCTAAGTGATGAGTATTTTTATTAAACAGGCAACATAGAGTTAACTTTCCTTTCATAATAGTCTCATGCAGTTGCTTGCAAATCCACCCAATATCATCTAAACGATTAGTATTTTGCTTAAACAAGCAACAGAATGTTAACTTGCCTTTCATAATAGTCTCATGCAACTACTTGCAAATCCACCCAATATCATCTAAGTGATGAGTATTTTTCTCAAACATGCAACATAGTATTAACTTGCCTTTCACTCATCAAGTTAATGAGGATCTTCATCCATCTCACAATTCCTTTTATGTTCAAGTCTGATGAGTATTGTCTCCCATTTGGCATATGGAAATCCCTTCAATATCTTGAAGCTGTTTTGGATATGCATTGAATTCATTAGTCATATTTCTTACTACTAATTAAAGGAAATCCTAATGAAAAATCAAGGCAATTAACATTTTTTGTGATAGTTTAGACGATGCCTTCAACATGCACATTCGATCAGCAGAGGAAATATGCAAATTCTGTGTTCATATATGCCGAAGATACTTCAGCCGATCTGAGCTTTAGCCTTTTTAGATCAAAGAACACAACTATAAGTTCCAGTGTTTGTGTGAAATCTCCATATTTGGTGTGCACAGATATTTTGAGCAGTTATGACGGCAGGAGTTGGTTGTAGTGGTAGGTTGGTGGTTTTAATGGTCCACCAAAATGATGCAGCGCGTTCTTTCCTTCAGAGGAATTTGAGTAGTGTTAATAACTTGCATGACCTTGAGAACTTAGTTGAAACCAACGCAGCACAAAGGCGTGGTTTGATGACTTTAGAGAGAACATGGAAAATTTGAATCTAAGGAAGGAGAGTTATTACGGCGACTAAAGGGCCACCGAAAAGAACATTAAAACGAGTGGACGAACAAGAAGACAAAACGGGACATTGAACGAGAACTTCAATGGGTCCGCGTTGATGCCAACGTTTGGTTTTATACTTCTACGTTGGTGCCACCGTTAAGATGCTTCAGCAAATGCTTTCTTAAATATAGACTTGGTTGATTTGGGAACAGCGACGACGGGAAGCATCAGTCACGTACTTGCTGTAGCTTCGGCTATTTAAAGCGTAGCTAGGGGGTATTCATTTCACACAAAGCCACTCAGACTAGTCCAAGGCTACCTATTCCCGACCCTCGCCTTCTCCTTCTTGCTCCTCTTCCCGGTCTGTTCCGCATCGGACGGAACTCTGTTGTTTGCAACTTCCTAAGGAGCTCACTACACCTTCAAACCTTGAAAGAAGGCCCCTTTACGCTTTGCAACCTCTTGAAAATCACCATTCACTGCCTCTCAAGTTTAAGGACTGCTCAACCCAACCCGAAACTCCCCTTTGGTTCCTCTTCTCAAAACAGAATTGGTGGGAATTTCTGATACGCTCCTCTTGTTCTAGTTTTCCGAACCAAACGCAGTTTTCAGCAGTAGCTTCTCACAGGTAGCGATTTCATTGAAGAAAATCCTTTGCCATAGGTGTTAAATAATGATCTTGTTGGTGAAAAATAAATGATTGAATTGGGTTGCTTTAACGTTGGTTTTATCACTGACTACAAATAGCTGCACGAAACAGAGGAGAGAAGAGTCAAGTGGCAGCGACATCATCAATCCTGTTGATCACCAGTAGTAACTCTGCAATTCTGTTGAAAGAAACTCAGAAAGAATGTGGAAGCTCAAGATAGCAGAGGGCGGCAACAGTCCTTATATTTACAGTACAAACAACTTTGTCGGGAGGCAGATATGGGAGTTTGACTCCGAGGCAGGAACCCCAGAAGAACGAGCTGAAGTAGAAGAAGCTCGTCAAAATTTCTACGAGAATCGCCATCAGGTGAAGCCAAGTGGTGATATCCTCTGGCGAATGCAGGTACCCTTTTCTTATCTATCTATACAAACATCGTTTCCTCCAAAGTAGAAACTGCTACCTTCCGGCCATGATCATTAACCTATTAGACTAAACTCACCCGCAACCTTAACTTTCATTCACTTAGTCTTGGTCTTCGCCACCTTAGGCACTCTGTTTTGGTAGGCCTCGGAAAAGACTGCGAAACGAGATTCTTGAGGAGTATGATGAGATTTAAAACTTCTGTTCCTAGAAAATATGGTAGGACATGCACTGAGAAAAAGGAAACGTGGATTGTATGTTGTATGATCAACAACCTCATTATAAAAGGAGATAGCGATTTCATTGACTTAGGTCATCGAGGGAAAGCGGCCTGGCCTTGCCAACCCAGTCCATGTGCTTTCTGGCACATCAGCACGGTGATCACCGAGGAAGAGGCGCGTGTTGTCACGCTCCCTTCGGATGTCATCTTTTTGTTAGTTTTTACTTTGTGCTTTCTGTTCGCACGTAAACATAATCATCCAAATAGACCAGTTAAAACTGTGGATCTTTTTGTTCACTTCAAATATTACAGAGTTTCCTAAACTACGAACTCCATATATATATATATATATTGGAGGATAACGTCCACATTCAACATTCAACGAGGGATTTTCACGTGTTCACATTCTTGGCTTTCTGGGAATGTATGTGGTTTTGTTTATTCCAAGAATTTTCGTGCGAAGTTGAGAAGACAAATGAAAAAAGAGGGAGAACATGAAGTTGACGAAGTTAGGTAAGAACTTGGTTCCCGGTATAGGTTAGAAAACATAGTTATGGGATTCGTGTAATTGAAGGCAATCATTTTTTTTAAGAAAAAGGAAGAAAGTGGGTTGAGCAACTTGACTAGCACAGGGGACGGCTTACCACGAGTACCTCGCGTGCCTCGTTTCCGTTATCAAGACTGCCTTTTCGTTTTTCTTTTTTTCTTCTTTTTGTATCGTATTTGAACTTGATATTAGAATGAAATTATTTCTTAGAAGTTAATATATCAACAATTGAAAACCATACCGTAAGTGTCTTTTTTTTTAAATAAAAAAAAAAGTAAAATTGGATGTGAAAAAGTTTAAGTGTCAATCTTGAAACCTTTTTAAACTCAAACAACATAATTTCTAGTTGAATTTCATACTATGTGAATTGTCTCATCTTTGTCACTTCTTCTAATCTTCATGCTACATAAACATTGCACTTAACTTTAAGGTGTGGAAATTACAAAGTAAAGGTTCATTTTTTTACTTTGATATTATACTATAATATAAAAGTCAATCCCAAAACCTTAAAGTATTATATAAAAAAAACCTTAACATTTATAAGCTTAGAGCTCATGATTTCATTTTTGTTGTTAAATAATACCTACCTTTAATGCTTACCTACCGACAACCGGAAGTGGTTTTGGAAGCAAAGCATAGCACCTTCCACTTGTAATACTTAGGAAGATGTACAAGTGGCACTAAAACGAAATCTCTCCGTAAATTGTCATTTCATGTAGAGCCTGAATGTGTGAATGCTATTTTGGACGCTGGTTCAGGAAATGAAATTCTTAGGTGTCTTAATGGGGAGATATTGTTCTCTTGCAGCTTTAACGTTCATGTTATATTTGGCTACAGAATTGTTTACAGTGATTGACTTCTTTGTCAAAATGATTGCAGTTTCTCAGAGAGAAAAACTTTAGGCAGACGATTGCCCCAGTGAAGGTTGAGGATGGAGAGGAAATCACATATGATAAAGCGTCAACGGCACTCAGGAGGGCCGTGCACTTCTTTTCGGCCTTGCAGGCCAGTGATGGCCACTGGCCCGCTGAAAACGCCGGCCCATTGTTTTTTCTGCCCCCCTTGGTAAGACTCATAGTTGTCGTCATTCTTTCATATGTGTGCTAATCACTTATCAAACTCAAATCATTCTGGGACACTTACATAATTGTAACTTTAAGAGAAACAAAAACCAAATTCTCAAGAAAGTGGCTTTTCATATTTACGAAAATAATGGCTTGATTTGATAAAATGAAGCACCTTCTGAAGATTGACCAAACCATGAACACTACAATTGGATAATAAAATGCCTGATCTTGACTTTTTTTATAAAAAAAATTATTTTAATCTTGATGCAATTTCAAATTATAGTCTTTTTAACCCCCCCAAAATTGCAGGTGATGTGCATGTACATTACAGGACATCTTAATACAGTGTTTCCAGCAGAGTACCAAAAAGAAATTCTTCGGTACATATACTATCATCAGGTGCATATCCTTAGAAGCTTTCCGTACCAATCGTGCAAATAGGATTAGGATTTTAGCTGAATTCCTTACTTCTTTATGTTCTTTGGAATTTACTTTTATGATTGAAATGCTGTTGAAGAAGTATGCTGCAAATTTGCATTTTGTAGAATGAGGATGGTGGGTGGGGATTACACATAGAGGGGCACAGCATCATGTTTTGCACGGCTCTGAGCTACATTTGTATGCGAATCCTTGGGGAAGGACCCGAGGGTGGTCAGAACAATGCTTGTGCAAGAGCACGAAAGTGGATCCTTGATCATGGTGGGGTAACACACATGCCTTCTTGGGGAAAGACCTGGCTTTCGGTACGACCATGTTTCTTAAATATTAATATAACCAGTTGAGACACGACTCTGTGTTGGGTTTTAACTATTCAGTATGTATGACAACTACTTGTTGATAGTTAACTCCAGTATATATTGTGCCTTTTTCCTAGATCTTTGGTGTGTATGAGTGGATTGGTACCAACCCAATGCCTCCGGAGTTTTGGATTCTTCCTTCGTTTCTTCCCATGCATCCAGGTTTGTACATTTCTGCTTACCGGTTCATTAGACATCCTAAAATTTCTAGTGGACTTTAGACGTTCATTACATAATGAAATGTTCTTAAAATGAGTTAGTTCATTCACGAAAACTGAATACATTGTTTAATTGAAACATGGCCATGACCTCTATTGGAAGCCTATGTTGCCACAACGCTCTGTACTTTCTTCTTCTTTGATTATTAAACTTGCTGCTTCTTGCTTATCAATGGTCTTTCCCTATAAAATGTAGCCAAAATGTGGTGTTACTGCCGGATGGTGTACATGCCCATGTCATATCTGTATGGGAAAAGGTTTGTAGCCCCAATCACATCGCTTGTTCTTCAATTGAGGGAGGAACTTTACAATCAACCATACAACGAAGTAAACTGGATGAAAGCGCGTCACCAGTGTGCAAACGTGAGTTTACCTTAATTTTAACTTTCTCCTTGATATGGGCTCATTGCTGCTCATGATTTTCAATATTCTTCAACCTCATTGATTTCACAAAGCTGTTGGTACAGGAGGATATCTACTATCCCCATCCTTTGATACAAGATCTAATGTGGGATAGTCTATACATAATGACTGAACCTCTTCTTACTCGTTGGCCCTTAAACAAGTTGGTCAGAGAAAAGGCTCTTCAAGTTACAATGAAGCACATTCACTATGAAGATGAAAACAGTCGTTACATAACCATTGGATGTGTGGAAAAGGTAATATGGATATTAAATCAAAGGAAGCAGTAAAAAGCATCTATTTAGGTTACATGATAGTATTTCTAAAGCCATTTGCATTGAATAGGTCCTCTGCATGCTTGCTTGTTGGGTTGAAGATCCAAATGGGGATTACTTCAAGAAGCATCTTGCTAGAATCCCAGATTATTTATGGGTCGCTGAAGATGGAATGAAGATGCAGGTTTGTGCACTTATTCTGCACAAATAATTTTTTCTATTGAAAATTTGAATGGCTTTCATTGAGCTACAAATGAAGCAAATTTCATAGATAAATTTTCTTTCTAGAGTCGGATTCTAAATACAACACTCATCAACTTGAGTATAAATCCAATCCAAGCTCATTTCTTTTATTCAAGACTTTAATTCATAAGGATCCTTGCAAGAAAAGAGATCGTTAACTTTGATATATGCAATTTGTATGCAGAGTTTTGGTAGTCAAGAGTGGGATACTGGATTTGCGCTTCAAGCTTTACTAGCTAGCAATCTTTCTAATGAAATTGGACCCACACTAGCAAGAGGACATGATTTTGTGAAGAAATCTCAGGTTTTCTCAATTTTGAAACCATCTCTCTTCACCATAATTCTTATATCTATGTTTTTTTTCAAAGAAAAAAAATAAATCAACAATATTCTTGTTCCCTTTACTAATATTTCATTTCACTTTAAAATTAAAAAAGGTCAAGGACAACCCTTTTGGTGACTTTAAAAGCATGCACCGTCACATTTCTAAAGGATCATGGACTTTCTCTGATCAAGATCATGGATGGCAAGTTTCTGATTGCACTGCTGAAGGTTTAAAGGTAATAGACTTTGTTTAAATGCTTCACTAGGTGAATTGTTGTAGCTTTTCTAAATTTCTCTAAACGTAAGAAAGTTTGTCCTACATTTCGCAGTGCTGCCTCCTTTTCTCCATGCTGCCACCTGAAATTGTTGGTGAGAAAATGGAACCTGAGCGACTTTATGACTCGGTGAATGTCCTACTTTCTCTACAGGTGAGGAGTGATTGTCACTTGCATTGCATTTGTGAGTCTAATGATTTGGAAATTATTAACATGATGGTGAAACTAAGTTGCATTTGGTTATTCTAAGGATTTAAAAATGTTCAACTAAAAGACAAGAACTTCTTCATATTTTATTTAGTTACTTTTTCTTAAGTTTATTTACCGAGTTTATTTCCATTTACAATAGTTGTGTCATAATCACTCTGAAACTATCTTATGTGTTTCCTTTTGTTAGTATAATGTTTCTTTCAAATGTATCTTAATGCATTTGTTTCAATAAGCTTTATTATGTGGCTTAACACAGAGTAAAAATGGTGGTTTAGCTGCATGGGAACCTGCAGGAGCTCAAGAATGGTTGGAAGTAAGTACCTTAACGTGCCAAAGTAGCCTTGAAATATTTTAAGGGACATCCCCAATAATATCTTTTACTCTTAATTTACCTTTTAATATTATGTCTTAATGGAAAAAGTCTCTTTTTTTTCATGTATATGTATATACAGATACTTAATCCCACAGAGTTCTTTGCGGACATTGTTATTGAGCATGAGTATGTCGAGTGCACTGCATCAGCAATTCAAGCCTTAGTTTTGTTTAAGAAGTTATACCCTGGGCACAGGAAGAAGGAGATCGAGAATTTCATAAAAAATGCAACCCAATTCCTTCAAGACATACAAATGCCTGATGGTTCTTGGTATGTTCTTCTACTTGTTCATTAGACTTTAGTTCCAACAATGTCTCTTGTCTATCAAAGTACCAAAGAGATCAATCACATTATTAAACATTTCCATAGGTATGGAAACTGGGGAGTTTGCTTCACATATGGGGCATGGTTTGCACTTGGAGGATTGGCAGTAGCTGGCAAGACTTACCACAACTGTCCAGCTATTCGAAGAGGTGTTGATTTTCTACTTAGAACACAAAGAGACAATGGTGGCTGGGGAGAGAGTTATCTTTCATGCCCAAAAAAGGTAACATTTCCGACAAGCATCATCCAAAAGGCTTCTTACTCCTTAATTTCTTCATCGTTTATATTTCCAAACAACATTAATGTCTTTTGAATCTTTTCCACTTTGGACATTGTTCATTACAATCCAAGTATTGTTTAATAACATGCCATGTTGTTCCACAAAGTCTAACTAGGGACAGACTCTAGTCAAAGCAAACATTTTCTTGTTTTGTCTTTCTAAGACATTGTACGTGCTAGATGATTAAATTATAAACTCTTTGCTTGAACAGGAATATGTACCCCTTGAAGGAAATAGAGCAAATTTGGTACATACAGCGTGGGCTATGATGGGTCTCATTCATGCTGGACAGGTGGGTTCATGGTTCAAAAATCTAGCATTTTTTCATTGAATCATGTTATCCTATGTTGTTCTTGCATTTTCTAATATGAAGATTGTTCCTTTAATAGGCTGAAAGAGACCCAACACCTCTTCACCGTGCAGCAAAGTTGATAATTAATTCTCAATTGGAAGATGGTGATTTTCCTCAACAGGTACCTCCACACTTTAACATTACTTCAAGTTAAGAGAAGGAAACAAATAAACTAAATAATAAGGGAATGACATGAAAGCAAGATTCATTCTTCACCATGAAATGGGGTTTACCATTGAGAACTTTTTAGTTAGCTTGCAATGGAAATACAAATTTGATTTAGAAAGCATGGGAAAAATAACATTACTCAAAAGTGTATTATGAATGAATTTTAATTCCAAATCTTTCTTACCATTCATCATTATTAATACAGGAAATTACTGGAGTCTTCATGAAGAACTGTATGTTACACTATGCAGCATACAGAAATATTTATCCTTTATGGGGACTTGCAGAATATTGCAAGCATGTTCCATTGCCATCCTAAAAAGTCTAAATTAAGTAGTAGACTATACAGCCCAACCATTATACAAGAAAGTGTGTTGTTAATTCTCTTTCTTTTTATTATATGAGAGGCATGGAAAAAAAAGGCATATTGTTAATTGTCTCTCTTCTTTATACCTTTCACTTTTTCTTTAGTAGCCTTATTGATGTATGTAAGAAGTTTCTCAACCCACACCAACCTAAAGATGGGATTAAGGCTTTCATATTGATGTACTATACATATTATATAGAAAATTAAAAGTTCTTCCTTTGTCTATAATCATCATTTTCTCCTAATTTTGTTGATCCGGATGATTGAAGTACTAATTACGCCTTTCTTTCTCTTATTGCCCTAAGAACGGTATAGCAAAGTCCTATTGCTTGCTTAAATCTTGCTTTTGCAGGAATCTCATTTCTTCCCCTCTTCCTAAAAACTATAAGCTCACTTTCACCTTAAATTAGAATCTTTGGTGTGTTACTGTTCGGTAAATTTTAGATGCAAGTGAACATGTCAACCAAGTAATATAATGATAAAAAAGATATCGTCCCACAGAGATTGATGATTACTAAGCCAACTAATTACTAACGGTGAATAACTCCTAGAATTTATCTAACAAACCAAATTGATAGATGATAGACTAATCAACTAAATTTAATAAAACTATAAGGTATAGACTACATGTTAGAGTGTCCGATTTCACCATAACTATGAGGTGTTAATGTAGATTATGTATGCTTGCAAGAGGGATAATATCTATGTGATGACGGAATCTCCTAATTTATTTACTATCCTATGTCTAGGTATAGTGAACCTAATTAGTTCATTAATTCACTATATCTCTATACGTGAATTGAAACAAACCAAATGCATTAGGATCTGTGAATATTCTCAGTTTATACCGAAAGCCACACAAATAATATGTTATATGTCTATCCATATTTAATTTATGGTTACATATTACAAGAAGCAACTGCATATCATCTCCTGTCGATCTTAAACATGCAAATCAGATCATTCAAGTGGTAGCTAATCACTTAAAAGCATTAAACATAGTAATATGTAACTAAACTTAGTAATATGTAACTTCACATAAACAAAATATCTTGCAAAACATAATAATCATAAGATTCGTACCATCATAATTAGGTTACATCGTAGCTCTAACAAAAATAAACTAAAATATAAAGAAATAATGAGGAAGAATAGTAATAAGAAATAAAGAAGGCATCTTGAATCCAAGAACAAAAAGTTTGTCACCCTTTTTGTCTTCTCTTCAAGAAAACCTTGAATTCTTGGCCTCTCTCTTGAGTTGTGCTCAATTTCCTCCTCCTCCTCTCTTTTGCCTCTTCTCTTCTCTTAAATATGGTTTAGGTTTAAACCTATCTCCTATCCTAGTAGAACTGGGTTTTAGAGACCTAAAATAATTGGGTTTTGAACTCCTAAATTAATTAGAATTTGAATTCCTTACATGACTAGGTTTTCTATTTATTTAGAAAACCCAACAACAACAGAAAATCTAATAACAATCATCCAAAGACCAAGCCTATCTTGACTCTCTTAATCTTGATATTACGATTTTGCCACACAATAAGCATTAGGTTCTCCATGTTCATCCCTTTTTCTCCTTGCCTCCTTGTGCTACATAAACAAGATAAATTTAGATAAATAAAGAGGAGTTCAAATGTTTTCTCACAATTATTAAAGTTATTTATTGCCTAAAATAGGTAAAATAACTCTATAAAAATAGAGTTATCAGCTACCTTTAACTTAATTACCCCTGCACCATCTATAATGACCATAGTTATTGAAACTTAGATATTGTTCATAGTTCAAACTCTCTCTATCATTCATTATATATTGTAATTGACCATCCACATTCACACTCTAAATAACATATGATTGCTAATTCATTATGTGTCATAATAATTTATGCAAAAATTTACGTATCAATGTTTTGTCCTCCACAAATATTGTTAGTTGAAGAATTTATCTACTGGTTGGTTAAAGATTTGAAAAGAATCTAGTTACGCAGTCAAAAATTACTAAAATCAATATCTTCATAATTCGATGTGTGTTGAATATTGTTATTCCACGTCCTGGCTAATTTAAAAGATCTTTTTTTCTTTTGTGTCTTCCAACCTATTATTGTCATAGTTTACTAAATCTCTTTTAATAAGTGGACAAATATATTAGACAAATTCAAGAAGTAAATCTTTGTTCTATGGATTTGTGGTGAACTGATCTATTGATCGGTGATTTTGATTTTCCTAAAAAATGCCTTTAGAAGGTGAAAAGTGGTGGAAAACCAATAGCAAAAGAAATGGATTGGCTTGACCTAACTTGTTTACTATTTGACATAACCATTTTGTCACTCACATCTAAACTTACGAATTTGACCCAATTCAAAATGCTATTAAGTAAGACACATGAAATGCACACTCGCCCCAAGGATACACAAAGCTTGTGTGGCCCACACATGAAACATGCCTAATCTTCTAGTTAGAAACTATTAGGTTGCTTACCATACGAAGGCCCATGCCTTACTTGTATATGCTTTTACTTTTATGTCCTCATTTAAGTTATATAAAGAACAATTCATGTAATCTTTATTCTTTTGAGTAAATGTGAATAGCACACCTAAAGGGCTTCCTTATAAGTTTGCTCCATTCTCTCCTTGTTGTCTTTATTTAGTAAGTTGCTTGTTCATTTTATGAGTTTCGTGCTAGATTTAAAGATGGCATTGGAGCCATAAGGTTCATTACTCAATCTGTACCCACTAGCTTCTTGCTTCTTAAGGTATTGTCAAACCCTTGCTTCCACTTCTTTCCATTTTTTGCTTTCTTTAATGTTTAAAGGCATTTTTGGCAAAAATAGTTGTCATCAAAAGTTATTCTTTTTTTAACCTCTGTCAGTAGAATATCTAAGCCAAAATACCACCGTTTAACCCTTAAATGCTAAAGGAAATAAAGGCCTTTTCTTTGAACCTAGACTTTAAAAGTCCACAAACTAAGTAACTTACAAAATTGTCCTAAGAAGTCTTATAAAATTACAACCAAAAACCCACCTTCTCCCTTTCTTAACCAAGATCGTAACCCACCTGAAATGGTTGCTAGAAATGAGTCCACAAATCCTTTCTAAGACCTTCTTTTTCTCTTCACCAATGATTTATATGGAATTGCCTATTCACCACCAAGCTTAGCAATAAATCCAACTATGACATATACAGTTGGCAAGTGAAAAATAACTTGAAAAGTAAGTACAAATGAGGATTTATAGATGGAACCTTTCCGAGACCCACCAAATATATGACTAATGTAGAGTAATGAGATCAATGTCATGCTATCATTGTTAGTTGGTTTGAGGAGTCCATCGATCCTAAGCTTGTCTCATTTGTTTCCATAACTGAGAATGTAAACATTGTCTGGGAATCTTTACAACTCATGTTTAGACTGACAATGGCTATACAAAGGTACAATCTCAAGCAAAAACTATATGGACTAAAGCAAATCAAAAAATCAATAAAGGAGTATCATAATTCTATTGTTAATTGCTAGTTAAAAATTGACACACATAAGTCCCCTATAATGTGTACCAATAAGTTGTACACGTGTAAGGTGAATGAAAGTTTAAAGAAAAGAATAAGGAAATTAGGCTAATGGAATTTTTCATTGGTCTTAACAAGTAATTCAAGACCTTCTAGACAAACCTAATAGCCAAAGAATCACTTCTATAAGTTGATACGCCTTACAACCTCACCAAAGAAAATGATGATCAACTTCATAAAGTGGATAGGTAAATATTGACAACTAAATGAATGGCCCTTGCAATTAATCGAGCCTTGGGAAATCAAGATATTCAAGGCAATTCTTTAGAAAGTGCAAACATGGGCTTAAATTGGTCAAAGTGAGGTAGAAATCGAGCTACCAAACCTATATGTGGACACTACCACAAGCTAGGCCACACTCATGAGAACTATTATTAACTTATAGGTTTTCCTCCCACCTAGAATCACTTGAAGAACGAGAAGAGTTTATTGGTGCAGGGACAGTTGGTGTTAATACAAGCACACCAAGTGCTCGTGGAGGGGTCACCTAATGGGGGTCAGCTTGCGAGTTAGTGGGTTGCTAACCCAAATCCATATGCAACAAGAAGTCCAACTAATGAGTAGTTTATAGGAATGGTAGGAAGTCCAAGAAGGCTTAGAACCCAAAGCATAAGGCAACGGGTACAATCCTAATACCCATATAGACAAGGTAACATTAGCCGAAATGTTTGGGCAAAAAATCAACCCATTACTTATAAGGCTTCTCCATCCAATATAAACTCTATCAATGGGCAATATTTTTAACAAGGCCAGCTCATTGGTGGAGCCATACATCCTAATGTAGGCTACTTGAGAATACTCACTTCAGGAGATCTTGTAGGGAACTCAGTGTAAGAAAGCCTATTAGTAGAACAATTTCATTAATTACTATTAGCATTGAACAATATGGGAGGCAATGATACAAGTGCATCCTTTGCAAGTAACAAATCAAACTCCCTTTTTTAGGCTGATGACTGTAGTTACTATTACTTTTATTTTTATTTTTACTTTTATTATATATTTAGCCAAACTCACACACTTTCAAACTTAAGATTAGATTTCAAACAATACTTACTTTTAATTGAACTAGGTGCTTATTAATGTAATATTTTAGTCAATTTTAGATACAAAAATTTTATTAATTAAAACAAAATTTTACAAACAGATTGAAAGTCAATCAAAAAATTAGGTCCAAATAATGTAATACTAATAGTAATAGTAATAGTAAATAATATTAAGAAGCTTTTCTTTAAATTTTTTTTTCCTTTCTTCAGCAACTTTTTGGCTGTGAATTCCCAAAACTCAATTTTATGTTTGAACATTATGCATAAACTGAGTTCACTTATCATTGGCTGGATCCTTTACAATCCAGTCATTGGCAAAATTGCCTATCGAGCGTTATTTATGACAAAAAAATTGCAAGAATGACAATCTGTGCAACCTTTCCAAGATTCCTAGTTGAAGAAGCAATAAAAACATGCTAATATACATTAACAACAGAAAACAAAAACAAAAAAGCGAAAACAAAGAAAACAAATTTCACTATAAACCTTCACATACTTTATTATATTTTCAAACGTTAACCATGCCAGTTTCAAAAAAGATAATAATTTTTAGAATTTCAGCAAATAATGCCTGAATACCTAAGACCATTACTAATTTAGGATAATAAATAAGAACGATTAAATAAAAAGTCATGAAAATTATCTTTTAGTCATAGTAGATTAAGAGTGTTTGATAGGAAATATCTTATACTTTTAATTTCATCAAGTGCTTCGTGTGTGTAAAGAAATTCGACATTGAGTAAATATAAGCACCAAAAAATCTTGTGGTTTGCTAGTAGCATGGATTGCTAATCGAAAATTATTTGTTGAAATATAGTTGTAAACCACAAAATTTCTGTATAAAAAATTTTGTAAATGAAAATGATTTGATTCCTTAGGCAATTAGCAATAACAATCTTCACTATTTAAATATCATGCACACCTTAAAATTTGCTTTGTATAAATATACAATCTGGTGGCCAATTGCAATTTGACAGCCGCCAACTCCACCCATTGTCATTGATTTCAAGTGCAATTTATGTTTGGCCCCTCTTTTATTATCATCGCTAATTATAGTGCTTGGAGCAGTTAGCACATTTGGTAAATGTCAATTAACAATAATTTTGGGAGAGAATAACTTTATTCGAATATGCACCCTAGAGAAGAGACCATGATGTGGTTACCGTCCGGTGGAGGTGGATTATCGTGTTATGTGCTGCCAGGTGTGGTCCTACGTTGTAATGGTTCCGGCATGATTCTTTCTTATAGGTGTCACTTCCAATCCGACCGTTAATTAAGGCGGTTCCCCCAATTTCCCACTTTCACTTTTCTTTCTCATGAGATGGCCGCTCCGCTCTGCTATACCCACTCTCACTTGGCACCTTCGTTCTCTTCTATGAGACTGCTCCCATAACTTCTCCCTCGACACGAGCAAGAAACTCCATGCCGTTGTAGTTACAACTAGCCTCGCTGCCTCCCCGGACTTTTTCCTCCGTAATGCGTTGCTTCATCTGTATGTTGCTCGTGGGAACTCATGCTATGCATGCACACTATTCGATGGAATTCCCCACGCATACAAAGACACCATTGACTCCACCAACCTTGCACAATTTTGGGGTGCAAAGGCATGGTTTTACAATGAAGTTGGGATTGGTTGCTAGTGTGAAGGCTTGCAATGTAGTCATGGATATGTACGTGAAGTGCAGGATGTTAGGTGACGCGAGGCATGTGTTTAAAGATATATGGAGGAATGGATTGTTGTGTCATGGATGATGATTTTGGATGGGTTGGTTATATGGAAAGGTGTGGCAAGTGGGAGAGAGGTGTTTGAATGGATACCTGATAGGAATGAGGTTGCTTGGACCATAATGATAGTGAGTTATGTGGAGAGAGGGTTTACCCAGAATGGTCTTTTGCTTCTCCATGAGATGGTTTTTAGTTATGGTCTGGAGTTGATTTATGCTATTCTTTGTTCCTTATTATTGGCATGTGTGCAATCCATGGATGTGATGATGGGTCAGTGGATTCATGTTTATGCCTTGAAGACGTTGGAAAAAGATATGGATATTATGGTAGGCATGGCTTTGGTGGATATGTATGTAAAATGTGGCAAGGTTGACACTACATATAAAGTTTTTAAGCGCATACCATGAAGAAATATGGTGGCATGGAATGCTATGCTTGGAGGCTTAGCCATGCATGCGCATTGTGTGATAACTTTATTTTTATAGAGTTATTTGACTTATTTTTAGGCAATAAATAATACAATGCTTATGAGAAAATATTTGAATTCCTCTTTATGTACTTAAATTTGTATTTTTTTTGTAGAATAATGAGGTATGGAAAAAAAGAACGAGCGTGGAGAACCTAATACTTATTATATGGCAAAATATGGTCAAAATATCAAGATCAAGAAAATTATGATGGGCTTGGGCTTTGGATGATAATTACTATATTTTTTGTTGTTATTGGGTTTTCTAAATAATTAGAAAACCTAATTATATTAGGAGTTCAAAACCAAATTGTTTTAGATATCCAAAACCTACTTTTACTAGGATAGGAGATAGGTCTAAACCTAAACCCTATGTAAGAGAAGAGAAGAGGAAAGAAGAGGGAGGAGGAAATTCAACACAACTCAAGAGAGAGGCCAAGAATTTAAGGTTTTCTTAAAGAGAAGACAAAAAGGGTGACAGACTTCTTGTTCTTTGATTCAAGATGCCTTATTTTATTCCTACTATTGTTCCTCCTCAGTATTTTATTATGTTTTAATTTACTTTTGTTAAAACTACGATGTAACCTAATTATAATGGTATAAATCTTATGATTGTTATGTTTTGCAAGATATTTTGTTTATGTGAAGTTATATGTTACTGTGTTTAATGTTTTTAAGTGATTAGCTATCACTTAAATGATCTGATTTACATGTTTGAGACTGGCAGAAGATGATATGCAGTTACTTCTTGTAATGTGTAACCATAATTTAAATATGGATAAACATATACCATATTGTTTGTATGACTTTCGGTGTAAACTAAAAATGTTCATAGATCCTAATGCATTTGGTTTGTTTCAATTCACATATAGAGATATAGTGAATTAATGAACTAAGTAGATTTATTATACCTAGACATAGGATAGTAAATAAAGTAGGAAGTTCCACCATCACATAGATATTATCTCTCTTGCAAGCGTAAAAAATCAATATTAATACCTAGTAGTTATGGTGAAATCATATGCTCTAACATATTTAGTTTTCTTAAATTTAGTTTGTTAATCTATCATTGTGATATTGTTTTGAGTCTGTTTCCTCATATTTAATTCATGGTTATAATTAAATGTCTGCAGTCACTCAGGTCAAGTTGATGAGGGTTCTTAATACTTCCATGACCTTGATTCTATATTTGGAATTACACCTAAGATAAAACGTTATGCTTGCATGGTAGACCTTCTTGGTCAGGCAGGCAGTCTTGAAAAAGTTGATATGGTGATCAAGAAGATGTTAATGCCTCCAAATGAGGTGGTTCTTGGATCTCTTATGGGTTCCTATAGTCTTCATGGAAAGCTATAACTAAGTGAAAGCATTCTATAAAAGCTGCTTCAAATGGATCCCTACAGCACAAATATCATGTCCTTATTTCCAATATGAATGCTTTCACCCGCAAGTAGGATAAGGCTAATTCCCTAAGGCAAATTCTTAAGGACAAGGGTGTTAAATAAGGCGCCAAGGATGAGTTCAATTCAATTGGTGCCCAAGTTCATCAGTTCAGTGCTAGAAATAAATCACATCCTCAAACCACAGAGATCTATAGCATGTTGGATGAGATGATTAGAAGGTTAAGATCGGTTAGTTATTCCCCAAACACTACTTCCCAAGTTTTCTCTCATTGTGGTGGTAAGGAGGGTAACATGGATGAGTTGAAAGAGATGGAGCATGCATTGTTTTGTCATAGTGAGAAGCTAGCAGTCTATTTTAGGCTTATAAGCACAAGACCTAGCCCACCTCTTTACATTTTCAAGAAGCTACGTATATGCCAAGACTGCAATTTCGCTATTAAAGTAGTTTCTGATATTTACAACCGAGAAATTATTGTTAAGAATCACAATTGATTCCATCATTTTAAGCATGGTCTTTGTTCTTGTTCTAACTATTGGTAATCAAAACCTTAATGTACCAAAGATTATGCATATTGCTTGTGACCTAAAAAATCACAACGACAACTTCTTGCTTATATAGGCCTTTTAGAAACCTCCAAGTCCTTCGTCAAATGATGTGGGCAATGACAGGGATAAGAACTCTAAAGCATCAGGGAAAGAGACTATCTTAATCCAATCTACCCATATGACACCTTATTGCACAACTAAAGGGTAGATTCAAGTTGTAAAAACAAATGCCCATTATCATCACTCACATCCTTTGTTATAGTCAATGCTGGAAAATTTTTATGGTTTTTATCTAACTTTGATGCAATCAATAACTTTGGCTAACATCTTTATTTTGCAGTATAGCATTAAGGAAATGGAGGACATGCCACAATTTTGGAGAAAATAAAGTATAAAAGGTAATAAATAAATGGTGGAGGCTTGGGTCTACCTTGGTGATAAAAGTGGCAAAAGTACCCGAATTTTCTCTACTCTCTTCTCTCATAACCAAGGCAACTAATCACGCATCAATTTTTATGAAGACGAATTAAGGGATCAATGTCCAGTCCAAATGTATGGCATTGTTGTAGATGTGTAAGCACCTAATGCAAAGTTGAAGGTTCTAATTTATTGAGAGGAATCTTGAGTATATGCTTTCTCTTTAGAGAGGTAGAATTGTAACTACATTTTGAGATCTTATTGGTATTAGATTTTGATCTCATTCATATGATGTTTGTTCTGCTTATTCTAACTTGTAATTTACAACAATTCTTGACAGTAATGATTACATTTTACATATGTCTTTTGCCTTCCCAGTTGAATAAGGAAAAGCCTTATTTCATCGAATCCCATCACCTGAATAGTTTCCAAACCGGGGACTCCCATGGCCCAATGGTAATTGGGTCAGGACCCCAAACCGGGCCCCTCCCCCTCTCCTTGCGTGTGAATTGTAATAGAAATTAAAAAAAAAAAAAAGTTTCCAAACCCTAATATTTAAGGGCAAAATCATCACTTAGTTTGCAAGTAAGAGCAATAAGAGCATATATCATGTTGCTACACTACATCCTCATTTTTACTTAAAATTGATGCTAAATTAACCCAACAAGAGAATGATTTACGTTTTGGTTTTGGTTTTACAAATGAATACATGAAACCTCAATTATGAACATAATCTTGAAGTATTATAAATACTTCATGTAGGTTTTACATTCAAGCTGAGCAATAACCAGCCTATTTGATTTTTGCATGCTCAAATAAAAATCATGTAGATTTTTATTTGAACATTCATATGCTGGCTACTGGAGTAGGTAGATCAACTATGAAGATTAAAAGTTAAATATCTTTTATTTATCACCCCTCTACCAAGGGGATGTAGCTCAAATGGTAGAGCGCTCGCTTTGCATGCGAGAGGCACGGGGTTCGATCCCCCGCATCTCCATTACCCTTGTTCCTTTTATTTCTGCGCAAATTATTTTCCGCGTCTCGTAGGACTACGTTATTCCACTATTCAGCAGACAAGAACCCCCACAGTATGAATGTTAGGGAAGTCATTAAAGACATATGTGCATGAAGTAAACTCAGAATCAAATTACTTTCCATGTCCTGTAGGGATTACATTATTCCACCATTCAGCAAACAAGAACCTCCGAAAATGGAGTGCTCACACAAAAAGTACACAATTTTTTTACTGGTACTGGCTTGCTAGTTTGCCCTCCTTGACAATGTAATGTTGAGGAGGAAATTCTTCACCTTTGAAGTACCTCGCGAGCATATCCTTAACTCCAGCAGCATATCGTAACTGCACAGGTTCCATTTAGAGTCGGACTTGTGATGAGGGAATTGAACAAATGAAATGGAAACAAAGACAGACCGAAAGAGAACAAGATAGCACCTGTGCATCAATGGTGGTACCAGAAACGTGAGGGGTCATAGCATGGTTTGGCATGGAACGCCATGGATGATCTTTTGGAGCCGGTTGGGGGAACCAGACATCACCGCTGTAGCCTGAATAATCAAAGCAAATCCATGAGCCAAATAGAAGATATTGACAAAATTTCGGTTTTCTTTTATCAATTTAGCATGTTAAGTGCCCTTTTCTCATTTTCCTTGATCTGGTGGAAGCCGAAAAGCTTAAAGAATTTCAATTGTTTACACAAATCCACCATTGGAGATTCATTTATTTCTGGCCCTTCTTTAGTTACCTCCAATTTGTCCACTAGCAGAAGCATCAGCAACAGCTTGTGCATCCATAAGTGCTCCTCGAGCATTGTTTACAATCAAGACTCCCTTCTTACACTTTGCAATCCTATCTTTATCAAACAATCCTCTGCATAACAAGATCAAAATTGCCTTAAGTTTGAACTCTTTCAGCGTAAACCAAAAGATGATTATAACAAACGAGTGAAAGAGATAAATTCAACTGTAGACGAATTCAAGCAGTACCACAACATGGTATCTAAAAAAAATTGAGATCCTTGGATCATCGTGGATTCAAGTTTTCAAGTGTCACATATGCTAAACCAACACTTAGGATTGAGCTCTCGCTAGATAGATAGATACAACATATACAAACATGGTCAATCATTCCACATAAATTTCAAGCATAAACCAGCTAATCATGACTATTGCTACCCAGATCACAAGGTTGGTCAGAACTCAACACTGCAAAAATTATTAGACACAAAGAGTGCAAGTATGGAGAAAGAGGTTCTTCATTTCTTATATCTTAAGTACACATCCATGACTCCAGCAAGAATATGTCAATTATTTTATCTCGTAATACTGATACAGTATAGATGAAGAGAGATGAGGATATGTTTCAGTGATCCACAAAAAGAACGCTAAAAGTGATACAAACTTAACACAGGTGTGGAAGTAAAATAGAGTAAAGAAAAGGAAGACACAAACACGAACTTGTGGGAGCAAAGTGGTTCAAAGTTCATTCATTCACTGCAACAACAAGAGCAGAATTGTTTTACAGAACCAAAAGAAAGCTAACCCGACAGTTACCTTCACTGAGGCTTGGGCTCCCATATCTAGTTCAAGCTAACACATCTCAAAACATCAAATCAAAAGACATAAAGAAGTTGGACAGTAACTACATCACCTAGCTACTTCACCCGTGAAGCATCACCATGCTCTATACAACTAGGCACTGTGTTGTCTGCACTTTATCCAACTACTCCAGTAGGGAGCTAGTTTGTCTTAGACTGCAGATTAGCTTCAGTGAGCCCTGGTCTTACTTTAGCTTCATCCACGGCAACCCTGTCAGTCTAACACCCTTCCTTGACAGGGTTTGCAACAACCCAATTAGCTCCATGAGAAACTCATGCTGATTGCGAGGCAAACCCTTTGTAAAGATGTCTGCTTGCTGGAGTTCACTCGGACAGTGCTCAAACTTCACTTCTTTGGCTTCAACTAATTCACGAACATAATGCACCTTAATTCCTACATGCTTTGTCCTAGAGTGATGACTAGGATTCTTGGTCATAGCAATTGCAGATTTGCTATCACTAAGAATGACAGTTTCATGATCTTGTTGAAAACCCATTTCCATGAGAACTCTCCTAAGCCACACAGCTTGACATGCGGCAGTTGCAGCAGCCACATATTCTGCTTCAGTAGTTGACAGGGAGACAGAACTCTACTTCTGTGCACACCAAGAGAAAGCGACATTTCCTAGGTTGAACACGTATCCACTTGTGCTACGTGAATCCTTAGTATTTCCTCCCCAATCACTATCTGCATATCCAACTAGCTCAAAATTTTCTGCTCTGCCATAAAATACTCCAAAGTTTTCAGTCCCTTTGAGATACCTCAGGATTCTCTTAAGTTTGTTGTGATGTATCTTGGTAGGTTTCTGCATAAACCGAGACAGCAAAGTGACTGCATACACAATGTCTGGTCGAGTTGCTGTGAGATACAGCAGACTCCCAATGAGACTCCTATAGGCTTGTCCATCAGCTTCTCCAGACTAATCTTCAGCTGCTGTTTTTTCTCCAGCAACCAGTGGAGTGTCCACAGGATTGCAATCAGCTAGATAATGCTTCAAGAGGAGAGCTTTTGAGTACTTAGTTTGAGAGATGAAGATCCCTTCTTGCAGCTGGAACACCTCCAATCCAAGGAAAAACTTCATGGACCCCAAATCATTCATCTCAAACGCTTGCATCATCTCCACTTTGAATTCTGCTAGTAGCTTGGGATCATTCCCTGTAAAGATCAAGTCATCGACATACAAGGATACCAACATGACAAATTATGTTCTATGAGACACAAACAGAGTTGGTTCACTAGCACAACACACAAAACCGTGGCTGATAAAATAGCTACTTATCTTGCTATACCAAGCCCTCGGAGCTTGTCTTAAACCATACAATGCCTTGTTTAGCTTCAAGACTTTACCTTCTGCACCAACAACTTCAAATCCTTTAGGTTGTTCCACATACACCTCTTCTTCTAGTTCTCCATTTAAGAAGGCTGCCTTAACATCAAGTTGAAAGACATGCCATCCATGCTGAGCAGCAATAGAGAGCAACATCCTTATGGTTTCGAGTCTAGCAACAGGTGAGAATGTTTCACTGAAATCTGTACCAAGAATTTGTGAGTACCCTTTAGCAACTAATCTGGCTTTGTGTTTGATTATGTGACCTTCTGAATCTGTCTTAGTCTTGAAGATCCATTTCAACCCTATAACTTTTTTTCCTTCAGGTAAGTCAGCTAGGGACCAAGTCTTGTTTTTCTGGATAGTTCTTATTTCTTCATTCATAGCTTCTTGCCATTCCTTCTCTACCAGTGCTTTTTCATATGAGACAGGATCCAGAGTTGCCATGTTACAACTTTCATATATATCTTCAAGGTCCCTAATCCTTACAGGTGACATGCTAGAGAATTCCTTTTCTATCTCTGAAGATTGTCTGCTGTCAGTTTGAGTCTGTTGCTGAAATGGAGTGGTTGGCTCTACTTCACTTCTTGTTGGCATTGTTACAAGTTGCATTGTACCATCATTAGCTTCCTTGGAAAGGTCTAGAAGAAGGATATTGCATGGTTCTTTCTTATTCAAGGTCCAGTTCCATTCAGTATCTTCATCAAACACCACATCTCTAGTGACTTGCAACTTGTTTGATGACAAATTTAGCACCCTATATGCTTTGGAGACGAGGCTGTAACCTAAAAAGATTCCGTGCTCAACTCTTCTTTCTAGCTTGCTCCTTAATTGAGCTGGAACATGGATATAGCACAATGATCCAAACACTTTCATGCTCTCCACATTTGGTTTCCTTCCAGTCCAAGCCTCAAACGAAGTGATCTGATCAAGAGCAGCTGTTGGACTTCGATTCAAGACATAGACTGTTGTATTAACAACCTCAGCCCAGAATTCTTTTGGTATATTCTTCCCTTCTAGCATGCTTCTAGCCATTCCCATAACTGTACGATTTTTCCTTTCAACTACTCTATTTTGTTGAGGTGAGTTGCTTGCTGTTAGTTGGTGCTTTATTCCATTGTTGCTGCAATAGGAATTGAACTGGGAAGAAAGGTACTCTCCACCTATGTCTGAACGTATAGCTTTGAGATCTTTACCACTTTCTTTTTCTGCACTAACTTTGAATTTAAGAAATGCTT
Organism: Casuarina cunninghamiana; assembly: GCA_028551485.1. Lineage (NCBI taxonomy): Eukaryota > Viridiplantae > Streptophyta > Magnoliopsida > Fagales > Casuarinaceae > Casuarina > Casuarina cunninghamiana. The sequence goes on from CM052364.1 coordinate 8,480,481, forward strand.
GGAATGCTTCCGATTTCTCCTTGAGAAAATCCACCCAACAATATCTACTTGCATCATCTATAAACAAGATAAAGAACCTTGTCCCTTCCTTGGTAGGAGTCTTCATAGGTCCGCAAATATCAGTATGAACCAGCTCTAGAGGTTCTGTTAGTTTCCTTTTCCCTTTGATAGGAAAGATTTGTCTGCTGTTTTTCCCAAATTGACAGTCCCCACATATTTTCTCAACACGTCTCACCTTAGGAAGCCCTTCCACCATGTTCAAGTTGTGTAAGTCCTCAAGGGACCTATAATTTAGATGTCCGAACCTCCTATGCCATAGCAGAGAGTTATCTTCGGTTGCTTGCATTGCACTGTGGTTTGGGTATTCGAATTTGAGAGGAAAATTCCTTGCATCTCCCATGTCAATGGCCGCCACTTCCACATTCATGTCTCCATCTTCAAAAATGTGACACACCTTTCCTTTAAAAAGAAGAGCATATTTGTGTTCCATCATCTGCCCAACACTAAGTAAATTGGAACCAAGAGATGGAACCAGCAAAACATCCTTAATCATCTTCACCCTTTTGCTAGTTTGTACCGAGACATTCCCTTTCCCAACAATCTCAACACATCTATCATCTCCTAGCCTCACCTTAGACTTAAAGCTTCGGTCTAGGGAGCTAAACACACTTTCAAATGGTGACATATGACTTGTACAACCACTATCAACATACCATAGATTTGGATTAGCACTCATAACTGAGAGACTTGCAAAGAATAGTGTATCCTCAATGATTTTTTCTTCATTCTCTACAAAATTAGCTTGTTGTCCATTCTTTAGATGACAATTTTTCTCTACATGACCAATTCTCCCACAATGATGACACTTAGGCTTGTCTTTGTGCCAGCAAAATCTCTCAAGATGATTGGTTATGTTACATATTTTGCAAGGAGGGTATCTACCCCTTCCATCCACTGAAGTGTCCCTCGGTTGAGAGGAGGTTCCTTCAGATTGTTTGGATCCAAGACTCACCTTAGTCTTAAAAGCTGTTTCAATATTCATCATGTCTTTCCTTCTCATTACCCTTTTTTCAAAAGCCTCTAATGACCCTACAAGTTCAGAGACAGTCATAATCTTAAGATCTTTGGTTTCTTCTAGGGTTGTCACTGTAAAGTCAAACTTATCAGTGAGACTCATAAGTATTTTCTCCACTACCCGTGAATCTGGAATGTCCTCACCCAAGGCTTTAATTTGGTTTGCTATCTCATTAATCCTCCCAAAATATGCCATGACTAACTCCCCTTCTTCCATGCTAAGCCTTTCTAGATCACCTTTAAAACCCTGAATTCTAACAGCACGTACCTTTGGAGTTCCTAAGAACTCATTTTGAAGAGCAGTCCAAGCAGCTTTAGGAGTTGCTGCTTGAGCTATCCGATTGAAAGCTGCATCTGTCATGGAGAGCTGCAACATGACCAACGCCTTAAGCTCCCTCTCTTGGTTTCTTCTTTGGTACTCTTGCTGCGTTGGTGTCAGTTCTGCATCCGGTCCCAGACTTGGTATACCATTTTCAATCACATCCCACAACCCTTGATACTTAAGGTAAGTGGTCATTCGGATGGACCAATTTTGGTAGTTGTTGCCATCAAAAGTTGGAAGCGGAAGTTGTGAGGTTGATGTAGGTTGTGGTGGTGGTGGACTGGAAGCTATAGAGGAGGAGGATGACTCATTGGAGGCTATAGAGGACTAGATTCAAACACACGGTGGGCACTTTTGTAGGAACTGATCTCAGGAGCTTGAACCTGGCTGTGATGCCACTGATACAAACTTAACACAGGTGTGGAAGTAAAATAGAGTAAAGAAAAGGAAGACACAAACACGAACTTGTGGGAGCAAAGTGGTTCAAAGTTCATTCATTCACTGCAACAACAAGAGCAGAATTGTTTTATAAAACCAAAAGAAAGCTAACCCGACAGTTACCTTCACTGAGGCTTGGGCTCCCATATCTAGTTCAAGCTAACACATCTCAAAACATCAAATCAAAAGACATAAAGAAGTTGGACAGTAACTACATCACCTAGCTACTTCACCCGTGAAGCATCACCATCCTCTATACAACTAGGCACTGTGCTGTCTGCACTTTATCCAACTACTCCAGCAGGGAGCTAGTTTGTCTTAGACTGCATATTAGCTTCAGTGAGCCCTGGTCTCACTTTAGCTTTATCCACGGCAACCCTGTCAGTCTAACAAAAAGGGCTATCTGTTCAATGAAGGCAGCCAAATATCGATTGAACAATCGGTACCTCATCTTGTCAGTGAAAGGCATGTTCATGACAATCACATCACATTTGGGAAGCATTGCATCAAGATCCTCCTCAAACTTTGCACCGGTCTGGTTCTCTAATTCGGGGGCCATCTTGATTCGGTCATGATAAAGGAGATTACAGTTAAATGGTTTCAGACGTTGAAGAAGTAGCCGGCCGATTCGACCAGCACCAACAGTTCCAATCGTCTTGCCCTCAAGATCGTAAGCCCTGTGACAAATAGCTGCAACATTCCATTCCCCACTACTAGCTTGTTTGTATCCAGGCACAAAGTTCCGTACAAGAATGAGGACCCTCATGAGCTGATCTTTTGCAACCGAAACAACATTGCTTCCTGTGACCTCTGCAACTATTAATCCAGCAGCAGCAGCAGCGTTGAGATCAACATGATCAGAGCCAATTCCAGCTGTGAGAAGCAGATGCAAATTCTTGGCCTTTTTGATCCTTTCTGCCGTTACATAGGCCGGGTGGAATGGGGTAGATATGAGGACGTGAAGATCAGGAATGTGCTTCTCAAGTTCTGAAATTACAGTATAATTTGAAAGAAGAAGAAATAGTTAGAACGAAGTTCCCAATTGAACAACAGTATTTGAAGCACAGGTAATTCTGGTTCTTAATTTTTGTTCAAACTACAAACTCAAATTTCAAAGTTAGTCATATCTAAGAGATGCAACAGTTCTTGTGAAGAGTGAACCACCAGTGTGCAACTATAGACTTACCGGAGTTTGGTCCTTCTTTATCATCGGTGACAATGTATTGGTGACCTTGTGATACAAGCCAGTCACGGATGCCCAGAGCTCCCTCCACACAACCCACGAAATTAGGATTGGAGGCCGCAAATTCGCTTCCCTTGTAAAACACCCCCACGATTTTCTTGTTTCCGGGAGAAGCCTGTTCACATCCAGGGGAAGAAACTTGACCTCACAAACCATAGAATTTGAGAAAAGGAAGAAAATTACTCGATCACTCTGATTTGCTTGAATTTTCCTCGTTATTAAGCCAACATTTCCGTCAATTTAAGATTACAACCAAAGCATTAATTAAGAAACTCTTTTACAGACCACTGAAAGTCAGTCAAACAATTAAGAAGCTTTTTCTTTAGTGCTTTTTCCTTTCTTTTGGCCAGTGTCGTGTCAGTTGCATGTCAGACAACAACTTGTCGCCTGTGAATTCCCGAAACTAAATTTCATGTCTGAAAATTATGCATAAACTAAGTTCCACTCGTCTTAGACCCGATCCTTTACAGTCCAGTCGTTGAAAAGGAAACAAAGAGATTAAAAACAGATATGGCCGCTAAGCTTAACTCATTGAAAGACAGAAATGAAAGATGGTGCAACTTCTTACGTGGAGCTGCCTCGAGAAGGCCGACGGCACTGAATTCCCAGAGGAAGCAAGAACTTTAATGGCAGAGGTAGCAGCACGAATCATCGCCATCTCTATCGCTCTCAAACCTACAGAAAGAAAAAGCCTTAGAATGTATTCTCCTCTGCGTTCCCAGCAATAATAGGAAGCCCCTACCTCACTACTTATATACACTAGAAATCCACTGCAAGAGACCAACTTTTTCTTTGGTTGGAAGCGTCGAAGAATTCGAAACGGACTTCTTCTTCTTCCTATATTATACGTTTGTGCACTATCAGATGCATGGAGGCCACGTCTGCCCTGTCTAATTACTTTTTGGGCCTTAGTCAAACGTTGACTACTAGATACGTAAATGGCCTGTCGAGGGTTATTTATGACAAAAAAAACTGCACGTATGACAATCAGGCGACCTTTTCAGCGTCCATTGTTGAACAAGCAATAGATGCTTGCTATAACAATATAATAATAACAAATTTCCCTATAAACCTTCAAATACTTTATAATATTCTCAAACTTTGTACTATGCTCGTCTCAATAAATAATAATTTTCACAATTTCAGCAGATAATTCCAGAATTCCTGGTACCAACCCTAATCTAGGATAATAAAAAAGAACGATAAATAAAAGTTCATGAATATACTTTTATTATCTTCTAGCGTGGTAGATTAAGAGTGTTGGATAAGAGGAATCATAAGCTTTGAATTTCAAGTTGAAAATATCAAATTTGTTTCTAAGAGTTTTCTTTGCTTTTATATATTTCTTTGATTAATTATATGCTAGTAGATCAAACCGAGTGAAAAAAATAATATTATATGAATGTGGTCAGTATCAGCTAATGAGTATTACTCGACATGCGTTCTTGTTCCTACTAATCTCAAGGGTAGTTACCACTTTCTAATTGCCAGGACAATTCATTGATATCAAGAACTCTTTTGAATGTTTTCAAAATAAAAGATATGATGCGTATTAATTATAAGGTCATAGAGTTGGCTGATATTGTCCAAAGTATTATGGCATTCTATGTGTGAAACACCTAGTATATGGTAAGTATTTGGTGTGCATATAGAAGTTCTACACTGTAAATATAAGCACCAGAAATCTTGTGGTTTGAATACTAACCCGAAATGAGACAATTTGCTACTAGCATGGATTGATAATCGAAATTATTTATTGAAATATAGTTTGTAGAATACATAAATTCTGTATAAATCGAATTTTTGTAATAAGTTATTTCCCAAACTCCTCTAAATGAAAATGATTTGATTCTCTAAGTCTTGTACTTCATATTTTCTCGTCACCTTAAAATTTGCTTCGTGTAAATATACAATCTCGTGCCCAATTGCAATTTGACAGCCGCCGGCTCCACCCATCGCCATCGTTTTCAAGTGCAATTTGCCTTTGGCCTCTCTTCTTATCATCGCCAATTGGGGTGTTTGAGGTAGTTTGATAATTTGGTAAACGTTGATTAACAATAATTCTGGGAGAGAATACCTCCATCAGAGGGAGGAGATCATGATGTGGTTGATGTCTGGTGGAGGTTGCGCATCGTTATGTACTTTGTGAGGCGTGCTATTGTGTCTAGGCACTTGAGAGCTGAATTTAGGTCGTTGCAACTCAGGTGCATACCAACTTATTCATATATTTGTCAATTTTCTTTTTTGTCTGTTGTTTACTAATGGTATCCATGAGCAACTATCAAACGTATACATCTTTTTAAGTCATATTAAGAAAAATCAATGAATGAGTTAATTCTCTATTATTTCTGAACATGATATATAGACATTGGTTATTAAATGCATAAAATCTTACAATGATCCAACAAATAATTAGCTATTTATACTTCGTTATAATAATCTAATTTCTCATTTTATTTAATTCGAATTCTTTTTTCTTTCTAGTTTTGGGCATTTGAACAGAGAATGTTATTAAATGGGTGTTGACTATATTTTCCCATCAACGTCTTGGATGGATTTTTTCTTTTTTTTTCTCTTTTGTCTTGGATGGATATATGTTAATGGTTTAGATGATCTTTAAGATGAAAAACCATGAAGATACAGGAACAATTTGTGGTATGCCACAATTCATGGATCCACCTTACTTCAAAACCAGACATTCGGTGTTACTTCTTAAAACAGGGACTTTGGTTTCTTTGGGGCATACTTTTCAGAAAATGGAATAACCCATGTTTGTAGAAGATCGTATAAGTTCTGTAGACACGAGTAAGATACCACAAAAGACAATAGCCTTCTCTTGAAAATTATAGGTATAGGAGAAACAGGACATAAAAGAATTTATAAATTGGTAGATTAGATGTCAATCTATCCACTAGATGGATGAGTTCGACATACCATATTTTCGGCGGAGCATCTTTGAAAACTAAGGATCCTATGGACTGTAAACCTAACGATTGCATCAATAGTAATGCTCTTCTTCAACACTAGAGGTAAAATATCTAGTAGTTTAGAAAGTAGGTAAAATATCTAGTAGTTTAGAAAGTAAGATGTTTGGGTTATCGGGAGAATTTGGTGCCGTAGTTTGAGGAGCCGACTTCGTTATGAAAAATGGCAGTTTATATTGGGCTATTCAAGGATTATACCTTTTAGAAGAGATAAATAAAGTTTCATTCTATTCATAAGATTTCAAATCCGTAACAGCAGTTGCCCAGCTTTAACAATATAGGAGACCTAATGAACTAAGAATCATAGGCACACCAAAAATACCGAGAAAAATACCCATTAAAGGCAATAGTTGAGAATCACATCATTCAGAGGGTCTGCAATACACGACAACGGTATTCTCCAAGGGCCCAGATGGGAAAAATGTTTCGGTATGCAGAATAGCTGATCATACAATTCTTGTTGAAGACTCCCATGATTTCCTGTACAACAAAATGCATAAATTATAAGTACACGCATAAGGTATTGATGGTAAAATGTCTTGAACATGATCCAGCTGAACACTGTTTATCAAAGGTTTCTTTGCCTGTGCTCTAAAATTCTTGAGGCAAACAAGTCAACTGATTGCAATTACACAGTGTTATGTAGTCTACACAAACATTGGTATCTAAAATTATTGCTTGCTTGGTGAACCTCCAACTCTTTTTCTTTATTGTCTCAACATCATCCATCTAACCATAACAGCAATATGCTAAGAATATCTTCTCTTTTCTCTTTCACACGTGTTTTCTCCTCGTGCAGTGTTTTTTTTCAACCAATGAACTGTATTTTTGCCCATAGAAATGGACTCTTGGCCAGTTACTCTGTCCTTTCCGAGAAATGCACAATCAGAAACATATGCGACTCTTTGATGGGGAAAGAACCACGTAAAAAATAAGTAAAGGTTTACCTCCTGAGGAAAATCTCCATTTGCCATTTGGGAATTTATAAGTATTCTTGCAGCACGGTGCAATGGATTTGGATCTCTCTCAGCCTTTCAGAAAGGGGGAAAAAAATCAAACATAATTATTCAGGCCAGAAACGTAATACATAAGCAGATTGAGTCTTACAGAAAAGCACCAAAAACTAGACTAATGGAGAAGCACAGTCGATCAACAACTTATTTTACACCACCATACTTGTCGTAGACCCCAAACTCCTTTAAACAGTGCGTATTTAGATTGTTATATACCCGCTCGAAAATGTTTTATCCACTCAGAGATATAGCAAGTCCAAACTTATTCTGCGATCTATATTTGGGAGCAAAAGAAAGGAGGTACCGTTTAACATGCACGAGATCTCTGTTAGGGAAGCAAGAAAAAGGGAGTAAAGAAAAAATAAAATGAGATTTTTTTTCTTTTTTCTTTTTTCCTTTTTAAGAGTAAAATGACAATGAAGTGAACCATAATCTATGGATCTTTAGAATTTAGACTGTGAGAAGCGTGGTGATGGATGAGATATTTAAGACAAAACAGAACTTTCAAGGATAACTTCAATTTTTTACGTCAGAATCAAAGTATTCACAACAGATTAAGTGAATTTTTGAAACCTTTCCATGTGTCCTATCTAGTTTTAGCATAAGCAAATTATCGTCCCACCCCCTGCAACTATGAGTTGAGATACAACCAAATACATGTTCATCATTGGAAAACATTTGCTTCTAATAGTATATAGAACTCCATTTCTACAAAACAATCTAGATTAGGCATGCCAAAAATTTCTCAAGTTTTGAAAAAAATTTACCGGAGAGAAAAATGTAGAGAGAAGAAAATATTGAATGGATTGAAGCAACCCTCTCGTGATTAAGGGGACACACAATCCAATGAAGCTAAGAGGATCAACAGAGAAAAGAAGAATGAAAAATACAATTTCTTGAGTCATTGCAAGCATGGTATCTTAACACATAATTTGCACAAGCAAACTGTTGTTACCGGGAGCAGTGCCCTTGAGACCCAACTTACAAGTTAGAACAAGTTCTTCTGTTGCTTATTGTGGTAGCTAGATCTAGGAGAGCATTCATTAATACACAAATGGAGGTTATGCAACATCAATTGATTTAAAGTAAAAAGTATAAAAAACCTCCCATTAACCTAAAGACTAACAGAATGATAAGGATGACCAGTGCCTAAAAGATACAGTTACTATTAGCATCATTTTTGCAAGTATGCACACTTGAATCAGTTTATGAACTTAGGACTACTGCAGACATGATAATGCACTACAATAACATGTTCTTGTCGGACAGTCTTGAAGGAACAACAAATCAGCGTGTACCCCTATTCCATCCGATGTCCTAAATCTTTGTGAAGGACTTACTTTTAACCTGAACATAGGAGCAACAAAGACGACAGTAGTAGAACTCCAAAAATTTGGCATTTATCTTTTATCGTACTGAGGTTTTCTTTTTCTCAAGTCTCAAACAAAAAACTGACAACTGATGGGGTTCAAGCTCAGTTATGAGTCAAGGATTCTTTATCAAGAAAAGAAAAGTACAAAAAGATCACTATAAGTAATTCAACACAAGTTTTGACTGTGTAGCAACGTAAGGCCAAATCAGCTGATAGTATCACAATGAAAAACAAAGTGGGGAGGGGGCACCCATGGGAGCGGAGTGGGGGGAGGATGATTGATTTCCCAACGTACCTGTCCAGCATCAATGAGGGCCAACATAGCCCAACCAGTATTGACAATATGAGGCCTATTGTCTTTGAGATTGGTATAAACCTGTTCAAGAGGAGATTAAGATTTTCTGTCCATTTGGCAGTTACAGCAGAGTTTAAATATCAAATAGAGAAATCTGTTCACCATTTTATTAGCTGAGTGATGGTTCTTGCTGGATAAAACCTCAACATTGATGAAATAAATTTTGAAAGACATTATTCAACCAATTTGTTCAGCCATGTGTGTTCCTTGCCCATATAGCAGTAACAGCAAAGTATCAAACAACTTGCCAATTCATTCACCATTTTGTAGATGAGTGATGCTTATTGCTGGATAAGACAATCAATATTGATCAATTAATTCTAGAAGCCAAATTTTTATCAATTTGGTCAACCATTTTTTTTCATTGTTTAATGAACACTATGAAACTAGACTTCTGGGCTTGAAGGATAAAATATTAAGGATTCACTTTCTCTCCCTTGTAACTGGAATAATCTAGAAGCATACAAGAAAGCTAGAAACTTTTGAATAGGATTTAAAACTATTGAACAACAGAAATGCATCATTGTTTTATTTGTTTCTACCACTCTTTGGTCAGAAAAGCACAACCCTTTAAGCACAGAATTCTTTGACTGGAGATACCTACCAATTGTTCTATTAACTAGCTACAGTTTGAAGCTAACAAAGTTTGAAAAAATCTCTCTCTACTCTCCTTGCATATCAATGACTTTGGCATCAACAACCTCAACTTCAGAACTCTTATTATAGCTCTCAAGCTCCATAACCAATTAAGAAAAAGATAGAGACCAAACTCTGAGAAAGTTAGAATAACAGATTCAATACAATCAATCCCTTATTTTCTTATGAAATTTCCCAACGTCAGCATATGCAAAGAGGGTTGGAACAAATCAACAGATTGACCCCCTGGAGGAATAAACACAAAAATCAAATGAGCTTTCCAAGGATTGCAGGCTTCCCCTATCCATCTGCCACAGGAACACAGTCCAGCCATGATCTCCTCCTCCCAGACCTCATCCATTGTTGTCTACTGGTTCTCTTAGTAGGTTGAAGTTTCCTTAGCATGAGACAAATGACGTGCTATCAAGGACATGGGGCCCAGAAGTGAACTGATATTGGTTTGGTCTAAGTTCTTCAAGCATGATCTTTTTGAGGGTCTTGAAGGAGGAAGGGTGGGGGGGGGGGGGGGGGGGGGGGGGTTGTTGTGTGTGTTGGGGGGAAGGGAAGGAAAGGGAGTTCCTTGCTAATCTTGTTGCTCCTATAACTGTTGATACTGGAGATTGGCTAGAAAGGTTGACAGCGAATAAATAGATAACTCTCATGCTAGATCCAACTGAACAAGTGAGGAAAGAGGAAACCCAACTGACTGAACCTATCTAGGTTTATAATTTGGAGGTTATTGAAAACTTTTTACGCTGAAATTATGCAATAAACTGACATGCTGGGAATCATATCTTGTTACTTTCATCATTATGACTGTTCACATAATTGATTTAATGAAACATGAGATAGAGAAAATTAAGCAAAGTCTATTGGTATGATTTCTTAATCCAAACTGTGCCAAGGATTTGATGTGTTTGTTTGCTATTGAATGATATTCTCAAAAGGAAACCAATAAGATACTGGAAACATGCTCTAACAACAGTGCACCAAGCCTTTCAAACTCAGCTCACATCCAGTATGAATCATGCCAGGGTATTGGGTTCAGGTTTGCAGCATCTGGTCCATCAGTTTGTGACCAATCCAGCGGTCCTAATCCCACGTTCTGCATATATGTGTATTGGTTTATGACAAAAAGGGGCATACACTCTTCCTGAAAAATAGGAACCGTAACATGGCATATAGATTGTAACACATCCATCCACCCTCAGAAAATCTATTGAAGGCCTGATCGGCTGCAACATAAGTTTTTTTATTGTCATGCAAATATCAACAAAGGGGACCATTCTAGAAGTGTTTCTGAGGTTGAAAATTTGGATATGCCACTTCATAACCAATTTAAAGTTGCAGATATATGAAGAGACTGGTATCTCTTCATAGATACATCTGATAAGGCTCTTCCTACAAACAGCTAAGACTCAGTTCCATGCACTCTGCTTATAAATGATTACTTGGTTGTCATGGTTTCATGTCCTTGTGTAGGATCAGCTTGTGGATCAAAGTAATAAGATAAGGTGAGTGTAATTGAAGTAGTATTAACACAGAAAAATTAATTCATCTGTAGTGAAAAAGGCAAATGGCTTCGTGATTAGGAATCCATTCTACATAATTAAACTGACTGAGTTACTGATATTAGGAAAACTAGAAAACCTAAAAGGTAAACTACATCAGAAGCAGTACTATGAGATCAATGCCTGGACAAAAAGATAAATGATATTCCAAATATGATAGAATCACAAAACCTTTTTCTGACATGATACGTAACTTTCTCCCCAGCCACCAAAAGCAAGTTCTTTGGATAACAGATAATCGCATCCCTTGCGGATGCTAGAACAATTCTTGTATGTCCTTCCAGCAGCTATCAACCCCTTAATCCCAAACCACCCACCATAGGTAAAGCAGACTCCCCATGATCCATACCTAGTCAAATCATTTATATCAATTCAGGTGCAAGCAATTTTTGAACGACTACAATTGCATAGTAATAGAAGTGACCAATTTAGCTAAGATGCATGAATACAAAATTATTAGAGAGAAATCGACACTGGAAAAATGGAAACTATAAATAAAGAAACCAGGTGAAGCAAACCAGGAGCCATCTGATGCTTGTATTTTTTCAATGAACTCTGCAGCTTTAGCAATGCACTCCTCTATTTCTTTCCTCTTATGCCCAGGATATAATTTCTTGAATAATGTCAGCGCTTGAATTGCGGCTGATGTACATTCCACGTATCTACATAGTCACTCCAGTCAAATCATGTTAAATTTTATCAATGACAATGTCGGGAAGGGAATAGAAGTGGAAACATAGGAAATCAAGGGCAACAAAATCTTACGGGTAATCAATGACAATGTCACCAAAAGTTTCGGCAGGATTGATTAGCTGAAAATAGAAAGCAACAAACAGTGCAATTATAGCCGCAGCATGATTCAATCAAATTGCAGCTTATAGTACATGACTATTACTAAAAAAACAATTACAAGCAATAACACATAGTTTAGCATAGCATTACATTATCAGCAGAGCAAACGCTTCATAAAAATCACTTGATCATTACTAAAAAGCCTGCATCTATAGGCAAGATTAAGACAGTAAATTATCTTAATTATGTCTCATCTCATATGTTTCTTCCATGTCTACATCTAGAAACAGATGACTGTGCCCTTAACATAGACCTAATTTAATTTCACGAAACTTCCCATCAAAGTGCTCTGTGACAAGGTATTTATGATTCAATCAACATCCAATTTATATATGAAATCACACCTAATTTGCCACTACCAAAAATAGTTTATCAATCATAATTGCTCATTACCATCAATTTGGTCAAATTTGGTCACCTCTAGGCTATTATACATTGTGTTTATGGGTTTAGCTAGCTGTTTGGTTGTGGCTAAATAGTTAGTCTAGAACTCTAGGTCCCACTTTGCGTATTAAGTGCCTATATATGCAGATGCATTTCTTATGATATTTGGACGTTTCTCTTTTATTGTTTCTCTTCATATTTCCTCTTCAATTTCTAGCAACGTTGTTTTAAATTCTAACCAATATCAGACTTATTTTTCAGATGTTATTTCCAAGTCCAAATTCTTTAGAACCTTAACTCAATCATCCATGTGTAGGACCCAACTAGCCCCAGAATACCAAAATAACCTTCTTTGATTACTATTGACTGCCCAGAAGTAACTTAGAGCTGGATCTTTCCCCTTGCCTCTACCTTCAAAGTAAATCCTATTGCTTAACCTAATGGAAACCCTAAATTCTATCCTTTGCCCCAAGTTAAAAGAAAAGAAAAAAATTCAACCCAAACTTGATTTGGAGAATCCATTGAGGCAGTACTTAAATGGGTAGGGAAAATTAATTACTAGACCTGACATTTCCTTTCTAATTAGGCAGGTCAGCCAATTCCTTGAAAAAACAAGAATGCCAACTTGGTTTTTTGTTCAACATAGTCTCAGATATTTAAAAGGATCTCCAGGTACCAAATAAGTATTACTAATGCAGATTGGGTTACTTCCCCATATGGAAGATCCACGGCTAGTTATAGTACATTTTCAGTGATGTAATCTGGTAGTAGTAAGATAGAAAGGTAAGAAAGAAACAGTTGTTACCAGCGTACAAGTAGAATAGCTTGACTTGTCACACAGTTATCATGAGCTTAGATGATCAGGGAATTTTCTTAAATAAGTGTGTATCAAAGAGTCCTATGACAATATGTGATAGTCAGGCTGCGACTCATAGAGCCACAAGTCTAGCTTTTCATGAACGACTAAAACATAGAAAAATGGAGTTGTTAGAGACATTGTTACTCCTGTGTGAAACCCCAAAGTAAAATGGACCTATTCACTAAAGCTGTTGGTCATACACGAGTGGCATTTATTTGTTCCAAGCTGAAAGTAGATGATAAGTATTCTCCAACTTGAGTAAAAGGGTCAAGAGTACTTTATTCTACTGCTTCAGAAGTATATCTTTATTGGAAAGTTATGATTATCAAAAAATCTGAATTATTTTATTTTCCACATAATGAAAGTAAGGCGTAGACATGATAAGAATGAACCCACCGTTTGCCCTTTATATTATTCTCTCTTTCAAGACTTAAAAGAAACCTTTCAATGTAGGAAGGGATACATGAACAAATTCATCTTTATTACTGCAAATAGCAGTAGGAGAACTAAGCCTCACTACATATGAAACTCAACATATGGATGTGATTAGCATCGACTCTAACTTTCAGGAACAGAAAATATATGGTAGGATGATTTATAAAAAGTGAAGGATTATAATCAAAGGACTTGACTGGATGTGGTAGTTACCTCCAACCACTGATAAGATCTGGTCAATTCGTAAGTGGCAAAGGCCCCATCAGCGTTCTGCCATGATTTCAGATGAGAAAAAGGGCAACCATTAGAAAACAATCGTAATACGCCTCAAATGAAATTGGACACACGACCTGCCAAAAACATCTGACACAAACAAGCTGAAACAAAAATCATGACAATATTGCACAACTGAAACTGGAAATGGGAATCAGTCAGAAATGATCATATAGAGTACTTTTTTCTGTATGAGTTACCTTAAAATTTTGAGGGGATTATTCAATTCTTGTATTGATTCACAACTGCAGATGTATGTTTTGGGAAATGGTAATTCAACAAGTCTAAATCGGCATGTTTTTCTAGTCAACTTAAGATTCTTAAGCCACTCATTAAGATAACAATAAAAAAGAAATGGAGTGGACACGTGAACTGTGACCTAGAGGAACTTCTTCTCTCTATTATTACTTCTACTTCTTACTTTTTCCCAAAAACAAGCCACAACAGGTAGAGAATTAAAGACTTCAGCGTGATAAGTTCATTATTGAGTGAAAAAAATATTCTGAGTTTGATTATCAATCAACTGTGAAACGATATTAGGAAGCTCAGTACCACCAACAAAAAACATTAATTTATCAAATGCTTTTAAAACTGAAATGAAACCAAGCTGACGGTCCCAGTGTCTGCCAAGAAATTGGTCATCTCTAGGTATTATTGACTACTTAAGTCAATTCTAACGAGATTAATATAGCTTTGAGTTAACCAGCCGAAATCAATTATGAGAATCCTACAATTTCACTCCAATGCTACTATCAAGTGCGAGCTACCATGCCTTCTCTCAATCCATCAACCAAAACTGTTTTAGTTTGATGTGCCATAAATCCTTGGTTACTTTTCCATATACTTTTATGACTTCCCTTTGTTAATTCCACATGTCTCATGGTTACCTGCAATGAAAGGATGACATTTACAGCATCATATAACTGCTTTACATCTAGTGATTTCCCAACTGTTTCTGATGGCAATGTTGATAGTAACAAAACAGCCTGCACAAGGAAATAGATATAAGAAAATTTTGCCCATTGATGAATTCTGGGTTCTGTTTGTTCACACTTCACCTTCAATCCTTCTGCTGTACAGTCGGAAATAGGCCACCCATGATCTGCAGTTGAGAAAGGCCAAGCACCTTTTGAAATGTGACGATACCAGAAATTTAGATCTCCAGGACAATCTTCTAAGACCTTCAGCAAAACACAATTAGTCAAGCAAGGATGCTATCAAATAGGGTTGCAGAAAAAAAGTGAAGCTCAAAATATAGATCTCCTGGACAATCTTCTAAGACCTTCAAAGCAAAGCACTAATTGGTCAAGCAAGGATGATCTCAAATAGGGTTGCACAAAAAAAGTGAAGCTCAAAATATAAGTGACCATCTCACTATTTTTATTATCTATATGAGAGAATACAGCGAAGAACTGAAGTACCATTTTTCTTTTGTATAAATAACAACAGCTGGGGCATACCTTTCATATAAGCTAGCCCACCTTAGAACACATAAACTCTAGTCAATTATGACAAAAGAACTTTTGAATATGTCGGCAAATTGGTCTCCAGACTATACAAATGATGTAAATGTACATTCACTGAGAACCTTATCTTTAAATGAAATGATAGTCAACCTCAATATATTTAGTCCTTCCATGATAAACCACATCAGTAGCAGTATGTGTTGCAACCTAAGACAACTTATTAAAAGGGGAATAAGAGCTATAAAACAAATTCTTGAAAATGAAAAAGAAAGGTTGTAACCATTGTTGCATACCAAACTTCTACACTAAACTGTGCCACCACTATTTATTTCTAACCCTACCACAAGAGCAAATTACCACCTAAAATTTAAACATATCCTGCAGTAGATGTTGAGAGAAGGGAAATAATGCAGTTTGCATTAGGGAAGCTTTTTATCCTAAGGCGTCCATTTTGCTTATAAAATATACAGAGAGAAAGAATTCACTTCAGATAATAAAGACCTTCCACAGATCTAGTTCAACAAACATAACAGTTTTCATGGAAGTTAACAGAAGCCATCAGAGTACCCAACATTGAAGCTGGAGTAATGAGTTCAGGCTTGGCAATCATATTACTTGTCCAAACAATACCTAAACAAGATCAAGCATCCTCATAAAAATCAACCACATGTAAAACTACTGAAGAATGTGAAGGAAATTAAAATAAAAAATAAAAAAACAACGTAGAGTCCAGCTAGGATAGTCAAAATCTGCGTAAACAAGAGTTGAAAATGCATTACACAAGCTCAGAAACCACTGAACCCGAAAAAATAATATTGGAGCTGGCCAAAACACCACTGAACTGGCCAAGAAACTAGCAGACGAGACAAAACTCCACTGAAGCAGCTCCTAAGTTGCTAAAAAATATTCTAACAAGACAAAAACCAGAATGGCTGAATCCATTAAATCTGGCCTCAAGCGAGACACATGCTGATAAGACTTCAGAAGCACAACTTCTGTTCTCTAACCCGGAAGTTACTAGAACCACTAAGAATTAAATGAAACACAATGGAATTAACTGAAACTGCAAACTGGATTGACTAGGCCAATCGGATTTGATCCTGTCTGACAAATCCAAACCAGGTTCAATGGGTCAGTTTAACCTGGTATGATTTGACCCAACCAGGAACTTAACCTAGAATAAACATATCCAGAGTTACATACAAAACAAGCTCATATATCCGAACAAAAATTTTCTTATGGATCTAACCAGTAAACACTCTCCATTCCCAAATGAACCACAAATTAGCATATAGTGACTGAAAATCACTATTTTAACATCCTTGATATTTTATTGATATAGTTGTATCAGTAAAGGATACTGTACTCCAAGTTTTACAATTTCACTTTCACAACAGATGGTAAGAACAATTTTTAAGATATTAAAATTCTACTAATACAGACCTGGGAGTCCTTTATGTACTCATGTGCTTTCCTTAAAGTTTGTCCATATTCTTCAGCAATGTTAGTTGATATAATTGCTTGGACAGCAAAAGCAGTATCCCATAGTTGACTTCCATTATAACCCTACATCACAATTGTTTGCAATATACACAGTATGCATCAGAAGTGCAATGTTCAAGGAAGTGAAATATGAATATGACCAGTACATAAATAACTAAAAGCTCCAAAATTTTAAGTAACATAAGGTCACAAGGGGGGCACTAATGAGAAGAGAAAGAGAGAAAGGGGTCCATTAACTTAGTCAAAGACTCTATCATACTATTTCAGGACCTGCATTTTCATGCCATCTTCGGCAATCCACAAGTAGTCCAGGATTCTGGGAAGATGAGATTTGAATGCCTCTGAGTTTGGATCCTCCACCCAACAACAAAGCATATTTAACACCTGCAATCCGCAAAATACACAATAAAGAGCTCCATGGAACCACCAAAAACTGCAGCGAGTGTCCCAAAGAGAAGATATATAGCTAAGAATCTAGATGATTTAACTCTTGACTCATACCACACTTTAACAACTCAGCATTTTCTCCTCATAGCTTCAAACTTGAATTTTGCAAAACCAAATCACATCAATTTTTTTTTTTGTTAAAAAAAAGGAAGTGCAAAATTAACAATTAGTCCTATTTACCTTATTGACAGGGCCTATGCATATGTACCGAGTATTTTCATCTTCATAATGTATATGCAGCATTACAGTGCGTAAAGCCTTCTCCCTCAATCTTTTTGCTGGCCAACGCTTAAGAATAGGTTCATATGCATAGTGAAGAGATGTCCAGAGGATATCCTGAACAAGTGGATGAGGGTAGTATAGGTCTTCCTAACAATATCCGCAACAAAATACAGCATTAAGCATAATGGAAGTTGCATATGAACTCTTATTCACGAATTACAACTGCTCTTGATAGCAAATATTGCCACGTATCAAATCAACTTATGAACACTCAAAGACCAATACTTGAAGGTAGCTCACATTCAATAGTCAACAAACACAAGATGTTACTTAAGTTTAACAAAACTGATGAAAAAAAATATTGAACCTAAATAGTGTCAGCAAGTGATAAAACACAATCAAATTTGCAGGTAAGCAATAATGAGACTCTAAGTTGACAAGCCCTATGGATTTTTGACATATATTTCTGAAGCATATGACAGTGTTACTAGACCCAATCGTCTTGTGAAAAATACTTATTCTGACCTCTTGGATAAGTATGGTTTTCAAACTAAAACATTTCCTTCTGAAAAGTCAGGGGTATCAGTTCTTTTCCTCGGAGATGTAAATGGAAAGTTAAAGCCCTACCATAGACACAACATTCTTCACTTGGATAGCAGCAGCCGGAGAAAATCCTTGTAAAAAGACGACTAGAGTATGGAACAGTGATTGTGAATGTGTAACCAATGGGGAGACAGTAGATCATTTTCTTCTTCATTCTGATATTGCTAGAGAAATGTGTTCCCTTAAACTTTGCATGTTTGGGATGAGCTTGGTAATGGAAACCATGATGGTTGAACGATTACATGGAAAGGACATCCTGTAAACATTGCAATTAGGAAGAGAAGTCCTTTGTGTTTAGTATTGTGTCTTCAGAATAAAAGGAACGTACCCACATTTGAGGGAGGTAAACTACTAGCAGTGAAAGTACAGCTATTGGTCTTGAGGTCTCTCTAGGCTTGGATACCAGCTAGAACATCACTAACCTTTTTGAAATTATCAAAAGAATTTCATATTTTGAATTCTAGATGCTGGTGTTGTTTTAGGCTGTTTCTCCGCTGCACACCCTGTGTACTATGCTTGCACCACTTCTTGTGCTTTGTAACAAATTTTATTACTAGACACGAAAAATAATATTTTATTGCACTAGAAACAATTAAAATACCGTGCGGAAAAATATAGGGGATGGCAATTGGGCAAGTTATGTACCCAATTAAATTTCCAAAGTATTCATTTTGCACATCTGTTGGATAGGAAACAACAGCTATTACTCACTATCCCTGCTTTTAAAACTGAAGTACATGTATGCATAGCAGGAAGAAGGGCTCAACAAAGAAGGTAACGCCAAGTTTATAGGGCTCAACAAAGAAGGAAAAAGTACTACAGTATGGAAGGTAAAGTCAAGTTTATGATACTTAAGGGAGAAAACAAAGAATTCTTACCAACCTTCGCACATTCATTGCGAGCTTTGTTCCAATCAATTTCATGATAAGGGACAGTGTAAAGCTCCTTTCTCAAAGATTGGATTGTAGATGTGATAGGACCGACAAACCTTTTACCATATAAATATGACATGGGCAAATACACCATCCGACAATGACACCACATCCTTCCTGTAAGAAAAAATGAAAGTTCATCAACAAGAAGTTCAAGAGAAATCCATAGCCATGTGATTGACACCCTATGGATGCCATACATGGACCAAAGTTCTTCCTGAACTCTAACAACGAAAATATGCAGATTTAACGAAATGTAATGATCATATATATGCTTTGTTTTTTGCCAAAATATTTTCACATTTTAAAGTATTAAGCGATGCAACCATTTTTTGTACATTAGGCTGAGCATATATTGTGTTCATGATCTAAGAATGACAAAAGTGCTTTGAGACCTGGATGAAATGGGAGAAGGTAAGGGCAGAGCCATACTTCTGGGGGCAGTGGATTATTCCCAGACCAGTCATATACTCCCAGTACCTGAATCCAGTAACAATCAACAACAAATTAGCTAATACTTTCATGGAATTACCTTTTTCATGACAATATAACAAAAATTGGGAATTGGTTACATACTGAAAGCCACATTTTCCCCCATGAGGTGATTGCAGTTGCACCACCATGATCCAAAATCCACTTCCGTGCTTTTTCCACTGCCCCTGGTCCATTCTCAACTCCTTCCCCAAGCAATCTCAAAGTAACATAATTTAGTGCAGTACCAAACATGGTGCTTGGGCCCTCAATGTGTAGACCCCAACCTCCATCTTCATTCTGTAATTAGATGCATCAATGCTCAAAATATTGTATTGATCAGTGCCGTTAAAACTATGAGACCCAAAGAAAATAGAATAAGGCTTTCTTATGTGAATCATAAAGCTTTCATCGGGTGATATGAGCAGTTAACCCAGGTAAATGAATTTTTAGTCACGCAGTTGACGTTTCATCATTTTCTTGTTTCAAAGCACAAAGAGACGAACATCAAAATTCAAAGTGGAAAGGGAGCCTTGTACATAAAGCTGTTAATTTTGCAATAAAACCCATGCCTGATGATTGTAGAGATATCTGCAGATCTCACGTTGATGTTCTTTTGATAAAACAGCATTTAGAGCTCCAGTAATTGAAAGAGAAATCACCTGTTGTAATTGACAAAAATACACTTCACCTCAGTTTATGATAACTTTACTGAATAAATCATAAATCAAAGCACCTCATAGTTATTCATCGTTCTTTTTTTTCTTTTCTTTTTTTTTTTTTTTTTTTTGAGAGCCTCAAAGATGTCATTAAATTCATTTTAACAAATGTTGTTACAAAGCTCAATCCTTCCACAAAAACTAACTCAAGAGAAGGGAGGCATTTATTATACATAAATCATTCCATAAGCCCATACCTTAGTAATGTGGAACAAATCTACATCAATTTTTACGCTCCCCCATCACTACAATGGTCAAACCTGGACTACAATGCAATGAGAATTTCACTGTGTAGATTTTGACTCATATTCATAAGGGTGCTAAAGGAGGATCAAACTCTAATACTATATTACAAAGCTCAATTCTCACATAAAAATTAGGTCAGGGAAAAGGGCGCATTTACTACATACAAATCACTCCACAAGCCCATACGTTAGCACTATGAGATAACTCCACACCAGTGTTTAACAAATGCCACGAAAATTCTAAACCAGTTATGCAAACTTGATAATGCAGAAGCTATACTATCAAATGCAGCCATAATTCACATATTAGTCAGTTTTCGCTGCAAACATATGGAATTAACTTTGGTTTTTCTCAGTCTTACCAAACCGGGAAGTAGAAACATGGGACCCCCATAATCCCCAGGCCAATGACCATCTTCTGCTTGGATTGTTGAGTAGAAATCAATAGCTCTTCTTAAGGTTGTCGTTACTGCATCCTCTTTGACATCTTCCGTATCCTCAATTTTTGCTTGTGGTATATTTGCGAAAGATACTTTCTCCTTTGCAAACTACATACGGTGGGAAAAGTAAAGTAGCATGCACAGAATCAATTACTACAAAAAAGCAAGTTTAGAAGGGAAAAAAAAAAGGGGACAATTACAAGTGTCAAACATTGTTTAGTTTGAACTTAAAGCACTGAAATTTCTCATGCTCATGTTTTCCGTCAGCACAGGTTTAACCACACAAGTTTTTTATGCAAAAGAATAAGAAAAAATGTTGCCTAAGAGGGCCACTCTTCAAGAAACTATTATAGATAAATCTTAATGGTTCCTTGAAGCCAAGAAAGACTCCTGAGAGAAGAGAAGCGGAAAAGGAACTTGAAATCTTATAAGAATCAGAAATTAATAATACGCAGGTTTTCACTGGTTTAAAAAAATTATAAACTCGGCAGCATTATATGAATATACATGAATATAGTACAAGGTTAGCATCATGTGCACGGGGAAAATAATGGAATATTCAGTATACGAACTAGAATGAAGCGACAAGGCAATGGATATCTCAGTGGAGAAGCTAGCTCAAAAAGCATTCTAAGTTTTAATCTACATAGGTTTCAACAGAATTAGAAAACTAAAGAACCATTCACGAGTGGATCTTCCAGAATGTAGTACAAAATTTAGGTAGTAATTATTATGCAGATAGAAAATGTCCCGAGGGCTCAAGAAGAAGAAAATGATCTTAATTCAATTCTGAATACACCAAACATATCCAATCTGAATTCTGCTTGAAAACTAAAAAGTAGAACTTTATGTTGTCCAAGAATTAGCCCCAACAAAATTAAGAGAAGTCACTAAAGAAAAATTAAACAAGAAAAACAAAAACACCCACTTTACATCCCATCTACTGCTCTCTTTTCTTCGTGATCACAGACTCCAAATCACAGAACAAAACCACAAGAAGAAAATATTCAAGAGTTTGGGATTCTGGGTGGACCTGAATCCGCATGAGGAGGTCGGAGCTATGCGGCTTCTCGAAGCGGCGTTCCCAGAAACCCCGTCGAACATCTTCGATCTGCTGAAGCTCTTGTGGGGTGCCAAGCTCTGGGTGGAACTCCCACACTTGGCGTCCCACGTGGTTGTTCAAACTCCAGAGCAATCCTTCACTGCCTGTCCCTGCGCCAAACTTCAACTTCCACATTGCACAGTTGTCGAATTCCTGTCACTGAAGAAAAAGAAAAACTTCACTGGTCATTTCCCTGCGGTTTCTTCGATCAGATATTATGGCGCGTTGGAGACAGAGAAGAAGACGAGCTTGCCACGTTTACCCGGCTTTTCCCAAAACGTAACGGCAGCCAGCTACGGACAAGGTTGCATGATTGCGCAGGGAAATCCAAAAGTAACACGTGTTGTAGGGTCCACTTGTAATGACTTTGGTGTTACTACTAGATTTTCTTGGCGAGGGACTTGTGGGGGGAGCCAGCTTTTCGCTCAGGTTCAAACGATGCACTGTTTAAACATCCGTACAACTAATTAAGGGTTTTCTCTAATTTGCATTTGTAAGGTTGATCACCAATCGTTCTAAAACATCCTTAAAAATGACCAAGATTTTTAAAACAAACTTGATCAATTGTTTTCAACAATCAATAAGAGCTTAATTCAATAGCAAGCAAGCATCATTTGAGCAATTTGATCTTATGTTCGACACCTAAAAAATAGATGAGTTATTAAAAAATTAAATTTATAAAAGGTGTTAATTGCATTCTTATAATTCAATTACATTCTAACTTTCTCTTCCATTTGCTCTATTTTCACCACTCCTAGAGTCTAAAATTTCTCCATCTTGCGGATGCAAAGCAACTTAAAATGAATAAATTAAACTTTCCAATGAATCATTTAGTTATACTTGAAAATTATATTTTTTTCTAAATCAATCATCAATGAATGAAAAATATGTACAAATAATTAAATTGACCTTTTATGTTAAAAAGTGTCAATATTTTTTAAGAAAACAATCTTAAATGTTAAAATGATTAAAAAAAACCTTTTGTAAGTACCTTGATGTTTAACTTGTAATATAGGATATTTTGAAGAAAAAAAATACCTTCATAATTAGAACTATTTTTATATAACGATTTAGTGTTTTTATTTTCCTCACACACTTGGGAGGAAGGGGAGGTGTCAAACTCTTAGACTGTTTCTTAGCAAGTCAAGGCTCCCTTGGCTATAAAAGTGATATCCAGGAAAAAATAAGTATATTTTATCCTAACAAAAAATTATATCATACTAACACTAAAGTGAAAAATATGAAGAGTAAGCCATGGTTAAGAGCAAAATAAGTAATTTTCCCTAGGGAGAGCTTTAACACACAACTTCAAAACTATATAGCACACAACATGTGTGTGTGTTTTCTAATATATATATTGGTAAGAATATGTGTGTGTATATATATACATACTTATGTGTGTAAAAAGGTTTGTATATATACTTACACACATGTAAGTGTTTCTCAAAATAAATTAATAAAATATATCAATCTTAATTTCTCAATAATAAAATTAATTGTAACTTACAAGTATACAGAAGTTGTCAATTTTTTATACATATACATACACACAAATATGTATCTCTATAAAAACATCCAAAAATAACTTGCACATTCATAAGCATTGGTAGTTCTCTAACTTAAAAATAATATGTACAAAAGATCTAACAATAGTGTTTAACGTTATAATTCATAATTGTTCTTGTTCCATGGACTTTGGAGATAATGGTGGTCTCTGAATTTGATGCCAAATTACCTTGGTTCAACCCAAATAGAAGAAATTATTCCTCACATCTTGTAAAAGAAAGTGTATACCAAAACATTTCTAACAGCTAGAAGA
Organism: Casuarina cunninghamiana; assembly: GCA_028551485.1. NCBI lineage: Eukaryota > Viridiplantae > Streptophyta > Magnoliopsida > Fagales > Casuarinaceae > Casuarina > Casuarina cunninghamiana. The sequence continues at coordinate 8,504,261 of CM052364.1, forward strand.
ATGAAAAGAAATATCCCAAATTTGAGAAGACATAAAAAGCTTTTGTAATCAATGATTACAAGTTAAATGAATGGAATTAAGCAATGTAATCTTCTACTTTAAAGCCAAACGTTCGTCTTGTGCTTCATGCTACGAGCACCACTTGGTTGAATAGGTTCGAGCCAAGCTTTTTCATGGTCAAAAGGCAGCCATGAAAGATGCATTTGGATTCACGAACTACAACATGGTTGTTAGAATTGAAGGAATAAGTAACTCCCGGCTGGCATGCCGACAATAGATCATTGACCAATATTCTCTATTGCCAACAGAATTCATATATTAATGGTTCTAAGATGATCTATCACCGACCCCTTGTTATCTAGCGGTACTTGTGTACCAATTATGTTTATTGTCATTTATTGTCCCACCCCTTGTTATCTAGTGGTACTTATGTACTAATTATATTTATTGCCATCTCTTAGTGGTACTTGTGTACCAATTATATATTGTTATTTATTGTTCTTGTTGAAATCGTGTATAAAACAAATGTATGGTTCTGTGCATAACAAAGAATGAGATTTTAACTTACGAATATATTTTGCTCTCATTATAAGGCCGGTTACCATTTTATTTTCATTCACGTAATTCTGTTTATGCCGAAAGTAATTATATTTTCTAATAATGGTAATGGTAATAAAAATTTTCGAGACGGCGGATTTTTATAACACAAACATGGCATGCACTCTTTGGAACAACGTGCACCGATAAGAGGGGAGGAAACGGAGGCATGAAAGTCGCCGGATAAAAGGAGACAACCTTAACATTGTCCATCTCTAATGTCCTAACAAACGAGAGCCAACAAGGGATAAATTATTAAATTGAAAAAAGAATTATGTTTAGCTTTTTTTTATTATTAAGATTTTTTTAGGATAAATGAATCAGAAAAATATAATATTTAGAACAATATTTCTTAATTTTTTTGTTTAAGGGCGCGACAAGATGAGAGTGGACGTAGTGGGTAATATTTTATTTTATTTTATTTTATTTTATTTTATTTTATTTTATTTTATTTTATTTTATTTTTCTCTATTCTATTTTTAGATGAATCATTGTTGTTAGAGTCGTTTTCAATAGAAAACATTGTTTTGGATTGTTCAACAGCTTTAGTCCGTTCCATAATAAGACCCGCTCAAGCAAAGTACGAAATTAAAACACCATACGAATAATACAATTATGGTCTGGGAGACGGATACAGGCCAAAAAGAGAGGAGAAAAACAAAAGGTGTTTGAATCCAACAACATTCTTAGACAAATGTTTTTCCCTTAATGATTAGTTTACAAGCTAATTGGTTAATCCTTTGAACCTAAATAAAATGGTTGGTCAATTGGTCTTGTCAACATAAAAACACTTGTCACCTCTCCGCTGAATATTTGCTTTATCTTAAATGTTTTTGTCAATATCATATTATTACTTGAAAATAAAGAAAGATCGAAAGATAATAAAATATCTAATGGGATCCATGACTAATATTTCCTTTTTACACTTTCGTTTATTACGCGGTTTAGAAGTCTTGGTTCACTTAGAATTAAGACAGCCTAGTGTCACGGAGTTAGAGAATTCTAAGACTCCGTACAACACTTAACACCTTTTCTTTCTTTAGAATGGCTAAGTCAATCATGACATGTGACAAAGTGATGACTCTATCTAATAGACAATCTTTTGGATTATAATTCTAAACCAATGGAAAAATGGTATCAAAGTAACTCATGACCTATTTATAATGCCAAGCGCTAAATACCTAGAGATGGGTAAGTAGGGACACCCAACTATTGAGAGGAATAATAGTTACACTAGATGTACATAATCACATCAGAATTAAACACTCTAAGAGAAAAAATATCTAAAAGAAGAAATATAAAGAATATTGTCTCATATTGAAAAGGTAAGTAAGAGCTCATGAGTTTATAAAGATCTAAATAACTTTACCTAATAATTTAGTCATTTGGGTTAGAATTTAAATTAGGCCAAAGAATTCTTAAATTCAATGCACTAAAGTCCTCCACCCGTTTTACCTATAGAAAAAATTAATGTTTGGCAATAATATCAACCACAAAATATTAGAAAGTCTTGTCAGTTGATTAAACAGCTTGAAATCGGTCCGTCAATTTTAAAAATCATGAGAAAAAAACCCTATCATCATGCTTGAAAATTCCAAGTCCTAATTTGACCCCACACAATCAAACCCGCCAATTTAGGCAAAAATAGAGGAAATATTTTCAAATCTTTTACTGTTCACCATATCCAAATGTCTTAATATTAATTAAAAAAAAAGAACTTTTAACAAGGCTTCTGTCCGGTAATCATATGTACCCAACCATGCTTTGATCGACGGAAACGTGCAGCGTTGCTGATACTGCCACGTCCGTCTCGACAGTGACACGGTTGCCGGACACGTTCCGTAGAATATGCTTAGGAAACGCAGCGCCTGCGTGCAACGTGTACTGCACATTTTTAATTCGGTTACGAAAGAGCAGGACCCTTGAGAAATCTACCGTCCAGCTGGTCTTGTTGCCCCATACTGACCCTCTAGCCACCGTTGATTTCAAAACCATGCCACGTACATTGTTTCGATCAACAATTACTTGGTCAATGGTGGTGAAGTGCCCCTTTGATTCGTCTAATTGCACTATTTCGACCCCGGTGTAATCACCCGAGAACATGTTATCGACGATGTTCACGTTGCAGACAACTCCTCCCAAGGACTTGATCAAGATGAAGGCGTTTCCAAGGAAGAAGCACCCGGTTATGTGGAGTTGGACGGGGTCCTCGGCCACGACGCCGGTGAAATCGAAGTAAGAATTCACGATTCGGGTCTGGGTCAACCCGGGTGCCTTGACGTAAATTCCACTCCCGCCCCACCCGGTGGCCTTGTTGTAGCAATGGATTCCGGTCAGGATATTGGCTTGCCCTGCTACCATGATTCCTACGGAAGCTGAGAAAATGACCACGTCGGTGACCGCGTTGTCGTTGCCCATGATGTTGATTCCGATGCCGGAGAAGTCCTTTTCGCGGCTGTCACCGCCGACATTGATGTATTGGCCGATGAAAGAATTTCGAATGTAGGTCTCATGCCCTTCTTTTATTAGAATACCGTCTGTAGTGAAGTGCGAAATGTAGCAGTTGTCTATGGTGGTTCTTAGTGAACTAATAATGGAGATCCCGCCACCTCTAAAGTTGGAGTTTATCATGAGGTCCTTGAGCGTGACGTCTTCGTAAAGCAGAGAAGCCGAGGGTGGCGACAGCTCGATGAGATGACGATCAGTAGGAAAATCGTCTGACGCACGAAGTGATCCTCCATGAATCTGCCATGGCAAGGCACAACGAAATAACGAGGAGTTAAAAAACCATACTTTCTTTATGAAAAAAAAAAAAAAAAGAAAGAAAGAAGAAGAAGAAACAGGCATGGAATGTACCATGAAGTTTCCACCGCCAGAATCAGGTAAACGCAGAGGGTGGCTGATCTTGTATGTCCCTCCATCAAGATGAACCTCTGCGCCTCCAAGATCAGCGATACCTTCCATCAAATGGGCATCAACTGGGGATCGGAAAGCATCGGAAATAGCTTGCTGAAGTGCCTCTGTGCTATCAAGTCTCCCTGAAGGGTCAGCACCATAATCGGTGACGTGATGAACCCGTGATTTCGATGGTACCTACGGCACAAGTTCAGAGACATCAGAATATATCAGTGTTGGTGCAAACTCAAGCAAACAAAAAGAACACGTAAAAATATCTTCGTAGATAATTACCATGGGTGTTAAATAGATCTGTGGTTGAGAGGCTCTATTGCCAATGAGATGTGTAGACTTGACCAGAGCCAGACGCCGCATTTCATCATGGTATCCACTCACGCCAGGGTAAGAGCTCTCTACGCAAACCAGAAGCAGACTTACACACAGAAACCCCGAAAGCAGCTTCACCAACATATCTTTCCCAGGCATCACAGGTTTGTCTTGTAAGTTTCTGGTGTTTGTTATATTCTCCTACGGAGATATAGAGAAAGTGAGATATGGCTACCGTGGTGGGTGGGCTATATCTGTCTTCCTAGACGCTTCGGCCCGGCTTTTCATGGCGCTGGAATTGCATAATTTCTTCTTCCGGTTTTGAAATTTGAATAGTTGAGAAAGAATAAGGGAAAGTTTGGACTTTTGGAGTTCGAATAAAACATTTTCATATTGAACACCTTCAGACCTGGAGCAGATGAACTAGACCCGCCAACAAGACCAAGACCAAGATTTGAACTTGGAAGAGCAGGCTGCGCCCCCGAGAAATTGGACTGCTCGGACAGGCATAGGTTGAAAAGGATGTTACACTGTTTGACTTCTCTTGGGGATGCCGACTTTTAAGAGCACATTTCAAAAGTTGTTATTTTCTGGTATCCAGCTCTTTCCATGATATGGAAAGGAAGAAGTTTAACTCCTAGCACTTTGGGTACCGTATTTGTTATCCTCTCGACTTTTCAACTCCAATTCCGTTTTGATCTTGACCCATCTTCTTAGCCTTCCTTGCAAGCAAACTCCTTCCAATGGGCTGAGTCAGACGAAACATATGACGCAAGCCAGACTCATCACTACCAACTCATAGTTCGACTAGATATCTTACGAAGAGGTTTACTTACAGTAATTTGGAGAGAGGATTATTATTATTACTAAAAGCAATCCCATACCTTTTGATCTTTTCTTTGTTCTCCATGGAACACACCACCACATGAAAGAGTGCCTCTTTCTTCTTCTCTTCTTCTTCTTCTTCTTCTTCCTGTCATACAGAATAAGAACAAACACCAATGTCCATCTATCCAAAAACCCAATAAAGCTTTTTTCTGGATGGACTCAATGAGAGAGGGATCTAAGAAAATTGGACTAAAGCCTTATGATCTTATTCATTTCTTTGTAGGGTGACTCCAAAGACTATATTAGGTGCATGTAGGGAAATAAATAAGCCCTAATGATCACGGACATGTAATCTAGAATCTAAGATGAAACACATGTCCTACTAAGTATGTTGTATTTTAGGCCTGCAATCACCTTAAAAATTGGTCCATAATGTACCGTCATATACATAAGTTCCTTTTTTTTTTTTTTTTTTGTTGTGATGTGGAACTATTTTTCAACAATCTCTGTTGTCTCACATCGACCTATATTTCTCTCATTGGGTTAAACTTGACCCAACTTTTTCACACCATGCCATGGCCCATTTAGCTAGGTTCAACTCCATACCCAACTCGACCTCATTTTTTTTTACCTGACCAGTGTTCCCCAAGCTTTAATACTATTTGTTGTTATTCGGGGCATGCAACCACCTTAAAAACCAGTCCATAAGGTGATCTAACCCTCACACATATAAGCTCTTTGTCTTCATTTTTTTCGAGGATTGTTTCACGACAAAGTAAACGCTATATTGGGTGAAAGAGAAGATAAATTTTAAGAGTTTGTGGATGAAATAGATAGTATAATCTTGTTGATTGTGGATGTAAATAGTGTTTCCCCTTTATTGGGAATAATACTAATAATAAAATGCCATAACCATTAAACTTCCCAGCACAAAAACAAATAAATAGAGTTTAACCATTCAATTATGTCACTGCACATACGCATATGACCGCACACGTACACCATTCCTTTTCTTTTCAGTATAGGTAAAGTATATAATCAATTGTTTTGCCCAACTTTCTAACAAAAGAATAGGATCCGAAGTAGATGTTTAGGACCAACACCTCTGCAACCCACCCTTCCTAGCACCAGTGATTTGTAGGAGGCAAGTGAAAATGAAGTGCTTGGCACTAAGCACCGTAATCAAGAATCATAAGATGGTTAGAGGGTAAATCCATTCCTGTTTCTTTTCCGCTGTAAACTTAAGTTGCATGTGTGAAAGAAACTGGTCTAGACTCGGTTTAGACAATTCAGGCAGAGAAAACAGAGCCAACGTAGAAGCAGTGCTTGTTCTGCATGCTCTGCGTGAACATGCTTGTGTTATAGAAGCAAAGCATACTCTGCATGCATTGCGTGAACAAGCACGACGTGTCCAAGCCAATGTGTTTGATCAAGACAACCTAGCACTAACTCATTTCCATCCAGTCCCAAGTCAGCCTTCACTAAATTCCTTCTACCACCACAAGTTCTGTGAAAAACAAAGTGTCTATTGTCTCCTTTATGAATCAAGTGTCTCAAGCAATCATGATAGGAAAGCCAAAAGGCAAATAAACCCAGAAAAACTAACCACATATACCAGTAACAACATCAAAAATCTAAAGGCCATCCTTAGATATCTCGCATTCACAGCTTAGCCCCTAAAAGCGCAAAATTTAATATCCTAAAGCTGGTATGCGACGTACACCCACCCTGTCAGAGTCCCCAATCTTTCGTTGCTCACCATCTGTTTACATTCCTCACCGCCACCACCTTCTTCCTCATCTTTTTCGGCACCGTTGGTGAGGAAGAAAGAAGGTGAGAGAAAACGAAAAGAAGCCTGTGCGCTCAAAAACTTGCCTTCAAGTTATTTATGATCACAGGGGAAGCATCTCAAGCTGGATAAATGCTGATCCGTGCGCGCTTACCGAGGGTTATGCGCGCACCACCGCCGACAATATTCTTCGCCCTCGTCGTCACGCTATCATGCATTTTCATGCCATCGTTTTCTGCAACAGAAACAGAGATCCTCTTGAAGTTCAAAAAGTCCTTGACGCATTCGAAAGCTCTTCACAACTGGGATCCAATTGTAAGTCCTTGTAATGAATATAGGAGGAATTGGACCGGAGTGATTTGTTTTAATGGGCATGTTCATGGTCTGCGGCTTGAAAACTTTGGTCTGTCGGGTACGATAGATGTGGACTCTCTGATTTCGCTGCATCACTTGAGGACGTTAAGCTTCATGAATAATACATTTACGGGTCCATTGCCTGAATTTGGGAAACTAAGCTCCTTAAGGTCGCTTTATCTTTCGTATAACCATTTCTTTGGAGAGATTGCGTATGATGCCTTTGAGGGTGCGCCTTTCTTGAAGGAAGTGTTTTTGGCCAATAATGAGTTTACGGGTCCAATTCCTACGTCCCTTGCCTCCTTGCCTTGGCTTACGATGTTGAGACTCGATGGAAACAAATTTCAAGGGCAGATACCCGATTTTCAACAGACGGATTTGTGGGAATTTAATGTGTCCAACAATGAATTGACGGGCCAAATCCCAGCCAGCTTAAGCAAGATGGATTCGGACTCCTTTTCAGGTAATTATTTTTAGCCATCAACTTTTGTGCTGGTTAATTTTTCCTTCTGGAAATGAAGTTCATGGCCACAATATGCGACTCCTCTCTGGTTCAAATGCCTTCAAAACCTAAATAAGAAAATGCACAACTGGCTTATTAAAATTGTGGACATTGAGTGTCATCCCTCACAAGTGTCATTCGGTTTTTTCCATGCTTCAGGCAATGAACGTCTATGCGGATCACCTCTGGCATCATGCAAGCACCCCAAGAAGACACCATCCCTAAGAATCACAATTATTGTGTTGATTGTGGGGTTTATTGTATCAGTCATTGCTCTAGTTTTGTTCATATTCTACTTCTACTTGAAAGATAAATCATCATCACTAGACAGAGCCTTAACGGTAAACGAGCAAAACGAGCCTATTGTTTCCCATCCAAACCAAGTAGAACATAAGCCGCCAGAGGACAGGGTGCGTACGAAGAAGGCTGAATATGGAAAATTGTTCTTTGTGAGGGATGACAGGGAGAAGTTTGATTTGCAAGAGCTACTTAGAGCGTCGGCAGAAGTTTTAGGGAGTACAACATTTGCGTCTTCATACAAGACCATGGTGAAAGGGCAATTGCTGGTTGTAAAGAGGTACAAGAACATGAACAATGTTGGAAGGGAAGAGTTTTATGAGTACATGGGAAAGCTGGGAAGGTTGAATCATCCTAACTTGCTGCCTCTTATAGCACATCATTTTAGGAAACAAGAGAAGCTGGTGATTTCTGAATTTGCAAGGAATGGTAGCTTGGCGGGCGTTCTTCATGGCAGTTACGCTTCTTCTCTTAGGGATTGCTTTGCATGTGTTTTAAAGCTACCTTGTTTAGCTGGATAATTTCTTCAAACTTTTCATGTGTTTTAACTATTCTTCAGACGAAGATTCCTTCAAACGTCGGTTATTCCGCTAGCTTACCTTTTGTTTTCTTATGTTTGTTGTTCAGGCAAACACCCGACACTTGATTGGTCAACCCGCTTGAGAATTGTGAAGGGGGTAGCCAGGGGCTTGGCTTACCTTTATGAAGCAATTCCAAGCTTGACTGTACCCCATGGACATCTGAAATCTTCGAATGTGCTTCTTGACGAGTTCTTTGAGCCCTTGTTGACAGATTATGCACTATTCCCGTTGATCAACGTAGACCTCGCTCAACGTTACATGGTAGCTTACAAGTCGCCAGAGTACGCCCAACATGGCAGCTTAACAAAGAAGACTGATATATGGAGTCTTGGGGTACTAATATTGGAGATTTTAACAGGCAGGTTCCCAGAGAACTATCTCACACCAGTTCGTGACAATGATCTGGAATTAGCACGTTGGGTCAACACAATGATCAAGGAAAGGCGGACGAGCGGTGTGTTTGACCTAGACATGGGCAAAGAGAAGAACAACAAAAGTGAAATGCTAAAGCTTCTGAAGATCGGATTAGGTTGTTGTGAGGAGGATGTTGACAGAAGGTTGGGTATGGCAGAGGTTATTGAGATGATTGAAGAGTTGAACAAGGGAGGGGGAGGGAGTGCAGGAGAATATACATTAGGTATTACAAATGATAGGGATGCGTATACTTTCAGAGGGATGTAAAACAACGAGTCCCTCCTCAATGCGTGTTCTGGAATTAACAGGACAGTTACAATCATACTATAGGAAGACAGTTCCAGCTTCCCATACATGTTGAAGGCCGGGATGGAACTATCATTTTGTTTTGCTTGCCGCTGCTTTTTTGATTCTTCTTTCGAGGGTGGGGATCAGGAAGCTGCTTTTTTGAATATAGGAATTACAACTGACTTCCTCGCTCTCAAGTCTTCATTACAGTACATAAATCATGCCTATGCCACTCTGCTGTAGCCATTTTGGGGCAACTGTTTGTGTATTGCCACTCATTTTCACGAGGTTCACTTCTTAGATTAATTAGTTATCATGTTCGTCTCCACATAAACCTTCCAAGCCAGCAAAATATTGAACTTGGGGCGATGGTGATGCAACAAGTTTACCATTTATGTACCCATCTGCTTCAAATATAGACATAAAAACATAAAAACATTAAAAAAAAACCTGTTTTGTAAGACGAGGAGGACCATTACTCGGATATTATCTCACCCCAAGTCCCTTACACGGGTTTTTATGATTCAAGGATCCCTCCACCACGTCTGCCCAACACTCCATTAAAGTTGCTTATAGACTCGAACTCTCTAAAATAGTCTATGTCACTCGTATCCATTAGTATGCTGACGTTTAACTTGTAATAAACCATCCAAATCAACTTTCTGTAGATTTGTCTAGCATATGTACTAATTTGACAAAGGAGAATCAAAAATTAAATCTTTTCACCAACAACTTATCATATGAAGCTGACCAAATTGTTTTCATGTTTATAAGGATGTTGGAGACTGTCCCACATCGATCCTGAATGTCAAGTTCCTCAGCTTTATTAATAGTGGTCTACCTATTCCTTACAAAGTCTTTTGGAAAGATAAATCTGCTTCTTATAAAGAAAGTAAAACTTCAACCAAAACCACCCATCTTCTACTTCATCTAACGATAAACTGCAGTGGGTTCAGATTGATCGTTTATATTATTGAAATGCAGCCTTCTCCACTTCAAATTTAGTCTTCGTCATTTTTTGATACACCTTTATAGTCTATGTCCGATAACAAGGATCAAAATGTAATCCTAGGGCCCTGACATATCGTGTTACACAATATCATACTTGAACAAATTAAACTCAAGACTGTACCTCTAAACAAAAACTGCATTAGCCCTTCAGAGAAACTGTTTACGGAGACTCAAAAAACACATCATGTATTGCTTGAAATACAACTCTATTAAAGCATAAGATGGCTGCAATTCAACTCTACAACCAGTATTCGGAGCTAACAGAACTCACCACCTACTAAAAAGGTCACACCTACATTTATGCGCAGTCAAAAAGCAAGACAACCGATTACATATCAGAATCAGATACAAAACCACCTTGAACATGGTCGTGTGGCCTTCAATCCTCAGCTGCTCGAACTCTTTTTACATGATTGATCTAACCCGCTGACAGACCTGCTGAGACCAATTCTAATGTGAAAGGGGGGGAGCACTGTTCACGGGAGACCAAATTATTTTCCCAGTCAAATGTCAGAATTTCGTTGCCCAGTAATTGGCTTGTTAACACGTGGTCTCATCCATGTTTTTCACCAGGTTTAAACAAAATTTAAAGCCGGTAAAAGTTTCACCCAACAGTAAGTGTACAGTCAGGTCAACAGTTTCTTCAATGTTTTGTCTGGCTTTTTCATGGAAACTATAGTTATTCCATGAAAAAGTATAAAATAAAATTACCCCCCATCATAAGCAATTAGCTTTTTGAGCAGTTTTATCTGAGTCACACTACTTGAAACTCCAGATTATCTATTAATTTGTACTTGAAACTCTTCTATTATTCAGTTTTAATAGTAAAAGATATTTGCATAAGTTAAAGATATTTCCTATAAGTAAAATTCTATAAGATTCCATAAGAGTGAGGATAAAGGCTTCATTTTTTTTTTCAGGAAAAAAAGTAATTTTATTTTGAATTTTTATGTTTTTGGGGACATGGAAGGAATTAGATTAAGTAAAATAAGGAAGATCAAAATAGATTAAAAATATATATATCTGAATAAAAAATATTAATCAGATTAGTTTGTCTTCACAATCTCCTACATAACTTAAAATATGGGGATGAGTAGTTTCATAGGGAAGTAAGACGTGTCCCTTCCTCAACTGCCTGTTTTGGATTCCAGAACACAGTCTACAATTTTATCCAATTTATTATATCCATCCAAATCAGCTGTCTAAAACTTTTCTAGCATACGTACCTAATTTAGCAAGGGAAACCAGCACACAGAAATCCTTTTCCCACTTCATCATATAAAGAAGTGGAGCTTTAACCAGAACCATCTATCTTCAGCTTTCTATAATAATGAACTTGCAATTGGGATTTATTTGATCGTTTATATTATTGAAATCCAACCTTCTCTACTCAATTTATCCAAATTACTTTAAATGATTATCTGTCAAGAAAAAAAAACTTTTAATGCAATCTGAATCATTTGATCTCACTTTTTTACAATTTAAAATCTAAGACATACTCGTCATCAAATAATCAATAAGTTTGAACAACTATATATTAATACATAATAATTTTAAAGTTTATCTAACATATCAAAAATATTTAGAATTAATAATATTTATAGCAAAATTTCACAAATAAAAGTAATTAAATTCAAATGATAAAAATCAATCAAAATAATATGTTAAAGCATCTAGTTTTACTATAACCACTATAAATAAATTTCAAAAATTTATGCTTACAAAAACAATAATACCTATATAGTGGTAAAATTTCTAATTTATTTATTATACTATGTCTAGGTATATCAAATTTATTTAATTTATTAATTCATTATATTTTTATATGAATTAAAATAAATAAAAGTGCATTAGAATTTATAAATATTCTTAGTTTACAATAAATCTTTCAACCACTTTATCACTAAAAGTCACACAAATAATATAGTATATGTTAATTCATATTTAATTCATGATTATATATTATAAGAAATAATTATATTATTATCATTTTTTTGTCTCAAACATGCACATCAAATCATTCAAATGGTGGTCAATAACTTAGAAAATTAAACACAATAATATATAACTTACAACATAAATATGATCTATTGCATAACATAGAAAATCATGAAATTCATATCATCATGATTAAGTAATCATGTAACTCTAATAAAAAGAAATTAAAATATAATGATAGAAAATTTAACACATAACCAAGAGAAAGGTTAGTAATTCAAGAATTTCTTTAAGAGAAGATAAAAATTGTGACAAACTCTTTTCACCCTAGAATTCACGATAAAGATCCAAAGATTGTAGAAAAAGTGAGTTGATTACAAAGCTATTTCAAGTACTACCTTAGTTCATGGGGATCAAACAATAATAAAGGAAGAATACTCTTTTCACAAGAATAATCTACCCCGGGGATAGTTACCAAGTGAGACGAACTCTGAAGCGAGAGGGGGAGCATTATCCACGGGGGAAATTAAATCATTCCCCTGACAAATTTCAGGGCTTCGCTGACCTATAATTAGCTTCTCAACATTCACTCACTGCCCGTAGCTTATTTTCCAAAGAGAGAGAAAGAGTTCTAGGGTCTAGTCTTTGAGGCTGATCTGTATCTTTTTCAAACCCTTTGTGAGGTTATGATTTGAAAAGCCAAAATAAGAAAACCAAGAGTTTAACCAAAGATGGGTATATCTGGTCACAAACAATCGGAATTTGTTGTTGACAAAGGTAGATTATCGTCAATAACGCATTAAGGTTGACAACAGGAAGATTAAAAGTTGTTTTTCATATTTCGAAGCTCTGGATCGCCTTGAACTTTCGTGAAGGTCTGTTCAAGTTTTCATTTCGAGGTTCGGAGTTTTGGTATCGACGAATAGAATGTGGCATGCAAAAGGAAATGTAATCAAGAAGGTAGGAGGAAATGGATTGGTTGCACTTGCAATCGACAAGGAGAAAGGAAGCCAGCAAGCTCTCAAGTGGGTTGCTGACAATCTCCTAACCAGAGGCCAAACTCTCATTCTAATCCATGTTGTTCCCCGGGCGTCCACAGCTCCTTCCTGTAATTCCTTATCTCTCTCTCTCTCTCTCTCTCTCTCTCTCTCTCTCTCTTATAAATGAAAACTATCACGAAAGTTGTTTCGGAGATAAGCATTAGGTTTATTATCATGCTTGACGTGTATCATTGGATTGGAAATATATCACAAATTCTCTCGGAAAATGCCACATTCATTTGTTTGGAACAGTTATGGATGAGCAAGACAACCAAAAAAAAAAAGTGCAAATTAAATTACATTCTGGTGTACTTGTCGAAATCCAATAAAACCGTGCACCTTGTTTCTCTAAATGCATTTGTTTGAGCAACAGAGACAGAAACCAAGAAAGCTGGTTCATAATGATCAATAGTTCCGACAGCAAACTTTTGGTATCAGTCTATAAATGTCGCCTGTCTTCCTGAGTGTTCTCTTATGGTTACAGATCCGGGAAGCGAGGCCGTCATTTGTGACAACAGAGCAGCTCTCTCACAACATAGACAACTACTAGAGAAACAAACTAAGGATCTGTTCCTTACCTTCCACTGCTATTGTACTAGAAAAGACGTAAGTTATGGCATTCCTTATTCCATTCCCTTCGAGCATGAGGAAGTGTCCTACAAAACCATGACTGGAAACTGCAACATTTACTGAATATTTTTGCATCAGATACACTGCCTTGATGTCTTACTGGAAGGCATAGAGGTACCAAAAACATTAACGGAATATGTTTCTTATGCTGCGATAGAGAACTTGGTTCTTGGTGCACCACGGCATGGATTTATGAGGTAATTGCTCCCTTTTGAAGTCTGTTTACTTGCACTTCAACACCATTAGCAAAATTCTTATTCTGTCAATATGATCGAAAGATGATCTTCAAATGTTTCAAGGGGAGTGAAAAATTTCCATTAAGTGTTTCGAGTTATTGAGGTTTAGGCGTTTGAAGTTTAGGGTTTATCTTTAACGAGTTAGCGTTAGACTTTGCGAATTAAATTTGAATTCCAATTAAAGATTCCGAAGGCAAGCATTACAATCATGTTCCTCGGATTTGACAGTATATATGACACAAACTATTAGCAATTGACATTATTTCGTGAGGATGATTGATATTTGGGAACAGACCTATTAGAATATGGAAATGCCCACCTGTGGAAGTATTACAGAACCCTAGGAAATACGAGGTCACCGAGGTATTCTCAACAAAGGACAAACGATATTCATTGTTAGATCTCCATCTGCATTTACTAATGTTGGGTTGCTTAGCTTCCATTGTTTTCCTTATGCAGATTCAAGACATCAAACACTTCAAGCAATGTGTTAAGAGGGGCTCCAGATTTCTGCACCGTGATTGTGATCTCCAAAGGCAAGGTCTCTTCCCTTCGGAATGCTACTCGTGCAGCCCCCCATGTTTCCCCCCTGGTTGACTACATTGAGAAACTGAGTGACAATCAACTCGATCTGTCTGACCCCTCACCTAGATTTAGCATTAATTCAAGAGGTTTGTTCCTCTCAGTGTTTGAGCTTTCTCGACTTTTGGAGATCTAGTACTGACCCAGTATTCGTCCTGTATATGCAGTAAACGGAGCATCATTTAAGCCTCGTAACTCAAAAAATCCATCAATCAGGTCAGTCATAATAGATTTCGCCCTTGTTTTGGGCCACAACTGTTTCAGTGCCATTAATCGTTACTGCGTACAGGCCACAGTTGACAAGAGGAAGAGGCTTGAATGCAAAGGCGTTTGCGGACTTTTCAGATCCAGAAACCGAAGTATCATTCGTGAGTTCTGAGAGGCCAAGTACTGACCGGATGTCTACTTTCACCCAAGATTTTACTGATTCAGGGCGAACCTCTCGGCTTTCAACCAGCTCCGATCAAAGCAATGGGTCAACTCGTCAGGGAACCAAATTCAATGACCTCAATTGTTTGCACGATCTACCATGCGTTTCTCAGGAGAGCAGTCTAACGTCAAGTTCATGGTCATCACAGAACATGGTAAGGACATGGCAGTCTCCTAAGAAACAGCTTTTCAGTTCGGCAACAATGATATGCGGTTACTTCAAGCATCAAATTTGCACACCTAGACGGTATTCCGTCTTGTTTATCTAGAAAACTTCCACTTACAATGTAATAAAACATGCAGGATGATGTGGAAGCGGAAATGAGGAGACTGAAGCTAGAGCTGAAGCAAACGATGGACATGTACAGTAAAGCATGTAGAGAAGCACTAACGGCAAAACAAAAGGTACTGGAAAGACACATCCACTTGGTTTGTTCTCAAAATTCAGAGATTGTTTCTGATGCTATATTTACCATAGGCAAGCGAGATGCAACATTGGAAAATTGAGGAAGAACGGAAGTTAGAAGAGGCAAGACTGGCAGAGGAAGCTGCCATGGCAATAGCGGAGAAGGAGAAAGCCAGGTGCCAAGCAGCCATGGAAGCAGCTGAAGCAGCAAAAAGGATTGCGGAGTTAGAATCAAAGAAAAGAGCAAATGCAGAAATAAAAGCAATAAAAGAAGCAGAGGAAATGAGGAAGGTATTGAATAATTTAGCGCAGAGTGATGTCAAATACAGGAGATACACAATCGAGGAGATTGAGGAGGCAACAGAGTTCTTTGCCGAATCTCGCAAGATTGGTGAAGGAGGTTATGGCCCCGTCTATAGGTGCTACCTTGACCATACATCAGTTGCAGTCAAGGTTTTACGCCCAGATGCTGCCCATGGGAGATCACAGTTTCAGCAAGAGGTGAGGAATCTAGAACATAGATTTCTCGGCAAAAATAAACAAATCTGAATGCAAGCACTTGATTTTCTAACAAGACAAGGCTCAATAAAAGGATTTAGTAATATAACATTATAATAAATGAAAAGACAAGTACAAGCCAAGCGCTAGTATTCTGGGTCTACATAATAACTTGAGATAATAATACATACATGACAGAGCGAACAGCTACAACGTGTTATTAGTCAGTCTGATAAACAAAGAGGGCATTTTTCAGTCTAAAAGTTACTATATTGGTCGTCTAGCACGATGACATTGAAAATCCTAGATCACAGGTTTCAGCATGACAACTGAAATGCCAATATGAAATTCTGAGTTGCTTTCTAAATCATCCTGTATAATTTTACTGCAGATTGACATACTTAGCTGCATAAGACATCCCAATATGGTACTCCTCCTAGGAGCGTGTCCTGAGTATGGCATCCTAGTGTATGAATACATGGCTAATGGAAGTTTAGACGACCGTCTCTTCCGGAGAGGAAACACCCCAGTTCTCTCTTGGCAACTCAGGTTCCGAATTGCTGCAGAAATCGCCACCGGCCTGCTCTTTCTCCACCAGACAAAGCCGGAGCCACTGGTACACCGTGACCTCAAGCCAGGAAACATTTTGCTGGACCATAACTATGTCAGTAAGATTAGTGACGTTGGGTTGGCAAGGCTTGTACCCGCGGTAGCTGGAAACGTAACGCAGTACTACATGACATCGGCAGCCGGAACTTTCTGCTATATTGATCCAGAATATCAACAAACAGGGATGCTTGGAGTGAAATCTGACGTATATTCCCTAGGAATCATTCTTCTGCAATTGTTAGCAGCCAAGCCACCGATGGGTTTGGCGCATGCTGTTGAACAGGCTATTGAGAACGGAAAGCTCAATCAGATTCTGGACCCAGCTGTGACTGATTGGCCAGAAGAAGAAACCTTGTGCTTTGCGAAGCTAGCACTCCAATGTGCAGAGCTCAGACGGAAAGACAGGCCGGATCTTTGCAAACAAGGATTGCCGGAGCTCTGTAGACTGAGAGAACTAGCTGAAGAAAAGATGCTTCCCACCGTCACAGGTGGTGCATGCTCCTCTCCCAATCACAGCTTTTATTCAACGCAACAGGTCAGTTTGAAAACTGAGTATCAGGAATATATGCATTCCAATGACACATGACACCATTCTATTTTTTTCTTGGACTTGAATAAAAATTCTTGATTCTTCTTTCTATCAAGAAAGAACTTGGGAAAGGCAACAGAATAGTCTTCTTGTGCTCGTGATACACATCCGTAGAAAAGAAAACTTTAGTAAATTGGCCTAAACAACAGACTCTGCTCTGTCTACAATGCCTAATATTATACTCTGGCTAGGAACGAAACCAGGGCTTCTCTTAGTTTCCAGAGACCTCCCTGCAGCTCTTTGCATGGATTGAAGAGATGACTATAAATAAATAAACCAGAAGACCCAAGCAACTGTAGTTGCCCCATGAAGTGGGAACATCTAATTGTGGCTCAAGTGCCTCTTCAGGAGGGAGAAGACAATTTTAGTTGCTTTTTGAATGGAGTTAGCAAACAAAAAATCTATACTAGCTTCTAAAAGTTATGAACTTTGATCATTATGGAAGGTATGACATGGCTGAAACATCTTCAGCAGGATGTCATGAGTGACCCACTCCTTGTGAACTCCGGAAGCACAAAAAGCACATCAAGCACATCCTCATTGCAGGAAGACAATCAGGTATTTACTGACAAACACGCAGCTCAAGAGGCATGCAGATAAAAACCTTAAGTTCGTTTTACTAACATCGACAACCAGGGTCAGTTAAGTGATACTAGCAGGTAACGGGAGTTACTTGACGCAGTGTGGGGAGGTTCAGAAGTAATCCCCGAAGTTAGATTTTGAATCCCATTATGGTGATTGTTAGATAGTGACATGCCAGCCCGGCAAATTTTGTTGTGTAGATTGTAACCCACAAATGAATTGCAAATAAAGTATGAGGTTCGTTTTTTTTTTTTTTTCCTTAATATATAGTACTAGCATGCAAAATATATTGGAAAGTAGGAACTTGCACGGAAGGATACAAGTAGAGGAGGCCTAGAGAGGAATTTATAAGGGCTACACGGAGAGAGGAAAGCTGAAGCGAGAGACCCTAATGAATCCCCTAACAAATGGGAACCTTTTGATCTATAAAGATCAAAGCAAAACTGTTCGATTATGTGGTTACATGGGTAGCCACATCATCACTAATGGCTACCCTATTAGCTACTCTGGTTATACAGCAGCTACGCCATAGTTGCTGCAAAACACTTCACCTACAGCACGCAGTGCAGCTACTCACAATAGCTGCAGAACATCACCTCAGGCAGCAGAGGCGTGCGATGTGGGGAGACAAGACGTGAAGGAGCTCAATGTTTCTTCTTCCCGCCATTTTCTTTCTCTATAAATGAGTATTGTAATCATACGTTTTTTCTTAACCACGGGATAATTCACCCATCTTTCTAATAGATTTCTAATAGGGTTTTTTGCTTCATAAATGAAATAAGCATATTTATCCCTCCTTTCAAGCATTTTGACATGGCATTGAAAGCTTAGGTTCTTACTGTGTTTTTTTTTTTCTGCGAATTGAGCTAAAAACTCATTCGTTTCCATTCAATCCAAATCGTTTCCGCTCAAAACCCACAAATCGGAGTTTTCTGGCTAATTTCCGGTCAAAACCGACCGTAAAACGCCCTTTGACGCTTTCTATCACAAACCGGACCGCACCCCGACTCGGCGCTGCGTTTATTCCGATGACCTAACCTAAAACGGCGTAGTTTTTGGTCCAGCTCGCTTATTTCAAAACGACGACCAGAACGACGACGTATCATCGTTCTCCATTTTAGTGGAACAACGCCGTTCACTACTCGGAACAAGCATCTTCCGAAACGACGTCGCTTCACTCGAACGACACCGTTGCCCAAACCTAGCAACGACATCATTTTCACTACCAAACGACGTCGTCCTGCTCCCAGTTCTCTCCGACTGACGAGATGGCAAATCCCGGCCAATCAACACTGTGGTATGTGCCGCCACATCAAAGCGAAGACAACGGAACAACGTTTCACACCTACCAGCGCGTTCCTCCGCCCACTCCGCCGCAGCCATAATCGGAAAATAGGGTCCAAACGCTAGTTACTCTGACCCACTGTATCTGCCGCCCGGAGACATGAATTCGACGGTGTTGGTGGCAATTAAGCTTGAAGGAGCTGCGAATTATGCAGCGTGGAGCGATACGATGACAATCGCCCTCTCGATTAAGAACAAATTCGTCTTTGTGGATGGCTCCTACACCGCGCCGGAACCCGATTCTCTGACCCGAAAACAATGGAGGAGGTGCAACGACCTCTGTTGCGGGTGGATCTTGAATTCGATCGGCGACCACCTCCACAACGGTCTCCTCTACATCAAAACGGTGGCAGAAATATGGTCAGAGCTTCACAGCCGGTATCAGCAGGTCAACTGGTCTAGGGTTTTTGACCTAACGACCGAATTATGCACAATCCGGCATGCGGGAGACTCAATCTCGGCCTATTTCGGTCGATTGAAGCAACTGTGGAACGAATTTAACTCTTTGATCGAGCTAAAACGCCCCATAATGGCGTCCTTCGAAGAATGGCAGGAGCACGAAGAGGAGATGAAGTTCTTCCAGTTCATTCGGGGCCTTGATGATTATTTTTTGCCAATCAGAAAGCAGATTCTGATTATGCAGCCCCCACCGGACCTTTTACAAGCTTATTCGATCCTCTGCAAGGCCAAATACCGCCGGAGCTCGTCGGGGAAGACGATCGGCGAATACACATTTGTTGCAGTGAAAAACTGGGTCGACGCAAAAGGTCCAGGAGGTGGGTCGGGACTTGTTGCAGCGGGCACACCTATAGGGACGACTCCCTCAAGCGCTGAACGACAAATCGCGGGAGACGCGTTGTCTATGCGCCCCGCAGCAAACGACATGTCGTTTACGCTAAAGGTAGCGCAAAACGACCGGTAGTTTAGGGGCGAGCAAAATGACCGTTGTGCCCTCTGCAGAAAAAAGGGCCATAAGAAGGAAGAATGCTACCGTTTAGTGGGGCCCCAATGCGACTACTGCAAGGGATATGGTCATGAGAAAAAAGATGCTACATGCTCCATAGTTTCCCACCGGGACACAAAAATTTCAGAGAAGAAGCTAAGGTCAATCTCGTGACGGATGCTTCGAATCAAACCTTCATCACGAAAACGGATTTCCAAAAAGTTCATGCAATTCCTGAACACTGATCAGGACAGTCACGCCCACTTGGCAGGTACAACACATTCCTTAAATCAATGTTGGATAATTGATTCAGGTGCTAGTGATCATATAACTGCCAATTTGCCATGCTTAAATTCGATTGTGCCATGTGCTTCTAAATCTATGAAAGTTAAATTTTCAAATGGTGATCGTTCATTGGTTACACATATTGGAAACACCAACATATCCAAAACACTGAAATTGAACACTGTATTATATTCTCCTGATTTTAAGTTCAATCTCATTTCTGCATCTAAATTTTGTCATGAAAATAGATGCCGCATTATATTTTATGCTGAATTTTGTGTCTTTCAGGATCTTTGGACGAGTAAAGTCAAAGGCCTTGGTAGAGTTAGAAATGGCCTCTACTTTTTTGTTGCATGTCCAGATAAAAATGATATATCACAACTCCCAGGACATGATTTATCTTTTATGTCAGCATGTAATATTTTAAATTCCAAACTTTGGCATTACAGACTTGGGCATATGTCTGATGCAAAATTTCAATATATTAATGATTTCAAATTTGCAAAATTTTCTCAACATGAGCCATGCATGATTTGTCCACTTGCGAAACAAACTCGCAATTCCTTTCCTACAAGCGATCATACCGCGCAACGGATTTTTGACCTAATTCATGTAGATGTCTGGGGACCTTATAAAATCCCCAATCATGATGGGTCACGATATTTCCTCACATTAGTCGATGATTTTTCACGAGGAACTTGGACATTTCTGATGAAAGCCAAGAGTGAAACTCATTTACGACTAGAGGAATTCCTCATCCTGGTAAAAAACCAGTTTAACATTGAAGTCAAGTGCATTAGAATTGACAATGCATTTGATTTTTTCAATCATCACACAAAGCAACTGTTCATATCACATGGCATTCGACACGAAAGCTCATGTGTACACACACCTCAATAGAACGGTGTGGTAGAGCGTAAACATCGTCACATCTTGGATGTTGCACGAGCTTTGAAATTCCAGAGCTCAATCCCTGACAAATTCTGGGGGGAGTACATACTCACTGCTACCTATCTCATTAATAGGATGCCTTCTACGATTTTAAGTGGAGTCACACCATTCGAAAAACTTTTTGGAAAGCCACCAAAATTCTCACACCTTCAAGTTTTTGGATGTCCGTGTCATGCCACCGCAGTAGGACCAAAAGACAAGTTTGCCCCCCGAGCAATCCCTAGCATTTTTATGGGATACGCTCATGGTCAGAAGGGTTACAGATTATATAACCCTGAAAAGAACAGATTTTTCGTGAGTCAGGACGTGAAATTCTATGAGGATATCTTCCCATTTTCACAAGTAGGGGCCAAATCACATTCTACCATGCAGGCACCTTTGACGAAGCTCATTCCAGAGGATCCGAGAATGCATGATAATAAGGCACCTCCTGATCAAACACATACATTGCCCACTCCCACTGATTCCATGAACCACCAACCAAACACATCACTGTTGCCAGAATCAGCTCGTATGTCTATACCACCACCACCTTCAGCGGACCCACTAGACATATTCTCAAATGATGAGATTACGCCCACATCAAAGGCCTCATCCGAGCTACAACCACAAATGACCCCCCGACGCTCCACTAGAAACACCAGACCTCCCTTATGGTCGAAAGATTATGTATGCCCTACCATTCATGTAGCAGAAATAGAATCATCGGCCTACCCTCTTTCAACCTACATCTCATACGACCATTTGCCATCGGATAACCAGCACTTCATTGCAACCATATCTGCTGATACCGAACCAATGCACCACCATGAGGCAATTGACAATCCTAAGTGGCAAGAAGCCATGGAACAAGAGATTAAGGCATTGGAGGCAAATGATACATGGGAGCTAGTGGACCTACCTCCAAGGAGAAAACCCATTGGGTGTAAATGGTATACAAGATCAAGTACAAGGCTGATGGGTCAATAGAAAGATATAAAGCAAGGTTGGTAGCAAAAGGATACAGTCAAAAGGAAGGAGTGGACTACCATGAAATCTTCGCTCCAGTGGTAAAACACATCACCATTCGGTGTGCTCTCTCCTTAGCAGCCTAGAACATATGGGACATCCACCAAATGAATGTGAACAATGCATTCCTACAAGGAGATTTGGATGAAGAAGTCTACATGCGACCTCCACCAGGAGATCCCACAGAGAGCAGCGGGAAAGTTTGCAAGTTGAAGAAGTCTATTTACGGACTCAAGCAAGCAGCCAGACAATGGTATGAGAAGTTCATAGAATCACTTCTCACAGCTGGCTACAAGAACTCTATGTATGACACCTCGTTATTCGTCCGACGAAAAGGTAACTTCATTGTCATTCTCATAATTTATGTGGATGATATACTCATTACAGGCAGTGACAAAGAGGGGATGCAAGAGTTGAAGAAATACCTACATTCTGTCTTTCATATTAAGGATTTGGGAGATCTCAAGTACTTTCTTGGAATTAAGGTCCTTAAGAATGATAAAGGCATTCACTTGAGTCATTGAAAGTACATTCTTGAGGTGATTGACGAGATGGGACTTGGGGGCACTAAACCAGTTGACAACTCCATGGACACCAACTTATCATTGACGACATTTAAGCATGATCAGGGAGCTAAGGTGCCTCGAGATGATGACCCCCTTTTGAGTGAACCGCTCAAATATCAGCAGCTCATAGGGAAGTTGAACTATATTATAGTCACCAGACCTAACATCTCCTACACTGTGCACAACCTGGCCCAATTCATGCATTCACCCAAGAAGTCTCACTGGGAAGCAGCTACTAGAGTTGAAAGAGGGGATGCAAGAGTTGAAGAAATACCTACATTCTGTCTTTCATATTAAGGATTTGGGAGATCTCAAGTACTTTCTTGGAATTAAGGTCCTTAAGAATGATAAAGGCATTCACTTGAGTCATTGAAAGTACATTCTTGAGGTGATTGACGAGATGGGACTTGGGGGCACTAAACCAGTTGACAACTCCATGGACACCAACTTATCATTGACGACATTTAAGCATGATCAGGGAGCTAAGGTGCCTCGAGATGATGACCCCCTTTTGAGTGAACCGCTCAAATATCAGCAGCTCATAGGGAAGTTGAACTATATTATAGTCACCAGACCTAACATCTCCTACACTGTGCACAACCTGGCCCAATTCATGCATTCACCCAAGAAGTCTCACTGGGAAGCAGCTACTAGATTGGTAAAATACTTGAAGAGCTGCCCGGGTACAGGTTTACACATCCCTACTTCCGGGGGCTATGAGATGAGAGCTTACTGCGACTCAAATTACGCCACTTGCAAGGTTGAGAGAAAGTCGGTTACAGGTTTTTGCATAATGCTTGGGGACACTCTCATATCTTGGAAAAGTAATAAGCAAGCGGTAGTATCTCTCTCCTCTACAGAAGCAGAGTATCAAGCTATGGCCTGCACATCATGTGAGATCATTTGGTTACTAGGTCTTCTCGGAGATATAGGAATCAAAGTCCCACAACCAGTAACTCTGTTTTGTGATAATAAGGCTGCAATGGAGTTATCGGCAAATCCCATGGTGCATCAACGCACCAAACATATAGATGTGGATTGTCACTTCATCGAGAAGAAGATAAAGCTGACCTTATCAAAACACACCACGTTGGGACCAAAGATCAACCAGCGGATGTATTCACGAAAGCTCTGGGAGCAAACCAGCATGCACATCTCCTCGACAAGCTGAATGTTATTAGTTCCTATCGACCTTCAACTTGAGAGGGAATGTTCGGATATGTGGTTACATGGGTAGCCACATCATCACTAGTGGCTACCCTATTAGCTACTCTGGTTATACAGCAGCTATGACGTAGCTGCTATAAAACACTTCACCTATAGCACGCGGTGCAGCTACTCACAATAGCTGCAGAACATCACCTCAGGCAGCAGAGGTGTGCGACGTGGGGAGACAAGACGTGAAGGAGCTCAGTGTTTCTTCTTCCTGCCATTTTCTTTCTCTATAAATGAGTATTGTAATCATACGTTTTTTCTTACCCACGGGATAATTCACCCGTCTTTGTAATAGATTTGTAATAGGGTTTTTTGCTTCATAAATGAAATAAGCAAATTTATCCCTCCTTTTAAGCATTTTGACAAAAACAATACAGAACAAAAACGGAGCGTCCCGGCACCTAAAAAGGAATATTATTCTTTAGTTCGTGAAACACAGCACAAGCTCTTCGGGAGCATGACACGCATCACGGGGATAATCCCCACCGTTCTCAAGCAGTGCCAGCTCTTCCTTCCACCAAAGATTAAGAAAAGAGTGACCGGAGAAAAAAAGAAAAATATACGCGAGCTACTTTGTGCAGATGGAACAATTAACCATATACAAGCGATATATAGAATGGATTACTGTATCAATCCAGCAATCACGGTGATTGATTAGTGGAATTCAAGCTCGCTCTGGGCAGACTCTGTTGATAATGACCGAGGCATACTGTGCAATCGTTGATTCTGGGGACTGTCGAAGCCGTGTGATCACTGGAAACAACGATGATGAACTAAGGAACTGTCTGCAAGGAGGGTGTGAACACATCTTTGCCAACGAGAAAAGAGCTATTTTTAACGGTGACTCGTTCACAGCATCTTTTCTACCCGGGTTCAGGGCTACCACAGAACAGTCAGCTACTAGCTTTAGTAAAGCCTGCAAAAGAAAACCCGCACACATTTTACACAAAATTCAGAGATCGCAACTGCACTATAACTGGTGATGAACATATGCTTCGGTATGCCAGAAGTCATGAAGGGAGGAAAGGATGTGCTAGAGTAAAATGGCATAGTAATTTATTCAGACCATGAAGTATTTAAATTTCTAAGTTCCAGACATTAAATTGTGTTTATTGAGCCCATTTACAGTTCTCGCACTTATTATGCAAGACGCAACAACTTGCTTCAAACCCAAACTGAAAATTGAAACTTGCATCCAATGTATCAGTTAAAATGGAGATTCAGCGTGTACACAAACCTGCAAGGCTCCTTTAGAGACTATATCTTCACAAAGATTATTGGAGTTGCGAATCAGATTACTTAGTGCTCCTGCAGCATTGGCTTTAGTCTTATCTTCCTCAGATGAAAGTAGCAAGTTTGCCAGTTGAGGAATGGATCTCCGAAGTTCTTCGTACAGTAGCTCACTATGGTAAGCAGCATTTCCAATCTAAAGAGAAAAGTACATTAGATTAGCGCCTCATATCGGTAAGGACATTCGCTCATGATTTTCTCATAAAACGTTGAATGAATTCAGCCAAAACTTGTTCACAGGAAGGCAAGAAGTGTTGTCATATTCTAAGCCAACTATGTCTGAAATGTCAATGAATTGGATCAGAACTTACAGCAAAGCATGCAAATTTTCGAGTGCGTTTGTCTGGATCATCACAACGATCAATAAGGGGACCAATAATTTGATGCCTTGCCTGATTAATCAAAGCAAATACACAATTAATCCAATGCCCTGTGATACTTTCAAGCGTCTGTAATGTGAGTGAATGGTCTATCAAAAGCAGTTCAGTTAAATAGCTTCGATAATACAAAATCCAAGGACTAATATTTCATAAGGTTTAGCATATTGAATTGCAGTATACAGTTCATTCTTACTAGTGAACTGTAAAAGTAGGAACTATGCCGACACATGTTGCCTAGAGCGCTGCAGGCCTTCGCGCGGACATTGGGATCTTCGTGAGTAAGAAAATCCTTCAAGAACTCCAATACAGAAGCCCGATCGATGTACTCATAGAATACCTATACAGCGCAAATAAAATTAACAATTAAGAGACTAAGAAAATTCCAACTAATTGACCAATGGGTTATCCATTGTACTTTTGGAGGAACCAGAAGCAATACAACTAGTTAACCAATTTTTTTAGTTTTCTCTAAAATGCTACTGAAGTTTGCACTTTTAGGTGTGTGAGGGAAATTCTTAGATATGCGTATACCTTAGATCTTGTAAATTGACTAGATCTGAAACTTAAATCACAAAGTCAAGGATGAAAAGGAATAGAATATGATCTTTCTTATTGCATTCTAGGACCATGTAATACTCACATATAGGAGTGCTTGACGTGATAAGAAGAATAACAATGCTACCACACCATTCGATTAATGGAAAAGTAAGATTTAAAAGAAAACAGAAGAAAAAATTTGACTTCCGAATACTAGCATCGACCTTTGGAGATAACTAAGTTACCATTCACGTGCTGTCATGAAAAGCTGCCATTTTGAGAAACTATGAAGTGCACAACTGACGATCTCTTGGACATAACAAAATAGCCAAATAAAAAAGAAAACTTGACTCTTAAAATCACGTCTTAGAATCAAGCAATAAGACAGAAAAGAACAACTCCAACCACCTAAAAACCAATTCACATCGGGTAATGAACAAATTAATTACCTGCAAAAGTCCAGCAAAGAAGGAAAAAAAAAAAAAACAAAAACAAAACAAAACAAAAAACCAATACTGTTCAAGTTTGGAAGCCTTAAATGAACTTGGGGTGACTCTCCTCGTACGCTGTTGGTTACCTTAATCAAGGAATTTAATCATCCAGTTAATAGAGAATGAAACTTAGAAGATACAATCCTTTTTCCTAAGATTTGAGAGGTCTTACCTAATAAGAGAACGGGGCAGGGCAAAAGAGAAACAAAGAAAACACCAAATACGAACATTTTTACTTCCTAGAAGTAATAAAGAGATGTTTCTATTGCGCATCATCTCTGCCGAACTGTTCTAGGGAAATTTGAATTTTTACTTAAAGAAATCAATGCGTTAAGAAAGCCAAAACATCTGTTCCAATTTATCCTAAAACCTTATGCAAACGGGCCTGGTTAAAATGTTCATTCTACTATGTTGCTTCAACATTCTAAGACTTCACCAACTTACCAAGCACTTTTCTTAACATACCAACTATTCATCAGACTACATCATGACTTGATTTAGAAGAAATGAGCAAAAAATTTATAAGATGCGGAAAGGACAAAGAACAAGTGCGTGCCAGACCAGATAATATTACAGGCGGTTTAATGTTACAGAATGTATGAGTACAGTTCTTCTATCGAAGTTCAATTCTACAAAGTAGGGCAGAAATCTCCTTCCAAGAAAACGTAAGTCAAAAACTTCATTGGCATTTTCAACAAGGACCACGTGAAGGAAACAAAATCTGACCTTATCCATGCGGCCTAGATCAGAGAGTATCATCAAAGCATCGAGGGTTACTTCTCTCGGGCATGAGCTATCAAGCAGCTTTCTCATCCTATTGGGATCCAGCAAGCCATTATCAACAAGTTGAATGGCCAGAGGTCGATGAACTACCATCTTAGCTAGGAAGGCAACAGGCCTTCCCAGATCTTTTAATTCCAGATGCTCCAAGCATCTAAGTACAAGAACTGGTACTCTAACCTGAAAACTTCATAAGTAACTCATGAGAAGTGCACGGGCCTCTTTAAACCCGGATCTTATGATCCATCAAATTTGTGAATTATTTATAGAAATGTAGACTATAACATCAGCACCTAATTTTATTATCAAATATGTAGATCATCTTTTTAATGGTTATAAAGTCACCATAATAAGATTAGGAGCACATCCAATGGATAGAGTAGAATTTAAAAGTAATATACCAGATATTTCAAAAACACACGTTCCAAAGCATTTTAATGGAAAACACTAAACCCACTTCCCCTTCAAAGCCACTGACACCAAAATGAAGTGAAAGAAGATCTAACCTCCATAAGGATTTTAATGTACTTTCCCATGTCTTCCTCAATTGTTTTCATCATGTCTCTATCTTCCATGCATACTTTCCCACCTGGTGAACCCATGTTGAGAAGAAAACCACTGTTTACAGAAGCAGTGGCAGATGGCAAGCCAGGACTATTCTGTACAGCTACAAAAGGAAATGCTAAGAGATCAACTACAGAATTTACTGTATCTCTGATACCGTCCTTCCCTCCACCAGGCCCACCCCAGCACTTTACAAGCTTTAGATGCACATCAGAAATCAAGTCAGAGACTAGCTTGATGTGCTCACTCCTAACCAAAATCTGACGAAAAGTCAAAGCTCCACCTGAAAGGCAGTGACAGATTGATGAGACTGTCCAAACAACGCCAACAGGGGATAGACCAACTCGATCTTTTGTGCTGTCAGCTCCTTGAGAAGCATTTGAATGGTTATTGGCTAACAAATCAACAAGAAGTAGTGGGATTCCACTTGCGCACAACTGTTGAACAGCCAATGGTCCTCCCCACTTGAGCCGGGACTCCAGCAAGCCAACACATCCATCTCTAAGGCCATGCCAATAAGAGAGAACAGCATTTGGATAACTGGGATCTACTTCAGCTTCATTAGCAGAGTAAATCTTTAAATGATTACAAAGTGTAGCAGTTCGAGGGATCAAAGGCACTGCAATTTCAGACACTGAAGATTCAACAGAAGCACCAACTTCAAGGGATAGAATGGATGCAAGAGCCAGCATAGCTGACGCACTATGAGGTTGAAATGAAGTATTCATTCTATCATCAGAGGAAGAATGATGTGCAAGTACTGAAAGTCGAGAAAGCTGCTTCTTAGGGGAGGTTGTAAGAATAAAGAATGCGGAATTTCTTCCAGTTGACTTTAAACACTGTGCAATTGTTGCAATGATGAGGCATGAATAAAGAATCAAGGAAGCAGGATTGGCAATTTTACACTTCACGTTACTTTCGCCTGTTTGTGGATCCTTATTTATAGATGAGGCACAGAGAGCCAAGATAGAGAATATCTCCGAGACAATAGTGCGGTCCCCTCCACCACTGACAACTGTTGTTACTGGTAGGGAACTGGGAAGTCCACATAGAACGACTGGAACAAGTACACTACGTAGGCAGCACCTAGATAAAATCTGAAACAGCAACGAAACTGTATTAGATCTGACCCAAATGCTTAAAGGCCATATAATCGGCACTAACAAGCATGTTATGCATGCAGGAGAAATTTCAAGTATTTGAGATGAGAGACAAGCACCTGAATGCCAGCAGCCATTGCAGCCTCAAAACGTTGATGAAGGCAATAGTAAATGGCCACCTGTATTGCTTTTGATGTGACAAACGCTCTTGTCACCACATCAACCACTTTTACAGATTCTGAGCCAACCAATGAGCCTCCTACATCCTCCCTTAAGCCAAGCTGAACTAAAGAATGACTTCTGAAAGCATGTAATGGAAATAAGAGGAGCCTTTCTTTAATTGAAAGGGTTTCCACTGCATCTATCAGTGACCAAATAGCCCTACATGCTTCACAAGCAGCACGCAACATACTCGAAGACCCTGAAATGAGACTTGAGCCTGAATTTGCCAAGCATAGACACAAATGATCCATCAAGCCAGAAGTTTTAGCGTGATCCAATATTCTTTTCAAAGTTTCATCAGGAGAAGAAACTGCCTCAGGAGATGAAGTCACATGAGATGCCTTAAGACCCAGAACAATTCTGGATAACATGATGGTAATGCACGCACTAGACTCATACAGGACTCTACCACTTGCGTCTTCATTGCAACCAACAACCTATAGAGCCAACAGATGAGAAAGCTGCAAGCAAGTTTACAAATTATTACTAGAGAACATTATGTACCATAAAAGGAATAAGACCTGTGAATAAATCTCAGATAACGCAACCCAGTGCCTGAAATATGAACTTGCGATGCCACTTCCACAATAATCTAGCAGCACTTTGATGATAGAGAAACTCTACAAAAGTAAGCAATTGTATTTGCATTAGACAGTATGCATATTACAAAATAGAAAAGAAACTCTACACAGAAATGATATTCATAGTGGACTTGTTCGCCTCATCATCATTTCAGAATTATCAGACATTATCCTCAAAACTTACATATATAACAATGAAAATCAGCGGTGATGTTTGAACTGAGAGAAAAAAAAATATAGTTAACCAAATCATCAATTATCAAACATTCTGGAAAAGGACCTAGTACACTACAACTTTTGGAATGTTTGGTATCACTAGAAAAGTTGCAGTTTTCATGAATATATAAGGTTGCAAGTGAAAAGCTAATCCAAACTTGAATATTTGGCGTATAATCAGACTAAAATTGCCAACTAACAGTTATCTCCAAAGAGAACCTGACCGCAATCACTGCGGCAGTATAAAAATATTACACAACCAAATATCAAGAATAAAAAGCCAGAAATTTCCAAATTAAGTCTATAATGGACACACCTTTGCTAGTAAATCATTAAATTCAGATGATTTCAAGCTCACAACAGTGCCGGTGAAGACAAGAAGCTCACGTATTATTTCATCAAGTAGCCCACTTGAATTGATAGCACCAGCTGCAACTAGGTTTGAAAGAATTCTAAGCGACTGATTTGAACCAACGACATTTTGATCCCTGTATGTGATTCACATACCATCAAATTTGCAAACAAATGACATACAGGTCTGCAATTTATATGATGAAATGGGGCGAAATGCATTATAGCAAATAGATGTTAATTTTTGTGAACTTCGTCTTTTTTTGCATGGAACATGCCAATAGCTTTTGAAACAGTCCAAAGACTATTCCGACTAGATACAGTGCTATGATTGGCAAAACTTAGTTTCTTGGAAAAGTAAAAAGAAAACCACTGTCTCCAGATTACTCACTGAAGCTTAATCTAGAGCAATGACCTCTGTTACCTACGAAATCATACAGCTCTGAGGACTGCTTCAAGATCTTATGACACAATTAGCCAAACCTGCGCGATTATTTTGTGACAGCACGGTTGCTAGACAAATTACGAACAAACCCAGTCTACCATAAGCGTACCAAGCACGTAAAAATATATTGTCACCTCATCAGAAAGCAGATAGCAAAAGGGGTAATTAGGACAAAATATACCAACGAAACATCAACTTGCAAATGTTCTCACTAAGGCACTATGTAAGCAGCAACACAATCATCTCCTCCGCAAGCTTGGTGTATTTCAAGCAAATGAATCACTAGCTTGAATGGGAAGTTGAAAATAACAAAACAGTGATGTTTAGGAAACACAAGCGACAGACAAGCTAGACTGGACTTCTACAAGAATGACAGTCGATTAATCAAGGGTTGGTGCATTTGTTGCTACATTTGTTTGTCCAGCAAAATCGATCAACAAAGGAGAAAGAAAATCAGTGGCAGGTTTTCGAAGAAGGAAGACAACAAATGCAATTCCAGGTGATGTGGATCAGTCAACAATTCAAGACAAACATAATTCCAAAAAGAATCAGATCGAATAAGTTGAGTTGGAGAATATGTTTGTCTCCGTGTATAAACTTGTATAAAGTATAGGATCGGATCCGTTGGTTCTTTAGGGCAAAACAAGTGAGGTAATCAATTTTAGTTACAACATTATTCAATTCACGAAGCAATTCATTTCCAATTGTTTCTGTTCCTATTTATCCCTATTTTTCAACATTTCTTTTATTCAGTTTATTAAATGCTCAATCAGGTTGGACTATTCAGATGAAATGCTCTGCAATCTTGTTGTTATCTATGCGTGCCATTAAAAGTTCCACCGCAATGAAAACTCATTGCAATTAATATCTCGCATTGTTATCCACAATATCCATGGTAAGCTTTCATTTAGGATTATAAAAAAGAGCCATTGTTACAGTATAAGAGGAAGAAACATGTCTTAGAAATATGGAAAAAATCCTCTTGTCTCATCTGACCATGTACTCCTCAATATATCTCCAAATTCCTGCTTTTAGATGTTCCAGATAAGGCTAATGGAAACTCTCACAAATGGCTGAGATGTACAGTCATCCCTCATCCCCTTTGAGTGGTCTCTAGACCACCAGAAGTGATCAGAAAAAGGAGGAAAGAGGCCTGGTGAACCACTATAATCAGTGATCAGTAACGCTAACTAGCATAGGAGGATGCAGTCTCCTATGGGCTTACAGTAGTCTTGGTTGTCAAATCTCTTACTCAACTCTAGATTTTTCTCTAGTTTTCAATGTTAATGGAGCATGCCAGGAAAGTGAAGAAGAAGTTATACAACCCTCAAAACCGAGAAATAAATATATAAACCATTGAAACCATATCTACCTATTTAGAAATAAACTTTAAAAAACCTACTATATGTGATTTCAACAAACTAATAGCAAAATTATATGCTACAGAAAATGCACTACCTTAGTAACCAATGTAGTAACCGATGTAGAAAAGGCAGGGGTAAAAAAAAATTAATTTCTACAGATAATAGACTAAGCAAAACCTTGTTGTCAATACCTAATATCTGGTGCAAATAAAATAGGGGTGCCTCAAAAACAAGATACGTGATGGGAATGCATTTCTTCCAATTTACCTGCAAGCATTTTGAGATCCTGCAGACCATCTTTTCAGCGGTAGCAAAATATGTGCTAAGGCTTCATTGTCTTGACCAATTGTTTGAGCACCCCGGACTGTGCGGGAGTTGTTCTCCAATGTATCCAGCGTCTGGCAACCTGCAGAATATTCATAACAGAAGTTCACATAACAAAGGAAATACTTATATAGCAAAAGGCGAGCCAAACCCATGAAAATGGCTTCACTTATGTTGCTTTAGTAAATTTATAACACGTATCATGGGGATACTTGATAGAGCAAAACATTGTGGAGAAACATCCTGTTCCTTCAAGCATCAAACTGATTTCCGTCCTATTATCATCACACAGTAAATAACCACAAATAATCACCTGACTGTTTGAAATCATCGGGACCTGCAAACCCAGAGAACTCCTCACAGGGCGAACTATTGCTTGCAGCTGACTTTGGACTATTTAATTGAGCATTACTCTGAACTCTTGGATCGCTATTGCTCTCAAAAGCATCTACCGAGTTGCTTTTACCTGTGGTGCAATAATAGTTATTGCTGAATCATACAAAAATGGAAAAGCTAGACGTCCTTAATAAAAACATGGTCTCACCCCCAGGACTAGAAACATTCAAATTTGGTAGTGTTTCGATGGTGTTCCCTTCACCCCTCCATGCTGCATCACATCCTCTCGCTGCAGCACTTGCAGCACGCATTTCCTGGAGAAGTACCAGATGCTAAAACTTTCTGAACGCTCAAGGCTAAGAACGTAAATAAAAGGAACCAAAACAGCCTTTTCAAGATCATAAGAACACCATTCTTTTCCCTATTCTGATATTTAAAGAAATGTAAGAGCTGATATATCTTTACCCTAGCTTCCATTTCATCTGAAGTTTCTCTAACAAATGGGTGTTCAAGGAGAGCGGGCCAGGTAAGTCGATTTTGAGGTACCTGTCTCTCATAAAGAGCAAGAACATCTTCGAATTTTAATATGACTATTAATTGATGTCAAAGTTAGTAATCAAAAGGATCCAAGGATAAAACAACCTTATTTAGCAAACCCTTCAAAAAGCTTTTGAAATTTTGACTCATGCTGTCGGGATATTTAACTGGATCCTGGAATAAAGAATGTAATATTAGCTTATATCTACATACGGAACAGTAAGTTTGAATTAATAGAATCACTCTGATGCCTGAGCCAAATTACCTTAACAATATGCCGGATGAGTGCATACACAGAGTTTGTATAAAATGGAGGTTGACCAACAAATAACTCATACCTGTTGTTTCCATGAAAAGAGGTTAAATACAAGATGAATATCAAGAGAAAGGAAAGAAGAAAGAAGTATTAACAATAAAGCAGATTTTGGTCATATTCAAGAAAAAAGTTACATGGATTTTTTCTCGAGAAGTCAATTCGTTCTTTGATAGTATTTTAGTTTTCTGGAAGAAATAAGTTAATAGTGGATGTTTATTATGCTTAAGTCAACAAAAAAAATCCATAACAACAATTTTCTGGCAAGGAATGAGAGTTTAAGGATGAATTTAAAAGGAAGATTCAACAGCTGCTAGGCTAAATTTAACCATTCTTGCTTGTCAATATCAGGACTACTATACTTTGGACATTGCAATGACATGCATTAAGAACGTGTACAGATAAGAGTAAACCTAACTTAGCACTTTATATTTATTTAGACCATTGATTGGAAAAAGGAATTCTCTAGACAGAGTAATAAAACTCTGCAACTCTTACTCTTTCAATTCTCTCTATTCATTATCCAAAACATTATGATAAAAAAAAACAAATGGTAACATCATGAAAGTGAGAAATAAGCCCTTTTAGGTTCTTTGGCATGCAAAAAGGAAAGTACTTTCGTTGGTAGCAAAAATTAGTCTAGGCATTGAGGTCTTCGGCTACAATAAAGCTGATGCTTGATGGTAATTGATCAATTGAGTAAAACGAAAAATTATGTCCCGAAGATTGAACAAAATTAAGAACACGTAGGAAACTGGCATTTCGACATAAAATGTAAATATTAGTTCTTAGTCTAAGTTTTAAAGTGAAACCTCTATGGGAGAAAATTATTTTACCTAGTGTGTCTTTCTAAATCCCCCATAAATCAACATAAGGATTTGCATTCTTATATGCAATATCAAACCACCATGCAATTTGACAAGAGACTCGTTTGGTAGCCTTGTGCCATGTCCTACTTGTTCACTGGAGCACAAAGGTTCATCTGGATGTCTCCTTTCGTTCCATGTTATACCTAATGACGGAGAATCATGTGCCATTTTTCCAGCTTGAGTGTACTTTCTAGTACATAAACATCATAGTAGAAAATAGTCTAAGCTACCTAATTACTATATGGCACAATCAAACTCCACATATTAACCGCATGGCTCGATGTTACCTAAATAAAGAAGCATAAAATGCAAAACAATAGATTGACATAAAAGAGTTCAAAAACCATTTAACTTGGGAAAGTTCTTAGATTAATTAACTTAGAAAATTTCTTAAAGGCACTTTGACATAGTGTTAATCTAGCAATAAACAAATCCAATGCATAATGAAGGAATTTTACATACAATATAACTCCAAGGGACCATAAATCAGCCGAGTGGTTGTATGGTTGCTCCCTTACCAATTCTGGAGCCATGTACAGTGGAGTGCCTGAATAACACAGATAAAAGCTGTAGTTGGTGAGAGGACAGTGGCATAATTGCTCAAGGATGTCTCAACCCAGGTCAGTAAGGTTAACAAACTATAAGTTAACCATAAACTCAAACAGTGATTGGACAAACCTTTTATGGATCGTAGGACAACAGTATTTGTGGACATTGCACGTGCAAACCCAAAATCACAAAGCTGTAATAACATGATTGAACAAGTTATGCGTGGGGGGGAAAAAAAGAAAACAGGATATATAAATTTTATTGCAGAAAATCAAAACCATCTGAACTTATCCTGCTTTAAGAAAGTCAATCTGGTTACATTCTTATGACGTTCAAGAGATAAAACCATGGAATATACT
Organism: Casuarina cunninghamiana; assembly: GCA_028551485.1. Lineage (NCBI taxonomy): Eukaryota > Viridiplantae > Streptophyta > Magnoliopsida > Fagales > Casuarinaceae > Casuarina > Casuarina cunninghamiana. The sequence goes on from CM052364.1 coordinate 8,539,603, forward strand.
TAAAAGTTGGCTATGTCAATAGAGAAAACAAATAAATAAGTATATTGATAGAAGGGTCATTTTTTTTTCAGTTAGTTGGTAAGTTTCACTAGCACCCTCGGATAGTGACATAATGATATCATACATATATAGTTCAGGGTAATACTATTGATAGACCAAGAAAAGCCTAAACAAAATCAGTGTAGTGGACCAGGAAAAAGATAAAACAGTGTCCACAACTGAGTTGGTGAATCCTGTCTCAGTGGAGCTACTTAAACCAAGTGGATGCAGGCCCAACAGTAAAATATTCATTCTGAAGTAGTAATGTTCTGCAAGTTACTAGGAAATAAAAAAAGACAGCAATTTTTAAAATTTTGACAGATTTTAAACCTGCAAACTATATATATAACATGTTTAAAAAATTGATGTGCTTACGCAAGCACCAATAATGTCTTACTACTCAACCTTAACCACGGACCCAGCACCAATAAGAATGTTTTGTGGCTTCATGTCACGATGGATGATACGGTTTGAGTGCAAGTAGTGCAATGCTCTCACCTGTAAATTTAACAAAATCCATATTGAACATAATAAGAAAACAGACAGCAGGAAAAGGAACTAATTAATGAAGCCAACTGCAATGATGATTAGGACTTAAGTACCAATTGTTTTGCAATTGCTTGAACTTGTTCTTCTGGAAGGCACTTGTCATCCTCAAGAATTTCAAACAGTTCTCCCTAGAATAAAAGTCATTAACAGTTCGTGTATCAGATTGTCTGTCATAAAATGACTCTAAGATCATAAGACAGTAGTTGCTTTAGGTGTTTTTGAGAGATCAAGAAAGATATAATCACTTGTGCAAATTCCGTGACAACACAAAACTCTTGAGCACTTTCAAATGAGTCGAGCATTTCGATGATATTCTCATGCTTCAACTTTCTTAGAATCTGCAAAATGAGAGAAGATCAAACATGTAATCAACTGAGGAACTATTGAATGAACAAAGCAAAATGGAGGAATAACAATTGAAAATTAAGAACAATGCTAGAATACATCATTAATTATGTAAAAGCCAGGATGGGGGCCATTGCCCTGCCACCTCTATCCCAACATTCTCTCCTAAATGTTCCTCCTCCCTTGCACGCTATTTCTCTCTCTGCACATCTCTCGCTTTGTTGTAAAAGGAACAAAAAGAACTGGAATAATAGTAACAGAAGTAACAATAGCCATAATCATGATGAGAAAAAAAGGGTCACAGGTCTGTGCCGGAAAAACCCATCAGCAAGATGGATTGAAACATATCATCAGGAGACAAAGATTGATGGTTTTTTTCAGAATTAAGCATATAATCCTGTCAAACTTTAGAGATTTTCTTCCGTTTAAGAATCCCAAAACATGGAGATAGAAATCCTTTAACCAACGTCAAATAACTAGGGAAAAGTGAAAATACAGAAATATTCAAAGCCAAACATGATTCCATGCTTCGCCTGTAGATCAGCATGGTCGAACAGAGTTTCAGAAATGAATATTTATAACACGTACAGGACGACCAAAGCACATTAGATGGAGAAACCAGAGCAAACACTACACTGAATCACACAACAACGAAAGGTCCAAACCTCAGCCCTAGATAAGATTCACAAGAGGCTAGGTAAATCACAAATTAAGACACTACATGCCTAAAAAAGGTAAGCCCTCCATCCCGTGGATAATTTCTGCATTGACTCCATTACCTCAATTTCTTGCCTAAGATTATGAATGTCCTTCTCACTTTTCCCGTGCTTCATAATGAACTTCATTGCAACAGTCTGATGCCAGTAACAAAAATCATTAAGACATGCAAAGAAGTCAGCAATTTTAGCGAAGATGTCATTGGCATAGAAAAAATACCTGTCCTGTGAACTTCCGCCTTCCCTTGTACACCTTCCCGAACGACCCTTCCCCAACAAGCTCGATCACGTGGTAGTTTTCGATGCCCATTTTTCAAATCTACAAGCACTTAGAGGCATGAGACTTGAGTAAGGACCATTTTAACGAACTCAAAGGCACCAATTACTCTCTCTTCAAACATTTGTAGCAAAACCACGATCGCACCATCATAAAGCACAAAAACATCATTGGAATACTAAGATCGGAAGGAAAAGTACCTGTCCAAAGCGTAGATTTTCGATATTTAGGACTTGGTCCTTCGAAGATAAGGTGAGCCCTCTTACTCTAGCGTAAAGCGCTGGTTGGCAGGAGAGAAAACAGAAGGGAATCTTAGATGTTGGAAAAATGTGGACTATATCCTTCTGTGAGCGAGAGAGAGAGAGAGAGAAAGAGAGAGATTTGAAAAGTGACGCCTGTTGTTTTCTCCCGCCCGTTTCATTTCAAGCAACAAGGAGAGTGCATTTTTAGCCTGCGTCGTAGTGTAGAGACTAGCAGCATCTTGACCGTCTGCTGGTTGGCTCATCGATGATCGACGGGAAAGGTTAATCCTACATTCCCAGGCGCTTTCTTTTTTTTATCGTGTAAGATGTGTGCAAATGTTAATCCTAAATAATTTGTATGATAACTCACTCTAAACGCAAGATTGAAATCATTGCTAAATTTCGTGATTCTTGCATTTCATTTTATAGAGAAAAAAAAATATGTTTAACAAATTCATACACCACATTTATTATTATGAATACTTTTTTAACTTTCAAATCATGCGACGTATTAACTTTAAAATTCAATTTGATGAAATTTCTGGTTCTTACTCGTCGTTTTGTATAAACATGAAAAGTACGTTAAAGGTTGTATATATTAGCCATTAAATATTGTGATGTGTTTATTTTTGAATTTGAACTAATAAAATTCATTATTCCTATACTTCGTTTTATGACAAAACGAATTACATTAGAAAAACTTAAGCACCATATAATTTCATTAATAAATACATTTCTAAGCTATTGAATCATGTGAAATTGTATTTTTAAAATTTAAACATTCCAAATTAGATCTTTAAACTTCTTGCCCATAAAGCAAATTTTTTCTTTTATTAGGTAAATGAGCCATGGGAAAGTTTGAATAGGAACTTTGGTCTTCCATTGGTAACCTTACTTGCCTATAGAATGGGTAGAGTTAGAGTTACTGTAAATTTCACTAGAAAATCCAAATAAGGACATTAGCAAATTATTGGAAATATTTGTTTAGGTGACCTTAGATGGTTTTAGAAGATATTAGTTAGGTGCAAGAGTTTTCACCTCTTAGTTATAGATTTGATATGCATAGTAGGTAGTTGTGTGTATGTTTAGAATATATATATATATATATACCTTGAGACAAAAGTGCACATTTACTATTCCTGATAAAAAGTACTTAAAGAACTAAGTCTTATATGAAAGCAAGGAGTCCAAGCATTGTGCCTTACAAGGCATGTGGTTTCCCCCAACTATAACCTTAGGCTTTTAGTGGACCAATTTGAGACCTCAACTTTTATATAGTATTAGAGCTGTAAGCCTCATATACGAGTAGGCTCCTCGATCCCTTTCACAGGTCAGCCATGCATGGGCAAAATTGACAAGATCAAAGTAAGGAGTCCAAGCATTACACCTTATAAGGTGTGGAATTTCCTCCCACCATAGCCTTAGGCTTTTAGTGGGACAATTGGGGCCTCTGTTCTTTAGTACTAACCCAATCATTGAGCTTGCATAAGCTTGTGTTTGGGGTAGGAGTCCGGAGGAATAAATACTCAAAGCTGTCCATGAGCATTTTCTATTTTGAGGTGAATGGTTGCAAGCCCCCTCACCATATATAAACAAACTGTTATCTGTGTAGTACTAATCCAATCATCGAGCCTACCTAGGCTTGTGTTTGGGGTAGGAGTCCGGAGGACTAAATACTCAAAGCTGTCCATGGGCATTTTCTGTTCTGAGGTGAATGGTTGCAAGCCCCTTCACCATATATAAATAAACTGTTATCTGTGTATAAGCAGGATAATAGTTGCACGAAAGGGAAAAATAACAAACCAAACTGACAGATTTTATATCACATTAGCTCTAAGAGCCTAAGAGTGCTTACAAATGATACACAACCTAATATAATACACAAAATGCAGTAGCCTTCACACAGGGCACCGAGGACACCAATCCACTTATATCACAAGTTACCCACACAGACATCCTTTTCCTGATAAGTAGCTTACAAAAGTATTAATTACAACATGTATGGCGAATTACATTCACCAGTTCCAAGCAGTTAAAACGAGACAAAAGGTTGCATGGTTTTGCAACGGTTGAGGGCAGACTATTCGATTCAAACCCACGTGCCTTTCAGAAGGGGAGTCGTAGAAGCATCCTCTCCAAAAGTCTTGATCAAATCAGAACAAGATGAATCAGATTCCCCTTCTGTCTCCAGCTCCAAACCCAACTCCTCTTCTATGTCATCCGAGGCTGATATGAGCAAGAATTCACATCCTTCGTAGTTCAAAAAATCGGGTGGATCAGCGGGGCTAAACCGTCGTTGTCCAAGCCTTCCTTGCAGGTGCGCAGGAAACATGGCTTTGCGCTTCTTTTGTAGACCTCTGAACTGGGAAGTGCTGTGTTGGTCGGGGTTCTTTATTTGTATTAGAAATGAGCCCTCGCGTTCAATGTTAAGCGACTCCTGCGCTTCATTTTCCTCATCTTTAGGTGGAAGTTCAAGCTTGTAGACCAAATGGGTGTGGCTTTTCTTGGACGGATTGTGCCTCAGAATGCGGTAAATGCCCTCTCCCAGTGCTCTCGCAGGAGGCTTTCGAGAGTGTCCTTTAGTCGATGTATCATATTCCTCTGCAGTGCAACAGATTTTCGCTCAGAAGATTGCAAATATCAACGAGATAAACTGAAATTGCCAACGGATGAGAATTCTACCTCCTTTGAGAGCAGTCTTCACGTCATCTATATTCGTGGTAACCATCTCCACAAAACCCCAGTAGGGTTGGCTTCTCTTGTGCGGATCAGGAAGGCTTTTTTTGCCCATAACGATGAACCGCGACAAGGCTTGCTTCTCAATGTTCACTTCCTTTAGAAGACAGTCATTTTCAAATATAAAGAAATTAAATAAGATTTAGATGAGATGGAAAGCATATTGTTATCAAATAAGAAACAAGAAACCCAAAAAAGATCCATCATTAATCAACTGGTTGTTACAAGTAACATCAGAAAGTGCCATTTACAAGGCCAATTTACAGGGTAAGAAATGTCGCACCTGGCTACCATGCCCACCTTCAGTTTCGGTCTTGTCAGTGCCACTTTCGCTTCCCTTCTTGGCACCTTCCTTGCCGGTATCCGACTCTTGTTTCTCTTCCACTGGCCTCTCGCCGGATTCTGGCCGCAGCACAATATATAAACGCTGCACATCGTCTGCACCATGAGCTTCTTCTCTGTTAACTTTCGGCCTGTAGAAGAAAAATATTTCCCCTCTTTCCTAAGTTTGCCAAAGCCAAGTTCCGTTAGAAACATTTCCAAACCATCTTCTTGACAACGGGAAACTGAAGCAATGAATTTAACCATTTTTATACTTACGAAAAACACTGACCTGAATTTCAACTTGGGGTTCGGCTCTGGTTTTGACCTCCTTCCCTTGTCCCATTGTCAGCTTCGATGAGAATGATTCCTGTCCTTGGTCTGTGAAGGCTGATGGGGACTTGCTGTCAATTTGCGATCCTTTTAGCGTTGGGCTTTTTCTCGAACGTGTAAAGACACTTCGGAAGCCGTCGACTTCTCCGGCAGACACGTCGGCAATACACTCGCCACGTGCTGCCGGGGTCATGCCACGTTGCCAAACGTGGAAGGAAAATTGTCTCTGAATATCCATTAACTGCGCTTTAATTTGTTGCAACGCGGCAAATATCTCGACGCAACAGAGAATCCAACGGCAATGTAAACTCGTTGCAAGATACGTCACCTGACAGTGACGACCCCGACTTGAATTGGATTTTGCAACGATAATAAAGTGTTTCCAAAGGATAAATTTAGGTGAAAAAAATGTCAATTATTATTTTTTATTAGCGAAGATGGTACAAAATGTTAATAGTATTACTGCTCCATGTCATGAAATTTTCTCACTGTTAATGCTGAATTAGTAGGAGGACAAACATTGTTCATCATCATTGTCACCTTAAAGATATATTATTGTGAAATAACTAAACTTCAATTATCTATAAACAAATATTAAAAGGGAAAATATAAAATTGGAATTTTCAATTAAATTATATGATATATAGATACGACATTAGTAAGGATAATGCACACAAAGCATGCAACAATTGGATAAATGCCCTCCACTTCCTTTTCTTGTTTCTTTGAAATGAGATTAAAAAGAGATAGTTTGATAATTGCTATGTTATGTGTCTAATAATCATAACACTATAACAATACTTGGCTCCTAAAGAGCATTGCACCTCTACCATTAGGAGAGAATCACACCTTAACCCTTTTAAAGGGAATCATATATTTGAAAAAAAAAATTCTCAATTTTTATTCATAATCCAAACTCTTTACATGATCCTAAGTTGCTATAACTAATTAACTACGTAATATAATTAAGACTCTAAGTAGTTATATTTAACTAATCACCTGATCTATTTGGTCAATAGCCTTTTCTCTCATTGATTTTATCTCTAACGCTAGATTAATCACTCTTGATGTAATGCTCACTCAAGCCCTTTAGTTATGAACACATAGCATCCTAGGAATGATGTCAATTTATTTATTTCTTCATTGAATTATAACCATTCTTTAGATTCTTAAGCTTTGCATTTTATTGAATACGATATATAAAATTTTTCTGTATGATTTATTATTTCGATTCGAAAATATTCAGTTTATAACGCGACAGGGGTCCTTACCCGTTGTTTCAGAGGGTTTTAGCAGAAAAGGGTTTTAGATTTTTGCAGTCCGACTCGCCTGGTATTCATATGAACTGAGCTGAACAAGTTCTTCACCTGAGTGACTATCATGTACTCCAAATTCCTCCCATTTCCCTCAAATCCCACATTCCAATTCTTGCCAGCCTCTCATGCCCTTCTCTTTTCCCCGTATTTCATCCCACAAAATCGAGCTTACAGCAAAATCCCATTCAGGTTTCATGCCATTCTACACCCCAAACACCTTCTCACAGTCCCACCAGGTAACCGCTCTGCCTCTGCCTCTGCGTCTTCCTCTCCACCTAACGGCCAATCACCGGGGACCCAAGAAGCCCGAGAGGCCATTTCCGAGTTTCTTCAGGAGCTCGGCGTTTCGGCGGCCGATGCGGATTCGATTTCTTCGAACTCGCCGAGGTATTTGGCGATGTTGGTTGATGGGGTGAAGGATTTGGACGACCTCTCATTGTGGGATTCGTGGAACAGTGAAGGGAAAGAGTTTGTTGCTGGAGGTGTTGGGTTCAAGAAGAAGGTTTTTTATATGGCCAAAGAGAAAGGTGACAATGGCAAGGTAGCCTTTTTGGAGAGTGTTGGGTTGAGTCTTTCTTCGGCCATGAATGTTGCGCGTTATCTGTCGGCGGAGTCGCTTCCTTGTCTTATTCATAAGGTGAGTCTTGAGAGAAGTCCAAAATCATTGTTTTCTTGTCTAACGCATTAGAATGACTGTTGGGTTCTTCTTTATTGTCTTTTTAATGGGTCCTAGATTTTAGGAGCGAGCCTAAGTTTGGTTGCTGAGAAAGCTGGGTGAAATAAAAATGGCTTGTAGTAGCTTGCGGAAAGATTTTTGTGTACGATTGGAAACCGCGAGAACAATTGCACACAATTGGATATTGGAGCTATAGGAAGTGGTTATGTAAGTACTTTGCCGTGAGCATTTGGGTTGAATTGAAACAGAGACTGACGCGTTCTTCTTTGTCGGTCTATACCTGTACGGCACATTCAAAATTTGCCCTGAGAAATTCTATCTCGTAGGCAAGGAAGACACTCTTAGACTTTACCATTCATCATATGGGAAATGAATGCTATGACTGCTTATTTTCACCATCTGGCAGTTTGGAAATAAGGTGTTTGTCTCTCAATGTTGTTAAGGTTTAATATTTCACGATGCTATTAATTGTTGCTTTCTGCGCTTAGCTAGGATGGCACACAAAAAAAGTGTGGCCATTAATGTCTCCGGGCGTTCTAGATTAAACTTGAAGGACCTTGGGACAGTTTTTTTTTTGTTATTCAATAGGATATATTGCGGGATCTTTTGTGATTTTAGGAAGGTATTCTTTATTATTTCGTGGTCCTAAGTTACAGTAAACTACTAGCTGCTGTAAATATGTGTTTCTTATTCTCCATTAATGCCAAACTGAGGAGATTTTTACAATACGATGAAGAGAAGATACAATAGATCTGCTTCCTTATCTTATACTTTTCTGAGATGAAATAACTGTTTTAGCTTGTCTTCCACAATTTGCTACTTATTTTGCATTCAATTATAGGTGATGTCTATGAAGGAAATGTTATTTTGCAGCAGTAATGAAACTGGGCTGGTTGGAAAAAATGCTCGCCGTATGATGGTTCACTTATCAATTCCTATTGATGAGGAAGTGCAACAAACATTATCCTTTTTCGAAAAGGTCTATTACACTCTACTAAATTTCCTCATTTGAATTATGTTGATCCATCGTGGTGTATATATGTGTATTTATATAATTTTATCTGATTGTAAAGTAAGTTGTCAATGTTTATGTTGTAGGTTGAAGCAAGGCGTGGAGGTCTAGAGATGCTGGGTTCAAATGATGCCTCTTTTCGACATCTAATTGAAGCATTTCCACGGCTTCTTTTATTATCAGTAGAACACCAAATGAAACCTATGGTGGACTATTTTGAGAATATTGGAGTGCCTAGAGGATGCTTGATAAGTCTGATTCTATTATTTCCACCAATTATTTTTTGCAACATTGAGGTTATTAAGCTAAGAATTTCATCTTTCAAGGAGGTATTACGATTCCACTTTTGTTCTTTTATTTTATTGTATGCCCTAAAACATGATGTGAGATGACTTAGAACCTAAAGTTTGTTCTATCTGATGCAAATGCAACGATAAAGCTGTAACATATGTGTGCATTTTTGTTGGTTCTAGGTCTTTCCTCCGCTATGTTGAGATTTCATTTTTTATTTGATTAGCTTATCACTATTTCTTGTCCTAGGAACTATTTAAAATGCATTTTACGCTCATGAAGTACAAGCATTTTCTAAAATTTAACATGAGTATCATTAGAAAACGTTCTTGTCATAGTTGTCTTGCATAAGTTACTGGCTTTATTGCTTTTCTTATAGTTTTGTTATTCCTGTCTGCACATGTTCATGAATCTGTCTTGTAGTTTGCTGCAGTGGATCAAAATGTTGGCAAACTGTTGGTAAAATATCCATGGATTCTATCAGCTGGCATTCAAGAGAACTACAAGGATATTCTCTCTTTCTTTAATTTGGAGAAGGTACACTTTCATATAAAGCCATGTTTGCTTATTATCCTAGTTCTTTTAAGATCACACCTCTCTTTTGCCTTTTGGTTTTTCCCTGATTTTCTTTTTCCTGGGAAAAAGTATAGTGTATGATAATATGCTTGAGAGTTTGTATAGCTGTTATGGGAGCAAACGAGCAGTCCAACTTCTTCTCCACATGAGGTTATTATTGGATTTGAAAACTGAGGCACGCTTTTATTAGTCAATCATCTTTTCTAATTTAGAAGATAATAGAACAAAGGCTTACAAATTTAATGTCAAAATGTCGATTGAAAATCTTTGGATTGGCCAGAAACTGGTTGAAATTGATTGGGTTCTGTGTTGGTTGAGAAATATTGGAAAACGGATTGGCTGGATTGAGGATTGGTTCTGGTTGGTGGATAATTGACCAATGCTACACAACTCAACCAATAATAGTTTGAAAGTACTTTTTTGATTTCTAGTGATTGCATTTGCAGATGCATGCCATTGCATACTTCCTCTCTCAACATTCCCCTCTTCAAAACAATCATTCCACTCCCTTTACTTTTACTTCCATGGTCAATAGCTGCATGGCAAGAGGAAATTGATACTGTATATTGTTATTATGTAGTTTAGCAAATGTGAGACCACAAATGGGCTCTTCTGCCTTTCTCTTGTTGCGCCACTCAATTTAGTGTTGGCGATTGCTTGAGTGGACCAATGCAAATGACCAACTGACTAACAATTATTGTTGTCTGTCAGTTCCATAGTTTGTCTTTGCTGGTATCTGGACATGTATTGGTGCATGTGTCTTTTTATTTGATCCTTTTGCTTCTCCCTTTTGGGTGGAGAATGGATGGGAAAGGGAAGGTGGGGACATTTTATTGGCTATATGGTTCATTAATTACTTTGCACGGTGAATTGATTAGGCTTTATGACAGGTTCCAACAGTGAATGTTCAGAGTGCAATCAAGAGCTGGCCTCTTCTATTGGGTTGTTCAACTAGCAAGCTTAAGTTGATGGTGGACAAGTTTAGTGAGTTAGGTATTCAAAACAAAAAGATGGGTCAGGTTATCGCTAAAAGCCCCCAGTTACTACTTCGGAAACCTCAAGAACTTCTTCAGGTCGGTATTACTTGTTTTTATCTAGTTTTACAGGGGGTATATATTGCAGTAGGTCTCATCTTCTTTTTTTTATCCATGGATATTACTTTATGATGTTCCATTTTACATCTTCTATTTCCAAGCTAGAGAGAAAAGAGCTACTGAAAGTTTCTTTGATTTAAACTAAATGCTTGTGGAATGTCAATTAGTGTCTAGATTGGAGAAACTTGATAATGATCCTAAAAGTACCCCTGATGTCCTGGTTGACCTCCGTTGTTTGCGGAACTCCCAGCATGCCATGGTCTTTGTGAGAACACATGACCATGGACATGATTCATGTTGCCCAGGGTTTAAGAAACGAAAACAACCCTTATTTGCAGGTCAATCTAAACTTTTAATATGACACTTATTCTAATCATTGCCACCATTGATCTCACGGGGGCCCCCCAGGTTGAGAGTAAATCTCATCCAGTGTTCAGTGGATTGCTAGACTAGAATATGAATGAAAGATGTCCAAAACGGAGAGGATCCAAATCTCCAAGTATCGGTCTCTGTGGGATGTAGTTGGTGACCATGCATCAGGATCCAGCTCTAATGAGCCTATCTCTAGTACATCAAGTGACCTGAAATATGATTGGTCCTCTTTTAAGCATGCTGCAAGTGACTTCCATTTAGGGTTAGGCACGCAAGCATTGCAGCCCATTTTATGTAAGTACGTTGTTTCAGAGTGCTGCTACCTAAGGGCCTGTAACATTTTGTTATTTTTCCATACCACCAACCATGAAATTACTTTTGATATCTACAAAGAAGAATGAGATTGTGTAATGTGAAATTGATATATTTTTAAAGAGCACATGACTTTGTCAATGACTGCTTATTTAACATTTCTCTGTTTGTTATGTTCACATGTAGGTCATTTCATTTTTGGAGGACATGGGAATTGATAAAGAAAATATTCGCAGGATAATCATACGCTGTCCTGAAATTTTTGCAACCAGCATTGAGAAAACTCTCAAGTCAAAACTTGAATTCCTCACTGATCTTGGTGTTTCAAGAGCTCACCTTCCTCGTGTAATAAAAAAATATCCAGAGCTTCTTGTGTCTGATGTCGACAGAACTCTACTTCCTAGGTAATGGTCTCATGTTTATATAGATGCTTAATAATTCAGTATTATTATCACCTCCTCTGTTATTGCCAGTAAGAAATACTATATTAAAGAAAAGTTGCCTGAATAGGTCCTCAAGTTCTTCCATTGAGAGAATAATCTATTCATTTTGAGAAGGTAAGCCATCGTTGTGGTTGCTGAAGAATTTTCACATGCCATAAGTTGAGTGCAAGATCCTTATTTTCTCATATTTGGTATGTCTCGTCATTCAAAGGGAAAAAGTAAAATGGAGATAAATTACTTCAACAACGTCTAATCACATTCTGTTGATTACAGTACATAAATCTGTGATTGTAATGACAAAAGCTGAACCTACTTGTTGAAAACGTTTCCATGGATTTAAGCATAATTCTCGTCTTTGTGAATCCTGGTTTCCGCAGGATGACATACTTGATGAAACTAGGGCTATCAGGAAAGGAGATTGTATCTATGGTCCGTAGATTCTCTCCTCTACTTGGATACAGCATCGATAAGGTTTTGAGACCAAAGGTAGAGTTCCTCGTGAACACAATGGATATGCCGATAACTGACGTGGTGGACTATCCAAGGTATTTTAGCTACTCATTGGAGAAGAAGATAAAACCAAGATTCTGGGTACTGAAGGGAAGCAATGTTAAGAGGAGCTTGAAGGATATGCTGGGCAAAAGCGATGAAGAATTTGCTGCCGAGTATCTAAGTGTAGGAGGCATGTCTGTCTCTGTTCCCCAGCACATCGGTGATAGATGAGGTGCCTGAATCATGTTGGGATTTGTAAATAGTATACCTCAGATTAAAAAGAGTACTAGCGTTACTACACGATTTAGGATCATGGTAGATTTGTCGATGTAGTTTAAGGTCAATTCAAAAGAGCGTAGTGTACATAATGATTAATGATAATCTAAATTTCCTTTTTTTCTCTTGAGTTATGGCTTCCAGAAACACCTTCTCTTTCTCTCTCTCTCCTCCCCCACACCACACCCCCCCCCCCCACCCCCCTCCCCTTTCTTTTCTGGGCTTGTTTGTTTGTTTGGTTGTAATCGTCCACGTTAATGGATCATTTGCAAGTTTCTTTTCAACTAGTTTTTGCAATCAGCACCCATTTAACGAATTGGATGTAATGCACTAATTAGTCAAAACTAACAGATCAGTGTCCATTACTGTGCAATGTCATTGTTTCCATTTCATGAAAGTGTTAGTTTTATTACCCTTTTTCAATGGTGGGAAGAAAATATGAAGCTACTCCCAGTTAGGATGTTAATTGCAGTGATTTATACCCTAGTAAATACTGCAAATGATTTCTATTTTCGAATAGGTTATCCCTATACTCCTTAACTGTAGTCCTATAATTCTGTCTTCCTCAGAAAGGAAATTCTACTTTCATTGTCTTATCGGTCTTTTCTCCCTGTTTGAAGGTTTTCTTTAGATTTGAGTGATTTCCAGTTCTGGTGAAAAACATGTTTATCCGTGTACCAAACAAGGACATTTCTCACCTGTAAATAGGCTTACTCGAATACAGTCATAGGGCCAGTAAAGCACTGCTAAGATGCGCACAATCACTCTGTAGAACGATTGAAGTGAATTTTTCCAGCAAAGGACAAAGCGGGATGAAATACCGTATGAGCATATTTGGAAGACAGAAACCTGTGAAATAGTGAATCTCCCCTGAATGTAGACATTTTCTTCTCTTGATCTAGGCTGGCCACTGGACTGGAATAGTTTGTTGGTTACTAACAGTGAGCAATGACTGCAATAAAGCCCTAAACGAGCACAACCCTCTCATTTCCCGTCCAATGGTTTTCAAAAGCTGTTGTTTGATCTTCTTGACTGCACCAAGCACCTCACCCATGTTTCTCCTCTCTTCTGGAGGCTCCGCTGAACAATCGAGAGCCAATCCCATGATTGATAATACACAATCTTTCTCGGCAGAAAATTGTTCTCTCTGTGTACTCAACAAGTTGGCATCAAGAACTTCCAGTATTGCATGTGGAAGTGAAAGATTACCCATTGTCTCAGATTTTCCTTCTCACAAAAATTTCATCTGTGGGTTTCTTTCTTGTGAAAGCCTCCAAAAGGAGAATACCATAACTATACACATCAACGTCTGGAAACAATTCCTTCTAGCCCATATTCTGCAGATAAACAGAACAATTTCTCCATCATAAACACACCCAAAGCTACTGTACTATGGTTTGAAAAACAAGCTAAGAAACCGTACCTGGAGCCATGTACCCTATAGTTGCCAGGGTCATGGCCTGTGTTATAATCCCCTCCACTTGCGAGCTTTGCGATCATATCTTCATCCAGTAGTACATTACTGGGCTCAAGATTGCAGTGGATGATAGGTGTTGGAAGACCATGATGGAGATATTCCAGCGCAGATGCAACATCTATCAGTATGTCCAACCTCTGTAGCATATTCAAGTAGCAATTCTGTGAATGGGGGCACTTCTCAAGGCTGCCATGAGGCATGTACGTAAGGACCAAAGCTCTGAAATCCAAGCCACTGATACAGCTACTGATGACTTTGATTAGATTTCGGTGACGAATCTTGCATAGTACCTCGCATTCAACGTCAAAACTCTCGAATGCCCCCTCCAGTTGTAGGTTGAATACTTCTAGAGCAACATTGGTTCCATCTGGGAGTGTGCCTTTGTATACCGAGCCAAAACTTCCTGTTCCAAGTAGGTTGCTTTCACTGAACCCATTTGTTGCTCGTACACGTTCATGGTACGAAAATTTCTCCATGTTGCCAGATATAACGGATCTGTCTCAACTGTGGGTTTCATCTTCTCCAAGTTGGTCTTCTTTTAAATGAAGCTTGCTCTCATAACAAATGAAATATATAATTAGTACAGAGAACATGGTATGGGTCCTTAGAACAAACTTTGGGTAGAAGTTCCAACTATCAGGAGGAATCGTGGATGAGTTCTAGAGGTAGAAACGCGGACGATAGGTGATTGTGGTTGGATGAGATTAAACTAGAACACATCAGCAACGATCAAATTAGACCAAAAAATATGATACAAACAACTTGATAGTAAAATGTGGTAGATGCAACGATTTTAAGCTGATTTAATTATATGTATTCTCATCTCCAATTCACAAAAACCCTAATAAAAGAGAGATAATGCCTTAACCAATTTGGGGGTCATTCACATGCACCGTGGAACTATAAAATTTATGAAATTTGTCCTCTTTTTAATGAAGCCTGCTTTGGTAACAAATGAAACAAATAAATTAGTAATGAGATGCATAAGTTGGTACCTAGAATGAACTTGGGGTTAGAAGTCTTGGTGATCGGGTGGAATCAATAGATGAGTCCTGGAGTTAGAAATAAGACAATAGGTAAGTATGGTGTCTTGAGATTAAATTAGATCACATTAGTGACAATTAAATTAGGCCACATCAATTGGATATAAACAACTTGATAGGAAAATGTGATAGATGTAGCAATTTTAAGCATATTTAATTATATGAGTTCTCATTTACAGTTCATAAAAATCTTTTTAAAATAGAGATAATGCCTTATCCAATTTGAAGGGTCATTCATTTACACCATGGAACTATAAACTTTTGAAGTTTTTCCTTTTCTTAATGAAGTCTACTCTCATTACAAATGAAATAAATAATTAGTACAAAGAAGCATGGAAGGGACTTAGGGAGAACTATTGGAATGTGAATGTTTTTTTTAGTGTTTACTCTTTTCTCATTTAGAGAAAATTTTGATACCACAAAAAAGATGCTGTTGAAAGTAAACAAAAGACCACAGTTTGAGTAAAACACCTAGGGAAATCTTGAGGGATAAAAACATAAAAATAAAAAATAAAAAAGTGCACGAAATTTCCCTAGAAGGAGAACAAAAATAAAATAAAATTGTGACATCTAAAAACCTAATCATAGAGCTTTAACCTCATGCTTGCTTAACAAAGTAAAATCAAGTCAATAGGATATATGGGTGTGAGGATCCATGAAGACACAATTATGATATAATTTGCAATTGAGTTTAATAATAGCAACTCAATAATAGCAACACAATGTGTGTTCACTTAGAAAATTATTATAAGATAAAAATAGAGTTTAAATATTATCTTTGATGGACTTGAAAGGTAATCACATAAGCAAAAGTTCTTACATTTCACTTTATATAGATTATTTGCATCATCCTAGAATGTTTTAAAAGCATTTAAGACTTTTATAGAGTAACTTCCAATTCCACAAAAATATTGTTCTTCTCATCCTAATTAATCATGCATTGCATGGTTTCCAATAAGTCTAAGAACTTTTTACAACCTAATATACACGAGAATTAAAAAAAAGAAAAAACTTTATCTTACCTCAATATAAGGGACAATAAAGCCAGAACATCTATTATAGCTTTCCATTTATTTCCAGCAGAGATAGGAACAATTGCTATAGCTTGGTAGGTAAGTAAGTAAGAATGAGACTACCAAAAAGCACAAAGGTTTGACAAAAAAAAAAAAAAATGACAAATCCTAAGCAAACAAGCAATGCATCGTAAACATATTATTGAAATAGAGAGAATGTGACCTTAACATCAACGCTGAGGTGAGAATTTAGGACAATAACAAATATGGGATTATCGAGAATAATTTTCCAATTCCTTAAATCATACTTTGCTTCTTCCTCCTCCACCATCCACTTTTGCCTTTTGGATTCCCAAGGCAAGGAGGATGATGACCTCTCTATAGCCTCTTTCTTGATCCTTCATGAATGACATGTTTTTTCCTTCACCTCTTTCTTTTGTGTTGTAGACATAGGTGCTAATTTTCCTATAGAATTGGTATTTCCATGTATGTTATGGCATTATAGAGACTATTTGATCAATCACTCTGATAGTATAGTGGTCTAATTTGAAAGTGAATTCAAGAATTGCAGCTTAATGTGTGTTCACTTGGAAAATTATTACAAGATAAAATAATAAAAATCACCTAGATGATTAGGGTTTTGGTTTCTAGAACACAACACTATTGAAAGAGTTATACATTGTCTTTTACGGACTTCAAAAGTAGTAGGTTAGGATTGCTTGCTTTAATTATGTTGTGTGGAATATAATAATCACATATTGCTTCTAACCGTAGCGATAATGTTGGAATTTTGTAATCTATCTATTTTTCAAGCCACAAAGCTTTTATATATTATGTACAATATAATTAAAGAAGAATATATTTCTTTAACATAACATGAAGTTAAGAATTAAACTACAAAGAAAAAGAAAAAAAGAAAAAAAGTGAAATACAAAAAATTCTATAACAAAAGGGAAGGATGGTATTCTACTAAATGCACATACATTTTATTTTATATTTGCATTCTCATTAGTTATATGATTTTAGAAATGTGATATAGGATAGATGGTACTGTTTACATAGGGTAGAAGAATCGCAAGTTTGATGAGATTAAATGAAAGAGGAAAATGATTGGAAATTGTTGTAAAGAAAGAGAGTGCACAAGGATGAACAAGGGCAGAATTGAAAGGAACAAAATTCAAACTAGGGTAGAGTTGAAGGAAATGAAATAAAATTACAATTGACTTTCACCTAATTGCCTTTACAATTAGTGAAATATTTTTTTTTAATTTCCTTTTTTTTCTCATTGAAACCACAAGCTTGCAGGACATGATCATTTGATGTAGTAATATATTGTGCCTAATGTTATTTTCAATAAATTGATTTTTCATAAAATACATCAAGCTTCGCAATTAAACCATGCCATTATGCTTTGTTAAGTGTCATTAGAGCTCAACTACATTTAATTTTAGATATGAACTAGGCTTAAGTTTTAGCTTGGGGTAAATTTTGAAGAAAATCATAAATATAGCAGTTTTTCACACAATTTCTCTCAAGATGAGCAACAATACACTTCCAGAATAAATAGGATTCAATGTCTAGCATAGCAGAACAATATCCAACATAACAATCCAAGTCAGCATAATTGCTTATAACAAGAATAACCATTCACTAGTTTATGTTAAACTAATTATTAGTTTTATGAAAATAATTGTATTAATCAAATACCATTTTAACTTGTTGTAAATCCTATATATAGATGATGGTAGCCTCTTATGTAAATCATCGCATTGAAGTAATACAAGTCATTATAACCACCTAATCTAATCATAATCATAAGTTTTTATAACTACTCAACCTTCTAATCTAACTATGACCCTAATATTGTAACTAAATACTGATCTAATTTGACAAACTGTTAAATTTTATTTAACATATTTCTCTTGTCATGAATAGATGATGTAGTTTATAAGATGTTTTTGTCTTCAATGTTTGGTGAACCACTTTTGATGTCATGCTCACTCAAGTCCTTTAGTCATGGATGCATAGCATGTTAGGACTAATATCAATTTATTTGTTGCTTGATTGAATCATAACCATTGTTTAGATAGTTATATATTGTCCACCTAACACTACATTATCCTATTTTCTCATTTGCATTTTATTAAATCTTATATATAAAAATTTTGCATTGTAAAACAATAATTTTAAAATATTATAAAAATTTCATGGCAAATTAAAATACAAAAGTGTGTGCAGCAATAAGTGGGAACATATTCTAGGTATTGCTTCAATAATTAGTTTTTATTTGGATTTTGTTCAAATTAGACCAAATTTAAAATATGTAAAACATAGTAGAGAGAATAATCAATTTATAATGCTTTCGAATATATGCGCTTTAACATGACCCAAGGGTTCTTCTTGTTGCTTTAGAGGGGTTTTAAGAGGAAGGGTTGTAGATTTTAAGGAGAAAGGTGATAGAGGGTTGGGTCATTGTCCTCTTTGCTGTGGCATGTAGAAAAAATCCATAATCAACAATGAGAAAAAAAACGAAATAGATGGTGAAGGAGGAAGATGCCTCGCACAATGGAGTAAGGAAGTACAGTGCATGAACTCAAAGTCCATTCACAAGGATTCTAAACTCTTTTCTATCTTTAACAATTGCTTTTCCATTGAACTTTAGGTTAAGGTTTCTTTTTAGGCCTTTCTTTAAGGAAGCACTGTAATGGTCAATAGTGAAGTATAATTGGTAGTCTAGTTTAATCTTTAGTTATTCATGTTGTATTATATTCTTAAAATGTCATTTAGTTGAAATATTTTAATATGGTTATGAATGTTGGATTTGTCTGTATGGGAATCTATATGTAAAGACTTTAGATCATTACACTTTTGCTAAAGGTTCCAATTCCTTTGCTCATGCTATATTGTTTTCTTGAAAAATGTCATTTGGTTGAAATCTTTCAATATAATTGTGAATGTTGGATTTGTTTCACATTTGTGTGTGAATATGTGGGTGGAGACTTTAGATCATTATTACACTACAGTTGGAAGATCTAGTTCCTTTTCTTATGTTGTATTATGTTTTAAAAAAATGTCATTTGGTTGAAATATTTGAATATCGTTATGAATGTTGGATTTGTTTTACATCTATATGTGAATCTTTGTGTGAAGACTTTAAATCATACATGTTGAAAGATTTCACACATAGATTTGAAACAAGTCCAACATTGACAACTATATTGAAAGATTTCAACCAAATGACATTCTTTAAGAACACAATATATCATGAGTAAAGGAACTAGATCCTTAAGCTATAATGTAATGATCTAGAGTCTCCACACACAAATTTACACATAAATGTGAAAAAATTCTAACATTCACAGTTATATTGAAAGATTTCAACTAAATGAAAATTTCAAGAGCACAATATAGCATGAGAAAAGGAACCACAACCTTGAGCAAAAGTGTAATGATCTAGAGTCTTTACATATAAATTCCTACACAAACAAATCCAACATTCATAACCATATTAAAAGATTTCAACTAAATGACATTTTAAGAACACAATACAACATGAACAACTAAAGATTAAAACTAGACTACCAATTGTACTTTACTATTAACCACCACAGTGGCTCTTTAAGGGAGGGCCTAAAAAGAAACCTTAATCTAAAGTTTAATGGTGGAACAATTGTTGAAGATAGAAAAGAGATCAGAATCATTGTGAATGGACTTTGAGTTAATGTGCTGTACTTTTTTATTCCATTTCATGAGGCATCTTCCTCCTCCACCTTCCATTTTGAGTTTTTCTCATTATTGATTATGGAATTTTTCTATGAGCCACGAAAAGGAGGACAATGACCCACCCCTCTATCACCCTTCTCCCACTGTTAAAATCTAAAAGCCTTCCTCTTAAAATCCCTCTAAAACAATAGGTAAGAAGAACTTTAGGTCATGTTAAAGTGCATGTATTCGAAAGCATTATAAACTAATTATTCTCTATTACATTTTAGGCATTTTAAATTTGGTTTAATTTGAACAAAAATCCAAATAAAAAATAATTATTGAAGCACACACTTTTATATTTTAATTTGCCATGAAATCTTTATAATATTTAAAATTATATTTTTATAGTAAAATTTTTTATATATGAGATTCAATAAAATGCAAACAAGAAAATAGGATAATGTAGTGTTAGGTGGACAATATATAACTATCTAAACAGTGGACAAAACTTTTGTATTTTAATGATCTAAAGTCTCTACACATAGTTTCCTACACAGATGTGAAACAAATCCAACATTCATAACCATATCAAAAGATTTCAACTAAATGAAATTTCAAAAACATAATACAACATGTGCAATCAATTTTTGGAAATTAGTTAAAAACACATGATATTTTGCAATGACACTTAAATGAAAGGGACGTTATGTGCAACCACCTTATTGTGACTTTTCCCTACATGCCTTGCTTGAGACTCTCTATCGAGCTTTAGCCTCCCGAATAACCTTTTCTCTAGGTGGTTACTTTGTGGTAAGGACTTGTACTTTCCTCCTAAAGCACCTATTCCAAAAAAATCAAACAAGAAGGTTATGTGTATGTAGCTTGGCCACCATTAAACAAAGCATAAATTTGATGCATCCAACTCTTTAATTCTTACACGTATCATGTTTAACCCACAACAAATGAATCATGGAAGGTTCAATACAAAGTCAACAATACAATGACAAATAAAGTTGAAAAAGCAAAAAGAATGTACATATTCTCTAGTCTCTTCATTATTTTTCTTCTCCTCCACATAAGCTATAGTGCCTTTAGAAATGTGATATAGGATAGATGGTATTACTACCTTAGGGGTAGAAGAATCATGGATCTAATGAGATTAAAGGAAAGAGGAAGAGGATCAACAATTGTATGATATAATTAAAGAAGAATTTATTTCTTTTACATAACATGGAGTTAAAAATCAAACTATAAAAAAAAAGTGAAATAAATTTTTTTATAACAAAAGGAAGGAACAACATTTTGCTGAATTTGTACAAATATTTAATTTTTTTTTATGTGTATTTTCATTAATCATATGATTTTAGAAATGTGATATAGAATAAATGGTATTACTACCTTAGGGGTAGAAGAATTGTGGATCTAATGAGATTAAAGGAAAGAGGAAGAGGATCAACAATTGTACGATATAATTAAAGAAGAATTTATTTCTTTTAAATAACATGGAGTTAAAAATGAAACTATAAAAAGAAAGTGAAATAAATTTTTTTATAACAAAAGGAAGGAACAACATTTTGCTGAATTTTTGCAAACATTTAATTTTTTTTATGTGTATTCTCATTAATCATATGATTTTAGAAATGTGATATAGGATAAATGGTATTACTACCTTAGGGGTAGCAGAATTGTGGATCTAATGAGATTAAAGGAAAAAGGAAGAGGATCAACAATTATACGATATAATTAAAGAAGAATTTATTTCTTTTACATGACATGGAGTTAAAAATCAAACTATAAAAAAAAACGAAATAATTTTTTTATAACAAAAGGAAGGAAGAATATTTTGCTGAATTTTTGCAAACATTTAATTTTTTTATGTGTATTCTTATTAATCATATGATTTTAGAAATGTGATATAGGATAAATGGTATTACTACCTTAGGGGTAGAAGAATCGTGGATCTAATGAGATTAAAGGAAAGAGGAAGAGGATCAACAATTGTACGATATAATTAAAGAAGAATTTATTTCTTTTAAATAACATGGAGTTAAAAATGAAACTATAAAAAGAAAGTGAAATAAATTTTTTTATAACAAAAGGAAGGAACAACATTTTGCTGAATTTGTACAAACATTTAATTTTTTTTATGTGTATTCTCATTAATCATATGATTTTAGAATTGTGATATAGAATAAATGGTATTACTACCTTAGGGGTAGCAAAATTGTGGATCTAATGAGATTAAAGGAAAGAGGAAGAGGATCAACAATTGTACGATATAATTAAAGAAGAGTTTATTTCTTTTACATAACATGGAGTTAAAAATGAAACTATAAAAAGAAAGTGAAATAAAATTTGTTATAACAAAAGGAAGGAACAACATTTTGCTGAATTTGTGCAAACATTTAATTTTTTTTATGTGTATTCTCATTAATCATATGATTTTAAAAATGTGATATAGGATAAATGGTATTACTACCTTAGGGGTAGCAGAATTGTGGATCTAATGAGATTATAGGAAAGAGGAAGATGATCAACAATTGTACGATATAATTAAAGAAGAATTTATTTCTTTTACATAACATGGAGCTAAAAATCAAACTATAAAAAAAAAAAGTGAAATAATTTTTTTATAACAAAAGGTAGGAACAACATTTTGCCTAATTTGAGCAAACATTTAATTTTTTTATATGCATTCTTATTAATCATATGATTTTAGAAATGTGATATAGGATAAATGGTATTACTACCTTAGGGGTAGAAGAATCATGGATCTAATGAGATTAAAGGAAAGAGGAAGAGGATCAACAATTGTACGATATAATTAAAGAAGAATTTATTTCTTTTACATAACATGGAGTTAAAAATCAAACTATAAAAAAAAAGTGAAATAAAATTTTTTATAACAAAAGGAAGGAACAACATTTTGCTGAATTTGTGCAAACATTTAATTTTTTATGTGTATTCTCATTAATCATATGATTTTAGAAATGTGATATAGGATAAATGGTATTACTACCTTAGGGGTAGAAGAATCATGGATCTAATGAGATTAAAGGAAAGAGGAAGAGGATTAACAATTGTCATAAGAAAAGAGAGTGATAGTGAATGAGGGCAAAATTGAAGGAATGAAAAGTCGAATTAGAGTAGAATTGAGGGAAACAAAAAGCCAAACTAGGCTAGAACCGAAGGGTATGAAATAAAATTATGATATGTTTTTGCATTATTTCCCTAAAATTAATTACAAAACTTTTTTTAATTATCTTTTTTTCTTGTCGAAATTGCAAGCTTTGAGGGCATGGTCATTTGATGTAGTAGCATAGTTGTTCCTAATGTTATTTTCAATAAATCATTGTGTCATAAAATAAATCAAACTTCACAATTAGACCATGCCATTATAGTTTATTGGGTTTCATTGAAGCTTAACTCCATCTACTTTTAGATATGAACCAGGCTTAAGCTTTGGCTTGGGATAAACATTGAAGAAAATCATATACAAAGTAGTTTCTCACACAATTCCTCTCTAGATTAACAACAAGGTAATTCCACAATAAATAAGATTCAATGTACAACACAACAGAATAATCTTTAGCACAACAATCCAAGTCAACATAAATGCAAGCCAAGTTAGCATAACTACACTTAACAAGAATAACAACTATCTTGTTTCTATTAAACTAATTCCTAGTTTTATAAAGATAGTTATATTAATGAATCCTCTCTAGATGAACAACAAGACACTTCCACAATAAATGAGATTCAATGTCTAACACAACAAAACAATCTTTAGCATAACAATCCAAGTCAGCATAATTGCAAGTCAAGTCAGCATAACTACACTTAACAAGAATAACAACTATCTTGTTTCTATTAAACTAATTCCTAGTTGAGATAGTTATATTAATGAAAAACCATTTTAACTTGCTATAAATCCTATATACATAGCGTTTTTTTGTGAATTATTACATTGAAGTAATACAAGCAAAGACTTACAATAGTGTTTGTCTTCTCTACTCTTATGGTTTACTTTAGTTTGTATTCTTCAAGTAAGCATACCCTTTTCCCAATGGAGTCAATGTAGCCAACTTTGTGTCTTTGAAGTTGAATGAGGCAAATTATATACCTTGGGTGACATAGGTAAAGTGTCTTTTTCAAACTCAGTGCATGACCGATTTAAATTTCTATTATGTTAGATATAGATCAATTGTTTTGCAAATAGTAAAAAATAAATAAATGGTCAAGTGGTTTAGCTTCCTTTGAACCTACTTTCACCCTAATTTACTAATAGTAAGAGAGAGCCTTTTTACTACCTTATGAGACTTATACTTTCATAATTTAGTACACCTTGACTTTTGTTCACTAAACATAAAGATCCATAGTTCACTTCATAAACAAAAAACCCATCATGGCTTTTAACAACAATACAATCACAATTTAGACCACACACGACCTTAACACAAAAATAGAACAACAACTTCAAGCCACACAGCTTGATAATCAATAGTTACAATAACAACACTAAGCCATATGACTTACTTACAAATCACACAATAATATATTACTCTTTCTTTGTAGAAGAAAAATTTATGTGCAATATCAAGCCGATATCTATGTGCCCTTTGTATTCAGTCTTAAGTTTAGTCTTTTAGAAATAATCAAGTAGACAACTTTAACTCATTATAGAAATAAGATGATATGATAGTAAGGTCAGTATATTTGATTTAAGATAAGAACAAACTGAACAAGACCCATAACAAAATATATTGATAAACTGCACAACAAGGTATTCTTGTCTGCACATGTTCATGAATATGTCTTGTAGGTTGCTATAGTGGATCAAAATGTTGGCAAACTATTGCTAAAGTATTCATGGATTCTATCTGTTAGCATTTAAGAGAAGTACAAGGGTATTCTCTCTTCCTTTAATTTGGAGAAGGTATGCTTTCAAATAAAGTCGTGTTTTCTCATGATCCTAGTTTTTCTACCTCTCTTTTGCCTTTTGGTTTTCCCAAATTTTATTTTTACAAAGAAAAAATATAGCATATGATTATATGCTTGAGAGTTTGTATTGCTATTTACCTTTTTGTTGCTTATAGGAGCAACATAGCAGTTGAAGTTCTTACTACACATGAGGTTATTATTGAAATTTGAAAACTAAGGCGTGCTTTTATTAATTAATCATCTTTTCTAATTTAGAAGATAATACAACAAAGGCTACAAATTAAATGTTGAATTATCAATTTAAAACCTTTGGATTAGTAGTACATCATCCAAGTTTGCTATTTTGTTTACTTTTAGAATAATATCATTTGCTTAAGGATTGGAAAAAATGCTTGAGAATCTTATTTGGCTAGAAATTGGCTGATATTGCTTAGGCTTTGGGTTGGTTGTGATTCCATTTGCATATGCATAGCATTGCATGCTTCCTTTCTCAACCTCCCCCTTTTCAAAACAATCATTCCATTCCCCTTACTTTTACTTCCATGGTCAATAGTTGCATGCTGAGAGGAAATTGATATTGTACATTGTTGTTTTGTAGTTTAGCAAATGTGAGACCACAAATGGGCTCCTCGGCCTCTCTCTTGTTGCGCCATTCAATTTGGTGTTGGCAAATTGCTTGAATGAACCAGCACAAATGACCAATTGACTTCCAATTACTATTGTCTAATAGTTCCGTATTTTATCTTTGTTGGTTTTGAACATGTATTGGTGTATGTGTCTTCTTATTTTATCCTTTTGTTTCTCCCTTTTGGCTGGAAAATGGGTGGGAAAGGAAAGGTGGGGAAATTTTATTTGCTATATGGTTCATTAATTACTTTGCATTGTAATATTGGTGAATTGATTAGGCTTTATGACAGGTTCCAATAGTGCGTATTCAAGGTGCAATCAAGAGCTGGCCTCTTCTATTGGGTTGTTCAACTAGCAAGCTTACGTTGATGGTGGATAAGTTTAGTGAGTTACATATTCAAAACGATGGGTCAGATTATAGCTTAGGTAGGTATTAGTTTTTTTTATCCAATTATATAAGGGTTATACTATAATATGAATGAAAGATGTCCAAACGGGAGAGGATCCAAATCCCCATGTACCAGTCTTTGTGGGATGTAGTTGGTGATCATGCATCAGGATCTAGCTCCAATAAGCCTATCTCTAGTACAACAAATGACCTGAAATATGACTGGTCCTCTTTTAAGCTTGCTACAAGTGACTACCATACTAGGATTAGGCACTCGAGCATTCAGCCATTTTATGTTATTAGCTTATTTCAGAGTCCTGCTGCCTAGGGGCCTGTAAAATCTTGTTGTATTTCCATACCATCTACTATGAAATTACTTTTGATATCTACCAAGAAGAATGAGCTATGTCAAATTGAGTTAATATATTTTTAAAGAGTACATGACTTTGTCGTTAACTGCTTATTTAACATATCTTTGTTTGTTATGTTTACATGTAGGTCATTTCTTTTTTGGAATATATGAGAATTGATAAAGAAAATATTCATAGGACAATCATACGCTGTCCCAAAATTTTTGCAACCAGCATTGAGAAAACTCTCAAGTCAAAACTTGAATTCCTCACTGATCTTGGTGTTTCAAGAGCTCACCTTCCTCGTGTACTTAAAAAAATATCCAGAGCTTCTTGTGTCTGATGTCGACAGAACTCTACTTCCTAGGTAATGCTCTCATGTTTATATAAATGCTTAATAATTCAGTATCATTATCACCTCCTCTATTATTGCCCAGCAAGAATTACGGTATTAAAGAAAAGTTGCCTGCATAGGCCCTCAAGTTCTTCCACTGAGGCAAGAATCTATTCATTTCGAGAAAGTAAGCCATCGTTGTGTTGCTGAACAATTTTCACATGCCATAAGTTGAGTGCAAGACCCCCATTTTCTGACCCCCATTTTCTCATATTTCGGATGCCTCATCATTCAAAGGGAAAAAGTAAAATGAATATAAATTACTTCTACAAAGTCTAATCATATTCTGTTGATTACAGTGCATAAATCTGTGATTTTAATGACATAAGCTGAATCTACTTGTTGAAAAAGTTTCCATGGATTTAAGCATAATTCTTGTCTTTGTGAATCCTGGGGTCTATACTTGATGAAACTAGGGCTATCGGGAAAAGGAGATTGTATCTATGGTCCGTAGATTCTCTCCTCTACTTGGATACAGCATCCGTAAGGTTTTGAGACCAAAGGTAGAGTTCCTTGTGAACACAATGGATAAGCCGATAACTGACGTGGTGGATTATCCAAGGTATCTTAGCTACTCATTGGAGAAGAAGATAAAACCAAGATTGTGGGTGCTGAAGGGAAGCAATGTTAAGAGTAGCTTGAAGGATATGCTGGGTAAAAGCGATGAAGATTTTGCTGCCGAGTATCTAAGTGTAGGAAGCATGTCTGTTCCTGTTCCCCAGCACATAGATGATAGATGAGGTGCCTGAATCATCTTGGGATTTGTAAACAGTATACCTCAGATTAAAAAGAGTACTAGTGTAACTACACGATTTAGGATCATGGTAGAGTTGTCGATGTAGTTTAAGGTCAACTCTAAAGAGCGTAGTGTACATAACGATTAATGATAATGCAACTTTTTTTTTCTTTCAGTTATGGCTTCCAGAAACACCTTTTCTTTCTCTCTCTCTCTCTCTCTCTCTCTCTCTCTTTCTTTTTTTTTGGGGTTTTTGGATTGGTTGATTGTAGTCGTCCACTTTAATGGATCATTTGCAAGTTCCTTTTGAACTAGTTTTTGTAACCAGCACCCAATTAACAAAGTGGATGTAATGCACTAATTACTCCAAACTCACAGATCAGTGGAATTGGTGTGCAATGTCTTTGTTTCCCATATCATTAACATGTTTGTTTTATTTCCCATTTTGGATTGTGCGAAGAAAATATGAAGCTACTCCCAATTAGGATGTTAATTGCGGAGAATTGTACTTCAGTAAATACTGCAAATGATTTCTAGTTTAGGTTGTCCCTCTACTCCTTAACTGCAGTCCTATAATTCTGTCTTCCTCAGAAAAGAAATTCTACTTTCATTCTCTTATCGGTCTTTTCTCCCTGTTTGAAGGTTTTCTTTAGATTTGAGTGATTTCTGGTTATGGTAAAAAAACATCTTGATCCATGTATTAAACAAGAACACATCTCACTTGTAACTCGGCTTACACGAATACAGTCACAACGACAGACAAGCACTGCCAAAATACGTAGTCACTCTGAAGAAGGATCGAAGTGAACTTTTCCAGCAAAGGACAAAGCGGGATGAAATACCGTATGAGCATATTTGGAAGACAGAAACCAGTGAAATAGTGAACCTTTCCTGAATGTAGATATTTTCTTCTCTTGATCTAGGCTGGCCACTGGACTGGAATAGTTTGTTGGTTACTAACAGTGAGCAATGACTGCAATAAAGCCATAAACGAGAGCAACCCTCTCATTGAGCCCGTCCAGTGGCTTTCAAATGCTGTTGTTTGATCTTCTTGAGTGCAGCAAGCACCTCACCCATGTTTCTCCTCTCTTCTGGAGGCTCTGCAGAACAATCGAGGGCCAGTCCCATGATTGATAATACACAATTTTTCTCGGCAGAAAATTGTTCTCTCTCTGTACTCCACAAGTTGGCATCAAGGACTTCTAGTATTGCATGTGGAAGTGACGCTTTTACCCATTGCCTCAGATTTTCCTTCCCACAAAAAATTTCATCTGTGGGTTTCTTTCTTGTGAAAGCCTCCAAAAGGAGAATGCCATAACTATACACATCACCACGTCTGGAAACAATTCCTTCCAGTCCATATTCTACAGATGAACAGAACAATTTCTCCATCATAAACATACCCAAAGCTACTGTACTATAGTTTGAAAACGAAGCTAAGAAACAGTACCTGGAGCCATGTACCCTATAGTTGCCAGGGTCATGGTTTGCGTTATAGAATCCCCTCCGCTTACGAGCTTTGCAAGACCGAAATCGGCCACATGCGCAATCATATCTTCATCCAGCAGTATATTACTGGGCTTCAGATCGCAGTGGATGATAGGTGTTGGAAGACCATGATGGAGATATTCCAGCGCAGATGCAACGTCTATCATTATGTCCAACCTCTGTAGCATATTCAAACAGCAATTCTGTGAATGGAGGCACTTCTCAAGGCTCCCATGAGGCATGTACTTAAGGACCAAAGCTTTGAAATCCAAGTCATTGCTACAGCTGCTTATGACTTTGATTAGATTTCGGTGACGAATCTTGCATAATACTTGGCATTCAGCATCAAAACTCTTGAATGTCCCCTCCAGTTGCAGGTTGAAGACTTTTACAGCAACATTCAATCCATCTGGGAGTATTCCTTTGTATACCGAGCCAAAACTTCCTGTTCCAAGTAGGTTGCTTTCACTGAACCCATTTGTTGCTCGTACAAGTTCATGGTACGAAAATCTTCTCCATGTTGCTAGAGATAACGGATCTGTCTCAACTGTGGGTTTCATTTTCCTTTTTCTATATCGTATGAAATAAAGCACGAGCAGCAGTACGAGTATTATTGCTATTGCTGGTAAGGTATATTTCAAGACGACCAATACAACTTTCCTTGAATGTGGAAGAGTGACGTTCTTGCATGGCGGGACTTGCAACCGCTTTGCACCACAAAGTGCATCATTACCAATAAATGCTTGAGCAGAGAAGTTTCCAAAAGGCCCTCCCTCAGGAATTTCTCCATGCAGTCTGTTGAAGGATAAATTCAAGTATTTCAGGTATGAGAGTGCTTCCAAGGACTTGGGAATCGTTCCAGAGAGATTATTTCCGGACAAATCCAAGAGCTCCAAGCTTACCAAGTTGCTAAATGATTCAGGAATAGGGCCTTCTAATTCATTCTGTGCCAAGGAGAGATTAACTAAATCTTTAAGGCCCTGAATGCTGCTTGGTATATTTCCTGAAAACCGATTATGCGATAAATCTATGGCAGTGACGACCTTCAGATTCCCAATATTTGATGGGAGAGGTCCACTCAAAGAATTTGATGATATGTTTACATACAATATATATGCAAGGTTTCCCAGCGTGGAGGGTAAAGTGAAATTAAATCCATTGGAGCCTAATGACAGTCTTCTTAAAGATGTAAGATTACCCAAGCATGAAGATACGGGTCCAAAGAGCTTGTTGTTATCTAAGAACAAGTCTGCCATTCTCTTTAGTTGACACAATTCATATGAGATATTCCCTTCTAAACTATTACCATTGAGATACAAACCTTGAAGCTGCTGTAGATTGCCTATAGAAGCTGGAATAGATCCAGTCAATTCATTGAATCCTAACTTTAAGACTGTCAAGCTGCTTAAGTGGCCAACATCTTCAGGTATGCTGCCACTCAGATTGGTATTCCTAAGTTCAAATTGTTGAAGAGATGTAGAGAGATTCCCAATTGTATTTGGAAACATGAGATTCAATGGATTATCTGAAAATTGTAAAATCTTCAAACTTTTACAGTTCGTCAATGAAGTGAGAATGCTTGATTCTACATTAGAAGATTCAGCCCATAGTTTGTTGTCCTCAAAGTTGAGCAACTTAAGTCTTCTTAGATTACCAAGACTCCTGGGAATGGGGCCAGTGAATGAGTTATATGCAATCTCAAGGTCAGTGAGCTTAGATGCATTGGAGATAGAACTGGGTATTCTTCCACTGAGATTATTCCCCCCTATACCAAGAATCTCAAGATTTGGAAGCCAAAGACCCATACTCGATGGAAGACTGCCTGAAATTTCATTATTTGTTAGTGCTATGTTTTTCACCGTAGAGATGTTAAAGAGTGTATGTGGGAGGAATCCATTGAGGTTATTGAACTGAAGTCCCAAAACTTCAAGCTTCTGAAGATCACCAATCTCATCTGGTACTGGACCTGCGCAACAATAATACCATAATATATATATTACTCTCTTGTCAACTCTCTTTGATTCTTTTATTTTTCAAATTTTTGCAATTGTCAAAACAGGACATGGTAGATTACTTGAATGAATTACAGCATATATTGCAGGAAACTCTCAACAAGCTAAACAGGCCGACTTGCGCTCATTTGAGTTGGGTCCATCACAACCCAAAGTTAAATGTTTAGGTCTTCATTCATAATATTGGGTCAGACTTAAAAGTTTACCTTGAATGAAGATCACCACTAGTCTATAAGATGATTGAAAGAGATGCTCTATGATTACAAATAGCATGGATTAGTAGAAGTTACACAAAACTTGATACCCTACCTGTCAAGTTGTTGGAGTCGAGATAAAGTTCTGTCACCTGGCTCAAGTTTCCAATAGTTCTTGGTATGCTCCCGCTGAAATTATTATAGGAGAGTGATAGCATATGAAGCTTCCCACATTGCTGAAATTCGGATGGAAGTGGACCAACAATGTGATTGTCAGACAAATAGAGTCCCTCAAGTATAAGATTTTGACATATATTTTTTGGAAGGCTTCCAGACAACTTGTTCCCGGTGAAACCCATATTTTTTAGAGAAGACATGTTGAACAAAGCCAAAGGAATTGACCCAGTTAAGTCATTGTACTGTAGATTCATGAGCTCCAGCTCTACAAGATGATTAATCTCCTCTGGAACTTCTCCTGCAAACGAATATGTGTACATAACTCTCGGAAACTTACTCATTTAATTACTACGAAGAATCTATATGTCCGCAATACCAAAGTTAAGGTTTTTTTTTTTTTTAATTGTTATTCCAGTCCCTTCCTATAGGAACCCCAATTCAAAATAGTTCACATATTTGGAAGGCACTAAACCACTTCAAACTTGGATTAGTTTCAATTACAATATACAAAATGTTCAGACAAAAACCTTCTATTTGACATATGAAAGAATTAGAAAGTAGATGAATATACTAGAAGCAAAGCAATATTTGCCTACGAATGTGGGGACAGAGATTCAGTTGGCCTTTGGCTAAGACCATGTCCTACTTAGTTTAGAAAAGCGGAAAGTTGGTGGTGAAGGAGAATGGATGAGCCCCGCAATTCATTTCTTCTGAAAATGAGCCCAGAAAGGAAGATCATCCTTTTTTATGAATTGGTTTCTCTTCTTTCATTTCCTTATTGACCGAAGCCACGAAACAAATTACCTTTCATCAAATGAAAGGTTTGCAAAATTTTTTTAGATTAGTACGTCTCAAGCTAACAATTAAAGGAGAAAGAAACTCAACCTGCAACTCCATCGTACCTTCAAGGCCAGTATGCTCAAGATATAACTCCCTAAGTGTTGTCAGGTTTCCAAGTTCTCTTGGTATTCTTCCTGTGTCCCACAAATAAGAGAGGATTCAGAGAGATTACAATATGTTTCGATCATAATGATTTGGTTATACAGAAACCTGAACGTTCACATCTATTTCATTGACTTGGATTGCTCAAATTATGTATAAAATGACAGAAAAATAAAAATTAATATAAATAATGGCATAAAAGTAGATTTGAATCAGGGAAGAGAAAGGTGTTTCCGTTGGGCATCTCAGTCCTCGGTTGGCTGTCTTTGTTGGAGGCGGCAAATCTCGGGTATGCTTGAAGCTATGGTTTACGACGGCTTTGGTGGGCCCTGTTTTTTCTGAGAGCAATCTGATACATGGGATTTTCCATTGTGGGCTAATAGTATTTGTTTTCGCTTCAGTTGCGGGAAGAGATACAAGGTAAACGTCGGATTATGGTGTTCAGTAGGAAGAAAAGGTGAAAGCTTTTTGAGTGGCTCAACGTGGATGGATGTGGCGTCGAGGGTTTCTCTATGTGTTCCTAAGATCTTCTTGATCTGCTTCTTACCATTCTCTTCATCGTTTGCTCCCCGTTAACTCGGGATGCTTCCGGGTAGGAAAGTCTAGTTCATTTCTTTATTCTTTCTTTTGGAACCTAGTTTTTCCACGACCCTATCATAAACATAAAAAGAGATGAGAGCAAACAAAAGTTTTCTATCGGACGTGGCCCGCTTGCTAGCTAACGATGATTCACAATGAGAACGATATAGTACTGTTACCTGGAAGTGGGTTATCGCTGAGATGAAGGAGTCGCAGCGAAGTTGAGTTAAAAATGGCGGTGGGTATGGGACCTGTAAACTGATTATCATACAGATACAGCTGTTCAAGTTTTGGTAGAGATCCTAACCATGGGGGGATCTGTCCCTCCAAGTTGTTGTATCCGAGGCTTATTATCTTCAAGCGGCGCAAACCGGCCAACTCGCTAGGTAGGGAGCCATGAAAGCTGTTGTTCTGGAAGAGTAACTCAACAAGAAAGGACAGATTACCGAGCTGGGGAGGGATGGTGCCTGTAAGATTCATACGAGAAAGGTCCAAGGCTGTGACTCGAATATGGCGAAGGCCGCAAGTGACACCAACCCAGTTGCAAACCGGCGTGCTGGTGGACCAGTTTTTTGCCAAGATATTATGGGGGTCATGAGTGATTTGTGCCTTGAGAGCTAGAAGAGCAGATTGGTCCGTGCTGATGCTGGTTACTATTGCTGCCTTGACGGAGCCACACGCTGACAGACCATAGTGCACCAGCATCGCCACAAAAAGGATAAAGGGAGGAGCTGCCGCCATAGATGACGGATGTGTGATGATTAACTTGAGTTCAGAGAAGACGATATAGGAAGAACAAGGGAGTATATGACCAGAACTGAGTAAAAACAGATTTTAAATATACAAACCCAGGGAGATAAGTTGCCTGGAAACGAAGATAAAAGCTGGTCAAGACTCTGCGGAAGTCCAATGTCAGCTTGATTAAACTCAGCCATGACTTCTGGCTTAAAGCTAGAGACGTCGGACGGCCGTATTGTCAAATAATTGATAGATATTGATTGGGAAATGACAATAAAAAAGAAAAGAAAAGGAAAGAGACAGATAAACAACACCATGCTATCATCCGAACTGTTCGGAACTTAACTTTAATCTCTGTTGTGCACAAACTGCACTCTTAAGGAGTTTCTTGAAATTCTACATTATTACATTAAAAGAATTTCACCTCTGATTATTACTCTTATTGGATTCATTCGCGTGGTACGTACAGATTCGTTCATGTACAGCAAGAACTAATCCTGATAACATCTGTGTAAAGCGCTGTTGGCTGTAGGTATGCTAGAATATTTTTTATTTCTTGGCGGCGGTGGAATACTGGAACTTGAGAAATCGGAACTTCTGATTTTCCCACCTACTTGACTAAGAGTTTCTACAAACTACGACGCTCTAAAGAGCCTTTATGTCTCAGCATCAGCAAGAATTTCATAGATGGCGGCCATAAAATGTCCCCTAGACCTAATGGTTCTTTCTCTGATTTTCATTTTATTATGCCTTTAATCTTACCACTCACAGATCTCAACTTATAGAAAATTGTTGTTTGAAAATGGTGTGTTCAAACACTTTGGTCTTGAACACAGCTCTTGCGGATATATTTTAATACAAATAAGGTAACGCAATATTAAAACCATAATATCCAACAAAGAAAATCAAACTAGCATAGTAGTTTAACAACAGTAAACGTAAGATCAAAACTACCTGCCGGCTTAGTGAAAAACTAGCAGGGCTTAGAACCTCATGGCTAAGTGGTTAAGGAGAAAGTATACTTCTTTTTCTTTTTCTCTCCCTCACATATGAAAGGAAAATGTGTTGAGATACACTTCGGAAAGAGACATAAATATATAAAGGGATGAACACTGGTCCAACTCGTCAAAAGAACTTTACTGATAGCCATGCCCTTCAACGGTTCAAAGAGCGAACAAATTAACATTCCAAATTCGTCGAGGTCAAAAGAATATAGCACCAGAAAACAGCCAAGCCACGAAGCATCCATTGTCAAAGTTCCAAGCTACAGTTTGAAACACTTGTCAGAGCACAATCACGCGAAACTTTCGGCGAATATAAAAGGAAGCGTTTCGTGATCGTCACCCTTGTGATGCTTATTTTATAAGAACTTATATTCGTCCGCTTGTGATGGGAAAGCCCCCAGGTCAAAGTTACAGAGAGTACCGTGGGAACGCGTGGAAAACGATGCTCCTGAGAAGTTGAAGTTTCAAGCCCCTGCGCTCCAAACGATGCTCCTTTGAAAGATGACTTCTTTCCAGACGGTGTTGTCTTACACTTTCCGCAAACATTCTTATATCCGTCTGGTCGTATCATAACCACATTCAAATTAAATAAAACCAAAGCTTTGAACTCGGAAGGATAACTTAGAATAGGGCAACAGTTCGAAAGATTTCTAAGCTTTACCTTGTAATCATGGGACTAGAGATTAGAAAATTATATGTTCGGGTAAACCATTACAATTAACAAGATCGATGGGGTGACTGTTTCCTTTCATTTTCACACCTTCTGATATCTTTCCTTTTAATCTAGTCATGTATGGTTTTCATGGTTATGCTTTTGTTATGTCACCTTTTTGCTTTTGTTATGCCGTAGAGCTTAACAACGTTAATAAAATTTATACAATGCCATGCGCATCATAAATCTCCAATAAATTAACCTCAGCTATGCATGACAGTAATTTTTTTTCCCCGTATTATTGGGTTTACAGGTGGAGATTACGGTTATCTTTAAGTTATAGGGGTTTCAATCTTAACGCAACCCTAATGTATATTTTGAAAAACCTGACCGTTGAAACCATTTCTTCTCTTTATCTTCCTCCCCCCATTCGAAAGCTTGCAGGAACACTGAGAATTTCATTGTTTCTATAATCAGAACCCTGGCTAGTGCATAGATATTTTGGGATTTCAGTTTTGTGACAGTTAATTCCAGCTTCAGGTTAATCTAGGTTTTCTTTTTCTTTTTTTTTCCCTAATTTTTTCAAACTTCAAAGTTCTTTTCATTTTGCGCTTTTAGTATACAGGGACTGAATTCAAATTCCGAGTCTTATGATAAATTTCTTAAATCATCTGCTTTGGGGGTTTAGTCCATCAAATAAAAGTCATGGTTCAAAATGATCTTACGATCAAGTATAGATTGGTATGTGTCTCCGTGTCATATATGGTTTGCTTTTGTGCCTATATCATTTCTATATGTAAAAGTAAATTTCACATCAGGAAGCCCACGAAAAGTTTGGCTTTTAAATGTTTATAGATCGGCAGGAAGTTTAATATGAAGACCTCAAGTGAATATGAGAAAGGTGGAGGTAGTTTCTAACTATTGATACAACATTTAGATATAAATGCTTTAATGTTATATGATTTCTTAGCCTTTTTTTTTATGCGTTTCGATGGAGTTTATGGGGTAACTTCATTCTCTGTTATAATCATAGTTTGGTGTTCAGATTCTAACAGTGATTTTTCGATATTTACTTGGGGCTAATCTTGCACTAAAATGATGGAACGGGCAAAACTTACACATCTAAACTATTCAAAACACATTGAAGCACATGGCATACTGGTTTCTATTCAAAACTATTCAATATTTAAGATAATTAACTCTTCTATCTGTCAGGCACTTGCTGTGGAGCTGCTTCCAATAATATGGGCTGTTGAATGAAACATGAATGTGAACTTGTTTTGTCGCTCCTATAAAGACGATCTTTGGCATATCATGCGAGTAAGAAACGTCCTTGCTCATTATGATTCCTGCTTTATACATTTCCATTTCTACTGTTGGGCTCTGCCCCACTAGATCGACTGAGTTGTAAAGTTCAAAAATATTCAGAAAATGTTGGGCTTGACATCAGTGTCCATTCTTTCTGTATTTGCTTCTTGTGTATGTCTTTCTTGCCACATTTGATTTCTGGTTTTAAAGCTGCAAACATGAACGCGATCAACTTCAGCTCTAGCTTCGTAGCTGTGAATAGGGAGGGCATGATTTGATTATGTGTTTATAGTTGTTTCATCCCGTCTTTTAAGATGTTTTTCTGATAATACACTGCCGCATTTCCTTTACTTGACCTGGCTTAACGAAAAAGTTTAATGTTTGAATGATGAAGCCCTACTTTTCCATTTTCCCAAGTCACTTTTTAGTTGAAAAGATGCTAATATGGATTTAGGCATTGCCCTTTATGACATTTTTTTCAGTGTTAGTAATCCTAGTCTAAGATACAGGGAGGCCCATGATGCTAAATTATAGTTTGTATTTAGGGTTTCACGGTGCTTATCATAAAAACTGACTTCTGAATTCAAGAATAAACTGTTCTCTGTTTCTGTTTGATCGACAATTTAATCTGTCAATGTCTTTTAAGCCTGTAAAATTTCCTTGACTTTCTTTCGGTATTATTCTTGGGACAGGGAATAATAACGCTGTGGTTATGAAATTTTGCTGCGATGATAAGTGAAAGCAGAACATCCACTGGCTAGTATGGCTCATAAGCCTTCCACAGTAAGAGTTGGAGGTGGAAGCGGGGGGACGCCAACAGCACTTTTATGCTGGCCCATTTTCTGGTTCATGAGAAGCTTGATTGGGTTCCTTAGAAGAATATTTTAGGAGAAATGTTAAGGATTACATCAAACAAGCCTTTAATCTTCAGCAATATGTTCCATTACACTAGTTTTTCATTTCTCACACTTGTTGACACTTGATAATCATCTCTAGATTTCTCTCACAAGCATTGAGTCAGCTCTGGCTACAGTTTATGCCTATTTTTCTGGGGACTATCTGTGAAACTCCGTCCTTATAATTTACAACAAGTACTTTGGTTATACCTCGTACTTCTCTTGGTAAAAGATCAGCTCCTTTTCTTGTTTTACGACATCTGCAACTTTTCAGTTCTGTATGAAACTTCTGGCAGAAAAATTAGGATCTATTTGACATATATAAAAATTAGAAATTAGATGAATCTGCTAGAAGCAAAGTAATGTTTACGTATGAATGTGTGGACAAATATTCTTTTGTTGGCCTTTGGCAATTGATTTACAAAAGAGGAAAGATGGGGAAGGAGAATTGATGAGCCTCTCAATTCATTTCCTCAGAAAATGAGCCCTCAAAGGAAGATCATCCTTATCTATGAATTAGTTTCTCTTCTTTCATTTCTTCATTGACTGAAGCGATGAAACCAATTTCCTTTACCCTCTTATCTTTTCATGAAATGGAATGTTTACAAAGATTTACTTGGATTACTACGTCTAAAGCTAAAAATAAAAGGAGAAAGAAACTCGAACCAACGACTCCATCGTACCTTCTAGGCCAGTATGCAAAAAATATAACTTCCTAAGCGTTGTCAGGTTTCCAAGTTTTCTTGGTATTCTTCCTGTGTACCACATATAAGAGAGGATATAGAATGAAATTCCACATTAAATTAATATTTTCCATTCGTATTGACTTACAGCCATGATACAGAAACCTTGACGTTCACATCTTTTTTATTAACTTGGATTGCCCAGAGTGGGTATATTTAATGATAAAGGTATAAAATGACAAAAAATTAGAAAATGATATAAAGTAGAAGTGAATCAGGGAAGAGAAAGGTATTTCCGTTTGGCATCTTCGACCTCGGTTGGCTGTCTTTGGCCGCGGCGGCAAATCTTAGGTATACTTGAAGCTATGATTTACGACGGCGTTGGGGGCCCTATTATTTCTGCGAGTAACCTTCTGTTTTTGATTCAGTTGCGGGAAGAGAGAGGTAAACGTCGGTTTATGATATTCAAGAGGAAGAAGAGGAGAAAGCTTTTCTTCTTTGTGTTCCTAAGCTCTG
The DNA here is from genome assembly GCA_028551485.1 of Casuarina cunninghamiana. Classification (NCBI taxonomy): domain Eukaryota; kingdom Viridiplantae; phylum Streptophyta; class Magnoliopsida; order Fagales; family Casuarinaceae; genus Casuarina; species Casuarina cunninghamiana. Next base: position 8,577,884 of record CM052364.1, read on the forward strand.
CTTGATCTGCTTCTTACCTTGTCTTCATCGTCTGCTCCCCGTTAACTCGGGTTGCTTCTGGCCAGAAAAGTGTAGTTCATTTTTTTATTCTTTCTTGTCGAACCTGGTTTTGCCGCGACCCTTTCATAAATATTGCACGTAAAAAAAGATGGCAGCAACAGGAGGTTTTCTATCGGACCTGGCCTACTTGCTAGCTAATGATGATTTGCAGTGAAAACGATGTAGTACAGTGTACCTGCAAGTGGGTTATCACTGTGGTGAAGCAGTCGCAGCGACGTTGAGTTAAAAATGCCGGTGGGTATGGGACCTGTAAACTGATTATCATGCAGATACAGTTGTTGAAGTTTTGGTAGAGACCCTAACCGTGGGGGATCTGCCCCTCCAAGTCGTTGTATCCGAGGCTCATTATCTTCAAGCGGCGCAAACCGGCCAACTCGCTAGGTAGGGAGCCATGAAAGCTGTTGTTGTGGAAGCGTAACCCTACAAGAAAGGACAGATTACCGAGCTGAGGAGGGATGCTGCCTGTAAGATCTATATACGAAGGTCAAAGGCTGTGACTCGAACATGGCGGACGCCGCAAGTGACACCATCGATTCCTTTGAGCTTCTTCTGAGCTGTGACTCAAAATTGTACATTTTTCGAGTAGAGCTTTGATTCCCAATAATCTGAGCTAAATTGAGGTATATTGAGCATATTGTGAGATTAAGGTTGAATATGATAAAATGAATATTTTTTTGCACAATGAATATACTTAAAATGCTTAAAATTGAATAAAAGTTAATTGAGGAGAAATGTTTTTATATATAAACATTATTTAAAAATTATATCTTTTTTTATTAAACTAAAGAGAGAAAAGAGACTAGAATAACAAACTGACACAAAATTAAAGTACTTCAAATTTATTTTTTCGGAGTTGCTGCTTTCCGCAAGCCAAACTATAATTACCTCCTGTTGGAATTGCTGCTGTCCCTGCGGTAATTCCGGCCTCAAGGTCTTGATGGCAACCGCAGTATTATCCAGAAAACCTTTATAGACAGGTCCATATCCACCTTCATCAATCGTCTGCAAAATATTGAAGTGATCGGTTGCAACTTCAATGTCATCCATAGCATATCTTCTATATTTGACAACGCTGGTTGACTGCGATTCCATTGCTCTCTTCCTCTCTTCTGCCTTCTGATTCCTTCATTTCCACTCCTTTTCTTTTCTGAGTCTCCATTTCTGCTAGCCATTGTTGCATCTGGGATGCTTCCAAGGCAGTCTTTGCTTTTTGCCTTTCAATTTCTGCCAAAGCCAATGCAACCTCTTCTCCAAGCTTCTTTTGCTTCAATTTGTGTTTTTCGTCTGTCTTCCATTGTTGAAGTTCTCTTGCTTGGATACAGAAATAGTGGTGTTCCAGGTTTCCTCTGTCGTGGTCTACTAATAAGATCATTGCATGATGAAACGTCATAAATAGTAGAAGCTATAATCTGATCTTACCTTCTATCTGTTTGCAACAGCTTCTTTGCAAGCTGAGTCATACATTTCTATAGTTTCCTTTAGATAAAGACATAGTCTCCTCATTTCAATCTCCGGAGCTCTAGGTCCAATGTCATAATTCAATTATCAATTCTCTAACAATCAAATTAAAGAGTCTTAAAATATTTAACCCAAAGGCTTATATCAAATGATTAGTTCTTTATTGGACAAATAGCAACGGAAGATTTGATGCCTGATCATAATTTTATGCTATCCTCTCAGTGTTCACCTATTGATGACATCTATCAATGATGCAATGTTTTAGCCAAAATAGTTTTTCACGTACTGGGGTCTGTGAGGAACTAAAGCTCCGAGGACTGTCCGAGTAGGATTCTACTTTGATAGGCGATTGTGGGTCTGATGACATTAAATTAGACTACATTAGCAACGATCAAATTAGACCACAGAAATTGGATATAAATAACTTTATAGTAAAATGTGATAGATGCAGCAATTTTAAGCAGATTTAATTAGATGAGTTCTTATTTCTTGTTCATAACAGTCCTTAAAATAGAGTGATAATGCCGATCCAATTTGAGGGGTCATTTACTTGCACCATGAAACTACAAAATTTATGAAACTTGTCCTCTTCTAAATGAAGCTTGCTCTCATAAAGAATGAAATATATAACTACCATATAGAAGCAAGGAATGGATCACAAGAATGAACCTGGGATAGAAGTTCCAGCAATGGCAGGAATCGGAGGATGGAGTTCTAGAGGTACAAACGCAACAATAGGCAATTGTGGTCGAATAAGATTAAACTAGACAACAGCAGCGATGATCAAATTAAACCACAAAAATTGGATATAAACAACTTGATAGTAAAATGTGATACGTGCAACAATTTTAAGCAAATTTAATTAGATGTGTTCTCATTTCTAGTTCATAAAAATCCTTAAAGAAGAGATATAATGCTTGAGCCAATTTGTGGGGTCATTCACTTGCACCATGCAACTATAAAATTTATGAAGTTTGTCCTCTTCTAAATGAAGCTTGCTCTCATAGTAAGTGAAATAAGTAATTAGTATAGAGAAGCATGGTATGGGTCCCTAGAATGAACCTGGGAGCAATCGGGAGGAATCGGTGGATGAGTTTTAGAGGTAGAAATGCAACAATAGGTGATTGTGGTCATATAAGATTAAACTAGACCATGTGAGCAATGATCAAATTAGACCACAAAAATTGGATATGAACAACCTTATAGTAAAATGTGATAGATGCAATCATTTTAAGCTGATTTAATTAGATGAATTCTCATTTCTAGTTCATAAATTCCTTAAAAAAGAGATATAATGCCTTTGCCAATTTTAGGGGCCACTCACATGCAATATGAAACTATAAAATTAATGAAGTTTGTTCTCTTCTAAATGAAGCTTGCTCTCATAACAAATAAAATGAATAATTAGTGTAGAGAAGCACGAAATGGGTCCTTAGAACGAACTTGAGGGTAGAAGTTCCAGCCATCAGGAGGAATTAGAGGATGAGTTCTAGAGGTAGAAACGTGATGATAGGCGATTGTGGTTAGATGAGATTAAGCTAAATCACAGTAACGATGATCAACTTAAACCACAAAAATAGAATATAAGTAACTTGATAGTAAGATGCGATAGATGCAAGAATTTTAAGCAAATTTAATTAGATGAATTCTCATTTCTAGTTTATAAAAATCCCTAAAAGAGAGATATAATACCTTAGTCAACTTGAAGGGTCATTCATTGGAATCATGGAACTATAAAATTTATGAAAATTTTCCTATTCTAAATGAAGCTTGTTCACATAACAAGTGAAATAAATAATTAGTGCAAAGAAGCATTGAATGGGTCCCTAGAATGAACTTGGGCTAGAAGTTCCAACTATCGGAAGGAATTGGTGGATGAGTTCTAGAGGTACAAACACGGACAATAGACGATTATGGTTGAATGAGATTAAACTAGACCACATTAGCAATGATCAAATTAGACCACAATTTTCGGATATAAACAACTTGATAGTAAAATGTGATAGATGCAATGATTTAAAGCAGATTTAATTATATGTTCTCATTATAATTCATAAAAATCCATATAAAAGAGAGATGATGAATTAGCCAATTTGAGGGGTCATTCACATTCACCATAGAACTATAAAATTTATGAAATTTGTCCTTTTCTTAATGAAGTCTGCTTTGATAACAAATGAAACAAATAAATTAGTACTGAGATGCATGGAATGGGTACCTAGAATGAACTTAAGGTTAGAAGTCGTGGTGATCGGGTGGAATCAGTGGACGAGTCTTGGAGTTAGAAACACAATGATAGGCAATTGTTGTGTCTTGAGTTTAAATTGGATCACATTAGCGACAATCAAATTAGACCACATAAATTGAAAATAAATAACTTGATAGGAAAATGTTATAGATGTAGCGATTTTAAGCAGGGTTAATTATATGAGTTCTCATTTACAGTTCATAAATCCATATAAAAGAGAAACAATGCCTTATCCAATTTAAGGGGTGATTCATTTACGCCATGGACTATAAAATTTATGAAGTTTGTTCTCTTCTTAATGAAGTCTGCTTTCATTAAAAATGAAATAAATAATTAGTACAAAAAAGCATGGAATAGGACTTGGAGAGTGCTACTGGAAAGTTGATTCAATGTTCGATTTAAATATTTTACAAGAGGTGACTCTTATATACAGTTGCATACACGCACAAGCATTCTAGGCTATAGGAATGTATAGTGTTGTGTCATGCCTACATTATAATACATAAACCCAACTTATTTAACTTACTAATACTCTAATCAATATTAGCCTTTATCTGTGAAGTCCTTCTTGCTGGAAATCCCTAATTTGATAGTAATTTTCTTTTATATGTTTGGGTTTGTGACAGCGCTCAGAAACCAGTTTGATTTGCTACCTAGATTCAAATTTGGATTTGAATGCTTTTTTGGTCTCTACTCTTTCCTAATTTAGAGAAGTTTTTGATACCATAAAAAAGATGCTGATGGAAACGAATGAAAAACTATCATCGTGTGGTGAATCTGGTACCTCCTTTGGGGAGAGGTTTTTTGGTAGATCTGAAGATGTTTTCTGTAGTTCAATGTGAGTTCACTTAGACAATTTTTACAAGATAAAATTATAGAAATCACCTAGCTCAATGATTAGGACCTTAGTTTTTAGAAGACAACACTGCTGAAAGAGTTTAAACATTGTCTTTGATGGACTTGAAAAGTAATAGGTTAGAACTGATTGCTCTAATTATATTGTATAAAATCACCATTTTCTAGCTATGAATTCCCTGATACGAGACTGTCAAACAATAATGAATTATAGATCCGTGCCGCTTCTATGTAAGGAATCAATGGTTTTATTGGAGCCCGTACTTCTCCAACTCCCACGACCAATAGAAGTTCTGCACTAGCAAGTAAAAGTCAGAAACCAGCTAACCTATAACTTGCAAGTTCAGGTGATTGCTAAGACTATCAAGGAATTAATAGATCGCCATGTTCTTCTGGGAGCATTAATTATGGGAACAAATTGTAATAGAATGAAATACTTGGAGAGAGGGAGAATGTGAGTGTGCGAATTGCTTCTGTATTTGATTAATTCAAACTGTACAATGTGGATCTCTACTTATACACCGATGACTAATCTATCTATGGTAAACATAATAATTACAAGGTATAATCTTGGAATATACCAGATTCTCTTCCTAACGTTATTATTACATAATCAACTAATATGGCAATATATCATATTCTCAACACTCCCCCTCAAGCCGGAGATTTGAAGAGATCAAATACTCCGAGCTTGGAGAGAAGATGCCAATGTTGTCTACTGCACAATGCTTTTGTCAACAGATCAGCTGGTTGTTCTTTTGTAGAAATGTGGCGTGTCGTGATGATGCCTTGTTGTAATTTCTCTCTCACATAATGACATTCCACTTCGACGTGCTTTGTTCGTTCATGAAAAATAGGATTAGCTGCAATCTTCTCTGCTGCTTCATTATCACAGAATAGTAATGCTGGATGTCTCATGTGGAAACCAAAATCCTTGAGTAAACCGATGATCCAAACTATTTCACATGTGGTGACTTGCATGGCTCGGTATTCTGCTTCGGCTGAGGATAGTGATACAGTAGGTTGTTTCTTGGATCGCCAAGATATCAATGAATCTCCCAACAAAATGCAGAATCTAGTAGTGGATCTTCTTGTCATAGGACATGTACTGTAATCTGAGTCACTGTAGGCTTGTAACTCAAATTTTGATGATGAAGGAAATAGAAGACCAAGGCCCGGACAACTCTTTAAATATTTTATTACCTTCATGGCTGCTTCCATGTGGGATTGTTTCGGTTCATGCATGAACTGGCTAAGTAGCTGGACTGAGAAGGTGATGTCGGGTCTCGTGAGTGTCAGGTAAATCAGTCTTCCAACAAGTCGTTTATAGGAAGAAGGGTCTTCAAGTGGTGGATCATCCACTTTCTCTTTACTTCCAACATCATATTCGATGCTTGTGAACTTCTTGTTCTGCTCCATGGGAATGAGGGATGGCTTGGAACCTGCTAATTCCGCTTCAGAGATCAATTCCAAAGTATATTTTCGTTGATTCAGGAAAATGCCATGTGGAGATCTAGCAATCTCGAGACCCAAAAAGAACTTCGATTGGCCAAGATCTTTCATGAAAAAAGTGAAGTTCAGATATTGCTTGAGATCTTCAATGGCAGCATGATTATTGCTTGTAATCAAAATATCATCAACATATATAAGTAGTGCAACGAAGGAACTTCCCTGAGTTTTGGTGAACAGAGAGTAGTCGTGGTAGGATTGACGAAAACCATGACGGATCAGGGCACCAGTGAATTTTTCATTCCATTGTTGAGAGGCTTGCTTTAACCCATAGAGGGATTTTCGCAATCGACATACAAGTTTGCCCCCCGGATTGTGAAATCCCGAAGACTCCCCCTGAAGATGAATACCAGGAGGGAGCTCCATATAGACCTCCTCGGCCAAGTCCCCATGCAAGAAAGCATTTTGGACGTCCATCTGATAGAGAGGCCAGTCATGAACGGAGGCAATAGTGAGAATTAGGCGAACTGTGACATGCTTCGCTGTAGGGGAGAAGGTGTCTTGGTAATCAATGCCCTCGCGCTGGCTGTAACCTTTGGCCACGAGGCGAGCCTTATAACGATCCACTGTGCCATCGGCATGATACTTTACCTTATAAACCCATTTACATCCAATAGGACGACGACCAGAAGGCAAGGAAACCATGTCCCACGTGTGATTGGCTTTAAGTGCATTAAGCTCATTCTCCATGGCAACCACCCATTGATGGTTATCAGCAGCTTCTTGATAGGTATTTGGCTCGGGAATAGTGGAGATGGAAGCAATGAAATGACGATAGTGAGGGTGACATTGGTCAAGGGAAATGTAATTGGAGATTGGGTAAAGAGACGAAGATGAGGCATGAGGCAAAGTAGGGCATAAGTAGTCAGAGCTCCAGATGGGGGGCCGGGTGGTACGGGTGGAGCGACGAAGGGTGGTATCAAGAGGAGCAGGGTCAGCCGAGTGAGCATCAGGTGGAGAATGGGGATTGGATGAGGAAGTAGGGTTGGAGGAAGGTAATATATCTGATGATATGATGGGATCAGAAGAAGGGGAATCTGATGATGAAGTAGGGTTTGGGGAAGGCAATATGTCGGATGAGATGATCGGATCAGGTGAGAGAGGGACATCAATCGGGAACTGGGATGAGGTGTAGGACTCATCGAACCGAAGATCTAGGGCAGGCGGAGAGGCAGGACTGTTCCCATGTGGCAGTGTAGAAGAAAAGGGAAAAATATTTTCTTGAAAAATGACATCACGACTAATAAAGAATTTTTGTGCAACGGGATCAAAAACACGATAACCTTTTTGAGAAGGGGGATAACCCATAAAGATGCAGGGTAATGCCCGAGGACTAAATTTGTCACGTGGACCGAGGGTGGTAACGTAACAGCGACATCCAAAAATACGAAGATGATCAAGAATGGGAGGTTTGCCAAAAAGTTTTTCAAAAGGGCTAGTCTCGTGAAGTGAAGAAGAAGGTAGCCGGTTAATGAGATAAGTGGCAGTAAGAAGACATTCACCCCAAAAACGAGGGGGAATGTGGGCTTGGAACATCAAAGCCCGTGCCACATCCAGTAAATGGCGATGCTTGCGTTCAACAACTCCATTTTGTTGAGGAGTGTGAACGCAAGATGATTCATGAATAATGCCTTTAGAGGCCAGGAAAGATCGACAGGCAAGAGAAAAAAATTCAGAGCCATTGTCAGAACGAATACGTTTAACAATGGAGCCAAATTGTGTGGCGACCATGGAGAGAAATTGTTGAATTGTGTAAAAAACATCACTTTTGAAAGTAAGGAGAAAAGTCCAGGTGGCACGGGAAAAGTCATCGACAATTGTTAAAAAATAACGCGCGCCAGTGTGGGTTGGTGTGCGGTGGGGGCCCCAAATATCCATGTGGACTAAATCAAAACAAGAAGTGGAGACGGTGTGACTAATTGGAAAAGGGGTGCAAGTTTGTTTTGCTAAAGGGCAAATGGGGCAAAAAAAAGAGTTTGGACAAGAAATAGAATGTCCAAGGGCACGATATGATTTTAAAGATGAATGGCCAAGGCGGCAGTGCCAAAGCTCGTAACTGGTATTATTAATAAGACTAGAATTACAAACTGGAGTTTGTTTCGGAATACAAAAACGTTGCAAGGAATTTAAATAACTAGAAAAAACAGAACAAAAATTTTGCGGAATTGAAGGACATAGAAAATAAAGCCCCCGGTCAGCCTTGCCTAGCCCGATCAGAGCCCCAGTCGTACGGTCCTGAAAAACACAAAAATGATCGAAAAAAATGGCCTCACAATTATTATCATGGGTCAGTTTTTGGATAGATAATAAATTGTGGCGGAAACGGGGAGCATATAAAATATTATGCAGATGAAGGGAAGGGTAAGGTTGGTAGTGACCAATGTGGGTAACGGGGCTATGTGATTTATCAGGAAGGGTGATAAATAGTGGAGTGATGCATGGAGAATAAGTGTCTAATAGAGCCAAATCACAAGTAATATGATCACTTGCCCCAGAGTCAATAATCCATAAAGATGAAAAAGATTTAAGAGGTTAAGAGTTACCAGAAAAATTGGCATTGTGATCGGAAGGATCCAGTTGATTGAGAAGGCCGAGCAATTTTTGCTGTTGATCTGTAGTGAGGGAAAGTCCATTTGAACCTCCATAGACACCACTAGGAGATGGAGGCTGAGGGCCCAAAAGACCTGCACTAATGGAATTATTATTAGAATAAATGAGTGGGCCGTTATAAAATTCATTCGGGGAAGAATGAGGTGATCCATGGACATAAATTGGCGAGGGCCCAAAAGAGAAGTTGGGCTGATGGCCAGAACTGGCTTGATGAATCAAGGGCCCACGTGGGCCAGTTTTCTTGCGAGGTGGGCCCTTTTGTTTGGGCTGCCAGTTGGGCGGATAGCCCACGAGCAAGAAGCAGGCCTCTTTAACATGGCCTGGCTTCTTGCAATGATGGCAGTAGGGCCGAGAGCCCAAAGAACCTTGGGCCACTGAATGAGAACCGGGCCCTGAGAGGGGTCCAGTGTGTGAAGGGGGCCCGCCCGTCCCAGCAGGCGAATCAGGGCTGCGATTGAGGTCTTGCGGCCAGCCCGCAGGGGTGTCGCTCGAAGCAGAAGAGACCCGCATCTGGGTCTGAAAAGCATGGACGTCGCCGGCGACGAGACCGGTGTCGGCCGGCGAACGTTGATGCAAATCTTGCTTCGCCAAAGCAAACAAACGCTCCAAAGGGGGAAGATCATCGCGCGAGAGAACGTTGGTGCGCAAAGAGCGAAATTCCTCCGGCAGACCTTGAAGAAATTTTAGGGCTTGATCCTCTTGTTCACGGGTTTGGAGCCGATCGTTCACTTTGCACTGACAGAGGCCGCAAGAACATCGGATAGGCGGTTGATAGGAAGAAAGCTCACCCCAGAGTTCCTTCAATCGGACATAGAAGCCGGTGAGAGAGGCGCTGGAGGATCCCGACGGAAGTTGAAGGTCAGAGATTGCTTGTTGGAGGTTGAATCGTTGAGTTCCGGTGACCTTATCGAAGCTCTCTTTAAGAAGATTCCAGATATCAGCGGCAGTAGGGAGGCGGGAGATGATCTTGGCAAGCTTCGAATCAACGGAATGAACAAGCCATGTTTTGACAGCCGCCTGACACTGGGTCCAGCGCTGAGCGAGTTCGTCATCACCGTCGGGACGGGGAAGGGTGCCATCGAGAAAACCCAATTTGTTACGGGCGACGAACACGGTGTAAACCTGTTCGCCCCAGACCGGCCAATCGGCTTCGCCAGAGAGCTTGGTGGAGACGATGCTCACTGGTTGTAGATCAGCAGCCGTCAGGGCGTAGGGATCGCGCGATAAGGAGGGAGCGGCGGTCGGCACGGCGGTTGAGGAAGTTTGAGCGGCGGCCATGACTGACGGCGATTAGGGTTTGAGGGATAAGTTGGGAATTTTGGAAAAAGGCGGCGGCTAGGGTTCAGCAAAGAAGTCAGGGGTAGTCGGGGTAATTTTGGGAGAAGTGAGGGATATTGTGGGAATGTGGGAAAAAAATGGCGGCTAGGGTTCGATGAATAAGAGAGGGGTAGTCGGGGTAAATTTTGGAGAAGTGGGAGGGTAAAAGAATGTGGGGTATGGAAATTATATGAGAGAAGGGAAAAGAAAAAAAATCCGTAATGTTGCAATTCGTAGCACAACTGAGCTCGCAATTTGACGGGTGAGAGAATGATGCGGATGCGGAAGCGGTTTTAGATCACAAGGAAAGGTGGCTCGGGTACCATGTAATAGAATGAAATACTTGGAGAGAGGGAGAATGCGAGTGTGCGAATTGCTTCTGTATTTGATTAATTCAAACTGTACAATGTGGATCTCTACTTATACACCGATGACTAATCTATCTATGGTAGACATAATAATTACAAGGTATAATCTTGGAATATACCAGATTCTCTTCCTAACGTTATTATTACATAATCAACTAATATGGCAATATATCATATTCTCAACACAAATGAACATTTTTTCCTTCAAATTTAGATAGAGGCTGTGATCCTTAGCATTTTCTCACCCCAGAAAAGTGAAAGACAAAGAGGACTACTTTCTTAAGTTTTTTTCTCCACAGGTGCTTCCTTGTCTTCTGTGTTTGATTGATACTCTCAAGCCACGAGAATACATTCTCTCATCAGTTCCGCAGCTTCTATCTTTTCTGTCATTTCTGGCCATCGTTTCTGATGCATGTCAAACATTATTGCGGGAAATCTTTGTTCCCCCATATCAGGAAACAGTTGGACCCTTATATGGAGTCCAAGCATCAAACTCTTGGGGGTAGAAAACGGCTCATTCTCAAAACCAGCATCCTCTCTGAAGTCTTATGTATCTACATTGCTATGTTGATTATTCTAAGCAAAGATAGGCCCAGGAATTTTAGTTGAATCTTCACTTTAGTACCCACTAAGAAAATACGTATAGCTACGTCCCCTTTGATTTCTAAGAATAACTGTTGGCATCTTCAGGGTCTAGAGTACGAGGAGAATAATTATGTATCAGTGCCTGAAAAATCGGGAGCTTGATGAGAGTGATAAGTATAAAACTTGCTTTATAAATACAAGCAAACCTCACGACAGACAACAATGGAGCTCCGTGAAGATACAAAAATAATCATCACCACTCCGTGAAGAAAAACAATATACAAATATATACCAAAGGAGAACAAACCCTGAAAACAGCTATTCCTCATTTGGTTCAAACCTGAGCAGCGCTACATGTGTAAGAAGCAACGTCAGGGCTGATGTGGAAGAGAACCAAATATGGAAGTTGACTGAAGGCACTCATATTTGAACAGTGTCCTTTGGGGTTGTTGCCTTTGACTAGCTGCTATAGCAGCAGGAGTTTGAGGCCTACCTGCCGGACGGGCTGTCTGAACTTTTCCTTTTGATATGACATATACCGCACGGAATCCGGTGCGGATTTGAGTAAGGTAGATGGAACATCTGTATTTCTGAATTTCCTGCAGAAAGAAGATTGAAAAGAACTTTCGCTTAGAGGGAAGAAAAAAGAAGTACTTGAGAGAGAGAGAGAGAGACCTTGTAAGAGCATTCCGATTGGAAGCACCGACGACAATGTTGCTGATGGAGTTGTTGGCTATAAAATTCACAAGTGCGCTTAGAGTGTCGACGTCATGGAGGATTACCCCGCTTCAATCTGAAACCCAAAATTTTTAGAAGAAACATTAGATCGACTTCAGAATGGGTCGGATTTTTGTTTATTTATTTATTTAGTAAAAGGGTTTTATCTGTACATCTCTGTAGCCTGCTTTGCCGAACCACTGGAAAGGTCCAGACAAGTCTTGGCACCAAACCGAGCTTCAAACTGTATTACACTTCATCCTAAGAGCAAAGTCGAATTGGTACAAATTTTTAATTTACAAAAGAGAGAGAGAGAGAGAGAGAGAGAGGTCCGACTATTCATCTTGGGATAGGTCTAAGTGCCAAAAACTAAGCCAAGTATACAAGGATCATAAAGAGAGTTCATAAAGGAGAATGAGAAATTGCTCGACAATTTACTTATGATCTATAAATACTTGCCAAGGAGGTAAAAGTGCTCCCGTGCATAACAATCAAATGGTTGTTTTACTCACCCTTCTTCGGGCACAAAATCCAAGGTATTCGAGGAAGAAGTCTTGCAACTCAGCGTCAGTTGGTGGGCGATCTCTTTTAGGGACTGATTCAAGATCCTCTGGGACAAACCAGACAGCAAACACACCACGAAAATGAAGTTTTGAGGACGATTTCTGATGGAGAAAATGCTAGTGAAGCATCAGGGAAGGTACTGGAACCTTGTTTTATGGGCTTTAAAATTTGTAGAAGAAGAACATGCTCTAGCAATATATATCATGCGTAAGGTCGAAAGGCCACTGTTTCATGGAGATAACGCTGGTAATGGTGATGACATGATGACAATGATGTTGACGACTATGAAAGAGAAGGGTACCTACGAGGACGCAAGCTCTGGATGCGAACGTGGATGGGAATGCAATGCGAACTATGTCTCAAAAGGTTGTCGACTGCCCATTTCACAGCCACTCGGCTATTCTTATCCCTACTAATGGTGATCACGGTATTGCTAAGTTATTCTTCCACTAATAATTCCTAGAGAGCTTTCTGTTTCCGCATAAATCTACTCATGCATAGGTTTTAGAAGAAAATTGTTAGAATGCTCGCTCAGTATAAGAGTAACATGGAACATACATCAAATATTACGTCCTATCATTAAGAATGTAAGAAAATATATCATGTAAATACATAACATTGGTCAACAGGTGTATCACTTAAAACTTCAGTTCTAATACTATGTTAAAATATTTGTTTTCTCTTAAGATTGACTTACAAGAAAAGTGAATACATTCACATACAAAGAGATTAATATATTAGCAAATTGACAATATGAAATACATATTAGATTTCAGTAAATCAACTTTTGAATATGATTTCAATAAGTATATCGGCAACATGGTATTGGAGTTCATATATCCAATTGTAGAAAAAGCTTTTCAGGATAAGTGTTTCCCATACTTAATAAAAGAATGATACAAATCTCTTATTAACGATCCAAGGCAATAACTTAGTAACAAGAGCTATCGGCTTATGACCCCAAGATTCTTGATTTGAATCGCTTCACTCTCATTATCTGCAAAAAATAAAAATAAAAATAAAAATAAATTTACTCTTACATCAATTTTTGAATAAAATTGAAATTTCTATGACAATCGAGTAGAAGTCAAATGTTTTCCATCCAAACTTTTGTCACGACATTTGCCTTTACCAGCAACTTGACCATTTTTGGTTGGCAAACTGTCCTAAGTTATCGTAATGCACGAAAATAGTGGAGGAACCCAAGTCATACTTTATGTAGGGCACCCAAGTTCATAAAGAAAAACCATAAATAGAAAACAGAAATCTAGTTAAGTGTTCTTGTCTTAGAGATACACGGAGAGATTCTTGGTACGGTAGAAGATTTCGTATTTCTTTTTCAGTTTTGGGCTTAAAAAGTGGGAACTATCTTATTTTGAAAATGCTGTTGTAAGAGACCATATGTTGGAGAATTTTCAAGGAAACTAATCTATGTAAAATTACTGTTTCAGATGCTTGGCAGGGGCTACGGGTGGCTTGGGTGAGGAAGGCTCTCACGGCCCCGCCTGTCTTGACCTCTTTCATCCGCCGTTCTACATGCCGGCAGCTTCTGCAATGTTTTTGCCGGCTTATGTAAGATACACAATCATACGTTCTTGACAAGTTGCTGGACAATTGGTGATGTTGCATGAAATGTATACATAGCATGTTGAATTCTTGGCCTCTTTGCAGCCTTATATGTTTCCAATATACGTAAAAGAAGCAGCAAATATCACGAGATGTATGAATAAAGCACTTCACCGAAAGTATCAACTTGAATCAAGCTTCTCAAGATTTTTGCAAATTCTTTCAAACTTTCTGTTCTCTTTTTCGTTCAGATTTTTGTCTCTCTATAAGCTAACTTTCGTTCTTTAATAGCATAATTGAAACACACCTTTCACTTTGCAAAATATGGCCGCTCCGACTTCTTTGAGACAAGATTGTTTTTTGCCCGTTGAGAATCTATTTCCTTGTTGAAACGAAGCTTTTGCCTTGTTTTAGTTCAACATCGTTCCCCAAACACTACCGTTTCAGTAAGTTGCTTCTTTTCCGTCATTTGGGTCGCGGGTCATGAACTCACGGGTTTCACCACGAATTTTCTTCATTTCTCTTCCAATGGCCACATCTCAGCTCAGTACCTTGTCTTTCTTTGCAGCAAATCCATATGTTTTTAGCTTCAAAAACAGTTCATTTTGCGTTTCTTGCTCACCCATTCAAACTTGTCGTGTAGAACCCATCGGGTCGCAAAGAACATCACGGGTCATCATGATTTGATCTTCTACAAGTGCTTAAATCAAATATCTTTCTTCACCCATTTATTCGACTCTTTGATATCTTCAGAAGGAATCAATTTTATGCTTCAACGGAGCCCTCTCTGGCCACGCAAGGAGGCGGATTTTTCAAGCGGGTTGCAGACTACTTCCATCTGGTCGAGTAAAGCTTCTGGGTCATTAAAGATTTCGCAACTTCCTGGTCTCGTGAGGAGAACCGGGCTGCGCTCGGATTCTAGTCACAGCAGGCGAAGCGGGTCTCTCGATAATGGACCGGGTCGCTCACATTACTTGTTGGATCTGGGTCTCGCACTGGGAAGCGTGTTTAGGTCTCAGACAGGGTCGTGGTCTGGATTGCACGCATAAGCTTCTTCTAGACTGGGCTCACAATCTGGGTTCCACAGGGTGAACTGGGCCTCACAGGGTGAACAAGTCACGTAATTTAAGTATGTAGATCATTTTTCCTGCCGAAAAATTCACAAATTAATTTTCTTATAAGATAAATAAAAAAATAATATTTATTCATATTTTATTTTTGATAACTCTTTCACAAATGTAGTCAATAATATCATTATTGGATATTATAATTTATACACTTTTTATTTCTTATACTTATTTTGCACATAAAACATGAAAACCATCTATATATTAACTCTAAAATATTGTCATATTAAAATAAATTTTCATGAAATATGATTTTTTTTCCATAATTAAAAAAATAATGAAATATTCCCAACACAAGAATATCTTTGAGAATTTTCAGAGAAACTAGTCTATGTAAAATTTCTCTTTTAGGTGCTTGGCTCAGGGAAGAAGGCTTTCATGGCTCCCCTTGTCTTGACCTCTTTCATCTTCCGCAATGTTTTTGCCATCTTTCATAAGATGCCCGATTATGTATTCTTGACAAGTTGTTGGACAAATGGGGAAGTAAACCTCTTCAAATGTACTTTGAATTCATATCACCAAAACATGACTAAAAAATGAAATACTCATCTCACATGATTGTCCAAAGCTTCATATTTGCATTTCTTCTTTATTTTAAGCATCATTACTAGTGAAAGATGGATGGTTGTACAATTGATAAAGATGATAATAAACATTGCGTATAATATAATCAGGATAGTATATACATGACCATCCTTAACTAGTTTTGATATCAACATGACATGTTTTCACAAATATAAAAATTTGCAATAATATAATCTAAAGACTCATGATTATTTTATCCACAAACATCTTATAGTTCTTTTTTAGGCAAATAAGGAATTTAACCTTTTCAAATATTGGATTCATGTCATTAAAACAAGAGTAAAAAATGAAATACACATCTTACAAGATTGTCGAAAGACTCCTATTTCCCTTACTTCTTTGTTCTAAGCAACATTGTTGGTGAAGAATGGATGGTTGTGCAACTGATGAGGATGATGACAAGCTTTGCATATGACATAATGAGGATAAGAAAAAAAAATATTTTTTAGCCCAATTAATAGTAGATGTATAAATATCCAAAATACGGTCATAAATATCTTCCCTTAATACATTCAGCTGAAAATAGTAATTGAAATCTTCTAGCAAAGATATGGAAAAATAAATATAGAAATTTGTACTAATGTAATCCAAAGACTCATAATAATTCTATCTACAAATATATTGTAGTTTTTTCTAGGTTAATGAGGAAGTAAAACCTCCTTAAATATACTTTGAATTTATATGACCAAAACATAACTAAAAAATGAAATACTCATTTTACATTATTGCCCAAAGCCTCAAATTTGCATTTCTTTTTTGTTTTGAGCATAACTATTGGCGAAGGATGGATGGTTGTACAATTGATAAGGATAACAACATGGGTTAGGTATAACATAATTAGGACATAATACACATCACCATCCCTAATTAGTTTTGATATCAACATGACATATATTGCATGTTTTCACAAATATAGAAATTTGTAAAAACGTATTCTAAAGACTCATGATAATTCTATCCACAAACATATTGCAAGTTTTTTTTCAGGGAAATGAGGATTTTAACCTTTTAAAATATTGAATTCATAAAACCAGAAGAAGAGTAAAAAATGAAATAATCATTTTGCAAGATTGTCTAAAGACTCCTATTTGCCTTACTACTTTGTTCTAAGCAACATTGTTGGTGAAGAATGGATGGTTGCAACCTGATAAGGATGATGACAATCATTGCATATGACATAATGAGGATAAGAAATATTTTCAACAATGCTTTTTGGCTGAATTTATAATAGAGTACAAATATTCAAAATATAATCATAAATATATTTCTTTAAGATATTAAGCTAAAACTAGTAATTGAAATTTTTTGAGCAAAGTTATGAATAAATAAATATAGAAATTTGTAGTAATGTAATCGAAAGAGTCGTAATAATTTTATCTACAAATAGATTGCCGTTTTTTCTAGGAAAATGAGGAAGTAAAGGTCTTCAAATATACTTTGAATTCATATGACCAAAACTTAGCTAAAAAAAGTAATTGAAATTTTTTTGCAAAGTAATGGATAAATAAATATATAAATTTGTATTAATATAATCCAAAGACCCATAATAATTCTATCTACAAATATATTGCAGTTTTTTCTTGTCAAATGAGGAAGTAAAACCTCTTCAAATATATTATAATTCATATGACCAAAACATGATTAAAAAATGAAATACTCATCTCACATGATTCCAAAGCCTCATATTTGCATTTTTTCTTTGTTTTGAGCATAACTATTGATGAAAGATGGATGGTTGTGCAATTGATAAGGATGATAACAAGTATTAGGTATAATATAATCACGACATAATATACATTGTCATCCCTAACCAGTTTTGATACCAACATGACATATATTACATGTTTTCACAAATATAAAAATTTCAATAATGTAATCCAAAGACTTGTAATAATTCTCTACATAAACATATTATAATTTTTTTTAGGCAAATAAGGAATTTGACCTTTTCAAATATTGGATTCATGTGACCAGAATAAGACTAAGAAACAAAATACTCATCTTGCAAGATTGTCTAAAGACTCCTATTTGCCTTACTTCTTTGTTATAAGCAACATTGTTGGTGAAGAATGGATGGTTGCACAATTGATGAGGATGATGACAATCATTGCATATGACATAATGAGGATAAGAAATATTTTCAACAATGCTTTTTTGTTCAATTTATAATAGATGTACAAATATCCAAAATATGATCATAAATATCTTCCTTTAAAATATTCAGCTAAAAATAGTAATTGAAAATTTTCGAGTAAAGTTATGGATAAATAAATATAGAAATTTGTAGTAATGTAATCGAAAGAATTGTAATAATTCTATCTACAAACAGATTGTAGTTTTTTCTAGGCAAATGAAGAAGTAAAGGTCTTCAAATATACTTCGAATTCATATGACCAAAACTCAGCTGAAAATAGTAATTAAATTTTTTTGCAAAGTAATGGATAAATAAATATATAAATTTGTATTAATGTAATCTAAAGACCCATAATAATTCTATCTACAAACATATTGCAGTTTTTTCTAGGCAAATAAGGAAGTAAAACCTCTTCAAATATACTTTAATTCATATGACCAAAAAATGACTAAAAAATGAAATACTCATCTTACATGATTATCCAAAGCCTCATATTTCCATTTTTAAGCATAACTATTGGTGAAAGATGGATGGTTGTGCAATTGATAAGGATGATAACAAGTATTGGGTATAACGTAATCACAACATAATATACATTGCTATCCCTAACCAATTTTGATACCAATATGACATATATTACATGTTTTCACAAATATAAAAATTTCAATAACATAATACAAAGACTCGTGATAATTCTCTCCACAAACATATTGTAGTTTTTTTAGGCAAATGAGGAATTTGACCTTTTCAAATATTGGATTCATGTGATAAGAACAAAACTAAAAAATGATATACTCATCTTGCAAGATTGTCTAAAGACTCCTATTTGCCTTACTTTTTTGTTCTAAGCAACATTGTCGGTGAAGAATGGATGGTTGCACAACTGATGAGGATGATGACAATCATTGCATATGACATAATGAAGATAAGAAATATTTTCAACAATGTTGTTTTGCTCAATTTATAATAGATGTACAAATATCTAAAATATGATCATAAATATCTTCCTTTAAGATATTCAGCTAGAAATAGTAATTGAAACTTTTCAAGCAAAGTTATGAGAATAAATATAGAAATTTGTAGTAATGCAATCGAAAGAATCGTAATAATTCTATCTACAGACATATTGCAGTTTTTTCTTAGCAAATGAGGAAGTAAAGGTCTTCAAATATAATTTGAATTCATATGACCAAAACTCAGCTGAAAATAGTAATTGAAATTTTTTTGCAAAGTAATGGATAAATAAATACATAAATTTGTATTAATGTAATCGAAAGACCTATAATAATTCTAGCTACAAACATATTGTAGTTTTTTCTAGGCAAATGAGAAAGTAAAACCTCTTCAAATATACTTTAAATTCATATGACCAAAACATGATTAAAAAATGAAATACTCATCTCACATGATTGTCCAAAGCCTCATATTTGCATCTCCACTTTGTTTTAAGCATAACTATTGGTGAAAGATGGATGGTTGTGCAATTGATAGGGATGATAACAAGTATTGGGTATAACGTAATCACGACATAACATTACTATCCCTAACCAATTTTGATAACAATATAACATATATTATATGTTTTCACAAATATAAAAATTTCAATGACGTAATTCAAAGACTCGTGATAATTCTTTCCATAAACATATTGTAGTTTCTTTTAGGCAAATAAGGAATTTGACCTTTTTCAAGTATTGGATTCATGTGATTAGAACAAGACTAAAAAATGAAATAATCATATTGCAAGATTGTCTAAAGACTCCTATTTGCCTTACTACTTTGTTCAAAGCAACATTGTTGGTGAAGAATAGATGGTTGCACAACTGATGAGGATGATGACAATCATTGCAGATGACATAACAAGGATAAGAAATAAACAATGCTTTTTGGCCCAATTTATAATAGATGTACAAATATCTAAAATATGATCATAAATATCTTCCTTTAAGATATTCAGCTAAAAATAGTAATTGAAATTTTTTGAGTAAAGTTATGGATAAATAAATATAAAAATTTGTAGTAATGTAATTGAAAGTCATAATAATTCTATCTACAAACATATTGCAATTTTTTCTAGGCAAATGAGGAAGTAAAGGTCTTTAAATATACTTTGAATTCAAATGACCAAAACTCAGCTGAAAATAGTAATTGAAATGTTTTTGCAAAGTAATGGATAAATATATATAAATATTTGTATTGTAACCCAAAGAGTCGTAATAATTCTATCTATAAACATATTGTAGTTTTTTCTAGGCAAATAAGGAAGTAAAGCTCTTCAAATATACTTTGAATTCATATGACCAAAATTAAGCTAAAAATACTAATTGAA
The DNA here is from genome assembly GCA_028551485.1 of Casuarina cunninghamiana. NCBI lineage: Eukaryota > Viridiplantae > Streptophyta > Magnoliopsida > Fagales > Casuarinaceae > Casuarina > Casuarina cunninghamiana. The sequence continues at coordinate 8,597,916 of CM052364.1, forward strand.
ATTTTTTAGCAAAGTTATGGTCAAATAAATATAGAAATGTGTAGTAATGTAATCCAAAGACTCATAATAATTTTATCTACAAATATATTGTAGTTTTTACTAGGCAAATGAGCAAGTAAAACCTTTTCAAATATACTTTGAATTAATATGACCAAATCATTACTAAAAATTGAAATACACATGATTGTCCAAAGAATATTTGCATCTTTTTTTTGTTTTGAGCATAACTATTGGTAAAAGATGGATGGTTGTGCAATTGATAAGAATTATTATAAGCATTGGTTGTAATATATTCAGGATAGAATATACATCAAAGTTTCGATATCAACATGACATATATTGCATGTTTTCACAAAGATAGAAATTTACAATAACGGAATCCAAAGACTCCTAATAATTCTCTTCATAAACATCTTGCAATTTTTTTTTTTTTTTAGGTAAATGAGAAATTTGACCCTTTCAAATATTGGATTCATGTGATCAGAACAAGACTAAAAAAATGAAATAATCATCTTGTAAGATTGTCTAAAGACTCTTATTTGCCTTACTTATTTGTTTTAAGAAACATTGTTGTGAAGAATGGATGATTGCACAACTGATGAGGATGATGACAATCATTGCATATGACATGATGAGGATAAGAAATAAACAATACTTTTTAGGCCAATTTATAGCCGATGTACAAATATCCAAAATATGGTCATAAATATCTTCCTTTAAGATATTCAACTAAAAATAGTAATTGAAATCTTCTAGCAAAGTTATGGATAAATAAATATAAAATTTGTAATAATGTAATCCAAATAGTTGTAATAATTATTTTTATAAACATATTGCAGTTTTTCTAGGCAAATGAGGAAGTAAACCTCTTCAAATATACTTTGAATTCAAATGACAAAAAATCAGCAAAAAATAGTAATTGATTTTTTTTTCAAAATAATGGATAAATATATATAGAAATTTGTATTAATGTAATCCAAAGACTCGTAATAATTCTATTTATAAAGATATTGTAGTTTTTTTAGGCAAATGAAGAAGTAAACCTCTTCAAATATACTTTGAATTCATATGACCAAAATTCAGCTGAAAATATTAATTGAAATTTTTTAGTAAAGTTATGGACAAATAAATTAAAATACATGACCTTTGACCCTACCTATTGAGAAAAAAGTGTGCCAAGATTTTATTAAAAATTTAAGAAGCTTGCGCTAGTTGTATTAATAGATTGGAATCTAATGCATTTGTAAATTTATCACAAACCTTCTCATTGTAGACAAGATCATAAACTTATATATAAGAGGACCCTTATCAATATATTTACAACTATTAAAGCACAATTAACAATCATTTGTGGCTATGCTATAGCCAAATATTCTAGAATTCATACCTATCATAGAGATGAAAATCTTTACATTGGATGCAAACTCAACAAATCCTAGATAATATTAGAAAATAAAAATGTATGCAATCATGTTATAAATGAACCATGATACAATCTTCCTTCATTAGATAAAAGGTTTCTCCAAGCTGGGGAGGTAGGAAAAATCCTCATAAGAACAAATAAAATCATTTTACAACAAACAAAAGTCACCTAAAAATCTCTAAGTTTACTTCAATTCAATAATTTTCTTTTTCTTTGTTTTTTTGCATAAAATAAAATTATTTTTAAAACCAAACTTCAACGACTAATGAAAGAATAACAAGAAAATATGAAATAGAAAGATTACCTTATGCATGAACAAGTCCTTCAATGCATTAGTAGAAATGTCAAACTAACTAGATGCTTTAGAGCCTTTCCTAATATTGTCTCCTTTCTTATTCTATTTTTTGCCATCCTCTTTTTGGTGCATCTGATTTATCATATGATTTATTAGATCCTCCATAGCAGGCCAATAGTCACCATCAAAATATGACAACCTAGCTATGGTCACCTTGGCTTTACACTTACCATTAGATACAAAGAAATGATCATACAAATTAGTAAAACCAACAACAATACTTTCCCTAGCAACCCCACTCCACATGGATAGGTACTTGAAACACCATGAATTCCTAGCAAAGTTTTAAGTAATAGCAAAAAAGGTTTTTAAGATTCTCATTAATGAAAAACTCTAACATAAGTTATATTCTAAAAGTTACAAGTCTTACCATACTTAAAACTTATTTGATTCCTAGACTCTTTTTTTTTTTTTTTTTTCTTTTTTTCCATAGCAAGCCAATAGTCACCATCAAAATATGACAACCTAGCTATGGTCACCTTGGCCTTACATTTACCATTAGATACAAAGAAATGATCATACAAATTAGTAAAACCAACCACAATACTTTCCCTAGCAACCCCACTCCACATGGATAGGTACTTGAAACACCATGAATTCCTAGCAAAGTTTTAAGTAATAGCAAAAAAGGTTTTTAAGATTCTTATTAATGAGAAACTCTAACATAAGTTATATTCTAAAAGTTACAAGCCTTACCATACTTAAAACTTATTTGATTCCTGGACTCTTTTTTTTTTTTTTTTCCATAGCAGGCCAATAGTCACCATCAAAATATGACAACTTAGCTATGGTCACCTTGGCCTTACATTTACCATTAGATACAAAGAAATGATCATACAAATTAGTAAAACCAACAACAATACTTTCCCTAGCAACCCCACTCCACATGGATAGGTACTTGAAACACCATGAATTCCTAGCAAAGTTTTAAGTAATAGCAAAAAAGGTTTTTAAGATTCTCATTAATGAGAAACTCTAACATAAGTTTATTCTAAAAGTTACAAGCCTTACCATACTTAAAACTTATTTGATTCCTGGACTTTTTTTTTTTCCTTTTTTCCATAGCAGGCCAATAGTCACCATCAAAACATGACAACCTAGCTATGGTCACCTTGGCCTTACATTTACCATTAGATACAAAGAAATGATCATACAAATTAGTAAAACCAACCACAATACTTTCCCTAGCAACCCCACTCCACATGGATAGGTACTTGAAACACCATGAATTCCTAGCAAAGTTTTAAGTAATAGCAAAAAAGGTTTTTAAGATTCTCATTAATGAGAAACTCTAACATAAGTTATATTCTAAAAGTTACAAGCATTACCATACTTAAAACTTATTTGATTCTTGGACTCTTTTTTTTTTTCTTTTTTTCCGTAGTAGGCCAATAGTCACCATTAAAATATGACAATCTAGTTATGGCCACCTTGGCCTTACATTTACCATTAGATACAAAGAAATGATCATACAAATTAGTAAAACCAACAACAATACTTTCCCTATCAATCCCACTCCACATGGATAGGTACTTGAAACACTATGAATTCCTAGCAAAGTTTTAAGTAATAGCAAAAAAGGTTTTTAAGATTCTCATTAATGAGAAACTCTAACATAAGTTATATTATAAAAGTTACAAGCCTTACCATACTTAAAACTTCTTTGATTCCTGGACTTTTTTTTTTTTTTGTTCTTTTTTCCATAGTAGGCCAATAGTCACCATCAAAATATGACAATCTAGCTATGGTCACCTTGGCCTTACATTTACCATTAGATACAAAGAAATGATCATACAAATTAGTAAAACCAACAACAATACTTTCCCTAGCAACCTCACTCCACATGGATAGGTACTTGAAACACTATGAATTCCTAGCAAAGTTTTAAGTAATAGCAAAAAAGGTTTTTAAGATTCTCATTAATGAGAAACTCTAACATAAGTTATATTCTAAAAGTTACAAGCCTTACCATACTTAAAACTTATTTGATTCCTGGACTTTTTTTTTTCTTTTTTTTTTTTTTTTTTTCCATAGCAGGTCAATAGTCACCATCAAAATATGACAACCTAGCTATGGTCACCTTGGCCTTACATTTACCATTAGATACAAAGAAATGATCATACAAATTAGTAAAACCAACCACAATACTTCCCCTAGCAACCCCACTCCACATGGATAGGTACTTGAAACACTATGAATTACTAGCAAAGTTTTAAGTAATAGCAAAAAAGTTTTTTAAGATTCTCATTAATGAGAAACTCTAACATAAGTTATATTCTAAAAGTTACAAGCCTTACCATACTTAAAACTTATTTGATTCTTGGACTCTTTTTTTTTTCTTTTTTTTTTTTCTTTTTTTCCATAACAGGCCAATAGTCACCATCAAAATATGACAACCTAGCTATGGTCACCTTGGCCTTACATTTACCATTAGATACAAAGAAATGATCATACAAATTAGTAAAACCAACCACAATACTTTCCCTAGCAACCCCACTCCACATGGATAGGTACTTGAAACACTATGAATTCCTAGCAAAGTTTTAACTAATAGCAAAAAAGGTTTTTAAGATTCTCATTAATGAGAAACTCTAACATAAGTTATATTCTAAAAGTTACAAGCCTTACCATATTTTGTTTTCTTAAAACTTACAAGGTTATTTGGGTTGATGTTACTAGGATAAAGAAGCTAAAGAACTTATAATTAGAGTGTCTTGTTTGTTGATAAAAAGTTAAAAGTAAATTAATGAGTTCTTAAAATTTTTCAAGAAAAGAATTATCCAATAGAGTTTCCATACAAATACAAGGAGTAAAATTTTTGCTGAGATTGATACATTTCATGTTTATTGATTAAGGTTTACATAGCCACAACAATTAGGTATTAAGTCTTTTTTATTCCAAGTAATTTTGTTGTTTTAGAAAATTGGAGGTGTAGAGTTTGTTTCTTTGGCATGTATGTTTAAGAGTTTGGATCCAAATGTCAACTTCCAAATTAATAGTGAGTTTTCTCTCATACTTGAACTCTATTGAGTACTTCAAGTCTAGGATTGATACAGCTAGTGGAAAGGCACTTTGTACAATGGTTTACCATGAAATTCTAGTAGGTTTAGAACTCTTAAATGATTAAATTAATTTAAGTATTCTTATTTTCAATTATGTTTTGTTATAAATATTTAATTGGTCTTATTGGTCTTAACCTCTTGTCCTCTTTTCAAATTGGATATGTTGAGTATTGCAAGAAATGGGGTTTTACAAGTTGATATGTATAGGCTTCTCCTTTGTTAAAAGGTTAAGAAAACATCTAATATTGTCTTATAGAAAAAAAAAGAAAAAAGAAAAAAAAAAGAGTGTAGGAATCAAATAAGTTTTAAGTATGGTAAGACTTGTAACTTTTAGAATATAACTTATGTTAGAGTTTCTCATTAATAAGAATCTTAAAAACCTTTTTTGCTATTACTTAAAACTTTGCTAGGAATTCATGGTGTTTCAAGTACCTATCCATGTGGAGTGGGGTTGCTAGGGAAAGTATTGTGGTTGGTTTTACTAATTTGTATGATCATTTCTTTGTATCTAATGGTAAATGTAAGGCCAAGGTGACCATAGCTAGGTTGTCATATTTTGATGGTGACTATTGGCCTGCTATGGAGGATCTAACAAATCATATGATAAATCAAATGCACCAAAAAAAGGATGGCAAAAAATAAAATGAGAAAGGAACAACTAAGGAGACAATAGTAGGAAAGGCTCTAAAGCATCTAGTTAGTTTGACATTTCTACTAATGCAATGAAAGACTTGTTCATGCATAAGGTAATCTTTCTGTTTCATATTTTCTTGCTATTCTTTCATTAGTTGTTGGAGTTTGGTTTTAAAAATAATTTTCTTTTATGCAAAAAAAAAACAAAGAAAAAGAAAATTATTGAATTGAAGTAAACTTAGAGATTTTTAAGTGACTTTTGTTTGTTGTAAAATGATTTTATTTGTTCTTATGAGGATTTTTCCTACCTCCCTAGCTTGGAGAAACCATTTATCTAATGAAGGAAGATTGTATCATGGTTCATTTATAGCATGATTGCATACTTTTTTGTTTTCTAATATTATCTAGGATTTGTTGAGTTTGCATCCAATGTAAAGATTTTCATCTCTATGATGGGTATGAATTCTAGAATATTTGGCTATAGCATAGCCACAAATGATTGTTAATTGTGCTTTAATAGTTGTAAATATATTGATGAGGGTCCTCTTATATATAAGTTTATGATTTTGTCTACAATGAGAAGGTTTGTGATAAATTTACAAATGCATTGGATTCCAATCTATTGATATAACTAGCACAAGCTTCTTAAATTTTTAATAAAATCTTGGCACACTTTTTTCCCAATAGGTAGGGCCAGAGGTCATGTATTTTAATTTATTTGTCCATAACTTGCTAAAAAATTTCAATTAATATTTTCAGCTGAATTTTGGTCATAGGAATTCAAAGTATATTTGAAGAGGTTTACTTCTTCATTTGCCTAAAAAAAACTACAATATGTTTATAGGTAGAATTATTATGAGTCTTTGGATTACATTAATACAAATTTCTATATATATTTATTCATTACTTTGCAAAAAAATTTCAATTACTATTTTCTGCTGATTTTTGGTCATTTGAATTCAAAGTATATTTGAAGAGGTTTACTTCCTCATTTGCCTAGAAAACACTACAATATGTTTATAGATATAATTATTACGAGTCTTTGGATTACATTACTACATATTTTTATATTTATTTATCCATAACTTTGCTAAAAGATTTTAATTACTATTTTTAGTTGAATATCTTAAAGGAAGATATTTATGACCATATTTTGGATTTTTGTACATCAACTATAAATTGGCCTAAAAAGCATTGTTTATTTCTTATCCTCATTATGTCATATGTAATGATTGTCATCATCCTTATTAGTTGTGCAACCATCCATTCTTCATAACAATGTTGTTTAAAACAAAGAAATAAGGCAAATAGGAGTCTTTAGACAATCTTACAAGATGATTATTACATTTTTTAGTCTTGCTCTGATCACATGAATCCAATATTTGAAAGGGTCAAATTTCTAATTTACCTAAAAAAAAAACTGCAAGATGTTTGTGGAGAGAATTATTAGGAGTCTTTGGATTCTGTTATTGCAAATTTCTATCTTTGTGAAAACATGCAATATATGTCATGTTGATATCAAAACTTGTTAGGGATGATGATGTATATTCTATCCTGAATATATTACAACCAATGCTTATTATAATCCTTATCAATTGCACAACCATCCATCTTTCACCACTAGTTATGCTCAAAACAAAGAAAAGATGCAAATATGAGACTTTGGACAATCATATGAGATGAGTATTTCAATTTTTAGTCATGATTTGGTTATATTAATTCAAAGTATATTTGAAAAGGTTTCACTTGCTCATTTGCCTAGTAAAAACTACAATATATTTGTAGATAAAATTATTATGAGTCTTTGGATTACATTACTACACATTTCTATATTTATTTGACCATAACTTTGCTAAAAAATTTCAATTAGTATTTTTAGTTGAATTTTGGTCATATGAATTCAAAGTATATTTGAAAAGCTTTACTTCCTCATTTTCCTAGAAAAAACTATAATATGTTTGTAGATAGAATTATTATGACTCTTTGGATTACAATACAAATATTTATATATATTTATCCATTACTTGCAAAAAAATTTCAATTACTATTTTCAGCTGAGTTTTGGTCATTTGAATTCAAAGTATATTTGAAGACCTTTACTTCCCCATTTGCCTAGAAAAAATTGCAATCTCTTTGTAGATAGAATTATTATGACTTTGAATTACATTACTATAAATTTTTATATTTATTTATCCATAACTTTACTTTAAAAATTTTAATTACTATTTTTAACTGAATATCTTAAAGGAAGATATTTATGATCATATTTTAGATATTTGTACATCTATTATAAATTGGATTTTGTTCAAATTAAATCAAATTTAAAAGGTGTAAAATGTAGTGGAAAGATATCAATTTATAATGCTTTCGAATACATGCACTTTAACATGACCTAGGGGTTCTTCTTACTTGTTGCTTTAAAAGGGTATTAAAAGGAAGGATTTTAGATTTTAACAGTGGGAGAAAGGTGATAGAGGGGTGGGTCATTGTCCTCTTTGTTGTGGCATGCAGAAAAACTCCATAATCAACAATGAGAAAAAACATGAAATAAATGGTGAAGGAGGAAGATGCCTTATGCAATGGAGTAAGGAAGTACGGTGCATGAACTCAAAGTCCATTCACAATGATTCTGACCTCTTTTCTATCTTCAACAATTGCTCCTCCATTAAACTTTAGGTTAAGGTTTCTTTTTAGGTCCTCCTTTAAGGAGGCATTGTAATGGTCAATAGTGAAGTATAATTGGTAGTCTAGTTTAATCTTTAGTTGTTCATATTGTATTATATTCTTAAAATGTCATTTAGTTGAAATCTTTCAATATAATTGTGAATGTTGGATTTGTTTCACATTTGTGTGTGAATCTATGGGTGGAGACTCTAGATCATTACATTACAGCTGAAAGGTCTAGTTCCTTTGCTTATATTGTATTGTTTTTTAAAAAATGTCATTTGGTTGAAATCTTTCAATATTGTTATGAATGTTGGATTTGTTTTACATTTGTATGTGAATCTTTGTGTGAAGACTTTAGATCATTACATATTGAAAGATTTCACACATAGATGTGAAACAAATCCAACATTGACAACTATATTGAAAGATTTCAACCAAATAAAATTCTTTGAGAACATAATATAATATGAGTAAAAGAACTAGACCTTCAAGCTATGATGTGATGATCTAGAGTCTCCACATATAAATTTACACATAGATATGAAACAAATCTAACATTCATAACTATTGAAAGATTCAACCGATGAAAATTTCAAGAGCATAATATAACATGAGCAAAGGAACCACAACCTCAAGCAAGAGTGTAATGATCTAAAGTCTTTACATATAAATTCTCACATAGACAAATCCAACATTCATAACCATATTAAAAGATTTCAACTAAATGACATTTTAAGAACACAATATAACATGAAAAACTAAACATTAAAACTAGACCACCAATTATACTTCACTATTAACCACTATAGTGCCTCCTTGAGGGAGGGCCTTAAAAGAAACCTTAATTTAAAGTTTAATGGTGGAACAATTGTTGAAGATAGAAAAGAGATTAGAATCATTGTGAATGGACTTTGAGTTTATGCGCTGTACTTCCTTATTCCATTCCATGAGGCATCTTCATCCTCCACCATCCATTTTGTGTTTTTCCTCATTGTTGACTATGGAGTTTTTCTATGTGCCATGACAAAAAGGACAATGACCCACCCTTTTATCACCTTTCTCCCACTGTTAAAATCTAAAAGCCTTCCTTTTGAAACCCCTCTAAAGCAGTAGGTAAGAAGAACCCCAAGGTCATGTTAAAGTGCGTGTATTCAAAAGCATTATAAACTACTTATTCTCTTTATTACATTTTATGCATTTTAAATTTGGTTTAATTTGAACAAAAATCCAAATAAAAACTAATTATTGAAGCAATACATAGAATGTGTTCCCATTTATTTTTGCACACACTTTTGTATTTTGATTTGCCATGAAATTTTTATAATATTTGAAAATTATTGTTTTATAGTGCAAAATTTTTATATGAGATTCAATAAAATGCAAATGAGAAAATAGGATAGTGTAGTGTTAGGTGGACAATCTATAACTATTTAAACAACGAACAAAACTCTTGTATTTTAAAAATCTAAAGTCTCTACACATATTCCCACACAAATGTAAAACAAATCCAACATTCATAACCGTATTAAAAGATTTCAACTAAATAACATTTTAAGAATATAATACAACATGAACAACTAAAGATTAAACTAGACTACCAATTATACTTCACTATTGACCACTACAGTGCCTCCTTAAGGGAGGGCCTAAAAAGAAACCTTAATCTAAAGTTTAATGGTGGAGCAATTGTTGAAGATAGAAAAGAGATTAGAATAATTGTGAATGGACTTTGAGTTCATGCACCATACTTCCTTACTCAATTTTGCGAGGCATCTTCCTCTTTCACCATCCATTTTGTGTTTTTTTTTCTCATTATTGATTATAAAGTTTTTCTACATACTACAGCAAAAAGGACAATGACCACCCCTCTATCACCTTTCTACCACTGCTAAAATCTAAAACCCCTCCTCTTTAAACCCCTCTAAAGCAACAAGTAAGAAGAACCCATAGGTCATGTTAAAACGCATGTATTTGAAATCATTAAAACTTATTATTCTCTTTATTACATTTTACACATTTTAAATTTGGTTTAATTTGAGCAATACCTAGAATATGTTCCCACTTATTTTTGCACACACTTTTGTATTTTGATTTGCCATGAAAATTTTAGAATATTTTAAAATTATTGTTCTACAATGAAAAGTTTTTATATATGAGATTCAATACAATGCAAACGAGAAAATAGGATAATGTAGTGTTAGGTGGACAATATATAACTATCTAAACAATGGTTATGATTCAATCAAGTAACAAATAAATTGATATTAGTCCTAACATGCTATGCATCCATTACTAAAGGACTTGAGTGAGCATGACATCAAAAGTGGTTCACCAAACATTGAAGACAAAAACATCTTATAAATTACATCATTTATTCATGACAAGAGAAATATGTTAAATAAAAGTTATTGGTGAGTTAGATTAGATCATTATTTAGTTACAATATTACGGTCATAGTTAGATTAAAAGGTTAAGTAGTTATAACAACTTACGATTATGATTAGATTAGGTGGTTATAATGACTTATATTACTTCAATGCAATGATTTACCTAAAAAGCTACCACCATCTATATATAGGATTTACAACAAGTTAAAATGGTCTTTTATTAATACAATTATTTCCATAAAACTAATAATTAGTTTAATGAAAACTAATGAATGGTTATTCTTGTTAAGGGTAATTATGCTGACTTGGATTATTATGTTGGAGATTGTTCTCCTATACTAGACATTGAATCCTATTTATTATGGAAGTGTGTTGTTGTTCATCTTGAGAGAAATTATGTGAAAAATTGCCTTATTTATGATCTTCTTCAAATTTTACCCCAAGCTAAAGCTTAAGCCTAGTTCATATTTAAAAGTATATGTAGTTAAGCTCTAATGACACCTAACAAAGCATAATGGCATGGTCTAATTGTGAAGCCCAATGTATCCTATGACAAATCAATTTATTGAAAATAACATTGGGGTATATTATGCTACTACATCGATGATCATGCCCTACAAGCTTGTAGTTTCGATGAGAAAAAAAGGAAATTAGAAAAAGTTATTTCATTAATTGTAAAGGCAATCGGGTGAAAGTCAATTGTAATGTTATTTCATTTCCTTCAGGTGTACCCTAGTTAAGCTTTTTATTCCTTTCAGTTCTACCTTTGTTCATCCTTGTGCATTCTCTTTCTCTACAACAATTTTCGATTGTCTTCCTCTTTCCTTTAATCTCATCTTACTTGCGATTCTTCTACCTCAGCTAAATAGTACTATCTATCCTATATCACATTTCTAAAATCATATGACTAATGAGAATCCAAATATAAAATAAAATGTTTGTGCATTTAGTAGAATACCGTCCCTCCCTTTTGTTATAGAAAAATTTATATTTCATTTTTTTCTTTTTCTTTGTAGTTTAATTCTTAGCTTCATGTTATGTCAAAGAAACATATTCTTCTTTAATTATGTCGAACAAAATATATAAAAGCTTTGTGGTTTGAAGAATAGATAGATTACAAAATTTCACTATCACTAAGATTAGAAGCATGCTTTGAACATTTTTCAACTTTGACAATAACACATTTGGAAACCAAATAGTTAACACGATTTACTGTGTCAAATAGAAAATTAACCTATGAACTATAGTAACTACTTCAGCTCGATAAAGAATCTTTTTTTGATCTAGTTTTGCTGAAAAATAATATGATAGCTTCATTTTTCTCCTCCTTTATATCTCCCTTTGAGATGTTAGTACCATAAGCAATTATAGTGTCTTTATGAGCCTCGATATAACATTTAATACAAAAGTAAGATCATGTATCCCTAGCATCCATGGTACAATATGTTGAATTTCATTTTATGCAAATATTACATGGACTACAATATATAGGTGATGGTTTAAAAGTGAGATTCCCATCTCCACATAGCTAACAAGTTGAATCCACCTTTGCTTGAAGCCATAAGTTTTGTATTTCATTTTTTAATTATTATTATTTTTTTTACATTTGATTCTTAACTTCCTATTATGTAAAAGAAATATTTTTTAATTATATCCTAATAAATATATAAAAGCTTTGTGGCTTGAAAAATAGAGAGATTACAAAATTTCAATACTATGATTAAAATTAGAAGCTAGCTTTGAAGATTTTTCAACTTTGACAATGATATGTATGGAAGCTAAAATGGTCAACATGATTTATTGTATCAAATAGAAATCTAAATTGTCAACTAGAGTAGCTACTTTAGTTCTATAGTGAATCTTTTTTAAGACTACTTTTGCTGAAAAATAATGTTATAGCTTCATCTTTTTCCTCTTTTATATATTCCTTTGGGATGGTAGCACCATTGGTAACTATAGTGTCTCCATGAGCCTTGATATAGCATTTAATACATAAGTAAGATCATATCTCCCTAGCATCCATGGTATAATATGTTGAATTTCGCTTAATGCAAGCACCACATGGATTGCAATATATAGATGGTTGTTCAAAAGTGAGCTTCAAATCTCCACATGGCTAACAAGTTTAATCTACCATTCTTTGAAGTCATAAATCCTATATTTCACTTTTTTCTTTTTTCTTTTTGTAGTTTGATTTTTAGCTCCATGTTATGTAAAAGAAATATATTATTCTTTAATTATATCCTATAGAATACATAAAAGCTTTGTGACTTGAAGAATAGATAGATTATAGAATGTGAACACTATCACTAAGGTTAGAAGCTTTAAACAATTTTCAACTTTAACAATGACACATATGCAAACCAAAACTAGTCAACATGATTAACTATGTCAAATAGAAATCTAAATTATCAACAATGGTAACTACTTCATTTCAATAGTGAATCTTTTCTTAAACTACTTTTGCTAAAAATAATATGACAATTTCATTTTTCTCCTCCTTTATATCTACCTTTGGGATGGTAGCACCATCAATAACCATAATGTCCCCATGTACCTTGATATAACATTTAATACAGAAGTAAGATCGTGTATCCCTAGCACCAATGGTATAATACATTTAATTTCACTCAATGTGAGCACCACACAAACTATAATATATAGGTTCTGAAAGCCCCTAATTACTACTTTGGAAATGTAAAGAACTTCTTGAAGTAGGTGTTACTTGTTTTTATCCAGTTTTATGGGTGGTATATATTGTAGTATATCTCATTTCCCTTTTTATTTATGGATATTACTTTTTGATGTTCCATTTTACATATTCTATTTTTAAGCAAGAGAGAAAAAAGCTACTAAAAGCTTTTTTTCATTTAAACTAAATGCTTGTGAAATGTTTAATATGGTAGATTCAAAAAACTCTATAACAATCCTAAAAGCACTTCAGATGTCGTAATTGACCTTCATTGTTTGTGGAACACCTAGCATCCCATGGTCCTACTAACTGTGGGTACAAATGACCATGGACATGATTCATGTTGCCTAAGATTAAAGAAATGATATGGTCATGATTCATGTTGCCCAAGGTTAAAGAAATGACTAAAAAAAAATTATTTGTTGGTAAACCTAAATTGTTATTATGACACTTATTCTAATCATTGCTACTATTAATCTCAAGGGGTACCTTAGCTTGAGAGCAAATCTCATCTAATGTTTAGTGGATTGCTAGACTAGAATATGAATGAAAGATGTCCAAAGTGAAAAGGATCCAAATCTACAATGGGATGTAGTTGGTGACCATGCATTAGGATCTAGCTCCAATGAGCCTATCTTTAGTACATCAAATGACCTGAAATATGATTGGTCCTCTTTTAAGCTTGCTTTAAGTGACTACTATCCTAGGATTAGGCACTCAAGCATTTCAGCCCATTTCATGTTATTAAGTTATTTCAGAGTCCTACTATCCAAGGGCCTGTAACATTTTGCTGTCTTTCCATACCACCAAATATTAAATTACTTTTGATATCTACTAAGAAGAATGAGATTGTGTCAAATGGAGTTGATATATTTTTAAAAAGCATATGACTTTGTCAATAACTGCTTATTTAACATTTCTTTGTTTGCTATGTTTACATGTAGGTCATTTCATTTTTGGAAGATATGGGAATTGATAAATAATATATTCGTAGGATAATCATACGCTGCCAAGGAATTTTTGCAACCAGCGTTATAAAACTCTCGACTCAAAACTTGAATTCCTCAGTGATCTTGGAGTTTCAAGAGCTCACCTTCCTCGTGTAATAAAAAAATATCCAGAGCTTCTTATGTCTGATGTCGACAGAACTCTACTTCCTAGGTAATGCTGTGAGAGCATTACCTATTTTGCAACGAGCAGCCCAAGGGATCGATGGAGTACCGTCTCTCCGGAGTAGCCGATCTTCTAAACTGCCGTTGTCCATGTACTCGTACACAAGGCAACAGGACTCTGGGCAGGCACCTATGAGTAGAACCATGTTAGGGTGTCTCAGACAGCTTAGAACTTCCACCTGCATGGCATGGATATCTCAAGATTGCTGGGACATTGTATAAGTTAGAGGGATATTTTTATATATTTAATGTTACTCAAAAATTGTATTTTTTTTTAGTAGAACTTTGATTCTTAATAGTCCAAACTATATTGAGTAACATTGAGGTATACTGAGCAACAAACCAAACAGCAAATAGACCACGAAAATGAATGCTTGAGGACTGTTGTTGATGAAGAAAATGCTAGTGAAGCACGAGGTAAGGTATTGGAACCTTGTTATGGACTTTAAAATCTGTAGAAGAAAAACATGCTCTAGCTATATATACCATGCGTAAGGTCGAAAGGCTACTGTTTCATGGAGAAAACGCCGGTAATGGTGATGAAATGATGACAATGATGATGACGGTTATGAAAGAGAAGGGTAACTGCAAGGATGCAAGCTCTGGATGCGAACGTTTGTTGGCGACTGCCCATTTCACAGCCACTCCGCTATTCTTATCTCTATTAATGGCGATCACGGTGTTGCTAAGTTCTTCTTCCACCGATAATTCCGTTTGAGAGGGAGCCATTCACCGGCAGCACCAAGCCTGTGACGTAGGTCGAGAACCGAGAATTAGAGGATGTCTTTGACGGTTAATACTCCTTTTACTAAATTTGGCGAGGATAAATTTCCATGCAAGACCACGAACCATACAACAAATCTTCTCCCCTTTCTTGGACTTGTGAGAGGCTAGGATTTTTATTCCAACACTTTTCAGCCCTTTCTACACAAGCTCCCGGATACTAACTAATCTTTAGGTGTATTATAAATTTAACTATAAATGGTGCGACTATTTCCGGTGGTCAAAACCACAAGGGAAGAACTTTACATTCTTCATGGCACGACAACCTAGAGAGCTTTCTGTTTCCGCATAAGCCCACTGATGCATAGGTTTTAGAAGATAATTGTTAGAATGCTCGCTTAGTATAAGAGTGACGTGGAACATACATCAAATTTTAGTACGTCTTATCGTTAAGAATGTAAGAAATTAATTATATAAATACATAACATTGGTCAACGGGTGCATCACTTAAAACCTCAATTCTAATACTATGTTAAAATATTTATTTTCTCTCTTGAAGTTGGTTTACAAGAAAAGTGAATACATTCACATACAAAAAAAATAATATATTAGCAAATTGACAACGTGAGATACACATTAGATTTCAATAAAGCAACTTTTGAATGTGATTTCATAAGTATATCGTCAACATGGTATTGGAGTTTGATATATCCAATTGTAGAAAAAGTTTTCCAGCATAGGTGTTTCCCATACTTAAATAAAAGAATGATGCAAATCTCTCATTACGGAACCAATGCAATAACTTAGTAACAAGAGCTACCGGCTTATGACCCCAAGATTCTCGATTGAATTGCCTCACCCTCGGTACCTGCAAAAAAAAAAAATAATAAATAAAAGAAAGTATACTCTTACATCAATTTTTGAATAAAATTGAAATTTCTATGACAATCGAGTAGAAGTCAAATGTTTTCCATCCAAGCTTTTGTCACGACATTTGCCTTTACCAGCAACTTAAACATTTTTGGTTGGCAAACTGTCCTAAGTTATCGTAATGCACGAAAAAAAGGGAGGAACCCGAGTCATACTTTATGTAGGGCACCCAAGTTCATAAAAGAAAACCATAAATAGAAAACAGAAATCTATTTAGGTGTTTTTATCTTAGAGATACAAGGAGAGATTTCTTGGTACGGTAGAAGATTTCGTATTTCTTTTTCAGTTTTGGGCTTAAAAAATGGGAACTATCTTATTTTGAAAATGCTGTTGTAAGAGATTATATGTTGGAGAATTTTCAAGGAAACTAATCTATGTAAAGTTACTATTCCAGGTGCGCAGGGGCTATGGGTGGCTTGGGTGAATAAGGCTCTCACGGCCCCTCCTGTCTTGACCTCTTTCATCGGCCGTTCTACATGCCGGTAGCTTCTGCAACGTTTTTGCCATCTCGTGTAAGATGCACGATTATGAGTTCTTGACAAGTTGCTGGTGATGTTAAAATTTAATCGATCTCTAATGAGATTGAAAAGCCAGGATCTGCGTAGTCAGATCTAAAACACCAAATCAAGATAAGAAATAAGAAATAAACATACCGTATTTCAATCTCTTAGGAAGATTCACAAATGCAAAATCAATCTTCAGGTTAAGTTCATATCCTCTATTCTCACTCCGTAGGCACTGGCTTGATGAGAGAAGCTAAAGGGTTGTGGCTTGAAGAATGAAGCCTCCTCTAACCCTAATGCCTGAATAATGTGCTCAAATAGTATGAGCTAGAGGATAGGACCTAGCCCTAGCCTTATGTGCCACCAAATAGGCCCACTCATCACGGCCCTATTTAGTTAGCCATGGCCCACACTAGCCAGTCCATATTCATTAAATGGATTCTTAAGTCTCACTTTATTAGACCAACAATAATATAAGCCCACTTTATGAAAAACTTAAAAATTATGCTAACATTCTCCCACTTGAGCTATATTAATATGAACAAAATAGTAATAATAATAATTAGTATTTTAAAATAATTATTTGTGCATGCCTTTATGTTGATCTAGAGATTGTTTTTCAACAATATTCTCATGATATAAGATTTCAACTTTTGAATCATAACAGTAGTTATACCGCTTAATTGATATAATACTTATCATGGTCACAAAAGCTTCAACCTCATGTTAAGGATGAATATGGTAGTGTGGCAACCATATAACACTTTCTACTTCATGTGTTATTTATGTTGTTAGTCCAATTCTCTCTCCTTCGATGACAAAATATCATCAGAGAATATACTTTATGGTTCTAATGAACCTATATGTCTTGTTCTTAATAACTCGAGTTTAACTTTATGTGTCACAAGACATGCTTTATGGCTACCTTAGCCAATACTTAAGGTTTACACCTCCCTTAAGACTTCACTCTATATATATATTATATATATATGCAGATTTAATCTGTCAACATATAAAGCACCCACGTGCTAAATACAGCTAGCAAAACTAATGACAGGTTATACATATTTCAACAATTTACCCAATGGTAAATCAATTTAGTAGTAAACTTTATGTTATAGTGCTCCCACTAAGCAATAGCATCCTATGCTCTTATGTTCATAATGATGACATATTTTTAAAAGCACAAGTCTTTAGTATGTGGGTGTGAAAACATAGCATCTGTAATGATATTGTAAACTATAATGTCACCTTTCTTAAGTTTGTCCTTTATAACTTAATGTTTGATTTCTTTGTGTTTAGACCATGTGATACCTTTACAATTTTATAACAACTTTATTATCACAAAATAGCCTGATAGGTCTAACAAAGAAATTAAACACTATCAACTCATCAATGAGTACTTTAGACAAATTACTTGAATAGCTGCCCTATAGCAAGCTACAAAATTTTGCCTAAATAATTGAAGAAGTCAAATGTTTATGTTTTGCACTTTTCATGATACTGTCCAAATCTCTATAACGACATCCTGATGTAGATTACAAAACTTATTGCAGCTTATAGGGTCTAAATTTGTACATCCCACTAGCTACAAGTTATCTACATATTTATATGTCAACAAACAAAACTTTATTGTTTTAAGTACTTGAGAAACTTCTTGTAACAATCAAATAAACTTAATCAAAGTCTTATTGACTTCTATCCAAAACTTGTTGAAAATAATGTGAGACCTAGTGCAAACTTAAACGTACATGGTGCTTCTTAATGCACTAGAATATGTCACTTACTTCTTGTTTGTTTCTTTACTTTTTAAGCATTGCAATAGTTTTAGACAATTACCTTTAAGAATAAGAATTATTCTTAGTATGCAAATCTCCATATAGAACCTTTACGAAGCACTATTCACTTATGTCTTTTAAGAAAGAATCAATAATCATCAATAATAATACTTATGAACTACAAAATAACTGTATTATACCATAAAGTAACTTTTGATCATTACTCACAAGCAAGACAACATCCGTATTGGTATACTCCCACTGAACTAAGTATATGTTCATGTATAGTCTATTCTACTCAGTGTAGTACTATAAAAATATAAACTTTCAAACTTTAAGTACTATTATTGGAAAAACATGCTTGAGTCCATAAATAAGCATAAATACATCTAAATTATATACTCTAAGATTGAATCACACATAGACCTCCTTATTCAAAAATGGTCTTCATGTCCGTATGGTGTAATTTCCTATCCACTAGTGTGGTTTTAAACCTCTTAACCTTTTACAGAAGCTCTTTAAACTTTTGCATACATTTATTACCAATAGATAATTTAACAAGCTTACCACCTTTAGACAACTCAACAAAATCACAAAATATCATTATGACTCACCAACTACATTTCATTGCTCACTATATTTAATCATAATGTCAATTAAGGCATCCTCTCATGAGCAATAGGATCCATCATGATATCAATGTAAGTCATCTAAAAGACCCAATAATATAAATGAACAATCAATCTTCTTTACCTATAGAACCGTCAAGATAAATACCATAATTAGATCATATACCTGTAAGACCTCATTTAGAACTTTCTCAATAACTAGTTCAATTACCTTAGTAGGTCTCTACTTTAATCCTTTAAGCTCGACATATATCATACTTTGCCATATTGAGCTTTAAAAACTTTATAACTTTATACTTTAAGAGCCTTTTAGCGAAGAAATTAATATCCCTTCAAATGATCCAAGTACTTTATTCTAGAATAACTTTAGTCTTTTATTCCTACTGATAAAGTGTTAAGTTGAAAACTTTTATTTTGCAAAACATCTTACACTTTATGATGTTTAAGAATTAGTACACTCCTTGTGCACAAATTAAAAGAAATTCATAAAATAACTTTAGCAAGCTTATATCTAAAGATATAAAGTGGTATTCTTAAAACGTTTCCTACAAGAAACTATGTAAATCAATCCTACAAACCATAGTCCTTGTCTTACTTATAAGAATATAATTACACCTTTTTGGCTACACCACCTTGTTCTGGATTCCCAAGAATCCAAATTGGCTAATGCTCTTAGAATGCTTTCGGTAAACAAGCTTTTAATCGAATTAGCATCTCATATCTACCATAATTCTAATCTCTTAACTAGATTTAAGCATTTTAATACTCTTTCACAACTGCTTCCTAACCACCGATCCAAGGACTTTGAATTTCTTTAAGAGATTCAAACTCTTTTAATGAATACATTACCATTGTGGGAAAAAACTTAACTTATGAACTTGTAGAAATGACAATTTCTATGTAGTGTTACTATATAGGGGTCTGAAATACTAATATATATGACCTCCAATAGGCCAAAAGAATGGACTGCAAATTAATTCTTTATATTGGTCAATCTGCCTTTATCATAATCTACACAAATCTCTAGATGACTTTCAAGAGTAGATTGAATGTAATACTGTATCAATCTTTCTACTCTTTACAAGATATGTGACTAAAACTTTTATGCCACAAAGTGTAAACTAGTTTTTCCAACAAAGGCCTTTTACAAATATCTTATTTTAATATCTAAAATAGAGATATATGAGAGAGATAAGCACCATAATAATAATCCATGAGACTAAATGTAGTAACCAACTTTATTTAAATTGACAACCAAGTATAGAAATCTTTATTTTAAAATGGTTACCACACTTTTCCAAAACTAAAGTTGGTAAAACCAATTCTTTCAAAAATGTTTTATAAATATTAGTTCATCTTTACCTGGCTTCCTCTATTTATGAATCCTTAAATGGTGAAAGCAACTTGATTAGTGGCACCAGTATTTAGCCACTAGGAACTAGATGGGGCTTTGGATAAATTAGATTCATAAACTAATGCCAAAGATTGCAGTTTATCATCATATGACCCTTCTTAGCTTTACACTTTATTGACCAAGACTCATATAATTGCAGTCTATCTATCCTCATGTGACCTTTCTTCTTATATAAGAAGTAATGATCACCATCCTCCTAAAAGGATTTTTCGCTTAACCCCTTAACATTATGTTAAACAATTCAAAATCCTTAATGGTATTGTGAATAACTTTATGAGTATTAAACCTTGATTCTTACCTTTACTGGTACTAGAACTTGATATTGATAATCTATCAACCCCCTTATATAGTTTCTAGTACTTCTATTACCATCAAGCTTTAGAACAAACACTTTAACGAGAGTATTTAATAAAGCAAAATACCTTAATGTCACTTAATGCATAAATTCCTTAATAGTGCAATTAATCACCCTATGGTGATTCTAAATTGACCCCTTCATGGACAGTATACAAAACAACTTTAATCAATATAATCTGAAGGTTTATCCATATAAACAAAATCCTACATATGTTATATATATTAAAAACTTCATGTCTTCCTTCCATTTCAAAAGTAAAGACTACATATAAACCTTAATTAGTTTGTTGACAAACAAGGTGATTAAAATAAAACTAACATAAGGTCAATAATATGAATCATGTCCGATCTTAATTTCATGAATACTGAGAGATTCACAAACTCTATCATGTAAACACCTTTGGGTAGAATACAAGATTGTAAAATCTCTACAGTAGTGTCCATGAGAATTTTCTAATCTTCATCATCTACCACCTTTGGATGTATAGATAAATCCAATTAGTCTAGACTCATGCATTTCAACTAAGCAGCTCTCTATGTTCTAATATATAATCACCTCCTTTGGGAGTATAATTATACACTAAAACTAAAAACGTCCCCATCCACATGAGAAAATATCTTTTGAACACAATTAAGCTGTGCCGCTTTGGTAGTCACAACCTAATTGGATCATTCTCATATTGCGGGACATGTTTTATGTACTCATAAAAATATGAATAAAAACTTTAACACACTCAACTAAATGCATACTACATTTACATATACCATAATAGCATACAAAGTATGTATATGAACAAGCTTAAGCATGATAGAAAGAAAACAAGGTGTCAACACACATGCTCCAAACTTTAAAACATCAAAAGAGATTGAAAAGACATATAAAATATATCAAATAACATATCAAAATGTTTGTTATTAAAAAATACATACATTGGTTCAAACCGTCCTCAACTTGGACCATCCACGCGCTCTCACGCGCCAGTCAAAGTTTCTGGTCAAAATATTGACTTTTGACCAATGACCGTTGACCCGTTGACCAGGTCAGGTTGACTAGGCTGGGTTGACCCATTGACTGGGTCAGGTTGACCGTTGACTGGGTCGGGTTGACCGTTAACCGGGTTGGGTTTACTGGGTTAAGCCCATGGACCCGAATGGGTCGGACCGAGTTGACCCTAATGGGCCAAACCCGGATGGGCCTTATTGGGTTGACCCGAATGGGCCAAACCCGAATGGGCCGGATGGGGTTTGGCCCATTAACCCGAAGACTTGAGTGAGCCGGACCGGTGACCCTAATGGGTCGGACCGGTGACCCGATCCGGATGGGCCGGATCGGGCCGACCCTGATGGGCCGGTCCGGGCTGACCCCTATGGGCCAGGCTGGGTCGGGCTGATCTTGATGGGCTGATCCGAGCTGACCCCGATGAGCCAGGCCGGGTTAGGCCGACCCCAATGGGCCAGGCCGGCCCGACCCAAATGGGTCGGACCACCTTGACCCGGGACCAGCCCGGTCGAGTTCAGACCCGGATGACCCGCGAAGCGGGTCGATCCAGTTATTCGGGTCGAAATCAACCCGAACGGAACCCAAACGAACCGCGAACGATTTCATTCGCGATTCGCAGATTCGTGCAAAATTTGCACGAAATCTGCACTGATTCCGACATAGATTTGTTGGAAACCTGTAAAAACAAGTTGTTTTGGCCGATTAAACCCCAAAAATGACCAAAATTTGAACCAAAAATGTTAGGTTTTGGGAAAAAACGAAAATGGACTCAAAAATGCTATTTTGGTGCTAAAAGTTCGTGTAGAACTGTAGATCGCTCTGCATAGAAGCCGATTGTGGGGAGAAACATCTCAATCGGATCAAAATTTCATCAAATTTTGCCCGAATAAGCGATTTGGGATTTTT
The DNA here is from genome assembly GCA_028551485.1 of Casuarina cunninghamiana. Classification (NCBI taxonomy): domain Eukaryota; kingdom Viridiplantae; phylum Streptophyta; class Magnoliopsida; order Fagales; family Casuarinaceae; genus Casuarina; species Casuarina cunninghamiana. The sequence goes on from CM052364.1 coordinate 8,620,547, forward strand.
TTTTTTTTAATTTGAAATTTTCGAAAATCACAGTTTGAACCCAAATATTCCAAAAATTATTCCACCAAATCACAAAAATACCCAAATGTTCAGTAAATCACATTTTGAACCAAACAGAAAACAAAAACGATTTTGTAAACCAAATAAAAATCAAAACCGGATTTTAGACTTTATCTACAATCGCTTTAATACCACATGTTAAAATTTAATCGATCTCTAATGAGATCGAAAAGCCAGGATCTGCGTAGTCAGATCTAAAACACCAAATCAAGATAAGAAATAAGAAATAAACATACCGTATTTCAATCTCTTAAGAAGATTCACAAATGCAAAATCAATCTTCAGGTTAAGTTCATATCCTCCATTCTCACTTCGTAGGCACTGGCTTGATGAGAGAAGCTAAAGGATTGCGGCTTGAAGAATGAAGCCTCCTCTAACCCTAATGTCTGAATAATGTGCTTAAATAGTATGAGCTAGAGGATAGGACCTAGCCCTAGCCTTATGTGCCACCAAATAGGCCCACTCATCACGGCCCTATTTAGTTAGCCACGGCCCACACTAGCCAGTCCATATTTATTAAATGAATTCTTAAGTCTCACTTTATTAGACCAACAATAATATAAGCCCACTTTATGAAAAACTTAAAAATTATGCTAACAGGTGATGTTGCATGAAAGATACACATGGCATGTTGAACTCTTGGCCTCTTTGCAGCCTTAGATGTTTCTAATATATGTAAAAGAAGTAGCAAATATCACGAGATGTATGAACAAAGAGGTTCACCGAAAGCATCAACCTGAATCAAGCGTCTCAAGATTTCTGCAAATTCTTTCAAACTTTCCGTTCTCTTTTTCGTTCAGACCTTTGACTACCTCTTCAAGCTAACTTTCTTTCCTTAATAGCATAATCGAAACACACCTTTCACTTCACAAAACGTGACCGTTCCGACTTCTCTAAGCCAAGACTGATTTTCTGCCCGTTGAAAATTTATTTCCTTGTCTTCTGAGAGTAGAGAGGTAGAGCACCGTCGGAACAAACCTTTTTGCCTTGTTTTAGTACAAGATCATTACCAAAACACTACCGTTTCAGTAAGTTGTTTCTTTTGCATCATTTGGGTCGCGGGTCATAGACTCATGGGTTTCACCACAAATCTCCTTCATTTCTCTTCTAATCTTGGTGGCCACATCTATGCTTAACACCTTATCTTTCTTTGCAACAAATTCATATCTTTTTGGCTTCTAAAACACTTATTTTGTCACTTCTTGCTCACGCATTCAAACGGATCGCGTAGAACCCATCGGGTCGCAAATAACATCACGGGTCATCATGATTTGATCTCCCACAAGTGCTTGAATTACAAATATCTCTTCACATGTTTCTTTGCCTCTTTGATACCTTCAGAATGAACCAATTTTAGGCTTCAACGGACCTTTTTCCCCCAAGCAAGGAGGCGGTTTTGTCGAGCGGGTTGCGGACTACTTCCGTCGGGTCAAGTGCAGTGGGTCGTGAAAGATTTCCCAGCTCCTGGGTCACGTGAGGAGAACAGGGTTGCGCTCCGGTTCTGGTCACAGCAGGCCGAAGCGGGTAGCTCAATAATGAACCGGGTCGCGCACATTACTTGTTGGGTCTGGGTTGCGCACTCAGAAGCCGTGGTCTGGATTGCACGCACAAGCTTCTGGGCTAGCAGGTCTGGCATTGGGTCGCGTCCACAGGCTTCTTCTGGACTGGGCTCACACAATCTGAGTTGCAGACTAGCTTCTCTATGCGTTTTGAACTGGGCCGAACGGGGTGAACAAGTCACGTATTTTAACCATCTAGATCATTTTTCTTGCAAGAAAATTCACAAATTAATTTTCTTATAAGAAAAATAACAACAAGAATATTTATTAATATTTTAATTTTGATAAATATTTCACAAATATAGTTAATAATATCATTATTTAATATTATAATTTATATAACTTTTGTTGCCTATACTTATTTTGTACAGAAATCATGAAAAATATTTGTACATTAACTCTAAAATATTTTTTCATATTAAAATAAATTTTCATATAACGTTTTATTTCATTTTATTTTATTATTATTAAAAAAATAATGGATTAGAAATATTCCTAACATAAGATATAATATCTTTGAGAATTTTCAAAGAAACGAGTCTATGTAAAATTAGAATTTCAGGTGCTTGGCCAGGGCAATGGGTAACTTGGGGGAAGAAGGCTCTCACGGCCTCTCTTGTCTCGACCTCTTCCATCGGCCGTTCTGCCTGTCGGTAGCTTCTTTAATGTTTTTGTCGTTTTGTTTCAAGATATGCGATTATGCATTCCTGACAAATTGTTGGACTATTGGTGATGTTGCATGAAAGATACACTAGCATGTTTAATTCTTAGCCTTATACACCTACATATCTTAGCATATAATACAAAGCGGCCTCAATATTTATGCATGAATTCTAAAGAGAATTGTTGAATGTTCCAGCTAGGGTGACAAAATAATATATATCTTAGTAGCATCCATATTTTCACCAAAATCACCATTTCTCTAGTTGATCCTACGGAATTCTACATTGTTACTTGACCCCAGAGTTGGATTTGGTGGCTTCTAGAAAAATCTAATGATTTCATAATAAAAGTGATCAAGTTAGACCACAAAAATTGGATATAAACAACTTGATAGTAAAATGTGATAGATGCAATAATTTTAAGCAAATTTAATTCGATGAGTTCTCATTTCCAATTTATAAAAACCCCTAAAAACAAATTTTTACTATTGCAAATGCCTAAATTCATTGGATAATACCTTAGCTAATTTGAAGGGTCATTCACTTGTACCATTGAACTATAAAATTTATGAAATGTATATTTCTTAATGAAGTCTACTCTCATGACAAATGAAATAAATAAATAGTATAGAGAAGCATGGGATGGGTCATTTACTTCATTAGTTTGGTGAAGTACATCCTTAACTTAGAAATCCAATCATAATTAATTCAATGTTCCCTTACTTTTTGAGGTTGCCAAAAGTCTATGATAATACGGCACTTTAAAGTATATCCTCAGCTCGCCTTGTATGCATTGAGAACTAGGAAGCCTACCTAAATATCATATCTCTTATAGCCTAAAATTGAATCTTGTAGACTAAATAAGTATAATTTCGATTGGGGGTGGCTTTCAATCAAAGACCACACCAAACATTGCAAAGGATGGTAGAACTACCTTTGCAATTAAGGCCCCTGGCAATTCATGTTGGATTGTCAAATAATACCGGATAATGCATTGGTTAACTTGGGTTCAAGAAAGAGTAATCAAAGTTATAGTTAGAAGTAAAATGGAGAGGCAAAATCCATTTCTACAAGTAGTGCGTAGGTGGTTATAAAACCACTCAAATTGAGGTATTGATGATAATTTACTTTATAAATGGAAGGTTGATAGCAACTTATCCAAAGTCAACAACATAAGTAGAGAAAGATAACATAAAAGGAAAAATAGGACTCTCAAAGTGTTGCTAAAAGTCCGTTCATGATTTAGTTCGAATGTTTTACAATAGATGACTTTATACCTAGTTGCTTACATGCATAAGCATACTAGGCTACAAAAATGTACATTGTTGGGCTAGACTTACATTATAATACATCAAAACTAATTTAACTAATTTACTAATATTTTAATAGGTATTAACCTTTGGCTATGAAGTCCATCTTGCCAAAAACCCCTCAATTTGATTGTAATTTTTTATTGTATGTTCAGGTTTATGACATTACTCATAAGCCTGTTTGATCTGCTACCTAAATTGGAATTTGCAAGTTTTTCTAATCTCTACATCTTTCTTACATAGAGAAATTTTTGATACCAGAAAGAAAGTGTTATCGAAACTAAACAAAAAACAACCATCATGTAGTGAGTTAGGTACTTCCTTTAGGAAAAGGTTTTTCAGTTAATAAAAGAAAGCTATCCCAAGTTGATTTTTGGTTTTTAGGATTTTCAGAAGTTGAAGGAAGCATTGTGGCATGAGGTAAGGGACAACAAGTCAAGGGTGTCCTTAGTATTTTGCTTGAAACCTCAAGGCAATTTTATGAACTAACGTTTTGGAAGCTTACAACCTTTTTCTTTTTTAAAATTATCCTCATGCTTCTAAGATACAATACTAAAGTGCCATTGTTTAATATTCAACACTAAAATGTGGGCTAGGTGAGTAAAGGATAGTCAACACTTCGACCTATGGTAAAAATCCAATAAAGACCCTTTTTAGCATAGACTACTTCTTTATGTCAAGTAATAACTCAACCATGACACAAACTAATTGTCTTGAAAGATATAAGAAAATAAATAGTACCTCAAACTACTTGCATATATCATTTTTGAAATGAGCTTCCCTAGACATGAAGAAACCTTTTCAACATTATCCCTTCTACTACAATGTTTTCCCAGCCCTAGGGTATAGAGATTCCATCTTTAACACTGTACGATACTCTAATACTATGATGATATTTTATTCTATGAATGGAAGGTTGACAACAATCTATCCAAAGTAAAGAGCATAAGTAGAGAAAGACAACACACAAGGAAAGACGGGATCCCGAAAGTACTGTTGAAAGTCTATTCACGATTTAGTTCAAACATTTTACAAGAGATAACTCTAATATACAATTGCATACATGCACAAGGTTACTAAGCTACAACAATGTACAATGTTAGACTGACTTATATTATAGTACATCTGAACCCAAATTATCTAACTTACTAATACTCTAATAAGTATTAGCCTCTAGTCATGAAGTCTTTCCTGCTAGAAACCTTTCAATATCATAGCAATTTTCTTTTGTATGTTAGGGTTTGTGATAAAGCTCACAAACTAATTTCATTGACTACCCAAATTAAGATTTGAATGCTTTTTTGGTCTTGACTCCTTTTTCATTTAGAGAAATTTTTGATATCACAAAGAAGGTGTTGTTAGAAATGGGGGAAAAAAATCAACATGCATTGAGTCAAGTACATCCTTTAAGGAGATCTTTTCAATTCTTTTGAAGAAGAAGCCATCTTTTGATTTTTGGTTGTTAGGATTTTAGAAGTTAAGTAAAGAACTATAATGCAATGTAAAAGGTGATAGTTCAAGGGTATCCTCAATATTTCGTTTGAAACCTTAAGGTAATTTAGTGAATTGACCTTTTAGAGACTTTTAACTTTTTTTTTTTCCAAAATTACCCTTATACTTATAAGGATATCACACTTAAATGTGGGCTAGGATAGAAAAGGACACCCAACAAACCAATTTATGGTAAAAATCCAAAAAGGACCTTTTTTAATGCAAACTACTTCCTTTTGTTAGGTAGTTACTTGACCATGACACAAGCAAACCATCTTGAAAGGAAATGAGAAGATAAACAATACCTCAAACTACCTACAAGTACCCTTTTTGAAATAAGCTTCCTAAGTACTAGTATTGCCTCTTTTGCCATAACTAAAAAGATTTACATATATCCAAAATATGGTCATAAATATCCTTCCTTAATATACTTAGTTAGGAAATCGTAATTGAATTTTTTTAGAAAAGCTATGGACAAATAAATACAAAAATTTACAAGAAATATAATCTAAAGACTAGCGATATTTCTTGCTACAAACATATTGCAGTTTTTTTTAGTCAAATAAGGAATTTGACATTTTCAAATATACTTTGGATTCATGTCACCAGAACAAGACTAAAAAATAAAATACTCATCTCACAATATTATCCAAAGACTCTTATTTGCCTTGCTTTTTTGTTCTAAGCATCACTGTTAACAAAGGAAGGATCATTATGCAACCAAAAATGATGATGACAAGCATTGCAAATAACATAATTAGGATGAGAAATAAGCAATGCTTTTAGGCCCAATTAAAGAACATGTACACATATCCAAAATATGATCATAAATATCTTCCCTTAATATATTTAGCTAGGAAATAGTAATTGAACTTCTTTATAAAATTTATAGACAAAATAAATACAAAAATTTGTAGTATTGTAATATGAAGACTTACAACAATTCTATCCAAAAATAGATTGCATTTTTTTCTAAGCAAATGAGAAATTTGATCTTTTCAAATATACTTTGGAATCATGTGACTAGTATAGGAATAAAAAAATAAAACACTCATCTCACAAAATTGTCCAAAGACTCTTATTTACCTTGCTTCTTTATTTTAAGCATCACTATTAGCAAAGATTGGATTTTTGTGCAACTAATAAGGATGATGACAAGCATTGCATATAACATAATCAAGATGAAAAATAAGCAATGCTTTTAGGCCCAATTTATAGAAGATTAATAGATATTTAAAATATGATCATAAATTTCTTCCCTTAATATACTTAGCTAGGAAATAGTAATTGAACTTCCTTAGAAAAGTTATGGACAAATAAATATAATAATTTGAGTAATGTAATCCAAAGACATGAGATAATTCTATCCATAAACATATTGTAGTTTTTTCTAGGCAAAAAATGAATTTGTCCTCTTCAAATATACTTTCAATTCATATGAATAGAACAAAACTAAAAAATGGAATATTCATCTCACAAGATTTTCCAAAAACTTCTATTTACCTTACTTCTTTGTTTTGAGCATCATTGTTGGCAAAGGATGGATAGTTGTGCAACTAATGAGGATGATGACAAAGATTGCATATAACATAATCCAAATAGACTAAATATCATCATCCCTAACCAGCTTTGATATCAAGATAACATATATTACATATTGTCACAAATGCATGAACCAGCAGATTATGAAAATGGCAAAGAACTATCATCAAGGAATGTTTAGCTTGGCATAAAATATCATATTGATAATGATTTTTCCAACAAAGACAAAGAAATATCTATCCAGTATCAAAGAATTCAAACTTAAGGACTTTATCTTTTTATTTTGTATTGGAAGGCACAACAATATTTTCAAACTGAAGGATAAAAAATGTTGCAATTTTTAGTTATGAATTCACTAAAAAAGGTTAAGTGTTAAAATATGGTAAAACAACTTACCTGATAAAAGTCATGCCTTTTCCATTCATTGATGGGACTTCTTTCTCTTACTTCACATTTCTATTTAGTATCATAACACGACTATGACCTAAGTTTAAAATAAAACCCATACATTGCCAATTAATTGAAAAAAAGAAGAAGCATATTCACAGAATGTAAAGTTATATCCAAGAGGCATCAACTGCCACCATAACATACCAAAGATGAACTGTATGAATATGAAAAACTTGCACATACATTTACAAACAAAGAAAAACCACAATAATAAAGCATTAGAAAAGAATTAAGAACAAAACTTTTAACCATAAACTTCTATGTTCAAAAGAATTAGAAAGAACTATGTATTCAAAATTAAAGAGCCAATTATATTTTTTAAAAATCTAAATCCTAGTACCAAAATTAAAATAAAACAAAATTACATTAGCTCTCCCACTACCTTTCTAGAAAAAGATTATGCCAAGACTTTTTAAAAATTTAAGAAACTAGTGTTTGTTGTATCAATATATTGGAATATGATGCATCTGTAAATTTATCACAAACATTTTCCTTGTGGACAATATCATAGATCTATATATGATAGGACCCACATCAATATTTTTACAACTATTAAAGTAGAATTAATGGTCATCTATGGCTATACTATAACTAAATATTCTAGAATTCTTACCCATTTTAGACTTGAAAATCTTTGCACTGGATGAAAACCCAATGGATCCTAAATACTATTAGAAGAAAACAATGTGTGCAAGCATGTTGTAAATGAACCATGATACAATCTTCCTTCATTGGGCCAATAGTTTCTCCAAGCTAGAGAGGTAGTAAAAAGCCTTATGAGAATAAATAAAATCATTTTACAATAAACAAGAATCACCTAAAAATCCCTAGTTTACTTCAATTCATCATTTTTTTTCTTTGCTTTTTAGCATAAAAGAGAATTATTTTTAGAACCAAACTTCAATAATTAGTAGAAAAACAAAAAAGATATGAAATAAAAAGATTACCTTATGCATGAACAATAGATCCTTTGATGAATTAACAAAAAGGCTAAAATTGACTAGATGCTTTAGAGTCCTTCTTGCTATGATCTACTTTTTTATTTATTTATTTATGAATATGTTAGTTTATTCATCAAAGAATAAGAAAATACAAAACCTTAGGGGTATACCTTAGCATTACAATTCATCTAAGAGAAAATCAAATTTAGAATTCTCGTTAATATACTTAGTTATTCCTTTCTCGTTCTATTTTTTTGTCATTCTCTTTTTGGTGCATCTGATTTATTAGATCCTCCACAATAGGCCAATAGTCACCATAAAATGTGGGAACCTAATTATGGTTACCTTGACCTTACATTCACCATTAGATACAAAGAAATGGTCATACAAATTAGTAAGACCAACCACAATACTTTCCCAACAATCCTACTTAACATGGATAGATATTTGAAACAATATGTATTCCAAGCAAAGTGTTAAATAAGAACAAAAAAGGTTTTTAAGATTCTCACTAGTGAGAAGTTTTGACAAAAGTTATATTCTAAAAATTACAAGTGTTACCATTCTCGAAGCTTATTTGATTCAAGCACTTTTTGTTTTTCTAGAAGACAATAAAGGATGTTGTCTTCACCTTTTAATATAGGAGAAGTCCATATATAACAACTTGTCAAACCTTATTTCTTGCAATACTCAAGACATCCAATTTGAAAATAGAATAAGAGGTTAAGGAAAATCTAATTAAAAAACACAATGAAATAGTATTGAAAATTAGAATATAATTAAACTTAATCTAATCCTTTAATAGCCTCAAACCTACTTGAATTTCATGGTAAACCATTGTGCAAAGTGCCTTTTTACTAGTTGTATCAATCTTAGGCCTGAAGTGCTTAACAAAGTCCAAGTACGAGAGAAAATGCACCACTAATTTGGAAGTTGAAAATCAAATCTAAACTTTTAAACATACATGCCAAATAGGCAAACTTTTACATCTTCAATCTTTTAAAATAACAAAATTACCTAGAATGAAAGAGACTTAGTGCCTAATCGTTGTGACTTTGTAAACCTTAATCGATAGATACAAAGTGTATCAATTTCAGCAAAAATTTTATACCTTGCACTTATATGAAAGCTTTGTTAGATAATTCTCTTCTTGAAAAATTTCAAGAAATCATTAATTCACTTCTAACATTTTCTTAACATATGAGACACTCTAATTACAAGTTCTCCGACTTCCTTAACCTAGCAATATCAATTTTTGGAGATTAGTCAAAAGTAAATGATATTTTGACAAACTATTTAATGAAACTACATTTTGTGCAATTTTATTGTAACTTTTCCCTCGAAGCCTTGCCTGAGACTCTATCCTCTTTCAGCCCCTAAAATAACCTTTGCTCTACATGGTCATTAAGCTATGTTCTTGGCATATCTTTAGTCCCAAGCACAACACTTTGTGGTAGGGACTTGTGCACTTTTTTTTCAACCTCTTATTTATAATAGGAAGGGTAAGTGTATGCAACTTGGCTTAAAATACTTAACAAAGTCCAAGGTACCAAAGATAAACATGTTGTTGATTTTAAAGTTAGAATTTGGATGCAAACTCTCAAACATACATCCTGAAGAAGCTTATCTCTATACCTTTATTCTTTTAAAACAACAAAATTACCTAGAACAAAAAAAAAAACTCAGTGCCTAATTGTTGTGACTATGCAAACCTAAACTAGTAGATACAAAACATATCAATTTCAATGAAGATTTTATATCTTGCATTTGCATGAAAACTCTATTGGATAATTTTCTTCTTGAAAAACTTCAAGAAACAATTCATTCACTTTCAAATCTTCATCAATAGATAAGAAAACTCTAATTACAAGTTCTCCAACTCCCCCAACCTAGCAACATTAATTTTTGGATATTAATTAAAAGCACATGATATTTTGATGGAAAACCTAAATGGCAATCACCTAATTGTAACTTTTCCCTAAAAGCCTTGCCTAAGGCTCTATCTTCCTTCAGCCTTGGAAATAACCTTTGCTTTAGGTGGTCACTGAAATATGTTTTTGGCAAATCCTTAGCCCCAAGTATAGTAATATATGGTAAGAATTTGCACACTTCTATTCCAACCTCATGTATACAACAAGAATGGCAAGTGTATGTAATTTAGCTTGAAGTACTTAACAAAGTCCAAGTACAAGAGATAAACTTGTTGGTAATTTGGAAGTTGACATTTGAATCCAAACTATTGAACATACATGCTAAAAAACAAACTTCTACACCTCCAATTGTTTGGAACACCAAAATTACTTAGAATAAAATAAACTCAGTGCCTAATCAGTGTGGCTATGTCCTAATCTATAGATACAAAATGGATCAACCTTAGTGAAGATTTTATACCTTGGATTCATACAGAAACTCTATTGATAATTCTCTTGCCTATAATAGGAAGGACATGTGTATGCAGCTTGATCACCATCATTTTTTTATTACCATTAAACAAAGCACAAATTTGATGTTCACTCATAACATTGAACCCATTGCAATGAATCATTGAAGGTTCAATACAAAGTTAGCAATAAAACAACAAATAAAGTTGAAAAAACAAAGAGAATGTACCCATTTTCCTTCTCTTGCAAACTTTGGGATGTTAGCATTGTCAATAGCTATAGTAACAAGCCTTATTATAGCATGCATTACAAAATTGTATATCACCACCACTCATGGTATAATACCTTCCATTTTGCTTAGTACGAACACCATACAGACTGCAATATATAGATGCCAATTCAAAGGTAACTTTCCTAACTTCACACAACTAACAATGCGACAAAATTCCCTTTATGAAGAATAATCAAACACTAGTTAGAAAGGACGATGGTGACTAAATAAGCAAATAAATTTTGTGAACCATAGTTTGAGATAAAACACCTAGGAAAAATCTCAAGGGATAAGACATCAAAAAAGTTCGTGAAATCTCCCCTAGAAAGAGCAGAACAGAAAAATAAATGACAACATCTGAAAGCGTAACCAGGTAAACAAATATAAAAAATTGTAGTTTGAAAATTGTTTGTTCAAACACTTTGATCTTGAACAACTTTTATAGAGATATTTTAATACAAATAAAGTAACACAATATTAAAACCATAGTATCCACCAAAGAACATCAAAGTAGCATAGTAGCTTAATAACAATAATGTGGAAAGAAAGCACTAAATATTAATACCAAACCAACTCCGGACGTTTGGAAGTATGTAGAGAAGTCTTCAAAAAAACTTTAATAAGTTAAGTTAACTAACTAAAATAAATTATTACAAACTATTACTTATTATCAAGACTTTCAAGTATTACCACTAAATCAAAAGTTCGAACTATTACTTAGAGTGAATATCATATTTTTTAAATAACCTAGCAATACTCATGGACTTGCAGGCTATGAACATCTTCCACAACATGCACCAAAACTTATCCACTCAACTATTGGCCCAAATTCGACATTCAAAACTAAAAAATCAGAACTTTGCATACTTTTTCCTACCAATCATTCGACTCATTTTCTTTAAGAATCATCTTTAATAAAAACAACGAGTAGAGTGAGTTTTTGGTAAAAAGGTTTGAATCGCCATTTGCTCTTCGCTTTTTCCACGAACTGGGATATTATACCTACTTTGACATTATTATTCAACCTAAAAGCTTAAAACCGTGTTCTCTTCTCTCTCCCTTTTTCAAACATGAATCCTTCCATGCCTTGATATGACTGAACCCCCTATATGATTTGGATATTTCAAGAGTCTAAAGGCTGAGTGGTTAAGGAGAACGTATACTTCTCTTTCTCTCCATCGTACATGAAGGGAAAAGAAGGTTGACATAAACTTCGGAAAGAGACATAAATATATGAAGGGATGAACACTAGCCCAACTCGTCAAAGGAACTTTACTGCTAACCGTGCCTTTCAACGGTGCAAAGAGCGAACAAATTAACATTCCGAATTCGTCAAGGTCAAAAGAATATAGGTCCGGAAAACAGCCAAGCCACGAAACATCCATTGTCAAAGTTCCAAGCAACGGTGTGCAAAACTAGTCAGAGCACAATCACGCGAAACTTTCGGCGAATATAAAAGGAAGCGTTTCGTGATCGTCACTCTTGGGATGCCCATTTTATACGAACTGATTTTCGTCCGTTTGTGGTGGAAAGGTCCCAGGTCAAAGTTACACAGAGCCCCGTGGGAACGCGCGGAAAACGATGCTCCTGAGAAGTGGAAGTTTCAAGCCTCTGCACTCAACAACCATCATCAGAGCATACATTATTTTGAAAGATGACCTCTTTCCAGACGGTGTTATCCTTTACTTTCCGTAAACATTCCTATATCTGTCTTCGTGTTTCATAACCGTATTCAAAATAAATAAAACCAAAGCTTAGAACTCAGAAGGATAATTTAGAATAGGGCAACAGTCCGAGAGATTTCAAAACAATTTACGCGTCATCCTTTACCTCGTAATCTTAGAACTAGGGATTAGGAAATTAGTTCCTGGTAAACCATTCCAATTTACGAAATCTTTTTTTTTTTTAACCTAGTCATGTATGATTTTCATGGTTCAGTCGTCACCTTTTCGCTTTTGTCGTGCCGCAGAGCTTAACAACGTTGATTAAAATTTATAAAATTGCCGTGAGCATCATAAATCTGCAGTATATTAGCCTCATCCATGCATGATACTAAGTTTTGTTTTTTTTTTTGTTCTGTATTATTGGATTTACAAGTGGGAATTACAGTTATCTGTAAGTTATAAGGGTTTCAACCTTAACGCAACCCTAGTGTATATTTTGAAAAACCTCACCGTTGAAACCATTTCTTCCCTTCATCATTCTCCCCCACTTTGAAAGTTTGCAGGAACACTAAGAACTTCACACTGTCTATAATCAGAACCCTGCTCCGTGCATAGACTTTTTGGGACTTCCGTTTTATGACGCAATTAATTCCTGCAACAGGTTAATCCAGGTTTTCTTTCTAAATTTTTTGAATTTCATAGTTCTTTCGTTTTGCATTGCTTCTACGCTAACAAAAACTTGTAGTATATGGGGACTGAACTCAAATTCTGAGTCTTAGATAAATTACTTAAATCATCTACTTTGGGAGTTTATTCCATCAAGTAATGGTTCAAAATGATCTTACGAACACGTACAGATCGGAATGTCTTCCGCATCATGTATAGTTTGCTTATGTGCCTATATCATTTCTATATGTACAAGAAATTTTCACATAAGGAAGATCACGAAAATTTTGGTTTCTGAATGTTTATGGATCAGTAGGAAGTTTAATGTGACGACCTCAAGTGAATATGAGAAAAGTGGAGGTTGTTTCTAACTACTAATTATCTAAATGCTTTAATGTTATATGATTTCTTAGTAATTTTATGCATCTGAACTTTTTTCAATCTCTCGTTTTTCTTTTTCTTTTTTTAAATGCGTTTCGATGGAGTGTGAAGGGTAACCTCATTCTCTGTTATAATCATAGTTTCGTGTTCAGATTCTAGCAGTATTTGTGTATATTTACGTGGGACTAAACTTGCACGTAAAAATGATAGAACGGGCAAAACTTACACATCTAAATAGGATTTGCACTTTCAAGGACATGGCGTACTGGTTGCTATCCAAAACCGTTCAATATTTAAGATAATTACCTCTTCTATTTTGTAAGGCAATTGCTATGGAGTTACTTCCAATAAATATGGGCTGTCGAATGAAACATGACTGTGAACTTCTTTCACAATGGGGGGTGTAATCAGTAAAGCTGCAAACAGCGTGGGAGGTGTTCTTGGAAATGCTTTTGTAGCTCCTATAAAGACGATCTTTGGCATATCATGCGAGTAAGAAAACTTCCTTGATCATTGTGATTCCTGCTTTATACATTTCCATTTCTAGTGTTTGGCTTGACACCAGTCTCAATATTTTCTGCATTTGCTTCTTGTGTGTGTGTTTCTTGGCACAATTGATTTATGGTTTAAAGCTTCAAACATGGATACGAGCAACTTCAGATCTATCTGTGTAGTTGTGAATGAGGAGGATAAGATTTGATTGTGTTTAAAGTTGTTTCATCCCTTGTTGTTTAAAATGAATTTCTCTAATAATAACTGGCCGCATTTCATGTACTTGACATGGCTTAATGAGAAAGTCTGATGTTTGAATGATGAGGCCTTTCTTTTCCATGATTCTATTGCTTTTTTCTCGAGTCACTACTTAGTTGAATAGATGCTAATGTGGATTTAGGCAGTACTCTTTATCGCCACTTTTTCATGTTAGTAATCCCAGCCTAAGATATAGAGAGGCTCAGGATGCTAAAGCACAGTTTGTAGTTAGAGTTTCATGGTGCTTATCATAAAACTGACTTTTGAATTCAAGAATAATTTTTTTCTCCTTTTTCCGTTTGACTAACAATTGAATCTGTCAATTTTTTTTTTTTTAATAAAGTATATAAGAATTTTCTTTGCCTTTATTTCGGTATTATTCTTGGGACGGGGAATAATAGTGCTATGGCTATGAGATTTTGCTGCGATGATAAGTGAAAACAGACATCCTCTGGCCAGGATGGCTCATAAGCCTTCCACAGCAAGAGTTGGACGTGGAAGGGGATGGACGCCAACGACACTTTTGTTTAGGCCCATTTCCCAGTTCAAGAGAAGCTTAATTGGGTTCCTTAGACAAATATTTTAGAAGAAATGTTAAGGATTACATCTAACAAGCCTTTAATCCTTTGCAATATGTTCCATTTACCCTACTTTTGCATTTCTCACATTTGTTGATACTTGATAATCAGCTCTAGATCTCTCTCACAAGTATTGAGTTAGCTTTGGCTACAGTTTATGCCTACTTTTCTGGGAACTGCTTTGAAATTCTGTACACTTTGGTTACACCTCGAATTTCTCTTTGTAAAAGATCAGGTCCTCTTCTTGGTTAGCGACCGCTGCAATTTCTCAGTTCTGCATGAAACTTCTGGTAGAAAATTTTGGATATATAGCTCTTATCTTTACTTTAGATAATATTCTGGAGGATACAGCAAGGCAGATATATAGCTCTTAAACTCTGCAAATTCTTTTTTAAAGTTTAGACCACCCCGTAGACGGGGGGTATGGTCCTGATTAAGCTTTCCGGAGTGTATGCTATTAAATGCAACATTGTTTATTGCTAAGATTCTTGCCTCAAATAGAAGCTGTCACAGAGAAACAAAAGTTGCCTTTTCCATTTGATCTCTGATCCGAGGTAGTTGATCCGTTCAAAATTCATTCCACAATTACAAGGATGGAGCTCTAAATTCAGTAAACATGGCATAATGAATGGCTGAGAAGTATGGCATTAGTATAATATGTAATTACCAGTCTTGACCTCTTCTTTTCCATTACCCTCCCTTCACTGGTTATTGAAACCAAAGTATAATTAAACTTGAAAGCAGGCTAGCGTTCTTATTTTGACTATACTGCTGTATTGGGAGCGTTGGACATGATTAGAGAAACCTACCCAATTTCAAGTGTCAATGCCACATTTCGACTCTGGCAAGCTTTATGGGGTCTTTGTTATATAATCCTGTTGGTATATGAATTTTATTCTATGCATGAATCTGGTAGGAACAAGCGCTACATTATCTGTTAGAGACTGTTTTGACCGAAGAAGTTCTCTAGACTTGCTTAGGAATCATGGTCTACTAGTATGATTAATATGAGATTTACGATATTTGAACTCCATAACTAATTAGTCGATTCTCATCGTGGGGTTGCTCATTTTCATTGCACTTAGTGCAGTTAAGACCTTTTTTTAAGACACATGAACGTAGACGTTTGTGATCTCAGGTGTTTGTTGGATCTTACCCTGCAGCAATCATAAATGATGTAATCCTATTCCTTACAGTTCCATTTTGTTTTGACTTTGATCTGCTTGATCTGCAGGGGAGTTTGTTCAGGACCGTGGGACGTAATATGTTTCCTTGACCATCTATGTGTCTCCGATCTGGTGAAACTTTTAATGGTCCTGGTCCTTTGCTACATAAGTATTCTTCTTTCCTTTGTTTTGTTGGTTGCCTTTGAACTTATTTTCCTCCTCCCCATTACATTCAAAATTTTACCAAGAAGAACTATAATCTCCGCTTGACTTATATTTGCAAAATGGAATTTACTGGTTAGCTACTAAGGAAAGGACTGATTTTATGCATGTTTTTTTCTCTGCTTTCAGTGTTACTGTTCTTCTACGTATTGTTCAAGTTGGGGATCTGCCAATGCATAGGAAGAAGCCTCTGTAAGATGTGTTGGGCAGCATGTGAGACATATTGGTTTGCTTTAGGAGACATTACCTGTTTCTTGTGGCACAAGTTGAAGAACACAAAGAGGAGAAACCGCCGGCGCCGGCACCGTTTTCAAGATTTTGAGATGGGGTACAGTTCGGATGACACAAGTGATTTTTCAGATAATTATGATCATTTGAATATAAAAAGAGAACGAAAGTCAGTAAGGGAGAGAAGAAGGGATCGGCTTCGGAGCTCTCTCTACCCTTCAAGTAGCCTCAGGAGCTCCCGTCACCATCGCCATCATGTGAAGCTGAAGAGTAGAGAAATACCAGTTCATTTTAAGGGTGGGTCTCAAGGATTAAGGAGCTCAAAACATCTTCAACTTAATAAAGTAAGAAATGCTCGTAACAAAGCTAGTATTTTCAAGAGGCGGCGGACTAGAGGACCATGATACTAGTTTTGAGTATGATAATACGATACTGGATGCTCTGTGTATCTTGTTGCTAATTATTATCATTTTTTCACTGCATTATTATTAATATAGGTCTTGTATTGGAAAGATACAATATTTGAATAATGTTTCAACCAAAAAAGTATCTTCTCAAACTTTTGAGCTGGATTTTGATTTTTTAATATAGTATCAAAAATTAAATTAATCTAGTTCAACCTCAATTTAACTTAAGCTCTTTAAATTTATGTTCAGTACGCAAAGTAGTATCCATTCCGCCCCTTTGATTTTAACCCAAGATATGTTTATAAGGGAGTATTGGAGAGAAAAGTCTTATATCAGAAAAATATTATTTAAGTAATGTTTAAATGCAAAAAATATCATTTTACCTTATAAATTAACTTTTAGGTTAGATTTTGAAGCTTTTTATTAATTAGCTCTTGAAAATTATTAGAGAGTGATAGCATAAGCATTCATATTATTATTTGAATCACATTTGAGTCTGAGAACCTAATTCGGGTTATCCGCGTATTACATTTTGGATGAAACTCTAGGAAGGGGGTATCCCAGAGCAAGTTTGAACGGATGCCGCAGCCATTTGCTCCATCGTAACTCCAGCATTGCACATGTTGGCGAGAGCTCTCATGTATTTCATTCCGTACTTGGACAGTGATCCGCAGTACTTCTCGTAAGTCCTCACCTGCAAGAAAAGCAGCAGAGGTTAACAACAAAGTGACAGGCTGAGCGATTTGTGCAGAAACTTCATCTCAGAACCGAGTAGAAAGACCCACAAGCATCTTAAAACAATCCCAGTCATCCACAACAGGTTGCCCAGTTGGCCGAACAGTCCCCAGCACTGCTGAGCTTTTACTAGTTCCAAACAATAGGACCGCAATACGATTTATGCTGTAATCTACGTGCTTTCTCTTAGAAATTTCTCCATGCAGACGCTTTTCAGCTTCAAGCATGTAATGAGATCCAGCAGGCGCCTTCTTGTACTGAAAATATATATCAAAGTAACGTGTAAGTCAAATACAGCATTTTTTCCAAAGAAAGATCAGGGCCTTTGTCTTTAGATATATATAGGGGTAGGGAGATTCGGATCAAAGATCTTAAGACCAGAGGTCACTCAGCTATCAACCCTCGTTCCAGAACAGCAGACAAATGAGTAAAAGACAGAAAAAAAAAAGAAAAAAAAAAAGAGGTTAAACCTTGTGCCAGAAATGAAGGAGATCCGCGTCACGCTGGGCAACAAGCCCCGAAGTTGATGGTGAGGACAGATATTCAGTAAAGTTGTCATTGTCAGGATTTGTACCCAGGTAAGAGACGAGGAAATCATTCCGACGTTTGGTATTTCCATACTGCATTACATGGGAACCCCCGTCTAAATCTGCTGCTGTTCTTCTTCGGACCTGCAATCCAAACAACAAGAGGCATTCACAGTTCGAAGATTCCTCTACCACGCTTGTCAAGAATTTCGTAGTATAAAAGAGAGAACGTTTTACCACTTCATATTGCTTTCCCAGTGTTTCCTTGCGCAAGTCATGTTTGTCGCTGCTCCGAGGCATGGAAATGTCAGAAGTTACCTATTCAAAAAGAAAAGAAGATGACTATGATGAAGATTATAACCTACCTATCCTCCATCCAAGAAACACTGTATAAGTCTCCCAAGCAGGTGCCGTATTCTTCAAGAGGGCTACCATAGCGAGGACAATATGTTGCCCAACTACTTTCCTCTGCATTCGCTGCTGTAGTTGCATATATGTTTGAGTTATTCGGAAGAAGGCCTTCGAACATACTCCCGGACTCACAAGCTTCGAGGTAAAACACCTAGAATCACATCCTCGTATGAAACCGTTTTAACTCGTTCAACCCCAAAAGGATTTAAGGATTTCTCGGAAGTGATAACTTACCATCCTTTTGAAACTTCTTGCTTCATTCTTCTTCTTCAACACATCCACAAGATCCTTTGCAAAAACAAAGTCCTCAGTAGGCATCCCTAGTGCACAGAACCATGGATGCTACGTATTTTAGTCCTCGAAACTACAAACCCTGATGCATTCTTTTTCATAGTTGGATTGAATTATTTTGGTGCATATTAAGTATAATTACTAACCGACAACCCCAGCACTGCCATGGTCAGCATAGTATATGAAGATGTAGTCTTTTGGCCCGCTGTCCACAACCTTACCACTGCCTCCAGTTAGGGCACTTTTGTTTCCAAGAATAACAGCATAAAAGTTATTCGCGGTAACATTATCCCCAGTGTAGTCCTGCAATAAATTGCATTTTCAAGTTACTTAAAATACCCAAGTAACCGTTCATATTTTCTTAGCAAGTTGACAACTAAAGAAAGCTTTAGCATGTTGGGATCGATATCATATGGATAAAGACCTTGGGTACTCCTTCATAAACGTCATCGCCGTTTGGTCTGTTGATAATAACACCAGGCCTGGGGTTGCTTGCATCGAATGCAATATCGTCGTACATGAACACGATGATATTCTCATCCCTTAACCCGCCTTTCCTCAACAGTTGATATGCATGGCACACATCAGCCTGCAGGACCAGATTTAAGCTCCATTAGTGGATCGGTTTCTGCAGGCAATCAAACTAATACGAATTTTGCCAAATTTCACACCTGATGTCTATAATTGTCGTAACCACGCGACCCAGCGACCAGGACAGCCCATCTCTTCCCATGATGATGTTCGTCACCGCTAGGCTTGTTATCAACGTGACTAGAATGCATGGCTTCTGGTGGTAACTCAGATGTATCTGTCAGAGGCCTCCAGCTCTCAGCGTTCAGGCAGGAAAGGGTCAGAAATACCAACACAACACAACCGCAATGGATCGTCATCTTCGTCCTTGGTAACCTGGAAAGTACCATGTTTAGGACTCAATATGTAAGCACAGCCGGTTGCAATTTGTTCTCGAAATAAAAGATTGCACTTAATTCATTAAAAGGTACCATGTTCTTCTAATAAATTTAACGTGAAAATGAACAAAACAGCAACTGAGGAAGCCATGGCGAAGGAAAAAAATGTATGCTTACCAGAGTGCTTTCACAGAAACTCTGAGCGAACTTGCTGCACTACTGCTGCCAAATGACACATTCAGACATTATAAACTACTAGCAAAATCGATAAAGACAAGCACATTAATACAAGCCGTTGAAGATGGACGGATTGGATTCAATCTTCGATATCTGCAAGATCAAATTGTTACGTTATGAAACACGATCCCTTTTTTTCATCCGAAACCTGGAACAAGCTGGAGATTTTGCCAAATAACTTTAATGATGCAACCAATAAGAGCATAGCCTTTCCATTTGAAGGATCACAACATTAAATAAAGCTCCCAGCTCTTGCGTGCACTTATTACCCTGATCGAAAAGATCCCTTCAAAAGTAGACACATCTTAAAGACGAATCTAGGATTGGATGCTCCTCGGCCTTGAAACATCATCATTTGATGTATTGTTGTAATCCTTTCAATGCATTCACACTCCTCTGATAGCTATCCTTTCCAAAGGGAGACGAACACTATACTTTTTCCACATTCGTGGATGTTTAAAGGTTGGTGCTTTAAGATCAATCCCAATTTGATATTATTTAAACAAAAGCTGTTATCGAGATTCACATGATTGAGCATTTAACATTGAAGAACCCAATATTAAGTGTGACTAGTGATGTGAGGGCTATAAATTATTAACTAAGGTGATGGGCATTCAATACAAAAGTAAGGACTTCTAATTAATATCTTAATGCTTTTAGACAGTATAGAGGTAGACTATCATAAGAAAGTGTTGTATAACTTGCTATTACTTGAATATTAAGTGAAAAGATATTCAACCTTGCGGGAATTGTGAACACAACTATCATATGTGATTGTTTTGTTAATTTTATAACAAATAAGTTTGTGTTTAGGTGACTACACTGTCTTATAGGAACATTTATTATCAAAACAACACCCATAATCTTATACGCACAATAGATATACACCTCCTCTTGGGTGTAGCTACAAACCTTGCAATGTTTAGGTTGAATAAGGTGATAGAAAAGTCAAAAAAGTTAATCTTACTCCACGACTCGTAGCATTCGTCCTTCGCCACAGGACACTATAAAGGCAATAATGGTTTTGTAAGTGCCGCTTGTTTGCGTGTCCAAACCACAAGATGATTGAATAGGAAATAGATTGCTAAAAAGGTATTATTAATACAATTTTTAAGTAATCCAACTATTTCTTGTTTAGTAAATCATATAATTTGCATAGTCCAAACAAGTTAAGCTTGATTTTAAGATTCTAATTTTTCACTTTGTAGTCTAATTTCAATTAATGTTTTGTAAGGATCAAATTTGTACCCTACCCTATATAAACTTACATGGTATAGTTATTACAGTCAATTTTATTATTAATAATAAAATTTATTAAGATAATATTGTGTTTCTTTCAAAAAAATCAATAATAATGCATGCTTTTTCATGTTCATGATGTTGTTATTTTCTTTTATAGTTATGAAAATTATATTAATATTCTTCTTTTTGGTCTATACAATGTCTTATACAAGCAAGATAATATAAACACAAAATTGATGAAAATTCTTTATTTTATTCGTGATGACAATTGCTTTCTTGGATTATTATTTTTTTTCTTTTTTTTTTATGCATGGTGTTAAACTTGATATCTCTTTATCCTAAGCTCTCTTAACTTACTATTGAACTAGCAAGTGATCTAAATTAACACCAAGTTAAAAATCTAGCCCATTTCATTCATTACAACATAGCGAGGTCACAACATAATCCAATAAGTCCAAAAAGTCCAAATTCGAACAATATCTCAACAACCATTTACGAATCTTTATTTGTTTTTCAAATTTGTTCGATTTTGTTAGGTTATGATTCAACTTTATTCGGTTATTCTAGGTCTGTTAGATCTGTTCCTTAGGATCCATATCTATTTGTGATTCCAGATTTATTTGATTGTTTGAATTTGTTTTATCTTTTATGTTTTAACTCTCTAGGGACTTCGTTTGAAAGAGAAAAAAAAAAAAAAAACTAAAGATTAGATCTTTTGCTCTGCAGGGCTCCACCCTGTCTTTACTTAAACAAAGAACCTTTACTTTCTATCCGAGAATAAGAGCGGTACGTTCGGAGGCATGAAGCGGGAGAGAAGGGGCTAATCATTGGGGTTTTAAATAAGACAACCTTTTTATTTTATTTTTTAAAACTTTTTCGAAAACTGGTTTGCATTTTCTGTTAGAAAGAAGAATACTTTTTTAAGTGTTTTTATCTTGAATCTTTATTCCTCAATTACACCAGCCCTTTTCTTTTCGAATTCAACAACTGAAAACGAATAAAATAATTAACATAGGCAAAACAAAATAAGGTTAGTCAAAGTAACACTACTTCTTGGAGGGATCCATTTTAATTAGTTTGTAACAAACAAATCTCTTGTAGATTATTTTATATTAAGTAGTGTAGTTCGACCTACTTAAATTCATATTTTAATGTGTCGTGAATATGACTAAAATATCCCTTTGGCATAAAAGTGCTTAGTTTAGGAATTTATGAAAGAAGGTAAAATCATGGTTGGAGCAGATAAAAGGTCTCGCAACCTGTCGAATCGAAGATGACATGGCTTAATCGGATTGGAGATCTGACGTGCCAGCCCAACAGGAGGAGGACAGTTCACGAGTACTCACCGGAGGGGAAGGGAAAGGGAATATGCAAAGGGCACCTTTTGTTCGTAATAGGAAAATTGAGTGCCCATTGACCCCCACCCTGCGCTTGTTTAGTCAATCAAACATCGTATATTGCTACTGGCATTGCAAGTTTCAGATCTGACGGATAATTTTCTTCCATAGTATACAGAAGGGACAGCCACCGTTTTTCCTTGGGAAAGTGTCTCTGCCAAATCTATCCGAGGTAGAGGCAGGCTTGGAGAAGAAGAGAGGTTGCGTTGCTTGCGGTTTCTGAGGCATTGCTCTGAGCGCTTACAGACTCCTAACATACCCGGGTATGGCGCCGTTTTGGTCTCTTGATCTTTCTCTCTCTCTCTCTCTCATTCTCTGTGCATTTCTTTCCTTTCTTTTCTTTTCTGGAGCTGGAATTCAGGGTTTGGGAGATCTTGAAATTTGATTTGGGCTGATTATCCGGCCTCGTCGATGATCGAGCTTTGTTAGTGCTATATATTTATATGATTTATTTCGGATCTTATGGTTCGGTGCCTTTCAGTTTGTCAAATTATGTGTTTTATTTGATTGGTGAGAAATAGTTGTTTGAATGGGGAGAGGATGTCTTATATTCGTCGTTTGGAAATACGAGAAAGAAAAAAAAAACTCTCTTTTTTGCCTCTCTTTTCTGCGCTCCAACATTATCTTGGAGCATTCAAATTATGTTTTTGTTTTCTGATCGTTTTGTATCTATACCTATAGTTTCCCAGTTTATTGATTAGTAATTAGTAAGTACGAGTGAGGGGTTTTCTAATGACACTGAGATTTGAGGTATTTTGGATTCTGAATTTGTAGTTGCGGCAGCAGAACATTCAAAATTCAGCGACCAAGTTCAGGGGGCGACCTGCCCCAGGTTCGGAGGGTGAATTCAACCACTCTTTCGGTGGTCATGGACGACGAGTTGGAGAATGGTAATCTTGGTCCTTACGCGGAGAAGCCAAGGACTTTTCCCAACATGCGTAGTAAGGTGTACACCCCATTGGTAAGGACCTTATTTGTGTCAATCAGTTTAAGTGCGAAGTAATATCTGCTTAGGTGCAACCTGTTATGCCTCCCTATTTATTATGTGACTAATTCTAAACACAGCTCATGCATTGTTATGGGATTGAATCCATTGACATATGTTGCTTTGATATTGTTTTGCTCCATCACCCAGTTTTTGGATTGGTTTTGCCTCATATGTGTAGTATTAAGTTATTCCATTTTTGCAGATATTTCGAATTTTCTTGGGAGTAAATGTCCGAGTTCTTTTTGTATTCCTTCTCTTGGCATTCGGAGGAATCTTTTACATGGGAGCAAGAACATCTCCAATCATTGTGTTTGTCTTAACAGTTTGTATCATCAGCTTCCTTTGGTCAATATATCTTACTAAGTGGGTCCTTTCAAAGGATGAGGGGCCTCCTGAGATGGTTGAGGTAGGTCTATTTCCAACCTCTTTTGCTTGCTGATGTTAGCCCACTATGCTCTCAATTTTGTGTATGGTTAGCTACGTTGGCCAGAATATTGCTATCCATATTTGGCCAAAATATGAAATATGCTTTATTGCCCATGAATGTAGGGTTTGAATATTCTTACCAAAAAATGTTGCAGTCTTCCTATATGTCTTAGTTTGCTCTTTTGATCGGTAAGTTAAACAGGAAATGGGTTTTGAATCAACGACCTCACCTCCACTTTGTTCATCAGGGAGACGTGTGACATTTGTCTTAAGCCTTTGTGACCAAGAAACTTATTATCTGTTTTGTACGATTTTCTTTTCAACAATTATTAAGAATGAATTGTTGCAAGAGGCAACTGATATGAGGCTTACAATTTTGATTCTGCCATGTTCTTGTCCTGAGCTTATCATTTCACTTTCTAGATATCAGATGCAATACGAGATGGAGCTGAAGGTTTTTTTAGGACCCAGTATGGGACTATCTCCAAGATGGCATTGTTACTAGCGCTGATTATACTTGCAATTTATTTGTTTCGGAGTACAACTCCTCAACAAGAAGCTTCAGGTGTTGGAAGGTAATATCATCATTCAATAGTAATTAGAACACTTTGCATGTATCTATTCTTCTCAATGAGATATTTACAGTTTTGAATCTGCTGATGCAGGTCAATATCTGCATTTATCACTGTTGCTGCATTTCTTCTGGGGGCTCTTTGTTCAGGTATTGCAGGGTATGTTGGGATGTGGGTGTCAGTTCGTGCAAATGTTCGAGTGTCCAGTGCCGCAAGACGGTCTGCAAGGGAAGCATTGCAGGTTCTGCCCTTTCCTAGTTCACTATCTAGCAGTCTCCAGATTGATATTACAATTGGAAAGTGTCATGTGCAGATAGCTGTTCGTGCTGGTGGATTCTCTGCAATGGTTGTTGTTGGCATGGCTGTCATAGGAATCGCAATCCTTTATGCCATATTTTATGTTTGGTTGGGTGTGGATACACCGGGTTCAATGAAGGTTACTGAATGTATGTGTTGACTCCCTTTGTCCCTTCACTTATTATTAGGAAATAAATAGCATCAAAATGGGATTTCTCTATTTAAGCTTTTGTATTAGTTGATATGTGGAACATGGAATCAAACTTTATTGTGCTTTCTTTCTAAGGTGGAGATTTGCAAACTTGCTGCACTATCTCTAAGCAATTGTTCATGTTGATTAGCTTTGAATGATGCTGTTGATTCGAATGCTACCTACTGCTTCAGTTGGGGGTTGAACAACAGCTGAATTGAGTTACATCAGTGAACAAGTTTTACTGAACTTTTAAACCACGGATGGCATCCTATTGTGCTTGCGTTTCAATAGAAGAAAACTGTTTTCTGTTGGACTCATGTGTTTGCTATTTATTCACCGTTTATCTTATGTTGTGTTGATGGAAGAGAAATTGCTAACATACTTTATTTTGTTAATCAAAATTATAAATGTTTTAGTTGTACAGCAACTGCTCAAGTATTCAACAATGTACTCGCATATTTGACTATTAGAGCATTGATTTAACTCTGATGTTTGCTGCTGTGACTTTATGCATCTTTTAATATGCGTGTCATCTTAGATTTTCATGGTTTGCATAAATATGTAGTGCAACCATATTAACTTTTCAACCACCATTTCTGTTGTTTTCTGTGAACGGTGCTTGATATGAATGTATTCTTCTTCCAGTGCCCCTTCTTCTTGTGGGTTATGGTTTTGGAGCTTCTTTTGTTGCCCTTTTCGCTCAATTGGGTGGTGGAATTTACACCAAAGCAGCTGATGTCGGGGCAGACCTAGTTGGTAAAGTAGAGCAAGGAATACCTGAAGATGATCCAAGAAATCCTGCAGTGATCGCAGATCTGGTAGTTATCCTTTGTCCTTCTATTAACTTTTTTCTGTTAAGTTCCTCTGCATTGACTCTTTGAACCATTTGTCTCATACGATGACTATGTTTAGAGAAGGTTTAGCTGGAAGTGAATTAGTGAGATTATACTAGAGGTGCATGAGACAATTTGTTTTGAATCCAAGGTTAAGGTTTTACCTCTGTTTTTGCTGTTGTAATTATGTGAAGGTTCTTTTCATGCTAGAGTAAAGACCACGTTTCACATGTTGTAAATTCATTTAAACATTATCTTCACACACATGTTTATATTTTAGCATGAGCAAAAGCATTTTATAGGCACGTTGTAGGCTTTGAGGCTTTGAGGTGAGCTTTTTAGAGTTTTCACCGAAATAATATAATTGAAACAAGAAAGATATGGAAACGTTTTTTTTTTTTTCTCCAAGGGTTATTGACTTTTCAGGACCTAATGAGATGCATGCACAAAGCTCACATGCATGCATAAGCAATGTGTTTCTACAAGGAACTGAGATATTGTCTTCGGCAGTATTGACACGATACATCCTTAACAAAATACAAAAGTAAAACAGTTCAGGAAGAAGACATAAAACACTAGCATAGGTTAACACAAAATTGCAATAGGGGTTATAAGCAAGTTTAACAAAAGAGCTGGAGAAAGTTCCCTTTTGTTATTGTTAAGAAGTGTGAACTTTTCTTTTGGGTGTATAGATACTTATTTAATTTTCAATTTAAGGTTGGAGACAATGTGGGTGATTGTGCTGCTCGAGGTGCTGATCTTTTTGAAAGTATTGCAGCTGAAATAATTAGTGCTATGATACTTGGAGGAACAATGGCCCAACAATGTAAAATTGAAGGCAAGTAGTGTATAGTCATGTGCGTTTCTTTTTTGCATTTATGTATTGAATTGACTCACTTATTATCCATTTGTTTGTGCAGATCCATCAGGCTTCATCTTGTTTCCTCTTGTTGTGCACTCTTTTGACCTGGTAATTTCTTCAGTTGGAATTCTTTCAATCAGGGGCACACGGGAGTCTGGCTTGAAGTCTCCTATCGAAGATCCAATGGCAATTCTACAGAAAGGATATTCTGTTACAATAGTGTTAGCTGTTCTGACTTTCGGTTTGGTAATATTTCATCTAAAATAGAAGTTATTTTTTATTTTCTCACTGTTTAAATGGCTGATTAAAATTTCCTCTTTCATTATTTTTCAGATTTAGAAACTTTCTCACTGTAGATCTGTATTTGTTCAAGCATTAAAAACCACGTCATAATTTTTGCTTTATATTTGCTAGAATTCCGTGCTAATACTTCATTATTCTGCTGATCTGAAATACTCTACAGTCCACCCGTTGGTTGCTTTATACTGAACGAGCTCCTTCTGCCTGGTTCAACTTTGCCCTTTGCGGTTTGGTTGGTATCATTACAGCCTACGTTTTTGTTTGGATTACCAAGTATTATACTGACTACAAGCACGAGCCTGTACGTACATTAGCTCTTGCAAGCTCCACTGGCCATGGGACAAATATTATTGCTGGAGTCAGTTTGGGCCTGGAATCAACAGCACTTCCTGTTCTTGTTATTAGTATATCTATTGTTTCAGCTTTTTGGCTGGGTCGTACATCTGGTCTAGTGGATGAAGCTGGAAATCCAACTGGTGGTTTGTTTGGCACAGCAGTAGCTACAATGGGAATGCTCAGCACAGCTGCCTATGTTCTTACTATGGATATGTTTGGTCCAATAGCGGATAATGCCGGTGGAATAGTAGAGATGAGTCAGCAGGTACCCTTAAGTGATGAGTTTTTTTTTTTTTTTTTGTGGTTTAAGGAATTTAACTGGAATAGTAAGAAAGTTTGGTTTTTTCCCCTCCATATGGAAGCTAAGCATATATTGTTTTTCTCACAGCCAGCAAGTGTCCGAGAGATCACTGATGTTCTAGATGCAGTAGGGAACACCACAAAAGCTACCACCAAAGGATTTGCCATTGGTTCTGCGGCACTTGCATCTTTCCTGCTGTTTAGTGCTTATATGGATGAGGTAGCTGCATTTTCTCAGGAAACTTTTAAACAGGTAGGGAGAATCCACTTCCACTTCTAGGTATTGGCTTCTGTTTCAAAGTGCTGTTGCTTCCTATCTTAGTTTTGCAAACCCAAAATTGCCTGCTAGGTTGACATTGCCATTCCAGAAGTTTTCGTTGGTGGGTTGTTGGGCTCCATGCTCATTTATCTATTTAGTGCCTGGGCTTGTTCTGCAGTCGGCCGAACTGCTCAAGAGGTTGTTAATGAAGTTAGGAGGCAATTTATTGAGAGGCCTGGCATAATGGTGAGCAGGAATTATACAGTAATTTGTCTGTCGTGAATTAATCATGTGTTTTTAGTGATTTTTGTGTTTTAACTTTATTGTTGCAGGAGTACAAGGAGAAACCGGATTATGGCCGTTGTGTTGCCATTGTAGCATCTGCATCTCTGAGAGAGATGATAAAACCTGGTGCTTTGGCCATTGTTTCACCTATAGTTGTCGGTGGGTTGAAAGCTTTTGTTGTCACTGTTTCCTTTTTCCAGTGTTTTCTTGATCATGAACTTTTGCTCTTGTGCGTTACCTACAGTGCATTTCCATTGTTATGCGGAAGTAATGTACAGTAGTTCTGAACATGTGCAGTATTCCCAAATTTCATGATTTATGTGGTTAGTGATTTGTGATAGGTTTGATGACGTATTGCTTTTGAGGAAGACATGCTTTTGCAATTTGTATTAAAGATTATAATTAGGACTTACAGTATATGTCATGTCTGTGGATGCATTGTGAAGCAGCACTGTAAGAGCTGCTGCAATGTGATTCATATATGGGTAACAAATTGGACATCAGTAGATGTAACGACATGCACTTAGCATTCCTCGACTTGATTTAGCATTTCTAGAATTTGTGTTGATTTTGTTGTATCATTACTATTAATGCTACCTTTATGCTTGTAGTTGTACAAAGTAGAACATATCTTAGACTCCCCGAAAAGTTAGCTGGGTTGATTTTAGTTTTGGATTGTACTAGAATATATGGATGTCTCTAGAGATGAAGGTATTTGTCTATTTCATTTCTAGCACATTAAATTTCAATCAGCACTTTTAAGTTTGAACCTAAGTTTTTCTTCCTTTCTCTAGGTAATAGTGATAACCAGAATGTCTCTTCTTGGTCCACCTGATGGTTCTTTCCAAAGACATATTTATGTATTTTTTATTTCATCAAATTGCTTAAAGGCATACCACTGGCAATCGACCTATCTAGTTTGGAAGGGTGATTCGTTTGTGGTAGTATGATGCGATGTAATTAGCACTAGAAGTAGAAGTTTTACTTTGCTAATGTTTGCCGTATAATCACTCCTGTTGTCCATATGAAGAGAAGTATTGGTTAATTTATATTACTGTTTTCAGATTTTGCTTTCTTTTTTGGTTGTGGGGGACTGCCAATTAACTACTTTTATGTGGATGATCGTTTGTATCTGTTTAAGTTTATGTTTTATATAGTGGGCTCAGTGAAGTTTGTTCGTATCACCTGCAGGTATCGTGTTCCGGATTTTGGGTTACTATACAGGGCAACCACTGCTGGGAGCTAAAGTTGTGGCTGCCTTGCTAATGTTTGCTACAGTTTCAGGAATTCTCATGGCACTTTTCCTGAATACAGCAGGTGGTGCCTGGGATAACGCAAAGAAGTACATAGAGACAGGAGCTCTAGGAGGCAAAGGGAGTGATTGTCATAAAGCAGCAGTTACAGGAGATACGTAAGTCTTGTTCCGATCTCTTTTTCACTCTTGCGTTTGCTTTTGTTGCCATTTGATAGTATTCGTACCAATGGTAATGGTAGTAGTGGTAGCAGTAGATTGGACTTTTGCCCATTAACTGTTATGAAAACTGTAATTCCCATTCAAATAACTCCGTTTAGTTCTCAGGCTAATGAACAATATTACATGGAAAGGAAATTGGAAGATCTTTTTTAAGTTGCTTAAGAAATTTGGTTCCTTAACTTTTAAGGATCTCAAGGTATAAGCAGTATTATACTAAAAAAGAGATTGAATGACCTTATTAAGTTGCTTAAGAAATTGGATTGCAAAGATTTATACAAAATATTATGCCTCAATAATTTGGAGTTCTACTACTCGGAATCCACCTTTTCCTTCTCTTTGTGCATGTTCAACGCATTGTGGTCATTTTCATCATAATCTGTGGATTCTTATAATGAATTCTGCTCTTGATTTACATGTTGCGCAGCGTGGGAGACCCATTCAAAGACACGGCTGGACCTTCGATTCATGTTCTGATCAAAATGCTCGCGACTATCACGCTTGTAATGGCTCCAGTGTTTCTGTGATATTTGTTCATACCTACTACTAGTGCAGGCTCACCCCCTTTCTTGTCTCCTCGGCGTACAACACCCATTTCCCTTGGATACATAGATGATAATATGATATATGCAAATATGCGGATAAGTACTCTCATGTATATCAAGGGCGCGTGAGTTATAGTGATGACGGATTTTCTTTCACCATACTCTGAATAATAAGCTTATTTGCTGCTCATCTTAGTTTCAAGTGGACTTGTCTTTTTCATCTATACTGGTGTGTATATTGAGTCCTCCACATTCATGGGAATCGGTTTGAGCATTTCTCTTTTTATATTTTTCAGACTTCATTTTTCCTTTCTGGGTACTTGACCAAAAGGTACTTTGTGAACGACATCTGGTGCTTCCTAGAAATGTCATGCCTTAAAGCCCATGCGAGTGATTGATTTAACAGAAAAAAACGTCTTGCGGCACTCTTTTCATACAAAAAGTGAATCAATCTCATGAGAATTCCTGTTGTTTGTCAACAATATTCAAACATATCCTACTGGTTGTTTTCACGAGCTGGCTGCTTCACACTTTTTCCGTAGTCTTCTACCGTTTATTAACATTCGATTCACCCAATAAGCTTTCTTTCTTCATTGATGATGGTCCACAAAAGAATCAAACAGTAACTGGCCTCTAAATTAAGTTATTGTCAGATTAGACATTCAAATTGTACAGTGCAAGTATGGCTGGTTTGCCAATGAATCCATCTGAAAAGCCAAGCCCAGTTACAATTTTGTTCCTTGTCCAGTCCAGTGGCGTCCAAAGTGCAATCAAGTAATTGCAGTCCTGCTGTTCCCTGGGTCGCTGTAGCGGCGTAGCGTCGCCATAGCACCCCGAAATCAATCGTCTTATCCCCAAAACCCCAATCGGAGGGTTTTGGCCATAGCACCCCGAAATCAATCCTTGGTTGGCTCGTGTTGATCAGAAATGGAGCAACCACCAACCCCAAATGTCCCTTTAACACCGAAAGAGAAAACCAGCAGCGCCAACCAGAGGAGTAAGCTGCCGAGCCCCCAAGAGCTGATATCCCACTACGAGTCCCAAGGGCTCGACTCCCAGGAGGCCTCCGTCAAGGTGATAGACGACCTCCAGAATGCTCTCTTCAGGGTCATCTCTTCTGGGAGAGGCAGAAAGGACAAGTTCATGGCGGAGACCTCGAGAAAGATTGATGCGGTTAACAGCAGACTCGCAGTTTTAGACATGAAGGTGGACTCCAAGCCTGGGTATGGAGAGACTTTCGCTATTGGGGTTGCTTCTGGGGTGGCATTGAAAGGAATTGGGAGTGTCATGCCCCATCTTATTGGGGCTCTTGGTCAGATTTGGAATTCTGTTAGGACTGCTACAAAGTCCTCTCCTTGAAGGAGTATTTGTTCTTTAGACTTTCCATTTCTTTTATCTTCTCCGTTTGTGTTAATTGCATTTCCCCTTTTTCCTGAATCTCTTGCTGGGTATTTTAGAACTCTTATTGAATACTCGAACTCGTGGTTGTGAAGTGGGGAAAACCTTTGTCAGAATTCCTCTTGGGAATACGAGACTTCTCCTGGATTACGTCCAACATCCTGTTGTCTTTTCATGATTTCTCTGTTTGAGATGAGTGTTAGATTTCTTTCATCTGTTGGTTATATATTCTACCTGGGTAATGGGGTCTCAGGACTATTCTTGAAAAGATTGAAATATGTTCTTCTGGCATTTATCAGATAATTCATCTTCTTTTTGTAAACAGACGATTTTGTTGTCAAAAAGAAAAGAACCGAAAAAGAAGAAAATGTGGGAACCAAAACGGCGACGTCCGCAGAAAAGCTTGATTATCTTTGTCAAATCATAGGAAATATCCATGCGTGTTCCTTGTCTGCCATCCATTAAAGAAATCTGCTTAGCATTCTGCCGCCCTTTCTTGAATTATAACAATGGGTTTATGAAATTTCGATCCTAATTTGATTTAGAAGAGCCGGTCTGCGCTGGGATTTTTTTGGAAAGAAAGAGAATTTGCTATATAATTATAACAATGACGACGACGACGACGATCATAACAAGAAATAAGAATACATGCTGGAATCCCTTGTAACGAAGGGATTTTTGCAGTCTGAAGCCACCGCTTTCATGGAGTTGAAAGCGCATCTTTTCTTGGGCTGACACTGAAATTTCTTCGTAAGAATCGCTAGAAACAAAGCCCATGTTTTGGAATCCTCTTTTATTAGGAGGGGTCAATCCAAAGTCTACCCAACCTCACAAAAAAGTTCAAGAGATGACGACGGACTTGAGCGCTGTCAACTCCTCCCACCATCACTAAAATTTCCACGAAGCTAGCTCGAGACTCTGACATCGAAACTACGCGGAATTGTTTCTCCGAGCCTGAATTTCAGACCCAGATTCAGCAACATCAGAACTGAATCAAGCTATTTTCTTCTACTTTCCGTTTCTCTTATGATGCAGGTACTGAAGAAAATCTAATCTATCGAGTATAAGACACAAGTATCTCTATTTCTGTTCAGTTTTTGATACTGTTCTCTTATTTATTGTCGAGATCTCTTTTTTGTATGATGATCAAAGTTCTTGCCTGTTTTTCCAATTTGTTTTCCTTAAGAATATGCTTACATGGTAAGGTTTGATCATATTTGGTTCAACTGATATATTTCTCATTACAGAAGAGTCAATTAACGAATACTTCTAGTTCTGGCAAGAAACAAACAAGGATGAATTACGAGTACGCTGATGTTGTGATTGAGATATTTATCCGGCTACCGTTGAAGTCCTTGCTGAGATTCAGGAGTGTGTGTAAATGGTGGAACCAGATCATCTCTGACCCTCTCTTCATCTCTAACTATTCACGTCTGAATACGCAGCACCAAGTCTCAGGATTTTACTTGCAGAAGTTTCAATTTCTCAAACTGTACTCAGAGTTAAGGTTCGTCCCATGTACCGGTCGAGAGGACGCTGTTCCCATGCCATCTCTTTCTTTCATCTTGGATGAGCATGGTGTCCGTATACAGCATTCATGCAATGGCCTTCTGCTCTGCAGCAGCTGTCGTTGCGATGAAGAAGACCGCACATACTATGTCTGTAAACCCACCACAAAGCAATACGTGGCCCTGCCCGGACCTGAATGCAAAACCGTCCATGGCATTAGCATCGCATTTGATCCTGAAAATTCATCCCATTACCAAGTTATATGCGTTGCTGATTGCAGACTTTCAGAACATCATCGCCAGATAAAAGTATATAATTCATGCACAGGCTGCTGGAGGGATTCAGGAAGTCCTTTTGTTGTTTTAGATGGTTTTCTCTTTGATCGAGGGGTCCTTTGGAACGGCTCATTACATTGGGTCAGCCGGGGAGAGTCATCTCTCCGTTTCGTCCTTAAGAAGATGCTTTTGCTTCGGATGCCCATGCCTCCAATTCCGGAGGGCTGGGTACACAGGAGACTGGGATATTTTGGTGAATCTGGAGGTCATCTATATCTCATTGAGATTTATGGCCCTCAAACAACTGTCTTTGATGTGATGGAGATGAATAGTGATTATTCTGGTTGGTTTGTGAAGTACCATGTCGATTTTCAGGGACTCCCAGCCCTGTTTCCCTGGATGGTAAGGGACAACGTTCGGGATATTCATCGTTATGTTTTCTCTGTCTTACATATTGTTCATAGACAAGTTGATGAAGGTGAAGAAGATTCAATCTTGGTACTCCATATTCCTGGCAATATCATCCCTTACAATCTTAGAACTAACACATTGATGGAACTTCACGACTTATCACCTCATATGGCGAACATGGAAGGGAATCGGGGATTGTCTTATGCATGGGAATCGAGGAATCTGGGGTTGTGCTATAAATGGGACTCTGTCCATCCATTTAACAATACTTTATGCTATTTTAGATAATCAAGCATCATGATTCCTTGCAGCATATGATCAACGTTGTTGCATATATGATTTGATCTGTAGCCTATAATCTCTATGCCTTAGCATCTGCTGTATTAATTGTCTTGATCTTGGTTTTTCTGTTGTCCTGTTTCTCGTTTTATCAAAGTTTCAACATGCTTCTAAGGTTGTGATCATCATAATGCAAGTAAAGTTTGATAATTTCTTAGTGCCAAGAAATATCCAGAAAGAACCCTACGCTAAATTTCTTCTTAAGATTAGAGCTCAGAGAAAGATCTTCAGTAATCAAAGAGTCCTATATATCTAGTATTGTGGAAACCCTAGATGGCAGGAGAGAAGATAAATCGAGGTTGGAGGCTCCAAATTCAAAGTTTAAAGCAATATATACAATGCTCTCTGTGGTGACGCTGAGAATATACCATGACCCGAAAATCGGTGCAAATTGGTCAATTATTTTCTAGATATTCTGCTTTAACAGCTAGAGAAGTTCCTGTCACTTAGATCTTGTTCTTGAAATATTGCTGGACTCAAATTTCTGTGTTATTGCTCGAAGGGTGGATAGACACAATGGCAGGTTGACATTAGATTCTGCTGTGCAAGCAATTTTGCAGACACGAACAAATAAGAAGATTGACAATTCAAGTGCAAATCTTTATCACACAAACCTTTGCCTAGAATTCAACTTTTAAGAAGCTCGCCTGCAGATCACATGAATCCTGGAGCTGTTTGATTTCCATTTTCTCTAGGTTCACTCGGAAAGGTTCTTAAGAGGCTGGACTTGGATTCTACTTCCCAATTACATGAACAGTAACCACCAGCCACAATAGCAAAGACAAAGACTGAAATGTCCGTGTTCAATTTCCCTTAATCCCCTACAATGATAAGGTAGCCCATTTTAGTGTTGCAAGGCATTGGGAGAGTAACCAGGACGTGTAGTTCTTATCTGGATTTTCTTTTTCCTTGTCTTTAACTTTCCCCCCTACTCTAATCCATAGGGTGGATGCCCTAAACAAATCCCAAATGCGGGAACCCACTAATTTGTCTTTCAGGTCATTGGAGGAGGAGCAACTCCGGTATGGTGTGGTCGGGGTTGTTTGTTTAAATCCCTGAAAGTGATTGTACGTTTGCTACTTATAAATGTAGCTCAGAAAGCATAGCGCTTGCTAAATATGTCATCATCATCATCATTTCCTTAACAGAAGTCCCATTTACAAGTTAAACGAAACGAAACCATAAGATAAAAGCAGATTCTATTCGACCTTTTATGGAAAAGATGAGGCATGTTTGGAATTTTCTTTATTTTCAACTTTCAGACTTCGAACCGCTGATGTGGCGAGAATAAAGCATTTGGAGGGCCCAATTCTTGCACAGCTCAGGGAGAGGGAGGGAAGGAAGGGGATAGCGTAAAAACCTTATCTTTTTGTGAAGTTAGAGAGAGAGAGAGAGAGAGTGAAGAATGTTAATTACGACGATATCCACAGCAGCTGCGAGTCGGTTGCTTGTGGTTCCGATTCGCTGCTCCGATTCAACCCAAAGACGTGGTTTTGGAACCAAAAAGACAACCAACAAGGTACCCACGTACGTGTTTTCCGTTGTACCTGATACCTACGCATGTGTGTCTGTTTCTTTCTTTTCTTTTATGTTAATGAATTTTCTCTTAACTGAATTTAGATATGTGGTTTGTTCAGTTAGTTTTACCAAACAAAGAGTGTGTAATGGAAAAATACTGTCTTCCTCTGTTTCCTCTTTCGCTGACAAGAAATCGAAGGAAACAAAAGGAAAAACAGACCAACCGAGTGATATTTTCCCTGCTCAATGCAATGGGAAGCCATTGTTATGACATGCTACATACTTATTTGGCTGCTTTCTTGGATTCCGCGTTTGATAACTGTGGAAATTGTACGAAAAGTAATGAAAAATTAGACATAATGATTAAGTCCTTGTATGACTTCTTTTTTTTTTTAAAAGAAAAAAAAAAAGAATTGAAGAGAGCGGTCGGAAGGCCAACAGTCCTTGGAGGGTGATTATCTTCCGAAAAAGTATGAAACCTCTGTTACCTAACTGTAAAACAAAAGAACAAGAAAAATTAGTAATCGTGAAGTCATGATACGTTCTTGGCTGAATGGAACGTGTATATTTGAGAGCAACTAATGTTTCATATTCAATTACATATAGTCATTCTGACTTGTACACTAATTCTTTTACAAATCAAGTGGGTTAATTTGTTATGTAATAACTGGTGTTCCCCGGTGCAGGAGATCAACAACTAAAAAATCTGGTCCTTCACCTGCTCGTAAGTGGATTACGTCTCTCCTTCAGAGTAGAACATTCCGTTTTTATTTTTGGCTTGACAAAGATTATTTTATTTTAAGTTTAGTTGGCTTTTGGAAAGTGTACACTAAAATTGCTGAAACTTGGTTTTTTACTCATTCAAAGCATCTTGCATTCAAATGGATGACTTTGTTCCTCACCCTTTATATGGATGTTCAACTCTGTAAATTTAGAAACAAAGGATCCAAAATGAGATTTTTTTGCTTCTTGATACTCACCAAAACAGGGATTGGGGTCTGTAATATATTCTGGGTGTCAAACGATGTTTCAACATTCTCTTTCCAGGTTTTTCACTTATGCCAATTGGCTTGGTAC
The DNA here is from genome assembly GCA_028551485.1 of Casuarina cunninghamiana. Taxonomy (NCBI): domain Eukaryota; kingdom Viridiplantae; phylum Streptophyta; class Magnoliopsida; order Fagales; family Casuarinaceae; genus Casuarina; species Casuarina cunninghamiana. Next base: position 8,657,218 of record CM052364.1, read on the forward strand.
TAATCAGTCCGAGGCTGAGGCTGTTTGAAGCTTTAGATAATATCATTGATATTATCTCCTTATGTACTGCTGCTTGGAAATAATTTTTTTCTCTTTTGTGCTTGGTTTTGAAATTTTTGAGCATTTTTTTTAAACTTTTGGGCGATAGTGCCTATCTATGCAGATGTTCCACAACCTTTTTTTCCCCTTATAGTTTGGAATATTTTCTGAGAAGTGTGCTACGATGGCCTGATTAGCTCATTTCTGTTTCCATTATCAGAGCCTCTGCTTACTCTTCGGGTTCTATTGGTTAATGCTAGAAAAGTTTCTGAAACTAATAAACAGGGGGGGAAAAGCAGCTATTCTAAGTGCTATCCCAGCATCATGTTTGATTATTTGGGGTGAATGGAGATAATAGGACATTTAATAGGGTGGAGTTCTCTTCAAATGAGCTAAGAAATTTTTTCTTGAGACTTCTGTGTGAATTGAAGACTGTTTTGTGCTTTACCCATCTTTCTTCATTTCTGAATTTTCTTGGTTTAATAAGTTTTTCATGTAATTTTGAAGAGGATCGCTTGTATGCAACCTGTGTACTTGAAGCAATCACCTTCAGATCTAGTGAAAAACTGGTTGCTTCAGATCTTGTAAAATTAGTGTTCACTCACAGAAATTTATATTAATGTGTGAAATCAGGTATCATTCTCTGAAGTTATATAACCTTTTAATCAAATGAATTATTCAGTGTGGGCACCTAGTATAACTTGCCTTTTATTCCTGCTTTATCAAGACTGCAAGTTTTCCTTGTAGAAGCACCCGGTTTAAGCTCTCAATTTGATGGAAAATCTACCAACAAGGATTTGGACATTCGATTTGAGGAACGGCTGGAAGCAGTTAGAAGGTATATTTGTGTTGCTTCTCACATTCCTTTTTCCCTATTAGAAAAAAGCAAAACACAACGCTTACAAAGAAAACTTCCGATACCATTTGATAGGAATATTTTATAGAGCATTTGTTTATTTTTCAAGAGTTGAAGCTGATCTATTACAAAAAAGAAATATAAAAAAACAAAGGAATACAAACGAGTTGGTCATGTGGCTTTCTTTGATTGAATAGAGGTAACTAAGGAGAGACGTTGATTGTATGACCTCTCACTATAGAAGAGAGGGGGCTTTTTTGGTGGTTGCTCCCAGCAGAGTGAGGAGAGTGATTGTATGGTCATATCATTAGGATTTAAATGATGAACCACCCTCCAATGCAAGAGAGGAGGTGGGACGAAGCACCCTTAATGGAAAAGAGGGAATGGTTGTGTGTGACCCCTTACATAGCCCATTGGGAGAAAGGGGATTATCCTGAGGGCATCGCCAGTGAAAGGATAGTGCTCCTTGCCAAACTTGACTAGAGAGAAAAGGTGGCCATAATCCCTTGATGTTTTATTCATGTTTTTTAGTATTTTGAAAATAAAAGATTATAAAAAATAATTTATAAAAGAATCATTTTAAATACTATTTTAATTTCACAGAAGATACTTTTCAAATGTGGCTCTACTCGGACTATTTTAATTTTTCAAACAATTTTCAAAATACCGAACAATTATACACTTTTTCAAAATTTTTGTGAAGGTAGCTTAAGTTTTCTGAAGCCTCTAAATTGGGCTAGCATTTGTGACCCGAAAATTGTGAAAGTCTTCTGAACAAAAGTTTGTTTTATGATGTTTTTCTGCTTAAGCTTATAAATGTTATGACAAAAGCAAGATTTAAGGTTCTTGTTTCCTTGGTTTTGAGAATTTTTTGAAGTTCTCTTGCCAAATTTGTTTATTGTTGGTTGAATCTTTAGGAAACTTCTTTCATTGGAATTAAGTTTTTCTGATTTTTTTCAAGTTGGCTTTCCAACAAAACTCTTTTATCATAGAAGCTAGTTCTATACGTTTTTCCTCTTTTCTTTCTCTTGTTGACTCATGAGTTCTTATGAATTCATTAGTTTCTCTAGTTAGAATGATGTCAGACCCTAATGTGCGTTCTGTTCTGTTAACTAGTCATGTAATGTTCTTGAGTATTAGGGCTTCACTAATTTGTTTCATAGATGTTAAGAAACTGACTGTAATCTTGATGTTAAAAAAATTTCCTTTTATCGTTTCAATTTTAATCCCATACTTGTAGAATTCTTGTTTTTATTTTCAAGCAGTAATATTTATTATTCTTTCATCCCTCACTAAGTGTGGTCAGAGTTACTTGGATGACTTCTGCTCTATGCATCATTTTCTTATTTCTCTTGCCTCACCCATTTCTGTACACTATCCAGGTCAGCACTTGAGCAGAAAAAGGTAGATGAAATAAAAGAGTTTGGAGCAATTGACTATGATGCACCAATTGAGTCGGATAAGAAGACAGTTGGAATCGGTACAAAGGTAGAAATTTTTGTGCTTTTTTGCTTTTCTAGGTTGTGATAAATGATTCTTATGGGCTTCATGGTGCCATGACTACCAATTTATTTTTGACAAAGAACAGATTGGAGTAGGTGTGGCTGTCTTGGTCTTTGGTTTGGTTTTTGCTCTTGGGGACTTTCTTCCGTCTGGAAGGTATGGCTGAATACTGAAAGGTTTTTCCACTCTGTTCAATTATAAAGATCGGCCAATCTTTGTTTTGGTTGTTATTTTGTGTAGTTAAGGCTTATTTTTTTCATTTCTTTTTCTTAAGAAATAACAGTTTAGTCTGGCTTGATTGGGCATAAATGGCTAAGCCGACAAAAATTTTGTTTCATTGCATAACCATTCTCCAAATACGTCAGATAATTTCTATGGCGTACAATAACATCTAAGTTCCTCCAAGGCATATATCAGATCTACCATTGAACATCTGTCAAGATAATCGATTTCATGTGAAAACCTCATTAAATGGTGAAGTTTTATAAAGTTGTTGGATTTTCAGTATCTTTCCATCTCCAAAAAGCTAAATCCATGATTTGGAAGAAACAAAGAAAAGGACAAATTATGCTTAACCACGTTGGGCTTATTGCGACCACAGCTGGCTAACTCTGTTTCTGAAAATGAAATGCCCACCTGCGATTCATCCATCAAGATCTAGTAATCTTTTTTCTTGAGTACTTCTGTAAATTAAAAGATAAACACTACTGGTGAGGCCTCTTTTTTCGTTTCTTTTTTCTTCCTTTTCCCCAAGCTCTACTTATAGGTAAGTTTTTGACGTTCTGAACTGCAACTGTGTAAATGCCACATTTTCTCAAAGCCGATGATTTTTACTTGCATGTTTTGATGGTTAAGTTCACTGATGTGAACGAAAGGGATCTCAGAAGAGTAGTGTCCAACTTTTTAAACCAATAGTGGGAAAATCAAACTCCTCACATCGCAGGTTGACAAAGTGTGATATCACCCCCACCCCACCCAACCAAAAACCAAGAAAAAGCCTTTCCAAGAAATTTTATGTTTGGTACAGAAATTGGTAGTTTACCTTTCTTTTCCTTTTTGTTATAATACTCGGGTGGCTGCAATTTTTGAGGAATGTGTTAACTTTGTGATAACCTTCAAATTTCCAGTGATAGTCCTACTGAGGATAGCGCGGTGGTAGAAAATAAACTGTCCAAAGAGGAGATAGCTATTCTTCAGGTAATACGAAATTGCTAATAACTTTTGTTCCTTAGCATGCATCTTTTTCATTTAGCAATAGCATTGCCTTTAGGATGGACTGTTGCTAGCAGGCATTTAAGGATAATGAATCAGTTATAGGTGATGATGGTTACCATGATGTATTATGACAGTCACTTTCAGAGTTGTATTCATTTTGGTACGAATAACCTAATTCCTGAATTGAACCCAAGGTTTTGTGAAGTGGTGATGGTTAGCATGGCTACTAATGTGGCTATGAAGATGTATTTCTTTAATAGGTTGCACGGATTCTTGTTTTCTGGTTCCTTGTTGGATTTGCTATTTTAAGACTTCTTCTGTCACAAAGAAAAGAGTTGTTGTTTTAATTTGTTTATGAAAAGGACAAGAAAAAAAAAAGAACTGAGACTAATATTTCTGTTTCCTAGTGTTAGTAGGCCTTGAACAATGCTTTAAAGATTTATTGGAGGAGTTCTTTAATTATGGTTTACCAAGGCCAGTATCCTTCAAATCTAGGCTGGATTAGTATGGAGAATTCTGTTGAGCTGCTGGCTATTTGTTTTGTCAAGAAACTACATTACCAAGGACTACAGATTCTGGATTTGTTGATAAAAACTAACATTTCTTTTTATATTCTTGGGTGTTCTGGAATGATTTTAAAGGGTGTAAATTCACGTTCTTGGTGGGGACCGTATTTAAAAATGTGGTGTTTGTGGGATTTATAGAAGAACATTTGGTTGGTAAAGTTTTTGAAAGTGTTGGTATAAAGCACAAAAAGAAAAAAGAAACGTTTTAAAAAATAATTCAAAAAAATAAAAAATTCAGCTAGCTGGTCAGATGGTGACAGTGGACTCCTCCGTTATTTTAGGATAAGCAGTATGCGTTTCTGTTTTCATGTGGCATCTGAGGGTTGCTACGGCTAGAAATGCTTTTACTTATTTAAAAGTTGAGAGACAGTAATTGACTATGTAGATTTGGTGATTGAGCTTTTCTAATAATGTTTTATTTTTCCTTTCTTCTAATTCTATTTGGTTTTGCTTTATTCTCGAGTCTGCTGCAAGCAATAGTAAAAAGTGTATCATTTTTCAAGCTGCTGTCATTAAATTTGAGAAGTGTATGCGTCTTAAAAGTTTTTGTTTCAAATTCTCTGTGAAATGCTTCTCTTTACGTTGGTAAATGACCTATTAAGAAATGCAATTTAACTTAGATTTATTTGGGCATTTTCGGAGTTTTCCTTGGTTTTTTTTTTTAATAGCTTTTTTATTTCCTTTTAACCTTTTCTCTCCAAATTAAAGCTCACGGTCAGCTGCAGAATTTTTTAGAACTTTTTTGTTCCTCTGTCTTCTTACATTGTTGAGAATGGTTGGTCGACTTGATGTGTCGTTTTTTTTTTTTTGGTTTATAACTACTTCTGCATTTCTCCTTCATTAGTTTATTCTTCTAGTTACTCTACGTTTTGGCTGGCATTATGTCACAATATTTTGTCTTTCTGATAGATTTAACAAGTTCACGTGTGTTGACTTCTTGATGTATGGCAGACTAGGCTGAAAGGTTATGAGGGAACGCTGAGTAATTCCCCCAAAGATCCAATTGCTCTTGAAGTAAGTCATTGATGTTTATGCAGGATATGAGTTCTGTTTCTTTATTGCTATATGTTACATGTAGAAGTTTCTTGTGAAGGCTTGACTGAGTTCTTGATATTACTTTAGCTTATGTTATGTGCAACATGTTTGTGGTGCCACCTTACATGTGAACCTTTGAATCTTAATCTGACATTTCATAATTCAATGAGGAGAAAAAAAGGATAATAGTTTGTACTGGCTGCTGTTTGTTTCTCTTTTTGCTGGTTGAAACATGCAAATAGGCAAAACTGTCCATGTCACTACCCATGTTGTAGAGTCATATTAAGAGCCTTAACCTTACCTGGGGTTTTGGTAGCTCTTTGCTAGTTATGGTGGGAGCTCTTTTAAGTGAATCATGGCCAGAGAGTGAGAAAGAGAGTAACAAGTAATTCTTATACATGAAAGGTTCTAGGTTCTTGTCAAACTATCACGTTGGGCATGTTTATAACCCAACTGAAACTAGTCCATCAAAATACATCTTTAGTTGGGAGGTCTTTTGAGAAAAATGAGAAGACACAGATGGACACGCCTAAACTTAGGCCAAGCTTTTTGCCGATAGACGAAAACAAAATGTCTAGTCGATTAAAGGACAACCCAAAAGCTGCAACTGGGGGCTGTGTAGGACAAAGAGAAGCTCCATTGCCCAAAACCTGACTCCAACTAGGCATGAGTTAAACATGAAATGGGAAATGACATAGGAGGGCCCTTAATTAACAGCCTTTGAAATGGGTTCGTATGCTGTGGGCTCCAAGAGAAAAGCCTAGAATAAATATTTTTCATTTACTCTCTCTGTTGATCCAATTTCGTTCCTTATTTTGTCAAAATAGTTTTCTTTGTAACATATATTTCCCTTACCAACCATTTTCCATATGATATAAATTGGATATCTAGGGAGCTGCAGTGACCTTGGCACAGTTAGGAAAGTTTGCTCGGGCCTCCTCTCTGCTTGAGGACTTGGCAAAGGTATGTTTGTGTTTTCATGTTGGGTACTTTCATGAATTTTATGTGCCACAAGCTGGACATGCCAGTCGAGTTATCCTTCTAAGATACCTTTGCAAACTGATATTTTTGGCCACATAGGAAAAACCAAATGATCCCGATGTTTTCCGTTTGCTCGGAGAAGTTAAATATGAACTCAAGGATTTTGAGGGGAGTGCTTCTGCATATAAGATTGCTCAGATGGTAAGTCCTCCTCAGATATGCAAGATAATTTGGTACTTGTTGCTACTTTGGATAACTATACCCTGACTAGCTTCATATAGGTTAGCCTTAGTGACTTAGAAATTATCTTTTTTGTGTGCTTTCGTGTGAACTTGTCAATGCTTTCTAAGGTGGTTTTATGGATATACAGGGATTGTCTTCAACTCAAAAGGACACCCTACCATCTAGAACTTGCTCTAGTTGAGGATTACGGTTTCCTCTGAAAAGTTCATTTGCTGGAACCAATGCTTTTGGATTCTGAGAAATAATGTTCTACTGACCTAGAAACACAGTGCCATTTAGACTATGCATTGTACAATGATTATCTAGATTTAGGAATTGTAAAACAGATTCTTTCGATGAAATTTTATGCCCAAGCATTATAGACTTTTTTTTTTTTGATGAAATTTTCATTTCATTGTTCTTTGTCTGTGACTATACTATTTCAGGGATGACCTGACTCTAAATATTGCTTTTTTTTCGTTTCCCTTATGTGGCATTTGATTTGCATTTGTATCGTATGAGGGAATATTTGAAGTTGATAATGATTTGTATAAAACTGAGAGATTCCGGGAAGCAGAATCTGAAGCTTTTTACCCCATTATGTAATTTCCTTTCGTTTCAGTTGATGAGTGTCTCACCAAGTATTAGCAACCTATTTCTTGCAATTAATCTCTTCTTATTACCTAACAGGTGTCTAAAGATTTCAATTTTGAAGTTCTGCGTGGTCTTACAAATGCATTACTTGCGGCTAGGAAACCAGATGAGGTTTGTCATCATACTTCTGGATTGGGCAAAAACCAATTCACAATTTGAATCCTTTCTAATGAGCATATCTTCGTCCTGCGATCATCATTGATTGTCAAGGTATCATGCGAGGCTGGCCAATGGTCCTTTAAACTGACCAATGTCGTCATATACGGAAATATGCATGGCTATTTGTTTATATTTTTTGGGTGATTACAACATTCTGATCTTTTTAATGCAGGCTGTTCAGTTTCTTCTGGCCTCTCGCGAACGCCTGAACTCACAGAATTCTGTTGTTGAGGCTGAAGACCAAAATATTCAGCAGGTGGACCCTGTTCAAGTGAGTTTTTCTTTCTCAAAAGAAATAACAGGTTGATGTCTATTCTCCCAAAATACGAACTCGAGAGATAATTGGTTATGATATGGGTTTAAGTGGTTGCATTATCATTGATCTGCTTTGTTAATAGTTTTAGAGACCCACACTACTAGAAATTTATTGGTACTTTATTGAAGTAAATATTGTATTCATTCACAGACGGAAACGACTTCAGTTTTATGTGGATAATCTTTGTGGGTAACAAAGAAAAGCAAACATTGATTATTGAACCTTTATTTTTGTAACTTGCGAAGGGTGAATCAAATTTTCATCCCTTTAGAGCTTTAACAGAAGTGGGATCCTTAAGTCTGTGAGCAAATACGGAACACAAAGAAGATAGTATTATTGGAAATGAAAAATGTAACGACACTAACATTGTGGGGGTAGAAGCAATATGTAAGCTGACTCTCTTGTTCTCCCTGTTAAGTGTTAACTGAAGTGAGAGGAAGAGGAATACGTCATACTTCCTCTTGCAATCAACAGTTTAATCCATTGTGGCTCAGCCATGATCAACCGCTTTTTTCATTTTTTTCTTTTAAAGTTCCTATCATGCTCTTTATATCTCATTCAAATAGATCAAACGTATGTAATGTGAAAATTTCAAAGTGACTGAAAATGGCTTTGTCAAAGATGGATATCTATAGCATGTACCATAGTACTTGATTTGATAATTTTTGAGTCTTCAAGATAACCCAGTCTTGAAAGTAAATAAAGGGAGTGAGGACATTTTGGAAGATGTTCAACCTTTTTATGTTTTTGTCTTTTAATGATAATTTGTCATTTTTCCAAAATCTTTGTTAATGTGGGTATTAACTATTGATTTTTGTAAACACACAAAGGCCTTCCATCCTATTAAATTTTGATACTTGTGAAGGTTAAAAAAAAAAAAGAACAAAAAAATAAGAAGAAAAGAAACTAAGAAATAGAAAATGGAATCTAGAGAAAAACATCTTATTTTTGTGTGCATTCTAAAAAAAGGTAGTAGTAGTAATAGTGACCAAAAAATAATAGAAAAGAAAAAGTGCCCGCAAAAAATGTTGAAAGACTTGATATGCTAGTAAACTTGAAATATTAAGTCATGAAATACAGAAGTACATATTTCATATGTAGGATAAGTAGTTGAGTTTGTTTACAGCTGAGACAAACCTTTTTACTTTACCTTTGAGCATTTTTAAGATAATATTGTGAAAGAGTTATTTTTCTTAAGTTTTCCTCCTTTGTTCTTAGTAGCATTGGAAGTTTAAAAATTTAATTGTTTCTCTCGTATAACATTTGATTGTCAATGGCTTTTTAAAATATATATATATGTACGCTTGCTATTGATTGCCCTTTTTTGTTATTTGTCATGGGATGTAATTTCAGGTTGAATTACTTCTTGGTAAAGCCTATTCAGATTGGGGCCATATCAGCGATGCTGTGGCTGTTTATGATCGCCTCATCTCAAATCAGCCTGATGATTTCCGTGGTTATTTAGCTAAGGTTTCTCTCTCTTTCTTTGTTCCTGTCTTTGATATTTTCCGTGGTTATTCTGCCTCATTCTGCTTTTTGAACTTTATTATTCTGCTCTTTAGTTGATCTGAAATCAATGGTACTTGCACCTAAAAATTTTTTTGTCTAATGTCACTGCAGGGAATCATTTTGAAGCAAAACGGTAATGTTGGAGATGCAGAGAGAATGTTTATACAAGTGAGTACTTCAACTTTTAGTGGCAAATGTGTGCATGGTGCTGTTCATAAAGTCATAAAAACATGCATGCATGCAAAAACCTGCATAAGTAAAATATTTATGTATGGATTTACATGTGTATGTATATTTATAGTTATACTTCTAACTTGTACAACATTTGCATCTCCAATTAAAATTATCATGTTTGTAGTTTCATGAACCAAAATTTCCTTCTTTTTTCCTTTCTTTTTCTTCTGCGGGGAAGGGGGTTGGTTGGGATTGTTGCATTGTTGAAGTTTTCAGACGTGATGCTTTTCACCTCTAATTGTTCTTCGTCAATACTGTCGTTACTTGCATTATGTATGCATTATGTAATTACAATCATGCTTATGTGGAGCCTTGGTACTTGTATTATGGATGTAATAGATATACATACAAGTATGTAAGATATAAGATAGTATCCGTCCAACGATGAAATTATGCAGGCGCGTTTCTTTGCACCAGAGAAAGCTAAGGCACTAGTAGATCGTTACTCAAGGTAGTAACTGCGCTTGGTGTGGCCTGCGTTCGTGCCTCACTCAGTTGTCGGGAAAAATCTACCTCAGGAGCTTAGGCTTGCGGTGCTAATTACACCATCTGCTTATCTATACATAGGCCTCCTGAAATTTTGGAAGTCAGTTTGTAGCTTGTCAATACATCAATACAATGATGGGCTTACATGCTACAAAGGAACTGTCAAGTTAATATAAAGAGTAAACAAGAATGCTAACATTGGAGGTTAGGTGATTTAGTATGTCCATATTTTATATGGTGATCTCATTGGAAAAGTCTCTTCAAGAGCAAGAATGCGTGGAGCTGCAAGAGGATGTGTAGAAATCCGTGGTCTCTCATCAAAGACATGACTTGTATTAGCAATAAACAAGAAATCAAAAGTAAAGGTTTAGAATTCTCCATATGCGAGACACTGCATGTAACAGATCCCCTAAACTCCATAATTTCCTGAAATGTCTGTTAAGGATAGAGAATATGTATTTCAACATTCCCCAGATGTTATCGGAGATGATTAGTTTCAAGATCAGAGTCTTATACGTGGACCCACTCTTGGGTACCCATTTGTTGCGTATTCACTGAACTATCCACTCACTGAAAGTAGAGATGTTGCGTGGGTTTTATTTTGGGAAGCATAATATGAAGGAGACGCAAATTTATGAAGCAATAACTAAAAGAATCAAGTAGAAGGAAATTACCATTATAAACATTACTTGACAGCATAAGCATTACATTTCTTTCTTGTGTAAACCACGAATATATGCATCCCTGTTCAGGAAAAGCTAACAAACAGAAAGTTGATTTGCATGCCAGTAATGGAAGGATAATTTCAGGCTGGTGATGGCAGTAGGCTTTGTTTGAGGCGTGAGGGAGTTACTTTCAAGTATAATATTCGATTACTGTCGCCAAGCCTAACCACGAAACAGACACACAAAAGGATAACATTAGATTTCTCTGTTTAACTCCTTTTCAATTCTCTCATCCACCTTTGAACCTTTGATTTGGGGTAGAGAAACACACAACAAACTACCGAAGCCAAGAAGATCGGTAAGCGAGAATCCGATCTTTTCTAGCTGCGTTTTTTTACATATCCCAATTGAATAACGAAGGTCACTCAACTGGCAGGGTATGTTACATGGAAGAGGGTGACTGCATCTCACCTCATTCGTGATCCCGCAACTTTGCTCTCCAACCATATGTTAAGTTTGAATTGGTCCTGAGAATCAATGGGTAGCAAAAAATGTTAGTTCTTCAAGCAAGGAACTTCGTTTTACACGTTTGTACAGTAATCATGGGGACGGGGCTGTCAAAAAAGCAGGACACTCAAATTTCTCATTATGCAGCTTGAAATCTTTTGAGTCTGAAAAGGAACGAAGCCAAGATGGTGTTCCCTATCATAAACTTAATAGGATAAATGGGAATGGTGGTCTTTTGAGAGTTTGGATTTGCTGAGAAGATATCGGTGATCTAAGAACATGGTATAAGGATTTTAGGAAGAAGCCTCACTCTTCCCTATTTGTTTAAAGCCATTGTAGAGACCGACTTAGTAATTGATACTCACCTATAAGCTGAAGATGATGTTTCTGGCTCAACCCTTAGATTCAGTGAAGCTATCTGTTCTGACAATGACTGCACAGCACTAGCTTTGGGGTGACCACTTGGGTCGATTGGCCATCTCATTGGAACAACTAAATTCCTAAATCAAATATAATGAAAAATTAGATCTTCGTTAGGTAAAGCTTAGTAGCTAGCCTTCTCTTTTAGCCCTTCCCTCATTCTAGCTACAAGAAGTGATATTTCTTTGAACCAGCAATTAATTGACTGACTGAGCACAGAAATGCATACCCGTCGAGACATTTGTGTTTGCAGCAATTTATCTTGTCTACCGTGTAACTCCCAAACAGGTTATCAAGACCCTCTGCTAACTTTTTCATGCCAGGTAATGCCAAAATGTCCCAGATCTTCAAAACCTGAATATAGTGTGAATTCTCCCTGAGAATGTCCACAGACCAAACAAGAATCAGGGATTGATCAACCTTGTATTGGTTTATTAGTGCGGAAGAAATTCCTTGATGTACATAGAGATTTTTCTTCCTGTCTACTCGACGGCAACCATTTGCGAGACTTTCTAACAAAGACAGTACTTCCCTACAAAGATTAGGATTCTTAATTCGTGACATAGACTGCAAAAAACCACCACTAAACAAGACCTGTATATTGACAAAAAGAAAATTAGAATGATTAGGTCTCTAAAATAACCACCAATATGAATTCAGAAGAGAAACTGAAGAACATACTAAGATTGAAAGGAAAGAAACTATTGCCAGTCATATCTTCTGAAAATATGGAAGATATCCGGGATTTTGCCCGTGTAATTCATATTTCAGAGTATTAAAGAAGAGTGGAATGGTAAAGACAACATACTGGTATGTTCTTAACAAGGATAGAAATATTAAACCAATCAGAGCCCCGTACCTTCCATCTTGTCTGTCTAAAAAGAAAGGAGTCATTACTGAGTAAAATGTCCAGTTGGTTCTTTTCAACCAGGGCAGCTGTAATAGCCTGAGACAAGGTCCCGTCTTCATAAGCATTGAAGAAACACCCCCGAATCTTGGCATCAATGACTACTTCCCTCCAAACCGAGCCACTCTTGCACAAAGTCGCTCCACTTCCTACTATCCAAAGGCAATGCCTGCACAATGAAATTCAGCCTGCTCATTGTAGAGTCTCAGCATATGAGCTTATACTGTCTTCGACTGTATAATGCCTAACCTTGCACGGGTCAGTGCCACATTTGCTCTTTGACGATTGGAAAGAAATCCCACCTCTCCACGTGTGTTACATCTGACAGTAGAGATAAGGATCACGTCCTCCTCACCACCCTGGAACCCATCAACAGAGCGAACACTAACAGAGAAGTTGCTAGTAGAATCTTTTCCGTAGTTTTTGACCTTCTCTCCGATTACATTAACTTGAGCCTTGTATGGTGAGATGATGCCAACTTTGACTTTCAAATTTGTGCGTTCCGATTCTTTAGCAAACAAAAAGAAGAACAAAGGAGAAGAGAGTCATGTAGTTATTAACTTGACCGACAAGCAGGTCATAACTAACCTTCCTAGAACTGTGTTTTGCAAAAATGGAGAATAAGAGCATTTGTTACTAGACATACCTTTGAAAAGGCGTGCTACTATCTGAGCCACCACGGCAGCCTCAACCATATTTTTTTGGCTATGGCTATCGTCGAGTTCCTCTTCTCCATGTTCTACATTTATGAAAGAGTAGGGGTTGTACATTTTACCCTGAAGATAAGACCTTCTATAGCTTCTTTCTTGGACATTATAGCCATCCAAAATTTTATTATCATAGAACTCGCTATTTGGATATGAGCTTATGGATGGATGCATTCTATGCTGAACATTGAGAAGGTCTTTGCCGTGTCCTACCAATGCCAATCTCTGGAACAGACTTCTTCCAAATTCAGCTTCCTCAGCAACCTGATAATTTCAAGTTTTTTAATGCGTGCAAAGTGTCAAAAGCATACTGATAATTCACGAAGGCAAAGACGGACAAAAAGAGAATCATGATAATAAAATCGTAGACCTTGCTTTTAACCATGGCAGGGAGTTGCTGCTCATCTCCAACAAGAATAGCATGACGAAGACCAGGAAGTTGTAAGGGAATGGTTGCTTCACATTCCTTAAGCTGAGCGGCTTCGTCTATAACCAGCAGCTCCAGAGGAGTCATTTTTGCCACACGCAATTTAGCAGTGCTTGATACGGTGCAGAAAATCAGACACGCATTTGCGAGGCAGAATTCCTTCATCTCACGCCTACAAGCAAGCTTCTTTGCAAAAGAAAATTTTTTAGGAAGTGATCTAAGTATGTTAAGGCACTGCTGCCTCACAATACTTGGCTTCTGTAATGAATCCTGTCTGCTTCCTAATTTCTCATGGAAGACTTGCTTTAGTCCTTTGTCAGCACCACTACTAGTACGCAACAAAGCTTCATAAGATTCGAGCAAGTCCAGAGCTTTTTTCATTTGTTGTGCCACTTCTAATGAAATAAAAGAAGTAGGTAAGTGCTTTCTCAAATTTGCAAGATAGTACTTCAGACGCACTGCTATGGAGTTGAATTTCATCTGCACAAACTCCTCAAAAGTCAGAGGATCATCACAGTTATCCACCACTTGCTCTTTGTTTTTCTCTTCTTTGCGAGAACCATCCCCACTTTCTTTTGCTTCATGCTTTGCTGTCTTTTCCTTATGGGAAGGCTCCTTTTCCTTCCGTGTTTTCTTATTTTTGTTTTCATTTAAGGCTTCAACAATGGATTTCTCCAATCTTTTGTCTCTCTTATTGTCTTTAGAGGATTGACCATCAATTTCCTTTCCTTGATTCCTACTTACCCCCTCATTTACAGACCATCTGTTCTGCTTCTTCTCCTCACAGTCTTTTGATTCTCTGTCTTTCAGGTACCATCTGTATTGCCCTTTAGGGTCCTGAAGCAGAAAAATCATTGACTCTAAAGTACTTTTCCAACCAGATGATGAGGCAAAGCAGTTTGATAGAATATTAACTCGGTTGTCAAGGAACACATCGAGAAGGTCGTGATGATCAGAAATTTTCATTCGCTTCCCATTTCCAAATAAAACTATGTCTCCAAGCCCAAAAATATCAGATTCAGGTGACTCTACAACATTTTTTAGAAGCCGTTGTGTCACTTCCAAAACTGCAGTATTGGTCGGTGCACATGTTAGTGTTCTGCAATTCATGCGAAGAAGAGAGAACAATAACAAACCAACCGTCTTGGTTTTCCCTGTCCCCGGAGGACCCCATATTAGTTTGACGGTACTCTGCTTATTGCACTCCCTAGTAACTAAACATCTAAGCACTGCTTCTTTTTGGGAGCTATTTAATCCGGAAGAGAGGATCCTAGCCTTCACATCTTCAAAGGCAGCACCGCAATTCTTTTCAGAAATGTCGGTTGTACAATTTTCAGCATCCTGCGGGAAAGGAAAAGAAAAGCAGGTTGGAATTTATAGCCGAGTATGTATAAATGCAACAAATAAGTAAGAACGACAAGAACTCTTACGCCAGATTTTGCTTGCAGCACTTCTTGGATGATGCTCAAGTTCCCACCTTTAAGGTTACCATGAAGTGCATCCCAAATGCGGATGTTTGTGGTCATGTTTATTAAACAAACGGCAAAAAGAGTTTCTCTATTCTTGATCTTTTGTTGTTCAAAAGACATGGGTTTTGAGGATAATATTGAAAGGACAAAGTTGTATTGTTCTTGCACGCGATGGACATAAGCAACAAGATAGGGTCTGGTGGGTCTATCAAAATCGTTAATGCATTTTGGTCTTACATCTGTTAAAGCAATGAGGTCGCCAGCCAGAGGTTCGTATGTCCCGTTTCCATTCTTGAATGCTTTCTCTCTCGCAAGTTCAATTTTGTAAAAGAAGTCTTTGGGTTCTTCATATTTTTTCGATTGTTTTATAGAACATATTCTGCAAGTTGGCAAGCGGGACGGCATTGACATGCTTGACAACAAGTCCGCATGCGTTTCCTCAATAAGTGGAATACGGAATGAGTTCATGTATTTTCTCGTCGATGAGAATGTGAGTGGGATCATCTTCACCTGTTAGCCATTGATTCACGGTTAACTTCAATCTTCAATTGGAGAAAGACATATCTACAGACACATTTTACCACTGAGCGGAACAAGAAAGCGAAAACAAGGAAGACAGTAATATGGCAACTCAATGTATTTATATATATTTGAGAAGAAAAGCATGGTATGTGTTAAGGAATCGAACACATTAAAGTGTGCATTTATATATATTATGTCACTTATAATATATGTATATGTATACATGCACACTTACATAGATAGTTAGAAATTAAGCAAAGAGTGGACAACGGTATATGCCCAACACCAACTATACCCTGCATTTAATTTGTACATAAAGCAATGTTCTAAACATTAGCTGATATGAATACATGTAGCATTGTATAAATGTTCTCAGTTATCTTAGCATGCAAGTAATGACTATTTGAAAATACTTTCCACCAAATACTTGTGTATTGTAAAGGGTAAATATTTGAAAATACCTCCTCACTTTCCTAAATGGAAATCCAATTCCTGACCAGAGCCCTCCAACCTGTACTCTACTAGGAACGTTACAGTTTTCTTTCTTATTAGAGACAGATATTGCCAAAATCAAATTCACAACTTCATCCAGAATTTGGTATACTTGCATTTCAAATGTGTAGTAAAGTTAAATGATCAATCGAAACCTACAATCCGGCTACTTACATTCTGACGGAGAAATTTCATTGAATTAATAAAGCAACCCATTTTCATGAAAGTGTTATTCGTTTTGTCATCCACGCGTCTTGCCATCTTGTTAAACAACAAATTCATGAATCCATATTAGCATCGCTGATAATAAGGAGGGTGAGAGTTTAATGGTTGACAAACCTGGCCTTTATAGTAGTCTTCCTTGAGAACATCCTCTAGAGACCAAGAGAATACGAAATCTATCAAGCCTATGCCTGGAAGTTTCTCCTTTTTCTGCTCATTCGTGTTCATGGTTTCGGCTCCTTCTTCTCTCCTGTATTCTCAATCACCTGCCAAAATCCCCCACGCTATCTGAAATAGAGAAAGAGGATCTCTTAGCAACAAAGAAACCAGATAGAAAGACTTTACCTGATGGTAAGGCCAGTACATGTCTATGAAGGAAAGAAAAAGTGATTCCATTATGCTTTTGCTTTGCATCCTTAACAGACGCAATCAAAAGCACACGTACGTACACAAAATGACCAAATAAAATATCACAAAAGAAAGTCAAGGTTTGAACCCAATACTGTGGAGGACGACTTGGACGACTACTTAGACCAAAGTCGTCGGGGAGTCGAGCAATTCAAGTCTCCAGCCACGCTTGTATTTGTGGGTTGCCATTCTTTCTTCAACATTGGTGTTCTATCCTGTCCTTCCGCCTAACTTGCTTGGAACCTTACTTGCTACTCTTGCATTGTCCGTCCTAAGTTTAAACATTTTTTATACCCAAAAAGGCGGAAAAAAATAGCAAACTTGCAATGCAAGTAGAAGAAAAAACAGGAGAAGAGACCAAGGCTTCACATAAGACTTCTGTATTTGGACTCTCAGACTTTTCGAAGTTCCCTGATTGGTGGACAGTGAAATGTACAGTCCCGGGGAACGAAAGGGCAGGGAAGGATCATAGTACCGATGTAAGCCGTTTGGGCATCCTGTTCACATTTATGTTCATCTCGGTACGCGTTTATATTCATTCATGCAGTCCTCGGCCCGTTGGTTTGGTTTGAGGGCCCCGGCATAGAGCTGGCAGAGGCAAAACTTGACGTTCCGATTTGCAAAAGTAAAGGGGAAACGTACCAAGCGCTCGAAATCTTCTAGAGATTCTCTTTTTCTTTTTCTTTTTTTCTTTTAATTATCTTTATGACCCAAAAACCTTGTTTGATGGCTTATCCAAGAAATTAGGCAGCCCGCGCCAGAACATAGTCAAATTCATTTGAATCCAAGATACTTTAAAAGTTCTCACTTTGTTTGTAGCTATCCTTCGTTTTGGAAACTTGTGCTGTAGATTGAGAGTTATCAGTTAACCTGTGGTTCGGATGGTCTGTATTAGTCGTTATCGTCAACATTACCATGCTCTTACAATCGATTGCTGTAGGATCTTCACCTAAAACTCAAGGACTATCTTTGATCCAAGGTAAGTGTATGATTTCAATAAGGTTTGGAAGAGAGGTGGCGGGTGTTGTTGGCTGCTTCATCGCCCCCCAAGGCTCTCCAATAAACATGGTTCTGTTATAGTGGTGTTACAATCCATGCTGGGCTTGACGATGGTGTTCTTTTTGTTTAATTAAGAACCAGAGGTTGGATCTTGATAAGTGCTACAATGAAATAAGGAGGGCTTGTGAGTTTGCAGGAAAATATTCAAAAAATAGTAATAGGAGGCAACTGTAAAACCTTCCAAGAACAGAAACCCCCAAAGAGAAACAAGAGAACATTGCCTACATCAACCACTTTTTCAGAAGAACCGAGGACCCAAACCATTTATCTATTACGGGGAGATGGCTCAATCTAAGGAAGAAATTAATATTAATGTTGAACAGAAGAAAATATCCGAAGAACACATTTGCAAAGCTTCTGAGTTTACATAAAACAATCTTGAAGTACTTTTTGTGCCATAAGGAGAACATTATGCAGCAAGTATCAATTTAGCGAATAAGATTCTAAAATATTGTTCCCCGAAGTTTCAATTCATTGCAGATTTTTTTGTCAGCTCCTATTGTCCTTCGAAGGTCGCATTTGTTCCAAAAGGAGTTGCATACCTTCAAGGAATGGGATGGAGAAAAGAATATGCTTATCTGTAAACATTGGCATAGCTTGAATCCCAGGCAATGGCAACATTATTGAGAATCTCCTTTCAGAGAACATAGTTACTTAGGGCCTTAGGGGGTATAAACAGAAAAGACCCGTCAATTTGGGTTTTGAACGACATGGATTTACTCGGAAACAATCTGCTTGGCCGGAAGTTTCAGAGAAACAACCAGAGAGACAGAGAAGGACGAGGAGCAGCGGTGTTAATGTTAAAAGTTTCTCCTTCGTTTATCCGATATTTTCGGATAATCTTTACACTTGACTTACATGTTTTTTATGGAATTGATCCTGTACAATGTGGACTTCAAGGCCTTGGAATACGGAACGGAACCATGTCTTTAATGATCCGAATCTAGCCGGGAAGACGGGTTCTCTGTTTTCAACCTTCTTCCTGACTGCTTGAATGAAATAATGTGGTCTCCCATTTTTGGGAATGAACTTTTGCCTTTAATGATCATGAATGTGGCCGGGAAGACGGGTTCTCTGTTTTCACTTTCCTTCTTCAGATGGGTTTGATAATGTGGCAAAAGCAGGCTTTTGGGTGCTTGGCACGGCTGTCGAACAAGGATAAAACTGTACAAGCTTGCTCAGGTGCCTCATAGGAAAAGAAGCTTTTTGCCATAACCCAAGTACTCGGTAGTTGTGGATTGAAGTATCATTATCCAACCCAGAAGGAAAAAGATCACATTTTTCGACCTCTTTTTGGAAAAGATCACTGAGGCTTCCCGAGAAGAATTACCATGGAATTCTCTTCTTTGAACCCTCAACCTTGGCTATTTTCCCAAACCAAGCAATATCAGCTAGTGAGAGACCCTTGGAAGTGTCGACTTTCATGTCTTATTCTTCAATACAGCAGAATAAACTCATGCAACAGGGGTCTTCCAAATTGGTGACAATGCCGTGACAGCGCCAACCATACTTGAGTCGTCTCATTGGACGACTGCGTTCGCTGTAGAGCCTCGGTTGGGGCAAAAGATCTTGGTTCTTGGTCAAATGGGCTTCCTATTGCACGTTTGGGTTGTGTCTGACAACGCTGTTGGGCATGGGTCTCTTATCTGCCATTTAGGAACATAAACAGGCGAAGTTCGCAAAACAAATAATCTAGGAAAAGAAAGACCGGGAGAACAAGAATAAAAAGCAAATAACTTATCTACCAAAGTCATGCTTCAAAATGCACAGAATTTCATTAATGATTCTAACTAGGATGTCCAACTTATATACAGTTTTGATGCCTCAGAAGCGATTATATTTTCCATGTGACTAAGTATTAAACTACATATGAAATGTAATTATGCACCACTCTCCCAATTTGATTAAATATTAAAAAAGCATGGTTCACATTTGCACCTGTTTAGGGTCGTACAAGATACTTTCAATAGTTGTTTGGCAAAAATAATATTACGTAAACATGATTTTTTTTCTTTTTTTTTTTTTTGGAAAAGGCCTTTCTTGTGTATTGATAATGTAGGTTAGAATAAAAACCACACCTGGAAAGGATATATGAGGTGGGCCATGAAATTTAACCCCTTCAAACAAAAACCCAAGAAATGGGTTTAAAACATTACTAAATAAAAGCATAGTAACTAGCACAAATATATAGTCCTTTTTGGAAAATAAACATTACAAGCATTTTCAAGGGGACTTGTAGTGCTTCAAACCTAATTAATCTTCTCATAAAATTTGCCTACATCTGATTGGTAAGGGGCACTTTCACTCTTTGGAAAATGGCAAGGGCACCTGATGCCAATATAGTTTGTTTTTTGGAACAATGAACATCGAGACATCTGACTGAGATTTGAACATTGCAAAAAAAAAAAAAAAAAGTTAAGGGCACTTTCACTCTTCTCGTTTTTGTGATAAAGGATGCGAGAGGAAGTAAACTAATAAAAACTTAAAAAAGAAGACCACCCCTTTTAGACGAACCATAATAATCAAAGAGACATCACCGCCATGTACATTTGACTCAAACTGCGACCAAATATAGGCATGCAACCATAAATAAAATGACAGGTTATCAGAAACAAGTGGAGGAACGCTCTTTTCTTCTTTCTCCGCTGAGCTTCCTGGTCTACAATATTCCTTTGCATTGTAACGTAAGTTTCAGACTATCGTTTCCCAGCCCATAAAACCGGCCAAGTGACGGAGTTCTTTCATTTCTTCTTCTTCTTTTTCCCTGTTCTACAACGCCTTTTCCCTGATATCGGCAGAACTATTTTTTCTTTTTATCTCCCTTGATCATGATTTATCCAGCCTATTTAAGTGATTCTAGTCCGACTAGACTAATTTTTTCTTTTTGATAATCCGTGATCCATGAAAGGTACTGCATTTAGCCGTCTGGAACTTGGAATCGACAGATGAAGCATCAATTATGTCAGGTTGCCCGGTTGAAGATTGTTTACCGGGTATTTCAACGGTTGGCACTTCACCACAAACCTTTGCCCATCGCCGGAGAGAGTAGGGAAACCCGCCGGAGCTTGAACGAGTCATTGTTGGAGGGAGAGCTGTCCGATGACAAGCCGGGTTCAAAGACAGCCATGCAAGTTCCAAAGGGGTTCTTGGCAGTTTATGTAGGGCCAGAGCTTCGAAGGTTCGTGATTCCAATGAGTTATTTGTCGATGCCGGATTTTAGGCTTTTAATGGATAAAGCAGCTGCAGAGTTTGGGTTTGAGCAAGAGGGTGGCCTTAGAATCCCTTGCGAGGAGGAAGACTTTGAGAAAATATTAGTAGCATGTTGGGCTAACAACAAAGCGAAGGTTAAGAAGGTATAGGCCGAGCTACCGATTAATATTCTGACGCAAAGAATTTTAAGAGGTGCAATGGTGTAATGGTGGCCTTTTTTTATTCTTTTGGGAAACGTTTGTAATGTAAGTTTATGTCTTGCAATCCTCATATGCTACTCGAAACAAGGTTTTTCTTTTTTTCCTTCTCTGTAATTTGTCGAATACCAGTTACTTGTTACGATGGTTTGTGAAGATGCAAGCAAGTTAGATTGTTGAAAATGTTGTTCTGTATATACCATGTCAGAAACACCTAATAAAGATATTTCTGTTCATACCTAGGCAATAAGGGCGAAGCATTTGGAAGGAAATCTGCTTTGTAGCGTTACCACCTAATTAAGAGATTCAATCTCTTCGATCCCAGAACAAACATACTAGATTATGATAGCTTCTGAATACATCTTGGGGTCTTGAACTTCGGTCTCTTCTATCAAATTAGGTGCAAACTGTTAAAAACAATGTAGCAAAGTCTCACCTTATCTAAATATTGATCAAGAATCATCTCTATAAGAAAGAACAACTTGTTTAATTTTGACTCAACTTTTGGATAAGATTTGGTTTTATACATAGTTTCTAAGTTTAGATTTAAATATGATACTCCTTTAGTTGTAGAAAAAGATTCTAGAGGAAAAAATTTTCTTACTTTGAAGAGTATTAAAAATAGTGTATCAAAGTTTCAAATTGCTTAAATATTTCTTAAAAATCCTCTTTATAAATAAAAAAAAAGATCTATTAACTTTTGGATAGGAATAAACAATCTAACATGATATCAAAACCAAACTTTTAAGTAAGGAGCCCTCATAGTCATAGATTTAAGTAGGTCTTTCTAGGAAACATTTCCCTACACTAGGCACAAAAGGACATATAATCTAATGTCTCACATTGTCAAGACATTAATATTTTGTGTTTTTTTATATATAAAAGTATTTCATTCCCTTATAATTGATTTTAAATAAGAAAGTAGTTCTTTTAACATAAATACTACTAAGTTTGTGGTAACATGACTAAGATTTGATAACCTTATCTTTTGATAATCTAAATAACTATCATTTGAATAAGAATTATGAATATACGGAATGTATTGATTTTAATGTTATGTTACACTATCACGAAGCTTTCATGAATACCTACAAAGGATCTAATATTAGAAAATGTATATTTAACCATTATAACAACTCCATTGTTTTAAATTTCTTATTCTTTTTTGGATAGTCGAGTTGGATATGTTCATTCCTAAATTTCTTATTCACAAAAACATTGGTTTTTTTTTTTTCTCATCCCAGCAAATCTTATTTACTTGAAATCGTTACATGTCCCTCTTTGTTAAACATCCCAAATCACATAAAATATAAATGGATAGCGTCTGAATCTGATCATTCAAAAGTTGATAAACTATTAGATTTATAATTATAGGGTTTCGAAGAAAATAGGAACCTTCAACGTTGTTGCTTTTATAACGCTTTAGAGCTTTAACTTTCGAGTAATAGCTCTACTTTTACTACCATAACTAGTCAGTCTAAAGTGCCAAAACATATACAGATTCTTCTTAGAAGTTGCTATATGTTAGTAAAAGCAATAATAATTCCATCAGACTTATTCAAATTGGCACTTATTCCAACAATCTGACGGGCACTGATGTTTATAATTAAAATGAACCACCATTAATGGATTCATTCATTAGGAGTAAACTAATTGCCATGATCGTCCATGTGAAACGGTTAAGTTAGTGAAAGTCTTGTTGCCATCTCCTCCACCACATATCAGACCTACGTAATTCTATGGATGATGGAGCCCCAGGTGCAGCCTCCACACGTCGACCGCCTCACTCATTTTCCACTCAGATGTGTTCCCAGTCTCTGTGCTGATTTCAGTCCCCAGGCAAGGTTCCAGTCAACGGCGGCCTGGTAATTAAGAAGTGCAACTTGAACCCATTACTGTTCCTTTGTTATAGAAATTAACATGGTCAGCTAGGTAGAAAATTAAAAACTAGACACCGACATTTCCCAATTAACTAAACATAAAAATCTAGGGACGATCAGAAAACACATGAAAATGGCTGCCTCCGATTTAACAATTGTTACTTTCCTTTCCCATTGGTGTTGTGTTTGGTAACATCTGCTGTAGAAAACAAATTGAGGAACTCCGTTACTGGAAACCAGATTGGACTCAGCCAGAAAACTTCAACTCATGCTTATTCAAATAGCAAGCATATTCCTTAAACGATGCCAGGACTAAGAAGTAAAGAAATAGAATGAAATCTCCATAAGCGCATATTTCAGAACAACTGTATGTGTTTGATACCTATGGAAAGGAAAGGAAGCGACATTCCAGTTTTGGAATGTGAGAAAGAAGGGAAGATCCACTTTTGAATGGGGATTAAGGTTGACTACCCCGAAGAGAAATGCAGGGTGATTGTGAAGGACCATAATGATGAATCTGATGAGACAGCAAATGGTTTCCCAGATCGTGAACTTAAGGTGATTCTTCAGTTCATATAGTCATGGACTTAAGGCCCTTCTGACTTCAACTCTCTTCTCTCTTTTTCCTCTTCCTTCTTTTTTTTTTTTTTTTTTTTTGGTGGGGGTTTCTTTGATAACGGGATCCAATTGTCAAGTAGGACGATTAAAACCAGTATTTTTTTAATATAAATTTAAATCTCTTATAAAAGATTGTTGATTGTTTGTAGCCTATTAAAAGTATTCAGAGTCTACTAGAAGATTTAGTTTACATTTAAACATTATCTGTTCACATTTTTCGGGATAGAACTTCCATCCTCAACAAGACCCCTAATTGAGGACGGAACTCAAGACAGTTTATGTAAGAGATTGAATGGAGAGTCACTATCATATATTTAGGTCTTACTTTTATTAATTTTTTCCTTATTGGCAATTGACTTTGTACTTTTACCTAAATTTGCTTTAAGTGAGTACGGCCGACATGTTTTATATTGACTTTGGATTAATTTCTGACACATACGTGAGGTCGTCCGATAGTAGGGGCAAGGAGAGTCACCCTCGTTATTTTCTATTCTCTGCTACTCTTTCCTTCTCACCAAAGTGGATCTAAATCTCACTACATCCGTACAAAAATGCCATTATCAGTGTGTCATGATACATATACTCCTGATACGGAACTCAATGCTTTTCCTGTAAGTGATCCAGAAAATCTCATGCTTATGCCCTTAATTTTGACAAAAGTAGTGGCTGATACAATAAAAACTGGCGATATCCCACTTAAACTGTTCTTCTGCATTAAAAGAACCCGACCTTATTATCTCTAAAATCTGCTTTGACATCTCACTCTTCTCCCCCATACATGGCATACACAACAGAAGAGAAAACGAGAAAGAAAAAGAAAATATTGGGTGGAAGAAGAAAAATCAAGTAGTCATCTACAGGTTTGGGGATGATGAGAAGGTGTAAGCTCACAATCTGCCGAGTAGCACCCTATCTTTTCGTTGTCTGCGTCGAAACCAACCTCATGCAAGTAGAACAGCTCTTTTTTCTCTTCAACCACCTTCAAGATTTTCTCGAACACAGACACTTCGCATGGAATCTTGAGCACTCCCTCCTGTTGGAAGCCAAACTCTTCTTCGGCTTCTCGCAGTAAAATCCCAAATGCTTGGTGACCCAAGTATTCGGTTGGGATAATGAATCTCTTCAGCTCCTTCCCTACACAAACCGCGAGGAAGCCTTTCGGAACGGCATCATTGGAACTCCCTGTAAAATCTGTGAAGGAAAGCGTTCTCTTTAGGAATTTGATGCTTTTACTGCCAGAGCTGGCGCTGGTAGTGCTAGAAGAAGTAGCATTGGAGCTGGTCTTCGGAGCATTCGCAAGTTTTTTCCACTTCTTGAGGATCTGTTGAAGCCTAACAATCTCTCTGATCTTGTTAGACTTCTTAGACTCCATGAAGTGACTCGCTGCAAAGATAGCTCCGGCGACTTCTCTAACTTCAGATGGTCCCGAATGACAAGTTGGGAAAGGCACGAGTATTTAAAGAAGTTGAAGATGCTCATGTACTGTGCAAATCACAATAATGAATCATTTTTTTAATACTTGTACATTAAATATAAGACGTATATAAAATTATGATACGGCAGTTACCGGTGCAACTGCCCCAGCCCTCAGCAATCAAAAACCATCAGGGGTTTTCATTTGCTCTGTGATTCGATCCCTAGGTGAGTACTTTCTAGATTTCAGATCCGACCCTCTTGGATTCTTCGCTTACTTTCTCCGGTTAACGTTCACACTTTTTACACGTAAAATATTGTATTCTCGAGGCTGAAAAGCTTCATAAGTCATTAACTCATTTCATTTTTAAAGGTTCATTACTTTGTTTTTCCCTTCTTTGGAGAAAAGCTCAAGCCATTTCATTCATGGAACCCTCCTTTTCACTGTCAAATAAGTTAGACTCCTGCTGCCATCTTTGTAGCAGTTTCAAATGGTGCAACTTGCCGTATCAGACTGAGGTTTCTGTCTTCTTTTTTTTTTTTTCAATATATTTTCTTAACTTCTCCTGGAAGTGAGTGTTTTTTTCTCTAATCATCTCATACGTTGCTGCAATCTAAATCATTTCTCTACACCTGCTGTAATTTATTACAAGTGGTTCTGAAGCAACTGCTTTGACAGTCAAAACCCGCAACACAGGGAGGTTCTAAACAAAATGATCAAATCTCGCAGCTTTGTCTCGATATCTGGATTTTAATGCCCATTTGCTGTTGTTTATTCAATCGGTGGTGCTTTATTTATTGACTTTTCGGGTGCTTAGGAGATCGTGGAAGGGGGCACTCGAGAAATTCCATGTGAAACCAAAATTATTTCTGGAAGAAAGAGAAAAAAACGCGTAAATTAATAAACCCAACAAGTTGACATCGCAGTACAAAGTGAGAACATGGATGCCCCTTCCGTTCAATCATGAAATCTCATTTTATAAGGATTAGAATAACGCTGAAATGATTGATTACAGAATGATTGACTATGGGGGTTGTGCTATTTGCATTTGGACGTTCTTGGAATCAAAACTTTCGGCTTCGTGTTTAAAATAACATGGACAGGGACGTCCACGTTCACACCGTTTCTGCAGTCCATTCTCCATGTACTCCCCCAATCCGTCCTCATATGTAGGTTAAAAGAAAATGAAAATTTTTCGTTATCTTCATGCATTATGGCTCCCTTATAATTCCTAAATCTAAAATGGATTATAGGGTATTAGAATCAGATGAAAATATTAATCAAAACCCTCTTACCGACTGAAAAAGATACATAGAACTAGTCATTGATTTTCTGTACGATTGAAAAATGGTACTTTCCTTCTTTCTTTTTTGGGTAAGCCTTTGCTATTCCAAATGCAATTGCTAAACTATTCATCAAATGTAACAAACACGACAGTAGAATGTGGTTCAGTTGGCGTAGTTGTATTAAAATAGAAGGAAATAATTAAGTTGATACGGTCAGAGGTCGTAGAAGATGGACAAATCGTACACTGGGATCTGAGAGGACTCTCAATTGTAGCTTTTAAGCTATTAAAGTGAGGTCATTATCGTAGTTGCGATCATTGCTTAGCACATGAAGTTAGCTGCAAGAGCATGAAGCTTCTCGCTCACATGACCTCATGGCTATCCACCATATAAGAAGTACACAACTATCTTAATAATTACAATCTCTCTCAATCTCTCTCTCTCTCTCTCTCTCTCTATCTCTAGAGTTAAAACCAGAATCATCTAAATAGCTATTGACAAAAGCTAAACAACTTTTCCCTAACTTGTGACTAGAAACTCAGTCTGTGACATAGTTGAAGCGATATCCTTTGAATAATTTTCTTGTCCGAAACTTTTCATCACTTGGATTAGGGCATGCATGCATGCATGCAGTTCACAAAGAGGCCAACAAGAGATGCATTTTATCTGAGGAAGCAACTAAAATAGTATACAGTAGACACTCGAAACTCTAAACCTCGCTTCTGGCTGTCTCTAAGACACCAAATAGAAGCATACAAGAAAGTTGTGAGGTCTTGTTTTCCCTCCCCCCGGTGCACGCGGAGAGCAGACGAAGTCTGTGACTCCGGAAACTGGAGCAAACGAAGGTGCATCTCGACAGTTCAAGTCACATAATTAACACAGAAAGACGTGGCCCTGCAAATTACCTCTTCGCTTGTTCCGAAAAGGGAGCAGCATGTGGTGGGGGAAGCAGATACGGACTGAAAAACCAAGCAAGTGAACTGAATGCGGTTGCTCATTCTATTTTATCTTTTTCATCTGAGCAACCGAATGGGGTCGCTTCCTTTGTGGTACCAATTCAATTATAAGCTCAGTTTCAATATATTATCAACCATCAAATAATGAAAGCATGTCAGACTGCCTAATTACTCACCAAATACTTTTCTTTGCGAGCCCCAAAAGAGAGGCAGTGGCTAATCATAGGCTGAATTCCAAAACATTATGAACGAGCAAATGATGAAATTTAGTTCAACTGACAAAATTATTCACCAAATCCACTTATTTGTTTTAAGTTCCTAAAGAAAAGCAGCTGATCTCTCAGGGTTCTCTCCAATCATATCTTAGGCGCTCCATTATTTCTTATTACAAGTGTTTTTAATATTAAAAGAGTAATATTTAAACCAAGGATTATGTGTATAAACTATAGAAGCTTCATTAGCCATTCATGAGTTCATGGCCATTGAACTACCAAATGGACGAGTCATTTTGAGACCATTTAACTTGAATAAAACTGAGAGTTTGCCCCATTAGTAAATGTTGCTCTTACCCATTCGAGCAATGGTCCAAGAATGAACATTAGGATCTCCTTATCGTCTAAATAATTAATCCCTTTTGACACGATATCATATTGTCAGGTTAATTGGCCATTAATTTCGAGAGACCAAAAAGCCTACAGATAGACTATCTGCATTAGCCTCCACCAAATGAACAACTCATAAAACACTCAAATATAGATATCTGATTATTTTTAGTGGAGTTTTGGGCTAATCATTTCCACGAAGTTAGTCTGAGCTATAAACAAAGAGCTGGCTTTTGTCTGTTGGTTTCATTTAATTCCATTGTTTTTGTAATTTTTTTTATCAGTTTCTGTAAATTACCCAATCCATTTTAAAGAGGTTCAACTGTCTTAGTGATGCTCATTAACATACTCTGTTAAACCATTCTTTCTCTACCAGAGATTATATATTTTACTCTGGGTGTTGACGATATACCTTGGAAGTTTGAAAAAACGTTCATCATTTCTTTCTCATTTTTAAGATTGAGCTTATAACTTTAACTTCAAAAAAATGAAGAAGCAAACTGATTGAGAAATTTACCGGGTGAAATCGCACCATTAGAACTAGTTCCTCCCTTTTTAACTATTTGATAGCATCACTGTAATTTGTAGAGTATTTAACTGTTATAACAATCGTAAGTCCAAATCAACAAGAACAAAGTACAGTACTGAGATGGCTAAGCAATCGCCACCAGCTCCTAGATGGGCATCATGTGTAAACAATAATTCTGCGTGTCCTCTAAGCAATCATTGCTAAAGACTGGGAGACTACTGTTGACTTTGGAATAGAGATTATCGTCTGCTAAATAAAGGTTCAGTGCAGAACTTACCCTGATGATGCATCATTAAACTTTTTTTTTTTTTTTTCTTTGCATGTAGTCTCTCCTTTCTTTTGAATTTTAGCATTAAATTGAGAGAGAAAATGTTGGGGTATTCTAAGACATAAAGAATGAGATATGGACAGAATGATTCAGAGGTTGATATAAGAGATCATCTTGATTTATAAATGACTGAGTTATTTGGCTTTTTAAGTATTCCGTGTAAAAACGTCTAACCCATGTGGATGAATTGAATGAGCATATAGAAAGTTGCGTAGTGAGCATTGCCATGCAAAGACAAATTTCGTGAATGATGGGTCTTGCAATGGTGGTTTTGGATACCATCTGAGAGACCTAAGATTAAGCAACTTGTGGGGCAAAAAGAAGGGTGCAATTATAAATGAAGGGCGATTTATCGTATTATAAATGATTAGAGAGAGAAAAGAAGAAGACGAACTCTGGACGCAATACTATATTTTAGCACCCTTTTTGTCCCAACCAATCCCTATCCACGCAAATAAAAACTAAACCTATTTCTGAGTTGGGAAAACGTTCACATGCCAAGCACTGACTGGTGCTTGGGATCACGCATCTGGCTCTACTCTCTGCAGCTCACATGGTTGTATGGTTGCTGCTGTCGTGGTCATATTACTTCGCCACAAAGATTACGCCTACCCAAAAAGAGGGCGGCAACATAGAATATGCAGAGCTCTGCATGGACTATTGAAGCCCCCACCCCACAACTTGGAATCTTTAAATTTTTAGTTTCTTAGCATTTTGCAAGCTGACATCTGCCACCACACGTTCGTATACATTTTTTCACTTTTGTTTTTCTTCTATTCTTTACAAAGAGAAGTACTAGACCAATAATACTTTGATATTTTACTTCAACTTCTGCCCGTCAAAAGAATTATATTTCCCTTCCTTTACTTGTTCATCATCTTGTTGAGTAAGATGCACTGGGCCATGATTTAGTGTGACAAATCAATTACGTATTAGTAGCAGAAAGTAGGAAATGTACGTCCCAAAAAAGGTTATTCCCCCCTCTTGGTGTAAGAGCTTTCTTTTATAAGTATTTGCTTTTATAATTTCAAATTTAACTACATATGCCTTAACACTTTTCTTTTTTGCATGGTGAAAGAATAGTGTCGCATTAAGTAATGTCTCCAATCACATTCATATTGTAGTTGAGTATAGACATTCTTCAAAAAAAATAGTCTCAAGAGTTATCAATTATATTGCATAAACAACAACATTTATCTTTATAATCTCTAAGATAATGAAGTCCATCTCTTATAGCTAGTTAATTATGCATTGCCAATCATACTATCATCAAATGTCACATGATCGCATACTTCAATCATATCATTCCATACCAACTCTTGGTCCTAGGGAATGATACCTTTCCAAGCAAAGTTGATTGATAATTTTCCATCTACAGCTACAAGTCAAATAAATTTATCTTCTCTCCTATCATTGATCCTTAGAATGGAGCTGATGTTACTTATGAGCATAAACTATTAGTACCTCCTTTACATAGGCAATTTCCATTCCTAGTTACTATCATTGAAACCTTTGAATCTTTCAAAATTCTAGAAATAATGATAGTTTGTTTTCCAATCCCGCTAGAGATAGTTGCTTACCATAAACCACTTGTTAATACTTCCATACAAGTTTCTTTGCTCAATTGCAAGCATTACCCTCTCTCTCTTCCCCCTCTTGAGAACATGTCTCTCCATGTATGATCGCATGCTATCTCCAGCCAATGCTTCCATCCACCAACCATTTTGTTTTTGGAGTCGCCAACGCTATTATCATAACTCGCCTTTGCATGAAATTACTTTTGAGCTATCAGGAATCCTCGTCATCTCTGAGGATCCTGGTATGCCTTCATTGGAAGTTCGTGGCTCAGTAGATGACACAGTGCTTAGTCCTATTGCCTTGACTTTCCTCTGGAATCCTAGATACATTCATCCTTCCATATCTTTGCCCGGATAACCTAGGGGAATGGGTTACGTATTGATAAAGCTGGAGAATATATTTAAAAATATTAAAAGGAACAACAGCTTACCTTCATCTTATTGGAATAATAAATTGATATTATCAGCCTAATATTCTCATTATTTGGCAATATGTTGATTTCATTCTCGCCATAAATGTGACATTTTCCTTCCAACGTAAGGGCTAATTTTTGTTGCATAAAAAATGGAGATGCCCAAGTGATCAGAACGACGAAGCATTGTTGGTTCTCTTAGCTCCTGGATTCTGTTCCATGAAACCACAAGAATTAGTATAACAGAATCCAGTTAATCATATCAATTTGCTGGTTTATGTAAAATGTGGCTGCAGTCGTTCAACGCCCAAACAATGATAATCACGGTGACAAGCAAAACTTCGGATTTCTTCATGAGTTCAATGCTTTCTCCTGCACGAGCCCACTGGAGTTGGTTTCTCACAATTCAGTAGCGAACAGAAATCGGAATTAGAACAGAAATCGCAATGATGCCGATCTGATTACAAAGAAAACGTACTGCAGTACAGGCATCAGCAACTGGAGGACCATGTCCCATGATCAAGTCCTCATTTGAGAGACCAAGATTCTTAATAGTGCTTCAGAATCTTCACATCCAAAATGTAGAATAACACATTGAAGCCAGAGTTCACCATCAAATGCACGCTGCTGTATTGCACCACAATCAGTGGTTACAAAAGAAACCGTAAATGATATGAGTACAAAGGTAAGTCCTATTGCTACACCATAAGTAATTTTCTTCACACGAATCTTAGCTGTGTAACAGGGTATATTCACATCTCTTTTGTTTGCATGTATGTATACATCCATTTTCAAACAAATTGCACCTTTCCCACCCGTTGATAATCCGGGATTCACTTTCCTAACACTTACAAACAGATTTTCTCGGGACGAGGACAGGTCCCTGAGACAACCATTGAAATAAAAAAACAGCTTCTGAACTACGCTAAATGCTTATATTTACATCAATTGCTAACTGTTGCATACCAGCAACCTGATAAGATATTCAGCCCTGATATATCAGATACCTTGATACTCACAAAAGGAATTCCACTAGTTACCTTACTATTGGGACACCAAAACAGCCTAAATTCCGCTTTCCAGTTCTTGCCAAGTTAGTTAACCGATCACAAAGCTTTCGACTTAAAGAACCACAAAGATATGATACTTCAAGCTTCACTTGAGTCCTGGGAGCGTAAAGACTTGCCTCTCTTACTGCGATGATTATGGCTCTGATGTTGTGACGCACTTTTCAAAGGCACCGGTGTAACTGGTAAAAGAGAAACAAGACAATCAGGTTGAGTCTTCTGGGGAGAATTGGCCAAGGCTAGGAAGCCCTTGACTGGAGAAGAAAGTTTCAGAATATGCAGAAATATCTTTCTAATCACTCCAAGCCGACCATCCAAAACAGCTCAAACAAGCATTAGCTCAGCAATCAAACCAACACAAGAAGACCAGATGAATGGGTTAACCCCAGCCCTGAGCCATGTGTACACCTAGGTCAAGCCTTCTGAATGCAGAACGTAAAAAATAGAATAATTTTTTTTGTTTTAAGTTTGATATGGCATGTAAGAACCAGCTGACTCTTGTAACTGGATGGCGTTTTCAATTCACAGTTGAACCGGATAGTTGGCTTCATTCCACGTCAACTGTACTAGCACGTAGACGAATTCCTGGTTAACATGGTCTGGTGCATAAATTGAAGCTTTTGGCTGGTGAACATATCCCAAGATTGAACAAACTAATGTGCCATGCCACCCAAACCACACACCCCGGGGGAACAAAACAAAAGGGAGAAAAAAAATCAGCTTAAAAGATTTGGTAAAATGTCCTTTTAGTGTTCTCTTCATTAACGATGGGCCAGTCGAAAATAAAATTGCAGTCCAGTACGGCCCTCCAAATTAAATCCTATTTCCATCCCTACACCATGTTGAAATTCATTTCTCCAGGATTAAGAAAAGATGTATCATACCTAAACTAGAAATCAAGCAAAAAAGTACTGTACCTTTTCTAGTTATATCTGGTTGCATAGCACCAACAACATTTGATGATGAGGAAATAGATCTGTTGGCAGGCGCAGGTTTCATTGATGTTTCAGTCTTCTTTGAAGATATCAGAGAAGAGTTAAGAATAGCATCAACAGCTTCACGTTGTTTTTTCCTTTTTGCAATCAAATCTCCAGGCCCTACCTGGCTCGGGGCTTTAGTTCTATGGTTCATATCTCTCTCCTTCAGACTACCTTCAGTTAATGGAGCTGCAACTTCCTGATTTCCTAGGTTTCTATCCACATCTAGAGATCTCTTTGGTCTTTTAGATGTCTCTGATTTCAAAAGGGTATGAGTATCACCCAATTCTTGTTTTGAGTGGTCAGAATTAGTCGTAGAATTTTCAAAATTCACTTTCTGCTTGCTCATAGATGTATTTCCTAAACTAACTTTCTTTGCACTACTCTCTTTGCCTTTCCCTTCACCAGCCATAACATGTTTCCCTGAGCTCTCACACTTGACATCAGATATTCTGTTTCCATCTGCAACAAAAGGCGAGGCTTTCTTTATCGGGATAGCATCTTCATCTCTGGGCCTTCTTATTTTCTTTGGCATACTTTCTCTAGCTGCAGGCAGATCTTTTTCATCTCCTACACCTGTTCTTTTACCCTGATCTAGACAGCCACCATCTTTTGTTTCCCTTCCATGGGTTTGCTTTACATCGTGCTTATTTTGTTTTGGATGCTGGATAGCATCTTTATCCTTGTCTACATGCTTCCGCTTTCTTGTATGGTTATAGGAAATCCCTGGAACAATGTCTTTGCAGAAGGGTGTTTTAAAAATGGAGTCATAGGGCGCTCTAACTGACACAACCAAGTTTCTCTCTTTAGCATCCCTCAAAAGCGCAGCCCAGTTGCGGTTTGTTTCCAAAGTCCTAGCATTGCCCAAGATCCAGAGGGAGAGCTTGGCTCTTGTCAGAGCAACATTCATCCTTCTTACATCAGCAACAAACCCAATGCTACTCGAGTTGATCCCAAGTGAGGCAGAGCTAATGTCTCCTGCTCTAACTGTCGAAAGTATAAGTATATCAACCTCACGACCTTGGAAACCATCCACAGTATTAAACTCTACTTCATCTATCGTAGTAGATCCAAATGCACTTGCAAAACGAGAACGCAGAAGGGAAAGTTGACACTTATATGGAGTTATGATGCCAATTCTTCCACTGAAAAACTCAGATGGGTACCTAAACAATGCATCAACACAAAATCAAAAGCAATAAATCAACAAGTGCACAATGTAGAAGTTTGTGTACCTTTTCTTGGAAAACAACGTATCCAAAAGAGTCACCATACCTTTTCTTGAAATACCTAAGGACTTCAACTGCAGCATCAGCCTCATGTTCATTATAAAGGGAGAATGCACCAGAATTCTTACTACGATGCTCTAGGCCATCAACAATGTCATAAAATACATATGGTCCAAGAGCCTTAATTTCATGAAATGGAGCTGACTTGCTCAACATTTTATCACCATTTAATAGCTTTCGGTCATAAAAATGCGAAGAAGGAAACTGACATATTTCTGGGTGCATTCTATACTGCAGAAGATGAAAAATTTGTCACTGTAAGTTTTTAATAACTTGCATAAAGGAAAAAATTTAGAAGGACAAGGACTTCCCCCCTTCACATCAACAAGTGATGCAGTACTACATGATGAAAGATAAACTAGAAACGAAAGAGAACATACAAAATAAGTAAAAACTAGCATTTATACAGAGAAATTTCGCACAAACCCAGAGGCCAAAAGTAAGCAAAATATATGAATGATGGGAGTTAGGCGCAACAATAAAAAGAAAATAAGCTGATGAAGTCATTCGATTTGGTCAAGAAAGAAGAAATTTTCTAGTCTCATCAAGAAATTGGAAAATAAAAATATATTGACTAGACTGTAATTTCTCTTTGGGTTAGCAAGCAAAAGGCCATGGCATAACCAGTAATCATTAAAACAAGAAACAGGGATTCCATCCAAATTCCCAAAGATCTTGAACAGATTATTTTACAAGCTAAGAGTTTTTTCATATAAATCCTACAAGTGCAAGCTTTTTGGCTGAGGTCCAACTTCAGTAACAATTTTAAATTTCTCCTTTTTACAATAAGTTGAGTAAAATCATATTACAACCATAACACAGATGAGAGGAAGATTACGCAATCTACTCCACCTGCTTGGTCAGCATAATGACAGGATGACCAGCCTTTTGTAGACGTTCAAACATGCTGCATTCATACAGGTATTTACTGGCAACACTCGAGAGAACTGTTGCAGGAAGCTGCTTCGGATCGCCAACCTTGAATAGTGGATTAAAAAATTCAGATCCATTTCTTGCTATGGCATAAGATGTTTATGATAAAAGACGTTAACAGCCTTACCATAATACACTTGGTCCCACTTGACTTTAAAAGTTGAAGAGGAATCAGAGTGGCAGGTTCCAGAGCCTGTAGTGGCAAGAACCAAGTGTTAGAAGACAAAATGTGATAGCGACACCAGTGCTAAGCAGGGTACAATTTCAATCAACGAAAGAACATTTTACTTGAGCAGCTTCATCAATCACAACGGCATCAAAAAGATTATGCTCAGACTGACTACTGAAGTTATTAGCTGACACAGATTCAGAACACACTCCATAGAGGTCTCCACCACAGCCACTTAATGTAGTTAACACAATCTCAGCTTCCTGCAATATAGACTTCCGAAGCTTACGCCTAAGATTCCTAATCTCTTCATTCATTTTCTTCTCTTGTGCCTGAACATCACTAAGATCTTTATAAATTTGCTTCTTTTGCTCATAAAGTTTTCTTAACCTCAACCCTACTTCTGTATCAGACATTTCTTTCCCGTCATCCGCCTTATGAGCATCATCATCGGAAGAATTCTTAAGATGACCATGTCCATCCCTTAAATTTGCTCGCTTGGTTTCATAGAACCGGATGCGGTCAACTAACTTTTCAAGATTAGACCGCAAAGACGATATGGAGCCCACACTTGATTCTTTCTTTTCATTGCAAACTTTCATCCTCTCTTCCACCAAACGTTGATCAACAAGTGTGTCAATAAAGAATGGTAGTGAATTTGTATGGACTGTCTTCGCATTGCCAACCCTTACAAGATATGGTTTGTAGGTCTTTCCATCACTGCCGTAAAGGCCTTGACTAGAAATTCTAGATACTAACTCATCAACTGCAGCATTCGACTGAGCACATATTAGCACTCTCCCTCTTGTTGAACTTTCCATGGATTTTGGATTTCTATGGACATCCTCACTTAATTGTCTGGCCAAGGCTGCATCCTGCCATGCCCTTGCAATTGCAGCAGTCACACTAATCTGTGGACTTGATTTGGTGCATAGTGTGTTATTTGCATTACCTGTTCCCTGTAAAGGCGAAGCAAGCAAACCACTGACAATGGCCAAAATAGTTCGTGTTTTGCCAGTACCTAGATAAAAAAGACAAAGAAAATCAGCTAATCACGGGTAAAATAATCTGCAAATATTAGGACCAAGGTAAATCAGATACCCGGAGGACCCTGAACAAGGGATAATTCAAAATCTTTCTTCAACTTCGGTGATCCAATAGCAACACTAATAGCTTGAAGTTGACTGTCATTAAAGGATGATCTCAGTACGGCCTGCAAGGCTGGGGGCAGCTTCCCAAGATTCACTTTATTCAATACCTCATTACCAAGTGAATCATTGGCAGGCTTTAAAATAACTGGAAGTAAAGGGATATCCTTAATTGATGACAGTGCCTGAAACTCTCTCAGTTGAGGAGTAATGCTCATGATGCGACTTGCATGCCATTTACTTCGTTCAGTGAGGTTCCTTCTCGCTTGATGTAACCGTGAAGAGCCATTTAGAAGATAGAACCTGATTACTAATACTGTTGACCTTCTTCTGTTGTCTCTCTCACGCCTCTCCACCTGAAAAATTTACAGGTTGCTTTAAGCAAAACTGGACATGATTTAACCAAGAGGAAAGAAACAAGATTATCTATACAAATTATTATAGCATGAACATCAGTCCTGGCCCCTCAAAGTTTGTTATCTGCCACTTAAAGGTAAAACATGGATTAGCGCCTGACTTTATAGCTCCTTTACAACCATAACCAGAAATATAGCTTCTCATTTGGCAAGTACAATTACTTCCACAAACAAAGAAAATTTCAATCTTCTACAGGTCAAGTAGGAGCCACTTGTGGTACGAATTTATTATGGTTACTTCAGCTTAGGTGGTTAAAAGCAGAATGAGCAAAAACTAAAAATCATAACCAGAACTTTAGAGTCAATTCCTGCAAATAGGGACGAATCTAAGTAAAAATTAACCACATCAACTAGAAATCCGCTTCACCTCTAGCATGATTCTTATGAGGTAGTATACAGGCATACCTTTCCCAGCATGTGAATATCATGGGATGACTTTTGGGGAGGCTCTTTCGTTAACAAAACAAGATCGTTTTCTGAAAGGCTTTTAGAAGCTGCAGAATCATTGTCATCATAGACAAATCGAACCAGATGAAAGTCATCAACTCTCTCAACCACCATTACAGATAGACTGCCAAAATACATCTCCTCCCAAGAAGACATTTCCAGGAAGGAACTTTGTAGCTGCGCTTTGAACTCCTCCAAAACCAGTGGCCGAAAAATCTCCATGTATTGTTCAGGTGATTGGAAACAGACAGGAACCTCCTTGAGTTTGGTAACAGTTTGACTCCCATCTTTACCAGTGGATACTAATCCAACAGCTGCAAAGTAATCAATTTCCAAAATTGGTCTATACCAGTTATCAAGCTTTGGTGGCTTGAATCTTTTCACTCTGCCCTCCAGCC
Organism: Casuarina cunninghamiana; assembly: GCA_028551485.1. Taxonomy (NCBI): domain Eukaryota; kingdom Viridiplantae; phylum Streptophyta; class Magnoliopsida; order Fagales; family Casuarinaceae; genus Casuarina; species Casuarina cunninghamiana. The sequence goes on from CM052364.1 coordinate 8,694,652, forward strand.
TATTTAAGTGGCCAGATCTGTTTTGGAAAGGAGATTTAAGCTGAATGACTTGCCGTTTGGGAATAGAAATAGTAGACTTTGGCATAAATGACTGTTGAAGTCTTGCAGATTTAAGTGCATACTCCAATGGATCATCTTCAATGTCCCATACTATCTCTTTCGGAACAGATGCATCTTTAAGAGTTATTTCATTCTGGGATTGACACTCAATGTTTTTGTGTTTGAAGTCTATTTCTTTCCTCTCTTTATCTATGACTTTTGATTCAAGTAAGGAAGTAGGTGTTTGTATGCACTTTAATCTATCAAAGCCCTTATCTTGAGAAGCAACCAAAGAACCATCAGTGGCATTTTTTCGCTTACAATCCTCCACGGAATTCTTAGAAATGCCAGTTCCAGAAACTTTCTTCTTCACAGGGTCGGAATGCAATGTGCTCTCAAGACCTTCAGTCTCTCCATCCAAAATGCATATACCTGTCCGAGTATCAGATTGCTTGACCTCACTGGCTGATATTGGTTCTTCAGTTTCACTGTCAGACAGAACAATCAGATTATCTCTTTCCTTTTCATGAGCTTCTGTTACCAAGTCCAAGATCTGTACATTTCTATCATCTGCAGCAAGAGGCTGCACACATGTGACAGAACTCTTCCTCTCTTTAGACAAGCGCTCCGGAGATAAAGATTTTGACCTGAAGGTGATCCTTCCAGTGTCACGAGAAGCTTCTTTAGATAATGAGACAGAAAGGCACGAAACTTGTTCTGCCAATTCATCCGCAGCAAAGTTGTCTACACCAAGTGAAAGCACAATATATGATGACTATCTTAAGGATGGTCAGGTAATGCTCAACAAGTTAAAAGAAATGCAGGAAAAGTAATCGCAACAACAAAAAGAATTAGGAACAATATCATCATATATTAGGTGTGCTCCCACACGCATATCTACACGCAAACACAAATAAATAGACAAAAGTGAAAACTCACCACGAGATATTAGATTTTCAATGGCACTGATAATCACTGTAGCAACGTTCCCAAATGAAGCTCTGACAAAAGACAGCAGAGTAGTAACTGTCCGTTTCCAATACACAATTATGACTTCAAGTGATGATTTTCCCCAATCCATCAGATCGTTTAGCCATGAGAAGTCATATAAAGTTTCTACTTTCACTCTGGAATCCCCAAGCTTTTTACCGACTGATGGGTAAATTATTTCAAAAACAACAGGGAGGACCTCAAGTAAGCGGACACAGGACATCTGAAGCAATAAAGAACTAGTAAGAAGGCCTTCTCTTTTAAACAAGCAGCAATATATCAGTTAGAGCTATAGGGTGGAACTAATCCCGCCAAAAGGACTAACTACATTGCAAGAAATTTTTTAAGATTAAAGAAAAAGGATCACTGAATTTACAAAGCAATGATATCACGCTTAACATCATACAAGAACTGATCACCTTATAAAGTAAGTACATCAACACAGAAAACTACTGAGCACACACACACAGAGAATAAACAAATGGCTCAAATAATGAATGAATAAATAAGTGGAATCAATAATGCCAAGAGAACAATTTGAAATACCTGACAATAACTGTAGCCAATAAATGCCTTTCCTTCAACTAAGCACCTCCGAATGGAAGGCCAAGCAGTTGCTGATAGTAAGTAAATGAAATTTTCCTGTGCTTTTAGGTCAACATTTGAAGAATGAGCATTGACATTCACAGGCGATGAGTCAAAGGGAGGTTGCCTCAGAAATCCACCTTGTGAAGAGAAGCTTGTGATATTTAAGTTATCAGATGAATTTTCAGACGAACCTAGGTTAGGTAAATCCCCTTCTTTGAGTAATTTGCGTAGAACGAAGAAAAAATGTTGTAAATTCTGAAACTTTTCTATAACAGAATCCAATTGAACCTGGAATACAGTAAACAGCACCTTCAGGAACAACATATGATAGGAAATAATGATTTATCACATCTTAAAAGGGAATTCCACAACTGTAATACAATATTATCAGTAGTGAACATGTTCTGCTTGCATTCCGGCAGAAAAAATATGACATTCCAAATCAGAGACTAGAACTGAACTAACAATTAAGCACTGACACTAATATTCGAAATTTAATAGAGAGGGAATAAGAGAGAAAAGTCCTCACCAATTTACAAGCATGTCTCAAGCCCAAAAAAATGGCAGACAACGAAGATTTACTAGAGCAGAGAAACTTCAAACCACAACCCAGCCCCCGCATGTTTGAAACCTGTTCCAAGATACACTTTCCGAACTGCCTCATATTCTGCATCAGCAATAACTTATACATTGATACAAATAGTACTTCATATAATACCCCAAAAAAGAAAGGAAAGAAAGAACGTTAAATCCATCACTTTGTTTGTAGATGTAAATAAGATGATGTGGAAGATGTAAGAAGATTATTCAGCATACATCATTAGGATCCAGAAGTGAAAGTATCAAGCTTTCGCCCATAGCTGATTCCCACGTCCACTTCTTCCGGAGTTCTCCTTGCCCCACTTTAACTATGAAATGTGCAGTTAACCTGTAATTCATCTCTCATGTAATCACTTAAAGAATGAGTTCCTTACCCCAAGCCATGAATTTAAAACATATATTACTTCAATGAGCCAATTTAAAATATATAGAAGGTCAGCTACTTTTTCTGAAATGCTATCAACCTGTTGAATGTTTTTAATAAAGGAAGACGCATTGACGATACTTTTACAGAGTTCTCTGATTCCTTCCCTTCTCCACCATCATCAGAACCTGTAGGGATTTTCCAACCAAAAGAAGCAGCGATCTCTGTAGAGGAGGATGAAAGCCAAGTTCTCACTGGAGCTGCCATTACTGCAGCTGGTTCAGGTTCAACCATTGAAAAGCGAGATCGAGCCCAGAAAACAGCCTTTGAAAATGATAATGGAAGGACTAAGGGATCAATTTCCGCTAGAACTTCATTCCAAAGCATGGGAATGCACATCCATCCTTCATATTCTCGAGAAGTAATTTTACTCTGCACACTGAATTCCCTCCAAGAACTATTATCCTCCTCTTCTACATCCAGAGCAACTGGAAGCCCATCAGATTGTTCATCATCATCAACGGATATACTTTTATCAATACTCCAAGGTGCGCAGCAATTCAGCATTGAGGTTATGAGCGCAGCAGCATCAGACACTACGATGGTTTGTATAAGATCAAAAGCAGGCTGCCTTAGAGAACTGTGAAGTAAAGAATCCTTCAAAGATGACACAAGAGAAGGGGCCCTGTCCAACAAAATCACAAAGAAATTAGGCGTATAACTTCATCTCTGTCCACAACCCCATTACAACAGAATAACCAACAAAATCATATATATACTTTGGGATTTCATATGTTTATACAAGCACGTTGAATTGATTTGACAAAGTTCACATCTGTAATCAAACTTCAGATCCACACAATAAGGATGAGGGGCCAAGCAAATCAGTTACAGTTCAAGCATCAAGAAATAGTAGGAAGACTGGTTTTTCACATAATTACATCCTCTTACCAAATTAATTATCTTCGAGGATTTCAGATGGAAGAAATAAGTGAGATACTTATTCTGATTGTTCAATGAATTTTCTTGTCCAACTATGTCTAATTTTCGGAACCTAGACCATCATACTATAGAATACAGACCCCTAGACTACAACTTGGAATGGATGGCTACATGAGTCAACAAGTCATAGTATGCTATAAGCAGTACCCAAAAATAAAAAAATAAAAAAATACAAACTAAAATTTGTTTGGGCTGCAACTAAAGCCTTACCATTTAACGTGTTAAGTAAAAAGTTTTAAGTACACTATTTGTTTTTAAGATTCTTATTAAGCCAAAATACTTCAAGCTTATACCTTAAAAGACCTACCCAGTTTTAGTGCAAGATTAAAAAAGAAGCCCATCAGTAAAACAAACTTGTCCAAGTTTTAAGTAGTTGAAATGCCCCCAACATCCATACACACTAAAACTGCATAATTCACTGTGAACCTAATAGATAATGATCTTGGATCACTCGACCCAACATAAAGGCTTTAGCAGAACAAATGTTTCTTGGTATTTTGGAAGCTCCTAATAGAAATGTTTCTTTATATTTATGAAAGTACAGGACTTTTTACAGTGAAATGATGGCAGCTTTAACAAATACAAGATCTATTTCCTGCCACAAATTCTCAACCTTTAGGGAAATAGTCTTCATTGCAAGAAAGTCATCGCATCTTCACTCCCAATCATCACCACTAACATTCCCACTCATTATAGAGCAGGGAAACACCAGCTCTATGCCATTTTTCTCTCTGCATTCCATATTCATGATTTTATGCTAGAAGCACCCAGGCAAGTCAACAGGAAGTGATATTCAAAGAATAAAAGTCACTTAACAGGAACCAGAGTTTGTTAAATGGATGAAATAGCAAACCCCCCAGCCCCCCAAAAAAGAAAGAAAAAAAACCATGTAAATACTAAGGAACCATACAAGAATTCATGTACCAAGAAGAAAGAAAAGAATTTAAGACTCCAAGACCAAAGAAAAAATACAGCTAGACAAAAACTGAGATAACAACCATAGGAATGTTTCAGAAAAAATATAACATCGAGTACATAATTAGGATTACATACCACATGTGAGCACATTCAGATGGTGGGCATGGTGGATCCATCTTATAACCTCTGTGTATAATAAGAAGAGCTATCTGAAAATAGAATCTTGCAATAAATAGCAACAGAGAGGAGCTAATACAATAGAAAATGCCAATATTTCAACGATCTTGAGGTAAAAATATGAACCTGGCAAGCCTTTTTCCTTGTTAAAACACTGAAGTTACTACTCACAGGGACTTGATGGAGGAGAAAATATAGAAAATGCCTCCGTTGCTTTTCATGTTCCCCATCTTGCAAAGCCTCAAGGGACTGGATAGATTGAATGTGCACACATCAGTAATGCCAGTAACAAATACCAATCATTAACTAAATCAAAGTACTATATTCAGAAAACCACTAATGAAGGACTTGAGCTGGTCCACAGACATGCCTGCAGAAAAGGCTGAAAAAGATCAAAAATGTCTTTATGGCTTTTCTCGTTTCGATTATGGAAACACTGACCCACTAGAGTGTTCCGCATCACACTTGGAGACAAGGTAGACCTCAACCAAAGTTTACAACCTTAAAGGAAGCACAAAACATCAATACAAAAAGTCAGCCCACACTTAAACAGAAGATTCACCTTTGTGATTGGAAAAAGAACAGATCCTCACCCAGCATTTCAAAGAGTAGTCTCAAGCAGGTAACTGCATGAGAAAATACAACTGAATCGCCACTGATATGATTGAGTACAAGGTCAAGAAAAATGGGGTAGCGCTCCAATATCCCTTCTTCAAAAGCTGGAGGTTCTAAGAACCCAATCCTTCAAAAAATAAAAGAACAAAGGAACCTGCAATATTACCATTAGCAGGAAAAATAGTGGAAGAAAGAAAATAATTAATACTTTATGAAGATGAAATTTAGCTAACACTTCCTACAATGATTTGATTCCAAGCCATATGGACACTCGATCCAGCTTTGCTCTTGGCCTTGAAGTCTCGACAGTTGATGGCAAAACTTCTGTCTCCAAATAGCCAATAAATTTCTTAAGCAAAGGCTGCAAAGGCTCCAATTCTGTTACGCTCCTGCACACAAGGAGAGTATATGGTACACTTGATCCAGCACTTACAGCCACAAAGCACCAAGAGTATTTAAGAAACCACCCCCACCCCCGACCAACATGCCAAGAAATAAAAAGTCAATGAACAGATGATATTAATTGCAAACAACCTCCTTCAGAGCTTTAATGAGATTTTACAACAAGGTTTCTCATACAGTATACAATAAGTTGGGAGTCTGCGTTTTGAAATTCAAAACTCTGTCACAAGAGTTTTTTCGCATAAAGGCTTTAAGCATTTATAATTTCGCCTGTAAAGTGAGCTACAGAAAGCAGTGGTACAAAATTCATATTAAACTAAAGAGAATAAAGAGAATTAAGTAACATAGGGGCAATATCCCCCCGCAGTGCTCAAAAGAAAAAAATAACTCTATGAACTTGCCTCAACCCTCAAAACAGAATATCAATGTCTTTAGCAATGATGTTAAATTCAAAGAAATGAAGACCATAAAATATCATAGTGTTGAACTTCCCCAAAAACAATCAGACTCACCATGCCTTGCACAACAACAACCCCCCCCCCCCCCCCCCCCCCTCCCTTCCTTTTCTCTCTACCGTGGCACAGTGCCACAAGCGTAGGGTCCTCACAAAAAACCAAAAGAAGCACTAACTTGAAGGCATAATTATAAGGGGGGAAGTAGTACCTCAATTTTCCCATAGATCCAGCAAGACGATGACCAACAGAACGCACTGCTCTTCTGAAGAAAAACAATGCATACACACCCTGAAAATAAATAGGTTCACTTTCTAAGGAAAAGAAAATTTCAGGATAAGTAGATGAAACTGAGAAAATATGCAAATGCACAGACAAATAAGTACCGGAAACTGTTGATGTCCATCCAAAGCCAGTTCATGCTTAGTGTCAATTGCTTCAATAAATGTTTCAAATTCAGTAAACAATGACTGATCATCCAACAGGATAGGGAACATTAAAACCTGTGATTGGATAGAGAACAAATTCAAGTCAGTATCCAACCCAAAAGAAAAAAGCTCAGCAATCAAAGCAAAATCATTTCAAAAATTCCCATCTTAAGGGAACAGGTACTGTATGGATGCATGAAGGTAATTACATGGTATAGAGGCAAAAATTCATATTTCATCAGGCATATGACTTGCAAATGAATAGAAATACACATTCGAGAATCAATTGCACAAAAGCAACATAACTATGACTAGAAGCTATACTTCCTCATAGCAAGCACAAGAGATCCAGTGACTAACTATAGTTTCTCCGTCTGCTGATGAAAATAACACAAAGAGCTCATTAAAAAAAAAAAAAAAAAACTTTTAAGTGCATGCTCCAAATAAAAAATCAGAACTCTATAATCACCTTATATCTTCGCAGGCACTACAGAGTTTCAAAGAAACATAGACATGGAGCTCAGACTACCTCAATTCATCAAAGAAGAAATGAAGAAAATTCTTTCATTGAGGAATTTTATGTTAGACAGAAAGGAGAAGCGGGGAGTGGGATGGCTAGGTATTGCTCAGAGAAATATGTAAATGAAGCAAAAACCACCTGAAAATATCAAAGACGAAATGAAGAAAAATCTCGCATCAAGGAAATAAATGGTTGGAATTTCTCAGTGAAAGAGCTTCCAATGAAGGCAGCAAAATTAATGAAGAAAAGGAAATTATAAAAGAGGGAAGCAAACGAGATGTGCACCCCGATTCTAGCAATATTTGGCCATACATTAATGTTGAAAGGCTTATGGATTGCAGAAGTTTATTAGAATAAGAACTTAGGAAGGGATCTAAAGGTCTTATTAGCAGCAAGTAGCAACCACATCCGGCTTCAGAAGCTTGAAAGATAAGGAAAAGGCAATTCCCTGCCCATTATCAGGCCACTAGCAATTAGTGTATACTTTCTGTTCTAGTACTTAAGCATATAAAATTATTGAAAAATTAAAGAATAATTCGCCACCAGAAAGAAAACTAATTGCTATCACCATTTTGTTAAAAATGTTACAAAAAAATCATAGATAAATAAATAAACACAACAAACACTGCACATGCCTCATACATGAGGCTAACAACTTCAGCATTATCACGAGCTGGATCATATTCATTCCGTGCAATTCTTGCATTGATCTCCCTCAAGTGTTGAGTCACCCTTTCCTCATCAAGACTTTGTAACGCATCAAGAAGGGGACTAATACAACTCTGCTCATACTCCATATCATACATCTGGACGGCTTGATGGTGCTGGGAGATGCACTGGATACATTGCTTCATTTCTTCAGAGATCCTCTTCCACAAGCACTTCAGAGGAGAATTAGGATTCTCATCTTTGAAGTAATTGTAAAATGTCTCCAAAAGAGGACCCATTAATTCCCATGAGCCACACCAGATATGAGTTTCTTGTGGCAGACAAATTAAAAAATTAAAAGTGTCTGCAAACCTGACATGGCAGAAAAGAAAAACTGGTTTATCATCAAAGCAGCAATGAAACAATAAAAATTCAAGAACAATAGCTAAACATGATAACTATGAAGAACTCCAAATCAAGCTATGCACAAAAATTGTTTGACAAGTAACATACTATATTGGAAAGCAAAAGGGCAACCATTACAAGACAAAATTACACAAAACAAGCAAGAAAGATAACCGGAAAATCTAAAGAGGAAAAAGCATAGAAACCATTGAAGTCCCAATCGACCAGCAAAACGAATTGAAAGAGAGAAACTTCAACCTGGGTAAAGTTAAATACGATATTACTGAATCTATGTGAAGTCTTAGAACATGAAAGTCCAGAAAGATAATGCAAAAATTCCCTACGTTCTGAGCTAAAAAAGAAACAGGTAATCAAAATCGCGGAAAATTAGGCAATTTAAAGGGTTAAATTTTTGGCTTAAAAAAATGAAATGCTTTACACTTAAGATTCCAACTCTGCTCTGGAGCCCGAAAAGAGAAGAAAAATTTTAAATTTTTAACATAAAACCAAGCGTAATTTTTGTTTAAACATACTTATAATGAACCGTTTAGTTCAAATAAATTAAGCAAAATTTCCAAAATATAAAACCAACTCCTCACGTTGGCAACATAAAATTCCACAAAAATCACGTGCATGGCAAATTTAACCGTTAACCTTTTTTTTTTTTTTTTTAACGATCTAACGGGAAAGAAGTAAGAACAGAGTAACTGTTAATAAAAAAAATCAAAAAGGGAAAAGAAGCGTGAAATTTTCACTGCAAAATGATAATCATGTTCATCAACAAAAAATCTGTTGATTCATTCAGATCTTTTCTGCTCATATTTGCTCCATTTTCTAAGCAACCCAGCTACATATTACAACCGAAAAAAAAAGTCCAAGTAGAATAAAGTTCAGAACAACAAAATAAAAGAAATGGATCGAATGCATTAGAAAATTAAGAAAAAAGCATCGCTCCTTTACCACTGTTCCTTAAGGTGGTGGAGGCGGCGTCGTTTGGACGGGTCCTGGGCATCATCGCCATCTTCTTCTTCCTCGATGGCTCTCCAGCGATCGAGCAGCTCTTGTCTCGTTGATGACTTGTTCGGCATTTCTCAGTTCCCAAATATTTTTCTCTTCGTTACATGGAATTTGCCTCTTTCCTTAGGGTTTTCTCTCTCTCCAGCGAGCGCGCGCAAGAGTGATATAAAGTCATTTGATTACAGGCGCTATATAACTGTGCAGGGAAGCGAGCTCCGTACCTTCAAACTTGGGAGAATGGGGGAACCGTTCGAAATTCCGCGTCCAACCGCAGTGGGCTACGTGTTCTGGGCCTCGCAATGGACCTCAACCCAAAAGATGGGTTTAGCGCCATTCAGGGCCTTGACATAATCCTTTTCCACGTCTTTGACCCACCAGCGTGGACCCACTAGCATAGAGCCGCTCACCAGATGACCGTTGGAGGCTCTTGTGACTCGATAGGTGTGGGGTAGCCGTTACGCCGGGAACAGGCTTGTTTGGAGAGGGTTTTGGTGGGAAGAGCTGCTGAGACAATTTTTTGGCCTAATGGTCAAACCTCTTGGTCTCAAGTTGATATCATTGTTAATGAAAACAAGCTTCTTTGCATAGATCTTGTCTCTGTTTATGCTAATCTACTTTTTGAGTGTTTATGGATTGTTGGGTCGATTTAGCTTATTCAAAACATGAAATACTTATATGCATTTAGCATGTTCATAACATCATGCTCAAGACGAGAGATATGTTGAACATTAATAGTTATCTTATATTACTAATACTTGATTTTTATCAATAATTGATTTTTATAAAGAAAAATACATAAAATGTGATTTTAAAATAGAAAATTTAGTGCAATGTAACATCATATCTTAAGTTCTCACAATTCTGCACATTACTTTAGTTCGTAATAACATTAAGGGTGAAGTTTGAATCTTTGTGAATAGAGGAATGAGAAGAACGTGCAATAGAATTACTTGCTATTTCAGGGCTTTTGGTTATATAATAAGGCCGAAAGCAATGAATAGGAATGGCAGTGAAAGTTTTGTTGCCAATCGTCCTGCCCGCCCAGAGAGGCATCTGCAAAGAGAAAAGAAAAAGGTTTATCACGCGGGCTTTGGCTCTGTCAATGAGAGAGACCCTAAGTCCAATTCCTTCGCTTTCACTTCTTTTCAGGGGGATGGGATGCTTATTGATAGCGGGGGACCAATCCAAACACTTGTTCGAGCTTTGTTCTTTTGCCTTTCTGTAAAAATGTGTAGGTGTCGTGGGCCTTTAGTTTACATTGTGTTATTTGTTACGGGCCAAGAGATATGATGAGGCCCATCTTTATTTTTGTTGTACTTAAACTGTAATCAGGTGTTCATCATTCTTTGAGAAGTGTTAATAGAAAACAGCACATCGTGCTTCCACAAAATGGTGTTCTTTGGATGCATAGCTTCTTACTTTGCTGTTTTGCAGTCATTTCTTCATGGTATCGAGAGCAAGGTTTACACGGTGTAAGTTTCTTCACCGGTTTTCCTGGTTTGTCTTGTTTCTATTTTTTTTCAATCTTCCGTTTGTCTTCTGTTCAAGGCTAGTTTTGGCATTTCAGAATATTGTCAGAATAGCTTTTTGCCTTTTGTTGGTTTCTTCGTTGTTTCCACTTTAGATAAAGACATCTCACCTACCCTCTGACCCACTTTACATCCTTCGACCATCCTACCCTTTATTCCTTTTGTTTATCCCCAATCTGTCCTCATGGCTTCTTCAACCTCCGACCCAGGACAGCACCAAAATCCTTACCGCGACCCCTTTTATCTTTCTGCCACCGACATGCCTGGAGTTCCTCTAGCCACAGAGAAACTAAAAAATGATGTGAACTACGACATATGGAGTCGGCAAGTGAAAAACCAGCTGATCGGTAAAAATAAATGGGGTTATGTGGACGGTAGCTTTCCTCGGCCAAAGAAAGATGTTGAAAAACAACATCTTTGGGATCAAAATCATTCGGCCCTTGTTAGTTGGTTTGAAAAGTCTGTCACGCAAGAGCATGCTGCCTTCATTACCCGCACCAATGATGTCAAAAAAACTTGGGAGGCTTTCCAGCTCCGATTTGGGACTTTAACTTCAACCCAGAGCTATAATCTTAGACAAAAACAGTTTGAGAACCGTTTTTGTGGAGTTACCGTGACCGATTACTACACCAATCTGGTTAATTTGTGGGTCGAAATCCAAATGGTTGAACCCCCCATTCGTTGTAGTTGTGGAAGCTGCTCTTGTCGGGTCAATGAACGGCTGGAAGAACGTATGGCTAAACATAATCTTATAGATTTTCTGCTTGGCCTTCCAGAAGAGTTTCAGAACTACCGGACAAATGTCTTGTCTAAGGACCCCCTCCCTGTCGTTGACCAAGCATTCAACCTTGCTAAAGAGGATGAACACCAGCGTCGTAACAGAGAATCTGAGTTCCGACCTCCCGAAGGGACTGCTTTGATGGTTCCCTCACAGATTCAAGGCTCTCAATCCAACACCTCTAGCAACAGATCTGATTCCAGGGGCAAACCAGTCTGCTCACACTGCCACAAACCCGGCCATACCCGGGACAAATGTTTCCGGTTGGTCGGCTTTCCTCCTGGCTGGACACCTAGAGGCAAGGGAAAACAAACCGGAGCTCAGGCGATGCAAGCAAGCTCCGGTAATGCTGCTGATACATCATCTGTCAGACAAGAGGGGCCCATGGGGCCCGCAGGACCCGGCAACTTTGCTGGCCTTTTTGGTGCAATTGGTCAAACTCCAACTCACTTTGGGGCCTCCTCACCGCAAGCTTTTTATCCTGGATACGGGCCCGCTCCTTTAACTCCTGGACCACTTCATTTTGGGACCCAGGGAGGTCCAGGCTTACAGTTAAATCACGGACAGCAGCCCATCTCCTATGGACCTTCTATTGCTGTCCATGATCAACCCACTGGAGGTATTTCAGGACCGAACCAGCCCTTTGCTGGTTTGATGATGCAGCCACCTATTGGGTCACCGAACCCACCTCTCTCCCTAGCACAACTTCAGAATATGCTTGAGCAACTTCACATGTGGCCATCCGCAGATCCAGCCTCTCTTGAAGGGAGGTTTGCTGGTACAACCACTCAATCTCACTCTTTCAAATTTAATCATCCATGGATTATAGATTCAGGTGCTAGCGACCATATCACGTGTGATATAAAAAATTTATATTCTATTTATTCATGCGGATCCCGATTATTACCTATTAAGCTGCCTGATGATACCTCTGTTTATGCTACACATGTTGGACATGCACAACCCACACCCATGTTACGACTTAACCGTGTCATGTTTGTTCCTCAATTGAAGTTTAATTTGTTGTCCGTAAAAAAGGTAACATCTGACCATGATTGTGTTGTTATTTTTTTCGATAAATTCTGCATTTTTCAGGACCGTTCGACTGGGCGGGTGATCGGACTGGGTAGAGCTGATCGAGGACTATATTTTTTGCAACCCACTTTAGATGATTTACCTTGTTGTATTAATCATCTTTTAACTAGTGTCCGTTCTCTTTTGAGTTATATGAACGTGAACACTGTTTGTAGTCCTTTTGTGAACAATATTTCCCGAATTAATGTAAGCACCAGTTATGATTTATGGCATCGCAGACTTGGTCATAGTTCACAAAAATCTTTCTTTGCACACGGAACACATATACATTGTCCTGAGCATTTTTCTTGTCAAGTATGTCCATTGGCTAAACAGACAAGATCTGTTTTTCCAAAGAGTCATTCTGTTAGTCGTGCTATCTTTGATTTAGTTCATATGGATTTATGGGGCCCTCATCGTACCCCCAACCATGATGGTTCACGTTATTTTCTGACAATTGTTGATGATTTTTCACGAGTAACATGGACTTTTTTATTACGTTTTAAGGATCAAGTTTTCTCTATAATACAATCTTTCATTCTCTCCATTCAAACTCAATATGGTACCATGATCAAACGTATTCGTTCAGATAATGGTACTGAATTTTTCTCCGCTGCTTGCACTTCCTTTTTGTCATCTCGTGGAATTATTCATGAAAGTTCTTGCGTTTACACTCCCCAACAAAATGGGGTGGTGGAACGCAAACATCGTCACTTATTGGATGTAGCACGAGCTTTGTTTTTCCAGGCTCATATTCCTCGACGTTTTTGGGGGGAATGTATTTTAACTGCTACTTATCTTATTAATCGATTACCAAGTGCGAAACTTGGAAATCGATCTCCTCTTGAACTTTTCTTTGGTACCCCTCCATCCTTAGACCACTTAAGGGTCTTTGGGTGTAGATGTTATGCCACTGTTCTTCGTCCTAGAGACAAGTTCACACCAAGGGCTCTCCCTTGTATTTTTCTAGGATATCCTTCTCTTCAGAAAGGATATCGAGTATATGATCCCGAGAGTGGGAAAATCTTTGTTAGTCGTGATGTTGTGTTCTATGAATATGAGTTTCCCTTTTCTGCAGAGCAGTCCTCTGATCAACATCCACCCAAGCCGGACATCGCCCAGACGCATGATCCATTGCCGATTGTATCGGAACCCATTCAGTCATTTCATCCTCACAATCCCTCAGTTCAGACACCTGACCATACACCAGGTACCTCACTAGACTCATCACCACCATGTTCGATCATTCCTGAGTCTGTTCCTGTTGTTCCTGAGTCTATTCCATCTGAGTCTGTTCCTGCAATTTCACAGTCACCACCACATCAGCCTTCCCTGGACCAACCTCGACGGTCCACACGTACCACACGACCTCCCATTTGGACAGCTGACTATTTATGTTCAACCACCTCCATAGGGTTGAACAACCAGTACCCCATATCTGACCAGTTATCTCTTGACCTTTTCTTTCCACATTATCAACAGTTCATAGCTTCTATTTCCGCTACCACAGAACCCGAAACATATCATCAGGCACTTAAGGATAATCGTTGGGTAGAAGCAATGAATAGAGAGTTGATGGCCCTTGAGGCCAATCACACGTGGGATATAGTGTCATTGCCACCTGGTCGAAGAGCCATTGGATGTAAGTGGGTGTATAAGATAAAATATCATGCTGATGGATCCATTGAGAGATTCAAGGCCCGGTTAGTGGCCAAAGGATATACACAACGTGAAGGGATAGATTATGATGAGACCTTTTCGCCAGTGGCGAAATCAGTGACAGTTAGATCAGTGATTAGTATGGCTGCTGTGAAACGATGGGATCTTCATCAGTTAGATGTGCAAAATGCCTTTCTACATGGTGATTTGATGGAAGAAGTATATATGCAACCACCTCCTGGTTCTTCCCATCAGGGGGAGAAGATGGTATGTCGCTTACGTAAGTCCCTTTATGGATTAAAACAAGCTTCACGGCAATGGTATGCAAAACTTACAGAAGCCTTGTTAGCAGCTGGATTCAGACAATCTTTGCATGACTATGCCCTTTTTACTAGACGGCATGGAGATTCCTTTATTATAATCTTGTTCTATGTTGATGATATTTTGATCACAGGAAATGATATGTCTGCTATCACAAGATTCAAACAACATCTGAATTCAGTGTTCCATATGAAAGATTTGGGTCAATGTAAGTATTTCCTTGGAATTGAGATTGCTAGGTCACCAGGAGGGATATACTTAACCCAGCGCAAATATGCATTGGAGCTCATTTCAGAGGCAGGGCTTGGAGGATCCAAACCTGCTATTACCCCCATGGAGCAAAGCCTTAAGTTGACGACCCCAGAATATGATGAAGGAGATCCTGAAAAGAAAGATGATCCTCTCTTACAGGACTTTGCCCCATTTCAGCGCATGATTGGGCGTTTGATGTATCTCACTCACACACGTCCTGATATTAGCTTTGCAGTCCAACATTTGAGCCAGTTTACACATGCTCCGAAGCACTCGCACATGGACGCAGCTATGAGAATCCTAAGATACCTCAAAGGTACAGCTGGTCTTGGGATTTTTCTTTCTTCATCTTCAAAGCTAGAATTAACAGCTTTTTGTGACTCAGATTATGCAACTTGTCCTATGTCACGGAAATGCGTCACTGGTTATTGCATTAAACTGGGTGATTCCTTGGTATCATGGGTCACTAAAAAACAACCAACTGTATCTAGATCCTCAGCTGAATCTGAGTATAGAGCGATGGGTTACACAGTTTGTGAAATCATTTGGTTGCTTGGATTATTTCGAGATCTTGGCGTAGTACTTCCACGACCAGTATCCCTGCATTGTGATAATGAGGCAGCTATGCACATTGCTGCTAACCCTATCTATCATCAGAAGACAAAGCACATTGAGGTGGATTGCCACTTTATCCGAGAAAAGATAGATAGAGGCATCATAAGGACTCAGTATGTAAATACGCGAGAACAACCTGCGGATATTTTTACTAAAGCATTATGTAGCCCACAACACCAACACCTTCTTTCCAAGCTTGGAGTATTTGATTTATACTCTAAGCTTGAGGGGGAGTGTAAAAATGTGTAGGTGTCGTGGGCCTTTAGTTTACATTGTGTTATTTGTTACGGGCCAAGAGATATGATGAGGCCCATCTTTATTTTTGTTGTACTTAAACTGTAATCAGGTGTTCATCATTCTTTGAGAAGTGTTAATAGAAAACAGCACATCGTGCTTCCACAAAATGGTGTTCTTTGGATGCATAGCTTCTTACTTTGCTGTTTTGCAGTCATTTCTTCACTTTCGTTTTCCAATTTAAAGGAAAAAGGTGTGTATATTCCTGGTGGAAAAAGTTGTTATTACAGTCCAACGCAAATTGTGCGTTGCCAAGGGGATTTTGGATCTCAGAAAAGGAAGGGTGAATCTATTCTGCTAATGCTTTCAGCGTTCTCACCACTTAATTACGCTTTTTCAAGCATCTCTCTCCTTGTACGTTCCACAAATCTAGTTTTTTGAGTTACTCTTACCTTTTCCTTGTTGCTGGACTCTTTTTCTCATATTTTAGGATATCCCACCAAGTTTTGTCTAGCTTATAAATTCGCTTATCTCCATTTTGATTTTTCAGCTCATTATGAATTTTTCATTCATGAGCATGACAAAGATCTTTTCAAAAAAATTCAAATTTATGACATTGTATTAAAGTGTAAATGTCAATATCATGTTAAAATGGTTAATAAGACACGATACGAGTCCCTTTCACTTCTCTGCCAAAACCCTTTTGTCTCTTTATTTTTTATATATTTTTTTAATTCCTAGATTTGACAAAAGTGGTTGTTTTTCCTTACACTTTACAAAAACCCTAGAGCAATGCACGGGCGCCGTGTAGAGGTCAAAATATCAATGGATTCTGTCAGTTTCCTCAACACGGGAATCTCTTACGTTAAACGTTTTTAAAAGAGGTTTTTGTTTTTGGTCTTGAAATTCGGGATTTGCACTGAATCTCCATTCCGGGGAGGATTGGATTTTTACTTCCGAATAAAAAGCCTGTGCAGTTCCGGTAGAATCTGGAAAACCAAGTGTGGACTCTTCAAACCGCATCCACTTTCGAATCCGGAAAGTGCTCACTTTTGAGTCTTTCGAAAAGAAAGCACAAAGTCTAAAACGGAGCCCCGGAATTACAAGCCATAAACCCTACGAAGACCAAGTCCCAAGAGAAGCCAAAGAATAAGTCACAAAAAAAAATCTCTTTGATGTCCCAACGATCCTCCTCTCGCTCTCAGGCACGTCCATTCTCAACAACCTTTCTTTTTGCATCTCTTGTTGCTTCCTCTGTTTTTCTCTGAACATGGACATTAATATCATATAACCGGCTCGCATTAGCCTATTATAAGGCTAGAACTCCGTGAACTAATTAGTTTGTAATTTTTTTGCTAACCCGAGTCGAAAAATATGGCATTTGAATCGCAGTCGCTGAAGAAGAAGAGCTCCCTTGGGGTTTTTGGGGACGTCTTCTACGGCACGATGATGCTTCCTAAAGAGCTGGAGATCGAGAAGGAGAGCGATTTCCATCTTGGATTTCAAGTTCCAGACTTCGGGCGTGCTGTCCAAGTGAGTATCAGATCTCTGTCTGCTTTTATTTTCGTACATGTGGCTTGCTTGCCCGGGAATTTATGGGTTAAAGAGAACGAAAGAAATGGATGAAGAGAGAGTTCTGGGTCATTGTAAGCCGTCAAGAAAGGAAATCTTTTTTCAAGGAGTGAAAAGTAGCGATTTTGGAACGCCATTGTGCTTCTTTTTAACATGGATATTGAAAGCTTATCTCCTCTAAGCCAAGTAGTTGTTAGAGGCTCATTTGGTCGAGCATCAGGGTTTTACGAACGATTTTATTTTAATTATAGGAGTTTGATCATCATCCAAACATCTGATATCTTTCTCGCTTTACATCTCTCAGATCTTGCTCTGTAATTATGCTGCTTCGAACTCATTCTTTTCCTTGTTTGAGCTGAGAGTAGAGTGCTTTCCTCTATAATTGTTCAATTAGTTTTGATCTTTTTGGGAGATATAATCAGTATGGTGTTGGCCGTCGCCCACCTAGAAATATCACGTTATTAGCCAAAATGACATGTGAGGTAAAGCACCGTAGCTGGCAAACATGTTTGATGTAGTCCTAACCTACGTATTGGAATGAATATGACCACTTTACCCAGAGGCCTAAGCCTAATGGCAGGCCACATCTGTTCCTTTTGAGTACCATCCCCTACCTAGGACCCCATAAGTCCATATGTGCCGCCCCCCATAAGATCATTCCATATTATCAACTGTGAGGTGTGAATACTACTTAGAGCACCACTTAATAGTCATTGTGAAGCAATCAACATACATATTAGAATAGCACAAGTCATCTTGCATTTGCAAGGTTCTGACTATCAAGGAAGTGCAGACATTGACTTCTGTTCTCTTCCTTTCTGTGATGCGATTATCCTGATAACATTCTTCTTATGCCCAATGATTCTTGTCCTTTCCAAGTATATGTGTATTTTCCTGTCAGTTCCTTCTAAAAGAGCAGTGTTTTATACCCCTGGCTTCCCATTTGAGAATTTTATACATGGGCTTCAGTGTTAGGCTTTCCCAATTTGGTGACTTTTTTGTTTTGGTAAGATATATTTTCTTCCTGCACCAAAGAATGAATAATCTAGGACGGATTGGATAGGCTTTTGTGGGGTTGCATACTTCATGTTGAAGTTATTTATGGACTATCCTACTGTATGCTTGAGTAAGTAGTCCAAATACCATATTCCTTTGGTCCAATGATTTCATCCTTCGATCTGTTGTGGTAGGCTGTTAAATAGTCTTGATGTCGTTTGTTGTTCCCATTAAATATTAAGGTTTGTGTTACTAGAATATTATGGTTTTAATTATTACCTGGAATTTTTTCTACTGTTTATTTCTTCCTATTTAAGATTGCTCGTGGCATTCCATTAAAGAGCTGAAGGAGAACAAAATATCTTTTTTAAAGTTTTTGTGATGGGTTCTATGACATTGACATCCTTTCATGTAATTCAGGATTTCTTCAGGACTAGAGAAGTTGGCGAATTTGTTAGTGGGGCTCTGGCAGGGGCTATGACCAAAGCTGTTCTTGCTCCTCTTGAAACCATCAGGTTGGCTTTGGTTATTTCTTATGTCGTGAAGTAAACATATAAATTCCATCACATTTTGTGGATGATGTTATGAACTCATATTTGCAAGCATATCACTCTCCCTGTCGGTTTAAGTCTGTAATGGAAAATTTGCGTGGTAGGAAAACTGAAGGGGCCTTCAACTTTCGTGGCTCACTGGACTGCCAAAGGCTTAGAACCAAGATATTGAGCCCTACATATGTGTGATTAATCAGTTGGAAACTAGCACTTTTGTTTGCATAATCTCCGTTTTGTTCCTCAAAATGGGTTTGGGGATGGTTGCTAGACATTGAAGGTGACTTTCAGTAATAGGTCAAACGATTGGAGGTAGCCTTTCCCAACACCCCACCTCTTATGAAGTTGATTTGCTCTCAGGAAGAGGCCAAAGGACTTACTAGCTAAATTTGATGTGATAATTTGTTGTGTTTGGGCATATATTTTAGCTGCTTTTCTATTCATTTCAATTAGGTTCTTGTCTTTTCCAATTCACGGATCCTCTGTGCCTGTGGGTGGAACATATATCTTAAAAAACACAGCTGTTCTTGCTTGGCATTCTGCCTTCCTCTGCGTACATGGATAATTTGGAGTGAAAGAAAGATTGTATGTTTGGTGGCGTGAAGTTGTTTGTCATTGAAATGAAATCAGTGTTTTTAGAAAACACTGCTTTTTCTTGTTTGGACTGCCCATCTTCTGTGATTTATTTTCTGGATTTTGTGAACTCTTCCTTCTTTTGCCTTTTTCTTAATTAATTATTACTATGGTTCTTTAGGAGGGTCGGGTTTACACATTTGATGTACATGAGGTGTTATGACTTTTTGTTGAACCAATAATATGATAATGTTGTTTTGACTTACATTTTGTGAAATATTCAGGACAAGAATGGTGGTTGGTGTTGGATCCAAACACATTGCTAATAGTTTCATTGAAGTGGTTGAGCAGCATGGTTGGCAAGGATTATGGGCTGGCAATGCGATCAATATGCTTCGCATAATTCCCACTCAGGCAATTGAGCTTGGAACATTTGAGTGTGTAAAACGAGCAACGACATCAGCACAAGAGAAATGGAATCAAAGCGAAAGCCCAAGGATGCAAATTGGTCATCTGAGTTTGAACTTTTCTCTATCCTGGATTTCTCCAGTTGCTGTTGCTGGTGCTGCTGCTGGAATCGTCAGCACACTTGCATGTCATCCCCTTGAAGTTTTAAAGGTACCTGTACCGTAGGACATCTTTATAAAAGTAAATTTGAGAATTTTGTGAGACATCTATATGTTGTTCTTTGGATTTCATCTTTTACATTTTATTACATGTAAAGAAAATTAATGATGATCTATTTCAGGATGATGTTGTATATCCCTTATACTTTGTATTTTGAATGATGTATTCCCTTGTAACTAGTTAGTCTTCAATGATTTCAAATTTTGATTATGTTTAAGACAAAAATGTGGGAGATTTTTTCTCTCGAATGTTAATGTTGCTCTGAAACTGATTTTTTTCATTCTAACTTATTATTACAGGACAGGTTGACTGTCAGTCGTGAGATATACCCTTGTTTAAGTGTTGCAATTAGCAAAATTTATAAGGATGGTGGGATTGGCGCCTTTTATGCTGGTATCTCACCTACACTGATTGGGATGCTTCCATACAGTACTTGTTACTATTTCATGTATGATAAATTGAAGAGATGTTACTGCCAAGCAAAAAATAAGAAGTCTTTAAATCGTCCAGAGATGCTCCTGCTTGGAGCTCTTTCAGGTGAGAAACTATGTCCTCCATAGCTATGCACGGTCTTCTGTTATTGATATCGCACTTCCTATTCCCTTTTTCATGTCATGTTGCTAGTAAACAGTGATTTTGAAAGTATTGTGGATCCTTACAACTGAACTAGAACTTAATCCTTCCCCATGTATGAGCTTCACAGAACATGTTTATTGGGATTGATCTCTTACTTTCTCCTATCAGCATCTGTTTAAATTATCATTTATTGAGTGCAAGAAGTTGCATACCTCTTTCGTCGATTCTATTTTTGACAGAAGGGACATTATACTTGAGTGTAAAGGACTGATGGGGCTATTTGCACCATCCAGGTGCCCTTGTACTTCATCACCACATTACTAATCGCAGTGTATTTGAAGCTTTACTTTCTTCTTTAACCCCACTGCATGTCTGAGGGAACCTAAATGACAGAATGGACTTGTATTTCCAGAGTTGATTCTGATAAGATCATCACTCAACTAATTGGAATATCATATACTTCACAAATTGCCAGGTTTTACAGCCAGCACAATTAGCTTCCCGTTGGAGGTTGCGAGGAAAAGGCTGATGGTAGGAGCTCTTCAGGGTAAGTGCCCCCCCACCATGGCAGCTGCACTTTCAGAAGTTATCCGGGAAGAAGGTCTGATGGGACTTTACAGAGGGTGGGGTGCTAGTTGTTTAAAGGTCATGCCATCCTCTGGCATTACCTGGATGTTTTATGAAGCTTGGAAAGACATATTGGTTGTTGGAAAAGGTAGTCTTTGACGAACGTCCACCATTATTACACACAAGTTCAAAGTTGAGACTGAAAGTTGGGAGCCTTTATTTGAATTGTTTCAAGGAGAAGGTACCACCAATTAGGATGCTGAAGCCTCTCAGTGGGTTTGACATAGCCCCGAGGCTGCATTTTGCCTTCCTAAATTCCGGGGAAGTTATGGTTTTGGGTGATGGCTTCCCCAAGTTGTCCACCAGCAGAGTCCTTCGGACCAAGAATTTGGTCATCTTGAATTTTGTTACAGCAAACGCTAAATGTATTATTAGCTTTATTTTTCTATTTGTCCGACGTCAGTATAATTCAATGTTTACCCAAAGCGTTGGATTTTCTGTTTTGCTGCTTATTTTCTTTATACTTTTGCCATCTTGCTTAGCGCAAATACTCTTTTATGGATTATTTTCCTTAAGAAAAGAAAAGGAGATGGTCCGCTCCCTAAACTTCATACATTTGGTTTTCGATCAACCAAGTCGTAGACAAAAGTATGACAGTCCACAGAGCCACAGTTTCATAAAGGAAGGTTACCAAATCATAAGAACGCCTTCTCCCCACACCAGAGAATTCGTAACTTTAGTTTAGTCTTGCGAGAATTCCGGTGCATAAAACTTCCCCTTGATCTTAAGTGGGCTATCTAAACCATGCTGTGGCGAGGTCGTGTGGTGTAAAGAGATTCTCTTATTAATTGTAGAAGATGTTGATCCACAGGTTTCTACAAGCGTAAAGGTGTTCCAAGCAATTTTTGCATGTATCCTCAATGAGAGGGAATGTAATTCGCTCAAGAGGGTTGTGAAGATAGTCAAAACTCGACGAATTACAAAAATGCGAAGACTACATTATCTCTGGCTCTGCAGTAGTGCCATTTCTTCCCCTCAGAAACTGAGGCATGCATGTATTGGTTGATTGACGGTCCTCCGTCAACATGTAAACACAAAACAAGCAGAGTCCTGTTTCAACAAGAAAATAATTCAAATAAGGGTCACTTATATTTCACTCTACCTTTAACGGTACTGAAACCATCAACATCTGTTGTGTATATTTTTACGTGATAGATAATCCTAAAAGCCTGACTAAAATGAAGACAATCGCAAAGTGGTGCTGTGCTAGAACAGTATGATTGTCAGTTGAATGGGTAGTGGATTTATAGGTTGGCATTGTGAAATTTCCATCCGTAGAGTTGAGTGCCTAATCAAACCCCTGGCTTTTGCATGAGCTATGCGAAAGTGCCTAATCGAACCATCCATGGCAGGTGACCTGCTATCTGAATTGCTATTTCACTCTACCTTTCTGTTATTTTTGCTCCCATAAGTAAACAACCCAAACTACATCTTGGAGGTGACTTAACCACCTCTGGAACGCTTAAAGAGTGACTCAACCAACTTATTAGGATTTCAGGGTTCGTATGGCTACCTCCCAGGGAAATCTTTTTGTACCTAAATAGTAATTGAAATGGGTCAAGTCTTACAAGTAATAGTTAAGATAAGTGCAAAATAGGTGCAAGTTCAGAGGGGTAAAGTATATTTTCCCAAAATTTTCGCACAATAATAATTCATTGCCTATTCTTTGTAGAAAATTCTTAAAAACATGATTCAAGCATCCAAACAGAGAAGCATCTGAAATAACTTTGCAAGAATCAAAAGAATTATTTACTGGAGCCATATAATTAAAATAAATAATGCTGCATGCTCATGTCAGTAAACATATAATCACATAGACATGTTTTGTTTTAATATTCCGGCACCAACTTATACAGAAAATTTCACGCAACATGATAGACAATCAGTCAAAGCTTGTATCTGAAAGTAAAAGAATCAACCCTCGTGTTATGAGCCGGAAGAACAAAAAAGTGAGCAATTGAAACAGAAAACACTACCTTGGATGCAATAATCAAATTGTTCATCAAACTTTTTTGTTCTAAATACCAAACAAATAGTTAATACTGGTTGTGACCCATGAATCCTATACAGAGTTAAGTGGAAACATACCTACATAAGCAACTGTAACACCTGAAACTAATCGTCCCAAAGCTGCTAGTATGTATAGACAAGTGACCACCTGAATAGAGATACATACATCATACATCAGTTCGCTGATTTGCAATCCACAACAACCATAACAAGAAGGGGCACGAATTTTATTATCTGATTGTCACCCAAATTCTATAAAATGAAGCATCTTAGCACCAAAAATAAGAAAACAAGAGAAGAATAGAGGAAAAATGGACTGCTAGCTGAAGGTTCTTAAAGTCCCGTTCTAGTTGAATACCACCAAAGCTGCTTACTGCCTTCATGTCAACTTTAGTCAAAATACAATACGAGTGTCTCAAGCGTACTAAATAACCAACACAATACTAGTTGCGAAATAAGTTTGTCCTTTAAGTACTACATGATAAAGCAAGAAAATGTGTCATCTCAAAAAGAGAAATTACCCTAACTTCTTGCATTCAGGTATAAACTTCTTTTTACACAACCATTCAAACTAAAGATGACTTTGTGGAGAGGCAATCTGTTGCCTCTTCAAAATAGTCTAACATATTGGTTTCCAATAAGACAAGCATATACTCTAAAAGAACATGTTGATGGTAGTACCAGCATCGGTTTTGTGCAACATGCACTTAAAAGTACCACTAAATGATGTACAAACCATATGTTTGATCTTAAAATCTTCTCCTTCCATACTGATGATTTTATTAAAATTTGAAAACCTTTTAAGCTTCAGAAACCAAGTACAAGCTCGATTTTACAATTGAGAACAACAGAGGTTGTAAAATTACCTTGAAAAATAGCCTCTTGTCATGTCCCGTCGCAGCAACCCTCAAAACAGACTCAGCCGCCCCAATAGTGTTAGCCAAACATGCAATAATGCTATTAGCAGTGTCCTGAGAAATCTGCCACTCGAGTGGATCCACAGGCACCCTATAAGAACAAACACCGTTGTCCCCTAAAATTAGATGCTTAAACAGTACGAAAGCCCTAATTTTCACTCTATTCAATGCCAAAAAGGACTCAACTTAAACTCTTTTTTAAATTACTACAAGAAAAAAAAAAACTGTAGATTGAATCGAGCAACTATATTGAGATACAAACAATGAATAATAAGCAAAATTGATTTGAGACGGAGAGAGAGAGAGAGAGAGTTGAATTGTGAAAAGTTTCTCACTTGATAACTCTAAAAAATAGAATAAAATAAAAGAATGAAGAAGAAGAAGAAGAAAGAACTAAACAGAGAGCCCAGAAAATTGAAAACCCTAAAGTTCGAAATGATTCTTATCAGTGGAAAGAAAAGGAAATAGTAATTACGAGATGTTCAATTGGCGGAAGAGAAGCCCAAGAATGGCGAGGGAGCAGATGAGGACGATAAGGACATCGGCGACCAAGGAGACCAGGCTGGCTTTCCTGTAGGCACAGTGGTAGTACACCAAGGTACCGCTTATCAACACTATGAATGGCTTCCCAACGTGGCTTCTCCCCCTCTGCTTGCTCCCCTTGCTCTTACTGTCATTATTCTGGTCGTTGCTATCCATTTCCCCTACCAAAGCCAATCAACTCAATCGTTCATCGCTCCGTTGCTTCATCTTTGATTTCCAATTCGGCGGTAGGAGCACCTCCTTCCGTGTCGCCCTCTTCTGCTTCTTCTTCCTCTTCTTTGTTCTCCACGCAAGAATCGTAGTTGTCAGATGGTTTCAGTTATGAATTCTGCCATGGAATATTCCCAAGAAGTCAACTCTGTAAATTAATTCTCAAACCCCCACTTTCGAATCTTCAAATTGCTTTTCTTATAATTAATTCTCAAACCCCCACTTTCCTCCATGTTTATTTCTTTCCTCAGTATGAGTTAATTATATAAGCTATTATTAGTCGTAATTTTGAACAAATGAATTAATATTCTAATTATTAATAGAATTTGTCAAAATATAATTCTTTTTCAAAAATAAAAATCACTTTATTTTTATTATTAATAAAATTTGTTGCAATATATTTCTTTTTTTTAAAAAAAAAAAAAAAAAAGCCACCCTTCTCTTTGCCATAAATAATAACAAATATCTGAAAATTAAATTAAAAATCATTACTTTTTGGTAGTCTTGAGCTTTTAAATAGACTTACCAACGTTCATAAATTCAATCATAGTTGTCAAATATTATCTTTTTAACATTTAAAATATTTTTTTGATATTTTTGACTCTTGCTTCACTTTTGTGGGTAAGATGTATTTTGAATGGTTTCCTTTGCAATCAAGCAAAGGTAGTAAGAGCAAATGTTGTAAGCTCTAAGATTACTTTGATGATTTCTTTATACAAATAACATAAAGAGAATTTAGAAGATTTATGATTACGTACATTTAATTAGCTACACCAAAAGAGCAGCTAGCGTTTAATTAGCATATTCAATAATACGATTACATTTGCAATGAATGTAACGCGTTTTCCCATCCCAAATTGTTGTACCTCCCCCCATGCGCAAAGCCTGCATTTAACCTTGACAGACGCCGTCGCGTTCAGATCACCCTTAAGATTCCTGGGCTTTGCTTTCTGCATATTAGGTCAAAAGAAAGCCGCAGCTTAGGTGAAATCACTCAACACACAGCAAAACTTCTTGTATAAATAATTTCATAACATATTGAAAATCTACAGAAAAATGATCCATATTTGTCTGCAGCATTCACATGGTTGTGGCATGCTCGGGGCATTTTCTTAGTTGTGGTTGTATCTTGGGCAGTGGCAAGCATTAACCATGCTGTGAATGTTCTATTTAACAAGCAATATAAAAAACCCAGGCTGCAACTATGTGAAGGGTGCACAAGCTGTTCATCAAAGTATACTAAGATCAATGAGATGAAATTCAACTGTGCATGATGAAAACCAGACTTGTATAAACGAAAGTTCCATGACCCCCAAAAGAAGGGAAGGAAAAAAGTAAAAAACTGGAGGGTGTCTTGACTATGATATGCACAAGTATTTTCCATATATTGTTTGATTAATAATTTTAATCAATTCTTGAAAGAAATAACGAAAAAGCTCTGAAAAGAAAGGAATTTTATCCAAATTATGTTTTTCTTTCATAACAAAAGGAAAGCATGGCTTGAAGCACCCATAATTAAAAGATGTTAATAAGGAAGATGGAAAAGAAAACAAGAACTGGCAAGAGCAGATAATGCATAGAGAAGGGAGGCAGCAATTGCAGATACCCCAGCAACAATGAAACAAGAAGAAATATCACCACGCAGATCAGACAATATTCACTCTAACGAAATTAGCCACCTGAAGTTAAGAAACATACTAGTAGAAATTAGGTTCCCCTTTCGTGCAGTAACAAGTCTGTAGCATGGTGTAATGGACTTGAGGCATGTGTAGTTGTTTGCAGTTCAAGTGGAAAAAAGTGTAGCACTAAAATGAGAAGTTCTATACGTCACAATTGTTTTGAGGACATGCAAATGTATGGGTCATTTATAGGGACTCATCCATCAATGGTTCTACAACTTTTTCTTTCTACTAATGTAGATACCATGATATGTTCAGTGAGAAGCCTGTAGCTAACTTCACTAATTCTGATTCCACGTTTCATTCAAAAGGAGATAGCAGCTCTATTTAACATTCTGGCAGCGGATTACCACCTTCTATATACGGCTAATGATTTAAAGCACATATCAATTCAAATATTACAGTAGGAAGCCAAGAGCATGGTCGCCAAAGTTCTGACTGAGAAGCAGTCCGCGTATAGTAATTGTTTTGCCCAAGACCGAAAAGGTCTAAATGTTGAATAAACATTTTAGTTGAGAAAGGCCGGTGCCTAAAAATAAGCATGGAGCACCAATTTATAACATGAAGATGAATCGAAGATTGAAAATTCACGCACCTTCACCAGATAGTTGCTCAAATCGAGCAACTATGTGCTTCCCATAAGTGTATTTCTTCAAAGCATCAAGATGAACTCTTACACGATTTAGCAAGATTTCCCGCTGTTTATCATTGCTTGTTTGCAGAACCTTCTGGATTACGTAATTGGCAAATTGGTCCTTCATCATTGTCTAGTACAAGGGAGTCGAACAACAAATTCAGTAGGCAGAAAACAAGTTCCAATTTGCATTATATTGTATTTCAACGTTACTCTCTAACACTAGCTAACCGTGAAAAATGTCCAACAGAAGCGTGAATGTTATTCTCACCTCAATACCTAAGCGACAATTCTAATTTGACTTCACATGAAGCTCAATAAAGAGAGTAATACAAGTAATAACATTTGATGAATTACATAGGATGATTATGTCATCATGGGGGATGCCAAAATTATTCAATTCAAAGCTAAAAAGGAGAGACAGGTTTCAAATTAATGTCAAGGTCAAGGGAGTTTGTAATTAGACAGTCGGAGATGACAAAAGAAAATTTATTATTCAGCTGAAACTTTATAAGGAAAAAAGTCTCCAAACTTAAAAAGCATGGGATGCTCAATGCCATTGGGAATGTGCCAGTATTGAGATGGTGGAGCAGCAAAAATTTAACTAATTTCACATCAACCCCTGTAAAACTGAATACCAAGGAAGATGTTATTCCGGTCCATAAGCGCATAATCTATGATGTTTTATGAGATCTTCATTGCCAACTTCTAAAGTCAATAACATATAGACACCTTGTCAAGTCAATTCCCTCACCCAAGGAGTGAATTGTGAAAGTGTTACGTGAGTGCTAAATCCAAGATTGATTTCCTATAAGAAGAGATTGAATTAACAATCTCAGACAAATAACTCTAAGAAGATCCAATTTTAATTTGACACTCTTCTTAAGCTACAGCACAATACGATGAGCTTTGATGAGGACATCAACAATTTGACTGGAAGAGATTGCAACATCCTAGTACTTCCAGAATCACATACATAGATGAATTGTGAAGGAGTTATATAAATGCTAAAATCATGTTACTTCTTTACTATGTGAGATTTAGAAAGTGATTCAACAGACCATCAATTGTCATATTGGTTAATCATTTTGGGATAAAGTGTAGATGTGTATTGCACTTCTTTGGGTTATAACAGTAAATTTACCAACATAGAATGTCATATCTAATCTCCAATGCCCCTAGTGAATTAGCCAGTTTGAAAAGTTGATAATTCAAATACGACTAGTTTCCACCCTATGCTTTCAAATTGACTTACTCTCAAGTGGAAAAAGATGAGCATAGAAAACATATGAAGTACCAGCAAATTGTCATTGTCCTCAGATTGCCCAATTATCTCTTCAATCAATAGTTCACGCTCAGACGTATCTCCATGTTGTAAACATTTCTCAACAACATTTGAAGCATATTTATGCTGACTCATTTTGACAATTTTGCCACTCAAGTTGCTGATAATTCGATTTCTTGCATGGGGCTTTCCCATCTCCAAAACATGCTGCAAGCAGTGCGAACCATATTACCATAAAACTCAATGAAAAATATCAGAACATTAAAGAAGGGACAAAACGAAAAATAAGAGAAAGAGAGTGTAAAATGAAGAGTACTTTTTCTCAGCAAGGAGATAAGTAGGCCTAAAGATCAAAATAACTTGGAAAAAACAAGCTGAGAACTGATCAGCGGCTCCCATGAAATACATTAGATTTTAACTGACTACACAGTAATTGACCAACGCCCCAAGAAGTTAAGAGTAATTCAGTTATATAGGTTAAATTAGTGATTATTCCCAAGAAAGTCAATGTGTCATGCAAAGTATCAATTGGAGAAATTAGTTTACAGTGGATGTGCAATGTAAAAATGCATCAGTCAGGCATCTAAGATTGCAGCAGGCCGAGAAATTCAAGCCCAACTAGAAAAACTACCTTCACGGTGCACAACCAATTAAGATATATCAAAGTATTTTCTGGATTCACTAGAGGGATGCAATGGTATTACTGAGAATATCTATGCAGCAATTAGAATTTACCTGTGTGACATAATTGCCATACTGATCTTGAGCAAGAACATAAGCAGACTCCAAAATTTCATCCATTACACACTGCACTTGCTTCTCATCAGAGCAATACTCCAAGATTCTCTAGCACAAATCAAACACAAATATTTCAAATACCAATATGACAAAGTATGATAAGAGCCTCTTACACCCAGTAAACTGTGTACTAATTACCTGAACGACCCGACAGCCATAAGGATGAGTAGCAAGCATGGCAACTTGACCTTGGAGAGCAGAAATAATAAATCCAATTTCCTCTGCAGGGATACATTCTATACATTTTTGTATAACATGATTTCCATTTTGATCACGTACACATCTCATAACATTTCCATCAAGCTCATGAGCAAGCTGTATTTTCTGATCAAGCTCTATAACTTCAAGGGCCTGAATGAAATCCAACACATGTTAAGAGTCAATAAGATGGAACTCAATAGGGAACAGTTTACTAGGAGCACACACAAAGGTTTCCAAGCTTTATTTTCAGAAGTTAAAAATTAAAATGATCCTAGTCAAACCCTTTTATAATATTAGGCATACTTCCTTCTACCTTAAACACCAGTAGATATATCCAATTCGCCCCCGGCTAGTTTCTGGGGTCCAAAGGTATAGAACAATAAATCATTATGTATAAAATCCCCATCGATATTGAATTCAAAGTCATACAGGTTTTCCCAAAACATTGATTGAGAAATAAAATGGAAGAAAAAAACATTTGGCTACCGCTAGTAATAATTTTGCTTTTCAGACAAACAAGCTCAACAAATACATATACTGTCAAACAACATATACGTGAAGTACTCCAGTTACTTGATTGGTCACCTTCTTGAACATCAATTCACAAGTTATTACATAGTCATTACTTAGAAGATCAGCAACACAATCTACTGTCAAGATTTGGATTTCACGTCCCTCCAGGACTCAAAAATTTTGAACTAGTGACTCATAACAAGCACATCCAACCTAAATCTGTGCCCAACACCAATCCCTATTAAAATTTCAAAGAGAAAATGTGGCAAATTAGTCAATCATTCAAGTGCCTCCAGCAGGCATGAGTGATCAATACCAACCTTCTCATCTAGAAACTACAGCTTCATTAGGCTCAGAGATATTGGAAGGAAATATTTATCAGGTGAACCATCTCCAAACAACAGTTTCAACCAAATTGGATGCCCTCCCCATCAGAGAAAAATTGACTGAACTTATGCTTAGGAAATGCCTACTTCCCCAAAAAGTTGCCCTCCACCAAAATTACCTTGTTGATATGAAAATCTTTGATAAAACCCAATTTCTATGACAACGCTTATCTCCTCATCCATATCCTTGGAGAAACTTGTCTCAATAAGGAAACCGCAGTGATTTAACTTCTTGCTTTGTGTCAGGATTAGGATCTTGGGAGATTGTCAATTACTATGTACTATATTCATAAACTACTTTAGAGCTCACATCGATTTCTTCATTGTAATAAATAAGATGCCAAGCCCACATATATTGCTTTTCTTCGAGTACAATTCGTAATTTCTTCAATTTCTATTTCCCTAGTTCTGGGCCATGACAATATAGAATTCCACGCATGGAGCAATGCAGGCACCATTTTTCCAACAACCAGTCTAGCCCCCCATTCCACCTCTCCCATACCCCACCCCCTCTGCATCTCCTCCTCCCTCCACTTTATTATTTATTTTAAGAAGTTAAATAAAAACATGGTTAAATTCTTTTATTTTCTGTTGCAAGAATTTAACAGGATCAACATTGAGCGGAAAAATTGGTGGAATTTGAGTCTGCAACTCTATCAACGGGTCTCACATACCTTCTGGATTACACGGCATCCATACATCTGCAAGCTCAAAGACAGCATCCGTCCAGTAAGTTGATCTGCAAGTTCCTTTCTCTGCTCAAGACTTCCATGTTCAAGAAACTGTAAATTGTAAACATGATTCTAACAATCAAGAGAGCCATCAATAGAAGTTAAAATTTCAAGCAAGATATTAAATGATACAAACAATATTCAAACTTAACGCACACAAATTTTAAGTGAATACCTTTTGAATGACATAGTTGCCAAAAACATCTGTTATTAGTTTTGAAGCATGTGGAAGAACTTCTTCAAAAACAGATCCCTTCTCTTCAAAACTGCAATGCTCCAGCTTCTGCTGAATAAACCGACTCCCATGTTGATCAACACTGAAATTAAGCATAAATGAAATCACATCACACAGGTGAAGAGAAAGAAAAGAACAACAGAAAAATTATTTTGGTTAATGCTTGCCTGAATTCAATAATACGCCCTGCAATATCAGAGAGTTCAAACTTTATAGGGTTACTGGATTTCAGTTCTTCAAGGAGAGAGTGCCTTTTGGATTCCTCAAAGCTGTTGAGTCCTTTCTTTCCTTGCCAACCGGAATACTGTCCTGCATTTCCAATTGAACCTTGAGGAAACCTCATTTCATTTCGCCAACCCCCATGATTCATTTCACCAACCAGAAATGATGGCGATAATGAACTAGGAAGAGGTGATGGTGTAAGTTGTGTCAAGGCATCTGAGTTAGTAGAACTTGGAAAATAACCAGAACTACTAGTTCCAACTTTTCTTGGACTTGGAATCCTCAGACTCCCATTTGGTGGAGGGTAAATCTTCGGATCACTCATATAAGAGGCAGCAGTTGGCTCTTTCTGTAAAGCAAAGGGTGCAACCTGGCTCCCAATAGCACCCGTTGGGCCCATTCGAGAATGAAATGCAGTGTTATATGCATTATCAAAAGGATGCACATAGCCCATCATATGATGGGGACCCAAAAAAGAATGTTGAAGCACTAATCCATGCTGACCATAAAATTTCCTTAGGTGCTGCAGATCACCTACAAGTGGCATACCTTCCCCAGCTGAAGTACCAGCAGTTCCACCACTAAAGCTTGGACCAGAAGCTACGTCAAATGGTAGAGGAACCACACCATGAGAAGAGTACGGAGCCATAAATGGAGGAAGGTGTGCTGAACTCAGAGCATATCCACCCATACTGTATTGAGGAGCAAACAATCCTGATGAATAAAAATTGGGGTAATATGGATTTCCTGATGTCATATAGGTTCCAGCCGTTGCATAAAAGGGAGGTGTGAGTCCAGGAGAATGCAATGGAGGCTGTACCTCAACAGAGGAGATATTGGGATGACTGTGGGGAACATTTTCCATAACACCATGAGAATGATTCGTTCCTTGAGATCTTACATGGGCCTGCATCCCCTGAACATGATAGTGAGAACCCCACTGTCCAGCCGAATGGTGTTGCATCATATTCCTCTTATTGGGCAGTGGCTCTCCTTGTTTGTTCCTCTCACTCTCCGCATTAGATGCTCTAGTTTTAGAGTCCATTCTGGAGGCATCTATTTGAAGGACACCATTTACTGCTGCATCATCCTTCAAACAAGAATCTTTATCATTTGATTCATTTTTTTCCAGTGATTGTGAGATCCCTCTCTTGTCAGGACAGCTTGAACTTGAAAGTGAGGTCACTAAAGTATTATTATTGGGTACTAACCCAACAGCATGAGCATCCAGAGCACAAGCCTCCAGACAAACATCAGTAGAGCCTGAATTTGGTTCCTGTAGCTTGGAAGTATCAACAGAAGAATTATGCAGTGGAATTGCATGGACATCAGAATCCAATGGCCCATCAACTGCTGCATGGCCTGACGAACGAGACTGACTATAAACTGGAGAAGGGGTGCGAGGAAAGTCTTCCTGCAAATCCACGAAAAAACGAAATAGAACAGGAAACTAAGGCTCACAAACAAGAATTTTGTCGTCACTTCACTGAAATTCCAAGGACTACCTAATTTAACACCAGAACTAACAATTAGCAAACAGTATAATCCCATGGTTAACTATGTTTAGCAGAAACTTTTGTCAGATTGCAAATGTATCCACTACTGTTCATACTGGGGCAAAACTGATCAAGAGTGACAAGTGATGATCAAAATTTATATCACCTGAACAAGCATATTTTTTATATCACCTGAACAAGCATATTTGAAAAAATATGAACAACTGAATAAGCTTTGGTCATTGATTGAGAATCATGAAAATCAATGCTACTTTCATTTAATTCTATACCTGTATTAGATCAACCAAACTTTTGTGACGGCTAGCCAAGTAAGTTGTGTTCTGTCCAGGCTTATGCGAAGTGCTATTTTCAGAAAAGTCACTGGAGCCCAGCTTAGGTGAAGTTTCATCCTCAGACTCCTCCCTATGAGTTGAAAGGCTGCCTCGAGACAAATGAAAGGATCCATTACCGCTATCATCTACAGAAGTCAAACTCCAACTATTGCCAAAAACACGCCTAGGGTGCTCTAGGCATTGATTCTCTTGTGAGCTAAGAACTGGAGAAAGTCTTGGATTTACATTGATGTTTGTGCTGTCAGATGCAACATTAGCTGGATCAGAGCAAAGCTGCTCCTCAGTCATGTGATCTCCAATCACACTACTTAAATTAGCAGAGCTTGAATTTGGACTAGTGTTTTGTTTTATTAGAAGGTTCTTGAGAGATGCAAGTGAACCTTCCATATTCGGTGGAGCACTACCACTTCTATTAGGAACTATTTCGGCTTGACCAAGAAATCTTTGCTCCTTTGAGAGTAATCTAGACTTCTCTGCAGCCACAGTTCTCAATGGAAATCCAAAAGCTGAAGTATCCTTGGAAGAGGGCCACTTTCTGCCGCTTTCCACCATTCTCACAGGGCTCTCAGTTGCCATCCTGTCTTCTGTACGTACTACTGCACCAGAGAAAATGTTTCTGCACAAGAGTGACCCAACTCAGGATTTCCTATGAAACAACTCAATGCCCGCTACTGTACTTTAACCAAATTGACAACGTTACTTATAAAGATATAGGAAATATCACGGTGATAAACCCCACAAATGCTGACAGGAAAAATAGATAATTAAAAAGGTGCAAAAGAAGCCAAAAAAAAATAAAAATCTAAAGGCATACAAAAAAGAGACATACACCACATATTCAGCAAAAGAAATTAAATGATCAATCACTGGCCAGTTCATATCAAACATAAGTTGAAGACTTATTAGATAATATTGCACTATGTTATATTTCTTGGGTGGCCAGAGGTCCCCACGGGAAAAATTGAGTGACCAGTAGTAATGCCATAATGGCTCCCTCATTACTTAACCAGTAATGCCCATGTAACTAGTGGTTATCTTAATGACTAGGGCGATCTAAAACTTTATCGTTAAATCTGAGAGCACGGGCAAATACAAGTAACACTGAAACAAGTGTTTAGCACCAAGAACTTTAGATATACTGGTTTAGCTCTCAACAGTACATGACAAACTCAGTTAATAAACATTACCTTATTATGAAAATTTATAATAATTTGCTCTGCCATCAAGAATAGTCTCGATGCAGGTCAATGAATTAAAATACCTATACATATACTTATCCCAAGGACAAATCACCCTTAAGGTGCACACTGTTCATTTATTGGAGAATAAGGAAGTCACGAGGCTCACTTGTTTTAGGAGTCAGTTATTAAAGACTGACCTGTTGCTAAGCCCAACAGTTCATTGCAAGGGTGGATAGAAATAGATTCACATAATCCAGTGGAAGAGCCTCACTCTCAAAAAGATTTTAATTTAAATCTCCCAACTGGAAAACCGTGTTATTGAAAACTTAGTAGAACCAGGAAGGACAAATGAGACTTAGAAGAACTAGGAAAGATAGATGAGAAAACAAGAAAATTTTTAGCGAATTATTTAAACAAATAAGACGTACAGCGGAAGGCGATCTGCACTTTAAGATGATAAGCAGGGCTGCAGAGAGACCTGTCCACCAGGGCTGCAGAGAGACCTGTCCACCAGGGCAATCGCCGAAAGTTAATCGACTCTTTAATCCTTGGAACTCTCAGAACCAGAAAGGTTAACTACGTTTTCAGCAATCTCCTTATGATCATAACAATTGGTTTTTGTTTAGCTTACAACTAAAACGCTTGTTGCATATCATTCCGAACTCACAAACACAAAGGAGAAAGTCAAACTTCAGTTTAACATTCTAAACATAACGCGGTCGGATAACATTTTTCTATAATCTCACCCTCCACTTTTAACCCAAAAACAAAAAAACAAAAAAAAAAGAAGAAAGGAAAGAAGAAAAAACGATGGTCAACTCGAAAGCCAAGTTCATTAGGACTCTAGAAAACCCATTAATCATAAAGCTGCAACCATGAACCCCATACTGGTATTCACCGATAACTCAAACCCAAGAGGTAAAATTTAAAAAAGACGTGATTACAAAATACTAAACAAGCTAAGACAAAACGAAAAGGCAGAAAAACAATGATAAGCGAAAAAGAAAAAGAAAAAATTCTCGAACTTTCACGGAGGGCGTGGAGCAGTTAAGAGTCTCACCAGGAAACAACATCAGCCCTTCAAGTTTGGAGCAGACACCAAGCCTGATGGGTGCTCCTTAGAGTTGTGGAAACACGACATGAAAACGTTTAGAAAGAGAAAGTCTTTGAGCGTGGGAGAGAGATTCCGCTGGTTTCGGAGACACAAAAAGAAACAAAAGCACAAACTTGTTTGCGAGAAACACTACTGTGATGCTCGAGTTGTTGAAGCTTTGAAACTACTTTCCTGCTTCTTCTTCTTTCTTTTTTTTTTTTTTTGTTTTTTAGTTGTTAAATATTTATTTTCCAAAAGTAATTTATGGGTGCAGATGCTACATAATGCCACCCAAATGCTATATCCGCGGTATGGAGTTATCCATACGTTTGGGTATTTCAGACATTTCACCCCAGCCGTACTTTTGTAATTCTACGAATCAACAACGCATCTGCGTTTGACACACGTCCACTCTGATTTGTTCCAAATTATTGTCCCAACACGTGGTATTGACTTTGGATGTAGTGTTCTGATCGCTAAGGACGTGTTTGTTAACAACCAAACATGCTCGCCTCCGTTTTACCAATTCCAGCATTTAAGGAAGACATAATAGCAATAGATATGAACAAAATAGCATGATAAATCGTTTTTAAGACAATTAAAAATGATTTTCCTTTGCTTATTTTCACCCCAACAACAAAAAAAAAAAAAAAAAAAAAAGGAAAAAGGAGGAAAAAAAACTGGAAGTGGCCAGCCAAACGCTACTCAACGTGGGTCCCTAGGCGTCTCCTTGGCAAAGATCTTCCCCCACGACAACCCCTGTAGCCCGTCAAGATAGTTTTCTCTTTTTGTGGAAGATACGTGTACGAATTTACAAAAATTACCCAGGAACAGGGTAGCGGTGCTCAAGAAAGCTGCTTGCTTATGATGAGGGCTAACCTTATTGTATCCTTTATGGAATAATTTATAGTTTCCGGGAGAATAAAGCCGGTGAAAACGTAATCAGAAAGTAAAAGAAACTGCTGAAGTGGCTGCATCCTCGCCGTCGGATGAAACTTTTCACCGGCTCTGGTCAACGCTTGACTAGTCATATTTCTACTTTTTACTTGGGAAAAATTAAGCAGTCCACTCCTTTTGCAGATGGATTGTAAGAGTATAGCCTTCTTTTCACTTTTTCAGAGACAGATGTATGAGCTCCTTGTATTCTTCCTCTGGTTTTCTTCAACTTAGTTTGAGGGTCATGGCTTTTGACCACTTTAGAATGGGTCTCTGTAAAACTCAATTATTGGGAATGATGTTTCGTCGTAAGGTCTAAGATCAGCAGAAACACCTTTTCTCTCAACTGTTGACATCCCTTGTTTAGATATACAAGTTGCTGGAAATATGGAACACGCTGTGCATAATAATACCTATCTTTTTCAAGGTGTTTGGCGTGCGTGGATAATAAATATTGAGGGTATGAGTTGCTGATTGAAGATTGCTTGTGAAAATAAACAAAATTTTGGGTAGAGCTTCAAACCCTTCATCATCTTCCTTTTTTGATTCATGTCAAAGTTCTAAATTGTCTTTTTGTATGTTGCAAGTGATTTTGTCACTGCAATGCCATTTTAGCATTAACGACAAACTTAACTCTGTGTTTGGTGTCCAACCTTGAGATTTGCCTGGAATATTGTGAACAGTAGGTACCCTTGCATTTAGGTGGCCATTGACTTTATTTTTTATCCTCTATGGTCTGTGGTGGTGGTTAAACCCATGGGATCTTGGATTGGCTTGTTACTGAGACTCCAATTCTCCAAATTTTGAAGGGACTCCTTGAAGCAAATCACTGCTCTTTGAGGTGCTTAACATTTTGCATGCAGAAGCGATGGCCTCTGCTGATAAGCTTCCATCTCCAAAGTCCAAACAAAAGAAAGAACCGCCCAATAAGTTAAAAAAGGAAAACGAACAGCAAGAACAACAAAAGGTGAAAACTTCAACAGATGTGTAGAAGGTTCCCTTTCCATTTTCAACCAATCTAACCCATCTTATTTTGACGTATGTTTTGGGAAGATCTGAAGCATTACCCACAAACAGGTAGGACAAGTGTCTTGGTGTATGCCACGCTTAAATTTTAATGACAGTTCTAGAGAATGGACATTATACAAATCCTTTCTCTTGGGCAAGAACTCTCTCTCGCCTTTTATGGCTACAACTCACGTGTGGAGAGATGAAATGATGTAAAGACAAGAAACAACTACAGAAGAAGCGCCAAGGAGGGGGGCTTAGGTTGTTTGGACGCCGAAGTCGAAGGTTGTTCGGATTTGGGGAGAGGTACATGTATACATTTGGGCGGACACTGCACGAAGAAGATGCTGCTAAAACTGAAGTTATGGAACATTCTCAAGACTTGGGGAGCCTTATTACTCGTGATTATGGTAATACATTTTTACAGGAACAGATGACACAAACACTCCCTGACATGTCTGAAAACAGAGAGACAGACACGAAAAAGAAGAACCAAATAGAATATCCTGTTAGTTCATGCAACTGAGAAATCATAAGTAATTCTTTCTACCCGAGGGTTTTAACTTTAATGGCATCCATTTACTTAGATGGTCAGCTCCCACCGTCAGAGACCTTCATCATCTCTTCCCCCATAAAGTTAAATGGAAAACTCAAGCTCTGCGTGGAAAGCGTGTCTGCAGCTTTTATTGATGGAACGGGTCCGCAGGTCCACTCGTTCCATAAATGATTACCGACCCATGTCCTCCTGTGGGAGACAGACGAACTACAGGAAGAAGACTGCCCGGAAGAGATCAAATTATTCTTATCTTTGTTCATAATAGGGTCAACACATTAACAAGGTCAAATGAAGGCGACTCGGTTTTTTTTCAGCCGACACCTTGGGCAATTGGGCTGCCACGGTGACTTACAAACTGTCTGCTTCCCACATCTACCTCTTCTCTGATGTCTCTAATAAAGAGAAGAATTACAGAGCCAATACCCATTTGTCAACCGATTCCACCATCTCCCGAAAAAGGTCAAATTTTGTCTTAGACATAGATGACGATGAAAACAGGCTGGAATGTCCTGGTAAACATTATGTTCAAGTAGAAGAAAATCATCCGATGAAGAGAGTTCAATTTGTTCTTTTTTTTTTCTTTCTTTTGTTAAAATTGAAACACCCTCAACGTGCAAGACATTGCACAACATTATTTTATGTGCTTGATGTCCTTCTTAAAGCCTTACGTATGCACTTACAATCTTTTAATTCTACACCCCAACTTTCTCATATAGTCCATCTAAGGGTGTTTTGAATAAAATGCATATCGTTTGCAAGCTTTCATCTATCATGGGAGGGAAAGACTAATGATAGAAAACCACAAAAAATATACATGAGGTCGCTACAGGAACTGTCCACAACCTAAAAGACCAATATGGTTAACAAAATAACATACAGCATAGAGCCTTCTCCACAAGCTCAAACTATATGTAGCATATCGGCATTCATACTAGGAGAAGAAGAGAACTACTTGCAGCATTAACAAAGAACTAAAGGAGAAGGTTCACCTGCAGGCAACCACCCAACAATTACCTGCTTTTTTTTTTCCCTAATCTTCCCTAACACCTACTATTAACAAGGGAAAAGGATGGGAGAGGGATCTCTTTGCAGCTTGCCATCTGATAGATCAAGTTTCTTCATCTTTTCTTCACACCATAATAACTGCTCTTTGGTGATCCTTCCCATTCTGAGAACCCTAGATAAGACTTTCACATCAATTAGACTCAATAATAGCTGAATATCTTCCTCTGTTTGGGGCCAGGATTTCTTCTTCCAGCCTTTTCCCCTCTTACGCAGTTCCTTCAGTTTCATCCCCTTCTGCAGTTTCAAGCATACAGTTAACAACATGATCCAGTAATCAAAGGTTTAAGTAGGTAAAGTCAGAACAGCATGATTGGATGACAAACAAAGGACCAGGATAGTTGTTCCTTATATACATGGCTGTCATCAAATAATAATATACACGTTACATATATGTATGCAAACAGAGAGGAGAGAGAATCTTGTAGCAGATTCCTGTAGTGCGACACAATCATTAGCACACTAATCTTTTTCCAAACTCCATCGCCGAACAATTCCCAAAGCCCTGCACATGTTTCAACTCCAAAATGAACCTGCTTCTAATGAATTTAAACATATCTTATTAACATGCAATAGGTTTCTATTTAGATCTGCTGATTCGTGACAAAATGTTTTTACATGAACTTGTCAATGTTTAATCTTTTTGTAGTGGGTCAATATTAGGACTGCGATACAATAAGAAATATATAATCATAACAATGAGGTCAACTGAACATAACTGGTGCAAATAAAAATTAAAGGTCACATGGTTGAAAACTACCAATTTTATCGTTTTACAGATAATTAGTGAGCTTTATCAAGCCTTTTTTGGTAGATTACCCTTGCCATACGGGACAAATACCATTCATTGTAAGCAACTGAACATTTGAACACCACGAGCCAAGGTTGTAATTGGCAACCCCAAGAAACAATAAATCTGGCGAACGCACCAAAAGCATCAAGTGACATCAGTACATCAACTACTTCATACAGTCGGCATAAGATATAAACATTTTATAAGATCTTATAAATGGGAAAAAATGAATCACTTGCCAAGTCTAAAATGCTCACTCATAGTTCAACACAACATAGAACATACAATTCACGTTACTGCATACTGCAATACTAAGTCACAGACAAAAGCGTGGCCAATACCCTAAAAGAATCCAAACACTATTGGATTCCCATTCAAAGACTTAATTAAGCACAAGTCACTTAAGTCTAACTCCATGGGTTGGTCTTAATGGAAAATCTCTGAAAGAATTTAAGTTAATAGAGAAGACGACAAGTTTATAATTAGTTTTATCTGATTAGAAATGTTCAGAGGGTATCATTGAAAATCTTCCTTACTGAAATCAATCCAAGTGATAAAATGACAAAGGAACACTTCAGTTAACTCTTTCAGTCAAATACAAGGCAAAATACCCTCAGTCCCCACTCTTTAAACACTCTTAAACAGAAGTAACTAGTGGGGGGAAAGAGGGACATGCTTGGTACGCATATCTATTCTTCATTTTCTACACAGTTCTGCTTTGTAAACCAACTATTATATCAATTTGACCAAAATCAAGTTGAAACATCATCCAAAAAATATTCTAGGCACGTTGTGAACT
The DNA here is from genome assembly GCA_028551485.1 of Casuarina cunninghamiana. Lineage (NCBI taxonomy): Eukaryota > Viridiplantae > Streptophyta > Magnoliopsida > Fagales > Casuarinaceae > Casuarina > Casuarina cunninghamiana. The sequence goes on from CM052364.1 coordinate 8,735,439, forward strand.
CTGTGATATTCAAATGACATGCAGAATAATCGTGTTACTAACTGGTGCAGAAGGAAAGTTTACAAGAATATAGAGCCCACAGAACAAGAATTTATGGACTGAACAAAGGCTGGAAAAGCTTTTGTGAATCCCAAAAAAGAAACAGCAGATTAGTTATTAACACTGGTTAGATATCACAGGATTAGGCAAGTTTAATGGGTAAAAGAAGTTTCTTGCACTTAAGTACTGAGAAGACTTGGTTAACTTCTATGTCAAATAAAGATGCTAGCCAGGAGAGTTGAAAAACAAGATACACCATAGGACCTCACCTTCTCAAGAGAAGACTGAACCTGTTGAAGAGGGCTGGCAATCTGATTCTGGTTTCCAAAGAGGCGAAGAACCCCACTTGATTTTTTCTTTTCCAACTTCGTAAACATGTGGAAAGTAAGGATTGAACCCTCAACAACCTTAATGAGATCAGGAGCAAGAACCTTAAGATCTGATTCTTCTTCCTCCATCACTTCTTTATCTGAACCTGAAACCGATAATTGAGCTAAATTACTCAACAGCACAACATCACAGTCAAAGAATCCAATGGAAAGTCCATGTTCATTGCGTAATGTACTTATCTGCTGCAACAGGTAAACATGGTCAGTTACCACATAGAAAGAGAGACAGAAATCTTCAGTTCACATCATGCTCCCCACTTGCTATGATCGGAGGAGTTCTACAGATAAATACACAAGAATTACCTTCTATATTAGGAATCTGGAGCAGTTTAGGCAAAAGCTTCCTTGATCGAGCATAAATTTCTGCCCTCAAACCCTCCTCAAAGGGTTCATTCTCGATGAACCTTTGTAATAGAACCTGGAATTGTTGAAACTGCTGAGCGCTACAGTTATAACAGATCGGATTATCAGGTTGGCACACAATTTTCTGACTCAGTTGAGTGTATTGACAGTGAAGTGCTTCCCAAGTCAAGCAGATTTGAGCTACATATGCTGTTTCAATGTCTTGGTACGGGTCATGACCAGGCTGCTGAAGACATTCAGTTTCATCATCGGGTTCTTCAATCTTCTTCAAAGAAAGACAGCGAAGAGGGGAAGTAAGTTTCTTAGATGCAGATCTTGGTGATGGAGTTGCAGGGGCTTGGAACCCTGGAAGACAACCTTTATTTGTGAGATTGGTTCAAAAAATGCATCATCACAGGACACCCAACATAGGCGCGCAGAAAAGAAATTCAGCTAAAAGACGAATATGGTTGATGAACAGAAGAATAAGCAAAGACCTGTAAACATCAAAGCACATAGATCAGCATGTCCAGGCACCAGAAGCAAGCACCAGGCCCTTTTTTATAATTTTTAATTTCTTATATATCCATAGAAAAGTGAAGATCTAATTTTGGTCTCTATTTCACAGTAAATAGCCAGGAAACCAAAAAGGTACTTCACTTCCTAAATCTGTTGCGAAAACACATTTCAGATGTTCTACTTCGTGTCCCTCTTGCTATTGCTTGAGATTTGAAACTGCAATGGCCCCAATAAAATCCAGCTTAAACATTGGAGGATAAATCAAGCACCTTTCAGTAAATCGAAAATCTTGCACGACAGTGATACCAATCATGACTAAGCAATAGTACGACTGCAAACTTAATTGGGTTTCATTCAACTGGAACCTGAGCTCAGTCCAAACTCATAGGAATTCAAGTCAATCGAGCTTCAAATAATTGACTTTTATAGTCAGCTGAGGTCGTCAATTCTATATATACATGTATATCATATGAATTTTCAACCGACCTAACATATTTCGACCTCCCTCATAGCACCTTCAGGGTGAGTGAGAATATCTTAGGTAACGTGGATACCGAAGGAACAATAGAGATTCACTATTATAACAACAAAAGTCAACAGTGGAAGCAGACATATACTAAGATACGTACTATCTGTCAAAGCAAGCTACCTTTGCTAACTTCATCAAGCATCTGCGTGCTCATCCGATCGAAGAACAGCATCCTCTCGCAGTACTTGTCATAAACAGCATCAAATCCAGACCACCACTGCCGAGCTTCTGCTTCCACATCCTTCCACTCACTGGAGCTTGTCTCACCCTCCTCTTCGTCCTCTTCAGCTTCTGCACATGAATCTTCTTCGGGAATCAACACCATGAAACTGTTTTTTCTCAGTTCTTTCAACCTCCTCTTCACCTCGTTCAAGATAAAATCGTCGTCATCATCCTCAGCTTCAGCAACAGGATCTGCATTAGCTGATTTACTCAAATCATTATCACCATTCTCATTCTTTGGTTCCTCAGGCGCTGGAATCGACTTATCCTCTAAGTCTTTTTCTGGCTCAGGTTTGTGGGCCTTTCTGAATTTTTTGACTCTAAAGAAGTCCATCCTCAGCTACCGTTTCTTCGTTGATAAGCTTTTCTGATACCAAAAACAGATAACAGATAACAACTCCTTTTTATCGCAACCGTTTAATCGAATAAATGGAAGATCCTGCAGTCAAATCTCCCTGACATGTATACATATATAAGCAGCAAACAGCACCCCGAAGTCTTTCATGAAAAGTCGGCGACGCGCCCCTTAAACCCAGAATCTGACATGCAATAAACCTTCAAAACCAAATCCCATCAAAATTTATCCTGTTACAGAACAGCAGAAAAAAAACCATCTTTCAAGCTTAAATTAGTTTCAGCTCACTTTCTTTTCACAAAGATGGGAGCAGACAACCCAGAAACTGCAGCCTGCTCAGAATAGCAAAAGAACTAATTGGCTTTTTACCTCAAAAACTCAAACCCAGCACCTTAATTCGCCAAAAAAGCAAATAGAGAGGCCAGCGAAGTACATTTCTTTCACAATTAATCAAAATGTTAACCTTTTGAAGTTTCAAAGACTCAACTTAGATCATGCACTTACCTTGCAGCGAGCAATGAAACTGCACTTACAGAGACCAGATAACCTGGCAACTTCACAAGGACTAGCAGATTCCGTTCAACATTTCGTTTCTCAACCAAAACCCACAACAATCAGTACAAAAGCCACCACCTTTAGTGACCAAGAGGATTCGGGGATCCCTTTTGACCGCTTGGCAGCTGAAAAAGCAACTCTGGAACAGTATAACCGTAAACCAAACAATACCCAATGAGAACCCTTTAAACAGCCTCCCGCAAAATATGCCGGTTTCCTCTGCTCCTCAACCCGCAAAAGCACATTTCTACAGGTCTTCCCACCCTAAATCTACCCACAAAAAGAAAAGAAACGAAAAGAAAAACAATGTCATTAAATCTGAGAAAATCAAGAAAACTGTCGGCAATGTGACATCCTACAGACCCTGAATCTTAAGTAGAAGTAGAAAAAGAAGGAGTTTACTTTGTAAACGAAAACGCAGAGGTAGAGGAAGAGCTCAGAGAGACTGCAGCCTGCTCAGAATAGCAAAAGAACTAATTGGCTTTTTACCTCAAAAACTCAAACCCAGCACCTTAATTCGCCAAAAAAGCAAATAGAGAGGCCAGTGAAGTACATTTCTTTCACAATTAATCAAAATGTTAACCTTTTGAAGTTTCAAAGACTCAACTTAGATCATGCACTTACCTTGCAGCGAGCAATGAAACTGCACTTACAGAGACCAGATAACCTAGCAACTTCACAAGGACTAGCAGATTCCGTTCAACATTTCGTTTCTCAACCAAAACCCACAACAATCAGTACAAAAGCCACCACCTTTAGTGACCAAGAGGATTCGGGGATCCCTTTTGACCGCTTGGCAGCTGAAAAAGCAACTCTGGAACAGCATAACCGTAAACCAAACAATACCCAATGAGAACCCTTTAAACAGCCTCCCGCAATATATGCCGGTTTCCTCTGCTCCTCAACCCGCAAAAGCACATTTCTACAGGTCTTCCCACCCTAAATCTACCCACAAAAAGAAAAGAAACGAAAAGAAAAACAATGTCATTAAATCTGAGAAAATCAAGAAAACTGTCGGCAATGTGACATCCTGCAGACCCTGAATCTTAAGTAGAAGTAGAAAAAGAAGAAGAAGGAGTTTACTTTGTAAACGAAAACGCAGAGGTAGAGGAAGAGCTCAGAGAGACTGACACTATTGCCAGTGAGAGAACAGTGAACTGGTGGCATACAAGAAAATGCCTAAGCTCCTCTATAAAGTTTATTTTCCCGGGTAGCAAATCGTTCTGGTCTCCGTTTCCGGCCAAAGCTGGTCCGCAATCCGTCAAATTTATTGTCTGTTCTCCCGGTATCGGAAATCGAAATTATAAATTAGTTATTAATTGAACTGTTGGATCTTTTTGGTAAATGGCGGATTTGGTAGCACGAAACCCCAATTAGAAATCAGAACAGGGGAGGGACGGACTCCTCGTACAGAGAATATTGTCAGAAAGAAGCACGACCATTACAGGAAAGACGCGCTAAAGCGTGTTTTGATTTCTGTTGCGCATGTCGCCGAGATGACGGTATTGCCCTCCCCCCGTAAATGCCGGAAAAGACAATCATGACCCTCCCCGTCGGTTACTTGATGGAAGAAAACAGGACGAAAGCAAAAGCTGCAGGCTCAGCAGGCTAGAAAAATAAACAGGAAACGAAATCTCTAGATGCTCGCTGAATTATTAATTCCACCGGTGAAGCCGATCTACGACTAAATTAAATCTCGAACGACTTACTCTGCAATCTCGCAGAGAGGAATCTGACAGGAAAACTGTAGATCTGTAGAGAAAAATATTAAACTTTTATGCAATCTGCAGGGCACCAGCAGAGTCCAAGTTTGGGCCAGGGACTCTGTACACAAATCGTACTCGAGTGCCCATCTGGTTCTTCCATGGGACACTACTTTCTTGCTTATCAGCTAATTTAGGAGCCAAATGAGAAATATACAGTTTCTTTATTCTCTTGCATTGCAGAGGGATATTCACATCTTAGCAACAGTTACAGTCATATTTGTACAAGTACTTGCATTACAATGGTGTACTAGTAACCCAACCAAGCAGATGGTATTGGCTGGAACTTGTTCTTGGCACATGCTAACACGTCATAATAATCCACATGACTGAAGCAGTCACGGAAATCAGTGAAGAGCTTTTCAAACACCCTCCATTGTACTTTGGGTGATCTTGAGTACGGATATGGAAGAAAAACCTGCAAAAAGTGGGAAAAGCGGAACATCAACTTCTTAATGCAATCTTCCAGTAAGCCTAGTGTAGTTTTGTTGGGTATAATTAGTTTGAAGCTTACATCATCCTCCTGTGCGAGTCTCCTAAGCAAGCAAAATGTGTGCTCATTTTCCTCCAAACGGTCAAGAACAGCAAGCCAGATCTGTGAAGCGAGCTCATGGGCCATGTCACTTGATTTGCCACAAGAAATAAATTGATCTGCCAGAACACCAATTAAGTAAGATGTAGTCTGTGGATATTGAGAACATCAGGTTGTGGAAGAAATCACCAGAAAACTAAGGACTGCTGAATCAATTACTTGAGACAAAGGTTTGCATTAAGAATGATAACCAGATCTCTCCTAAGATTTGGTCGGGAATATTTTTGGTTATACCGTACGTAACTCTCATCGACACCACGGGGAATATACATGGAGAATGGATTTGACAAGAGAAAGAAATGTAGCGTACACCTGATCCTTCTTCTTTGTTAATTAATATCATGCATCAAATCCACATTCTGGTTCGTCCAAGGTGCAATCCATACAATATGTCTTCAGATCCCTCCAGATTTTTCACATACAGTGATGAAGAATTTAATCATAAGTTTCAAGAGGTTTGTGGAAGGAAACTCCTATGGAGATCTTAAATCAATTACAAAGTAGAGCTCAAGAGAGCTAAATATATCCATTGAAAAAGATCTTTTTTACTTAAGTTTTCCTGAGAGTATTACTTTTAACTATTTCTTTATTCCCAAAACTCAAAAACGTCATGGTCAAGGTTTGGCTTTCAATGAAACAATCTCCAGACCTGGAATCAAATGATCTTCTCAAGCAAACAAATTAGAGAATTCAGGTTTTTGACCTCCAAAGGATCAACTTCCAGGAATCTAAGCCACTCATTTTCCAAATTATTGTCAAGTCTTCCATGAAGCATGACATGATCCATTAAAATTAAACTTCGTCCTAAACTTGATGCATTTCCCTAAAGACCATGCCAACACATCTTGGTTCTAATTCAATGCAATTCCATCACGACGAATATGTCAAAAGGGCTACTGCTGTGAAGTCACACAGAAAAAAAAAAAATTGATGACATGTCTAATAACGCAGAAGCAAGCACTGGCCTTTAATAACCACATATGATCTTCTATCCAAGAGATGAGAGACGGGAATTGTCACTCCACTAAACTCATAAATAAAGATAAATTCTTAATTCAGTTATAATAAGGGTTACAAGCAAGAAAAAAGAGTAAGTGAGAGAAAACAACACACCGATCATGGTTCCATGAAGTATCCCTGAAGGAGGTGGCATGGTAGAAAGCTCAAGTTGCTCTTTCAAATATAAATAAGTGTGCCCAACAAGCTCGTCTATTTCACCTTCCAGTGTAAAGATGTGCTTGCTAATGTATAAAGCCGTAAATCTCCTGGAGGCATTCAGCGAGACCATCAGAATGCTAGTAGCCTAAAGATAATATACTTTTAGTCGGTTACTTAAAAAATTTTTAAAAAAATCCTTAATAATATTGAAACCAGTAAAAGAGAGAATATGAGTTTTATATGAAAGGTCCATGGACAGAAAAAAATAATGCTCAAAAAAATAAAAATATAAAAAGAAAGAAAGATGAAGATGCAAGTGCACGACAGGCTGCAAAATCTGTGAGAGAGGAAAAACAATATGAGCACCATCAAACATATTGGAGAAATGTCTAAGCAGGACTAGCTTAAGGATCTGTAGTCAATACTGTCAATTTTAAGTTTTTGAGTTCGGCTGGTCCATGTTTGAGCTTTTATCTTGTGTGCTAATTTGTTAGCTTGGTAAAATTGAGTCTCTTAAAGTAACTTTAGAACCAAGTTTAGCTTGCAGGAGAAATTGGGTGCAGAGGATAGTCGACAGTAGCCTAAAAATTGTCTATCAATATTTATTGTATTTTGAATCTGTTGTACTCCATCTTCATACAGAAATCCAGTGTCCAATATCTGGTGCATAATAGAACAATATGCCAAATGCAAACCACACAACTAATGTAGCAAGCATAGCATATTTTAGAAGTAATTATTATGACAAAGAGACACTACAGATAATCACTGAACAAGAAAAGTCCATGTGCCCATATGATTAAACAGAACAGGTATCATTGCTTCTAGTATTGAAGAGAAAATATCCATCAAACTCCATACAAACCACGGGAAACAATCTTTGCATACTTTTTATGATAATCCTGAAATGACTATTTACAAAATAAATGCTGGTCCAACCAGAGACGGCCAAATTTTTGTTTAGAGAGGCAAAGAAAAAAAGAATCCAAGATATACTCAGTAAAGACATTACAATTATCATACTTCAACTCATTTTCAGTTATCATCTGCAGAAACCTCAACGAAACTTTGACCAGCTCTAGGAAGGATGTAAAGATAATAAAGCTTAAGCGTAAAGGTCTAAATGATTGTCCACAATCAATTCTAAGCTGTACTTCAAAATATCAGAAAGATCATTTACTTGAGAAGGTAACACTCGATTCCTATCAATTTGCTTAGCCTTTGTCCAAGCCATGAAAGCAAAAACTAAACATTCTTATAAGAATCCCAGAGAAATTAGCAACATATTAATAGGAACTAAGGGGCTGCAATTTACCTTCGGCTCAACCCTTGAGGGATAGGTCCAGGCCACCTTTTAGCTTGGCCAGCCAACGGATAAGTCTTGAGTAGGGCAGCTCGCCAAAAGCATTCTCCACGAAACAAATTGGCCCATTGCTTTTTTACACGAGATATTTGTGTCCAATCTGAGACAGGAATTCGAATGAAAATTTCTATCAGGAGATGATCGGGAAGCTTTTCAACTGAATTATCAACTGATGTTATTGTGTCATCATCACTGATACAGTTCTCTGTCATTAGAATTCTGCAGATCAAGAGACAAAGTGTCAAAAGCATTTTTTTTTTTCTTTGAAAAAATAAAATCTAGATCACATTTAGAAGAGAAGGGAGGAAATGCTAGGCATGACATCAAAGCGGAAGTTGGAGAATAATTTAAGAAGGAAAAAAAGAAGAATAAATAGGGCTCCTTTGTTTACCAAAATGCGACTTAGCCTTCAGCAAAAATAATTAATGCTGCCAAGGGTTCTTGAAAGTTCCACAAGAACAATTACATAACTAAGTTTCCTTTTGAAGTTTCCTCCTGAAAGCCATTTATATCAATGCTCTCAATTTAACTGAGCCTTGATTCCAGCCAATCGTATCAAGAAAATCCAGACCCAGCTCCAATTGAAACAAGAAAAGAAAAGGCAACTCTTGGCATTACAAAACTACCCCACCTAGAAAACTTTTGGCGGAATATCCAATAGTCAGTATTTTTTAAGAACTTTCCTTTCATTTCAATCAAATAGGTTAACATATTAAATGCAAAATAGATGAACCCCATACTGTAAAAGATCTCAAATTAAGCTGGCAAATATCAGATTGAATTTAAGAACTTCTTTCTTTGTTTGGTCTGACTATGATGGAGGAAACTCTTCAAGGCGAGAGTAAAATCACAGAAAGCCGAACTAAAATGACCTCGGTTGTAACTAAATATAAAAGTCAAATGCCGACAGGCCTGACTTTGAACAGAAACAAGAAAACCCCAGCTTTTGTTTGATCAATATCAATCCAAATTGACACTTTTCGATCGAGATACCCAAGCATTCACCAGCACAAGAACAACCCGCAAGAGTAGCAAAATCCAAAGGACAGAAACAAGTATTGGAATCACACGGGAAAGCGGAAAAACCAATAAGTCATCAAAACAGCACAGGAATCTCACCCAAGAAGAAAAAAGAGATATCTATTCCCCTCGCGGAGAAACCAAATCAAATTCTTACGAACTATATATAGCCCAAATCGAATTCAAATGCGAAAAACAACCCGGTAGAAGAATTATGAAGTCGAAACGTAACTGAAAACAAAATTTAAACTACGCACCAGAGGGAAAGTGGGAATAGCCTTGCGTTTTCAGCTTAGAGTTTTGGAAGGGAAGGAAACAAGTCGGAGCTCAGCGTCTCGAACGTGGTGTGCCTATTTGTGGCTCGTACTTTTCTTGTTGTTATCTATTTATTTTTGAGGTATTTTTGTTCCGATTGGCTGTCTTTTCTTCCGATGGGGACAATGGGTCATAATCTTAATAAGTGAATTTGAAAATATGTTCTCAGAAGACAAGACATTTTTGTCCGTAGAAAATGTAGAAATCACTGAAATAAAATAACAAAGGAAACAAGGCAAGTTGAACCTGTGAAGTCAAATACAAATCCTCTCCATCATATTTAACTAAATTATGTGTAAAAAATCCTCTTAATGTTTTTTTATATTGTAAAGAGTATTTAAAACATATGCCAAAACTTACGACATCTTCGAGCAATTGACTGTAGTTTTCTGTAATGAGAGACCGTCTTGAAGTTTCTGACCATAGCATGCAGGTGGCCAGGACAACGTGTCTTAGTGAACAGAGTACGATATTGTCAGCAGCTTGAACGGGGCTTCGGTCGTTGTTACAAGTAATGAGCTAGTAAGTTGACGTACATCTGTACTGTATAACAGCCATCGTGACTAGAAAAGCTCAGTAAGTAGTAGTAGCAGGGACTGTGTATAGCAGCAGACCCTTCCCTGTCACGCCAAGAAACGAGACAATCACCTCGAAGAAGGCAAAAGCCTTCCGTGAACCTACCAGCCATGGGGTCTCTCGTCGCAAATCACATCAAATGAACTCACAAAGGACTGGCCAGGTGTAAACGAAAACGTACTCCTTTGCAACCTCTCTGAAAATAGCTTCAACTGCATGTGAGAAACGAATAAAGTGAACCGAGGTACAAGAGTGATGTTTTGCCAAATAGGGTTGGAATGAACCTCGTGAAAGGACTGAAGCCGAACAACATGGCTGATGCTTCCACATTTGCCTAATCGATTGGCGATGGTGTTCCTATAATGGCCCCTACCTCCTCACAGCGGCAGGTGTTTAGAGCAAAACACTAGGCAATTGCCTAGTGTCCACCAAACTTGTTGGCGACTCAAGCTATGAGTTTTGGAGCGGCAGAATGTAAGACAACACTTTTAGCCCGGAATAAGTTTGGTTTCATCAATGGCAGCCTTCCCCGGCTGATCAGTGATAGCAAGCTCAAGCACCAATGGGACTATGTCGCTCCGTCTATCTCTTGACGCTAGTTTCCGAAATCCCAAGGGTGAGCAAAGTTTGGTCTGTTTTGCAAGGTCGTTCGACATAATCACTGGGGCTCAGATTTACAACCTTAAGTAAGCCTTGAAAACGAGCTTAAACTGACTAGAGGAGGAGACTTAACGGCATTTTATGGTCGGTTGAAAGATTTATGGGACTAATTGAAAACTCAAGAAGCCCCAGTGCGCAGTTGGTTTGGAAACTGCACCTGTGAGGTGAACGGTGTGCTAATGGGAAGGGATCAAGAGATAAAAACGTGAAAATTCTTGCTTATATTGTTGAAAGACCACCAAAATCTTCACACAAACATGATGTTTCAGGAGAAATTGCTCTCATTGCACAAAAAATATGCCTTGGCAAAGCAAGACTTAGGCTAGCATGCAGGGTCTGGGGAAGTGCAAGGCCGTGACGGCTCAGCCTGTTCAGCATTCCTGCATCACGGGCCTGGCGTCGCCTAGTTCGGAAATCCGAACATGCAACGAGCTTACCTGAACCCAGTCTGGCTGGGTGGGGGCGTTGGGGATGGACGTAGCAATTGGACTTATTATTGGGCTAACGTGTCAGCTTGTCCTAGGCCCAGTGACACTACTGTACCTACTCACATTGCAAGGAAAAGAGGCAACACCAAGAATGTTTGCTACTCATTAGTGGGTTATCCCTCATGATAGAAGTCCAAGCCCAAAGGAAACAACAGAAATCAAGAGATAATGAGCTTGTAGCCCATAATGCATCCATAGACCAATAAGCAGATTGCCCAGCACTGGTTATGAGCAGGCCCAAAGAAGACATTACTTATCAGCAAGCCCAAAGAAGACTTACTTATCAGCAAGCCCAAGGAGGCCTTGTTTCTTGTCATACTCTTAATGCTAAATCATATCTATTTACCCCCTTTGGTAGGAAAAATTCACGGAGGAGTTCCTAAGCCTAGCTTGAGCTTAGAATAGTTTCAGCAATATTTGAGTTTCGTAAGTTAGAAACAAAATCATGTTGCAAATTATGCAAGTATGGCCCCTCCCATCTCTTCTTCATACCGCTTGGGTTATTAATTCAGGAACTAGTAATTATATCATTTATGATTTGACTCTTATGCATTTTCATTATCATGTATATTATTATTTTTTCATAAAATTATTTGATGGATTATGTAGGCATATCAAATGCATTGGAGCTATAAGCCCAACTCAAAAATCAAGCTCAACCATATTTTATATGTTCCCCAATTTAAATAAAACGTTATATCCGTACATTGACTACATTGACTTTAAAAAGATAATAATTACATTGTTTACCTTTTGGATGGTTTTTGTATATTTTAGTATTGTTTGACTTAAGAATTGATCAAGTTAGGCACGATTGAAGACATGCTTTAGTATTTTTCTTTCTTTCTTTTTTTTTCCCTAAGGATCTTATTTGTAGGGCGTTGAACATTTTCTAATCAAAGAAATCTTTTTTGTATTCTTAAGTAGGAATCTATTTGTAATTTGGTTTAATAATACTTATGACATTTGGTACAAAAGCTTGGTCATTCCTTTTTAAAATATTATTTTGTAAATGGAAAAATTGTCTTTTTTTGAAATTGCTTTATTTTATTTTATTTTATATGCCCATCTAGCAAAACAAATGCATATTGCATTTGTTCGCTAGTCATACTTCTAGTACAACTTTTTATCTAGTTTTGATAGATAATGTTTGAGGTCCTTATAGGATACTTACATATAATGGTGAATGTTAGTTTTTAATCATTATTGATGATTTTTCTTGTAAAACATGGACTTTTCTTCTTCATTCCAAAAGCCAATTTTTTTTTCCAAAATTTAATATTTTATTTTTATGATCCATACTTAATTCATCCAGCCATAAAATGCATCTACTTAGATAGTAAAATTGATTCTTTTTCTTTTTAGTAAAGAAATATTCCATTAGAGTTCTTATGTTTACATTCTACAATAAAATGGAAAAGTTGAGTGCAAATATCATTAGCTTATAGATGTGGTAGGGGCCTTGATGTTTCAAGTTCATATACTTTCCTATTACTAAGGTGAGTGTACTCTTATTGCCACCTATATTATTAGCTATGTACCTACCATCATTTTAAGGGGTGTCACCCCATGTAAGAGGTTATTTGGTAAGTCTTCTATCAAAGAACATTTTTCAGTTGTTGTTACACCCTCACATTAGATTAATGTTACAATTTTGACTACAATTGTTGCTCTTGTCCCCTATGTTCAAAATTCTTCTCCTAGTCTCCACTTCATCATGGTGTTTCTTCTAACAGTGTCATGGATGATCCATCTAATAGTACATAGGATGGAAAGAATGCTCCACGGTATAGTGCAATGATTGTTGAAGCTCTTTAAGCAATAAAAGGTACAAATGGATTTAATGTAGGTGCCATTGTCCGCTATATTAAGCAGAGCGCAAAGCATAACTTTGCTGAGCATACAAATTCAGCAGGTTGATTAGATATTGCCCTTGATTTCAATAAGTGTGTTGTTTTGGAGGAACTTCGAAAGTTGGAAGCTATAGTGGCCCAACCTTTAGTACTGCGTATTGTCATTAATTCTTTGAATGACAAGAAAGGGAGGCATGTGTCCTTTCCATGGGTGGCATACAAAGATTTCCTTGTATGTATCCCTTGAGTAGGATTTTCCATGTATTCAAATCCAGTAGAGTTTGTGATATGAGAAAGGCACCAAAGTCAACCACTTAATCATAATTGGTGGGTTTAAAGATTTAAAAAACAGCAAATGCCTTTAGGATATCATCAGTTTGGAAGGTCTGATCAAACCTTCTCAAACATTCTAAAGTAGTATGGCCATTTCTTTCCATAAATTTAACAAGTTTTTCGAGGACAATTATCAGCAATGAAAAGGTTACTTGTCCTTTCTTGATTATCTTGGTAGTTTGGTTTGTTTTGAGGGTGAAAGCCTTAAGCTAAAAGGTTGAAACCTTTTCCTTGCAAGTTATAAAAGACTATAGTCCTTCTTCCATGTTAAGCATTTTAACTACCTTGGTTACTTCTTTTGTGTTATGAAAGCTATTGAGTCACTTTGAGTAGGAGTAGCATGAGAGGAGTAGCTATTGAGATGAGACTTAAAGGCTTGAAATTAGGACACCACTTTGTTGAATAGTGTTATTTTTGGAGGTTGGAACATGGCATTCTTAAAATACTCATACTCTTAACCAAAACTTTCAAGTTAGCGGAAGGTCTTGGAAGGATCAATGACGAGCTTCCCAATTGAGCTAAGTTGATTGAGAAGACCTTTAAAGTCAATGAAAAAATTTGAGAGATATTTACCTTTGTGGAGGTTGTGAAGTTGAGACAGGAGGTCAAATTCATGAGCCTTTGTTTATTGAGCAAAGTTGTTGGCAGAGCATTCCATACTTGAGCTAATGTGTCATGTTCAAATTTGTGCCAAAGCACCTCTTCTAAGGAAGTGCTAATGATCCATAACTTTACCAGTGCATTCCTTTTTGTCCATGCATCATGATTGGGGTTTACCATTTCTTTTTCCTTAATAAAGTTAGTGGTAGAAGGACATAGGGTGGTACCATGACGAACCTAGTAACTTTCTAGGCATGAATGAATGACTTGACCTAGGTCATCTATGGAAGATAGTTATCTTGTTTTGTTTTTTATTAATAGCAGCTAGTTCCAAAATATTCAATTAGCATTACAAATAAAGCCTTTGTTTAAGCATTCATCTAGTCAAATTATCCATATAATTTTCTTGATTCCACACTAATGGAAAATACCTATTCTTAGACGAGTAAGAGATGCCCATATATAGGCATTAAGTCTAATTATTTTCTACAAGGTAACTTCCTTAAGGTTTACATGAGGACTTAGGTGTATTTGTAGTTAATGATCTGATCATCACTTTCTTTCTTTTTCTTAGAAACTTGCCCTTCCTTGATGCCATCTTCTTCATAGCAAACAACTTCAAGACTGGGGCAAGTATAGGTACAATGATCAAGTGAATAGGTTATGCACACTAAGGAAGAGTCTTCCAAGTCTTTATGGACACATATGTACTTCTTAAATGCAGATTTCACAAAGTCAATAGTAAGGCAACAAATGAAGGATGAATTCTCTATTCTTGAATGGTTTTGAATAGAAATGAATTGTTAGCAATTTCTCCTTTCACTTAAGGGATGAAAAGTAGTGCAATGCCAATTTCAAATCATTTTTTCTTTCTTGGTTGGGTAAAGGGGCTGTAAAAAGTTGAGTGTCAAACCTAAAATCTCTTTAGTCTCAAATGGCATGATCTCCAACTAAGTCACATGCATATTACAATTTGAAATCATCTTTAAAATGAAGAAATTATGTATTATTGGTTATTTTGAATAAGAAAGGACTTACTAACAACTTGTACTCCTTTCACATAAAGGTGAGAACTCATGCAATTCCAATTTGAAATTGTCTTTAAAATGAAAGAGGAACTTTTTATTCTCCAATACTTTTGAATAGAAATGGACTCACTAAATATTTTTACTCTTTCATGTATGCCGTCTGATTTGAGATTGACATTAAAATGAAAGAGAAATTCTCTATTCTTAACTATCTTTGAGTAGAAATTGATCAACTAATGATATGCATTTCTTAAATGTAAAAGGTTACAAATTATAGAATCTCAACTTTAAATTAAAAGAAGATTCTTGAATATTTTTTAATAAAAATGGACATACTAACCATTTGTATTCTTTTCACATAAGGGGTGAGAAGTTGTGCAATTCAATTTGAGACTGTCTTTAAAATGAAAGAGAATTTCTCTACTCTTAATTACCTTTGAGTAGAAATTGATCAACTAATGATATGCATTCCTTTCATGTAAAAAGTTAGAAATTACAAAATGTCAACTTTAAAATAAAAGAAGATTCTTGAATAGTTTTTAATAAAAATGGACATACTAACAATTTGTATTATTTTCACATAAAGGGTATGAAGTTGTGCAATCCTAATTTGAGATCATGTTTAAAATGAAAGAGAAATTCTCTATTCTTAACTACCTTTGGGTAGAAATTGACCAACTAACAATATGCATTCCTTTCATGTAAGAGGTGAGAATTTATAAAATGTCAACTTTAAATGAAAGAAGGTTCTTGAATATTTTTTTAATAGAAATAGACATTCTAACGATTTGTATTCTTTTCATGTAAGGGGTGAGAGGACGTGCAATTCCAATTTGAGATTGTGTTTAAAAATGAGAAATTCTCTATTCTTAGCTACCTTTGAGTGTAAATTGACCAACTAACAATATGCATTCCCTTCATGCAAAAGATGAGAAGTTATGGAATGTCAACTTCACAATGAAAGAAGATTCTTGAATATTTTTTCGTAAAAATGGACATATTAACAATTTGTATCATTTTCATATAAGGGTTAAGAAGTCAGGCAATTCTAATTTGAGATTGTGTTTAAAATGAAAGAATAAATCTCTATTCTTAACTACCTTCAAGTGGGAATTGACCAATTAACAATATGCATTTCTTTCATGTAAGAGATGATAAATCATGGAATGTAAACTTTAAAATGAAATAAGATGCTTGAATATTTTTTGATAGAAATAAACATACTAACAATTTGTATTCTTTTCACGTAAGGGGTGAAAAGTCATGCAATTCCACTTTGAGATCATATTTAAAATGAAAGAGATATTCTCTATTATTCAATAGTTTGAGTAGAAATGAACTTACCAATAATATATACTCCTAACATAAAGAGAAGAAGTTGTTCAATTCTAGTTTGAGATTGTCTTTAAAATGACAGAGGAATTGTCTATTATTGAAAAGTTTGCGTAGAAATGAACTTGCTAACAATGAATACTCCTTTTAGGTAAAGATAAGAAGTAGTTCAATTCCAATGTGAGATCATCTCTAAAGTGGAAGAGAAATTCTCTACTCTTCGAAAGTTTTGAGTAAAAATGGGCTTACTAAAAATGTTAACTCCTTTTGCGTGAAGGTGAGAAGTCGTGTCGCTCTAACTTACTAAACATGTGTGCTATTTTGACGCAAAGTTAAGAAGTCCAATTCTCTAAACATATCCACTCATTCATGGGGTGAAAAGTCAGTGCGACTCCAAGTCCTTTCCGATGCAGCGACACTCACCCTCCTCCAGGGTGGGGCCACCGCGTAGGGCATCCCTCCATGCATGTTTGGGAGGCCACACACCAGAGTGGCTCTGACCCTGTTGTCTCAGAAGCGATGCTGGACGACCGACCCGCTTATTAATACAGCAAAGATTTGTGGGGGAGCCTTCCATTATAGCGGAGGATGGTGGATGTTGATGCTGGGGGGGACCCATTGTGAGCTCCACCTCCTCAACTCATATTTTTCTACATGAAACAAAACGTTTTGTTGGTGTGGATGACATGGTAGCCAATGACGGGACAAAATCTTATTGGTTTTGCCCATAAACTATTTAATTTGAAAAACTAGATGTCATTATTTATCTTAACAAAGAAAAATTAAGAAACAAGATTACCATTTGATTTTTCTCCTAATCTTAATTCCCAGATTTTGTTTCATTATGGTTCCTCCAGGTGCGGTTACGTGAAATGATTTTTTTTGAAGTCAGAATGATTGGATCTCACTGGCGGGCTTGTAGGGATGGATAATAACAAGAGAAGTATTCTTCTGTTCAATCTTTGGTCGTTAATTCAAAGTTATAATTGCATGCTCCAAAAACTAATGAATCGACGTGGTGATAGTGACGCTTATATGATTGCATGGCATAGGGCTTCCCTCGATGATATCGCTTGAGCAATAAACCTATCTGGAGAAGCCGCGTGGTTGTATTTGTTGTTGACAATGAAGAGAATTTCTTCCTCTAGTCACACTCCAAATAGACGCTAGGAGTAGGGAGGAAAATGGTAAAATTTGTGGGGTTGGTGTACTAGCTTCTCATTTGGCTAATCCTTTATGAGATTTGTTTGAGTCTGATACAGTGCCGTTGGGGTCTATATATGCACGTCCCCAATCACCGTATCAAACCCATCAGCGAGCGATACTCCAACTTGTCCCTTCCCTAACTCTTATTTTCTCTCAAACATGGGAGCAGCCGCAGAGGGAGAGTTCGTTGTGAGCGTGAGCAGGAGAGAGGTGGTGGCTGCAGTGCTGCCATTGCAAGAGCATTGGCTGCCACTGTCCAACCTAGACTTGCTTCTACCCCCATTGGACGTGAGTGTGTTTTTCTGTTACAAGAACCCAACCCTGGGGCACGACCTGACTTTTGACGCCATGACCGCGGTTCTGAAGAAGGCCTTGGCCCAAGCTTTGGTGTCCTATTATGCGTTTGCTGGAGAGGTGGTTCAGAACACCGTCGGCGAACCTGAACTTCTCTGTAACAACCGCGGTGTAGACTTTGTTGAAGCTTTTGCGGATGTGGACCTGAGAGATCTCAACCTCTATAACCCTGATCAGACCATCGAAGGCAAACTTGTGCCGAAGAAGAAAAGGGGCGTACTCTGCGTCCAGGTTTGCTTCAAATGCTTCACATCAACACATTCACAAACATCTCTCTTAAAGTTTGCTTTCTCTTTTAGTGACAATATCTATGTAAATTGCGTGGATTTGATTAAGCGCGTGAAAACTGTTCAAAAATATCCGGGAATGAATGGATTTCTTCCATGAAATAATATTTTAACTTCATTCTCCTGCATGTTTGAGACATTATTAATGCTTTATGCGCATCACTTATGAATATTGAGCGACGAATCCCACAGTGACCTTAAACTTCAGAAAAGGACACAACGAAAAAGAAAGTGGTGAAAATACTTTTTTTTTTTTAACCCAAATGATTGTCTTGATTTCAAACCCAAATGAAAGATTAGCCTAGTTGTTACACACTAAAGTCAAGAATCTATTGACCCCAATTTTGGCACCAACCAGTTCCAATAAGAAACATAAAGGGGCGTCAAATTTGGTAAGAAAGCAGTTTTACTCGCTGACGTCTCTTTCAAGCGGAACTACCGCTTTATTTTACATTATTTTTGTTTTTACCGGGCTTGATGTCGTGTTACTTGGAAACATGTTGCAGGCTACTGAGCTTAGTTGTGGGGGGCTGGTGGTGGCGTGCACGTTTGACCACCGAATTGCCGACGCCTACTCGGCCAACATGTTTCTCGTCTCGTGGGCCGAGATGGCTCAGTTTAAACCAATCTCTTCTCTGCCATCTTTTCGTCGATCTTTACTCATCCCTCGACGCCCCGGCTCGATTGATCCCTCCTTGGACGACATGTACATTCCTATAAACGAACTGGCTCCTCCCAAGGACGCAGACCCTGATACCGATTATCTCATAAGCCGGCTGTACTGCGTTACGGCGGACCAACTCAGCCGGCTTCAGTCACTAGCCAGTACCAACGGGTGCCGGCGGACCAAACTGGAGTCTTTCAGTGCGTTCTTGTGGAAGATGGTTGCCAAGGGGGCTGAGATCAATAGCAAAAAATTAACGAAGATGGGCCTCGTTGTTGACGGAAGGACAAGATTAAGTGATGGAGATAGAGATAAAACTTCAAACATGGGTTCTTACTTTGGAAATGTGCTATCCATACCCTACGGTGTCAAGCAAGTGGATGAGCTTAATGAAAAGCCTTTGGCCTGGATAGCAGATGAAGTTCACGAGTTCTTGGAAAGTGCAGTGACAAAGGAGCATTTCCTGGGGCTGATAGATTGGGTGGAGGCTCATCGTCCAGTTCCCGGTGTGGCAAAGATATATTGCAGCGGGACTGAAGATGGACCGGCCTTTGTGGTCTCATCCGGGCAAAGGTTCCCAGTGTCTAAGGTGGATTTCGGGTGGGGTGTGCCGGCTTTTGGGTCGTACCATTTTCCATGGGGAGGGAACGCCGGGTATGTGATGCCGATGCCAAGCCCAACGGGGAACGGTGACTGGGTGGTGTACCTACACCTGCAGAAAGGGCTGGTGGAGATGATAGAGACCGAGGCTGCCCATATCTTTGAACCCTTAACTTACAGCCATCTCCAACTAGACTAGAATATGCTTTAATATTGTGCATATTTGGTGTGTTTTTATCTGCCTCTATAGTCATATCTGTACTCCCTTTGTTATACCGATCACTTAGAAAAATACCAATCCTCTCCACCTTTATTATGTGATGCAGTCTTCCTCATGTTTGAACTCCACTTTTTTCTTTGTTTGAGAGATATGTCTATGCTCTCCTTTTCTTCCGGGGATTATCAATCCCAAGACGAGTGCCTTGTGGAGTTTGTGTGTACACTGGGTTCTACCAATGACAAGAGGAAACGAGTTCAGATGTCAATTATAGTTCATTCAAAAAGCATCTCATGTGATCGAAAGTCAAATATTGAAATTCAATGTGTACTATAAATCTGTCGAGAGAGGAGATTCGGCTTAAGAAAAATGAGAAGATAAGACTTGCACGAACACGTTTTGCATCCTATCAAATGTTGTTTCACGACACCTTTTTCTACGATAATCCTTTTACTTCAACGTAGCTTAAACCCTATTTCGTAACCCGGGGGGCATCCGAGTTGTGGTTTACATAGTGAAGTGGATGTTTAACATGTGGTTTTTGGTTGGGAAAAAAATTATTTCATCAACTCGTAAACTACCACATCTTTGGTAGGATTACTACTATCTGAATCATTTCACTATGCAGAAGAGATACTGTGAAAAAACCATTTTTAGTAGAAAATATAAATTTTGGGTTGTGATCTCTTGCCTATTTAACCTCCATTAGTGTTTTGCTTCTACATGTTATTTTACTTGTGCTCATACTAATTAGTAAACTATGTGAAAAGCACTAGAAATGTATCGCTTATTATTATTGCTTTGGTTGATAATGAAAACGAAAAATTATTTTTTTCTAGATAAAAGTGGATGGAGTGAATTGAATCTAGAATCTTAAGTCTTACACCAATAGCCTTGCATTAAAATAATGGTCCGGTTTATATATATATAACCCATTATTGAAATGGACAAACCTGTAACTGGAACTAAAAAAGAGCAAAATATTAACTTTTCAATAAAATGACAAAATGATCGTTATATCTCTCGATTCACTTGCATCATAAATCTTTTGGAACCGATTTCAAATTCCGCTTTTCAGACACATGATACTCTCCTGTACATAACGTGGATAAAAGCACAAAAATAATAACGAAATAAAGGAGTAGGTTGTTGCCACTATAGGGACTTTATTATCTCTTGCACCTATTCATCATGGATTCACGCGGAGTTTATCTCTTGGACCGACATGGTGCTGGATGATGGAGACGGTACAACGTAAGTAGAAGATTCATTTACTTTTGCTAGTTTGGTACAATTGCAGGTGTAGTGAAAGATCAACTGAGTAGTCGGCTCAATAACCTTTTAGAATTTTTATGCCAGTTTAGGATGTAAAATTCTAGATTAAATCATGCTAATTTTTTTTTTCAATTTATTGCTTGTCATATGTTGCAAATAACTATTTAAGTTATAAGCTTTCAATAAATTAGTTTAAAAATAAAAATTTTCATTTAACAAGTTTACATGATAAGATATTCTTACCGAGATCCCGTGAAAAACATTAAAGTGGACAGAGATAAAAAAAGTATAATTTCTCATTCTTGACAAGCATTTTGGTCTGAATGGATAGCATACTTTTTTGCAGTAACTTCAATTCAAACCCTAAGCTACCTTCTAAAGATACCCCCATTTCCATCGTGAAGATGAATCTCTAAACTCCTCATTTATAGCCTTGCATCTTCTAGCAACCACTGATCACCCTTAGCACAACTATAACTCAAATCATGCTCACTACATTTTTTTTTTTAATTGGGGATGGGGCTGACGAGATTTAATAGATTTATTGAGGAGGGGAAAAACTTGAACCCTAGCCTCCCATTTGGTAGAGCCCCCGGATGCTATTGAGTTGCTAGGGTTCGGACAATCACTACCATTTGGAGATGAGTTAGTCATGGATTGTGGCACGAATCCAGCAGATTTTATATAGCCAATGGGAAAAGTATACATGAGCCATTAAGAATAAAATTGTGTTCTGAATAGCAGATCTAGTTCGTAATTTAATTTTTTCCGTTTTTGGTTAATGCTGAATTGGAAGTAGAGTAGTGACCAGGTGAACTTTTCTTTTTCGCCTTTAGTGTTGTTTGATTCAACTCCATTCATTCTCCAACCCTTTTTGCACAGAAAGAATCATTCAGCAGTCGAAACTTTCATATGGAACCCTAGTCTAACTTAAGAAAAGGAAAAAGTGAAAGAAATATGAAAAAGAAAGTATGAATGAGGTGGTTGAACAATTTCGGCACCCGAATCAGAGAACCAATCGTTTGATTGCAGTGTTTGTTTGTGTATTAGCTAAGATTTAATAGATCAGAAAGCACTAATGTGGTTTGGCAAGAATCATGAGTCACTGAGTTAGTTCACCATACACAAGTTTCTTAATCTAAAGGAGGAAACTGAAGTTAGTTTCGATGAGATAAGGGGAATCAAGTTGTTCAGCTATGTGCTAACCACGCCATGTTAAATATGTCACTAAACTATTCGGAGCAGTTGAAATTTGCTGTTGTTATTATATGGATTGTCAGCAATAATTCGGCATCTCTCCACTTCTATAAGCTTCGCCCTTTGTCTCAAAGCTTCAGCCCCTTCCCTCCGAAGCCTAGTTTCTGAAATTGATAGAGGGTTCGTCATGGGACTTTTGACAGAGTTGTCAGTTGGGAACTTTGACAACAGATTTGCCATCTTAAAAGGGACATCTGACCAAGCGTAACTACTGTAGATGGTCGTGAGACCAAAAACCAAGGGTTTAAGCACCTTAACAGTCTCTAAAAAACATTAAATTCTACTGCATAGCAAAATCTATAATCAAGATTCCAAGTGATCATAATTGCATTGGTTTTCTTCATTCTCCAAGCTATGGATTTATGTGTTGCCTGAATGATCACTCTTTGTTCTGAAAAGCTTGCTTATTTGCGCAAGCTGACAGCGTTCTGAATGGGGCGACACTGTCGACAGTGAGTTTGGTGACAGGGAGAGTTAGGGTAGTAGCAAAGGTGTAAGGATCTCAGGCCCTGAATTGAAATCCGTACTAGGTTTGGTTAGCCCGAGTTTGTTTGTAAAACTGATCTCCTTTGTTATTTTTTACTTCCAACTTGACTAGGATTGATGGTGCAACAATCCCACCGACGGTGAGTTGCCTGAGTTTATATTTCAAAACACAGTACGCTTAGGTTAGAAGAAGCAGGTTGGGTAGGGAAGGTGGGTATCTTGCCCACCTGCCACGATCCAGGACGAAAGCACCGGATAGACAAGAAGGAAAACTCTACGAGCCTAGAAAAAAACTGAGTTATAGGTGGCGATGACGACGGACCCAGCCAAGGACTGCGAATTGGGTCTTAGAATACAAAGTAAACATAAAATATTTGGGGTCACTTCTAAATGATAATCATCGAACTTTTTTGAGTCATTCTCAGCCATGAAAGATTAACCGCAATCTTAAGGTCTTCCCTGTGAGCCTAAAATTCTCGGAATCTCTACACCCAATATCTCTACGTAGGATATTCGTGGGACGTCCGGGTTGTTCACAGGGGACTAAAATAGAAAAATTGTTCTTTTCCTCGATACAGCAGAAGTCCGAACTTTTGAACTGTTGAACATCTTTTGGTCATAGATTTAGAACTGAGCCCCCCTATCTTTCTTCAGAAATTTGAAGAAGCCGTCAAAAGGACATTAAAATATATAGCTTTCAACATTAACGTCGGGGTTAATCATCTCTGACTGGGAAGTTGGAAAGGGACCTATAGGGTTCAGTTTTTCTTTCCAGTAAACAGCTTGCAGTTCCACATCCTGACGCAAATGATGGGAAAGCAAAGATGTCAAAGAAGAGTCACTGGGAATCTTAGACAGGGAAAGCAAATTCCTCAATTTTAATTTGCAAAATTCAACAACTTTTCATAATGCAGTAATCAAAGCTTTAAATTCGTGTAAAGAAAAGGAGAAAACGCCAAGAGGCTAAAGCAAATGTCCCAATATCCACTTGTATGCAATTTTGTTGCCCAAGGAATTTTACCGTTATATGGTTAGAATCTTTAACCCCAAGCCATTTAAAGGGGGAATACAAGGTCTCTATCACAAGTTGTGGGTGAGGAAAGAAAGAAGACGGTCCCGTTGAGGAAGGAAGAAGAGGGAGAAGAAGATGAAGAAACTAAAAAGCTGTACCAAGGCTTGATGTTCAACTATTTCCTTAGCAATGAATAAAGACATATGGCAACCTATGGCTATATTACAACAAACAATATCAAAGCAAAAAGGAAAAGAAGCTGAAAAAAAGGAGGAAGAAGTTGTACCAAGAATAATATTTCCTTAACAATGAATAAAGATACATGACAATGGGCCGGGTATGAGGTAGTGGCATGATGAGCTCTCAAGTGTCATTGCAAATAAGGACAATGTACTTGACAACCATAATATTTCACTAGTAAGTATTGTAAAATGCCTTGGCAACCTTATCGAAACTATCCTTTAAAATTGCCCAACCATCAGCCACATGGTTTCGTCGTGCTACGAGGTTCCCCAATCTTGGATCAACCAAGTTAGAGAGCCATGTTTTCGTGATGGCAACATGATAATTAGGTTGGGTTTGGGTCAATTTTTTTTTTTTTTAAAAAAAAAGGAATTATGACCATATAAACATTCGTAACAAGGAATAGTTACAAATGATAACATTAGCTGTGTCATGGCATACAACACCAAACAGGGGAGTCCATCAATTAACACTCCGTATCCTGAAGCTGCCAGCAGCTCAAGCCCTCTCAAAAGGAACCTCGTCGTTACCAATGAACGTGCAAATGTTGTTTGAGACTTCAAGGCAACATCTGCGTATTATCAGCTTTTCCAGATCGTGAGACTAACGAGGCAGATGGCAGTGCATGTCCCGAAGGTTTCAGTTGTGCAAGATCGGGACCTTGTGTTGGGAGCAAGCATACAAAATCTTTTTTAAAAATCACTCTCTTTTATCTTGATGATCAAAGTTTTCTAAACCTCATATTTATCAACCATTATGGGAAAAAAAAAAAAAAAAAAAAACTGATTTTTAAAGACGATTTTACCCTTTCATGTTGAAAATAGCCACTTTATCTTTATTCCTAATTTTGACTCTACAATTAATACTTTGTTGTGGTAACAACTCTGATATGTGAATGTGGTATATAATCCCATACACGCTGAATGATACATGTTAAAAGCCCCAGCCGTAGTTGGTTAGACATCCTTGATTTTGTTTATACAAAGAACAGCATGACTAGCTGAACTAGTTTTGAACAGTCACTAGTCAAGGAAAAGATTATTCTAAAGCACTGTACAACAAGCATTGGACCTGCTTTACCCACGACCAAAATGTACGTCCCAAAAGGCAGAAGACCAAAACTGCCACCATCCTTGTCATTCTAAGGATGGTGATAGCAGATTATCACCGGGGAACTTCTTCAGGCAGGAATAGGTACCGGAATCGTGAATCAAATGGAAGAATTCCGCAGTTGCGTGAACCAAGAAGGCTCTGCCTCCTTTGTGAAATGCATTGTTCAACAAAGGCGGCTTGATGAGGAGGAAGGTAATGCAGTATCCAGACAGCTAAATTCGCATCATCCACAAAGCCTTTGGCATAGCTGTGTAGCATTTTGGGGACCAATAACCTCCCCCTAGTGCTAACTCCAACAGAAGCTCGAATAAAATCATGCTGTGCTTCATGAAGTTCATCTCTCACATTCTTAGCAGTGTAGATTCTTACCTGCATTTATATTATATACAAAGTACGGTGAAATACTGCTCAACTAACAGAAAAAACTATAAATGGATAAGCCGGTTGAACATTTAGTGGAAGAAGTGTTGTGGTACCACAGGTGAAGAGTACATTCCGCAGCTGAGTGCAAAAGCTACAAGTGGCTCATAAGTATCAACTGCTGACTTCCGCTGTTCCTCTGTTACCTTCAGCTTGTGAAGGGCAAGAAGCAAAGCCTGATCATAGTTTGGAAATGTATGCGAGTCAGAGCATTAGTAAATAAAGGAATAATTCAAAAGATTATGAAAGCATGTCATACAATTTGCGGTCGATGGATTGGCGGTTTCATTTTCAGAATTGCATACTCGATAGCAGATGCACTGTATGAGTGTCCCCCAACAGTGTATGCTGCCTGAAAAAGGACACGAAAAGCATCGGTAAACATTGACCAAGCATGAAAGGCGATACACAACTAAACATTCATCCACGATACAACAAGATGATCCACGAATCAGTCATATGCAAATTAACAACAGCCATGCATCCTTAATTGATTTGAGCATGCTATATTGTTTCCGTCCAATACGTCAACAAGAAGTCAGTGAGGCAACTGACGGTTGCAATGTGGTTTCACTGTAAATAAACTATTCAGTTCAGCTCTTTCCTCAGGGCTGTCCAGTAGCATATCATGTAGAAATTAGACAACACAACAATAATCATAAAATTGAGCTTCATTTCACCAAGGGCAAATCGTTGAATTTTTTAGATCTCACTTCCGCAGTTTGGCACTGACTTCATCCTGTTTGAATGTAAAGTGCCACAGGTTTTAGACAGATTTTCTCAGACCTCAACACTTGGTCTTAGTGGCCGTCATATATTCCATTTTAGCAATAGATTAAAAAGACGTAAGAATGAGTAACATCAAACTCATCAAACTCTGCACCATTTCTAGCCGTAGAAAAGTGATATCCCAGTTCTCTACCTTGTGATAGAAACAATTGTTCATTTGCAACTTATAGTTATGGTCATGTTGAGTATCAACCATAAAGAATAAAGAACAGATGATACCAACTTTTTTATCCTTCTAAAAGTCCCTCCACATTTTCCCTTAAATACCATAGGATCTTAGAAAACTCCAACTTTGTTTCAATATCAAACATCTAAAATAGGGAAACCTTCCATAAGAGAAACATATATGATCCAACAGAAAAGGTAATGTTTCCCTCTAGTGTCCATGATGTACGAAATTTAATAAATAAATCAACCATTCTTTTAGCGTTTCAGGATGTTAGAGTAAGTAGAATACAATTGCTAAGGCATCAAAGTTGAATATGCCTAGTCGCCTACGCAATTAACAAATCCTGATGCGGATGGACTATGTAAGGGCGCCACACGTAACACTAATTGCCTAATGTAAATTCATTCAACCTCTCCATCAACTTAAAGCTTTTCTGCCACGAATGCCAATTCAACTACCACTACTTAAGCATTTTTGCTACTCTGCCTTTCTGAAGAGTATCTATAACTGCAAATTGTAATTATAACTTTTGCAGAACCGTTCAGATTTTATTGGGTCTGGATGCAGTTAGAAAGTGTCGAAGCACACTCTCCAGAATGCAAGATCTGAACTCATATTTCAAAAGTTAGCAATCGACTACCTCAGCACGTGAATCGTTAGTGCAAAGGTTCAGAACGACAATTCTGTTGTGTTGAAAATGCAAATTGATCATAATCACTTATCGAGGGGGAAAAAAACTTTCTAAACATGTAAAGAAAAATGAGAGATAATTTAAGTCAGAATCAAACCTTTTGCATCAAAGAGAAGAGCTTCAAGTCACCTTTTGGGACTCCATATGCCAAGTAAGCCTGCCCAGAGTTTCACATAAGAGTACAATATTTTACATGTCATAATTTGAAACTTCACAAGTAGTGTAATGCTTTGTGAATCCCTTAAATAGGACGCGTGTAATAGAAATATAGAAACCCACGTGCATGATCAGAGCATTGTACAAGTTGATCCAGAAAGCCAACTTCTCATTGCAGCTCAAATGGATAGGATTCACTTTGGCCAGTTGCTCAACGAGTGTCCTGCACCCACAAGAAAGGAACAGCACTTGAGCTCCAAACCCACCAAAAAAAAAAAGTCAACCATTCAAATGCAAAACTCAAAAGACTCATCGAGTGTTCTAGTTGTTATATATTTCTGACCTACAGCAAGATCAGACAGAAAATTATACAAGCAACAAAACTATTTCTGAATGGAAAATCATTATCTTTGTACATTTGTCTTCATATATTACCACCCACAGAATTGGAGTACCTAAGCCATGTATTTAGGATGCATAACCCATATCACACAAACCAGCACAAACATTAAAGCAATCAGAAGTCATGAGTAAAACATCAATATCATAGAATGTGACCAATCTTGATACCTATTTCTCTCTCTAAATTCTGTAGGAATTTCTTTCAGAATTTACGAATTCCTAGATAGGGCTGTCAGAGTCAAAATTTCCAAAAGAATTAATTGGAGTACCTAAATCTTCTCAGTGCTCCTGCAGCATATTCCAGTTGCTTCTTCCCAACTGACATCCAAGAAACTTCAGCTGCAAATCTATAGTTTCCAATGTCAGCCCAACTTAATTTTCCCCGAACCCTGTAGGGATCACAAGCACTTCCTGAAGCCAACACCTCAGAGTTACTTTCTACATCAACTTGTGGGCTCTGCATCCAAGATGAAATCATTGACCTTTCAGATGATGACCACCAAGATGAACCGGAAAGATGACCACGTGGCGACATTCCATGTGGCGACATTCCATGTGGTGACAATGGTGAGCAGTGGTTCTCTGATGCTGATGATTTTGATGGTATAGTAGAATCTGCCAGGGACATGAATATGTTTTTCATACATCTCACCATCTCTTCAGACAATTGATTAGGGTGATCCCAAAGGCCATTTTGTTGCATCCCCTTCGGAAGCTTTGTGAACTCTACGAATCTTGTAGATTTGGAATCCATCCTCATGGATGTTTTCTTGTCTGGGAAATATGCAACTGAATCCATTGCATTCTGATGCAAAATATCACATGTTAAGTTCCTACCAATATTAGACCTTTAAGTTAAATCTTTAATGAATACTTTCACAGTAAAGGCTTTCAAAAACTTTTAACCCATTTGCTTAGTAAAACTGAACTCCGATGAATGCATAGAACCCTAGCTATCAAACAATCTTTAACTCAAAGACTTCATCTGTAAGAGAAGCAGTAGACAGATACCTCTGTCAGGGACTCTGTACCCTCCTCAGTACATTGTAATGATTGATCTCTCTGCATCAGACAGGAATTATCTTGAAAGGAATCACCCACTTCAGAAACAGAAACCTTAGAACGTCTCAAAGAAGGTGAATTCTGGAAAACGTGAGAAACAAGTTAGCTATACTGTACAATACAAGGGCATATGCAGGACGAGCATGTGTGTTTAATTGGACATACTATCTCTTAGCCATATGGTTTTCCCTCGAGATTCTTAATTTCAATGCCTTTCGATTTTCACCTAGTTAACACACATACTGAAGGTTGCATACACAAACTGAGGAACTGAAATTGAATACATATTGGAAATTCCACAATCTGGTACCAATTTAGGACATGAGAAGCCTCTAGGCCAACTCCCAGTTTCCTTACACCAATACAGGAATATTGTCTAGGAATATTATGCAGTTTTTTCGACAGGCTAGTAGCCTAGTGTTGGCTACTAGCCGCCTAAGACTTGGGTCTTGGATTCAATACCCTCTACCCCCAAATCCCCTTTATCTAACAAAAATATATATATATTATAAGTTTAAAAAGGAAACATATTACAAATCTGGAAGAAAAAAAAAACAGTTCTGTTTCTCTTTTTCTTTTTTATGTTATTCTAAACAGGAAGGATCAGATATGAGTAAAAGCAGCTAACATACCATCGTATCCATAATTTCAGAGGAGCAATCAGATATTGACTGAGAAGATGAATGCCTCAAACGATATTCTGCAAGCCTCCTTTCATTTCTCTCTTGACTAAGTTGAAAATGCAAAGAGACCATCTCTTTTTCAAGATTTGACACCGTGACCTCCAATAATGAAATATTAGATAGAAGCTCTTGAGCCTGTATTAATATGAGAAGAGGAAGTGATTAAAATCTGAAATTCCCATCAAACATGGTTCATGATTAATTAGGATTGTAAAAGCATGCACAACAACCAGTTAACCCAAAAAGCTTGAGTTAATAGAGAATGGTGTGTTCATGATTCTAAAAGCTTAAGCAATTGAAAACAATGTATGTTAAACTCTATACTATCTAACAGCTTAGGATTTTGGACATTTAGCTTAGCCAAAAGAAGAAAAGAACAACACAAATTTGTAAACAGCTAAACACACCCAATTCATTGCTATGGCCTGGCTCAACTTAGAAGAAAGACTGATAAAAAGATGCACCCACATGTCTACTTACTTTTGAAACCTCCAAAGTTAATAAATGGGATAGGACAAGTTCATCCAAAGTTCTGGTAGACTTTTGAAACTTTACACAGTTATTTCTGAACTATCAAATTGTATGTCATTTACTACCCTGAAAATCAAACTTGAGAATAGAATCCATAGGACTCATTCTATAATTACAAAGGATTCTGTAGTATTTTATTCTAAATTGCCCTTAGAATTTCCAGCAGTACCCCCCATAAAGTTCAGTAATTTTTAGAGTGTCAATAAGAAAAAGTTATATGTTATATTATTTCAAGTGTAGCTTAAACTGGCCTGGAGTTCTATGGTTAGTTTACTGGAAGATATGACAAAGAAAATACTAGCAATATCAAAGACATAATCAGGAAGCTTGAATAGCCCATATCCCTTTAAAGGAGTCTGAAAACAAACCACCCACAATCCTTTTTCCCTTTAAGATATTTCGTCAGGGTTGCCCATGCAAGTACCTCTCTTATCAAAGAATGCTAATGGAGCATCAACATGTTACAAATCTATGAGGGAAAGAAGAACGAAGAGACAACAAACCTGGTGAGGGAGATTTGACGGACTTGAGAGTTTAGATACATTCTTCTGAATAGCCTTTTCCAGGATAGCATGCAGTTCAATCTCTTCTTGCAATTGGTGTTGTAATCTTTTCACCTACAGAAAGGCACATCCTATCTTGAGGAATAGCAAGTACAGCAAGCTATCTTCATGAAAGCTATCTACTATGACTACAACCAATATGGTACTCCCCACATGACAAAATGTGTTCCTATGCAGCAGGATAGAATTTGACCAATAAATTTAGGTATAACATTCTTAAAACCTAAGAAAAATTAAATTCTATACCAATTTCGTGAGGTTAAGAGCTTAAGATGCATTTGAACTGCTAAAATATCTTCTGGACACTGCATCTTCCATCCAATGATTGACTTTAAGCACAAAGTACCATGCCATCTCAAACGAGAATGAAACTACCTCAGTTCTTCTATTCCTGCCTCTCGGGCATCTACAAGGTGTTTAAAGATGCCAAGATTTCCTCGTCACCTTAGACAGGATGTTCCTTCAAGAGGGAAAACAGTATGACAAGCAAAAGCTCCATTAAATCATACTGCCAGTGCAGCCATACATCCATCCCTGAGGCAACCACCGTTTTCATAATTTGTACGCATCCAGATGCTATGACTCTGAATATGGGACCTTCACCATCCACCACTGCTTAACATATTTGAAGTGCCAATGCTATGAGGGGTGTCACTTATCAAAAGCTTCTAGAAAAGTAGGATTTATGACAGGATGCTGCACTCATACTCATCCAGAAATTTAGTAGTGTCTGGAAAAGTTCCTGGATAACAAGCCTAAAACCTAAGACCTATCTACTAATGCAAGTGGTTCCAAACTCCCTGAGTTTGTGAAGTAAGTGGTTAACAAACTCCTTCCAGAGTTGAACCAGATATAATTAATGAAAGCAAGCTGACATAAATAGTTCCCTCTTCAGCATTTTCCTTGCCATTCAACATTTGATGGTTATTGGTCTTATGGGCAGCCAACAATCACCCCTTGGACTTGTCATTATGTTAGCTCTATGGGGGGTTCAAAGCCCCCTTCAACCTGATATTGGTGCTTGACAGCCCATCCTGTTGTTGTGCCTCGTGTGCACTGCAAAGCCCCTCCAGCCCACCCGCAATGTACAAATACAGGGTTCTATGCTATCAGAATAAGGAAATAAAGTTACACATTCACCATCAGCAATTACTTTTGTTATAAATGATAACACTTGATCCTAACAATGGTTACATTATAACACTAGATACGAACTCCTAATTGAAATAGCTTCCTTTCAAACTACTGATTTGTCATAAATCCACAATCACGTAGACCACTTCAGAATCAATATAATGCATCCTGCTTCTAGATCTTAAATCCACAACCCCCCCTGTACATGAAAACTGCAGCTTAAAATGGAATAAGCGTTTCACAATATCACACAATAATGGTACCTCAAAGGGAAGGGAAAAGAAGCTTACATCCTGTTCAAGCTGCAACCTGGAAGGATAAGCATTGATGCTTCTGGCGCACGATCCTGGACTTCCAAAGTCACCTCCCGCATAGGTCTCCTAAAAATAAGTCACCATATTTTCGTTCAATACAAATTTGACAACGAGAAAAAATGGCTAGCATAATTGAAAGCTGAAACGGTTTTAACAAAATCTTAAAAAAAACGATCATTCAAGCTGAAGGAAACTGAAGGCTCATTATGCAAATAATATTCTGCTACAAAACCAGTTTCAAATCGTCAGATCAGAGAAAAAAAAGAGAGGGAGAGAATTCAGAATTTTGAAAGTACTTGCATCAAAAACTAGCAGCATAATGTTGAAGAATTGCAACATAATAAACCCCTAAAGAGAAGCCCCACCGTTGTCATCTCCAAGCATGAGCTATCACTCTGAATTTCACCCAAACCACGGAGATGTACTTCTGAGTCACAACAACTGTCGCTAGAGCATGATGGTTTTGAAAGAGAATCATTTCTGCAGAAGTTCAATAAGAAAGAAGAATAAGAAAGCATTGGGAAGGATATAGCCCAGAGCTCCATCCGAAAACCATAAACAAGAATGCGGCATCCTTACCCGGTCAAGGCAGACAGCACAACTGGCGAGTTAGCCATTCTTTGATGAGCTTTGTCGTTCATCACGTAAAGTACACCTGGACGAAATTCCCAAGAAACTTAGATTCCGCTACCAGAAACTACGATGCTTATGTCCGAAGAATCATTGTAATCCCTGTAATTTTACTTCAGCCATTAAACATCCGGCTCTTTTGCATTGTAAACGGGAATTCTAAAGCCGATGATCTTATGATAACTTGAATGACAGGCGCATTGAGATTTAAGAGGGAAAACACTGTGACACCTGTGAACGGCTAATACGGACAAAGCAACTCATGAAGGCATATCTACCAGTCATTTTCAACACAACTATACGAGCATTACCAAGACAACTTGTGAGAGTCATCTATTTATGAATCCAATTTAAGACAACCAACGGATCAGCAAGTGACGTCAAAAAGAGGCGGAAAAAACAGACAGACAGACAGACATTGTGCACCACCTCATGACATGTTAGCCCAAGGAACATTTCGCCACGAGTATTAATCATTTAACAGATAAAATTGTGTACTTTATCAATTTCAGAGCTTAACAAAAGTCGGTAGATTCAAGTGCTAGAAGGAATGATTGCCTCAACAAAGGAGAAGGTAAAATGACGAAAGTAGGAGCAAAAGGGCTTTTTCACATTGACAGGGCATTCAAATGCGAAGAGCAAAGGAAAAAGTGGGTATCTCTCTTCCCCATCATGGGAGTCCAAAAATTGGTTTCGGTTGTATCTCTCTTCTCCATCATGGGAATCAAAAATTGGTTTCTATCGTGGAATAAAAGGAAAGAATTTCACAAATCTACCCTAAGGAAGTCTCTGAAAGTCGATTCAGAGAGCCTCTTCCTTTCCCTTGAAAAAGATGAAAAGAAAAGCGGTGGTGGCCAAAAAGAAACGAAGTGCGGATTCACACATCTCGCTATATCAGATGCAAAGCTTGGAATTTCTGCGTGCTTTCAGATATAAAGTGAGGGAGAATAAAGTAAGTCAAGTAAGCAATAGGTTGTGGGTTACAAAAGCATCCCATCTACAGAGAAATCGTAGTGAGCTCCCCACAAACGAGAAGCAACAGTACAATCCAAAGCTCAGATCTTAGTGGTCCAAGTTCCCCACAAGTACCCTCCTCTACCCCAGCTATTACACCGGCGAGAAAAACAAAAACAAGATAACAAAGCAACTCCGACCCCCTACCCCCGAAGTAGGCCCTCCACTCTCCCGGTGAATAGATGCCGAAGTTATAGACCCATAAATGTAACTTAAAGAATGAAGTAAGAAGAGAGATTTTGAAAGCCCATAATCATAGAAAGCAGCAGTTATACAGGGGAAAAGTGAAGGCCGTTGAGGAAATAGAAAGGAAGAAGAATGAAAGAAGTAAAAAGAGACCTTAGACAGACACGAACACCAAAGACTTGATAGATCCACAGCACGGAACCCAGTTGAAAAGGCCTCCCAACTTCCTGAAATGCTGGTTTCTCTCATGCAAATCAGTCACACACACTTCAAAGTTCCAGCTTTATATAATGTCAACGAGATGAAGTACTCGATTTTTGAATGCAAGCATTCAAAAGAAAGGGACCAGGGACAAAGGTGCAGTTGCGAGCCTCTTATAATAATACTCAACAAAGATATCGATTTTCCAACAGGAAGGCAAAACAAAACAAAATCCTAAAAGACAAAAATTGCAGATAGAAGCAGCAAACTTTCTTAGAACAGACAATAACAACAGCAATGAAAACAATATAGAATGGCATTCGTGTCTATTTGTGCCGGGAGCTTAGTGGAAGACGTACTTTTCAGTCA
The DNA here is from genome assembly GCA_028551485.1 of Casuarina cunninghamiana. NCBI lineage: Eukaryota > Viridiplantae > Streptophyta > Magnoliopsida > Fagales > Casuarinaceae > Casuarina > Casuarina cunninghamiana. The sequence goes on from CM052364.1 coordinate 8,769,498, forward strand.
GTGCGTGCTTAAGAGATGGAGACGCACAATACTCCACAATTTCAGTAAGTATATTTCAAATTTGAAAACCATTGTCTTCATTTTATGACAATGAACGGCCTCTGGGTAGGGACTGCGTAGGAATGCGTGAACCGCGCAATAGCTCTCCGGCCACTAGTTCAGCTGCCGAAAATGTACAAATACACCATAGTAGGCTAGTAGTGTGAAAACAAGAGACATGGGCGCAATGGGTAGGAACAGTTACCCTGGTTTTTTGACTTTAAGGCATCTACCATGTCAACTGCTGTGAGGACTTCTTTTTCTTGGCCTCCTTCAATTGCGAAGGATAGGATAGGAACTTGGTTTTCTGCAACCACCAGCACCTGGCTTTCGCTGTCAGAGTCTTCAATTTTTTCGTGTGTTGGGTTTTAATAGTGGTCGTGGTTGTTGAATTTGTACCGAGAATTTCGTGTCAACTTTATCCTTCTTTCCATTTTTCCTTCTTCTTTTCTTCTATTTTTAGTGAAAGTATGCACCTTTGATGGATTTCAGGATCTCAAAGCCAAACTTTAATGGTTTTTAAAGACTTCCTAAGATGTAATGAAGTAAACATATAAACACGCCTTTTAGGTAGAAAGCAAGATATCTAACCATTGACATTGCAACGGACACATGGACCTGCAGTGTTTTAAGGTAAAGCTCCAACCTAAAGGAGGTACTAAAGAAAAAGAATTTTGGGTAATAATGATTCAAGTCTGTATTAAACAACATTACTTGACAGCCCAACATCCCACGGCCAACTCTAAACACTCACCTGCCACGGTATTTAGGGACTAACAGCCCACAGGCCTACAAGGCTCAAGTTGACAATCTGCTTAAGCAGCTACACACCGATGAGGCACAAGTTCCCGACCACGGCTCTGCTCTGCACTGCACTATGTACAGCTCATTTAAGTCTTCTCGAGATTGGAAGTGATTCCGTGTATAAAAGTACAGCAAAATACGCTTGTAATTCATTCAATACAATCTCCTTTTCAGTTTGAGCTTTACGACTTGTTGCTGGATTTCTTATTGTCCATTTGTCTTTTGTCGGTATCCCAAGAAGTGTACTGGGTTTGAAAATTTTGTCATCGTCTAATTGTTTTCAGATGGGTCCATTCAACGATGCAAAATAATTCAGAGGTTTGCTAAATAGACCAAAAACGGGTCCGAGGTACAATCTTTTTCTACTAACTGTTTTTTCCCTAAATTATTGGAAAGTAATTGCAAGAAACATAAGGAAATACAAATGTTCTTTTCAACAAAGATATCCATAAAAAATAAATGATAAAGAATGGTTATAAAAAGTAACAGCTAAATTCTTTATAATGCAAAAAAAAAAAAAATCTTGGAAATCCATGTGATCTGCTTCACTCATTTTTTATGAGTTTTATGTTTATTTTTTAAGAAGTGGTTAAGTAACCTTTAAATTTCAGATAAAGTATTTCACGGCATGTGGTGGTTGAGTGTCTGGAATTAAAGTTTACTTTGGACAATTAATTTATGTCCAGTAACAGAGAACAAGATTCTCTCTTCGTCAAGCATGTTGCCTCAGAATACAGGCATGAGGTTAGTAATCTTTAGAATAAAAAGGAACCGCTCGACATCTAGAGGTTTGCCATCATTGAGCAATCCCCTTGTTTTCAGAATGTCATTCCAAATACACGAAGCATTACCAGTGTGTGAAGGAGAAAGCTGAGCTTGGGGTATTTCCCCTTCAGCTCAACTCCGAGTGTTGGTATGAAGAGAATCATACGCTAGTTCCGACAGTAAATCCACTAACAAGAATTATCCATGCATTAAAACCCCCACATGATCTGCCGAGTTAGCCATTGCCGGCCACAATCAAGCTCGACCTTGGACCAGAGTTGGAGTAGATTTTCCAATTCACAACTTCCATATAATGAACACCTCCACAGTTTGGTGAATGAACCACTGTGAACATGGGAGGGCGGGTCCTGAAAGTTTATAAACTTCCAAATCCGGAGGAAAACAATTAAATGAAACGTGTAGTTGGGCAATAGAAAACCTCTAACCTCGCGATATACAGTCATTGTGAATTATATACTGCCCCACTAGGGCAATAAATGTTCTGGAAAAAAAGGAAAGGAAAATGCTGCATCTCCTGTATAAAAAACTCTCAGAAAATAACATAAAACACAAACCAAAGGATCAAACTAAATCTCACAGAATGTTAGGCTGCATGCCCTTCAAGTTAACAAGTTTATAAATATTTAATGCACATGCTCAAGACTACCCAACAAATTTGGACATAACGGATAGTAAACGATGTCATGTAAGTTATGCTAACAGCTACTCTAAAACCTCTGTTGGTAGTCATGACTCTAAATCTTATGCATATCTGTTGCTAAACTACGCGTTTCCAAATACTGCCTTCTGTCTTACCTTACAAGGACTCTTTCTTCGCATGAAATCTGGAAGGTCCTTCCCCGCTAGTGGCCCTTCCAACGGGGTCTACATTTATCCATGAAGATTGACCATTTTGGGGGACAGTCTCCCGCATTTCATCAGCAATCCAAACATCCACTGGATCAAACTCTTCAGGCACAATGCCACGTACACCTGACTGAAACTGCTGCAGTTGCAAATTATAATGCACAAAGGTCAGATCGCTCAATTGTTGTTGCTCAATAGGATTCTTTCCACTTGTGAGCAGCTTCTCAGCCAGCCTCCTCTTTAGACCGTATCTTGCAGCACCATCACAGTTTTGGCTCAAAACTCGAATGGCAAATCTCTGCAGCTCAGGATATTGTCTTCCATAATGGGACCACCACAGAGCTGAAGTAGAATTTATATAATAAATAAATAAAAAATAAAAAGCTTCAAATCTGGATTTTTAACTGTAATTAATCTAGATGCCAAGAATCAAGAAGCTGAATTATAGAGCTATCCTACCTGGAGGGATGCTGGTTCTACGATCAATGGTACTACCCTCTCTAAACCCACCTCTAGCAAGTCTATACTCCTCAAGTTGTCGAGATATCAAATGTTGACTTCCCTGATCAGGTACCAAGCGAACAATTGAACTCAAAAGACCAAAGGAAACCTCAGGATCGCTGTAGAAATCAGTCGAGTAAAAAAGGCTTGGATTCAAATAATACCCCGCAGCATGGATTGGGCTATGGAGATAAGTGTCCCAAATCTCATCGATCACTTGCCAAAAAGGCATGTACTGGGATTTCTTATTCTTAAATTCCTCTTTAATTGTCTCTTTTACTTGGTCCATTGTTTCATATATGTACCCCACTTGTGGTTTATCAGCCTCTCTGATCAATGACAGAACACGCACAAGTGGCATACTTGCCTTCAAAGCAGTCCCAGCAGCAGTCCAGAAAGAGTTGTCTCCCACCAAATGACCTACCGCCTGCCCCTCTGTTTCAGATGCCCAGGGCGATGTGTTCCACTCAGATGATGCAAACATGTTCTTCAATTTCTGTTTTTCTGATACAATATTCTCTAAAGTCACAAAGGGCATTGCAATTGTTGTTTTGGAGGGTCTAATTAGGTCACGGCCAAGAGTATGTCTCTTCAAAAGACTTAAAACAGCTTCGTGGTCATAAATAAACTTTGTAATGGTCTTGGCTTTAGTTAATACCCCTCTGATGGGTTCGATCATTCCAATCTTCTCTAGCATTAGCTCAATGCAATGTGATGCACTAATGGTCCAGACCCCTCTCTTGCACCTAGTCGTGAATTGCTTGCCCACATCTCCCACCCAACCCTTTGTAGAACATGACACCACTTGAACTAGATTGTCCACTCCGATATCCTCAATAACTCCATCCAACAACAACTGTAACTTCCCGACATCACCAACAAAAGATGTGACATCCACTGACCGAAGGTAAATAGCCCCCAATGGGCAATCCACTAAGAAGTTAACCAGATGTCGGCGCTTCTCATCAATCCATGCATCTAACAGGATGCTACACCCTGTGCTTCCCCATGAATGCCTGATCTTCTTCACGTGCTCTTGAACCTCCTTAAGCTCATCTTGAAGTAACCACCCTTTTAGTTCCTGACAACTAGGGATGTTACGCTCCTCCTCACCGTGACCAAGTGCGGCATTTATCATTCTCTTAAAGCTAGGAGCACTAATAGCACTGAAATCTGTACCTGTTTCATAGAAGAATCTAGCAATGAACTTTTGGACTTCCCTTGATACTGAATATTTATTTGCTTCACTATTGATGGCCGTTTGAGAGCCTACGTTACTTGCATTAGGAACAGGGGCACTACCAAACAGACTGTCTTCAGCAGCAGAATCCGTATCATCACACCTCCCCATGCTGGAACCAGCATTTTGGGTGGTTTTATGCTTATTATGCTTGACACTGTTCGAGTTAGGGCATCGATTCCTCTTCTGGGGAAGAGTTGGGTTAGACATCTCACCAACTTCCTTGCCAGCATTTTCTGTCTTTCTTTCGAGTAAACTGTTTCTAAACAATTCCTTCACATTTTGAGGAACACTTACACAAGGGGTAACATCACCACGTATACCACCCAAGTGGCATTTTAGACGGAAGAAAGTGCTCACCACTTTACCACAATAATTGCACTGAACTCTATACTTTTTATCAAGAGCTGTACCATGATCATGAACATTGCTGGAACCATCCTTATCAGCCATTTCGTTCTCTTGTATTGGATTTAAAACTAACAGCCGATTCTGAGAATTCAAATCCGTACATCAACTGCTTATAGCAAGTTCCACCTGCAGAACCACAAGAAATAGGAATGATCTAACAATTAAAGGGCAAAATCCTAAATTTTAGGTAAATAAAGTGACGTTTGATTTGGTTTCTGCTTAAAGTCAAATGAAGATACATATTGGACTCAATAACCACCTGAAGAGCACTAAAATAAATAATTTGACAACATGTGCCATAATTGAAGAGCTGAAAGAGTTAAAAAGAACTAAAATGCCAAAATACAAGTATTGAGACAATGTGAGTGCAGGGAAGCATAGATCGGATGTAGAAAATGTTAAAATACCATAAAAGTTGTGTTGTATTTGTGATAAATCTGAAAAGATCTGTAAATTTTTAAACTACAGAACAAAAAATATTTGTTATTGAAATAATATTACTTTTAATTTCACATTGCAAGGATACAAATAGTTAAAATTTGGGAAATCAAAAACATTATAATTGTTACAACAATCAAGGCACAATGGTTGTGTTAGACCAATGCTAACAATGATAGCGTCATGTTATCAGTGGTTGCAGCATCTGTAGCCATGACGATGCTGTAGCAGCAATGATAACTATGGCGGCAGAGGTGACAATAGTGATGCCATAGCAGTGTCAATGACTGACAGTAGTAATGGTGGGAGTAACACTGATAGAGTAATACCTATAGAAGACACATCTAAGATCAAATTTGAACTTGGGATTTAGACGCATGCAAATCCAAGATCAAAATTCTAAAGAATTGATTAATAAATTTCTTGTTGACACAACCAAGGAAAAACCTGGACCACTTCAGTATTTCATGGAGTCAAAAACTGTTGTTTTCTGCTTTATTGTCCTAGACTTCAAAGGACGTGCAGATTCAATACCGCCATGCCAAAACATCTTAATTTGCCTAATATTGTTTCTTGTCCTCTAGTCATGGCTTATAAAATCAAATATAAGAGGAAACAGAGAATAGTCTAGACATATATGCCTTTAGTTACAAAAATACTAAATCATTCGTAATCAAAAACTTGAACCTCTTGGGAGGGCATGTAAGAGTTCATATATCAAGGGAGACAAGGAGAGAGAAAGAGAGAGAGAGAGTCCTTTTACCTAACTAGCACTACAATTCCTCAATTGACAAGGAACCAAGAAGTCTAATAAAACAGAATAGAGTTTTCTTAATACCACAGTAATTTAGGGATAATTTTGACCACGCACAATCAAGAAAATAACCCTAAAAATAAAATCACTTGAACGCCTTCCTATGAAATTCTCGATCTGCCCTAGCACATAAAGATCCTATATTGCCTGAAACTAAAAACTTTTTAACCATACACATGCGATGCCTCGATCACAAAACTAGGCAGAACTTGTCTAAATATAATGCCATGAGCCTCTCAAATGAAGCCTATAAGTTTTCGAAAAAATTACTCTTAATAGCTGTCTCACACAGCAGCATTTGGATTAACATGTCATAAGGACAAGTAATTAATACTTCAGATGCCAGACGATTAAACAATGTTCCTGCTCAAACATTCATGGGAAACAAGCCAAAATAAGGGAAAAGAACTCCAAAAAGTCAAGAAGTCACACCTTGTTTCAAGTTTTGAGTGAGAATATAAAGTGTTCGGATCTAAGGAAGTTTGAGAATTCCTTATAATCTTCGACATAATCTTGTGCATTTCGAAATTTGAAAAGGGGATCACAAAGTGTCTCAATCAGTCACAGTCTCTAAGTCCAATAGTACGGAATTCACACGTTATCCACTTGAACCAGTCTTATACTTAATATTCATAACAATAACCAGTCCATGATGAATAAAGACGGATTAAGCGGAAAACTTTAAGTGGAGAAAGAAGGGAGGAAAAAGAAACACAGAAAACCAGAAAACCCCCTGCTTTGTGAATAACCATCCACATGTTAAGTCCGAACGAAATTGTCCGTTCCCATACTGCAATGGTGGGCTCAAGCTACAGCAACAATTGAACTAGAAAGAGAATCCTTTCTCTAAAACAAGGGTTGAGAAAAAAGGATTTGGTTTCTTCGGTTCACTCGGGTTCTGGGAAGACAAATATAAAGGGGAAAAGAAAAAAGAAATGGAATAGAGAACTATGCCTCAGTAATCTCAAATTTCCATAAGGACCAGTAGGATGAAACATGAGTATTCTGAATTTCAGTTACAAACAAAATCAAAACAAACAACCAATCAATTAGAAGAACTCCAGTATCCAGAATTTCAGTTCGAAGCAAAGACAAAATAGCAAATAATCAATTAGAAGAGCTCCATTGTAAATCAGGGAAAGGAAAATCTCAAGAGAAGGGGAAAAATCTACCTCGAGAGAAGCTAGAAAGCTCGAGTATTCAGCTGACTCAGTAAGGGAAAAGACTCCTCTCCCAAACTGCGGATGAGTTAAGTGAGCCCCAAGATCATCACTTTTGGTATCACATATTAGAAATCCTAAGCCCAAACAGTCTCTTCTGAAGCCTGTGCTGTGCGAGCGTTTCTGTTTGGTATCGGGGTTTTCCTTCCCCTAGCTCTTTCGGCGTTGGAACCGTCCCCGGACAATCCTTTGACACGTGCTTGGCTTGCGTTTACCTCTAAAGCGCCTCTGTTTATGGTAGCTTCCGTGTTCCCACGCACTCCCAGTAGCGCGTGAATGCCACTCTCCACGTTATTCACGAGGTCGAGTTGGCAGTACTGTCTCCACGAGTTATCAATCCCAGACTTTGACCAAATGCGTTACCCCGCTTTCCCTGCTTTCCCTTAGTCCATTGGAAACAGATCCCATGTTTTTAAATTGTTTAATGAGATTTAATCAAATATTTGAGGCCCAAGAATGGAGACTGGTTTAATCTCGGACCCGCCACTCCAACCACAAACCCATCTTTCAAAAGGGACAGGTACTGGGCTGATCTCGTCCCTGTCCAGGATCCTCTGTTCCGAGGATCTCACCTTCTTTTTTTGGTACCAGCTTGTAAAGGAACTGAACAGAATAATGAATTTCGATCGAGCAAACAAGCTGGAGAGCTCCTGAAAAAACTAGCATCATACTTTTTTCGCTATACAAGTTGGAAAGTGGAACTTTCAGATGGAGATTACAGTTTGAACTCCAAATATAGCAGTCCGGTTCAGGGTTCAGCCAAAAGGATGAATTTTCCTTTCCTTTCCTTTCCGAAAACGGTGAAAATGTCCAAGACACACAAATCAACCAAATCTAAAAATGTCTAACGTCTACCAATCAACCAAATCTCATTTCAGTCATGAGTTTACATGGAATTCAAAGATTTACAAGAGCTAAGGCCATTGGAAGGGGATGATGCAAGTACTGGAGATAACAAGTTGATGAACCGTAAAAGTCACTCCGCGGCACTTCCAGCCAGAGGTGCTACCTTTTCTGAAGCCGATCCTTGTTTCTCTTCCAGCCGGAGCCTTTTTGAGCATGCTTGAGGCTGCAAATCACCACTCTCACGAATTTTATTCTTCGATGTTAGGGGCGAAGATGAATCAGTTTTAGACTCAGCTGGCTGTGGGGGTGATGCACTGGCAGATGGAGAAGAAGGCTCCAGTTCGGGACCCTGACTAGTCAGTGATGACAAAGTTTCAGGGGATATTAAAGCAATGCCAGCTTTCTGTTGTTCCTCCAAGATGTTTTGCAAGTACCTCGCATGTTCTTCTATGCGTAACTGGAGGGCCCTTTGAACCTGTGCATGGACAAAGAAACAGTCAGGAGAGTCGAAACTGCGGAACATATTATATAGCATTTCTGAAGAGTTAAGCGCACCATAAAACTCAAAAGAATAAAAAGAAGATGAAGAAAAGCATAAAAATAACCTCAAGCTGTTCGTGCAGCTGTTTCTGAACTTCCATTTGCATGCGTAGAGCCTCAGTGATTTGAATGCTCCTATAACAGATGCACAGCACCGGATAGATAGTTAGTTCACTTGTTGTTTGACATGAGAAGAGCAAGAAAAAGGAAAACAGACAGATACGGGAAATAAATATGAAAAACAATTATTTACCCTTTTCTACGTCCATCACTTTCATTGCTAGTTGGAGTTGCCTTCTTTTCTTCGGAGCTAGAAACTGCCTTCTCTGGATAAAAAGAAAGGGCAAGACAACAGTAAATTCTCTGCAAGAGACAATTAACTGCCAGATTCAAACGCAGATATGACGTACTGATAATGTATAGGTAAATGTATTGACGTCAATACCAGATAAACAACGCAGATCTTGATGCAAAATCCTAAATTTTTGGTGATTAGTCTAATCAAGAACGTGTTAAAGCGAGATAGCAACTCTCTAATATCAGATACTTAACATATTACAAGATACATGTCATTATGGGTATTGTATAACAGGAAATCTAGCACCAGAGCCAACAATGCATTAAAAAGTCCATCACTTATTTTGCAAGATAATTCCCATGAATGCCATCCGTAACATATATTTACAGCATAGTGTGGTCTACTTATTGAACGTCAACACTATTATATAGGATACACTATGATGGAATGAATCCCAATCCAAATTCAAAAGAGTCTACCGCTTATATATTCAATTAAACCACTGTATAAATTTTTTGTGGAGATTCTATGTTGTCTATAAGTTATTGGAATTATTTCTTTTCATTTTCTACTGCCTTAAAGAAATTCTAAAAGTCCATTCACATAGGCAAAAATGGCTGGAACTCTCAACCAAGGTTCATAGGTGGCCATCTTCTCACGGTCACTTCTTCCTTTTTCTGATCCCATTCTGCTAGGTGGTAAACGCTTTAGCAGATGGACTTGTCTAGTAAAATATCAGCATAAGCAGGAGTGGGAAAAAAGAATAGCGACTATAGATGAGAGACATCGTCTATAAATTTTCAAAGATGATAGCACTGATAAACATAAACCTTTTCTTTCTCTGATTTTAGGTCCTTTACCTTCTTTTTTCTCTGGCATATACTTGGCAAGTCGGTATTTCTGCAAACACACATTCAATAACCTAAGTCTCAATATGAAATAGTGGCTCAGTCAACATCGTAAAGCAGGGCATACTAATCAGAATAAATACCTGTAAGTGACTTTTCACATGATAGATGGTCAGCCCTTTGACATTCATGAGCTTTAATACACCTTTTGGAGTGGCCTCTGCATTTGAAATCAAACAAATTAACCAAGCATGCAATTAGAAAGAAAAATTACAGAATCTTTCATAATAGTAGATAAGGTTGAGCATAGTTTCCACAATTGCTTGAACAAGGTAGACCAAATTGCTTACTTACTTTCAGCCCCATCAAGCTTGTTGACAGCCTCCACAAAACGTTCATGCAACTCAGAAGTCCATCTCATTCTTGGCTTGTGCGCTGCGGCTGATCCAGGAGATGGCTGACTTGAAAGATCATCAGGAGTTGGCACCAAAGAACAACAACTCAGACTGCACTTCAATCCCGTGACAGGTTTGGATGAATCTTCAGGTGTTCCATAAATTTCCTAGATGTGCAACAACACCAATTAGTGAGTGGAAGAATATGAAGCAGTTCCTACTGGCACATACATAAGGGGTATGGATGCATCAGTCTACTTACAATAGAATGTAATTTTATGAACTTTTTCGGTCAATAGAATGTATAGTGATGATCCAATGTACTTACATCAAGCCTGGGATTTTCTCCATGGTCATTGATGGCTATGTCAAGTTCATCAGACAAAAACTGTAGCTCCAGTTGCTCCGAAAATGCTAGACCGTCACTTGCACAATTTAAATCATGTAGGCTACTCCCAGAAGCATCCCCAGGCAAATTAAGAAAGTCTTTCAAAGCATCCGACTGCTCCTCATCATATTGACTATCTATATTCCCACTGAAAAGAGGTGGAGCTTTTGTTGAATCAACCGTAGAAATGGACTGGTTATACGATGAAGGATGCGGAAGAAATGGCAGGTTTCCAAGCTGTACATGGGCTTGAGAGCTTGATGATGAAGACTGGTACAAGCTAGTACAGAAAACTGATGAGCGTGAAAATGTGCTCTTAGAATTTTGGAAGTGAGAACCAGGAGACAGAGGACTATTTGGTCCAGATTTGAATGAATATTTCTGAGGTTGAACACTAGATGCTTGTGTAAGAGTAGAACAAAGAGATTCTGATCGTATGAAGGGTGATCGATGTGAAGATGAACATTCAGTGGCAGATGCACTTTTGCCCTCTGACTCTGCAGTCAAACAATTATGTACCGGGGAGAAGGTGTAATATGAGTGTGCAACTCCTCTGGTAGCCTCACCTTGTTTGGCAGATATTACACTACTGTGATTCATGGTGTTAGATGGCAGCTCAACCTTCATCGACCTATGAAATTGGACATGGAACAACTCTATAGATGAATTTTGATGTTGAGAAGTAATAAAATAAAAAAGTATGCTAGACACAAGGGCTACAATTTAAGGCTTCCTTGTGTTAAGAAAACATGAGATACTGGTGCATTAAGAAGCAAAAAGACACATAGAAAGTTGGAGTTTCAGTTTGTTACAGGCAGCTAAACCGTCAAATAAAGTCTACATCTCTTTAGGAAAAGGAAAAAAGATTCCCCTCCCCAAAGCAGAAACGAGAAGTCACATCTCAATGACAAGATTCTGCTACACTACTTATTTCAATAGAGTAGCAGAAATTCCCATGATATTTTCTTATCTAGGCAAGAAACCTTCAAATAGTCACTGTTCCATTCCCATGGACTAGAAGGCCAAAGGATCTTGCCAAAACCACTTCATCAACTGATGTATGCAAAGAAACATTGCCCAGACCTGCAAACAGACCAATAGCTGATTGTTAAGCCAAATGACACCCAGTAAATCAGTCTAATTAACTAACGCATGAGATAGATGCGATTAAGTTAAGAGAAAGTAGCCAAAATATTTCATTAAATATCACATAGTGATAATTTCATAAATAATTCAGTTACTATAGGAACACGAATGGATAACAAAATAATCACATCACCCACTTCTTTAATTTGCTCAAGCCACAAGTTCAAGATCCTATATTATATGGTGCAATAACACTTAAGTTCCCCATTACGCAAAGACCAAAGCAGGATACGGATCAGCAAGCTACCACAACACCCCCCTTCATGGTCACAGAGACAAGACTATGAAATAAATTCGACCTATTCAATTACAGTATTTAATGATCAGTTCATACCAAATGGATCGAATGTGGAATAGCACATGCTGGAGTCTCTAACTGAAACCCAGCTCATTGTGATAAAATTTGAACAGCGGCAATCCAAAACAGAGCCACTTGATCAAACTCGCGGACAATCCCACATATTCACGGAGTGACGGCATGTTGACTCAAAAAGTGGCTTTGATGGTCAGAAGAGTAACACAATGATGAAAGAACGCCGCTAAACGATGTTGGGGCACGAATTTTCTGATGGTCTCCGGCTTTGCAACGCTTTCATAACTGTGGGCAGTAGCATTAGCGTTTAAACCTGTCGTCCACCAGCACCTGGAAGGTTTCTGTGTCAACAAATCGATCAAGGTCCTCTGGATATTCTTAACCTTTTTACTTTCCGAAATCGTACTCGTAACTATTTCCATGCTGTTTCTCCACGGGCTTGCTTTGTAGCTCCACACAATCTCGCGTGTCGCCTAACATCCATATTATATTTGCACTCAAAACATTCACAGCTGTTAACCATATTTGTACTTCATACAGAAAGCACCCCTCTTTAACTACGCTCATGGAACCAGTAACACGTAAAAGAGGCACACTACTTTTTTCGAAGAAAAATAATATTACACCATTGAAAAGTGTCAATCCCTTCGCAAATAACTCATAAGAAGGCAAATACAAGTCACAGAGAGATGGTTTCCCAACAGCCAAATGTTTGTAAATCGGCTGCTGAACGTCACATCCATCGATCGAAAACCAACTTATAGAATAATTTGCTGAGGCGTTTAATGGGTAAATCTTCAGTCTCCAATCCCCTTAAAGGCTAAACCGTAATCACAACCGAGACTTCCGCATTTTAATTTACGAACAGCACAACTTGGTTTTTTTCTTTTCCTCGGAGCGAAAGACAAATGGAAAGTAACCTCATTTTCAAAACACTCAGAATTACGGAAAAATACCAAGACCCAGAAGAAATAGAAGTTCAAGATACAAAACTTAAGCGCGAGAAGAAGGTCATCGACATAAATGCTAACCAAAAAACGAAAATATTCTTCTCTTTAGCAGTCTTTATGGTTAGGACACCAGCAAAACCTTCAAATTTAGCACCCACGACACAAAGAAAGACATAAAAGAGCAAAGAAAGAACATAGATTTACACGCACGGCGAAGAGGGAGGAAGAAATCGTACAACTCCAAGGCCATATCAAGCTACAAGGACAAAAGCGAAACAGACTGGAAGACTCTCCTCGTATCAAAAGCAAAAGAAACAGACTGACCTTGAAAAGATTACGTCGAGAGACAGATCTCGTTCTTCAGAATTCTCTGGAGAGACAGGTAGTCCTTGGGATGATTGAGATGACAGAGAAAGGCATGTTTACGTCTTGGAACTTTGAATCTAACGACTGAATTAAAACAAAGAAATAATTGAGGATTCGGAATCTGAACAAAAACAGCAATAGGTTTACTAATATGTCCAGTAATATGCTTGCGCTTATTATGATATAAGCGTTTAATGTTGTTGTCCGGAGCTAAGTTTGTCGTATTGCGTATGCATCTCTTTCTAAATTCTAAGCCACTGGTGCTGCTGCGGCTGCCTGGTGGCTTTTACCCCGAGAGTTTAGCGCGTAGCCCCTAGCTCTTAGCCAGTCGTCACCCTCCCAGCCTCTCATTGGCCGACGACCCAAATAATTGTGTTCCGAGCGAAATGATAACATCTGAGATGACATTTTAAGGGCTTCTACTTCCCACCCGCACACGCGACCTTTGGGTGACTTCAGCCACGTTCCAATGGGAGCTGGATTGGCTGGCATCGTCGTTCGTCATTTACCTTCTCTCCGGATCTCGGTGTCTCTGATTTTTTTCAGAATCATCACGTGTCTGCTTCTCAATAAGATATTATAAATCTCTCTCTTTCTTTAACCAGCTTATTTTAAAACGGCCCTCTTATCATTCATATTCTATTGCGTCGTGGCTAGTGCATTAAATTACTATTAAATAAAATATGTTATAGTTGTTACCATATTTATATTATCTTTTCTAAAGTATTAAACAGAAATGAAGGGTAGAGGAATCAAAATGGCCATCTCCCGAGGGGCATAGCTAATTTTTTTATTTTTTTTAATGTACATACCTAAAATATTGAACTTTAAACTAAGAGATTCTAGCGATTGTCCAGTAAAACTAATCCTTGATTAAAACAATATTGTTTCGTTTTAAACTTTTATATGACATGAAAGTGAGCTTAATTGTCGCATATTACTGGCATGTTGCAAAATTGTTCAAGGGTATTTGTATTTGTGGTCAATCAAAATTTAACATTGGAATCATCTTGGAACAACAATAGAACTAAGAAGAATATGAATAAAATATTGACTGATTTGCAAATAAAATATATAAAATTTTAAAAGATTATTTAAGAATTATAGTGAATCTCGATGATCTCATGAACCATAAATAATATAGTAGTTTCGTTAAAAAAGGGTAAACGATAAACACTATCGATTATTCATAAACTTACAAGAGATGGGAACAAACTATATTATTTATGATGATTAATGGTAATTACCGTTCCTAATTTTTCTAAATGTTAGCTTTTATTGTTGTTCTTATCTCTAAAATAGATTATCTCTCATCATTACAAAATGAGATCTGAGTTATAAATTAATAAAAGAAGAGTGGTCTTATTTGATCATTTACTAGTTTGACGGGCAACCTCCATCTAGTACAAAGGGGTGCGTGCAAAAGCAGCTTTACACTAGGATGGCTTATCCAAAACCAGAACAGGGGGTCCGCCACCTCGTCAACTGGGTCAAGTGCAATGACCCTTTATCTAACCCCTCTTTTGTCCCCATCACACTTCATCCCCCTCCACTTTTTACCACGGCTGCAATTTCAGTCGCCGGCCTTACCAAATTTCTGGGAAGGTTACCTCGATTCTGTTGAAGTTTTGGACCTACTTAAAAACACCTAACTTTCAAAATATAACACACAATCAGAGGTTAACACATGTTTTGGTACACAATATTTAATTTTTAATCTGATTTTTTTACAACTCTAAGGCCGAGGATTCTAGTCTTAAGCCGTCGTGTTGAGCTAAACTTTTATCATTAATTTTTAAGTGGAACGAAACCCATTTGAAATTTTCATATCAATTCAAAAGGCAATTATATATGCAAAATCCTAAGAAGTCAAAGGGTTAAAAGAATAAGAACGTTAAAAATGTTCTTGGAATTGAGTATAAGAAATCATTAGCTGGTATGATTAAAGGAAAAGAAAGTGGGGCCTCTTTGGGTGGATGATTTTCTAAAGAATATAAGCAACTTGGGGTAACTTGCATTGGTTATCAAACCCAAGACCGTCAGCCACTCTTTCGCACTCTCTCTGTGTCTTTTATTTTTCAAAGCAGATAATATTTTTTTCGACTGCACTACGACCGGAATGGCCTGCCGAGTCACCTCGGAGATTCCCCCTTTCAATTATTGCTGCGGAGGCTACCTGGGAACTGCATAAATTGATTGTTTTAACCTCGCGAACTCCAAAATTTATGATTTTGGTTCTCTCTCTTATTGTTCCCTCTCCCTCTTCCAAAAGCAGGAAGCTACAGTTCGCCGACAAGGCAACGTCGTAACTATCATGCTTCGTCAAAGCATATTAAATGATTGCCGTGTAGTGATAATTGATTGAGTGGCGAATATGGAGATGCAAAGAAGGGTAGAAGAAAAAAAGACGAAACTCCGGATTAACACAAGAACAGATGTGAAGTTGGTATAGAAACATGCATTGCCGTTTTTTTGACGTTTCAGCTTTTGGGTTTGTAAAGCAAAAAGTGTCTCGTCTTTGCCGTCCTCGTGACGATTGATCCATTCACAGGACTGAGATATCTAATCTCACCTTCTGTTTGGTTAAGGAAAGAGAAAAAGAACGTTTCTTCTTGCCCCGTTGTGATGTCAAATCCGTGACTGAAAAAGTTTAGACACGAGGCAGCTGGACTGTGAACTTACAAAAAGTAGAGTCCAATCACAAGAGATGAAAAATTAGACATATTTAAACAATTCATCTTACCTATGTATAAGCAATTTAGAATAGCTCGTGATCTTTTAAGGTTGATGATTGTTCTAAAATTGCTGAAGAGTAAGCACATGTACGTTTTCTTATACTTCAAGCTCAATCGTTAATTGATGCATATCCGTGCATAAACTAGAAAATACTCGTCCATATATACTATAACGTAGGAAAAATCATGAAAAAAGCTTGATGTGACAAACAAATTAGAAACTTCAAAATGCAGCCAGCCCGCCGTTGCGTACCATCTGGGTCACATGAGCTTCAAGTCAAGTGGTAAAGCGGGTTAGTTGAATACAAAGCCGAGGTTACAAGTGCCAAAAGAACATCACCAAGGACGAATTCGAACGCAAGTTGCATTAATTCCTGTTTGTTATACGTTAAAGTCGTCGGGCCTAACGTATGTCGATGTTGATAGATGCACGAACAGTCTCCCAATAGTTTGGCTCTTATGTTACCACTTCAACGTCAGTAGCAGTCCCTGCTCCACTTGGACTGATGGTGGCGGAGTTTGTCAAACATGCAGCCGCTTTATCAGTCATATATATGGCCGATGGAAGAATGATGGTTCGTTTGATCTTTTCGTTCGTTTACGCTGTTAATGGCAAATTAATCATGATTAGCACTAGACTTGCAAGGGTCCCAATCCACCCAAAAGTTGAAAGAAGATGATTTTGGAAGCGAAGAGGTAAACGACAAGGGGGATGAGGAAATAAGCGGAGCCAAAAAGGGGTACCTTCCGCCTTATGGAGAGTGGGAAAGGGTATCGAGGGCAGGAGGTCGCTGTCGCTTATCTCTTTCTTTTGTGGTGAAATGGGTGTCTGGTGGACCAGGTCATGGCGTTTCTGGAATTGCATGATTCCCCCGGCCTAAATTAAGCAAACCCAAGTGCCTTTCTTGGGTCCCTCGTTTGTTCTATGACTTGCAGCTCAGTTGACGCAGACCCGGCGTCTTATTTAGCCCTCACCTTAATGGTCTGCGTTTGAGGTTGATTTTGGTTTGAGTAAGATTCTTATCATGTCTCACCCACTTTATTTTCTGCTCCTTTCGTGAGGCAGGAGCTCCCCAACAGATCATGATTTAACAGGAGGCAACACTTTTGTGTTAGAATTTTCCTACATATGTGATGTCCTAAACTTTATTCATGTAAATGTCCTACACAGTGACATGATCAAACCCATTTTGATGCACATCTATAGACTGTTGTGACAAATTAAGCTTTTTGTTAGATTAATAACGCCTTATGTGACGTGGGAAACTAAAGATGTGTACTATTGCTCCCATTTTTCAAAAAAGTAATAAACAAAAAAAAAAAAAAGGCCCAACTTGGGTATCACTGCATAGAAAGTAAAGGGCCCGGTGGGAGGAGGATTAGGTAACGAAAGTTATGATACCCATTTTTTATAATGCTTTAGTGTAAGCAAAAAGACCAATTTTTATTGGTGCATACTTTCCGTGGATTAATCCGTGTGGACAAAGTGGCCGGTGATATCATATGCTATCATTGAGAAGTATATGAAAATGAATCACCACATACCAGGCAAGTTGCTGACTTATTTTGAAATTGTTTTCTTCTTCAAACCATGACATTCTATGTGCCGGCTTCATTTCTTCTGCAAGAAACTGTTCCATGTCTTTTACTACTCCCTGCTGACTGCCAGGAACCCCGTGAGTTCCTATTCTTCTGTATTTCACTGGAGAATTGAAACTTATAACCTAGAGATCGGCGGCCCATCAAAGAGGGCAATATAACCAAGGTTTGGCGATAAGCAGAATAATACAGTAAAAAGGCTATACCCCTCTAGACGGAAACTCATGATAAAAATACAATTAGGATCAATCGTCTGCCAAATTGCACTTAAAAACTAATAAGTTGCCATGTCACAACCTAGTAATCAGACCTCATTCTCTGAATTACACTAAAAGATGTAGCACAGATCCGTTAGTTGTTTGTAAAAACATGCCCATTGTACAACAAATCATTCTGCCTTCATCACCTAGGTAGTCATCAGAGCTACCATTCCATAAACACGGTTATGCTCGGATGCATCTCTTACAATGGCATCAGAGGCTCTACAATGTCATGATTCATCTTCCTCGGCTGCTTCTGCTGCAAGGATCTGAGAGTCTAATCTGTCTATTAGTTGCTCACTAACATGTTTTGCCACGGATATCATGTCGAGAATGATACTAGGATCTAAGCCTGCACCACCTCGTTTAGTCAAACCACAAATGTGACCTTTCTTGTTGACAGAAATAGAAACAGCCGAATTCATTTGGGATTCCTCTTCTGAAGTGGCATCCACAATGTAGTGCCTACCCACCTATTATAAAACACAAGTGCAATATTTAATTGGAGAAAGAAACTGAATTTTGCAGCTTGTGAAGAGATCATATCTGACGTGTAATCATCACCTTTGTTAGTGTAACAATCACAGGGACTGCAGTTGTGTCAAACTGCAGAAATTCTTCGTCACTAATGTCAACCTCTGGTTGCTCATCGCCTGACACCTCAGCTGCAACATGAACCCTTGGAATGGCTGTATTGGTCAAAGCAGCCTTCACGAACAACAAAAACAACAATTTGTTTTTCAGTTTCCAAATATCAAAGAAATCATCAACTGGATTAGTTTTCATGCTCCTGATCATACACATTCTAGGAAAATAAAAAGCGCTAAACTCTAGAGTAATGCTAATCATGTAGGTACAAAGATTATCCGAATTCCACATATCAACAGAAAAGATTTATCAGAAAGACCAAAGCTCAGTAAAATTGCTGTTCAAACAACAAATTCTGATATGTTTATTCTTTGTAACTCCTCATAGTTTAGTTAATTAGAAGAGAAGCTACCTTAATTGCAGCACCCAAGCCATCAAGCAGATTCCCATCCGAACTAACAACAAGGCAATCAATATAGAGGTCCCAGCAAATCTTTCCCTCCACAACTATTAGAGATGACAGATCAATTCCAGCCCCTGGGAGAGTTAAATAAGAAATCGGTAATGATCAGCTTAAGTAAAGACAGAACCTGTAATCAAATTAGAGGGTGCAGACTACCAAAATAATAGAATGCAGACATAGAGCAATAAGTTTCTGGTTATTTGTCTTGCTCTAGTTAGGCTCATACCAGCTCCACTTTTACCGCCTAAGAGACAACGCTGAAGAGAAACAGAGAGTTCTGTTGACAGCTCATCACCCCCTCTACCCTGTGCAAAAACGTGGGCGTGATTAAACTCCAACCACATACGGACACACACGTATGTATACAGATAGACATATACACAGAAAGATATATTAGTCTGGGCAAGTGTAAGCATATGACTGCAAAAAAAGATGATAACAAGAGTACTTTACATTGAAGGAACAAAAAGTAAAAGATTGAAGATCATAGGCCAAACTAGGCAGGCAACAAATCGTGCTGGAATTATCAATTTGGATTCTTAAGACAAGCATTCGTACAATCAGTATTTTCTTAATTGTTGCATAAAACCTGGTTTACATGTGCTCAGTAAACAACACGAATAAAATTAGAAAGTAGCAGAAAATCAAAGAACACAACCTCAAACGTTGGTGCAGCGGTTGGACTGCAGTCGACATATATGGCGACCTTTCCTTTGTCAGGCTGCAGTGAATTCGGCCTTCCAAGTTCAGCCTGCATTTACAGAAATTAGAATGCAACATGTTACCACTAGATCTCACACTCGGAATCAGTGTATGCCCTTGCCGTTTTAGAAATCGAAACAGAAGATTCAGCATCTGAATTAACCTTAACACTGGAAATAACGTCTGTTGCCCCCATCTTGACTCTTGCCGAACCATTTGCCTGCCATGAAGTCCATGAAATTACGATTACACAGAACCCGCAGAAGTTCAGTGTTCTGCTAAAAAACAAACCAACTGGTGTATAAGAAGCAAAGCACACTACCAAACATCCAAAAACAATTAGTTCTAAGCAATTCGCTTTCGACATATCCCTTTCTATCGTTACGACTAAATTTCAATGGCGTTTTGAAAAATACCATTCATTATACCTGGGGTATAACTCCAGTTTCAACATTAATCGGACGGTAAGTTAATCTCTTCCGACCATCAGAACGAAGGTCTTGAGCAATACCACCCTGTATGAAGTGCTTTTCTCCAAGAGATAGCCCCACCATTCCTGCTCGTTCATAAAACAAGAACATTTGATTACATAAGTAAACCAAAATGCAGAAGAAAAAAATTAGACTAAAAAGACCCCCAAGTCATACAACGCATCCCAACTTCATAATGTCGTAACCTCAAATGAAGCCAATTGAATCAAACAGAGACAAATAAAAGACCAAAAATTTAGGGTTGAGCGGGCACCGGTAAGCAAGGAGAACTAGGTGGTTGATTCCGTTTTGATGGAAACGAACTACAAGCCTTGTAGAGCGCTGGGCAGAAACCGCCACTCACCGAGGAGACCGACTTTGGCTCCTGAAATCTTAATCAAAAGAAGAGTATGTTTGAAGGGGAAAGGAAGAGATTGCCAGCGGTGGTGCGAGCCGAGAGACGGAGTTAGAGAAGGGGAAGGGAAGGAGGGAGAGAAAGCGAGAGAGGGGACCTTCGGAGGGAAAAAGTAGGAAAACGAGGGTTTAAGGACACAGATACCTTCGAAATTACTAAGGTGCCCCAATCTTCCTCCTCTCTCTTTTCTTTCCCTTTTTGTTCTTTTTTCTGTACAGCTTGTAGCCTAAAACCCTCGATCGGTTGTAGTAGATCAAGAGTTTCTCCTTTGATTTTCTTTTTTCCTTATTTCTATCGTATTTCTATGTTATTTGTCTACATATTTGCTTCATCCCTTCTCTTTGCCTCTATTTTCTTTGGTGAGACGAAGAAATAAAAGACCTTCATGGCATCCATGGGCGAGTGGTCGAGACAGAAGCTTATAACTTCATCATTATTGTATCTACTTTCTCGTCATTGTCATTGTTATCTATATAGCATCCTCAAACTTTTCTCTTCAGTGGGGTGCAATCATGTCGCGAGACATGAGGAAGAATATAAAAAGAAAGTAAACAAGTTAGTGAATTCAATTGTGTTTAATTTATAATGGATTTACAATGTACATGCTCACCACTATTTACAGAGGACTAATCTCACACTACTCCATAATTGAATATAGATGAAAAAGAAATAATAAGGCCAATTATAAATATATAATGTATAATTATGAAAAAGGAAGTATCTCACTGATCATTTAGATAAATACATTTTTTCATTAACAAATCAAAAGTTCTGAAACTATGCACAATCTTAATATTTAAGATTACCATGCTCATCTTTATAGCAAGTGTAACTTGTATAATTTGGTTCCCATATGTTCAACTTCATATTGTTAGTTTTATGATTACCATCATTTTCCATGTTAAAATGTTGGCATTGCCTTTTACGTGTGTAAACACTAGTCATGCACCCAGGAGAGATTGAACATGGACCAAACACGATTCCGTGAACAGTATACCTTTAGTTAAGTAATTTAAAGAATATAATTCTTCAATGGAATGAAACTGGGGTGTTAGAATTTGGAGATCTGCCAGAAATAAAGTTTGCCAAAGGTTCAGGAAATGAACAAACTTTGTTTTTGGAAAAGACAAGTCAAGAAAAATAGGGAAGCACTAACGGAGTTGGCAATTACTCGTCTCTCACATTGAATTTCTTCAATTTGTCCCTACGGTCTACTCTTTTTGGGATTTCTTACCATTGAGTTTCATTTGAAAAATACAAAAACTTAAAAAATAATTTATAAAAAGATGAATTTTGATTTTAAATTGGATATTTATTTATTTTTACTAGATCTAACTTGATATTAAAATCATTTTTTTTTCTAACACTCCGGTGGATATGGATAATCTCATAACCTATGAAAAAATAGTACCATAAAATAGTTTAAATTGGACCGCTGTGATGAGAAAGCATGCTATATAAACAATATGGATTCATTGGACCAACATACTAAATATGTTGTCCCACGCTTGGGGCAAGGCAACATATTAAGTTCCATACGAGTAATATAAAAACTTATAAAAATGATTTATAAAGAGACAAATTATTCTACTTAATGCTATAAGGTCTTAAATTGAATAGACCCTCCTTTATAAAATTTAATATTTACTTTATCCCTTATAATTTTTTATCCTATGAAGTTCTTAACATAACAAAAAGTCAAGAAAAAAATTACTATTTATAGATGTTGATTCTCTGATGAGCACAGCCTAGTCGGATGAACTCTGGTATAATAAAAGCTACCATAGCAACATTAGCAAGATGGATTTGGCTGTCATTTCCCGCCCCCCCTCCCATAAGCCTAGATATAGCTTTTTATTCACGTTATTTACAGTTCAACTCTGACTCTCCGTGTTAGTTGGTTTCTCATTTGTCTCATAACTGTTGTTGCAGAGCTTTTGCATTTGCTAGGATTGAAAGTTGCTTCAGTTCTTAATAGAATTTCCTAGACACAATGATCCACTGTACCTAAGTGAAACTTAGAAGCAAAGTGAAACTTGATAGAATTTCAGATGAAAAAGCTTTCCATTTACTACAATAGAGCTTATTCAGCAGCTGAACACCTCTAGAATTACATAGTACCAAGCATCAACAGCAAAAAGTACAGACAACCATCAGACAATCACCACTTGACTAGAGGGAATAAGACAAATAGCCCTGTTTTCTAGTATTTCAGGGTGGCAAAAGGCTACAAATCTAGACTAATAACTAAAATTCAGGCAACCTTGTACAGGAAGGGCTGATTGCTTTATTTGCCAAGCAGCCAACCTTATTCACGTTTCTATAACTTATCTGGGCATCCTTAAAGAATTCGTCCAACATATCATCTTTGATAGTGTCATATCATCTATAGTTTGAGGAACGCAAACTCTTCAATGGCAGGCACCTTTCCTATTTTCTGAAGCGTTTCTCTATCTGGTTCTTCATCCACACCAATTGCCATAATAGCCTTTGTCTTCCGCACGGTCCTTCCGACGCTCATAAAGCTGACATTCACGTTATGGTGACCTAGTATGTTCCCAACCTGGCCAATCATGCCCGGCTGGTCTAATTGTCTGCACAGAATGAGGTTTCCTTCCAAGCTTGCATCCACAGGGAAGGATCCCACGGATATGAGATGGGGTATTCCAGATTTCACTTGCCCCTCGATGCTTATATCTCCATTACCTGAAACAGCACTTGCAAATTTAGACTCCACATTGGAGATCTGCACCTGAATTGAGTCGAGGGGGAACTCCGGAGATGAGTCTATGACTACCCTTTCCTCACTTAAGCGTAGGCCTTTTTGCTTGGCAATATAATCGGCATTAACCAGGTTGACAATGGAGGCTGATATTGGCTCGATTATGCCTTTTGTAATCATGGCCCTGAGAAGTCTTGTGTCAAGCTCATCTGGGTCACGAGCAGATTTGTAGACAACCCTTACAGATTTAACTCCACTGCCTCCAGCTACTAGCTGTACTGCTAGCTTGCCAAGCTTCTCAGCTAGCACAAGGTAAGGTGACATCTCTGACAAAACCTGAGAACAAGAGCCATGACTCAGCGAGCTTCCCCTGCAGAATACTAATGAAATATTTTGCGATGGGGAAACTGCAGATATCATTGCTTACCTCAGCAGGAACCATGGGAGCATTTACAGCAGTTGCAGAAAGTTCTCCCTTCAACGCCCCTACTACAGCCTCCGCTATTTCAATGGCTACTCCTTCCTAATTGGTTGGTACAGATTGTCTAATGGGTTAGGCCATGTCCAGCAACTAAGAAATGCAGAGAAAAGATAGTACAAGGATCATGAAGATATGCCTAGAGAAGAAACATGCCTGTGCCTCCTTTGTGCTAGCCCCAAGGTGAGGTGTGACAGTGACGTTCTCATGCTGCACTAGTTTGCTATCTGTGGGTGGCGGCTCCACCGTGAATACATCAAGTGCAGCTTGTTCCACACCAAGAACTAATTATCAGATGCATACATAAAAAAGCACCGAAATTTTTACAAGTACTAATCTAAGGGGAAATGTGGATCATGAATTATATAAATTCCCTTTCCCTTTGTGTGCTTTTTGGATGTCTCCATCCACAATCATCATCAAGAGCTTAGCTGAGGGAAGATCACGTTATCAAACAATCAACTCCATTATTTGAAGTCCATGACCTATGCTATCATATCGAAAGTTTATTTCTATCTAAAAATCGATTTAAGGTCATTTATCTTTCATAGTTTACTTAATGTAATACTTTACCACACCATTATTAACAAAGTGAAAGAATGTAGCAGTGGATGGACTGCCATTGACATGAACTAGAGCTGCATACCTGAGCAACAATACCACTGTCGAGGGCCCTCACCAGTGCATCTTCATCAATCACTCCACCTCTAGCAACATTAATGAGACGGACTCCTTTCTTCATGTTCACAAATGTTTCATCATTGAAGACCTTTGAAGTAGCAGGAGTAAGTGGCATGTGCAGAGAGATGAAATCCGCCGAAGAGATGGCTTCATTGAAAGATACGAGTTCCACTCCCAGAGCGCGAGCTCTGTCACTTGGGGCATATGGATCATGAGCAATAACATGCATGCCCAACCCTTTAGCACGCCTCGCCACTTCAGATCCAACTTTCCCAAATCCCATCACTGCCAACGTTTTCCCCACAATTGACACCCCAACGTACTTCGATCGTTGCCATTTTCCTGTAAACTCAAAATGAATTTTAGCCTTCCCAACTAGTTTGTCGACAGCTTCAAAGGAAACGACGACATGAGAACAAGAAGATCAACTTTCTACCTTCAAATCCAAGACACCAGCTAGATTTTAAGTTTCCCAGAATCTGAAATCAGGAAACACTCTTCTCTACATGTACTTTCAAAACGGGGGAGGCTGTTTTTCAAATTCCACGAGTGAAAAAACGTACTGACACACCCGAAGTCTTTTTATTTTTATTTTTGAAAAGATTTGTAGACTACTCTTCTGAACCAACGTGACAACACGTAGCGATTTTCAACTTTTTTTTTTTTTTCTAGTCCAACATCTTATTTATTTGAGATCTAGTCGTCGTGTTTAGCATCCGACACCAATTAGCTGTCTGGCAGAAAAAATAACAGATAACATCAGACTTTGTCGCCCCAGCAACCATATTTAGAGCGTCTTGATGGGTAAAAAAGCGGAACTTGACTGCGAAACTTGAATTAGCCAATCCACAAACACAGACCTTCCCCACAAGACAAATCAGATCAATCAAATCGTGGACAGAAACAGAGAGACTTCAGCACATGAATGATCCAGCCAAAAATTTCGTGAAAGATGAGTGATGACAGAATATGTCATGTTAATGAACGAATCTAGTTAACTCATTAAGAAGTGAGGAATTAAGTAAAAATGGATTTGTTTCA
Source organism: Casuarina cunninghamiana (assembly GCA_028551485.1). Taxonomy (NCBI): domain Eukaryota; kingdom Viridiplantae; phylum Streptophyta; class Magnoliopsida; order Fagales; family Casuarinaceae; genus Casuarina; species Casuarina cunninghamiana. The sequence continues at coordinate 8,794,841 of CM052364.1, forward strand.
TTGAAAAGAACGAAAATGGAAGAAATTCCCAAGATAAAGCTTGACCTTCTTCAGCAGTTCTTTATACTATTAAGCAACTTCCTCTGTTTTTGGGTTTCTAATTCTGAAAGCAAGACAGGAACTTACCGGCCTTCATGGACGCATCGGCCTGTGCGACATTCCTAGCCATAGCAGTAAGCAAGGCGATCCCATGCTCGGCCGCGGCCACTGTGTTTGCGGTCGGCGCGTTGACCACAAGACAACCGAGCTCAGTAGCGGCCTGCAGATCCACGTTGTCAATGCCCACGCCGGCACGTCCCACCACCTTCAAGCGCCCTTTGGCAGCCTCGAATACCTGTCTAGTCACCTCGGTACCGCTCCTCACGATCAACGCGTCGCAAGACGAGATCTTGGAGCAAAGCTCCTCTGGGGAGAGCCCATATGCGCATTCCACGTCGCCAAAACTACGTAAGACTTCAAGGCCCGCCTCTCCAAGCTTCTCGGAGACCAAGATGGTGGGTCTTGGAAACGAACTTGCAGGGTTGACATCTAGGCCGGGGTGCTTGAGGACCGAGGTTTCTGGTGATTTCACTATTTCAAGAACGTTATAGACAACAGGGGACGTAGAACGAGAAATGGACAGAGAGCGTGAAAGTTTATAGGAGATGTGAGTGGAGGTGGTGCTATGGAGGAACGATAGAAGAGAACGTGATTTCGGGGATGGATTTGAAGAAGGAGAGAAGGTGATGAGAGAAGAGAGGATGGGATTAGTACAAGAGGAGGCCATAGGCATTGCCTTCTCGGTTTATTTTTCCTTTCCGATCTGGGTAAGCAAGCACCAGGGAAGGGGAAGAATAGCTTTAACTAGCAAAGCATAATTCTTAACTTGGGATCTCCTTATAATTGTTTCACTCCATGGTGTAGTTTGAGTGTCATGTGGAGGAAGATGACATGGGTAATTGGCAGCCGTATGGCCCTGTCAAAGGAAAATCATATGAGAGACAAACACTCACATTGTTTTCACAGCATCTACAACATCAGAGACTGAATTCAAAAGACGTACTCTTTTTGTGTTTTTATACTTATTCTTCTTCATTTATTTCAAGGGAAACTCGAACATGCAGTAGGCTTGTTGCAAGGCTTGGCAGTAAAGGCAAGAAGTGAGTGTGAATAAACTAATTAAAAGGTAACTGAGTATCAATTTAGTTTATTTTCTATGAGCTACAGACTGTTCAATTTATTCTGTATGAACTTGAGGTATAACCCCACGAATATTGCAGCTTTTACTCGTCAAAACAAGCTTAATCCTAACAAAAGGAAGATGATGTTAGTGGCTAATATTTAACTGTTAGTTTGATGAGCAACCCAATAGGAATTCCCTGGACAAGATAAAAGAATCTGAAAAATAAAATCGCACAAAAATTCAATGTGAAACAACATGTCGTGTGAAGAAGAAGACTAGATGGAAAGCAAATATCAGTGTCATGGAACAAATTAGGATCCCCACCAATCAGCAATGGAAAATCGCCTTCATGGACTCTGTCATCGCTATTTTCTTTGTCTGAAATTTATGTCCCAATTAATGCTAGTAGTTGAACAAAAATGACTGATACCTAACTTCCTCTATTACATCCCAGATAACAGGAGCACCTCCACACTCCCTTGCATATTTCCAATGAAAAATCTCTTGGGTTCTCTGAACAAAGTCGATGCATCATTATATGTTGTGAAAGTCTCGTTAGTTAATTATGCATGAGTAAAGCATCTTTGCGCTGTCTTTATTCCCATTTGAGTGATAAAAATTGTAAACAATTGTTGGTGCCCCAAAGAACCTGTTCTTTCGTCAATTATTGCAGGATCTTTTGTCGTCTTGTATCACCCCGAAGCTTGGATCTCATACACCACTTGCCCGCCTTCATAAAAGAGGTGAAAGCATCAGTTTCCACCATCTTTTTTCTTTTGACCTCTTCCTCAACTTGAATGTCACTCCTCTCTTTTCCTTTTTTGCTTCTGCCGTAGTTCAGATTCTCTTCATTCTCATGCAAGTTTATTTCCAAATCGGATCCATGACATTGATTGCTTACCCACTTAGGACCGTGATCAATTACTAGCACTTTCAAGTAACCACGACGCAAACTAGATAGCATCGTTTGGGTCCTTTTTGCGTGTGGTTTGCTTGCTTTTCGTTTTCACCTTTTGCTTACTTTTCCTCTTTTGTCCATGTAAATAATGAACAAAGAACAGAGCCCCAAATCACGGAAATATCTATGTCACGATTTCATGTCCCACCCTCTTGAACTTTCGCATCTTCGTGGGTCCTTCCATGAGTTCCGAGTTGAAAATTATTCCTTAACTTTCCCTTCCACGAAGCCGCCCAGAAGAGGAGAAATCAGAATATGAAGCCACAGCCTCCCAATTTTGCTGGCTGGTTGGCTGGCGCTATTATGTCTCTTTCAGGGCCCTTCACTGAAGCAATGATTAACCTCTGTTCTATGTGGAAAGTTCTGCCCGGTTTCGCAGCGTGACAAACACATTCTGCCAAAGTTTCCAACAACTACGCGGTAAATTATTGGAACTTCTTTAAACGTGCAAATTGTGCAAGGATGAGAACCACATATATTTCGTCAGAAATGATCAGGAAGACAACAGCTGGAAAATACTAATTGCAAAGAGGAGACCGAAAGAGAGGCTCGCTTTCCTTCTTGCTTAAAATGAAACATCGGCAAAAGTTCGTGGAGGATTGAACTTGGATGGAATCCTGTGATATAGAGGAGATCTAAAAACCCTACCACTCCCAAAAAAAATTAAAAAAAGGCAGAAAGAACCGACAAAGCGCAGCATCTCTGTCTCTCCCTTTTATATTAATCAAGAAGACCTGGTCGAGAGATTGTACAAGTCTTAGGAAGCATCCGGGGAAAGGCCATAATGTAAGAATATACAAGACAGAAATGGCTATTATCAGCAAATATCATTTCAGATTTAAAATTTTGAAAAAAAATAAAATTAAGGTACAATTAATTACGTATATAAGATATGATTTTGACATTGGAAGCTCCGTGTTTGGTAAAAAAACCTCATTTTACAAGTCTCATTCTGATGACACTTTCTTTATCCAAAAGGTTTTGTCAGTCAAAATGTTTGACTTTTAATTTATTTCTATCATTATTGTTGTTGCTGTTGCTATAATTATTCTAGCAAAAAGATCAGAAAAGTAGCAAAAACTAGCGCATCCTCCGAAACTAGTAACTTCGGCTAGAACTTTGCGAGGAAAAGACCGATACCTCTTAAGACGTGAACTCTTAAAAGCTTAAGCAGAGGTGGGAGTTGGGCTCCAAGGAACATTCGGACCCAATTTAGTGGTGAGAACGTGGTTGACATTATACATGTCTAACCTAAATCACCATAATCCTTGGGTGTCAAAAGGCAATTTAGGCTTCATAAAAGGAAGCTATGGGCGAAGGAGAGGACATCTCAGAAACCTCAAAAATTCTAAAATTTAGTGCTATTTTGTTATTAGCTCTAGTCATAGTGGTATTCTAGTGGTAATTATAGATTAATGATAATTTAGTGATTATTATTTCTTAATTGTCATTGGTATTCTGCATTTAGATCTTTTTTCTTTCTTTCTACTTAAGCTTATTAATAAAGGTGATTCTACCTTAATTCCTCTTGTTTAGTGATTGTGTTAATTGGTTAAGGTTTGAGTTTTAACAAGTGATATCAAATACACTAATATGGTGAGAAGGAAGGTAAGAGCTCTATCAAGACAAAGACACAAACTATGGTGGAGATAGAATCTAGAATTCGGTTCGAGACCCCTCCCTCTCTCTTGTGTGTGTGTTAAAAAAAAAAAAGGCCAAACTACAAAAAAAAATAATAGAATCTAGAATTCAGGCATTGTAGGAAAATTTTCAAGATTTGGCCAACAAGAACACGGAGTAGTTCATGAAAATTCAAGTGGAGTTGGCTAAAAGTCACATAACACTACAAGGATTTGTAAAAATGTTGTTTTTGGCAAAGGGAGGGGGATCTACTTCCCGAGACAAAAATATTGGAATCTAGCTACCATTAAAGGTGAGATGGAGCTGCCAATTAAAGAGGTGGAGAAGCCATTGTTGGAAATAGAGGAGTCACTACTAAAAGAGATAAAGAAGTCACCAATAGAAAAGGTAGAAGAGTCATTATTAGAGAAGACCAAAAAACAGTGAAATTGGTAATAGCTAGAGCCATTTCGACTCACTATTGGACAAAGAAAAGATGAGCTACCTCCCCTTCCACCATGACAAGGTGGTGAGGTGGATTGTTGTTAAAGGGAATTGAGTAGATTTCAAGATGTGAATGCCCCTAAAGGACAATTAGTAGACTCTACTAGCACTCTATCCATTAGAGAGTTTTTCACCCATAAGAGGCAACCACTAAAGGCTTTTTGACTATCATCTCAAGCATCAAATGATAGCATGGTAAAAAAAAGAAAAGAAAAGAGTTAACCCTTAAGGACAAGGGTTATTTAATGGAGAGTGGATTGTTATGACTTGACACAGTCTACATAACCTAGAGAGTGAATAAAGCTTTTAGAAGGTAAAAGAGAAGAAATGTTTCTATAAATTTTAAGATAGGCTTCTAGAAGGTAGAAGATATGAATTTTTTTTTTTAAATATGGAATAAGGCCTTGAAATTTATAAGATACAAAAACCAAGGTACTAGGAAAAGGCATCATTACAAATCCTAAGCATGTGAAGCTTACCATCCCCTAGATAACGCTTTACGAGGTCCTAGGAGGCCCATTACATTGTCCTTTAGTGGGAAGTAAAAGATTGAGCTAGAAGATATAATAGGCTTCTAGAAGGTAGAAGATAAGATTAGCTTCCAAAAGATTGAGTTTGATTTCTAATTAAAAAAGAAGAGGGACTTAGGCTCTATAAAAGGAGGAGGCTCAAGCCTAGGGAAAGGACATCTCAGAAACTTCAGAGTCTAAATATTTATTGTTATTTTATTATTATCTCTAATCATGGTGGCACTTTAGTGGTAATCATAGCTTAGTGGTTATTTAGCAATTATAGTTCTCTAATTGTCATTGTTATTCTACATCTAGATCTAATTGTGTTCTGATTAAGCTTATTAATAAAGATGATTCTATCATAATTCTTGTTGTTTAGTAATTGTATTGATTGGTTAAGGCTTGGGTCCTAACAAGTTTGTCATGATCCTTGACAATTATACCAAAAGCCTTAGAGCTTATGGCTAATCAAAGATCATTTCATTTGAATATTATTATTAACCTAAATCCTTATAAGCCCAAGACCGCCACAATCTAGGTAGAAGATAAGATATGCTTTCAAAAGATTAAGTTCAAGTTCTAAATAGAAAAAAAGAAGGACTTAGGCTTTATAAAAAGGAGGCTCAAGCCTAGGGAGAAGATATCTAAGAAACCTTAGAATCTAGATATTTATTATTATTTTATTATTAGTTTTAGTCATAGTGGTACTATAGTGGTAATCATAGTTTAGTGCTAATTTAGTGATTATTGTTTGTTAATTGTCATTGTTATTCTACATCTAGATCTGATTGTGTTCCAATTGAGTTTATTAATAAAGGTGTTCTATACTAATTTCTCATGTTCATTAATTGTATTGATTAGTTGGAGCTTGAGTCCTAACAAGTTTGTCATTATTATTGACTATTATACCAAAAGCCCTGGAACTTATGACTAATCAAAGATAATTTTATTTGAATATTATTATTAACTTAGATCCCCATAAGCCTAAGGCAACCATGATCTAAGTAGAAGATATGATAGGCTTCTAGAAGGTAGAAAATAAGATATGCTTTTAAAAGATAGAGTTTGAGTTCTAATAAAAAAGGAAGAGGGACTTAGGCTCTATAAAAGGAACTCAAGCCTAGGAAGAAGATATCTTAGAAACCTTAGAATCCAAATATTTATTATTATTTTATTATTAGTTCTAGTCATAATGGTATTCTAGTGGTAATTATAGTTTAGTGGTAGAAAATAAGATATGCTTTCAAATAATTGAGTTTGAGTTCTAATTAAAAAAGAAGAGGGACTTAGGCTCTATAAAATGAGGCTCAAGCCCAAGGAGAAGATATCTTAGAAATCTTAGAATCCTAATATTTATTATTATTTTATTATTAGTTCTAATTATAGTGCTAGTCATAGTTTAATGGTAGAAAATAAGATACACTTTCAAAAGATTGAGTTTGAGTTCTACTTAAAAAAGAAAAGGGATTTAGGTTCTATAAAAGGAGTCTTAAGCCTAGGGAGCAGATATCTTAGAAACCTTAGAATCTAAATGTTTATTATCATTTTATTATTAGTTCTAATCATAGTGATACCTTAGTGGTAATCATATCTTAGTGGTAATTTAGCAATTATTGTTCCTTAATTGTCATTGTTATTCTGCATTTGGATTTGATTGTGTTTTGATTGAGTTTGTTAATAAAGTTGATCCTATCCTAATTTCTTTTGTTTAGTAATTGTATTGTTTGATTAGAGTTTGGATCCTAACAAGTTTGTCATGATTCTTGATTATCATATGAAAAGCCTTAGAGCTTATGACTAATCAAAGATTATTTCATTTGAATATTATTATTAACTTAGATCCCTTAAGCCCAAGACCATTGCGATCTAAGTAGAAGATATAATAAGCTTCCAAAAGGTAAAAAAATAAGATATGCTTTCAATAGATCGAATTTGAGTTCTAATTAGAAAATAAAAAGACTAAGGCTTTATAAGAGGAGGCCTAGGCCTAGGGAAATGATATTAAAAAAAAAAAAACCTTAGAATCCAAATATTTATTATTATTTTATTATTATTAATTCTACTCAAAATGGTACTCTAGTGGTAATTTAGAAAGTATAGTTCTCTAATTCCCATTGTTATTTTGCATCTAGATTTGATTGTGTTTTAACTAAGCTTATTAATAAAGCTGATTCTACTTTAATATTTTTTGTTTAGTAATTATATTGACTAGTTAAGGCTTGAATCTTAACAAGTTTGTCATGATCCTTAACTATTATATCAAAAGCCTTAGAGTTTATGGCTATCAAAGATTATTCCATTTGAATATTATTCTAAACCTAGATCTTCATAAGTCCAGGGCCATCACGATCTAGCCAGAAGATATGATAGGCTTTTAGAAGGTACAAGATAAGATATACTTTTAAAAGATTGAATTGAGTTCTAATTAAAAAAGAAGAGGGACTTAGGTTCTATAAAAAAAGGCTCAAGCTTAGGGAGAAGATATCTCAAACCTTAAAAGTGAGATATTTATTATTATTTCATTATTAGTTTTAGTCATAGTGGTACTCTAGTAGTAATCATAGCTTAGTGGTAACTTAGTGAATATTGTTCCCTAATTCAAGCATTGGAGGAGAAATTCCAAGAATTAGCTAACCAGAACGCGGAGTAGTTCGTGAAAATTCAGAAGTTGGCCAAATTTGAGGTGGTGATGACCTGTTATATTGTAATATATAGTGCAAGGACATATAGGTCAGTTCACCATTCATTAAGTGAATGACCGTGATGTATTAACACACCGTGTGAGGTGTGTGGATTGTAAGTGTGTAGTGAATGTGAGCTATGTGTACACTGTGTGAGTGATAGTGAGGAGCTTGAGACGCTGAACTTTGTAACCCACCAGAGAAGAGAGAAGAGCTACCCCCAACTGGTATCAAGAGCTTAGGTTCGAGTTTTTGCTTCCAAGGAAGGATTTTTAAATCGGAGCGTTTTGGAGCTAAACGGGGTGTTTAAGGTGTGTATCTTCTTCTCTTCAACTTGTCTAAATGTTTTTTGGCTTAATAGTAGCCATTGGTGGCCAGAGATCGCTGGAAAATCAACTTGAAGCTCACGGGTTACTGTTCACCCGTGTGACCGAAGAGAGAAATCAAGTCTGTTTCGTTCTTGTTGAATAGATTTTGGTGGAAAATTCGGTGTCATTCGACTCGTGGTGGCTGGATCTACCTTTTGGTAGCTTTTGTGTCATTGGAAACGATCGTGGAGCAGCTAAAATCAGTGAAAACCCGTTGGAGAGAGAATCGGGTCTGTTTTGACCCGTTTCTGTGAAGAAGACCCGACTGGTCAATAGGTCAACCATTGATTGTTTGACCGTTGACCGTTGACTATTTGACCAAGTCCGATTTGGTTTGACCTGGAGATCCGACTCAACTCGGTCCGAATTTGACAGACCCGACTTGACCTAGAATCTTACCTGTCAACCCGGTCTTCCGTTGACCATTGACCAGAGATCGTTGACCATTGACTTTTGGTTGACCGTTGACCGCACGTGCAATACATGCCCTAGACCCCACGCATAGCCACGCACGCAACACTGTTTTGCGCACAAATCACACGCGCTGAAAGGTTTTTCTAACTAGTTTTTGGGGTATTTATTATGGTATTTTTGTAGGGTTTTCTAGAGGTTGTTTGAGCATTTTCGAACAAGTACAAAGGGGTATTTTGGTCATTTTAGATACTGAAATTGAATTTTAAGGGAGAGTTAGTCAAAATGACGGAATACCTTAAAATTGTAAATTTTTATGGAGAAAATTTCAGTATATGGAAGGCGAAGATGGAGGAAATTTTGTATAAAAGACAAAATTTGTATATTGCACTACAAGGATGGGAAAATAGTTCGGCATCAGTGTCAATTGAAGAATTTAAGCTTATTGATAAAAAAGCTCTTGGTATAATCCGTCTTTGTCTAGATGAGTTTGTGTTGACTCATGTGATTCATCATACATCTGTTAAGAGCATGTAGATGATCTTTGTTATATTTATGGAGGTCCATCATTGCCAAATTTGAATTTGAATTCAAACAAGGATAATATTAAGGTTCTTTAATTTGCAACAGAAAGAGTCAATGAGTATGAAGGATCACTTGGATGAGTTTAACTTAATTCTCACTCAATTGCAAGGTACATGAGTCCAATTTCATGATGATAACTTGATAGCCTTATCATACTTGTCATCTCTACTGTCTCGTTGGGAACCTTTGGTAGAGTCTTTGACTAGTGATCAGGGTTCCGAGGGGAAGCTAAGATTCCATGATGTTGTGAACATAGTCATGTTAGAAGATATGAGAAAAGGATCTTTAGGATGAGCTTCCAGTTCTAATACTTCTGTAGCATTGTCAACTAGTAGGAATAGGGGTAGAGAGGGTAGAAGACAAGGTAGTCATGGAAGACCACATGACAGAGGGTCATCTAATAAGGTATGTTGGTATTATGAATAGACTGGACATTACAAGAAGGAATGTTATAACCGCAAGAAGCAGAGCAGTTAGACCTCAAAGAAAACATTAGACAGTGAATTGGAAAACTTTGTAGAGTCAATGGTATCATATGCTACTACTACAACAAATGATTCATGGGTGATAGATTCAGGTGCCTCCTATCATGCTACTTCATGCAGAGAGCTCTTCATGAGCTACGCTTTGGGCGATTATGGTGGAGTATTACTAGGAGATGATCATTTATGCAAGATTGCAGGTATTGGTAAGATTGTTTTGACTTTGTCAAATGGTTGTTTGCTTACTTTAAATGATGTGAGGCACATTCCAGAGCTCAGGAGGATCTTGATCTTGACTACTACCCTTGACAATGAAGGGTATTGTACCCATCTAGGTGAAGGTCGCTACAAGATCACTAAAGGTGCATTGTTGATGATAGAAGGTAAGAGAAAAGGCACACTGTATTTACTGAAGAATGTGCGGTATAACTCTATTAATGTTGTAGCTTGTAATGATTCAAGACTTTGAAATTTGAAGCTTGGACACATAAGTGAGAAGGGTCTCGAGGTATTGCAATTTAAGGGAAAGTTTAAAGGCTTAAAAGATGTTGATTTGGAATTCTGTGAAGGTTACACATTGGAAAAGATGAAAAGAGTTAGATTTATTCGAGATGGGCCTGAGAGGAGGAAAAGGAAATTGGAGTTGGTTCATACGAATGTATAGGCCAGCTCATGTTGCTTCACTTGAAGGTTCAAGGTACTTTGTGACTTTTATTGATGATTGCACAAGAAATTCCTAAATCTATATGATGAAGAACAAGTTTGATGTGTTTGAGGTGTTCAAGAAGTGGAAGATTTTGATTAAGAATCAAACCGATATGAGGATCAAGGCTTTTAAATATGATAATGGGGGCGAATATTGTAGCAAAGAATTTGATGACTTTTGTTTGAAAGAGAGAATCAAGAGGATTAAGGTTACCCTAAGAACTCCTTAGGAAAATGGAGTTGCAAAGCGGTTAAACCGCATTATTCTAGAAAGAGGGAGAGTTATGATTCACCATGCAGGACTTTCACAGTACTATTGGGAAGCCCTTCTACAATACATCGGTATTCTTGTTGAATAAAAGCCCTTCTACAATACTTTTAATATAACGGTATTCTTGTTGAATAAAAGCCTTTCTACAATACTTTTAATACAACGGTATTCTTGTTGAATAAAAGCCCTTCTACAATGTTGAATTTTGATGTTCCCGAAGAAAGATGGATGGGAAAGCATGTTAATTACTCATACCTCAAGGTATTTGGATGTGAGGCATATGCGCTTGTTAAGGATAAAAATAGGGGTAAGTTAGACCCTAAAGAGCATAAGTATTATTTCCTAGGATATGATGGAGATGAGTATGGTTATAGACTGTGGGACGGTAGAAAGAGGATGTACATGTTTCGAGATATTGTCTTTAATGAGGATAAATTGTATAAGGACATGAAAGAGTAGAAAATGCAAAAGAAGTATGATGTGATTGATACAGACTTGGATACTCCAGAAAGTCCTAAATCTATATGATGAAGAACAAGTCTGATGTGTTTGAGGTGTTCAAGAAGTGGAAGATTTTGATTAAGAATCAAACCAATATGAGGATCGAGGCTCTTAAATATGATAATGGGGGTGAATATTGTAGCAAAGAATTTGATGACTTTTGTTCAAAAGAAGGAATCAAGAGGATTAAGGTTACCCTAGGAACTCCTCAGGAAAATGGAATTGCAAAGCGGTTGAACCGCACTATTCTAGAAAGAGGGAGAGCTATGATTCACCATGTAGGACTTCCATAGTACTATTGGGGTGATACTTTTAATACAACGGTATTCTTGTTGAATAAAAGCCTTTCTACAATGTTGAATTTTGATGTTCCCGAAGAAAGATGGATGGGAGAGCAAGTTGATTACTCAGACCTCAAGATATTTGGGTGTGAGGCATATGCACTTGTTAAGGATAAAAATAGGGGTAAGTTGGATCCCAAAGTGCATAAGTATTATTTCCTAGGATATGGTGGAGATGAGTATGGTTATAGACTATGGGACGGTAGAAAGAGGATGTACAGGTTTTGAGATATTGTCTTTAATGAGGATAAATTGTATAAGGACATGAAAGAGCAGAAAGTGCAGAAGAAGTCTGATGTGATTGATACAGACTTGGATACTCCAGATGAATCAATTAGTGATAGTTCTCAGGAGCCCTCTTCCCCAACTTCATCTTCGGAGAGTACACCATATGTTTCAAAGAGTAACACAGAGGATCAGTCTAACACTCCACTTACTACTTCATTAGTGAGCAGATCCACTAGAGAAAGGCGTGCGCTCCTTCTAGGTATTCTCCATCCTTGAATTACATTATGTATACTGATGCATGTGAGCCTAAGAATAGCAAGAGGTTTTGGATTGTGTTGCAAAGGCCAAGTGGGAATAAGCCATGAATGAAGAGTATGACTCTTTGTTGTCTAACCAAATTTGGGATTTGGTTCAGTTGCTTAAAGGTAAAAGGGCATTGTATTCAAGATGGATATACATGATCAAAAATGAGGTAGATGGAAGTAAGCGCTATAAGGCTAGACTTGTTGTCAAAGGATATGCCCAAAAAAAAGGAATAGACTTTGAGAAGATATTTGCTTCAGTGGTTAAGATGACTTCAATACGGGTGATGTTGAGTATGATAGCTGTTTTATATTTTCATCTAGAGCAGTTAGATGTGAAGACAACCTTTCTTCAGGGGGATTTGGATGAAGAGTTTTACATGTATCAGCTCGAGGGACTTGAGGTTAGAAGAAAAGAAAAGATGGTGTGTAAAATTAAGAAGAGTTTGTATGGTCTGAGACAAACCTTTAGACAATGATATCTGAAATTTGATAATTTCATGAGGGAGCAGAAGTTTGAGAGATGCTCAAGTGACCATTATGTGTATTTCAAGAAGACACCATCATGTAATTTTCTTATCATAATCTTGTATGTTGATGACATGCTTATTTGTGGAGCAAATATGTAGGATATAGTTGGTTTGAAGAATCAACTCAAGAGCCGCTTCTCAATGAAAGATCTTGGAGCGGCAAAGCAGATCCTTGGTATGAAGATTACTCGTGATAGAAAGAAACGTGTGTTGAAGCTGTCTCAACATGACTATGTTGAGAGATTGGTCAATAGGTTCAACATGAAAGATGCAAAAGCAGTGGCTTAAGCTCTTGCAAGACATTTCAGACTATCGCTGAAAGATTGTTCATAGATGGATGAGGAATGGGAATTCATGAAGAATGTTCCTTATGCTTCAACTGTGAGTAGTTTGATGTATGTCATGGTTAGTACAAGGCCAGATATTGCACAGGCAATTGGTGTGGTGAGTAGATTTATGAACAAACCTGGAAAGATGCATTGGGATGCGATTAAATGGATTTTCAAATATCTATAGGAAACTTCTTCTTATTGTCTTCACTTTGAAGGTTTAGAACTCAGTCTTAAGGGTTATGTGGATGCTGACTTATGAGGAGATCTTAATGGTGGTAGGAGTACTATATGTTACATCTTTATAGTTGGAGGAACAGTTGTTAGTTGGATGTCCAAGTTATAGTTAGTGGTAGCATTGTCTTCTACGGAAGTGGAGGACATAGCAACAACTGAAGGGGCAAAAGAGTTAATTTAGTTACAGGATTTCTTGGAGGAACTTGGCCAGAAGCTATAGGATAGTGCATTATAGATAGACAGTCAGAATGCCATTCACCTTGCCAAGAATGCAATGTTCCACTCCAAGTCAAAACACATTGAAAGAAGATATCACTTCATCAGGCAAGTGGTGGAGGATGGACATATGAAGCCGAAGAAAATTCACACCTCAGAGAATTTGGCGGACATGTTGACCAAGGTGGTCAACATAGACAAGTTGAGCATAAGCTCAACTTGTGCCACGCTTAAGAGCTAGAGCTCAGACGGGGGCAGTCTTTTTACATTGTTAGCAGTTATTATACCTATGGTATATGGATGTTACATTATATATTCCAAGGGGGAAAATTGTTATATTGTAATATATAGTACATGGACATATAGGTCAGTTCATTGTTCATTAAGTGAATGACTGTGATGTATTAACACACCGTGTGAGGTGTGTGGATTGTACATGTGTGGTGAATGTCAACTATGTATACACTGTGTGAGTGACAGTGAGGAGCTTGAGAAGTTGAATTTTGTAACCCACCGGAGAAGAAGAGAAGAGCTGCCCTCAAAGTGGAATTATGGTACTTTTTTAGGCCCAAACCACTCTACATACTTGTGTTAATGTGTGTGCGTTGATTGATGCTCCCTGGAACCCCATTAACATGACCAAATGTCAGAGAACGCTACAAAGATATGTAAAAGTGCTATTTTTGGCAAAGGGAGGGAGATATGCATCATGGTGACAGAAACATTGGAATCCAACCATCGCTAGAGAAGATTATATAACCACCACTGGAAGAGGTGAAAGAACCATTGATAACGGAGATGGAGGAGCCACCACCGAAGGAGATAGAAGAGCCACCGTCGAAGGGGACCCAAAACGGTGAAACTAGTAGCAGCCACAGACGCTTTGACCCACTGCTGGACAAAGAGGAAGACAAGCAACCTCCCTTTCCTCCACGACGAAGTGGTGAGGTGGATCATTGCCAGAGGAAATCAGGCAGATTCCTTCCCCTCCGAGAAATGCAAAGAAATTCTCTCATCTACGAGGAGCACCAAGATTAGACAACAATGGTAAGACCCATCTGCCTTTGACTGCAGTACTTTGCCCTCCTGATGTCCTTTGGTATAATTGTTTCTCGTGCTAAGCGACCACAACTACAACGGCCTAGCCCAGGTGAATCTTGTTCTTGTAAGTAAAATTCCAACCCTCATTTCATTCTTTCTTTTGCTCCGTTTGGTTCCTAAGAAATTGTGAGCAAGATGTAGAACATAAAACTTAAACGCTGCAAAACTTTTTTATTTTTTGGTCGAGAACCAAAAACAAGGCTATTTATGCGTTCTCTGTGTCATTGTACCGGATTTAACACTAGACTGTGAATTTTCGTATCTTGTTGGTCAGTTTTCTCGGTAATTGTACAGGCAGCTATCTTGCTCCTCCTCAAAATACCATCTTTGAGAAAGCCCATCTCTTTTCGTTGTTCTCTCCCTGTAGCAGCTGACAGAGTTGAAGAAAAGAGAAGAAATTGAAATCTTTATCAAATGAGCCGCAACCACTATTTCGCAAAGCATTCAATATCTTCTTCTGTTTTGCTTTTAATTATTGCATGCATTCTATCAAAAGCCTTCTTTAAATCCATTGCTTTTCATTCATTCTTTCTGTGCGTTTGGTTTATAGGAAAGTTCAAGAAGAGGAAAGGAATTGATATTGTTTGATCGATTGAGCCAACAGCAATTGTTTTTGTCTCAAATCTTCCTACAGATCCAAGTTACCTCAAATTTGTATTTAGCGCCACTGAACTTCCACCTCAAGACTACTGTGATTACAAAATTGTTGAAGGCGGCTCTGCTGGGTGCCCATTGGCTGCAACATAATCGCAGACAGACAAAGTCCTAGTGCTTGAACGAGGGGACGTTGCCTATGGCAAACCCAATTTGATGAATCGCGAAGGTTTCCTGACTACACTTACGGATGACAACCCCCATGACTCCCCTGCCCAAACCTTCTTATCTGAAGAAGGGGTCCTAAATGCCCGGGGCCGCGTTCTTGGTGGCAGAACTGTGATAAATGCCGGGTACTGCAGCCGAGCTGATCACGAGTTTTATCAAAGATCCGGTGTGGATTGGGATCTTAAAATTGTAAACCAGTCCTATGAGTGGATTGAGAGGGTCATTGTGTTTAGGCCGGGGCTCAAGCATTGGCAATCAGTGGTTCGAGATGGGTTATTGGAAGCTGGGATAGATCCCTATAACGGGTTTACTTTTGATCAATTAGTGGGAACCAAGGTTGGTGGGTCGACTTTTGGTAGTACTGGAAGGAGAAACACTGCTGCTGATCTACATCGAAGTTGCTTAAAGCATGGATTGTCCAGAAACAAGTTGAAAAAGGAGGGCTTGATAATTTCATTTGCATCATTAGAAATCGATCCGGAAACAAGTAATCAATGTTTCCTTTCCAAGAAATTGGCTAAGCCAATCAGATGAACGCCATGCACCCAAAGGGAAGCTTCTCGATGTAACATTTTGGAACTGAAATCCACTATGAAAAGAAGGGACTAAATAAAGTTGAATGCAACGTTTTCTTTCAACAATATTATCGTCGACTGTGGCTCCTTGAGGGAAGCTTGAAATGGTCAATAAGCAGTAGTTCCATTGGAGCCTTGACGACAAGTGTTTTCAAGAGGGAAGGAATTTATTCGTCCCAGGTGGACAGATTCTGAGAAGCAAGACTGTACAAATTCTACTTCGATTTACAAGTTGGAGCTGTTCAAGCATTTATGTATCATGCAACATTCTTTTGAATCAAAAGGAGACAAAGTCGCTAGTGCTGATGGAACCTCTGTGCTTCATCGTATGGAAATCCAGCAGCATTTGACGGAGCGCTAAACAACAGGGCAGCTGACTGGTAGCACCGTCAGCTACAGATCCTTGCAATCCAGAAGGGCAGATGATCCTCTTTATCTCATCCGCTCTCTGAGTATCTTCAACCCAACGTATCTGCCAAAATAGACCAAATAATTTGTCAGCCCTCATCAATGGCTATGAATTTTTGAACTTGAAACATTCACTTACCGTCCAAGCATTAGTACTGTAGCCTGAGGATTTGTCCCCGGCGACACACCCAACGTCGACCCGTCAACAACTCGAAGGGTATCCACTCCAAGTACCCGGAAGTCAGGATCAACCACCTTTCCTACAACACAGCCGCCGTGGTAATGCCATATGGTACTAACTGTGCGGCGGCAGAAATCTTCCATCACACGGTGGTTAGACAGGTCCATTGGCAACGCAGGTCCCACAAACCTAAAACTACGACCACCAAACCAGTCCGTGAACTTGAAATTTTCCAAGGACTGGCTCCGGAGCACTTCGCCAAGCTTTCGAGTGCCGTTCACACACCGTTCAAGGTCCAATGGATTGCTAAAATAATTGAATCGAACTATTGGACTCAGCCTGACATCTGTTGAAGCTAGTTTCAGTGATCCACTAGAAAGTGGCCCAATAATCTTCTCGATGAGAGTAGCCACGCTAAGGTACAAAGGCGAGAATGGCGTCCGAATGAATACCGGGTGGGCAGGGGATGCAAAAGGGACTACATTAGAAGCTGCTTCGATGTAAGCCCCTGATTCAGTTATGCCAACCACCTCTATAAGTGAGTTCTCTATTGGGACTGGGGCCACAACTGAGATACCATTCCGGGGATTGTCGTAAAGGAACTTCCCAACAAAAGGAAGATGATGAGCTACCGGAATTCCCCAGGATGATAGATACGGCCCCGGACCAATGCCACTCAACAAGAGCAGCTGTGGGCTTCCAATTGCACCCGCGGAGATTATCACCTCACCTTGTTTTCGTACTAACGCTTGGTGATACCTCCCCATATGGTCACAATAGACAACTCCAACTGCTGATAGCCTAGACCCTGTATGCGGTGAAGATGAAGCCAGTACTATTCTCTCGACGCTTGCATGTACAGCAACCTTAATCTTGGAAGGTCTTGCGTAGCTCAGGAGATCAGCAGCTGTGTGTCTCTTTCCAGTATTATCAAAAGTCGAGCCACCAACCTTAGTTCCCACTAAGTGATCAAAAGTAAACCCGTTGTAGGGATCAATCCCAGCTTCCAATAACCCATCTCGAACCGCTGATTGCCAGTTCTTGAGCTCCGGCCTAAACACAATGGCCCTTTCAATCCACTCATAGGACTGGTTCACAATTTTAAGATCCCAATCCACACCGGATCTCTGAAAAAACTCGTGACCAGCTCGGCTGTAGAACCCGGCATTTATGACAGTGCTGCCACCAAGAACGCGGCCTCGGGCATTTAGGATCCCTTCTTCAGATAAGAAGGTTTGGGCAGGGGAGTCATGAGGGTTGGCATCCGTAAGTGTAGTCAGGAAACCTTCGCGATTCATCAAATTGGGTTTGTCATAGGCAACGCCCCCACGTTCAAGCACTAGTACTTTGTATACCTGTGATAATGTTGCAGCCAGTGGGCACCCAGCAGTGCCGCCTCCAACAATGATGTAATCATAGTAGTCTTGACGTGGGAGTTCGGTGGCGTTGAATACAAACTTGAGGTAACTTGGAACTGTAGGAAGATTTGAGACAAACAAACAATTGCTTTTAGGCCCAATCGATCAAATAATATCAATTCCTTCCTCTTCTTGAACTTTCCCAAAAGCAATGGATTTAAAGAAGGCTTTGGATAGAATGCACGCAATAATTAAACTGAAAGATAACTTCTCTTGGGTTGTGAAACCGCAAAAATTTAAGCAAAACAGAGGAAGATATTGAATGCTTTGCCAAATAGTGGTAGTGGCTTATTTGATAAAGAATTCAATTTCTTCTCTTTTCTTGAACTCTGTCAGCCCCTACAAGGAGAGAACAATGAAAAGAAATGGGCTTTCTCAAAGACGGTATTTTGAGGAGGACCAAGAAAGCTGACAAACAAGACAAGGAAATACAATTCCGAGCCTTGCGTGTCGCTTTAGTGAAGCCAAAGGCTAGTGTTAAATCCAGTTCATTGTCACAGGGAAAGCACGAATAGCCACGTTTTTGGTTCTCGAGAAAAAAAATAGAACTTTGCAGCCTTTTTAAGTTTTATGGTCTACTTCTTGCTCCCGAGTTCTCAGGGAGCAAACGGAGAAAAAGAAAGAAAGAAATGAGGGCGGGAACCATAATTGAAGGAACAAGAATCACCTGGGTTAGGGCGTTGTAGTGGTAGTCGTTTAGCATGAGAAACACCAATACCGAAGGACACCAGGAGCACAAAGTACTGCAGCCAAAGGTAGATGGGTCTTGCCATTGTTGTCTTCTCTCCGCAGAGTATTTTCTTGGAGGGGAGAGAATTTTCTCGGTGCTGCCTGGTTGGAGAGAGAAAGAGAGAGAGAGAGAGAGAGCCGGGAGGAGAAGTAACTAGAAATAATGGAGGGAATTCAAGTGCAATTGGTTAAAAATTTTGTTGAAGACCGTCGTAGAGGGTGATATGGGCAAGGATCCAGTGTGCACTAAGTAACCTTCCAGTTATCTTATGCGCCAATAATCAACCGTATGTCCCACGTATCCCGGGTTACATCAGTTACAAAACCACGAGGATCATCAGAATTATTTTATTTTATTTTCCTTTGTTTTATCACCAATAATTTTCTTTTCTTTTTCAATCTTACCCCACCTCGTTACTAAAGATACTAAACTGTTATAATTTCCAGTTCATTAAATCTGTCAAATTGATTTTTATTTTGATATTTCATTTGAAAAGTAGACCAAGTCCAAGCAAGTCTTAACATATTTTAACTTGCATCAGTGGATACATATGGATGTTTGAATGGATCAATTGATTTCGTCAAAGTTGTCTGGAAAAGCCACAGATGTTGCATATCTACTGCATTGGTTGTGGAGTTGACATTAGAAACGTCTTTAGTTAGTAACTATTGTTACTTTGTTTAACCTTCAGCGTCAAGATTGTAAGTCTCGTACTTTCCCTTTCAGTATGGAACTGGTCTTACGCATTTCCTTTCCCTGGGACTTTGTCATGTCCATATGGCCACATCTCTTTCAATACCTTTTAGGATGTTGCACAACCTCAAATGGCATGAAAGTGACTACCCATATCCCTCGATTCTACATAGTACCACAATTACGCATTTTGGAAGCATTTTCCGTACGTAGCTTGATTAGGCTTAATGAAATTGGTCGTTATCATTTCTCACTATTATTTGGATGGCAAGAAACTTGTCTGCAAAGGTGGAAGGTCTGGTCTGAAAAAGCTTGTGTCCCAAACAAAACTGTTGATCTAGAAAAGAGGCATATTTCGTGGAGTGGACACTTTAGTGCCACCTGAAATGAGATCCCGAGTTATATCAGAGAGAACTCGGTTCTAAACAGAAAAGGTGTGATTATTAAGGAAAGCGTCATCTCCTCCTGCATGATGGTGGGGGCTAAACTAGAGAACCATCATGAGCTAAAATTACGATGTTGATTGCAGATCCAACTTAAGAAGTGGAGTTACAGCTACCATATTTATAGCTGCTGGAGGTAAGAGCCCGGTGAATGTGAATATTCCCCGTCCGGTTGCGGTTTGTGGATGGGCTCGAATGTGGACTTCTGAGAATCTCTGCGTTTGCAAATTGTAACGAGGAGATGAAGCCACAAGGGGAGTGAATCTCGTACGCCAGAATCTAGGAAAGAAAATGGGGGGCCCCGCATCATCACCGTTCACTACGTGTACGATGCACGATTTGTCACAGTATTATTCGGCGGGATGCAGATGATAGCTGCGCCCCTACCGTACCCTGACGGAATCTCAATCCATCGGCATTATGACATAAAAGGGGGAAGAAAAGGGAAGATTACAGGCCGATAAAGAACAAGTTTGGAGGCCAACAGCAGCACTCACGCGCGTTACCAGGCCAATCTGATTGGGACTTGCAGTATACAATATCCGGAGGCGCGTGGGCGGAGTGGCCTTTTCTATCAGGATTCCCTCTCGGGCTTGCAACGGCTCCGTCAGAGTGATGGATCACAGGTATTTCCAGCCGTCTTTGTTTCTGTCCAGAAAAGAGAAAAGAGGGGAAGAGAAAAGAGAAAAGAGGAAGAGAAAATATATGTATATAATTTTTTTATATTGTTTATTGTATAATATTTGTATTTTTGCAATTAATTTTGGGAAATAAAATAATAATTGAAGGAGAGGAGCCCCCCTTTCTTCCATTCCATTTCCTGGCTTCTTCTCCCTTTTCCCTCTTCCCAGAACCTTCTCTTTCTCCAACCCCCAAAAAAAGTCGCTCTCTGTCTCTCTCTCCACCCATTTCCATGTCTCGTTCGCCACGAATCCAACAACAAACCTCCGCCCTTATAATAGAAGAACAAAGTAGAGAGATGACGGTATTGCTCGGATTGGTTGTTAGATTAGGTTAGATTAGAGCGAGGACTTGAACCAACTAGTTTACATACACAGGGGTTAGGAAAATTGGCCAGACTTCTTGAGGTGGGCGATGAGACCCGTTCAACCCCTACCCGGCGCTGCCGCCGCCGCCTCCGTCGGCACCAACCCTGCTACCAATAGCGGTAGAGGCCTACGAGCTCGCAGGCGGCAGGACCTAACCCTTCCCCTCCCGCAGCGAGACTCCTCCTTAGCTGTCCCTCTCCCTCTGCCCCCCTCCTCCAACCCCTCCTCAACCTCTTCTGGGAACTCCTCATCCTCCTCTTCCTCCAACAACACCAACCATAGCAACGGCATCAACTTCTCCGAGCTGGAGCGGGCCAACCGCGTCGGCTCCGGCTCCGGCGGCACTGTCTACAAGGTGATCCACCGACCCACGGGGCTTGTGTACGCGCTCAAGGTCATCTACGGGAACCACGAGGACTCCGTGCGCCGCCAGATCTGCCGCGAGATCGAGATCCTCCGCGATGTGAACAACCCTAACGTGGTCAAGTGCCATGACATGTTCGACCACAACGGTGAAATCCAGGTGCTCCTCGAGTTCATGGACGGCGGGTCACTGGAGGGCACCCATATCCCCCACGAGCCTCATCTCGCGGATCTCGCTCGCCAGATCCTCACGGGTCTTGCCTACCTCCACCGCCGCCACATCGTGCACCGCGACATCAAGCCTTCGAATCTCCTCATCAACTCGCGCAGGCAGGTGAAGATCGCGGACTTCGGAGTGGGGAGGATTCTGGCGCAGACCATGGACCCCTGTAACTCCTCGGTGGGAACCATAGCGTACATGAGCCCCGAGAGAATCAACA
This sequence comes from Casuarina cunninghamiana, assembly GCA_028551485.1. Taxonomy (NCBI): domain Eukaryota; kingdom Viridiplantae; phylum Streptophyta; class Magnoliopsida; order Fagales; family Casuarinaceae; genus Casuarina; species Casuarina cunninghamiana. The sequence goes on from CM052364.1 coordinate 8,816,007, forward strand.
CCGATCTAAACCACGGCCAGTACGACGGGTATGCGGGCGACATATGGAGCTTCGGGGTGAGCATCCTGGAGTTCTACATGGGCAGATTCCCCTTCGCGGTGGGGAGGCAGGGGGATTGGGCCAGCTTGATGTGCGCCATTTGTATGTCGCAGCCGCCGGAGGCACCCCACACAGCGTCTAGAGATTTCCGGGACTTCATCGCCTGCTGCTTGCAGAGAGAACCAGGTCGCCGCTGGAACGCCTCGCAGCTGTTGAGGCATCCTTTTATTTTGAACAATACCCAGGTTCAACAGAATCTCCAGCAACTCTTACCTCCTCCACGCCCGCTTTCTTCTTAGTTTTCTTCTTCCAATTTTCCTTTTCTTTTTCTTCTGTTTAATTAATGAATGATAATCTTTTCGTGTAATTTTGATATATGGTGGGCAAAGATTTGATTTTTTGGGGGAGGGATTGGGTCTGGTTCCTGGTTTCGTTGAATTAATATTAATCCGAATCCCACTCTGATAATGTTTACTGGAAAAGGAAATTCTGTCTTCAGGATTGAAGAGGCCCAAGTTTTCAATTTTCTTTTTTTTAATTAGCTTTGTAATCTTACCCGGAGACAATCGTTGGTCTGAGAATTGGGAGGTTTCTGAACTTTTGCCACTTTTGGTCAAGATTGTTGATGGGGTATTTCTGGGAAGTATCAAATGCGATGCTTTTTAGCCTTTCAAGCTATTCGTGAAGGGATGGGGGGATAGATTAGATTTGCCTTTGTAATATCTAAAGCGTGAATCTTCATGATGATAACACAGAAAAAAGCAAAGGTGCTTAATATTCTCCTTGACTTTCTCCCCTCTCTCTATCGCTCTATTCCCCTTGTGTCCATTTTGCCATGGCTCTATTCCATGGTGCCTTTGAGCTGAGGGAGAGAGATGGTCAAGAGTTGGTGTGGCTGTTACTATTTTGATGGCCAAATTTAGTGTAAAATTCTGAAACTGTCAGAAGGTTGTGACCTATGTCATAATGTAAATGTGGGGCTTCGTGTTCTTAATGAGCTTCTTTCATGTATGTGTAAACATGGTTACAGAGTTTGTTGCGACTTGTGAAGATCATATTGGTCGCCCCTCTTACCTTTCCTCCCGCTCTATTATTGGGACCCCTTTTACTTTCCGCCTACTCAATTATTGGATTCGCAAACTTTGTTTTAGCTCCACCTACTTTTCAAGTATATTCAACTTGTCTGACATTGTTAATCAGGCTTTCAGTGTCTATTGTATCACGCAATTAATTCCTTTGTTGTTGTCTTGAGACTTTAATGGAGTCTCATTTGAGGAAACAGCACGCAAATGTGCATTCTTACTAGTTTGGTTTTGGCTGTGAATAGACCGGAACCTTGAGAAAATAAGGCCCTTGTTCAAATTTAGATGTCTGGAGACCTTACGGTCGCCAATTGAGACTTAAAATGGTTTGGAGGAGAATTAATGTTGTGAAAGCTCTTTACGTTTTTGTCTTATCATCTCTTGTTTCAGAACTAGAATTCGTTATACTTTTCCTTTTGTGTGTGAATGGAAACCATGTTGATTTAGTCGCCACTGGGAATAAGTCCATGTTTGACCCGTTTCTGGATATTTGTTCGTTATCAGCATTTGCGGGTAGGTACAATTTTTTATGCGGTAAGCGTGTTATTGACCTAGGGCTTCGGGTGTTTGGGCATGACTACTGTTTTTCCGGTTGGTGAAGTATCGTCACTGGCCTACAATATTAGAAAATGACGGATGCAAACCTTTACTTACAGCATGACAGATGCTTATATTACAAAATGATTGGCCATAGATATTGCTAGGTGCGGGGAGTCTCTCTCAATTCTGATCCACATCGTGCATGGCTAGATGAATGTAATTAATTCCCTTCGTACACCGTATAATTGTCTCGGGATTACAAGGTCCTTAGAGTCGATTTTTCGCCTTGGCTGTATGGGCTCTCTCGAGTCTCTGGCAAAAATGTCGATGTGTTTTTAGTCTCACTTGCTCTTTTGGGTCTGTATCTTGATGTTGTTTTTTTTTCAGATAATCCCTCGTTTCTTTAACTCAATCAGTTGGCATGGATAACTCTTGAATTGAAGACAATTACAATTGCAATGTTTTAAATAACCAAATTCTAGAATCCTCATTCTCTTGGAATATATTCAATTATGTTAACCTTCATATCGAATAAGCATTAAAAGTAACAGACTAAAAACCGTGAGGATAAAGTAAGGGTTTGTGGCCCATCTCACGGAGTTGGGGATTTGTTCTTCTTTTAAGTGATGTGATTAATCCTAACATATTAAGAGGCCCCTCAAAATATTACCGCAAGAATTCGGGGTTCCGAAGGCTATAAGAATATCCGATGAAGGAGTTTGGTCATCTTTATTCGCTATTTTGGGTAGCATAATTATTCCCTCAGGTGGTGATCGACCAAAGCAACAGAGAGAAAAGGGTGTCAAGAAGTTCCCAATGATTGAAAGCACTGAAGGTAGAAATTTTATGACGTTAATACGTCTGTGTTAGTATTAGGACAAATGAGAGAGAGAGAGAGAGAGAGAGAGAGAGAGAGACTTTGTATTTTATGGATGAAAGGGCTGAATGGGATGCAGCTCATTTAGATGCTAGACGAGCATAATTAACAGGAAATTACTTGCTAATTTGGTGGAACAGACGTTGTCTTGGCCGCATAGAAGCAAAAATAATGCGCTGAGATATCTTGTTCAAGACAGTGAACGGAAGAAAAAAAAAAAAAAAAAAAAGAGAGAGAGAGTGGGCGGAGTTAGCGTTATTGGGCCAGGATAAGCATGACAGCTCCAATATGATAAGCATATTCGCTGCCGATCATCTTTCTCTGAATATATTTCTTGCTATTACCATTGATAGCCGACTGGTTCGCTGCCATCAAACAGATGGAAGTGCCATTGTAAACTATGGAATACGAGTCCATTTTCACCCCGTTGGATGTCGGTCCTATTTTCTCTTCGCCTTTTTGATCCGGCAACATAAGCATCCGAGAGACAGACACCTAGAATTGCCAGCCCAACGTTCTAAATGCGCAAGATTTGGTACAAGGGTAGGCGTCCTTGTGTCCCTCCATTGAGAGCTTCATTGTATTGAAAACGATGAAAAAGCAGAAGATAAAATTTAATTACGAGAGAGTGAAGTTGCGTGTCCACTTAAGTCCGACCAGCCAATGAGAACGACTTTGCAGACGACTTTGGAGTTTGGATAACAACCCCGTCGTGTTATCTTGTCTGATCGTGACAGATAAAACACCAAAGGAGATTAAAAAAAAAAAAAAAATTACAAAAGGGGGGAAGTATAATAATGCAAGTGGGAGGTTGTGACAACTGTTAAGAAACTGTGTTCTGCGCGGCTGAGTCGACGCGAATATTTAGTGTCATTTTCTTTCTTTCTTTCTTTCTTTCTAAGAACGCATTAAGAAAAGGCTGTTACAGAGCTAAACTCTACTCTCTGGCTTTTGACATGATCTGGATCGCCTCTCCACCACTAAGCTAACCCGGGTTAGCCGTTGACCCGACGAGTAGGCCTACACGTTTGCTTGCTTGGAGCGGGACCCTCATCGGCACTTACGGATTGGTGGGTCCTCCTCCCCAACCTTAGTGATCCACTCTCCCATGGAGACCGGACCCACCCTCCTCCATCATCCTACCACCCCACTTTCCCCGGGCCTCTTCGTGGACACAAATACGGTCAAATTTAACATGACGGCGACGTCGCACTCCTCACGCCTCACCGTTCTTCAGAATCAAATAATTTTTTCAGATACATATCACAAACCCAAATCTTTAAACACTCGGATAGAATCCCTTTGCTAATGCGTCCGAAATCAATGCACCGCTACCTCTTTAACATATCTATTTATTTTTAAACCCCTTTAATCAACTTTTCTTTATAGTTCTTATAAGTATTTGAATAAAGGAAACTGTTTTTCTTGATCTTGCGTTTTAAATCTTAGACTTGCAATATATTTTATTCTGAAACAAATAAGCAACAATATAAGAGGCCACAAGCTGCCCGTTTTTGTGTTATTCCATAATCGGCGGTATAAAATAAAAATAAAAAAAGTATATATATGATTGAAAGCCCGGGGTTTAGAATTTCCATGAACTTAGTATTTTGAATATCACCCTTGAGATAAGCCACAACTTTGAATATATGCCTGAACACACATGATAGGTGCTAAAGTTAGAGAGAAAGAATTTATGTACACATGCAAAGGGAATATTTGAATTCTTTAAAACACGTTGTTTCTAAGCCGTTCGTAATAAGCTTTATTTGTTTTCAAACCACCAGTTTGGACAGGGATATCCCGAAGGAATAAAAAGGACAGAGAGGAATGGTCGTTTGAATGCCTTTTCAAAAGTGTAAACAGAGGAACATTTTACCGTAAAACGATAAAGAAGATAAAAACAAAGTCATAAACTAAGTTGGTTAATAAACAGGCAGGGAAGGAAGGAGTTGACGTCGGTATTTCGCGTGACACGTACTCTCTCTCTCTCCACGCCCGTCTGAGGTTTCAAAGTCTCCGCCGGACTACCAAACCACTTACAAAGTCTACAGTATTTACTCTCCCTCTTCTCCGTGTCTCTCTCTCTCGTGTCTCCTCGTTAAATTCGGTTTCATATTTTGTGTGTTGCACGCAGTAACAGCGTTGAATGATCCCCCTATAAACAATTGTCTAGTGCTTCTTCACTCGGAATTTGTTTTCGTAAAAGGAAAAGCAGTTCTTTCTTTCTCTCTCTCTCTCTCTCTGTGGCGAGTGTCTGCCCTACACGTTATAGTCTCTGTGTGTGTGTGTGAGTGAGAGCTTTCGCTTGGGCTGAGTATTATATGTTTGATCAATGATGGTGATGATGATTCTTGGAAAACGTCCAACAGCCGCTATCGGCAGCCTTAAAAGTAAACGCTGATAAGAGAATTAATAAGTGGGAGGAGTAGCCTTCAGTGTTTTATATTCATCTCCAATGTCAACGTCGCTTCTCGCTGTCCTCTTCCCCCGTTAAGAGAGAGTCAATGGGGAGTTCCCTTTTACTGCCTCGCTCAATCTCGTACAAGAACGATAGCCTCACAAGAAGCAGCGAAGCAAGTCTTGTCATGTCCTCTTGAATTCTTCCGCCCATGAAAAGGATCGATAGGGGGACCTCTTCCTACTTTTGCCCTTCCTCCATGGTTGTCCTACACTTGAAGATTCTGATTCTCTCTTGCTGTGTTGCGGCCACCGTCGCCTGCATCCCACTCGAACATCAAGCTCTTTTGACCTTGACGCTCAGCTTATCTACAGCTCCTTCAGCTCCTCCCCTCAACCAGTCTTCTGCCGATTGCTGCCACTGGCAAGGGATTCTTTGCGATGCTACCGATGACGCCGGTAATCCCCGGGTTACCCGTCTTTCACTACCCTCCACAGCACTAATCGGCTTCATCTCTCCTTCTATTACAAACCTTACCTTCCTCTCTCATATCAATCTCTCTCGCAATAACCTCTCCGGTTCTCTCCCCCAAGATTTCTTTTCATCCCTCAATCGCCTCCGGTTCCTTGATTTGAGTTACAACCGCCTCTCCGGCGAATTACCATCCTCCTCCTCCTCTGCCACTAGTGCCCTCCAAACCTTGAATTTATCCCGCAATAAATTCAATGGCACAATACCGTCTTCCTTCCTCCAGCTAGCCGTGGCAGGGGGGACTTTGACAAGTTTCAATGTCAGCAACAATGCTTTCACTGGTACTATCCCCACCTCCACTTTCTGCATAGATAATTCTTCCCGGAGCTCGATCAGGTTCTTGGATTTCTCCTACAATAGTTTCGGTGGCCAAATTGACCGTGGACTCGGATTATGTTCCGTGCTGGAGGTTTTCCGAGCGGGTTTCAACAATCTCTCAGGACCGCTTCCGCCTGACATTTATGATGCTTCTGGACTGGAAGAGCTCTCCTTACCCCTTAATCACCTCTCCGGAACCATTGACAACGGCATCCTCCGCCTCAGCAATCTCAAAATCCTCGAGCTCTACTCCAACGAATTACATGGCCCCATCCCCGAGGGTATTGGAAAGCTCTCCAACATGGAACAGCTGCTTCTTCACATAAACAAGCTCGATGGTTCTCTGCCTGCATCTCTGTCGAATTGTGTCAATCTTACCACTTTGAATCTACGGGTCAACAAACTGGTAGGAGATATCTCCAACTTCAATTTCTCCACACTTGTCCGCCTTACCATCCTTGACCTCGGCAACAACAACTTCACTGGTAACATCCCATCGAGCCTTTATTCTTGCAAGTCACTAGCAGCAATTCGATTGGCCACCAATAGGCTGACAGGAGAGATCCCGGCTGACATAAATGCGCTGCAGTCTCTGTCTTTCCTCTCGCTTTCTAACAACACGCTGACAAACATTGCCGGGGCAATCAGGAATTTGAAGGGCTGCAAAAACCTCAGCACTCTGGCAATGTCCTTGAATTTCTACAATGAGTCAATGCCCTACGATGAAAACATATCGGGATCAGATGGCTTCCAAAATCTCCAAATTTTAGCTTTGGGAGGTTGCAATTTCACTGGGCAGGTGCCCAACTGGATTCATAAGCTTCAGCGACTTCAGGTCTTGGACTTGTCCATTAATAGTCTCACAGGTTCAATTCCAAGATGGTTGGGTAATATGCCAATGCTTTTCTACATAGATTTGTCTTTTAACCTCCTTGTTGGAGAATTTCCCGTGGAGCTCTGTCAATTACCAGCGCTTGTGTCGAAACAGAGTTATGATCAACTGAAACACCCTTATCTATACTTGCCCGTCTTTGTATTGCCCACCAATGCTACCTTTCAGCAGTACAATCAACTGGTCTACCTTCCTCCAGCCATATACCTGAATAACAACAACCTCACTGGCAGTATCCCTCCTCAGATTGGCCAACTGAAAGTTCTACTTGCGTTATATCTCAGCAATAACAGCTTCTCTGGGAGCATTCCTGATCAAATATGTGAACTAAGTGGCCTAGAGAAATTGGATTTCTCCAGAAACCATCTTTCTGGTGAAATTCCTACTTCACTTGTAGTTCTAAATTTCTTATCTTCATTCATCGTTGCATACAATGATCTTGAAGGACCGGTACCAACTGGAGGTCAGTTTAATACTTTTCCCATGTCCAGTTTTGAAGGGAATCCAAGGTTGTGTAGTCCATTCGGGCAGAACTCTTGCTCTAGTCAAGCTGCAAATGCAACTCATAAAGGCTCAAACAAAAAGCTTATTGTTGGAATCGTCATTGTGATCTGTTTTGGAACTGGTTTTATCATCTCCATGCTAGTACTGTGGATACTGTCCAAAAGGAGGATCATTCCAAGAGGGGATACTGACAAGATGGATTTGGATTCCATTTCTAGCAACTCTAATCCTCTTGTTGCTCCTGACTTTGACAAGGATACTAGCATAGTGGTATTGTTCCCAAACAGTTCTGATGAAGTCAAGGATCTTAGCATATCTGAAATTGTGAAAGCCACAGAAAATTTTAGCCAAGCAAACATCATAGGCTGTGGGGGTTTTGGCTTGGTTTACAAAGCAACATTAGCAGATGGAAGCAAGCTGGCTCTGAAAAAACTATCAGGAGACATGGGACTGATGGAAAGGGAATTTAAAGCAGAAGTAGAGGCTCTGTCCACAGCACAACACAAGAACCTGGTTTCCCTGCTAGGGTATTGCACATATGAGGGCTCTCGGCTACTAATGTATTCCTACATGGAGAATGGGAGTCTGGATTACTGGTTGCATGAGAAGGCTGATGGTCCATCTCAACTGGATTGGCCAACTCGACAGAAAATTGCACGGGGAGCAAGCTGCGGATTGGCTTACATGCACCAGATATGTGAGCCGCACATTGTGCATCGTGATATCAAGTCCAGCAACATCCTCCTCAATGACAAGTTTGAAGCACATGTTGCAGACTTTGGTCTGTCCCGATTGATTAATCCTTACCAAACTCATGTCACAACAGAGCTTGTTGGTACTTTGGGTTACATTCCCCCAGAGTATGGGCAATCATGGGTGGCCACTTTAAGGGGAGACGTCTACAGTTTTGGGGTTGTCATGCTTGAACTACTCACTGGGAAGAGGCCTATGGAGGTCTGCAAACCCAAGATGTCAAGAGAGTTGGTTGTCTGGGTGCAGCAAATGAGAAGTGAGGGCAAGCAAGACCAAATCTTTGACCCTCTCCTTATGGGGAAGGGATTTGAGGAGGAGATGCTGCAGGTGCTCGATGTGGCTTGCATGTGCGTCAACCAGAATCCTTTCAAGAGACCAGCCATCCAGGAAGTAGTTGATTGGCTGAAGAATGTAGGGGTAAGGCCCCTAGACCAAAATAAGGATTAGTATATAATTCCATTCAACACAACGTTTGAACACATATGTATACTTGCACAAAGTTTTGCATTCACTAATGCAGATTTTATTGCTGTGTACTTGTTTAAGTAATTTTTAACCCATCACATCGCTTTAAGGATTTATTGAGAAACTATGATCAAGTTATTTAGTCCATTAGGAACATCTAGATATACCTTGTTGACCTATAATTACAGTTGGAATCACTTGTCTGTTTAGCTGTCACTTAGAAATGAGGGTTCTATAACTTCACTCATAACCTATGATTTAAAGAATTACTTATGATCAGCTTTCCCTACATCAAGTGAAAAATGACACAAAACTCACACAGTGCATATATTTTAACTTGCTCACCTAGGTCTCCAATTGTGATGTTTTGGGATAACTTTTTCAGTTGGAGTTTTTCAGACTATCCAAGCAATTGCAACCTTGCAGATAGGTCATCATCTCTATCTGAATATTGGTGTTTCATCATCTGTTTCTTGAACGTAATAATTGGTTGAGTGCATTCCCGAAAACCATTGCAGTTCTCCAAGCATTTAGCGAACCATCCTCCTAAGATCCTTCTAGATTTATAGGAACATGAGAGATTTATGTGTTTCACTTAACAGTTTAAATTAACAATACAGTTTTTCTATCTGCTACTGGAGCAGATTAACTGCACCTTATCATTTGCATGTGAATTCAATCATGTTTCCATCAAAATTTCTGATACCGGCTAGTGTGGATAGCATCTGTATTCCAAGTGATCCTGTAATGCTCCAATCATTGATACAGCTTGTGAATATAAATTATTCTCTGAAAAAGTATCATCACTTCTTTGAAAATGGATGGATGGTATACAAATATTTCAATGAATCTAAAGACCAGAATGTTACTTACTGTCACATTACCTAATACTAAATCAACCCTATCCAGTAGGGAGCCTAGCTCACTGTTGCATTTACCTAATACAATGTCAACCTTATGTCAACAAAAGTGCAAATTATTGGAATCTGCATCTGGAGGAAGGCAAAGAGAACCGAATTGCAACTCTTTAATTGTAATATCAATCAAATTTTAACTTCAATTTCAGCACAAAAGTATTTTGCAGGTTTTTTAAACACTGGTTAAAAATATATCAACCAGTACAAGTATCTAAAGGTAGCCAAGTGGTGTAATTCTTACACCTTATCATGAATCATAATGTTAATTGAAATGCGATAATCATGTGAGCAAAATGAGCAATTGTCAACATTAGTAGACTAATGTCATAATGAAGTTATATTTTGGATTGGGAAGAAGTGAAAAAATAAAAAAGAACTAAGCTAATCACAAAAGATATTTAGACTTAAGTGGTTTGACCCAAAAAACCTACATCCATGGATGAAGACAACGAGTAAAAGATCTCACTATTGAAAGATAAGAGTACCACAGAGAGATAAAGAACAACCTCACCGAAACCCTGATACGGCAAGCATCTCAACGTCACCAAAACCCAAATACCCATATCATTGGAAGGGATATAGATCTAGAGATCACAGCACCTAATCGGTAGTTTTCATCTTTAATGAAGAGAAACCATGATGATTTATAATTCCATAAGCAAGAACTAATAAGTTATAACTTCGTGACAATTTTATGATATTTAGAATGAGTAGTACAATGGCAAATATAATTTCTCACAACAATACTGCAATCGTTAAGTATACCGTATTGCAACCATATAGTTAGTCAATACTATGAGAATATTTACGACAATAATGTCATCGGTGACTTATTTGGCATACTAGTGATCAATTTGAAGGTCAATAACAGTTATTTTTATTGAATAATGGTGATTAGTGACAAAAATTGAAGTAAAAGATAAAATTTTAATAGGAATATAAAATTAACAATTTCTAACATAACCGAAATGATATTTACACTGTTTGACCACAACAATTACGATACCAAACAAAATTATATATGCTGATAAATAAATTGAAGATACAACAGATATATTCCGAAGGCTGGGCCAAGAATTGCCTCAAAGAAAGCCAATTTATGGTTGTATTCTTTCTATCTATCCTACACATTTTACAACTTCCGTTCAACCTTATATTCCACAACCATAACCACTTCTAAAACACTTACAGTGAGTTACAGTTAAGTGAAAACACTTACAGCCACCAGTTTTCATGTTGATTAATAGAAAGATACAATCAATCACAATGAATTACAAGTAGATTATTCTTATGACAGGATCAGAAGTAGTTCACAACACTGATATTAAGCTGAGCAGGCAAATGAGCAATATGATAACTCATAAAAAATAATAGATAAAAAATGAAAAATGCACGGAATCCAAAAATGGAAAGAAGAGATATGTCCACGAATCCATTCAAATTTGATCCACTTAATCTGACAAGCAACTATAACATGGACACAAATTGTGAAGCAGGTGACAGTGGCTACAAGAGTGTAGGCAATGGTAGTGGTGAAAGTAGGCTGATACAGCAGACAACATCAAAAACGGTAAATAGTATTAGAAGCACTAAAAGCAAGAGCAGCGGGCAGTGATGATAGATAAATTCTAAGCTTACGACGTAGAAATTCCGCTATTCTCAGACTTCATTCATTCGCATAGCCAACAAAGGGGACTGATGCATTTGACAATCATAAAAAAGACTCGTTCTCTGTATTTATTTAGAACTAACTGAACCCTTACTCAAAGAATTCTCGACGGCCTCCAGCATTAACACAATCTCAATTCCAATAAGGCAAGCATAACCTTTATTTTTTGGAAAGACATAATGCATTTAATACCGCAAAAGAAACACTCAAGAAATCGGACCAGAAAATCAAAATATCATAGATTTACCAGCTGGATTAATATGCTCCCTTGAACTGGACGCGCTTTATGTGTATCTTTACAGAATCAGTAGCGGCTATATCGAATAAAAGAAAAGAATCAAGATGATGAACCAAAAATTTTCACAGTAAGTTTAAAGTTGCTGTATCATCTCTAGGCTGCTACCAATCCACCTACAATGTGGATGATACCTACAATCCAATCAGATAGGTAAGATAGAGATGCTTATAAATTCGAGAGCAGCCTAGAAAGAGACTGAATGGATTGCTAAATCAACATTATTAGCATAACTTATTTACCTTCTCAGATTAAAAGGAAGAAGGAAAAGAAGAAGAAGAAGCAAGGTTCAAATTGCAGATATGTCCCACCACTTTTCTTTTATTAAAGTAAGCAGTAAGAATTGAAGCTTGCATTCACCTTACATCTCTAAGAGGACGAACTTCGAAATTAAGCTCCACTATAACCGGACACGACAATGAATATAATAGTCTAGACCCTCAAGTAGCTCACGGAACAAGTTAAAGCCAGAGTTTTTCTTAGTATGGCAGAATATAAATAACCGAATAGAAGCAAGGTTTTATTTCTTGAGGCCAAGGACCAGACGAGCATTTTTTAGAAATCAACTACAAATAGGTTAAAAGAATTACTCAACTGACATACGAGAAGGTAGACTACTAAGACAAAAGCCTAATTGGTTGGGGAATGACTTCTATGAACCAGAAAAAGCAAAAAAACTCTCCGGTGGGAATCTCTTTTCTCTTCCATTTCCCTACACTTTCTCGTGAGCCAAACACATTTGAAAAAAAATGAAATCAGACTATATATATTGAAACTCGAGCTAAAATGCGAACCTTCTTGATAATTTCTCAAGCTTCTCCTTCTTGAAAGAATTCTTGTACTCTGTGGAGTTTCTAGTTGAACTCGACTGCCTTTTCTTGAAAAAGTTCTCGTAGTGTTCAAAAAGCCTTCCGACGGAAGCCAGCTCATCAGCATACTGGCTCAAGATTTGAGCAAAACGACATAGTTTCTTCCTACCGCGACGACAAAAACCCCGTTGCTGATACTTAAACATAGAATCTTCTCGACCATTTGTAGCGCCGCCATAGGTCAGAAAATCGACCACGACGAAACTCGCCGGTACAAATTGGCCAATAAACAAGTAAAAAGTGATCGTATATTCGGAAGGTACAAATAAACCCCGACTGGTTTGACTTTCACCTCTTCCCTCGTCCGTGTTGAAAATAGGCCTTGAGTCGGAAATGGGCATCGAGCCCATTTAACCAACCTTGTCACATTCCAAGGCTTAGCTTCACATATTAAACTTTGTAAAAATTGAACTAGCTTGTTCTGTAAATATCATCTCACAAGCTAACAAGATGAAACAAATGGTCAACTTGGTCAACCAGATGAAACAAATCGACGCTAATGTATTTAATAGGTGGGTGGGTTGGTTAGGTGAGGACATTAGAAATTGAGAGTTATAACGTTCCTGACAGGTGTGGCCGATACACGAATAGATTTGTCAGATCAACAATCGACGGGGCCGATTGCCATTGGACAGCTAAGAATGCTGGAGGGCCGGGCGGGATGGTGGAAGTCGGCATTTGTGGTGGCCGAGAGAAAAGGAGTAGTCGAGTTTGGGAGAAACTGGACCGTGTGTTTCAGGTTTGCTTCTGTGAAAGTGGTGGAAGGCCATGGGGGTGGTTAACCATAGGTCGCAAACGCTGGAGGAGTTGTAAAATAAGCGAAAGGCTTCTGTGGTAACTTGATGGGTTTCTTAATATGGTACGTTTCTTTTAGCATTCTTATAGATGTTCAGAATCCATGCAGAAAGCGATGCTGAAGGATGGTTGGAGAACCCAGAGAGAAGGGCTGCCGGACTGTCGTTTTCCTCTTATAAAGTCTCAAGAACACAGCTAAAGCTATAATTCGTTCTTCAGCCAGCACACATGCTCACACGCGCACACGCGGAAAGAGAAAGTAAACTGATGTGCAAGTGTTCGATTGATTAAGAATCTTAGAATCACATCATGAAGATCTTTTAACACAGTATAGTCGACAAGAAGTATATGTAGCCCAACATGTCAAAGGTTCCCTTCATTTTCTTGGGGTTGAAACATTTTCTTTCATGTTGCTCCCAAAGAAAGAAAAAGGACGGTCGGGGATAGGGAAAGAGTGTCTACAACAAGTTACAACTAGCACTGAAAACAACAGCCATACAACGTTGTATACAAGACAAAAAAAAGCCAGATCCTTCACATCAGCTCCATCGCCTTTCATCCTTGACGAGCGGATGGTGAAAAAGCAAGAGCGCTGCTGCAAATATCTCCTGTGCTCCAAAACCCAAGGGATATTCCACAATTGGGTCAAAAACAAAAGCACCACGGGGATGTGATATAAACCACGCCATAGCCATAAAACCAAACTGGATCGGCACAACGGAAGAAACCCAGTGACTGAGAAGAGGTGATCTAATAGGGATGAAAAAGGAATGGACTGCGAGAGATGTTACTCTTATTTGAAGATGAAGTTTAGAAGAGGGACTAGTCATCTCCATGGATGTACCAGCAAAGGAGCATGGTGGCACAGCGGCGTAGGATATAAAGACGGGCACGTTGCTTCTTGACTAAGTAAGCACACTTCCTGGTGAAACCATACCCCTTTCTCTTTGCAGGGGACTTGACTCCAGACATGCTGTATTGCTGGGGCTCAACCATGGCCGTTGCCATTATTCTTTCTTATATCAGAGAAATAAAGAAGGTAAAAAGCTCACAAGAGAGCCTGACAAAGCGTGCGGGTAGGAGGTAAGTATATATACAATCTCCAAGCGAGGGACGATGAAGTTGACTCGGTACTGAAGGGGGCGAACATGACGAGGCTCGAAAACTGAGGGATTTGCAGCCTAGGCGACACAGTTTTCTGTGAAGCAGGGGGAGTGAACGTGGGATTAAATTGGTTTTATAATCCGATAGAGTATCATAATGCTGTTTCCAACGTTGATAAGATAGGCTGGAGCGCAACATCTAGGAGAATTGATTAGAAAAGTAGCAAAGGTGGGCATGAAAAGAGGAGACCTGCTTAAACAGGACAAGGCAAACGACTAGGCTATGGGAACAGGTCCCGGCAATCTGACCTCAATTTTTAGGAGGGGCGTTGGTTTGGTTGGATTCTACCGCGCCTAATTAGGAAGACACACAAAGTTCTTGACAGCTTCCGTGTGAAAAATATTAAATTGATCTATGCATTTAAAGATTGGTCCAAATCATTACATACACTTAAACTTTTTTCTTAATTCCAAACTGAGAGTCACTATCAAGTAACTAACCCTATAAAAAAACCTTTTTCTCTGTACTATTTTCTTACAAACTTATAATCGTTTCTTTCAAAAACTGCGAAAGACAAAAGTGACTCGTATAGGCTGCCCCCTCCATGGGTAGCAATTGCTACCTCTGACAGGGAACGACTACCCACCATCATGTTTAGAAATACTGTTTCTGTAAAGCCTTTTAAGTAGTGATGATCAATTAGTACGTCAACAGTGATCCAGCGGCTAAGGTTTGCTGAAACAGAAACTCCTGGTTTAAATTTTAGAAACGGAGTTGTTGCTTGTCTCTTGACCATAATGACACACCGCTCTTAAAGCAAGAAAACAAAAGATCACGCATCACTTCTGTCAAGGATTTTTCCGAATGCCGCGATAAGAGAAGGATTCTTGTCTTACATATTAAGCTCTGCAGTGTCCACTCATCACATGTTTCTTAGCTTTAACTTGAAACGAACCATATTTTATATCCTGTACAAAGAGCTGTATATGAGATTTCTATCCGAATCCTTATCCTCTTCCAGTACCAAGATTGGTCAATGCAGACAGCTTCAATCTGCTCAGATATTGTTGTACAGCTTCTGCAATGAATAAGACATGGATAATATTTACGTATATACATATACTTTCTTGCTCATCACTCATCCCCATATCATATAGAGACCTAAAAGACTGAGTTGTCTTTTGTTTTCGGGACTAAAGCAGGAAGGGAAGCATGCCAATCAGAAGTTTTTTGCTCGGTTCTCACATGGAGGCCAAACAAAGTGCTAACCAGTAGTTCATAACACTTGCATGGTGTTTGAGACAAAATAAATGTTAAGATTTTACAAAGAATAATACAAACTTAACTTAGAATTCTAAAGCATTAAGTGGTAGAATTCATATCTTTATGAGTTATAATTTAGATTTTATTTTTTTATGTGGGGACTTAACATATCCTCTTGTTCCAAGCATGGAGTAGTATTCTTCCTAAATATCTTTGTTAATGAGCGAAAGGGTAAATCATTGAACTTAAACTCTCAATAGAGTTTTTAGTAATACGAGACTATTTCACATCATTTATTTAACTTTTTTTTTTCTTTCTATGTGGATCCTAAGTCTATCCATATATCTTTAGAGATGTTAAGAGAAAATTTGAGTTTTAATACTATGTTAGACTTTAAAAAATAACTCATTTAATTTAAAATCTTAAGACAGTAAGTAAAAAAACTTATTTTATTTTTATAACTTACTTTTTAAGATTTTTTTTTTTTTTTTTTGTTTTGTTGGGTAAGACTTAACAACAACGCAAGTGGCTATGTCTTTCTTAAGTGATTTCTTATTCTTATTCCTTAGTGCTTACGATAACCGAAGCATGAGCTGGGAAAAATATAATTTTCTTTGTTAGATTCATTGCCCATCTGTGATCACACGCATGTCTGGGACAAGAGCACAAGAACGCGGCGAGTTAGTCAGAATTCTAAAGCCGAGGTCGGAATTTAAGCCATCAACTTCTCCCCGGTTGGAGAATCGGAGTGCAAAATTCCTCCACGCTCTTGTCAATGGGGAATTCGATTTTTAGACTTCGACAGAAAATTAGAAGAAATTTTGATGCTATGTGGAAAAAAAAAATTATATGATAAATATTTTGAGAATAAGTTTTAGTAGTTCTGAAATTAAATTTAGTTATCTTATCTAGTTAAGATAATCATGGAGATACCCATGTTCTATTAAGATGGTAATATGATTTTCACTTCTTATAAACCAGTTTTCATACCTGAAAAAGGAAAATATATGTTTTTATACGACGATGCGTAGGAAGTTTTTTAAGACGTGTTTTATTTCGTGGAAAGTATGTTGTGTTTTTATTTTTAATTAAATATTGTATAAAAAAAGTACTCTTGTTTTGAGAAGACAAGATTTCTTATTGGAATGTGCATCAAATACTTGATATAAAAATAAAAGATCTGATAAATGTTCCGTACGATCATTGCGGATTGCATTTGTTTAGTCTTTGCACGTGCGAACTCCATCCCGATGCGATGCATGTCCAAGAGTGTTTGACCAGCTACCGCAGTCTTCAGCGTTCAAAATCGTGTACCGACGACAAACACATAAAATTTATCACTTTTAGGAACTTGTCGACCACGTTTATCTTTGGCATCGGCTCCTTCAATGTTCCAGTACATCTTAATCTAAATTAGATCATCGTGGATTCTAGAGTGGCTGATAGAGATGTATCCATCTTTTCCTCTTGTCAAACCTGATACATATATGGAAAATAATTACCATGTTGCTATATTATTAAAAGAAATGAGTATTTGATTAAATGAAATGACTGAAACTATATTTAACTGAGATGAAGATATGGTAATATCATTTTTTAGTTGAGAATTTAATCCATCGTGGACCCGCCTAATAGATCAACGTTCAAACTGTCCTCCTACCCGTTGATACCAGAAACTCCTACCTATCTAAATATTGACTCAGGAATGAATGTTGGTAACTTCCGTTCGTCATTTCAACAGACAATTGTCGACATTGTAATTGTACTTCTGATTGAGAAATCTATCGGATGCTGAGCAACTAAAGTTTTGTATGTGCTTTAGAAAATTGCCATGGTTTAATTTTGAGATCTATTCATAAAAATATTCTCTAATTTTTAGTTTGGTTTGATTTTCTATCTTTAGACACTCAACCAAAAAATTAGGTTGAGCTCTAGGTCCCATCCACCCTTTTTGGTCCATAAATTTCCAAAGAAGTACTATATTTAGGCTTTGGAGAACCCATATCCCATTCGGTCTCAACTCACTCGGTTCTACATTTGTCCTTTATTTAACTCCTTCAAATTCCAATAAACATTGTGTGAAGTTAGGTACTTATTACCTTTAACTTGTTCCAAACATTTAAGTTACTTTCCACTTCATTTCATATCATGGTATTAGAATAAGTTACTCTAAAAACCTATGCTTGTTTCTTTTTTCAACCTTCAAAAGGAGAGAGGAATGATTGCTTGTCGTTGGAATGGTTTGCTGCTTTTTTTCTTTCTTCCCTTCGAATTTCCTTGACTTTTTAGATTCGAGTGGGGACCTCATTCTTTTTGGCTTGAAGAGACCAATATCAGCCAGTAGGTATTGATATATATATTTGGCTTATTCTCCATTGTTTAAGGTTTGGTAATAGTGTAGTCATCACATCCACATATTCCCTAGGGCTTATTTTGACATATTAGTATTTCTTTTAGGTTATTCTTTGAAGCAAGATTACCCATTTACCAAAGTCTAAATTCCATCATTCTTATTAAGACTATTAAGTAGTCTTATAACCATCCTCAAAATGAACCTCGAAGGAAAGGAAGAGCCACCACTTATACTTATAAAGCCCAAGTTTATGTCCTCATGGGACAAATCCAAGCATCCTTAACACACCCCTTATGCACAGTGAAAATTAACTACATGGTCTAAAATCCATCATCCACTTATAAAGCATAATAAGAAATTGACTACAATAGAGTATGCAAGAGCTCTTAACAAGAAACATGATCACATGCGTAAGGATTCATTTTCATTTAGAGGTTTTGTGGGGCAATTGATATGCATAATTATGACTAGGCTAGACATAAATTATATAGTTCAATATATGAGTCAATTTATACATATCTCAAAACAATTTCATTCGGATACAACTTTAAATGTATTAAGATATCTTTAAAACTCTCAAAGTTTAGGGTTCTTTTTCCCTTACTCTTCCAACTTAAAGTTATTAATCTTTTTTATAACTTAAATTATTATACATGTTCTATGATATAGAGGTTGATCACAAAATATTGCATTAAACTTAGAGACTCATTGATTTCATAAAAGACCAAGTGATAACCAATTATTTCTAGGTCTTTTATGGAAGCAAAATACAAGATTATGACTTTTACCATATACAAGGTTGTTAGGATTATTGACTTACTTCAAAATCATATGATGATGGTTTAGTTGTCTATCTCTCGACATTGTAACAATGAAGCAGCTATATATATTTTAATCAATCCTATTTTCCATAAGAAAATAAGTTACATGAGATTAAATACTACTTTATATGTTAAAAATAAATAAATGGAACAATTAATTTCTATCACATTTAAATATTAGAATAGCCCACTAATCTCTTTATGATGGCCCTTTGTAGTTGTTAACACTTACAATTGTTATCCAAGTTCAGTGTACTTGATTTTGTACAAATCTCTAACTTGAATAAGTGCAACCCATATGATAAATGAGGGCCCAAGCCCAATTGGTTAATTGTAATTATGTAATTAGGTTTTTGGTTACTATCTTTTGTATAGCCGCTTATGTTTTAATCTCTTGTGATAACATTGATTTTGTATCTTTGTAAATGGAGCTTGGTTCCTCTTCTTAGGATTTAGTTTTGTAATTGGTCATGCGTAATTCTTGGTTGTATTAGTAATTTTTATGGTTTTAATTATTTTAATTTATTTCTCATTTTCAAGGCAAAATATTAAATTTTTGTTGTCTTAAAGATCAAGTATTGATCTGCCAGGCCCAAATAGTGTGTTTGGGCTTTCGACAGTCCAACTTCAAAGATTAATTGCCCGCGAATCTCACAATGTAGGTACCATTGACTTGTATGAAAGATTTGGTTTTGAAACATTTTTTAACACTGATTACTTTGTCATCATCAAAGCCTTTATCAAAATGCATCGGATCTAACAAAGAGGTCCTATATTGTTATGAACGGAAATTTTTAAATAATAATAATAATAATTTAGTTATTGATAATTAATGCTAACTATTAAGTGATCAATAGTAACTAATTATTATTGTTAATCATCAATAATTTGTAAGAGCTGATAACTACTACAAATTTTATTACCAAACTACTAGTACATTGTTTATATTTTGACAATGATAAGTTGTGTGGTGTATTTGAAAGCTAAAGTTTGAATATTTGCACAGTAGCCACGCCAAAAAGAAAAGGAATGGTTGGTAGAAAAATTATAAGATTTTATCTCGTGATATTATGAGAAGACAAAATTCTACATAGACTCTACGTAAAACAACATAGGAACTCATGGAAAGTGCATGATTGATTGATAAAATGTTTTACAAAAGATACCTGACATAAGCATTTGTATTCTAGGCACGGATTATATAAGATATGAAGTGAAAAAAATATAAGGATAATGTACGTGGAGAAATTACGCATCAAAATCGCTATGAAGAGTCACGATTTTACTCATCAGAAAACCCATCTGCGAGCCCACATCTTTTAGGTAATGAGAAGGTAAAAATGATTTTATTTTTAGTTTAAGAACTAAACGCAGTAGCAAAAGAACGAAACGCAGAAACCACCTTTCCCACCTCACTAAACGATGCAATTTTGGATAAGGGACGGCTTGTTCCTAAGATTATGTTTCACGAAAAAGGAGTAAGGGGCGACCAAGCATGGAGGACGAGCTATGCAATCCGATCAACCTGCTGACATTAAGAGCGGCTATTTCTATTCAAAAAGAAGCAACGAGTATGTAGTTCCAATATAGATATGTCTTAGAAACAGAAATCGCCTAAGAAACACCGAAATCGAAGACGGAATGCAAAATTTCTCTGGAATCGTTTTACTTGATTAAAGAAGAAAAATCAACCTATTTCGATAGAAATAGGTTGAAGACGCAACACATAACGCGTCGCGCCTTTGGGCCGGGTTGGACATGCCCAAACCCGGCACTTAAAGTAAAAAGGATTTGGGTTGAATAATCGGCCCAAATATAAACTCAACACCCCCCTCAAGCGGGTGATTTGTACAAATCAAATACACCAAGCTTGCGAAGAAGATAATTATGTTGTCGACTACATAAAGCTTTAGTTAAAAAATATGTCGGTTACTCGTGAGTGCAAATGCTACGTGTCTGAATCAAACCCCTCTGCTGCTTCTCGCGGATGAAATAACAATCAATCTCAATGTGTTTGGTGCGCTCATGGAAAATAGGATTGGTGGCAATGTGAATAGCAGTTTCATTGTCACAATATAAAGAGATAGGTCGAGGAATGATCACCCATAAGTCACCAAGTAATCCAAATAACCAAACAATCTTGCAGACAGCTGTCGCCATAGCTCGGTATTCAGCCTCAGATGAAGATCGAGAAATTGTGGCTTGTTTCTTGCTTTTCCAACAGATCAAAGAACCTCCCAACTTGACGCAAAAACCTGTGAGAGAACAGCGAGACATGGGATAAACCGCCCAATCAGAGTCACAGAAACCAGTCAACTGAAAGTCCTTGGTGGAGGACATGAACAACCCTAAGCCGGGAGTGCCCTTCAAGTACTTAACAACCTTCAGAGCCATATCCATGTGAGAGGCTTTGGGAGAATGCATGAACTGACTGAGTATATGAACCGGATAGTTAATATCAGGTCAAGTATGTGTGAGATAGATCAATCGCCCAAGAAATCGTTGATACAGAGTGGGGTCAGTTAAGGGAGGATCATCAATTGGAACTGGAGCACTGACATCGTAGTCCAAAGAGGTAAGCTTCAAATTCTGATTCATGGGAATCTTACATGGGCGTGCACCAGAGAGGCCAACTTCAGAAACTAACTCCAATGTGTATTTGCGCTGGCTAAGGCAAATACCACGTGCTAAACGAGCAATTTCGATCCCAAGAAAGAATTTAGCTTGTCCTAAATCTTTCATGTGAAATCGAGAGCTAAGATGAGCCTTGACTTGGGCGATAAGCATATTGTCAACGTAGAGTAGAACAACAACAACAGTAGAACCACGACGAAGTGTAAACAGTGCGTAATCATGCCAAGATTGCTTAAAACTAGCGTCAAGGAGAGCAGAAGTAAATTTGGCGTACCACTGACGAGAGGCATGCTTGAGTCCATAAATGGACTTGAGAAGACGACAAACTTTCGGCGGACCAGTGGAAGAATGTCGAATCCCGGGGGGTAAAGACATGTAGACCTCCTCATGCAAATCACCATGAAGGAAGGCATTATGAACATCCATTTGGTGAAGTGGCCAACGAAACATAGAGGCCATGGCCATGACACATCTAACAGTCACCATCTTGGCCACAGGAGAGAAAGTCTCCTCATAATCAATGCCATAACGCTAAGTGAAGCCCTTGGCTACAAGCCGAGCTTTATAGCGCTCAATGGAACCGTCCGCACGATACTTTACCTTGTAAACCCACCTACATCCAATTGGCTTACGACCTATGGGCAAGTCGACTAATTGCCACATATGATTTGCCTGTAATGCATGAAGTTCACTAAACATAGCATCCACCCACTTAGGATCCCTAACAGCCTCATGATAGTAGGTTGGCTCTCGAATGGCGGATATGGAAGCAATAAATGCTCGATATGGGGGAGATAAATTACCAAGAGTCACAAATTGAGAAATGGAATATGGAATGTCACGGGAACTCATGGAACGAGATCCATTAGAAAGGGAGACTACAGAGTTACAATGATAATCTTAGGTCCAAATGGGTGGTTTGGATGCACATTGAGAACGTCGGACAGGTGAAATAGGAACGACATGCAACACTGGACAAGAAGAGTCTATAGGATATGATGCCACAGTGGGTGACGCTACAATGGGTGACGCCTCAGTGGATGACGTCGTAGAAGGCAACGCAGCAGGGGGCGACTCCGCAGTGGGTGATGTCGCAGGGGATGGCGTCGCAGGGGGCGACGTCGAAGTGGGTGATGCTGCAATGGGTGACTCCACAGTGGGTGGGGTCACAAGAGGAGAACTCACAGTGGGTGAATCCAAAGGTGCAACAACAGGTGCTGGAGAAGGAGGAGAATCAGTGTCGCACGGAACAATATAGGGATCGGGATCCAGAGCGATAAAAGATGAGTCAATATTAGGTGAAGGCATAGATGAGGGTGACTGAAACTGAGCAAAGGGAAAAACGGACTCATGAAACACGACATCACGAGCAACAAAAAAGGTGCGGGTGGTAAGGTCAAAAACACGATAGCCCTTCTGTGAAAAAGGATATCCCATGAAAATGCAAGGGCGAGCACGGGGTGTAAATTTGTCCCCACGCGGAATGACCGTAACATAACATAAGCATCCAAAAACCCTAAGGTGCGAGACACATGGTGCTTTACCAAAGAGGATGGAAAAAGGAGTTTTCCCATCAATGATCGGGGAAGGAAGACGATTGACAATGTGAGTAGCAGTCAAGACACACTCTCCCCAATAACGATCAAGAATGTCAGCCTGAAAACGTAAGGCGCGCGCAACATCGAGAATGTGTCGATGTTTACGTTCGACTACCCCATTTTGTTGGGGTGTATGGACACAAGAGCTTTCATGGTGAACACCACGAAGCTGGAGGAAAGAGACACACTCATGGCTAAAAAACTCTGACCCATTGTCAGAGCGTAACCGACGAACGTGAGTGTGAAACTAGGTTTCTACCATAAGGAAGAAAGAACGCAAAAAATGCAAAGCTTGACCCTTGGATCTCATGAGATACACCCAAGTACCACGGGAGAAATCATCAACAATGGTAAGAAAATAACGCGAATCATCATGATTATGGTGCCTATGTGGACCCCATATGTCAATATGAACCAACTTAAAGATAGATTCTGTCTTTGAAGTTCGAGAAGTAAAGGGAAGATGTGTCTGTTTCGCTAAAGGACAAACCGGACAAAAAACTTCAGGGGAAGTATAACAAGAAGAATGACCAAAACGACAATGCCATAACGTTTGTTTATTACTCAAAATATTGTTCTTAAACATAGTGTTACTACAAACATTAGCCCTCTTAGGAGCATTAAATTCAAAAGATTTAACAAGTTTGGAAAAAATATTCGCGGTGGCAGCCGTTGGAGACACTAGATGATTTAGACGATGGTCAACCCTGCCCAGTCCCAATACCGTCCCAGTCATACGGTCCTGGAAGAAACAAAAATGGGGGTAAAAAATGACTTGACAAGAGCTATCAAAGGTAAATTTGGCAACAGACAAAAGCTTGCATTTAAAGGTAGGCACATATAAGACGTCATAAAGTATGACAGAAGGAGAAATACGAAAAGTCCCAATGTGGGTGACGGCCACACTACTATTATCAGGCAGTTTGACCCAAATAGGGTTGGATGTGTAAGACCTAATGTTATCCATGCATGAAAGGTCACACGTAATGTGGTCACTTGCCCCTGAGTCAATTAACCAATCAGATAAAGACGAAGTTTGTAAGGCAGAAACAGTACCTGCAAAGTTTGCCATGGGCTCAGTAGGCCCAAAGCGGCTAAGGAGCTGAACCACCTGCTAATACTGCTCAGGTGTGAGATTCTGGCCAGAAGGAGCAACATGCTGCACCGGGGTAGTAGTACTCACAACAGGTGAAGGTTGCTCTCCAGAATCAGCACTCACTGCATGTGCTGAACTACGGGTGCCGCCTTTCTTCTTCGGAGCTCTAGAGTGATTAGGTTGATTAGGATATCCGACCAACTGATAACATTTGTCCTTGGTGTGACCCGAATGTTGACAATAATCACAAAAAAACGACTTGGACCCCCCTTGGCCAGATCCAACACCAGAGGAAGATCGCGAATTACTAGCCGTAGAAGACCAACTATCATGCCGACTAGTCCCAAACCCCCCTCCAAGTGATATAGGACTCTGTACTGTAAAGGCAGATAAGTCAGGTTTGCCATTATCAACGTGCAAGCTACGTTGATGTTCTTCATCAGTGATCAACAAGAAAACCTCATCCAGAGATGGCATAGTAGTACGAGAAGTGAGATTACTGCGCACAGTAGTATAGATAGGCTGAAGACCTAAAAGAAAGCGAACAACTCGTCCAGATTCTCGCTCGGCAATCAGTAATGTCGGAAAATCGCAAGTGCATTTGTTACACTTGCATTTGATCGTCGGGAGACATTTATCCAGTTCGGCCCAAAGATCACTAAGGCGAGAAAAATATGTAGCAACAGGTTCATCCGGTTGTTGCTTGACTTCGCTAATACGTTGTTCCAAATCATAACGATGAGTGCCCATAATTTTACAATAACGAGTCTTCAACATTTTCCAAGCAGCACTAGTAGTCCAGTGCATAGAAATCGAGTTTGCAATCTCAGGAGAAGACGAGTGCATCAACCAAGACAGCACAATCAAGTTGCATTTATCCCAAAGAGCAACTCGGGGGTCATCATCGGTAGGCTTGGGTAGCTTGCCATTCAAAAAAGCAAGTTTATCTCTAGAGCCAAGGGCGATGAGCATCTTGCGCTTCCAAGGGAAGTAATCCAAAGATCCCGTGAGAAGTTGGGAAACCAAAACAGCGGTAGAGACATCGTCGGCAGCAAGATGAAGGGGATATGGAGTTTTGGCTGAATTGCCATGCTTGGAAGGCTCAGATCTGGAACTCATGCTTTCATAAACGTGCAGTGGGGAAAACAGCGGCGAAAAATTTCCAAAAAAAAAAAATTTGGCGGCGGCGATCGGCAGCGGTCGGCAGCCGAAAAGAAATGGCGGCAGAAAATAGTAGCCGAGAAGTGGCGACGGCGGCGGTGGCGAAAACGGCCGGAGCGGCAACAAACAAGTGGCGTTGACGGTGGGAAACGGCGGCCGAGAATATGCAACGCCGATAGCTAAACCAGGTAGGGATCCGGGAAATAGACCCGAAGGCACGAAGAGCCCGAACCGGATAAAAACGGTGCGTTGAAACTGATTAATAAAACGGAGCGCGCCGAGACAAAGTCAAAACAATGCGCAAAGCCACGGGGGAAAACGGTGCGTTTAGGTGAGGGGTGAAGAAACCCGAACCCTAAACCAAAACGGTGCGCTGAACCGTTGAGTGAAACGGTGCGCAGAGCCACTGAGTGAAACAGTTCGTTTAGGCGACGGGTGAAGAAACCCTAACCCTAAACCAAGACGGTGCGCAACACCGTTTAGTGAAACAGTGCACTTAACCGTTTAAATGAAACGGTGCGTCGAGAAGGGAAAGAGGAAACCCTAACCCTACGACAAAACGCCCCGTTTAGGATGCTGAAACGATGCGTTTGGAAAAGGGCAAAAGAAACCCTAGGTCAAACGATGCGTTTTAGGGAAGTAAACCCTAAATCAAAACGCGCCGTTTTGAACGGCGGCCGCGAGTCCGATCAATGGTCGCAGCGGAAGTCGGAAAAGACCAAAAAAAGGCGTCGAAAATCAACGGAAATCGACAGAAATTGGCCAAAAGGAACCAAAAAGAAGACGATTTGAAGGCAAATCAGCTTTGAATCAAGTAATCAAGACCAAATAAATCCTATTTGAGCTCTAAACGAGGGAGAGAACAAAAAAGGATGGAAAAAAAAAAGAGAGATGCTTACCGAAATGAAAACAGAGTTCTTAGGATGGCTCCGGTACCATCTTAGAAACAGAAATCGCCTAAGAAACACCGAAATCAAAGACGAAATGCAAAATTTCTCTGGAATCGTTTTACTTGATTAAAGAAGAAAAATCAACCTATTTCGATAGAAATAGGTTGAAGACGCAACGCATAACGCGTCGCGCCCTTAGGCCGGGTTGGACAGGCCCAAACCCGGCATTTAAAGTAAAAAGGATTTGGGCTGAATAATCGGCCCAAATATAAACTCAACAATATGTGTGCTGAAAAACTTGAAAATATTCTTGTTGCTCAATAAGTCCAAAAAGTTATGCCTCAAATTTGCAACTGATGATCTTGCTTATATTTGGATTATATGTAAACCTGACGCAGTAGGAATGTGATCGGGGTTTTTGTGTATTGAAACCCCAGGATTTGTTAGAATAGGGGGTTTAAAGCTATTGATAAAAACTCACCCTTGTATATTGTAATTGTAATTGTAATTGTTAAAGTATATAGCGAGTAGAGCGGGTGCACTTAGCTGCCAAGACAGCAGGCCTTGTTGTTGTATGAGCTGCAAATTCTTCTTACCATAAGAAAACTTCGAGTTGTAAGTTGTCGAGTAAGTGATTCTCTAGAAGTTTAGTAAATGGTCTTCTTTTGCTAGTTGGTTCAAAAAAGGTAGATATATGTGTCGAGAGTCTTAGACTAAACGACTCAAATTCTGTGTTGTGCCAACCTTCTTTCTATCTCTTTACTATGGCCATTGTATTGATCTAACCAATTATTTATTTCTACCTAACTCATGGATTGCAAACGTGTAAAAACTGTATAAGAAAACAAATATTGCATAACATTTACAAGATAACTACTACATTGCAAAGCAACAAAGACCAAATCGTGGGGTTTCCACATGGCAGAAGCACTAAGACGCCCAAATCGTAGCCACCAACCAGGGACAACCGCTAAAACGTTTGACATATGCAAGAAGAAGATGGATCTTTTTGTGACACTTGCCTCCAAAGAGAGTTATGAAACTGTCGTTCTTTGTACCAAACTTTCACCAAATTAAGTGTTCATATTATCTGATGCTTTGCATGCACTTGTGCAGGGCAAGCAAAAGCACTGGACAACTAAAAATGACTTGAAGATCTTCTGCCAAGTTTTGTGGAGCAGATCAAACTCTTTTGTGTCATCAACCTGGTGCTGGTCAGCTTCGTCAAGTCAACAATTAGAGAAGTAAATGCATCAACAATCGAGATTCTAGTGAGCCAGTGTCAGCCCATATAATTTATTTATTTGCATCTTGTCCCCTGTTTATTTTATTTTATTTTTTTGTAGCCTTTGATTTTTTCTATAATTTAGAAGTCTGTCAAGTTTTCTTTGTAAGATTAGAGTAGAAAGTAATGGTATGTCCTAAAGTCTATTTAAGTTCAATAAAAAATATAATAGAGGGGGATCATAAATTTTTTGAATATATATTCTTTTTTGTTGAAATGTAAGTTTACATTAATAAAAAGTAATATACAAAAGTATAAAAGTATAACTAAGCATTACAAAATTATGAAAACTACGAAAAAATATATCTTGAAAGCCTTCAAATCTCACTCAAAATAATATTTTTCTATAATAATTTTATATTTTAAAACAAATAAGCTTTTTCTCGTATAATTTTCTTTATTTTAGCTAATAAAATGGGAATGTCAATTGTTTTATTTTGAAATTGTATTCTATTTTGTTTTACACATATATAATAAATACAAGTTAAAAAAGATATTTTTAAAATAATTAAATTTTTTAAATATTATTATAAATAATTTATTTTAAAAAATTAAGTTATTAAGAGACAAGGATATCATATATATAATTTCGGCAATGTAAGATACTATTATGTTTTACTTTAGATGTAAAAAAAAAAAAACTGAAGGTTCAATTTACAAATTATGAATAAAAAAATTAAATAATATAAATTTTATTTATAGAGAATAATGTTGTGGGTTGGATCCAATAAAAAAAAATTAACCTATTACGTGGAATAACCAAATTATTTTATTTTTATTTAGTGTTGGATAAATACCAGAAAGGGTAGTTGGGTTGGGCTTCCTAATCCTACAAGCTTGTGATATTCTCTTTTGATGAAATCCACTCCGCCCATGACGTGGCCAAATCCCCTTTGCCTATCTACTTGGGATGTTTGGCACTAGCGATTAGATCGGGATGTTTGTGACACTTGCCTATCTACTTGGATGTTTGATATTCTCGCCGTAATTAGTTTGGACATCTCAATTTCACAGCTTGTAATAGTAAGGTGTTACTGTTAGCCTAATTAAAAATTAGGCCTACTTTAAGTGGGTTATATTAAGTTGATCCATGAGTTTTAGAATATAAACTGATTGGTGTGGGTCGTGACTAATCAAATAAGGCCGTGATGAGTGGGCCTAATTGGGTAGCACATAGGGTTAGGTTAGGTCATATCCTCTAACTCATAGTATTTAAGCATAATATTTAGGTTAGGGTTATGAGGGGGCTTCATTCTTATAAAGCCGCAATCCTTTTAGCTTATCTTATCGAGCCAATACTTTTGGAATAAAAATAGAAGACATGAAGAACAAATTTTGCATTTGTGGATCTTCATAAGGGATTATATTACGGTATGATTTCTGATTTCTCATCTAGTTTTGTTTTTATAATGTTAATTTAGTGTTTTAGATCTAACCATGTAGATTTGGGATTTACAATTTTATTAGAGATAAATTAAATCTTAGTTACATAGATTTTAATGTTAAAATATTAAAAATATATTTAAATATATAAAAAAATAGACGAAATTAAGAAACGACTGCCCAGTTCTAACGATTAGTTTTGAATACCAAAACATACATTCCAAATGAGTGTTTCCTCTCATAAGCCCGTCTTTTACTCTGGAAAAGAGACGGGAATACCTCGTCTGCGGCGTCCGGCAGCGTGCGAGGTGGAGCCGTGTCGCGATGTCGCGTTGAGTGAATATTAAAAGGCAGCACGTGGATAGAGAACCAGCTTGTGGTTACAGTACCGTCAAGGATCACATGTAGCCCACCGCCTGCCTATCAACCAAAAGATACGGGAACACGGAAGAGAGCGTTATAAAATTAAGAGGCTTTTGACTTCTTGCTGTTGCGAGATCTTCTTCTCAATACAAACAAATCACACTTAACATTAGTTGAGGAATAGCACTACAGTAGCAGCAAACCGGCGTCTTCACTAGTTGCACTCCATTAGCTTAACATGTATGCACGTGTCTTAATCCTTTATTTATCTAATGGAATCAAACCTTTACATAAATTATTCATTATTCAGGTGAAGTAATTAACTTAATTTAATCCTAAATTTTTTTTTAGAAATTCAATTTCAAATATGTATAATTTATTTGCACAAGTATTATACACACACACAGATAAGGAAACTAGCACACCTATTATTATTGTTAATAACAAGGCAAATAAAATGGAGAAGAGCACATCTCCGGGGGTTCTAAACACCTGGGTCAACTCGCTAATTGCAGATGAGGACAAAAATCATCTTTTAAAAATTGCGGATGTAATCGGATGGCCCCCCAAATCCGCCCTAATTAGTTTGTTTGCTGAACGTGGGAGTGCCCACCTGTCAACTATTTGCTGCTTCTACGTGGTCCATCATGTTGGAGGTACGAACGGCGTTGGTAATACTAACCCGTCCCATTTGGGAACAGAACGTTAGGTTTCGTTGGAAGAAGGGTTAGTTTTGAAAGGTAGTTAAGCTAACGGTCTTCCGGATCTTCTCAGTCTTTGGGTTTCATGTGAATCGTAAAGAAGACAATTTCCGATCTGAAGAAAGCGTGGATGAATGGCGCGGCTCGAGTGGGACATGCGGGATTAGGATCATCTGCTCGTCCTCTACTCACAACCAACAGTCAGCTACCAAATCGATTAGATATGGAGCAGAGAGTGGTATCCCTTTTTAAACATCATTACTTGTTCACTCCTCTCCCGTACCACTGCACCTGCTTCTCTCAAAGGGAAGACCACGACGAGGCTCTTTTCTCCATTTCCTGTAACTTCTCCACTTTCCGGATTCTCGCATCAGTGAGTTGCTCAAAGTTTGCTAGTCTTTTTGCCTCTACTTTCTACTAGTTTCTCACGTTGAACGCTTCAGCTTTTCCATCATTGAGCCTTTTCCCGAGATGACTAGATACACTTAGTTCGAGTCCTTACTGATAATGATTTGTTCTCTCCTCTTCTTTAATTAAGTGACTACGAGTTCATGGCATTAGCTCTTTTGTTTTCTTTATGCTCGACATAATGCGAAGCCTTTCAAGTGCAGTTTATTCAAACTGATCATCATGATGATCAATTTAGTAAATGACTTGGAATTTTCATTATCTATGTTACAGATGTCAACATTAGGAATAGTTTGGGATGGATCTTAAACATATCTTCTTGGGATCCACTGATCTACAACTACTCTGCCACACATTTAAGTTAACTTGTTGTATGGATTCAGTAATGCAGACAATGTCAGTTGATATGAGGACATTGTCTTTTAGGATCTTCTCAAAAATTTAACGCCAGAAAAATGCATATCCATTGGTTTCTTCAAGGAACATGAAAACAGAGTTTATGATTAGAAAAATTCCAGAATAGGGATCTCTGACAGTCATCCAATGCTGGACTAGACTTGTTAGCACAGTTTGAATCTGTTCTAGTCTCAGAACAAGAATCTCCTTAGATGTCTGAGATGGCCCATGCAACATGCATGGCCATTTAGTTTCTCATAGTTTTTCAAATGACATAAACTCATAGTCTCATTTGACTCTAACTACAGGTTTTGACGCGTGAATCATGGCTGAGGATTTGGAGAGACCATTGCTGGATCCTGACAATTTCAACCGAGAGGGGATTGATCTGGTAAGTCCTGTGGTACTCACATTGCAATGTTATACCGATGAAAGCTGCAAGATCCTATGGAAATTCACCCTCTATACTGTTAACGTGCACCAAAAACTCATTTTATAGGAGCGCTTACCACTAGAAGAAGTATTTGAACAACTTAAAACTTCAAAGAGAGGACTTTCGTCTGAAGATGCTCAAGTCAGACTGCAGATTTTTGGCCCCAACATGCTCGAAGAGAAGCCGGTGAGTACGACCTTATTTTCAGTGAAGCAAGTAAAAGAGTCAATCCAGCTGAAAAAATCATCAGCAGAGTTGGCCGTACTAGGTTCTTGAATGCATCTTTACAGAGAGTTGATCAGTAAAAACATGAAAGCAGAAAGATGTGTGCAAAATTGAGATTTTTTGTTGAGACTAATTTACCCAATTATGAGAAAGGTTGATCTATTACGAAAACTGCACTCTGAGAAGCCCAAGTAGTTCAAGATTCCCACCCTGATGAAAATGCCGAAAATCAATATGCCGAAAATCAATAGCCTGTATTTAATAAGTAGTAGTTGAAGTGGTGAATTGGCCGTTGGAAACAATGCTCATTTCACATATAAAACATGCTCATCTCCCTTTCCAAAAATGTTATAATTCAATTAAATGTTACAGTAAAAAAATTGAAGTCAGAAAATTACAAATAGGATCCCTGCTTCAGATATGCTTGCTACGCATTAGCTCATCGAATTGAGCTTAGGAAGTTTGTTGGATTCCTTCACCCCCTTCTTTTAGATTAATAATGTGTGGTACTTAATTGCTTATGGCTTAATTGAAAAAACTTAAATAGTTTCCTCTGACACTTATATTCATGGTGCAGGAAGTTCCTTATGTAGTATTTCCTAACTTTGGAAAACCACCAACTTATTTTGATGCAGGAGAACAAATTTCTGAAGTTTCTAAGTTTTATGTGGAATCCATTGTCTTGGGTTATGGAAGCTGCGGCAATAATGGCAATTGTGCTTGCTAATGGTGGAGTGAGTAGACTATATTTCGGCGTGCAATTTAAATTTAGGCTTCTCTTTGAATCTTTATCCTTTTCTTCCTTTCTCCTGCCCAATGTAACGAGCTACTCTGGTTCTTCCTTCTCTGCTTCGTGACGTAGTTTTTCCCTTTGAACAATATTCCAGGGGGAGGGTCCTGATTGGCAAGACTTTGTGGGGATCATTTGCCTACTGATAATCAATTCGACAATCAGTTTTATAGAGGAAAATAATGCAGGAAATGCTGCAGCAGCACTTATGGCACGTTTAGCTCCTAAAACAAAGGTCCTGCCTCACTGATTGCATAGTTTACATTGTTTATCAAGCATTAGTAATCCATAAGGGGGAAATAATTAACAATAAACACTTTCTGTAAGGTCTTTTTTCCCCTTTCTAATAATCATTATAGTCAATAAGTTTGATTCCGTGCGAAACACAGAGCATAAATCATACAGTTTCTCTTAGCTTTATTGATTCTTTTAAGGATCTCTTCAATCACATTGGTGTAAAACAGAGGTTTCTTTTTCTTTTTATTTTTCTTCTAGAGATTATGGTTTAAAAATCTATCATCATTTTGAGATCACCTTAAAAGTATGGGGGATAATACATTCATAAACATAAGATCACTACATCCACTAGTAGAGATTGGCTGTATGTTAAGTGATATTTATGCTTTTCCTTATTTTACATGCTTTTCCTTACTAAATATTTAATAAAAGCTAAAACCCTAAACCCTAAACACTAGTTTTTCTAGCCTTTATTAAATATTTAAAAAGAAAACCCTTGAGTCTACAATAAAACGTAAATGACATCTTTTTGTGCAGTGTTATAGAGGTTGATACCTTGTGAAATCTTTTAATAATGAGATTGTAAAATAACATATTGGTGGACACTTCTAAATCCAAAAGTTTTAAACTTATATGTTTATACTGAATTATATTATGTTAATTACTCAACCCCATGACATTTAGCTGCTTTTAGAGTTAACCTTTTAAATACTTTGGTGTCTATATTTAACAATCTTCCACTCACGTGAGGCAATCACCGTGTCACTACATTTTCCTTTGATGGAAGACTTCCTTGAAACGGAAGATTTGCAATTTTACTGATCATCTCCAATATTGTTTATGTACAAATTATAAGTAATCTAGGCTTTCTTGCCATGCAATTTAATTCCTACCTAACTGCAAAAGTGGAATAATGTCCATGCATGCATATGGTCCCTTCCCTTAATTACGAAAGGAAATACTATCAATCCTAATTCCTTAAAATATCTCTTCTTGAAGAGTATAATATAATATTTTGAGACTCTATTCTACTTAAAAACTTAAATTGAACCCAATTATATTGTATTAACTATTTGCACTTAATCTTTTTACTGACACACACAAACTTCTATATAGGTTCTTAGAGATGGGCAATGGCAAGAGCAAGACGCAGCTATCTTGGTACCAGGAGATATAATTAGCATAAAGCTTGGGGATATCATTCCAGCTGATGCTCGCCTGCTTGAAGGAGACGCACTGAAGATTGATCAGGCAAGTTTGTCTTAGAAAGTACAGAAGTTGTTTCTATGCTCCCAGCAAGTACCTCTGAGTTTTTGTTGAGTAGTATTATTTATTTATTTTTGGTCTTCTAAGGTAACCAATTTAACTGCTTAAAGCAATTGTGAGTTTTCTGGCGAAAGCTTGATTAAAAAAAGAAAAAGTACTGAGGTAATAATTTTAAATTTGGTCCATGCAGTCAGCTCTTACAGGAGAATCTCTACCTGTCACTAAGAGAACCGGTGATGAGGTGTATTCTGGTTCAACATGTAAGCATGGAGAGATTGAAGCTGTAGTGATAGCAACTGGAGTTCACTCTTTCTTTGGAAAAGCAGCTCATTTAGTTGACAGTACCGAAGTTGTTGGTCATTTCCAGCAGGTGATTTAGAAATTCTTTAATTCTTGGCCAGCAGGGTACTCATAATACAAGTCTTTTGGAAGCTTCTGAGGAGTCATCAAACTTTGAAATTCGTAATATATTATTGATTCCAATAACATGTTTTACATGTTTCTGCAGGTCCTTACAGCCATAGGAAACTTCTGCATTTGCTCTATAGCAGTGGGAATGATTCTTGAAATCATTGTTATGTTCCCTATACAACACCGCTCATATCGGGATGGAATCAACAACCTTCTTGTTCTATTGATCGGAGGAATACCCATTGCTATGCCAACAGTATTATCTGTAACACTTGCTATTGGATCTCATCGACTATCTCAGCAGGTGCAACTCATTTCTCCACAAGCCAAATATATGAAAAAATACCAAGAAACTCATACCACCAAATTTTCTGTAGAAAATAGTTAAGATGAAGGAGAAACCAGCGAACATCAGTTCCAAACTTGTCGAATGGATTTATCCAATTAAAATTTGACCTTCAAAATAGTCCTTATTTTTACATCAAATGAAACAAATTTCAGTTTTATGCTTTCTTCCACTAACAAACACATTGTCAAACTCAAATACCAAGTCTGAGATTGTTTCTAATGATATTTTTATTTTTCAAGGGTGCCATTACAAAAAGGATGACAGCAATTGAAGAAATGGCAGGAATGGATGTCCTTTGCAGTGACAAAACTGGAACTCTTACATTGAACCGCCTCACTGTTGATCGGAACCTTATCGAGGTACCTAATCTGACTTTGTGAGAACTTCACTTTTACATTTCCGAAAAGGGGGAGGGGGGGGGGAGGAAAAAAAAAGGCCAATAATCCTGAAGTTATCAGCATATAGCAGATCATGGTGACAGATTTAATATGCTGTCTTTTCCGTAGAGAAGTCCCGTTTAGTGTCCCTACTTGGTGCCTCGGACGGTTTGGGCAATACTAGTCTATAAGCTTGGAACTTCCATTTTGCAGATTGATAGGCTCTCTGTGAGCCAAGTTGATACTTCCTCCTCATTGGCTAGCTTTATGGTGCTTCTAGATGTACTTGTTAGTTTTGGTGGGAGGCTGGTGCTGATTCTGTAGAAAGTCAACGCATGCTTAATGTTATCTTACAGGTGTATACCTGCTTCTTAGGAGCGATAAACTACGAATGACTGAATTCATTTAAAAATTTATTCAGGACATATGACAGTTTTATTCACATTCATGTATCACCGGGTTGAGTGTCAGCTAGTGTGTTAATACCACTAGTCAGTCAGCAATAAGAGTCACTTCCCATTACTTTTAATGGTTAAGACGTGTCAATAAAATAGGGAATCTGCTCACCTGCTGATTTTTTTTAGCTAAGATCTAGTCATATTCCTCAAGGAAATGGTAATTTTCTTCCACTTGTCTACTTGTATACCCGAACGATTTGGGAGATAATTGCAGTATGTAAGACCGTGACAGTCATTTGCTGGTGAGAATTGTCCTAAAAAAAGAAAACAAAAACGCATAACCAGCATGGGGTGAGAAAATTTAGAATGAAATTATTTTGTGCAGTGCGGCTCCTTTTAAAAGAAGTTGCATTTCATCTATTAGATCAAGAGTTCTAATTTTTGGCAGTACGGCTCCTTTTTAAAGAAGCTGCTTTTCATCTATTAGATCAAAATTTTTATTAGTTTCACTTTTCTGATTTCAATTACAAGCTTCTAATTTTCTGAGAAGGGAACTCTAGAGTATCGTAGTCCTTTCATGGCCTCATTTTTCCAAGTAATTCTAACAATTGAATACATAACTTGAGCAGGTTTTCAACAAAGATATGGACAAAGATACAATTGTCCTGCTCGCAGCCCGAGCATCAAGACTGGAAAATCAAGATGCTATTGATGCTGCTATCATCAACATGCTTTCTGATCCAAAGGAGGTAGGGTTCTAAAACATCTATTGGAGTTCTACTGATTTCTTTCAGTATATGTGATAATTTGCATAAAACTGAAAAGTATCTTTTTGTCTTCAGGCACGTGCAAACATTACAGAAGTGCATTTTCTGCCATTTAATCCAGTGGACAAACGTACTGCAATCACATACATTGATGTTGATGGTAAATGGTATCGTGCCAGCAAAGGAGCTCCTGAACAGGTATCTGTACTTCTATAAAGTTCATGTTTTCTAAACTTTCCCTCTCCCTTTCACGAACTCTAGTCGAAACTTCGCTTCTCAATTTTCTGCCCCTGCACATGCAAAAAGTAATATCAACAAAAATGGGTTCTTTGCCGTTATACATAGACAATAAGCCATCATTTTTAAGAATACACTAGCTGTATGTAAAGTCTGATTTATATTTCAGGAAAATGCACCAGATCATGAATTTTTTCTCTATTTTTTTCCAAAATTCCAGATTCTAAATCTTTGCCCAGAGAAACAAGAGATTGCTGGAAAAGTGCATGCTATCATTGACAAATTTGCTGAAAGGGGCTTGCGATCTCTAGGAGTTTCTATTCAGGTACAGCACACAGCTATCTTTCTCAGTTTTTATCCTGAGGCTAGATTTGTAGGAAACGGTGAATTAAAATAGATGATCCTGCATTTCAAAGATTAAAATCTTGAAGTCCAACAATATGAGCATTTATCTTAAAGGTCAAATTATTATTTTTTATCTCTCTAACATGTGCAATGGCATCATTCAATCTTCCTTCCAGGAAGTTCCGGAGAAAACTAAGGAGAGCCCTGGAGGTCCTTGGACATTTTGTGGGTTATTGCCATTATTTGATCCTCCAAGACATGATAGTGCAGAGACTATCCGCAGAGCTCTTAACCTTGGAGTATGTGTTAAGATGATTACAGGTACATGTGGATCTCTGATGATATAAGAAGGAGCTCATAAGTTTCTAAAAGTCAATTTCTAGTTTTATTTAGAGTAGTCATTGTGTGTTGAAATCACAACTTTTTCTCCTATGACTTTGTTTCTAGTTGCATTTATATGAATTTAGCTATCACTATGCTGGTCTCACTCAGATTCTACCAGTTATAAGCCCCAAAAGATACATATACTAAAAACGGAAGGCGTCAACTCCTCAGTTATATATCCCTTCAGTACATTATTACTTGTACGCAGGCTCTCTATGCGGAAACTCTTTGTTTTTCGCGTTTCATACAAGACATTTCTGACTTTGTAATATTTCTGTTGCAAGCTGTTCTATATTGATGTCATTGCATCTCTGCTTTCCAGTTAATATTCAAAAGCATTGGGCAGCAATAGCAATTACGTATACTAATACATAAATGCATAAATTAATGAAGGTGATCAGTTGGCAATTGCAAAAGAAACGGGCCGACGACTTGGTATGGGAACAAACATGTACCCATCATCTTCATTGTTGGGCCGTGAAAAAGATGAACATGAAGCTCTTCCAGTGGATGAACTTATTGAAAAGGCAGATGGTTTTGCTGGAGTCTTTCCAGGTATTTGAATCTAGTGCTTGCCTCATGAAAGTTAATTCTATTAAATTAGTCTTGTGCTCTGTTCTAGATTTTTTCTTTCTACGATGCTTCTTTTTTTTTTTTCCCTCTTTACCTTTTGTTCCTACATACTTGTTCTGTTTAATTCTGAAAAATGCATAAAGTAGACAGTTTGCTTGCTAGACTACTGCTTATGGAATCTCTTTATCATCTACTCACTTAAAAGTTTTTGTCTCTTACGTGGAATCTTCATATTTATTGTAAATATCTTTTGATGACCACTGATTATATTTGTCATTGCCATAAAAATTTCAGAACATAAGTACGAAATTGTGAAAATTTTACAAGAAAAAAAGCATGTGGTTGGAATGACGGGAGATGGTGTTAATGATGCACCTGCTTTGAAGAAGGCAGACATTGGAATAGCTGTAGCTGATGCTACGGATGCTGCAAGAAGCGCTGCTGATATAGTCCTAACTGAACCTGGCTTAAGCGTCATTGTCAGTGCTGTATTAACTAGCAGAGCTATCTTCCAAAGAATGAAGAATTATACAGTTGAGTATCAATCTTATCTTTTGTTTATAATGATGATAGATCATATCTGCAGCACCAAGGTCTAAAATTTGCACATATGGAAAGAAATGAAAGAATTGCCTTACGACCAACTTTGGACTATTTGAGTGATTTTTAACTGTCAGATAAGTGTTATTTCATTTGGACGTAGGACTGCTCAATAGTATATGATACCAAAGCTGGATATTTCTAGAGATTTGAGATACTTCTAGGATTAATAAGCGTGCAAGATACATCTGAAAATTTTGTTTCACCAAAGTTGATTACTTAAACATAATAATTTCATTTTCTTATTATCGTCGTTCTTGCTTCCAAATTTTTTAAGTAAAACTAATTAGCTTCTTGAATATGCAGATATATGCTGTCTCCATAACCATAAGGATTGTGGTAAGTTAGGGTTCAGTTACATTCTTAGCTTTTTCTTTCATTTTCATCAACTTAAGGGCCAAAGTTTAAGTTATTTTTTGTTTCAAATTCATGTGATAACGCAAAGTCAACCTTTTTGCAGCTTGGTTTTGTGCTTCTAGCCCTGATATGGGAATATGATTTCCCACCTTTCATGGTTCTGATAATAGCAATACTAAATGATGGTAATGTATAAAGTAACATCAGTATCTATTTCTTTTTTTCTTTTTTCTTTTTTGGCTCTAAAGAACGAATGATCAAACTTCAGGAGCTTCCCTGTTCACTGGAATTTCTTTGCTAAATTTAATGCCAGAGTTGACTAGGTGGTTAGTGAAACACAAAATCAACCGAAGAAAGAGAAAAGAAAAGATTTAAACCAAGTTTTAGTTTAGCTGTACATGGGGGATATGTCTATTCGGTTTCAAAAGCATTTATTTATTTAGTCATCTTGTTATCTCTTTGACTCGAGAGCTAAGTTTGTAAATATCATATCTATAAGCTTCTAATCCAATTTAATTTAACTTGCCTACGAAGTGAATTCAGAAAACTCATTAACAACTTTTAACTATAGCATAATCTTTTTCAATTTCTCTGGACAGAAAGCATGTTCAATTCAAGAACAGAGTTTAGGTATTTCCTTTGAAGTAACTAATGACTTTCAATATTTTACAGAATAGAAGAACGAGTGTGAGTTGGGTGAACATGAATGTGTCTTCCATTAAGTTTCTCTTTGCAAATTAAAATTGAAACACAAAATAATTTCTTTCACGAAAATGAAACTATATGGGAAGTTTTATAGACCAAGCTGCTTAGCAATTTGGAGCACGGTGGTCTATTTTCTTTGTGCTCAAAATGTTTGTGCATTTGATTTAGGTACCATCATGACTATATCCCAGGATCGGGTAAAGCCCTCTCCAATGCCTGACAGTTGGAAGCTCAATGAAATATTTGCAACTGGTGTTGTCATCGGCACATATCTTGCTTTGATTACAGTTTTATTTTACTGGATTATAGTGGACACCACTTTTTTTGAGGTATGAAACTCATTTAACTTGCTTTGTGAATTTGCTTATCGAGATTTTTTATAAAAAGAATTAAAAAAAAGAGTCGCAATTGTTTTATTTGCTATGCCTAATTCTTAAAATTATTGACTTATCTATACAATTGCAGACTCACTTCAACCTGAGTTCCTTATCCAGCGACACCGAGAAAGTTTCATCTGCTGTGTATTTGCAAGTTAGCATCATCAGCCAGGCTCTCATTTTTGTCACTCGTAGTCAGGGTTGGTCGTTCACTGAGAGGCCTGGAATTCTCTTGATGATTGCTTTTGTGGTGGCTCAACTGGTAAGTTTATGTGAAAAGGCGCAGCTCCAACAAGGAGCTCCAATATTTGTTGTTTTTCCATCCATTTCATGTCTCACCTTTATTACATATTTCTACCTGAACTTCTCATACAAAACCAACTCTTATCAAGTCCAGCAATAAACTTAATCTTAGGTTTTCAAAACCGAAGCACAAGCACAGTTTCATATCACTTCCTGAAATTGTAACTTGTGTATTTAGGTGGCTACCCTAATTGCTGTTTATGCAAAGATAAGCTTTGCTGATATAAGTGGCATTGGATGGGGATGGGCCGGTGTTATATGGCTGTATAGTTTGATCTTCTACATACCACTGGATGTTATCAAGTTCGTAGTACGCTATGCATTGAGCGGAGATGCTTGGAATCTCTTATTTGATAGAAAGGTTCGTAAATTAGCTCACTGTTTCGTAGCTATTATTTTAATCCCACTGTGAGGAAAAACTATTACTGAAATGACCCGTGGTTTATGCTTTTGGCTTGAGCAGACAGCATTTACTTCTAAGAAAGATTATGGGAAGGAGGATAGGGCGGCCAAGTGGATAGTTTCTCAGAGAAGTTTACAAGGATTGATGTCTACTACAGATTTGGAGGGCAATGGGAAGCGATCTTCTTTGATTGCAGAACAGGCTAGGCGGCGTGCAGAAATAGCCAGGTAATAAGATCTGCCCAAGTTTTGCCTCATCAAAATGTCGATGTTTCCCTCTAAGTTGGGTTTGATCCCAGCTAAATTATAACTTTTGGCCACGGAATATTAATTGGAATTACTTCACCGTGATAACACCTGAATTTCGCAGGCTAGGGGAGTTGCACACTCTGAGAGGACATGTCGAGTCCGTAGTGAGGCTTAAGAACTTGGACTTGAATTTAATCCAATCAGCTCATACAGTCTGATGCGATGACATATGTAATGTATTGTTCAATTCCCTGGTGACTGCAACCCTGGCAGCCGTTGCTCACATGATTCATTTGAGTCTGATCTGCCAAAGGAAACAGCATTTATGATGGGAGAGGAGTAGGAAATAGCTTTGAGAGCTTTGATGATGTTTTTTATGCAGCGTCCTGAATTCTTTGGGCTACAAAAGGTCAGGAATGCATCTCAAAAGGGGTCTTCTACTTATAAGTCATGTCATTTCTTATTATGATTGCCATTTTTTGATAGAGAAGGGGACAATCTGTCTTGAGGTTTGGATATTCTACTTCTATGCGCACAGATTTTATGTAATAGTCAGGCAACTTCTGGACAAAATAAAGCTTCAGGATATTTTTTCAAGACAGAACTTTATGCATCTTATGTAGATTGGAGTCAACACGGTTCGTTCTATTGCCAACAGAGCTCTTATATGCAATGGAACTAATAATATATCAAGTATTTCGCCCTGAGGACAATGCAGCAAACTGGAAATGAGTTGATAATACAAACGAAAACGCTGGTAGCGGTGATATGTTGGGCTAAATAAGCAACAGAC